>JABFTP020000144.1:128208543-130608543 GCA_013387265.2 Cryptolaemus montrouzieri | reverse complement strand
CCTTCCTCGATCAATGTAACTGCCCTTGCTACTGAGGTTGGTGGTAAATTTCTCATTCTGAATGAAAAATACCGTTTCGAATCGTAAACAGTAAAAGAATCACAAAACACCGCAACCGATCGAATTTGTATCAAATCAAAGAATGGAAAACTCTGATTCTTTAAACAAGTGCAAATGTGGTCATATACAAAAAAAACGTGTGTTGTATTTCATATTTGATAAAAAAAGGTGTGCACATGTGTAAATGAAAAGTTTTATCAATGGTCCCAGAATTCGGTTGTGTATTTCAATACCTACCGACTGTTATCTCCTATGAATTCCTAATTTTCACCAAATTAACCAAATTGTTTTGTTTTTGTTTTTCTCTGAGGACCTACAGTTTATAGTGGACTCCGAACCACTCACCTAGACCGTGCAGTGATAACTGCCACCTCTGAGGATTACAAGTTATCTGGCCTTCGGAGGTTATGGACTCAACCTATCGGTTATGTATCCAGTCTCAATGTGATTTTTATATACATGGGACAACGTGGGACAAACACACCAACATTCATACTACATCCATATCTTACCTGGGATTCGAACCCGGGCCCTCGGCGTGGGAGTCAGTACTTCTACTGACTTACCCACGGAGGGAGATAACCAAATTGTCATCAATAACTAATGCAATTCGAACATAAAAGTCGCAAACGACAATTTCGACACGCCTGAGTGATAATAAGAAAATTCCAAATTGATAGACGAATTTTAATGACAATTTCTCGATTCAATGGAATTTCTCCAAAATGGTGATTTTCCACTTGAAATTAAATATATTTTGCAAAAATAGAGATAAACGCATGAAACAAGAAGGGCGTTACTGTGGGAAGATGTGTCTTGACAGACCATGATATTGTACGTTTCAACTCGGACCACGAAATTCCACAGGGTGTTACGAATTTTTGACAAAAAAAAACACTTTTAGTTTTGCCCCGGTATAAAATTTTTTTCAAATGTTTTTTCTTATAATTTCTACAAAGCAGAAGAGTTGATCTATAACTTGCCGAACAAATCATCTAAATCGGTTGAGAATTAGGAAAAATATCGAACTTCGAATTTGGTTAAATTTTCGAGTGTTCCGCTAATTTTGCCTCCGAGTGTATTTAATACGTTCTAGTAGTGATTTCATATTTTCATATGATTCTTTCATTTGAGTAGCATGAGTGACCGGTACGGTAGGATATTTGTTACCATCATTTCTTTATTTATTTATGTATTGTTGAAAAACATAGGAACCCCTACGGGATAGACCCAATTACACTTGTCATAAATTGTGGAAAAGTGGCAAAAGTTATGTATTACTGGGTATCACATTGATAAATTGAATGAATGATGTTTAAATTAAACTTTTAGTTATTGTTTTCTTTTCAAAATTATCACGGGGGGCTATAATATGAATATGCTAAAAAGAGGCGATTTCGTTTTTTTTACTCTTCGCCATGGGGTAATATCAACTTACACAAAAATATTTTGGGGTAACAATCAAAAAAAATTCCCGATCACTGCCTAAGAGGGATAATTTTTTCAAAAAGCCCTTATGCCGACTCTGATAGATATTTGACATTACATTACAGAACGTATTATTCATCTTACTTCCTCCGCTTGCTATCCCTTTTGTTCTTCGCGAATCTTTCAAGAATCTCAACAACACAGATATTTTTGTCGACTTGTATATAATATCATTCGACATGCCATTCAGTTTTTGTTGATCAACAATTAGTAGCTATACCTTGGGGCGTTTTTCACAGAACACTGGATATGTGTTACAGAAAAAACTCAGGTTGAATAAACGCAAAGCAAAATTTCATTTAATGAAACATTTAAATTTTCATGAAGCAATTTTTAGCCTTGATAATTTTCATATTGTGTACAAAGCACGAATATGATAATGGAAAATTAAATTTTCAGTCGCGTATATGTGATGCCATTAAAAATGGAGCCTCATTTCCGATGATAATCCTAATAAATACGCATATGTTGAATTTACAGTAATGAATTTATGACCGGCGAACCATAATAATGTCGTTCTGCGACTAGAATAAACGTTGCTTCTAATGCGATCGGTGCCGTAGGACCTTTATATACGCAGAGTTGGTCACAAAGCTCCCAAACAGTCGTAATATGTATAACCACTTGACCATTAGTCGCTTTGAATGCTAAATCCACGCCCCAGGTTCCCAGGACATCATTTCGTTCCAGTTGGCAATTAATTAATGGACGTTTGTCGAAATAGCGCGCTCCATTGAAATATGAATGAGTTGCGGGCAAGGCCACAATGAATCGTCTTGGCGATTGAGTTAGTTCCGACACAGTCCCTTCATTAATTCACTTCGCGAACAATTCCATTTCGAAATCGACATCAACTACGTGAACTTCGTAGATTAGTTGACACTATTTTTGAATACCACGTATGATTCCACAAGTTGGTGTAATTAATTCATGGAAATAAAATATCGAATCATGTTATTTAGTGAGGACCAGTAGGTATTTGGGTTTGCAAAATATGAGGAGCGATATCTGTTGACTAATTCTTATACCTGTGACCATAAGGAACCCAAGAGTACATGTTGCCATTCTTGGTGGTACCTCTACTGTTTCCCTTTCCTGCTCCATTCCCAGCTGTCACTACGGACGATTACGACAAGTCCAAGCCCGCCAGTACTGAATATCACGCTATAGTGGAGTGAGTTTTTTCTGTTATTGATATAAGTGTTGTATTTTTACAATATTTTAATTGCTAATGTACTTTTCTTTGCTATAAAAAGTGAAAATGGCATTACAAATTAAAAATTTAAATAGAAAACAACCTAATGAATTAAATGAGATAAAAACACAAGGTTTAACTTTAATCTACACTTTATTTGAAAAAATTCGACGACGTTTCGCTGACACAGCAGCTTTATCAAGAATGAAAAACAGAATGAAGAGTATGGTATTATAAACAAATTGAATGCATTGAACAAAATTATTTTTCTTTCAACAACATCTATTACAGTAGTGAAAATGGTTTGATCATGGGAAATCCTTTGAGTCCACTTTTAGCAAAGATTTTTATGAATAATATCGAACAGAAAATTCATACACATCCACTCATTTCCAAATTTCTTTATTGGTATAGATATGTTGACGACATCTTAGTATGTTTCATTGCAACTACTCGCCAATTAGACTTATTTCTTAATTTCATTAATTCCATCCATTTGAACATTAAATTCACGATAGAAATTGAACAGAACGATTCCATTAATTTTTGGACTTGAAAATCACTAAACGAAATAATAATCATGTTTTTTCGGTCTTTAGTAAACCAACACATACTGATACAATTATACATAACTACTCATTACATCCAATTCAACAAAAAGTTGTAGCTTTAAACAGCATGGTACATCGGTTAGTCAATTTACCTTTATCAGTAGAAGATTATAATAAAGAGTTAAATATCATCAAACAGATAGCCATTAATAATTCATATAATTCGGATATGATAGATCTAATCATTCGTAAAAACTGTATCAGAAAGCAATAAATGAAGTATATCCTATTCATAAAGACTATAAAATATTCAACAGTTTAACATTCTGCGGTTCTGCAAGTACAAATATTAAAACCTTTCTCGTCAAACAAAATCTTAATATAACTTTCAAAACTTCTAATAACTTAGGTAAACATATTAAAAATAATAAATCTCGTGTTGAAAACTCAAGTAAATCAGGAATCTATAAACTCAATTGCGGTTCTTGTGATAAAATTTATATCGGTAGGACCTATAGGAGTTTTGGCATAAGAACATCTGAACATAAACGTAGCTTCGATAAAAATAAATCTGATTCAAATTATTCAAACCACTTAATGAAAGAAAACCATTCATTCAATAAAAACTTTGACATATTACATATAAAATCAAAAGTTTAAAATTAGATCTCCTAGAAGCATTAGAAATAAATAGATACAAACATTCGGACAAGCTTTTGAATGAGCAGGTAGATGTAAATTATTCACCCCTACTTAACTTGTTTAATTAGTTTTTATTACCTTCCATACTAACTGTACAATAGCTCGGTGTGGATTTTCCTGTTATTCATCCAACTTGTTCTACGATTTGTTTATAATACCATACTCTTCATTCTGATTGTCATTCTTGATAAAGCTGCTGTGTCAGCGAAACGTCGTCGAAATTTTTCAAATAAAGTGTAGATTAAAGTTAAACCTTGTGTTTTTTATCTCATTTATATCATGGATTTACATCAAGTAACGGCCTCCACAATTCAAACCTAATGAATTATTGTGTTTTTTGTGATTTATCCGGTGATTTAGTGAGAAAGCCCAAAGTGCAATTGTTTTTTACGATTGAAAACACTGCAGAGAGACGAAAAGATGAATTATCAGAAAAGTGTGTGAAAGTGTACGATCCGGATTTTACTACACAATGTTTTTCGTGGCATAGAATATGTATGGCCAGCTACGTTAGTGAAGAAATCAATGGGTGAAATTATCGACAATCATATGAGAAGTTTCATAAAACTTCTAAAAAACAATTTGCCTACCAACCAGGCAAGTCTACAATTGATGCCCTACACGATCTAGTCAAAGAAGTGGAAGGAGCACTAGAGGCTAAAGAAATAGCCTTAGTTCCATTTGGAAACATTGAAGGAGCCTTTGATAATACCTCCTATACATCCATTAGCAATGGTGCAAAGAATAAGGGTGTCAAAACACCCACCATCAAATGGATCAAAGAAATGCTCAAAGGCCGGATCATAACGCCCACTTTTGGAGACACCGAAATATCGGTGTCAACAGTGAAAGGATGCTCTCAAGGAGGTGTCCTATCGCCGCTACTATTGTCAGTAGTTGTTGATGGCCTCTTAGAAAGACTGAACAACGCTGGCTTCAACGCACAAGGCTATGCTGATGATCTAGTTATCATCATTAGGGGAAAGCATGATGGAATCTTATCGAACCTGATGCAAAAAACCCTTAACATCGTGAATGAATTGTGTGCTAAAGAGGGACTCAGCATCCATCCAGACAAAACCATTCTAATTCCATTCACAAGACGTAGAAAGTTGAACTTAAAGCCCCCCTTTCTGAATGGACATACCCAGAAATTTTCGGAACAGGCTAAGTATCTAGGGTTAACCCTAGATCAGAGACTCAACTGGAATTTACACATTGACAAAATTCTTTCTACGGCTACATCGTGCCTATGGGCATGCCGTAGACTCTTCGGAAAGACCTGGGGACTACAACCAAAAATAACCTATTGGTTATACACAGCGGTTATAAGATCTATTGTCACATATGCATCGTTAGTATGGTGGACGAAAACATCAGAAATAACTACGCAAAACAAGCTGCAAAAACTGCAGCGGCTTGCGTGCTTGGGCATAACAGGTGCTATAAGAAGCACCCCGACTATTGCCCTGGAGGTAATCCTAAATCTCCCTCCTCTTCATATAAAATTGACAAAGTTTGAAAGGGCAAAAGAAGACATGGCTACGGAAAAGAAAACATCTTGTAGATTCTAGTTGAAATTTAGGACGTATAATGATGGAGGCTTGCATTCCAAATTTGGGCTCAATATCTCAAAAACTGCAGGAGTTTTGAAAAAAAAACAATTTTTTCCGGAAATTTCAACACCCTGTAGCTCCGTAACGAAGCTTTTGCGGACCTAAATTTATATGAACTTTTTTTCTCAAAATTGCACGCAGATAAACTCAAGTTGTGACACACTACTATGTAACACCCCGTATAACATCATTTTTTTCGTCAATCAAATTTTGGAGTTTTGACACAATAAACGATATTTTTTCCCCTCTTTTTGTTATTGTTTAATTTAATCACTTCCTTTTATCGAATATTATGCCTTCAATCTATAATATTACATTTGAATTGTGGAGGCCGTTACTTGATGTAGATCCATGATATAATATGAGATAACAACACACAAGGTTTAACTTTAAACTTTGCATTTCTTGCTTTAGACTTTTACTTATTGCTTTCGAATAATTTGAATCACAGCATCTGTATCAGTATCAGTAACTGTATCAGAAAGCAATAAATGAAGTATATCCTATTCATAAAGACTATAAAATATTCAACAGTTTAACATTCTGCGGTTCTGCAAAACAAATACTTAATCCTTTCTCGTCAAACAAAATCTTAATATAACTTTCAAAACTTCTAATAACTTAGGTAAACATATTAAAAATAATAAACCTCGTGTTGAAAAATCAAGTAAATGAGGAATCTATAAACTCAATTGCGGTTCTTGTGATAAAATTTATATCGGTAGGACCTATAGGAGTTTTGGCATAAGAACATCTGAACATAAACGTAGCTTCGATAAAAATAAATCTGATTCAAATTATTCAAACCACTTAATAAAAGAAAACCATTCATTCAATAAAAACTTTGACATATTACATATAAAATCAAAAGTTCAAAATTAGATCTCCTAGAAGCATTAGAAATAAATAGATACAAACATTCGGACAAGCTTTTGAATGAGCAGGTAGATGTGAATTATTCACCCCTACTTAACTTGTTTAATTAGTTTTTAATTACCTTTCATACTAACTGTACAATGGCTCGGGTGTGGGTTTTTCCTGTTATTCATCCAACTTGTTCTACGATTTGTTTATAATACCATACTCTTCAATCTGTTTGTCATTCTTGATAAAGCTGCTGTGTCAGCGAAACGTCGTCGAATTTTTTCAAATAAAGTGTAGATTAAAGTTAAACCTTGTGTTTTTTATCTCATTTCTATAATATTACCCTTAAAATTAACATTTAAACGCCTTGCAGCTACTGGTATACAATTTCTTATAGTAAAATGCACGTTAAAATGTAAAAAAAGTATTGCGGTATTGAAACAACTGGCAACATCGATAACATTGTAGTTTAAGACCCCCAGAACTCATATCCGTTGTCAGATTCTGTTCCTCAATTTTTGCATACTCACTTCCCTTCATCGTCCATTCTAATTAGTCATAATCAGAAGAGTCTATTTATTTCATCTCATATATTCAACTATCTCTTTTTGTCTGCTGTTCCGGAATTCTGGATTTTTGGGGAATTCGACGATAGCTCAAATCCTATTGAAGTGAGGCAAAAAATATTTTCACATTCTTTCTGAGTAGAATGCAGGAACGTATTTGAAAATTTTTGGGCCGATCGATGAGAAGAAATGTTGAATTATCACCACATGTTCGGGATATTGTACTCAGTCGTCACTGACATTTGAAATTGTGAATTTCGAAACTTAAAAAAGCCTATAATCATAATTGAAAATGCCTTACGTTGGATTGTCCGATGTGCAGAGGGGTAGAATAATTGCTCTCGTTGACGAAGGGGTGACACAGAGGGATATAGCGGGCAGAATGGAGTTATCACAACGGGTGATTTCAAAAACCTACGCCCGATATGTGGAGCTACAATCTCTGCAAAATAGGCCTAGAAGAAGTCGTAGAGAGATCACTTCTGAAGAACAAGACGGTTTTTTTGTGCCAAATTGAAAGAAGTGCGTCGCACCCCATCACGATCTGCCTATTTCAATCCACTGCTGGATGTAGGCTATTCCCATATTGAACCATTTCTTTCTGCTAATAGCTTCTCTCATCCAAAGAAGACCCGCTGATTTTTCAATATCGTCTCTTCACCTTGTGTTTGGCCTGCCGATACTCCTATGCCCCACTCTTGGCCTCCATTCCATGAGCCTCTTGGTCCACCGATTGTCATTTCTTCGAGCTACGTGACCTGCTCATGACCACTTTAGTTGAGCTGCCCTCTCCATGACATCTGTCAGCTTGGTTTGTTCTCTTATCCAAGTATTTCTTATGCGATCTGGTAGTTTAATATTTAATATTATTCTCTCGTGGGCTCTTTGGGTTTTCGTCAATTTTGGGCCAACTTCTTAGTAAGACACCATGTTTCGGCTCCATGTGTAAGCATAGGAAGAATGCATTGGTTGTAGAGGTTTTTCTTGAGGTTGTGGGGTATGTCTGATGTCAGGACATGTTTTAATTTGCCAAATGCCGCCCACGAAAGGGACACTCTTCGTGTAATCTCGTCAGTCATGTTGTCTTTTTTAGTAGTTAGTTTTTGTCCCAGGTATATGTAGTTTTCGACATTCTCTAGTTGTTGACCTTCTACGTGGATTACGGGGTTATTGTTTGTGTTAGTCATTATCTTCGTCTTGCTGATGCCCATTTCTAGGCCAACATTTTTTGAATGGTTGTTCAAGTCTAGTAATTCTTGGACGTTACTACTTATTAGTACAATATCGTCGGCAAACCGTAGATGATGTAGAAGTTCGCCATCAATGTTGATTCCTTTCTTATGTCAATCCATTTCTCTAAAGATTTCGTTCAAAGCTGCAATAAATAGCCCCGGTGACACTGTATCTCCTTGTCGAACACCTCGTTTTATTGGAATGTCGTTGGTTTTATTCCATAATTGGACATGCATTATGGCGGAAGAATAGATGTTTTTATCAGGTTCGTGTATCTGCTGTCCACTCTACATGCATTAAGAGAATTAAGGACTGCCCAAATTTCTATACTGTCAAAGGCCTTTTGGTAGTCTATAAAGGCTATATAAAGATCTAAATTATACTCATTGCACTTTTCTATTAGGTGTTTAATTGCATGAATATGATCTAGCGTACTGAAGCCAGATCTAAATCCAGCTTGTTCACGGGGTTGCTGGAAATCTATTTTTCCCGTTAATCTTTTGGTAATTATTTTGGTGAATAATTTATATAGTTGGGATGAAAGGCTTATTGGTCTATAATTACCAAGGTTTCTTATGTCGCCTTTTTTGTGGAGAATAATTATTTCAGCCTCAAGCCATGCTTGGGGGACTTGACTTTGATCCAAGCATTTGTTGAACAATATTACCAGTTCTTGTTTTAGGCGAGGACTTCCACATTTGAGCATTTCTGGAATTATGCCATCTGGTCCAGCCGCCTTGGAATTTTTAAGTCGCACCCCATACTCCAAAGGAAATTTCTGGAAGCAACAGACTGGGGGTGGTCTTTGGATTCATATTATTTTGATGAGAAATTTCCTGTAAAAATTGAAGACTGCATACCTGAAAAACTTTATATAATTTCATTGGAATATAGTGAATAAGGATGAATTTTAGAGGTGTGTATTTATGACTTCATAGTTTTTGTGAAAATCGTGGCATAAATTACGTAATAATACTTTCAAAGCGCAAAGGTAACAGTTAGTATGCAATTTATCGTTTCATATATAAAAGAACGAAATCCGATTGCTTCAGTCTTTTCAATTTGAATAATATTATCTCCCATTCCGGTTAAAACATAGATTCGTTCCAGTGGCACTGACAAAGCGAACAGAACAACGGACTAGAAGGGAGATAAATTACAAACTTTTTAAAAATATCACTGGCGAATTAATTGCTCCAAGTTTCACGCTGAATGCATTCAATTATTTCCTGTTCGTAAAGATAATGGGTTTCTCAGAAAGAAAACGAAAGAATCAGTACTTAATTGCGCGAAAGATAGTGTTGCTGCTCGTAACAACTCTGAAAAATTAATTGAAGTCTGAGAAAGAATAATTTAGTTTTCAATAAATCACAGATTCGTTTTTTTCTGGAACAACCTGTATATATATATACAGGGTGTCTACTATAAAAGGTGCCAAACTACAGTAAGTGATAGTACAAGTCATTCGAAGCAAAAACATGTCCTATAAAAGTTGATAACACAGCTCTACAAAAAAAATTTTTTATTGTTGCCCTGGATATCATCGCAAATTTTTATGTTTTCAAGTGCCCAGATTACGAATATATTCATGAAAGTTCTCAATGTGCTCGTATTTTCATGATTTTTGCATTTCTTATATTTTGAACAATTATAAGCTTGTTAGAAATAAAATTTAATTTTCCATGATTAGGCTTCTGCGCAACTTTTTCGCGCATACAAACATCACCTGATCCCCACTCTCAAACCCCTTGCTCCACAGAACAGCTGAGATCTCAGTTATTTGACAATATTGAAGTAAATATACACGTAAATCTGGATAAAGTGTCATGGATTAATATATATTTTGTTTCAATTACTAAATGTCCATTCTTATATATTTGTCTTCTAGTCTAAAATATGAGTTCGTCACGAAGAAAGTGTAAATATTGTAGTGATTTATTTTGTTATATTTGCGGTGTTTATATACCAAAAAAACAAAAAAGAAATATCACAGACTTTGTCAAGGAGACTTATGTTGAATATTTTGGTTTCAAAATAGACAAATTAGGTAAACAATGGGTTCCTAATAAAGTTTGTAAGTCCTGTGTTGAGTCTTTACGGTTGTGGAAAAAAGGTGAAAGTTCTGGATTAGACTTTGGTATTTCTATGATCTAGATGGAGCCTACGAATCATTTAGATGATTGTTACTTTTGCGTAGTAGATGTTAAGGGTTTTAATCGAAATCAAACGTGGAGATACCCAGACTTACAGTCTACGAAATGTCCGGTTCTACACAGTGAAAATCTCCTCGGCCCATATACATTTCAAAAGTAATTCGCATGCCCTCAGAAACAATGATGTTACCAAATTCACAGAAATCGGGACCATCTACTAGTGGAAGTGAATGGGAAGGTGAAACATCTACGCCAAAGTTATTTTCTCAAAATGAACTCAGTGATTTAATACGTGATCTCAATTTATCAAAACAAGGATCAGAACTGTTAGCCTCAAGATTGAAAGAAAAAATTTATTGGCACCAACAGTAACAATTACAACATACAGAACGCGAGAAAAAGAGTTATTACAATTTTTTAGTGAAAATGAAGGATTAGTGTATTGTAATGATATCGCGAAGCTGCTTATAGACATGGGTTTAAAAGAGTACAAATCTACTGAATGGCGCCTTTTTATTGATAGTTGCAAAAGAAGTTTAAAATGCGTCTTATTGCACAATGGAAATAAATTTGCATCAATTCCAATTGCCCATTCAACGAAACTCAAAGAAGAATATGAAAATGTAAAATTAGTTTTAGAGAAAATTAAATACTCTGAGCATCAATGGCCGATCTGTGTGGATTTAAAAATGGTTAATTTTTTACTTGGCCAACAAAGTGGATATACAAAATACCCTTGCTTTATTTGTATGTGGGATAGTAGAGCAAAGCAACTTCATTGGGAACAAGATGTTTGGCCTGTAAGAAATTCTTTAACTGTCGGTAAAGCCAACGTAATAAGGGAGCCGCTGGTGAGCAGAGACAAAATCATACTTCCACCAATACATATTAAGTTAGGTATGATTAAGCAATTTGTTAAAGCGTTGAACAAAGACGGAAATTGTTTTAATTACATTTGCAGAAAATTTCCGAAGCTTAGTATGGAAAAATTGGTGGAATATTTGATGGTCCTCAAATACGGCAATTGATGAAAGACTCAGATTTTATAAACTGTTATGACTGTTCCGGAAAGTAAAGCTTGGAAAAGTTTTGTGTTGGTTGTCGAAAATTTCCTAGGTAACCATAAAGCAGCAAATTATGAAGAAATTGTGCAAAATATGCTGACAAACTTTCAGACTTTAGGAGCAAATATGAGTATTAAGTTACACTATCTCCGCAATCATCTAGATAAATTTCCGGATAATTTAGGAAATGATAGTGAGGAACAGGGAGAACGGTTTCATCAAGATCTAAAAGTGATGGAAGAAAGGTATCAAGGTCGATGGATTGTCACATGATGGCAGATTACTGCTGGTCTTTGAAAAGAGATTGTCCCTGAAAATTATAGAAGAAAAGCTCATAAAAGGCGTTTTATGGAAATATGAAATATATTTTCGACATTTTCCTCTTTATTTACTTCGATGTATCCGAATTTCTCAAAACATAACTGACATTATAAATATATCTGTTATTTTGTTTCTTGTTTTACGATTTTTGTTATGTAAAATGAAAATAAAGATTTAAAAAGAAATCAGAGCAAATCCTACAAAATCATTGATAATTTCACGAATTGTGTGCATAAATAGACCCAAAATCATTTTCATATCTAGGGCAACACAACCATTGTAGACCAGAGTAATTATCGAGTTATTTAACACTCCTTACGAAATTTTTTTGCTTCTCTCTATAAAAACAATAATATCTGTTACTCTTACAGCTACATCAAATCTGACCATACCATCGGAAAGAGCATTGAATTTGCTATAAAATAGGTAAGTACTAATAGTAAAAAAATTTGTATACCGGGTGTTGTAAAAGCTAAATGAAGAAGTTGAGAAATGAACAAAATTAGTGGAATTTTTTTGTTAGCTATACCACTGGAAACTGATCGATAAGTAGCCGTTTTTTTTTTGGAAAAACTATTACATTCATCTGGCTTTTAAACGATATATCAAGTTTTGAGCTTACTTTTTTTTACCAGCAACATCATGGGTAAGAGTAAGAGTAAGAACATTAAATTCTCTTATCCTTCGATCACAAATGAGCTAGTTTCACCGAAGCGTCTAAACAATTCCACAAATGACTTTTCAATAAAAATGATCGATAAATAAATAACATATCTGAATATTGAATGTTTAAGAAACTAGGATTAATTAATTATTCTCGGATTAGAAGAAGAAAATCCGAAAAAAAATCGTAAAAGAATAAATCACACCAAGCTTGTATTACTTGATTTCAAAACAAATAAAAATATTTAGAATTTGACAGGAACTATCATTCAATGAATAAATGAATTGAAGTTTATATTTTCCCCTTTCACGGTTCCATTTTCTTTTTCGAAAAAAAGAAAACATGCCTAGTTTCTCAAATATTGAATATAGAGATATGTTATTTGTTTATGGCTTCGCGAATGGAAATTCCCGTGCATCGGTGCGGGAGTATGCATTGCGCTTTCCAAACAGACACTAACCTTGCAGAAAGACATTTGTTGAAGCACCTGCAATATTGCAGGCTGTTCGCGAGGACCTTACAACAAGTACTCGGAGAATTGGTGCTACATTTCTCAAGCGAAATAATTTAAATCCTTACCATTTGAGTAAGGTTCAAGACCTATTGCCGGTGGATAGTGAGGTGAGGTTGCAATTTTGTAGGTGGTACATGAATAAATTACAGGATTGGGATACAGAAAATCCTCATGGCACTATTGTGTCACACTCTAGCACGAGATTAGAGTAAACGTGTGGATGGGGTTAAGGAGGGGTCAGCTTGTCGGGCCAGTTATACTTCCCGATCGTCTCAAACGGGTAATATCGCTTACAAAAAACTTGAAATCCCAAAAACTGCTACAGCTGAAGAGAACCCGTTATCAGTTTTGTTGACAGTGACAAAGGACCTACATAAAAGCCAAAGAGAGATTTCTCAGTTAACAGATATAAGTCAAACTTCCGTAAAGAGAAACTTGAAAGTGAATAAATTTCATGCATATCATGTATAGCTGCACCAGGGACTGAATAATCAAGACTATGAAAATCGAATAAATTTTTACAATTGGGCAAGTGACAAAGTAGCGAAAAAACTAATGTTACTTGCCGATGTATCAGAGCATATAAAACATGATTTGTGGTTTCAACAGGATGGAGCACCGGCACATTACTCCTATCAGGTTAGGGAGCATTTGAATCATGTATTTCCAAACAAATGGATAGGACGTGGTGGTCCTTTTAGCTGGCCAGCTAGGTCTCCGGACCTTACAATTCTAAATTTTTTTTGTGAGGTTATATTAAGAGCACCGTTTACCAGACTCCTTCTACAACACAGTTGGATATGAGACAGAGAATAGTCGACGCCTTTCAGTCAGTTAATCCGAAAATGTTGTCGAGAGTTCAACTGTCTTCCCTCAGAAGGATTGAGTTGTGTCTACAAAGAAACCGGCAACATTTCGAACACTTTTTGAAATAGTTCAACACCTTGTAGATCATCTCACCAAAAACCAATCTATTACGTATTTCATACACGACTACCTTAAAATATCTCCATTTCTCTGATCAAGTGTAATGATATGTACTAATAAACTCTTCTTTCTCTGATTTTATTATTTTAGTTTATTTTTTGTATTTCGAAAATGGTCGAAGATAAAGATAAGGTTACTTCTGCAAAAATACGGCACAATATTTTACGCGTTGACATAAATAATAAAATACAGGCTGTTCCATTTGAAAAATCAAGATATGATATTTTCGAAATTACAATATTCAAATATTTTCTTGAGTCTGTACAAAATGAGGGTAATCTATTTCATCAATTCATCAATAAAGCTAACCTTGGGAATAAGAAACGAAAGAAAAATAAGTATTCATCCTCTCTTGCCGAAGGAGCATGCGATGATGTAAGAGCCTATTTTCATAAATTTTTACGGAAAAAATAAAATTTTGAGGCGAAACTACTCACCAAAAAAACTTATTACTTAAAGACATTATAGCAGAAAAATGAAAAATGTCACGAATACAAAGTGCCAATACACCTAGCCTTTGTAGACTATAACAGAGCCTTCGATTCTATAGAACTGTGGGCAGTATTTCAAGCCCTCGATAATGCTAGAATAAATTCGAGATATAGAAACATCCTACAGAATATATATGAACGAGCGACTATTCAGGTGAGACTAGACGATGACATGCAAACCAAAAAAATCCCGATAAATAGGGGCGTGAGACAAGGCGATGTGATATCGCCAAAATTGTTCACACTTGCAATGGAGGACGTGTTTAAGAAGTTGGAATGGGATAGAAAAGGTATAAATGTGGATGGAAAATTCCTGAACCATCTCCGGTTTGCAGATGATATAGTTCTAATAAGCGATAACCTAGAACAACTCCACGAAATGATGCTAGAACTCAAAAGAACATCGGAAGAAGTAGGATTGGAAATGAATCTGACAAAAACTAAAATAATGACAACGGAGGACGCAATATTGAAAGTCGACGGCAATGTTATAGAGAAAGTGAATGAATATCTATACCTTGGACACACTATAAAGATAGGTAAAGACAATCAAACTGCAGAATTGTCAAGAAGAATAAGAATGCTTGGGCTGCTGTTGGAAAACTAGGATTTGTCTTGAAAAACAAACAAATCCCCATTAACCTCAAAAGAAAAGTTTTTAATATGTGCGTTCTCCCAGTGTTAACGTATGGCATGGAAACCATGACTCTCACAATAAGATCTGCTAACAAACTTAGAACCACACAACGCGCAATTGAAAGAACTATGCTTGGAGTGAGCCTGCGGGATCACATACGTAATGAAGAAATAAGAAGGAGAACAGGAGTAGAGGACGTAATCACGAGAATAGCTGCATTGAAGTGGAGATGGGTTGGACATGTAGCAAGACAACAGGATGTAAAATGGACTAAGCGAATAACTCAATGGAGACCACGCTTATACAAAAGGGGAGTGGGGCGCCCCCAGAGAAGGTGGCTGGATGACATAAAGGAAAAAGTAGGAAGAGGATGGTATAATATAGCACAGGACAGAGAGAGATGGAAGCTAGAAGGGGAGGCCTATGTTCAGGAGTGGACAGAGAAGGGCTGAAAAAGAAGAAAGAAGAAGATTATAGCAGAGTTTAGAACGCTCTTGAATCTTCAACGAAAAAGTGGTGTTCCAATCTGAAAAAAACCTCCCAAGATTCTTTTATAGAAAATTGGGTTTGTTTACTCCAAAATAAATTGCTGAAGTAAATTCTTACTTTCTAAATACAATACAGTTCGAACAAAAATGAAATCTCCAAGAGTGTACAAGCTACAGAGCACCGCGCCACTGGCGAATCACCCTGTATAAGTAGGTTTGTTTCCTTCAGTTGACTACTTCAAAATGACTTGACAGTCGAAAACGGTCGTGTTTAAGATAATAAAATTATGGAAAATATAAAATATATTTTATTTCAAGTACGTTGAAAATGAATTTCCATAAAATGAATAAAGCATCAATATTACTCATATTTATTATGTCATTAAATTCATCATTGCTGTGAGAATTAGTTTTATTATGAATGAAGTTTGACAAATTCTGAATAATTATGAACATGTTCGTTATTATTTTTATAATTGTGAAATTAGACAGTCGAAACCAGTGCCAACCAGATTAATTGTTTCATCAGAAAATCCCGAGAAGCAATATTTTGGTTTATTCTGTGAAAATGCAAATAGTTGAGCATAGAGATTCTTACACCGTTCAATAGGCTATAAAAAATAAATTCTTTGGTAAATAGAAAAATATGGTATTGTATTTGAATTAATCAAGTTATTGCGCTTTGATTTTCCCATTTGATCAGTTTGAATTTTTGCACAGCCTGTATAACACGGGCCACTCCGAGTAATTGGAATATGAATTACGATCTATTTTCTCGCATCGCTGTCAATTTCGCTGAACTATCTTGAATACTCTGAGTATTTTAAGAATGAAATTTTCTTCAGATTATGGGTAAAACCGAATTATCTGAAACACCATGATGTTTAGGTATAGTTATTAGTGATGAAACTAAATTTTTTCAACGCTCAATCCAAATATACAATAATATATAGATGAGATAAAAAACACAAGGTTCAACTTTAATTTACACTTTATTTGAAAAAATTCGACGACGTTTCGCTGACACAGCAGCTTTATCAAGAATGACAAACAGAATGGAGAGTATGGTATTATAAACAAATCGTGGAACAAGTTGGATGAATTACAGGAAAATCCACACCGAGCCATTGTACAGTTAGTATGAAAGGTAATAAAAACTAGTTAAACAAGTTAAGTAGGGGTGAATAATTCACATCTACCTGCTCATTCAAAAGCTTGTCCGAATGTTTGTATCTATTTATTTCTAATGCTTCTAGGAGATCTAATTTTGAACTTTTTGATTTTATATGTAATATGTCAAAGTTTTTATTGAATGAATGGTTTTCTTTTATTGAGTGGTTTGAATAATTTGAATCAGATTTATTTTTATCGAAGCTACGTTTATGTTCAGATGTTCTTATGCCAAAACTCCTATAGGTCCTACCGATATAAATTTTATCACAAGAACCGCAATTGAGTTTATAGATTCCTGATTTACTTGATTTTTCAACACGAGATTTATTATTTTTAATATGTTTACCTAAGTTATTAGAAGTTTTGAAAGTTATATTAAGATTTTGTTTGACGAGAAAGGATTTAATATTTGTACTTGCAGAACCGCAGAATGTTAAACTGTTGAATATTTTATAGTCTCTATGAATAGGATATACTTCATTTATACAGTTTTTACGAATGATTAGATCTATCATATCCGGATTATATGAATTATTAATGGCTATCTGTTTGATGATGTTTAACTCATTATTATAATCTTCTACTGATAAAGGTAAATTGAGTAACCGATGTACCATGCTGTTTAAAGCTGCAACTTTGTGTTGAATTGGATGTGATGAGTAGTTATGTATAATTGTATCAGTATGTGTTGGTTTACGAAAGACCAAAAAACATGATTATTATTTCGTTTAGTGATTTTCCAGTCCAAAAATTAATGGAATCGTTCTGTTCAATTTCTATCGTGAATTTAATGTTCAAATGGATGGAATTAATGAAATTAAGAAATAAGTCTAATTGACGAGTAGTTCCAATGAAACATACCAAGATGTCGTCAACATATCTATAACAATAAAGAAATTTGGAAATGAGTGGATGTGTATGAATTTTCTGTTCAATATTATTCATAAAAATCTCTGCTAAAAGTGGACTCAAAGGATTTCCCATTATCAAACCATTTTCACTACTGTAATAGATGTTGTTGAAAGAAAAATAATTTTGTTCAATGCAAACGTCCAACAGATTCAATATTTCTGATTTATTTATGTGGTTAACATGATTCGAATTCAACATGTTTTCGAATAATATTTTGACATCACCTGGAGGAACACTTGGGTATAAATTCTCAACATCAAACGAAATAAGTTTTGCGTTAGGTGGTAGGTTAACGTTTTTTATGTTATTTATCAATTCGAAAGAATTTTTTATAGAAAATTTTGATTTGAATGAACAATAATTTTTAATGATATCTATAAGGTAGTGCAACAATTTCACGGCTGGGGCTGTAACGTAAGATACGACTGGTCTAACGAGGTTATTTACTTTATGCAATTTAATGAGTGAATACAGTTGAGGTGGTTGAGGGTTTGGTATAATTAATTTGTATTTTTCTATTGCTTTAATTAAAGATTTTGCGTCATTTATTGCAATTTTAATATTTTTCTGGAATGTAATAGTTGGATCTTTGTTTAAAATTGTAAAGTTTCCGGACGAAATGAAATTTAGAGTTTTAAATAGGTAGTCATTTTTATTTAACGCAATAACAGTATTACCTTTATCTGCTTTTGTAAAAATAACTTCATTTAGTTGTGATTTTTGTTTGATGGCCTTTAAAATATTTTGTTCTTTACTCGGTTTAAAGTCAGCTAATGATTCATTTTTATAATGTTAGATGCTAAATATTTAAGTTGAGTGTTATTAGGAATATTTTTCAGAGAAATTTCAGTATCTATGCCAAGTTCCTCTGAATCAGATTTTATGTCGTTTGATTTAAGATTGTGTTTGAAACCTTTCTCCAAGAGATTCGTTTCATCAGTTGTGAAATTAATATCAGAAAGGTTGACTAATCTATCAAAAAATGATGGTCAGAAAATTTAGCAATAATATATAGGGCGTTCCATCATAAAAACACAGTTTTGATAATTTTGAAGCATTTGAGACACCCGTATAATGTGAATATATAAAAAGTACTTATAATAGCTCCTCACATATATACTTTTTGCGTACACGGGTGAAGGCTGTTGATCTTTGGAAAACTGAATGGCAGGAAGTTGGGATGTTTTTAATAAAGTTCTCATAGAGGTTCCTTCCAAAAGGGTTGCAGGTTTCGATATAAGTAGGAAAAATTGGTGTACATTAAATTGTCTCAGGACAGGTCATGGTAGTAGTAATAGTATGTTGTTCAACTGGAATACTGTAGAAAGTCCGGCATGTGAATGTGGCGCAGCTGAAGAAACAATAAGACATTTAGTCCTCGATTGTCCTATTTGCCATTTTACGGGTCGTTTTCAAGAAATTCATTCCGTTTCAGATAATTTCATTAACTGGATAGAGAAAATTAAGTCTATTTAGAGATTAGTTTTTGCTCCCCCTTAGTGTTTTTTTTCTCCATGGCGTATGTTGATAAGGCAAGGGCTACACCCATGTAGGGCTTCATTCCCAAAAGGTGTATGAGATGTTTCCTGTTGAAAAACAGAGGAGCATTAGTTGAGTTCTTAGATTCAAGTGAGTTTAGACATATAAGAGTTATGATGAAATATTTTTTTGCTGTCTTTCTTTTTCCATTGTTACAGATTTTTCCTGTTCCAATCCCCCTTCCTTTTCACACTTGTCTTCGTGAAGAAGTCCTGGAAATCATGGAGTGCGAGATGACAATGAGAGAATGAAGCTGCTAAGCAGAAAAATTTTTGGTACTCTTTTTGTAGACACGACACCAACACACCATAAACAGACAGTTTTTTCTACAGGTTTTTTCACTCGTTTACTGAATCATACGCAAGATAGTATGGTTCCCCTGTTACATTTCCTGTGCTCACACTTTAGGGGCAATCGTCGGAGACATGATGCGAGTTTAGATGCCTGATTAAGGAACGGAAATGGTCTGTTTTTTCTGCAGGCATTCTATTTCTTCGCTTGTTTTTTACGATTGTGTTTTTTCTGACACACACCAAAATTATAGCTATAAGCATTCATTGTAAATACAATTATTCGAATTTTAGTAAATCCTTTCTGTTCAAAAGAATGTATATATCCCAAAAAAAAGAATCTTATAGTCCCGTATTTAGGTCACATTATTTCGTGTCGATAGCGTGGACAACCCTGTATACTTATCAAGTAAGCATGGCGTCGGAGGAGAAAGAGTTTCTCGACGTCTGTGTATATATACTTCCATACTGAAATATTTTGCAAGTGTCACACCGCTTGAAAATTTAAAATCTTTCTGAAATATACACATTCAAGTTTCCACTCGACTGATAACATTGCCTTTGTGATAAATTGAAACGTCTAACGTGATTTTCCCCGCTTTCATACCAGGATATTTCAATAACGACTAGTTTACGTGACTTCCAGCAAACGACTCGAAATAACTCCTTCGATTTTGGAGAACAAAACGAGCAAATCGTACAACCTATATCAGGCCCTTATTTCCGTTCCTAACACCAAATTCTCAGAAATCTTAGTTCCCAGACATCACTGAGCCCCGTCCCAGAATCCTTCTATTGCTTTGAAGTGTTAATAATTTATATTGCCGCAAAGGATAGCGGTGTTTTCCAGTACAGCAGTTTAGAACAGTCGTCCGCTTAACGTTATTGTACGAAACAAAAAACGGACCATAAACACGTCTCAACGAATCCATTAGAGTTTCATTGCAGATGAAGGAATATTTTCTGCAGTTTTCCCATCTGCAAACTTTTTCTGGTTTTATAGGAATATGTATCATCTTTTTTGTGATACTCTTTTATAGGAACTCGGATAGAGTGGATCTATTAACTTGATTATTAGTTTTTATCTCAGATTCGGAGATGAGTACTATTATGACTAAAAAGTATTCACTCTCTCTAATTTAGAATTCCTGGACTTAACGAAATGCATATTTCTTTAGATGTCCCGAAGTTTTCAACAGCTTAACTGACATTTATGTTGAATTTTATGACCGAAGCATCAGATATTAAGGTTGGGGGGTGTACATGTGATTTTTTATCAGACGTAAAATTTCAAAGACAACTTACGTAATCTCTCTTGTTCCCAAAGAATTCTGTGCTAGATTCATCTAACACAATACCACCAAACATTTCACCTACAAATTCTTCTGCAGTGTGAGACGGGTTCTCGAGCAGCTAAACTGCAAGAAGGCAGTTGGTCTAGACGAAATATCGCCAATCGTCCTGAGAAAGTGTGCTCTCGAACTGGCAACCACTCTAAACCGTCTGTTTCAGGTTTTTATGACAGCCAGACTTTTCCGAGCAGCTGCAAAATAGCGAGAATTCAACCGATCCCAAAGAAAGGAAAGAAGTCCTTACCCCAAAATTACCGCCCTGTTGCACTACTTTCCATTATGTCCAAAGTGATGGAGAGAGTCATAAACGATGAACTCGTCAAATATATTGAGTTGCAGGGTATTATTAACGACAGTCAGTATGGTTTTCTCAGGCAAAGATCGACAGGAGATCTGCTCGCCTACGTCACTCATGTTTGTACAACAACGATGGAAAAGCATGGGGAATCTAGAGCAATAGCCCTCGTCATCTCTAAAGCCTTCGATAGGTTTTGGAATGCAACCTCGTTGAATAAACTTGCTGCATATGGACTTCCCAAAAAATTGCGGGGTTGAATAAGTAGCTTTCTTTCAGATAGATGAATACAAGTTGTGGTCAATGGTATAACCGTGACATATTAAAGGTATCGAAGAGGCTCACGGATTGGCCTCTGTAGTCTCATATTTCACTTTCTTCTGATGAAACACCAAGACAACAAAAGTTCTTCAATAATATTGAATTAGAATTAAACAGGCAAAGGCAGAGGAAAAGAATGTTGGTATTAAACATATTCGGGGTATTCCTACAGACGTGAATTTAAACTGAGTGTACCCAATTACAGCAGTGAAGCATTATCGTGTATTTACCAGAATACGATTTTATATCTACCAAGATATTCAATTCTGATCAAAACGCAGAAACAGGTCAATTTTTGTTTCAAGGGGGACATCTTTTGGGGTACAAAACTTGCCTGAAATATCAACCCCCTAACCAGGGGTTGCCATCCTCAAACATTTCGATGAGGGAAGATGGATCGACTGATGACTCAAAAGAAAGGTGGTGTCTTTGTTTACATCGCCTTGAAGGAATTTCCATTTTTTATTGAAAACTGTGAAAGATACAGGGTGAGCAACTGAAAGATAGGGAAGATTATTTCCTTGAGACTATTCAAGTTTCAGTGAAGTAAAATGGAACAGATCAATGCTGATCAATGGCAGTCATCATCATGTACCATCCTCATCTCGAATTTCAACCCCTAAAGCAGGGGTGACCCTTGAAAATTCGGAAGAGGGTATATGGGTCGAGTGATAATAATAATAATAATAATATGTGTTTATTTGCAAGTTTCAACAAAAATCTTTACAAATATTCCTGACAGATGCCATTGCATTCCTCAGGATACTTAATTCTACAAATAAACAAATGGTTGAGGTAATACCTCAGAAAAGGTATTACCTGTAGTTGGTGTACATTTCACTAATTACAAGACAGCCTTTAGTATGATGTAAACAGAAATTGCTGTCAGCACTGTATATAACATTCGAGAATGAATTGATTTAATGAAAGGGCCCATATCGGGTTACAATCGAAAAGTTCAAATTATCTTTCGAAACTAGGTTGGAAGGTCACTATAGGGTCTCAATATCACAATCGGGTTTCAATATCACAATCGGGTTTCAATATCACAATCGGGTTTCAATATCACAATCGGGTTTCAATATCACAATCGGGTTTCAAAGTCAAAATCGAGTTTGTTTGTCAAAATCGAGTTTGTTTGTCAAAATCTGGTATAAATGTCACAGTTTGGTATATTACAGTAGTTCATGTAGCCCAAGGTTAATTTCATATAGCCGATGCATTTATAATGTTATGAAAAACACTACGGTCATTATTCAATATCCAAGACTTCAGCACATATTTAAAAGTTTTGGGTTATTAATGGTTTTAATATGGACAGGAATGATTCTGTACATTCTAGGTCCCAAGTAATCTAAATTTCTTGTTCCGATAGTCTTATCTGCTCGCAGAGTGACATAGTTCATATTTTTATTCCTCGTGCCATAATTATGATCAACAGAACACATAGTGTCTCTATTTCTGTTCAAATCACAAATTATCCTGAAACTATACAGTTGTATTACATCTAGTATACCAGATTCCCCAAACAATGCATCACTTGGGTAAGTTCTACACTTATGCATCATTAGTTTCAAGAACCATTTTTGTATAACATCAATTTTTTTCAGATGACAGTCGTATGCGCCACCCCATGCTAGAATACCATATATTAATTGAGACTGGACAAGAGAGTAATAGAGTATTTTCAGTTGTGGCATTTCAAGAAAGTCCTTTAGATATTTAAATGTACTCAATAAAGGTCTTATTTTGTCAACTATAAATTTAGTCTGAAGGTCCCACCTCAGATGCTGATCCAAAACAATGCCAAGATATTTGATTGATTTTCCTCGCTAACTTGTGTTTCAGAATCAATGAAAAGAGGCCCCAACTCAGGTAATCCGCTGCTGTAAGATGTAAAAGGCAGATATTTTGTTTTCTCAGAATTCAGGGTTAACTTGTTATACTGAAACCATTTTTTTATTATTTTTAAGTCGTTCTCTGCTTTATCCTTTACATCTAGCCAGTTACTAGCCTGATATAGTATAGCAGTGTCGTCTGCGTAGCTTACAATTTCGCCCTCAATTTTCAACATCAATAGCGAGTTGATGTAGATGGTGAAAAGAATGGGTCCAAGAACAGTTCCTGTGGCACCCCATAAGTAATATGTCGAATTTCACTCACCTGCCCATCAATATCGACGACTTGTTCACGATTCGACAAATAACTCTTCAACAAATCATAAGAGGAGCCCCGAAATCCGTAACTATTCAGCTTCTCCAGTAATCTTTTATGGCATACGGTGTCAAATGCCTTCCACAGATCGATAAACACACATAATGACGGGAACTTTTTATCCATATATTTATACACATTCGAAGTGATCTTTTTAATGGCATCCTCTGTAGATTTTCCTGGTCGAAAGCCAAATTGATTAGGAGAAACAATATGAAACTTTTCGAGATACGAATTTATTCGATATGCCATGATTTTCTCCACTATTTAAGCAATAGAAGATATAATTGTTATTGGCCTATAGTTTACCACATTGAATTTTGAACCACTTTTGTATAGTGGTTTGATTATACCAAGTTTCAGAGCATCGGGGAAAACGCCCTTCTCAAAATAAAGGTTGATCAGGTGTGCAATTGGTTCTGAAATTTCCTGTGCGATTTCCCTTAAAGTTTCACTTCGCAGAGCATCATAACCTGGTGCTTTTTTAGGTTTTAATTCCTTTATGACTTTTTGCACCTCAAAAAAATCTGTGGGATGTAAAAACATCGTTTTATCGGTAGATTTCACCTGATCATTGAAATTCATTGGGGACTCTATTTTCGCTGCAAATTTTGCGCCGAGTTCGCTATAATGTTTATTGAAGGCATTTGCAATGGACTTTTTATCGTTTAGATTCTTTCCCTCCTCATCGATGATTTTATTTATTCACGTTTTGTTTCTTGTTTTGCCACAAATGTCATTCACAAAGTCCCAAACTGCCTTAGATTTATTTTTATTCTTCTCTATAAATGACTGAATATATTTTTCTTTGATTCTTTTATTAATTTAATAAGCTTATTTTTAGATGTATTATAAAGTTCTTTTAGTTCATCGCTCGGATTATTGAGTAGATTTTTGTATAATTTATTTTTATCGGATATACTCTTCAGGAGTGCTGGCGTAATCCATTTTTTCGGGGTCTTCTATTAGACCTGGTTATATAGCTGTATTTTTCGATGTAAATTCTCAAAGTCTCCAGAAACAAATTCGTAGCCTCATTTATATCCTTAGTTCTATATATTGCCTCCCAATTTTCCCGCATCAAATTCTTCTTCAACTCCGTATAATTTATGTACTTTTTCAAATTATCTGTTTTTCCAGGATTTCGTTTTATATTTTCATTCCACAGGCTCAGTACAATTGGAAAATGGTCTGTGATTTTTGTTTGAATAATGAAAGATGATGCAGAGGACCGCTGTAAGTTAGGTTTAGACTTAACTAAGAAATGGTCTAGGCACGTTCCACTTTCTGGTCGTGTAATATCATTTATATATGATACGTACCCAGAAGTAACAAAGATGTTTTTGTACTCTTCGGAAATATCAGAGTTTGACAAAATGTCTATGTTTATGTCGCCTGTTATAATATGATGTGTGCTGTTGTTGTTTCCACCATCTATATATCTTTGGAAGTCAACGTTGAATGAAACTGGATTGATGCTTGGAGATCTATAGATCGCTGTAATTGTTATAGGTTCTTTTGTCTTCTCCAAATACAGTTCTATCGCCTTACATTGACCAATTGCTATTACTTTGTAACTGTACTCTATGTCGGCTTTAACATATATGATGACTCCATCGTTTTTGTTAACATCTCCCATATTATACACAACGTTATATCCGTCTTTAGCTATGATTCCCAAATCTCCCATCCGAAAAGTCTCCGTCAAAACCAGAACGTCGAAATCAATATTGATTTGTTCGAGAAACAAAAATAATTCATCTTTGTTTTTAGTTACACTGCGGATGTTAACATGAAAAATCTTCAGGTGAGCAAATGGGTTAGTGATGTCTGTTTCCAAGGCTTTCAGAGAATCTAATTGTTTGGCCCTAATTATTTCAGGTTCTAGATCTCTTATGAAGGAATTCATGACAATATAACAAAATATTTAATTAACAAAATATAAAATTTGAAAAGTCACTATCATCTCACCAACAAACTATCCAAATAAGCGGACTCACGAAGTTACTTCTGAGACCTGGTTCTCACCTTGATGGGCTGCAATGCTTTGAGTTTTTTGGTACCACCAGCAAGAACGTAATCGTCGGGTTGATTTGGCGCATTTCCTTCGTTCAATGTTATTTCATCCCCAGCTTGTTGTTCTACTTCTTGCGACAAAAGCTCGTCTGCCACCACCTCTCCGAAATGTTTCGTAGATGTGGGTGTTGAAGGTTCACTTCTTCTTCGGATCCCAGAATCTCCCCCGAAGTCCAAACCATCCAGCCGATCCAAAGTATATGACGTTCCGTCAACTATCAATCTATCTCCTCTGATGAAGCACTTCTTGTTCGATGTTTCTCTAATGCGCTTCAAATGTACTCTCAACACTTTTGTATTTCTCTTTGATGTGGTGTTAAGTCATTAGAGATAACAACGTTAGAATTTTTAATTTTTTGTATTTGTCAAAATAGTCTTTTCTTTAGGTAAGAAACTAATTCTAATTTGACCGGGCTGTTGTCGCTTTTACCCAGAGTATATACATCACTTATATCCGATTTCGCAACATCAACATCCAGCAAGCGACCTATCTCCTCGCAAATAAAATCTTCAGAGATCTTTCCTCCAGTATTTGGAATTCCAAAAACGACCAGGTTCTTCTTATTATTTTTCTGTTCAAGAGTTTCAATACGCTCCTTCAGTACTGTATTCTCACTTTCAAGATTTTGGATTTTACGGTTCAGAGTTTCTATTTTTAAAGCTAACCTGGCTTCCCCTGCAGTAATCAAATTTTTCAATTCCTTTCTTGTATCTGTAATCTCCTGGTATAACCTATCCAGGGTTATTTCGCTAGACATAGTCAAAAAATCGTGTATCTCCACAAATCCAAGCGCAGCCTCTGCCGTGTATGGGTTACTTTAATTCCTACTGATGATACACCTGCTGGACTTCTTTATTTTAATCTTCACAGCGAGACAACGTTCCAATTTGTTGTTATTTCAACTTAATAATCTTAAAAACTTTTGTCAAACGCGAAACACTCGATATATAGGTCAGGAGCACTTAATTCGCATGTAGGGCCAAACTTTAAAATTTATATAATGATATTACGGTAGATATCTCCAATAACTTTCTGGAAGAAGTAAGACAGCAGCACTACATCTAAAGGATACCTCGAAAGAAAGGTATTATTTTTGTCTGCATCCCCGTGAACGAATTTTCATTTGTGATTGAAAACTGTAGAAGATACAGAGTGAGCCACTGAAAAATAGAGGAGACTATCTATCGACCTGAGCTATTCAAGTATTAGTGCAAAAAAATGGAACAGATTCATTCCAGATCAAAGGCTGTCATCTTCCGAAACACCATTCACATCTCAAATTTCAACTGTTTGCACTAATACTTGAATAGCTCAGAGCAATGGATAGTCTCCTCTATTCTTCAGTAGCTCACTCTGTATCTTCTACAGTTTTCAATGTAGGGGTTGAAATTCGAGATGAGGATGGTACTTGAAGATGACTGCCATTGATCAGCATGGATCTGTTTCATTTTACTCCACTGAAACTTGAATAGTCTCAGGGAAGTAGTCTTCCCTATCTTTCAGTTGCTCATCCTGTATCTTTTTCAATTAAAAATGGAAATTCGTTCAAGGCGATGTAGACAAAGATACCACCTTTCTTTTGAGTCATCACTCGACCCATCTTCCCTTATCAAAATGTTCAAGGATTGCAACCTTAGGAGGTTGATATTTCAGGCAAGTTTTGAACCCCAAAAGATGTCCCCCTTGAAACAAAATTGACCTGCTTTTTCGTTTTGATCAGAAATGAATATCTTGGTAGATGTAGCCTCTGTTTAGTTTTCGTTGAAGCACCCTGTCTATATCAGTGAAACTTGGCTGCAGAATGATGTGTCCAACTCTGAGCTTTTTCCGGACCATTACGTAGTATACAGAATGACAGAAATCTGACAGTCACCAATTGTTCGAGAGGGGGTCGAGTATTAGTGGCAATCAACGAAAGGTTTCAAACGGAATTTGTCGATTTATCGATTCTACATGATTTCGTGTCCTCAATTGATGTCGTTTGTTGTAAGGTGAAAACCGACATAAATACACTATTTATCTTAGTGATTTACGTATCTCCTACAACAGAAGCTGACACTTATGAACTGTTTTTCGATACGCTTTCTACCATAGATATGATCTTAGACCGACAACTGTTGATTGTAGGTGATTTCAATGCGTCGTCGTATGTTGAAAACTTGTGCGAAACTAGATCTATACCATTGAAAATTTTTGCAGAAATTCTCGCCCTAAAACAATTTAATCATGTGAAGAATGATAATAACAAAATCCTAGAACTTATTTTCTCCAATAATGAGTGCCGAATACTGGACGATTTTGCCCTTCTGGTGAAAAGGGATTCTCATCGCCCTCCCATCAACTTATCTTTGAGATGCGAGTGCAAAGTATATCAGACTTGGGTGTGAATCACGCGGTTCGGAAGGAGTTCAATTTCAGAAAAGCAAATTTTACTGTGATGTATTACGTGATTCTCAATGCCGATTGGTCAACAGTTATGGAAGTGGCGGAAGATCCTGATGAGACTTGTCGAGAGTTCTACTCCATTCTACGGGAAATTTTCGAAAAAACAGTACCTCTCAAGTCCAGGTTTTCCACCTCGGATTTAATTGAAAGTATTTTAAATAAAGAAAGTCTTTGATAGTTATAGAAAGCATAGCTGCGAGTTTTACTACAATAAATTCAAGTCTTTGAGGAGTATTGTGAAATCTAAAATGAACACAGCTTATGAGAACTTTATTCGAACATCCGAAGAGTGAATTATCAGTGATCCTTCTGCATTCTGGTCATTCATTAAATCAAAAAAGGCCATTCACGTATACCAGGAGAGATGAGAGATGATGGGAGGACATATAAACAGCCTGAAGACATTGTTGGTGCTTTCGCGGAGTACTTTGGTGGTGTCTTTGATGGATATAATGGAGATGTATTAGTTGATGATGGCGAAGCTCTTGGTACTGAATTCATCAATCTGACTACAATTTCTGTGGAAGATATAATCTCTGCTGCGAGAAAACTATCTACCAAGCATACCGCTGGTCCAGATGGTATACCCAGCTTTGTTGTTAAGAACTGTATACGTGTCTTTGCACATCCTTCATGTCATATTTTCAATATTGTCTTGAGGAGTGGAATCTACTCCTCGACGTGGAGGGTAGCTAAGATTGTTCCCATTTTGAAGAAAGGAGATTCTACCATCATAGGTAACTATAGGCCCATCGCGATTCTATCCAATTTCTCAAAACTTCTCGAGTGTATTTTATACAACGCTATATTTCCCGCGATTAGGGGGAGGATTCATGATGAGCAGCATGGTTTCATGCCTGAGAGATCCTGCATCAGCAACCTGGTAGTGTTGTCACAGTAAATACTCGAGATTTTGGACTGTTCCGGTTGAGTTGATGTTATTTACACAGATTTTCTGCTCTCTTGGAGTCTTATTTGATCGGCCGCCGAAAGTTTTCGCTCCCGCGAATTTGTTGCTATTTCAGGTGTCCTGCAGGGGTCCAATCTTGGTCCATTGTTATTCAATATGTTCATTGATGATCTCATGGACATAATTAATATACCCAAATTGATGTATGCGAATGATCTGAAAATATATCTGAAGATAGCGTCAGAACGTTATTGTGAGGTCTTGCAGGAGGTTATAAGTTCCGTGTCAAACTGGTGTGTGATTAATCGTTTGGACTTGAATGTATCTAAGTGCACTGCCGTTACTTACTCTCGTAAGAAAAACATAATTTTTTCTGATTATATTATAAACAATGGTGTATTGAAACGTTCCACTGATATAAAAGATCTTGGTCTTATATTCGAACAAAATTCACTTTTGTTTCCCATATCAACTATTTATTTACATCCGCCTCGAAATTATAGTGGTTTATAATTCGAAATGGAAAGCACTACGATATCAAATACTTTAATTCGTCTTTTTGAGACTATTTTTAGGAGTAAGTTGGAGTATGCGTCGTTTATTTGTCATCCCATCTATTATTGTCATGATTATCATTTGGAGGCAATTCAGAGAAGATTTTTTGAATACCTTGTCTGGCGTGAAGATGGTGCCTACCCTGTAAGACACAAGAAGACGCTTTCTTGCCTTAAAATTTTTGTTCAACCTCCTGAATAATCGTTCGGATTGATTGTCCCTCTATTTTAGCTCAACTGAAAATTTCAGTTCCGAGACTGACCTCAAGAGATGGACGTCTGTTTTTCCTGAGCACGCCCAGAACAAACTCACTCACACAATCTCCAATATTATTTATGTGTACAACTTATAATTTCATCTCGAGATTGTGTGATATTAATTTCGATTCGTTTACCACTATTAGTAGTGTATATCTGGACAATGTTCTCTGAAGCGCATCTGAGTTATTACATACTTTTTCATTTTTCTACTTTTCAAATTTTCAGTTTTACTTACGTCATGAGTGTTTTCATTCTATTTTATTTTAATAATAAAAACAAGTACTGTGTTTTAAGGAATTTTACTTAATAATTGCGATTCGTAACGCGTTTCACTACACCGTAGCTTCTTCAGACGAATGAATATACAAAAAATATAAATGAGAATATAACTATAAATGTTCTTGAGTAATTAAAAGCTTATTGGGTTGCTTCTTCTTAAGTGGTTATTTATGATAGGTATATCCAATAAAATAAAGGAATAGATTACTCCCCGAAAAGATTCAATAGAGGTGAAAGGCTTAAATCGACTTGTTCATTGATGAGTCTACCTAAGTGTTTGTATTTATTGATTTCTAAAGTTTCCCAAAGATCTACCTTCCAATATTTATTATCTGTATGCAAAATTTCAAACTGTGGGTCTAAGAGATGAATCGCGTAATTTGAATCTGATTTTCATTTGAAAAACTGCGTTTATGTTCCGATATTCTAATATTGAAATTTCTATGTGTTCTACCTATGTAGAAATTATCACAGTCATTGCAATTCAATCTATAAACACCTGATTTATTGTTTTTACCTGGTTTGGTTTTATTATTTTTATATATTTGCCTAAATTATTATTAGTTTGGAAAGCTATGTTGAAATTATTTCTACTTAAGAATGATTTCAGTTTCTCACTTGTAATGCCAACGTAGGTTGAGGTGTTGAATTTTTGTTTCAATTTATCGACAGGGTAAACTTCATTCAATGCGATTCTACTTTGTTTTTTTTTAAAATATTATTTATTAGTTTGGGATTGTAACCATTATTTTTGGCTATTTGTTTAATCAAACTTAGTTCTTTGTTGAAATTTTCTGGTGATAACGGGATGTTAATCAATCTATGAATAAAACTATTGAATGCTGACATTTTATGTTGATATGGATGACACGACGAGTTATGTATTATAATATTTGTATGTGACGGCTTATGGTAAATTGCGAAAACATTTTTCCATTTTCATTCGAAATTGTTACGTCTAAGAAATTTATCGAATTATTGCTTTCTATTTCAGGTGTTTATAGATTGAATTGCAATGACTGTGATAATTTCTACATTGGTAGAACACATAGAAATTTTAATATTAGAATATCGGAACATAAACGCAGTTTTTCAAATAAAAATCAGATTGAAATTACGCGAATCATCTCTTAGAAAATAATCATTCTTTCGACCCACAGTTTGAAATTTGGGATACAGATAATAAATGTTGGAAGGTAGATCTTTGGGAAACTTTAGAAATCAATAAATACAAACACTGAGGTAGACACATCAATGAACAAGTCGATTTAAGCCCTTCACCTCTATTGAATCTTTTCGGGGAGCAATCTATTCCTTAATTTTATTGGATATACCTGCCATAAATAACCACTTAAGAAGAAGCAACCCAATAAGCTTTTAATTACTCAAGAACATTTATAGTTATATTCTCATTTATATTTTTCTGTATATTCATTCGTCTGAAGAAGCTACGGTGTAGTGAAACGCGTTACGAATCGCAATTATTAAGTAAAATTCCTCAAAACACAGTACTTGTTTTTATTATTGATAATGGAATTTTACCAAGTAAAAGCCTCCCAAATTCAAATATTTTATTTCATGCCATAGCATTTTTTTTCTTGATTTGTTCATTTTATTTTTGTCATTTTCTGTACCGAGTAAGTTTCGAATAGCTGCATGGTTTCTACTAATATTTACTCATTATTTATGATAACGCTTTAAGTTGTAGAAATAGAGAACTTAGTATTAAATATATGACTGTTTCCGGTTGCAAGCAGGAGTACCTCAGGGATCCATTCTTTCGCCAACCTCGTTTATGTTGCAGATAAACCATCTTTTGTCATCTACAGAGAACAAGATCTTCGGTTTTGCAGATCATTGTACCCAGGTGTCTTTTTTCAGTAGTCTGCGGCCGATTACAGCTGCGGAATCTCAGCGTCAGAGATATTAACAAATTGATAACTTAAACTCTGACTTACAGAAGATATCTGAGTGGGGTCAGTTTAACCTGGTGAACTTCAACGCTAGCAAGATGCAAGCAACTACGTTTTCTAGAAAGGTCCCCGGTGGAGAAGCTCCTCTAATGGTGCAAGGACAACTATTGCATCCAAAGATTCGATGTACCTTATCGGAATAACGATCAACTCCGGGTTTTGCTGCCCGAACATGTATCAGCAGTAGCTAAGTTGGCATCAGCTAAGCCAAGCCAAGCGATACTTCACCTCATCTCAGCTGTTGCTTCTATATAAGGCACAGTTTCGACCTGATTGGAAATACTGTTCCCATGTATGGGGATCTGTGCCCAAACATTCGTTGCGGATGTTGGATAGTGTGCAAAAACGAACTATCGCCTCATCCAACCGCTGGCTCTCAGAAGACAAGTTGCTCACCTTTCTGTTTCATAGATACTTTCACAGAAGATGCTCCAAGAAGCTGAAAGACCTTGTTTCGGGAAAACTCATGTAGGCTGGCAAGGAGTTGCCAGCATATGGAGGTACATTCAACTACCCCTCGAACCTCTCTCTATGAGAATTCCTTCGTTTATAGGGCCGGTGAGATGTGGAACTCGCTTCCGCCAACATCTTCCCAACATTCTACAATTTGGCCCTCTTGAAGAAGCGAGTAAACAGACACCTCAATTCCTCCCAGGCGCTTACTCATGTGCGCATGAAAAAAAAAAGAAAACAGTCAACATGTCCTTGACTCATATACACATGTGACAGATCGCATAAAACTCCCCGACAGTGTAGAAAATTGTTGTGCCAACTTAGCAACAATAAAAATGTTGACAGAATTCATTGATAATTAACAACGATTTGAAGTTGAACTAAAATTAATGTTGCTCATCAAATAAAGCCCAGTATCCAAAATCTATTCAGTAAAATTTTCTTACATATTCATGATACCCAAAGCTACCGGTTGAATTCCGATGCCTTGCTCATGATGCAGGTAACAAGCGAAGACCTTTGTCTCGGCGCGGAGAATATCAGCAGTGGGATGTGAAATCACGATAGCCGCCAAACTTATCGTGTTAAGGATTCATAAACGTGATCCGGGCAACATAACGCGCGGAAACTTTCGAGCACTTGTACTTCAGACCGCAGAAACTAATTAATAGAAATTAGCACTTTATTATGTGAATCTGAAGGGCAGGTGAGATTGAGGTGAACCCGATACCAGTATCAGGACATTAAAAACCGATTACTATCAACGGAATGAGCGTATATTTCGATAGTTTTCGAATGGGGAAATTGAAATGTATACGCCTCCAGCTCGTTTGGCTGAAACGAATTCTCAGTACCAAGTATTTATGGTATGCTTCTTCTTCTTCTTCTTTAAATAGGACGATGTCCTGTTTTTCTGTTACAGCCCCTGCTGCGAACCGGAGCTCCAGCACTCATGCCATCGCTTTTTCGGCCTTCCTATGGGTCTTCTAGTGTTGGGTTTTTGTGTTTTTGCCCACTTCGCCATACGTTCGGGGCCCATTCTGTCTACGTGATCTCTCCATAGGCGTCGACGTGCTCTTGTCCACCTCACCACATCCTGGACACCTAGCTCCCTTAGCGTATCCTCATTCCTTATTCTATCTCTGCGTGTAATACCTCTTATAGCTCTTAGTGTTCTCATCTCTGTTGTCTTCATTAGTTGTTTTGTTTTTGTTGTCTCAGCTCTTGTCTCAACCGCATATGTCATCACGGGTCTCACACAGGTTTTATAGATTCGGACTTTGCTCTCTGTGCTTATGTACTTATTCCGCCAGATTACATCTCTCAGGAAGCCAGATATTCTCGATGCTTTCATTGTCTGCTGTTTTGCTTCTTGTAACAGTTGCCTATCGCTCGATACTTCTACTCCTAGGTATTTAAAGTGTGAAACTTGCTCTATTATATGGTCGTTCACTACTAGTTTGCATCTAATTGGATCTTTCGCTATTACCATCGATTGGGTTTTCTGTGTTGATATTACCATGTTATATTTTTCTGCTGTGACTTTGAACTTTTGTAGTAGGCGTTGTAGGTCGTCCTCATTCTCGGCTATTAGTAAAGCATCATCTGCGTAGCACAGTATTCTCATAGTTTTGTTACCCATCCTATAGCCTTGGTTCATTTGGTTCATACCTGCTATATTTCATCCATAATTGAATTAAATAGACATGGGCTGAGGCTGTCACCTTGTCTAATGCTTGCCTTAATTTTGATCTCGCTTGTAAGTCCCTGTGTAGTTTTTACTTTCGTCTTATTAGAGTTATTTAGTTTTTTGATTATGTTTATGTATTTATTGCTTAAGTTTTTATTTCTAAGGATAGTGATCACATCGTTCATTCGAATTCTGTCGAATGCCTTTTCCAAATCTATAAAACATATAAACATCGGTTTGTCAAACTCTATGGACTTCTCCACCAGTTGCCGCAATATAAAAATTGCATCCGTTGTTGATCTATTTGGTCGGAATCCCTGTTGTTCTTCAGACACACCTACTTTGTCATATATCTTTTGCGATAAAATTTTAGTGAGTAGTTTCGATGAATAGTTAAGGAGTGTGATGCCTCTATAATTTGCTGGGTTTGTCTTCACGCCTTTTTTGTATATGGGTATTGTTATGCTCTCTCTTCATTCTTCTGGTATCTCCTTGTTGTTTTCAATTTTTTGGAATAGTTTTGTTATTTCTGCTCCCCCATATTCAATTAGTTCGTTATTTATGTTGTCCGGACCGGGTGATTTTCTATTTTTTAATTTATGGATTACTTGTTGTACTTCTAGGCTGATAATGTCATTTTCTGTTTCTTCGTAGAGTGTGTTTTGTTGTTCGATTTCTCGTTCCTCATTGTTACCGTTATCATTATCTCATAGATAAGTTCTGGAAATATTTCAACCACTCTTCTGGTTTTATTACATTGATCTGCAGTTCTTCGGTGATTGGTTTTTTCCTGTTTCTCAACATGTTCCATACCGTTTTCTGTGCTCCACGTAAGTCGTGTTCCATGTCATTTGTAAATCTTTCCCAATATATTTTTTCAATTCTTTAATTTTGTTCGTTGTTCTATTTCTTTCTGTTTTATATCTTTGGTACTCTTCTGGTGTTCTGTGATTGACATATCTGATATATGCGTTCTTCTTTTCTTTTGTTAAATCTTTGATTTCCTGTGTGAACCATGGTTTATCTTTTCTGTGACTGTTTATATTGTTTCTTCGTTCCCCAATGGCTTCTTTTGCGCTGTTAATTATGTTGTTTTTCACTTTATTCCATGCGGAGTTTATGTTGTCTGTGTCTACTATAGGGTTAAGGTTGATCTTTTCCTCGAGTCGTGTTTGGTATAGATTCTTAGTACTTTCGTTTTGTAAAGATTCAATGTTGAATTCAGTGATGTAGTTAGGCGGTTTTTTTCTCTATTCTATATGACAGGCGGTACTTGCAGATAACCATTCCGTGCTGTGTTCCAACATTCGCTGATGTCAGTGTCCGTACGTCAAGTATTTCCTATTGGTGATCACAAAGTCAATCATAGATTTTTGTCCTCTTGTGTTGGTGAATGTGTATTTGTGTTGTTCATTGTGGTCAAAGTACGTGTTATTTATTCGGAGTTCATTATGTGCACATATCTCAAGAAGTATGTCTCCATTATCGTTTGTCGCCGCTTCATTAAACTTCTGTATAATTCCCGGGAGGAGTATTCCCTATTCTCGAGTTAAAATCTCCCATTATAAATATTTTGTCTGTTTGTGGTCTTGAAGTGTTTTGAAAAATTCTTCCCTTTCATTCTTTGGTTTACTTATATCTGGCGTGTAAATGCTGATAACATGGGTTTTTTTTCCGCTAGCTTCATGGATAGGTGAAGTATATTTTGATTGATGTAGTTTACCTCTTTGACTGCGTTTTCAAATTTCCTATGCATTAGTATACCAACACCCGCTTGAGCTCTTAGGTCCTTGTCTACTCCACTGTAGAATAGTGTGTAGTTTTGGTATCTCATGCTGCCTTTGCCCTTTTTCTTTGTCTCTGCAATTGTACATACGTCTATTTTGTGTTTCTCTATTTCCTATTATATTGTGTTTTCTATTTATGGTATGCATGTTATAAAATTGGAAAACTGGAATAAAAATCTTTGAAGAAAAATGAAACGGAAATTTCATAGCTGGTTATTTACATTCTGTCATGAAAGTAACCGGAATTGATTGTTTGAAAAACTGGCCTAAAACAATTGTCAAATTTTTGTTGTTGATAAATTGGCACAACTGTTTGCTGAACCTACGCGGACTTAGAACGCGATCTGTTAATTAGTTTGTTTACAGTGCTCGATTTTGCCTCAAATGTTGTATTGCAAATGGAATTTCCTGTGTCGAATCACCAAAAATATTACAGAAGGGTTACAGTCAATCGGCTTCATCAAAAACAAGTGTATATGAGTTTTACAGTGCAATCAACAGCGGCCACGATGTGGTGGATGTTTTGCATCGGCCTGGTCGGCCATCAACATCTAAAACTGAAGTTGACATCCATAAAGTGAAGTCAATCCTTGAAATTTGAAAGAGGGTAGATGGGTCGAGTGATAACTCGAAAAAAGGTATTATCTTTGTCTGCATTGCGTGAAAGAATTTTCATTTTTGATTGAAAACTGTAGAAGATACAGAGTGAGCCACTGGAAAATAGAGAAGACTATCGCCCCAAGACTATTGGAGTATTAGTACGAAAAACTGGAATAGATTCATTTTAGATCAAGAGCATTCATCTTCCGAAATCACCCTCATCTCGAATTTCAATCCCTAGAGCAGGGGTAATATTTTAATCCAGTGATACCTCAGGGCGATAGATAGTCTCCCCTATTTTTCAGTAGCTCACTCTGTATCTTCTACAGTTTTCAATCAAATTGAAAATTCGTTCACGGGGATGCAGACAAAGATAAAACCTTTCTTTCGAGGTATCATTCGACCCATCTACCCTCTTCCAAATTTTTAAGAAATAACGACTCTGCACAATTAACCTCGGCTTTATTTAACGTACGACATCCTGAAAAAAATGCATCCGCTGTTTACGTTGTGCAACTGGTTGCTAAATTTGACGCTACTGGTTCAGTCGGCAACCAAAAGAGGGTGTTTGGAGGAGACGAAGCGGGGGAAGTGGCTATCTCAGGTCACGTAGCGATGGATCCGACCCTTAGTACTAGGAAATTGTCCAATGTGTCTGGTGTTTCACGCACAACAATCATGAGAATTTTAAGAAAGAAGAAATGAGGATGATTTTGATCGCCGATTCATGTTCTGTGAAGAGATCATTGAAATTATTAACAATAATCCAAACTACAAGTTCAATATCTGTATTTCGGATGAGTGTTCATTTTACCCTAACGGCACTGTAAACAGGCATAACTGTCGGTACTGGTCAGATGATAATCCAAGATTATTTCGAGAAGAGCATACTCAGCATCCCCAAAAAGTAAATGTTTGGGCGGGTATTTATGGAAATCACATCATCGACCCTTTTTTATACCCGGTAATATCACCGACCGAATTTATTTAGAACTATTACAGAACGCTATTCATCCAGACCTCGTTCAAGTATTGGAGAATGAAGAAGACCATGAAACGATCATTTTTCAACAAGATAGCACACCACTCATTTCGTTCAACCTCTCAGTTCTTAAATGCAAATTTTCCTCAGGTCTGGATTGGACGAAGGGGACATATTGAGTGGCCACCTAGTTCACCTGATGTGGCGCCACTGGACTTTTTGTATGGGTTCACCTGAAATCTAAGATTCACGCTACCCAATCTGAGTCACTGGATGATTTGCGAATTCGGATAATTGAAGTATGCTGTCAAATTAAACCAAAAATGTTGAGTAATGTACGTGAGCGATTTGAGCAAAACTTATTTTACTGCATGGAAGTGAATGGTGCCCATTTTCAGTACTTTATAAACTGATCACAATAGTAAGTACTCTTCCACTTCTTTAGCTGCCATTTCGTTAATGATGAACATTTTTAAGCGAAAATTTAGAGTCAGATAGTACTCGATAAGATCTTCAAAATGAGAATGGCTATCGTGAATAGCCCCAAGACACTTCTACCGTCACGGTATTCGAGCTCTGCCAGAAAGATGGGAAAAAGTTATAGCTAGCGATAGGCAATACTTCGAATGATTCATTCATAATATTTTTTCACAATAAAGTTGTATTTTCATAAAAAAAAACAGCGAGAACTTTGTTGCGGACCTAATACAAATTTACAATCGCTTTGGCATAGTTTCAACGTTCCTGAAAATTCACGATAGACTAACGCGAGCCTAAGGTAAATCAAACACATGGTCTGCCTACTTTTTCGAACAAAAAATTAACAAATAAATAAAAACATTGCATATCTGGAGGTATATTCAATGTAAGCTAGCCATACTCCAGCGTTCTTTATTTAATGGAAGTGAATGGTGCCCATTTTCAGTATCTAATAAATTGATCACAAAAGTAAGTACTCTTCCACTTTTTTAGCTGCCATTTCGTTAATGATGAAAATTTTTAAGCGAAAATTTAGGGTCAGATAGTACTCGATAAGATCTTCAAAATGAGAATGGCTATCGTGAATAGCCTCAAGACACTTCTACCGTCACGGTATTCGAGCTCTGCCAGAAAGATGGGAAAAAGTTATAGCTAGCGATAGGCAATACTTCGAATGATTCATTCATAATATTTTTTCACAATAAAGTTGTATTTTCATAAAAAAAAACAGCGAGAACTTTGTTGCGGACCTAATACAAATTTACAATCGCTTTGGCATAGTTTCAACGTTCCTGAAAATTCACGATAGACTAACGCGAGCCTAAGGTAAATCAAACACATGGTCTGCCTACTTTTTCGAACAAAAAATTAACAAATAAATAAAAACATTGCATATCTGGAGGTATATTCAATGTAAGCTAGCCATACTCCAGCGTTCTTTATTTAATGGAAGTGAATGGTGCCCATTTTCAGTACTTAATAAATTGATCACAAAAGTAAGTACTCTTCCACTTTTTTAGCTGCCATTTCGTTAATGATGAAAATTTTTAAGTGAAAATTTAGGGTCAGATAGTACTCGATAAGATCTTCAAAATGAGAATGGCTATCGTGAATATCCTCAAGACACTTCTACCGTCACGGTATTCGAGCTGTGCCAGAAAGATGGGAAAAAGTTATAGCTAGCGATAGGCAATACTTCGATTGATTCATTCATAATATTTTTTCACAACAAAGTTGTATTTTCATAAAAAAAACAGCGAGAACTTTGTTGCGGACCTAATACAAATTTACAATCGCTTTGGCATAGTTTCAACGTTCCTGAAAATTCACGATAGACTAACGCGAGCCTAAGGTAAATCGAACACATGGTCTGCCTACTTTTTCGAACAAAAAATTAACAAATAAATAAAAACATTGCATATCTGGAGGTATATTCAATGTAAGCTAGCCATACTCCAGCGTTCTTTATTTAATGGAAGTGAATGGTGCCCATTTTCAGTATCTAATAAATTGATCACAAAAGTAAGTACTCTTCCACTTTTTTAGCTGCCATTTCGTTAATGATGAAAATTTTTAAGCGAAAATTTAGGGTCAGATAGTACTCGATAAGATCTTCAAAATGAGAATGGCTATCGTGAATAGCCTCAAGACACTTCTACCGTCACGGTATTCGAGCTCTGCCAGAAAGATGGGAAAAAGGTTAATCAAACAGATGGTCTGTCTGCTTTTACGAACAGAATATTAACAAATAAATAAAAACATTGCATAACATAAGCTAACCGTACTCCAGCGTTCTTTATTTAATGGAAGTGAATGGTGCCCATTTTCATTACTTTATAAACTAATCACAAAAGTAAGTACTCTTCCACTTCTTCAACTGCCATTTCGTTAATGATGAAAATTTTTAAGCGAAAATTTGGGGTCAGATAGTACTCGATAAGATCTTCAAAATGAAAATGGCCATCGTGGATAGTCTCAAGACACTTCTACCGTCACGGTATTCGAGCTCTGCCAGAAAGATGGGAAAAAGGTTAATCAAACAGATGGTCTGTCTGCTTTTACGAACAGAAAATTAACAAATAAATAAAAACATTGCATAACATAAGCTAGCCATACTCCAGCGTTCTTTATTTAATGGAAGTGAATGGTGCCCATTTTCATTACTTTATAAACTAATCACAAAAGTAAGTACTCTTCCACTTTTTTAGCTGCCATTTCGTTAATGATGAAAATTTTTAAGCGAAAATTTAGGGTCAGATAGTACTCGATAAGATCTTCAAAATGAGATATCGCATCCCTATTCAAAATTAGGAGGTCAGGTTAGGTTAGATTTTGAAATCAGAAAATAGAGGTGTTTATGTATACATACTACACTGCCTGGAATTCTTTCATAAGCATAAGTCCGGCCATTAGCAGCATGCATCAGTATACAGTCACTTAACAAGGACACGAGAAAAATATATTTTACCACAACATCGATTAATGAAAACACAGCACTCCTTTAGATTTATGGGAACAAAGATGTACAATCTACTGCCTGATCACCTTACAAAACTGAACGCTGACAGCTTCAAAAAGAAATTGAAATCTTTCCTCATAAGAGAGTACAGTATAGATGAATTTTTTGTCCATAAATTTCAAAAGCCTAGATATATTTATACTCTATTGTCATTAATGTGAAATTATTCTTGTGTTATTTCTATCTTACTTAGGTCGACGTATTTAAATGTTTGAATTTCATTTGACATGCCTTGTAATTTGTTGAATAATATTAATATAATATAATATAATAATAATATAATATGATAATAATATAATATAATAAGAATAATAATTGATCGATTCATTTCGAAATGAAAGTGTATAGAATGGTCAACATTAAATACTTAATATCAATGATTTTCAAATATATCATCGAGGAAATCATTTCCTGTATAAAAACACCTCCGTAACAGTAAGCCTTTAGTAGTTTTCTTGAATGTACGAAAATCGGGAGATTGAATACTGTTAGGCAAGTGGTAGAATAATTCAATGCAATAATATAATATGATAATAATATAATATAATAAGAACAATAATTGATCGATTCATTTCGAAATGAAAGTGTATAGAATGGTCAACATTAAATACTTAATCAATGATTTTCAAATATATCATCGAGGAAATCATTTCCTGTATAAAAACACCTCTGTAACAGTAAGCCTTTAGTAGTTTTCTTGAATGTACGAAAATCGGGAGATTGAATACTGTTAGGCAAGTGGTAGAATAATTCAATGCAATAATATAATATGATAATAATATAATATAATAAGAACAATAATTGATCGATTCATTTCGAAATGAAAGTGTATAGAATGGTCAACATTAAATACTTAATATCAATGATTTTCAAATATATCATCGAGGAAATCATTTCCTGTATAAAAACACCTCTGTAACAGTAAGCCTTTAGTAGTTTTCTTGAATGTACTAAAATCGGGAGATTGAATACTGTTAGGCAAGTGGTAGAATAATTCAATGCAATAATATAATATGATAATAATATAATATAATAAGAACAATAATTGATCGATTCATTTCGAAATGAAAGTGTATAGAATGGTCAACATTAAATACTTAATATCAATGATTTTCAAATATATCATCGAGGAAATCATTTCCTGTATAAAAACACCTCCGTAACAGTAAGCCTTTAGTAGTTTTCTTGAATGTACGAAAATCGGAGATTGAATACTGTTAGGCAAGTGGTAGAATAATTCAATGCAATAATATAATATGATAATAATATAATATAATAAGAACAATAATTGATCGATTCATTTCGAAATGAAAGTGTATAGAATGGTCAACATTAAATACTTAATATCAATGATTTTCAAATATATCATCGAGGAAATCATTTCCTGTATAAAAACACCTCTGTAACAGTAAGCCTTTAGTAGTTTTCTTGAATGTACGAAAATCGGGAGATTGAATACTGTTAGGCAAGTGGTAGAATAATTCAATGCAATAATATAATATGATAATAATATAATATAATAAGAACAATAATTGATCGATTCATTTCGAAATGAAAGTGTATAGAATGGTCAACATTAAATACTTAATATCAATGATTTTCAAATATATCATCGAGGAAATCATTTCCTGTATAAAACACCTCTGTAACAGTAAGCCTTTAGTAGTTTTCTTGAATGTACTAAAATCGGGAGATTGAATACTGTTAGGCAAGTGGTAGAATAATTCAATGCAATAATATAATATGATAATAATATAATATAATAAGAACAATAATTGATCGATTCATTTCGAAATGAAAGTGTATAGAATGGTCAACATTAAATACTTAATATCAATGATTTTCAAATATATCATCGAGGAAATCATTTCCTGTATAAAAACACCTCTGTAACAGTAAGCCTTTAGTAGTTTTCTTGAATGTACTGAAATCGGGAGATTGAATACTGTTAGGCAAGTGGTAGAATAATTCAATGCAATAATATAATATGATAATAATATAATATAATAAGAACAATAATTGATCGATTCATTTCGAAATGAAAGTGTATAGAATGGTCAACATTAAATACTTAATATCAATGATTTTCAAATATATCATCGAGGAAATCATTTCCTGTATAAAAACACCTCTGTAACAGTAAGCCTTTAGTAGTTTTCTTGAATGTACTAAAATCGGGAGATTGAATACTGTTAGGCAAGTGGTAGAATAATTCAATGCAATAATATAATATGATAATAATATAATATAATAAGAACAATAATTGATCGATTCATTTCGAAATGAAAGTGTATAGAATGGTCAACATTAAATACTTAATATCAATGATTTTCAAATATATCATCGAGGAAATCATTTCCTGTATAAAAACACCTCTGTAACAGTAAGCCTTTAGTAGTTTTCTTGAATGTACTGAAATCGGGAGATTGAATACTGTTAGGCAAGTGGTAGAATAATTCAATGCAATAATATAATATGAAAATAATATAAAGAACAATAATTGATCGATTCATTTCGAAATGAAAGTGTATAGAATGGTCAACATTAAATACTTAATATCAATGATTTTCAAATATATCATCGAGGAAATCATTTCCTGTATAAAAACACCTCTGTAACAGTAAGCCTTTAGTAGTTTTCTTGAATGTACTAAAATCGGGAGATTGAATACTGTTAGGCAAGTGGTAGAATAATTCAATGCAATAATATAATATGATAATAATATAATATAATAAGAACAATAATTGATCGATTCATTTCGAAATGAAAGTGTATAGAATGGTCAACATTAAATACTTAATATCAATGATTTTCAAATATATCATCGAGGAAATCATTTCCTGTATAAAAACACCTCTGTAACAGTAAGCCTTTAGTAGTTTTCTTGAATGTACTGAAATCGGGAGATTGAATACTGTTAGGCAAGTGGTAGAATAATTCAATGCAATAATATAATATGATAATAATATAATATAATAAGAACAATAATTGATCGATTCATTTCGAAATGAAAGTGTATAGAATGGTCAACATTAAATACTTAATATCAATGATTTTCAAATATATCATCGAGGAAATCATTTCCTGTATAAAAACACCTCTGTAACAGTAAGCCTTTAGTAGTTTTCTTGAATGTACTAAAATCAGGAGATTGAATACTGTTAGGCAAGTGGTAGAATAATTCAATGCAATAATATAATATGATAATAATATAATATAATAAGAACAATAATTGATCGATTCATTTCGAAATGGAAGTGTATAGAATGGTCAACATTAAATACTTAATATCAATGATTTTCAAATATATCATCGAGGAAATCATTTCCTGTATAAAAACACCTCTGTAACAGTAAGCCTTCAGTAGTTTTCTTGAATGTACTAAAATCAGGAGATTGAATACTGTTAGGCAAGTGGTAGAATAATTCAATGCAATAATATAATATGATAATAATATAATATAATAAGAACAATAATTGATCGATTCATTTCGAAATGAAAGTGTATAGAATGGTCAACATTAAATACTTAATATCAATGATTTTCAAATATATCATCGAGGAAATCATTTCCTGTATAAAAACACCTCTGTAACAGTAAGCCTTTAGTAGTTTTCTTGAATGTACGAAAATCGGGAGATTGAATACTGTTAGGCAAGTGGTAGAATAATTCAATGCAATAATATAATATGATAATAATATAATATAATAAGAACAATAATTGATCGATTCATTTCGAAATGAAAGTGTATAGAATGGTCAACATTAAATACTTAATATCAATGATTTTTCAAATATATCATCGAGGAAATCATTTCCTGTATAAAAACACCTCTGTAACAGTAAGCCTTTAGTAGTTTTCTTGAATGTACTAAAATCGGGAGATTGAATACTGTTAGGCAAGTGGTGTAATAATTCAATGCAATAATATAATATGATAATAATATAATATAATAAGAACAATAATTGATCGATTCATTTCGAAATGAAAGTGTATAGAATGGTCAACATTAAATACTTAATATCAATGATTTTCAAATATATCATCGAGGAAATCATTTCCTGTATAAAAACACCTCTGTAACAGTAAGCCTTTAGTAGTTTTCTTGAATGTACTGAAATCGGGAGATTGAATACTGTTAGGCAAGTGGTAGAATAATTCAATGCAATAATATAATATGATAATAATATAATATAATAAGAACAATAATTGATCGATTCATTTCGAAATGAAAGTGTATAGAATGGTCAACATTAAATACTTAATATCAATGATTTTCAAATATATCATCGAGGAAATCATTTCCTGTATAAAAACACCTCTGTAACAGTAAGCCTTTAGTAGTTTTCTTGAATGTACGAAAATCGGGAGATTGAATACTGTTAGGCAAGTGGTGTAATAATTCAATGCAATAATATAATATGATAATAATATAATATAATAAGAACAATAATTGATCGATTCATTTCGAAATGAAAGTGTATAGAATGGTCAACATTAAATACTTAATATCAATGATTTTCAAATATATCATCGAGGAAATCATTTCCTGTATAAAAACACCTCTGTAACAGTAAGCCTTTAGTAGTTTTCTTGAATGTACGAAAATCGGGAGATTGAATACTGTTAGGCAAGTGGTGTAATAATTCAATGCAATAATATAATATGATAATAATATAATATAATAAGAACAATAATTGATCGATTCATTTCGAAATGAAAGTGTATAGAATGGTCAACATTAAATACTTAATATCAATGATTTTCAAATATATCATCGAGGAAATCATTTCCTGTATAAAACACACTCTGTAACAGTAAGCCTTTAGTAGTTTTCTTGAATGTACGAAAATCGGGAGATTGAATACTGTTAGGCAAGTGGTGTAATAATTCAATGCAATAATATAATATGATAATAATATAATATAATAAGAACAATAATTGATCGATTCATTTCGAAATGAAAGTGTATAGAATGGTCAACATTAAATACTTAATATCAATGATTTTTAAATATATCATCGAGGAAATCATTTCCTGTATAAAACACCTCTGTAACAGTAAGCCTTTAGTAGTTTTCTTGAATGTACGAAAATCGGGAGATTGAATACTGTTAGGCAAGTGGTGTAATAATTCAATGCAATAATATAATATGATAATAATATAATATAATAAGAACAATAATTGATCGATTCATTTCGAAATGAAAGTGTATAGAATGGTCAACATTAAATACTTAATATCAATGATTTTCAAATATATCATCGAGGAAATCATTTCCTGTATAAAAACACCTCTGTAACAGTAAGCCTTTAGTAGTTTTCTTGAATGTACGAAAATCGGGAGATTGAATACTGTTAGGCAAGTGGTGTAATAATTCAATGCAATAATATAATATGATAATAATATAATATAATAAGAACAATAATTGATCGATTCATTTCGAAATGAAAGTGTATAGAATGGTCAACATTAAATACTTAATATCAATGATTTTCAAATATATCATCGAGGAAATCATTTCCTGTATAAAAACACCTCTGTAACAGTAAGCCTTTAGTAGTTTTCTTGAATGTACGAAAATCGGGAGATTGAATACTGTTAGGCAAGTGGTGTAATAATTCAATGCAATAATATAATATGATAATAATATAATATAATAAGAACAATAATTGATCGATTCATTTCGAAATGAAAGTGTATAGAATGGTCAACATTAAATACTTAATATCAATGATTTTCAAATATATCATCGAGGAAATCATTTCCTGTATAAAAACACCTCTGTAACAGTAAGCCTTTAGTAGTTTTCTTGAATGTACGAAAATCGGGAGATTGAATACTGTTAGGCAAGTGGTGTAATAATTCAATGCAATAATATAATATGATAATAATATAATATAATAAGAACAATAATTGATCGATTCATTTCGAAATGAAAGTGTATAGTATGGTCAACATTAAATACTTAATATCAATGATTTTCAAATATATCATCGAGGAAATCATTTCCTGTATAAAAACACCTCTGTAACAGTAAGCCTTTAGTAGTTTTCTTGAATGTACGAAAATCGGGAGATTGAATACTGTTAGGCAAGTGGTGTAATAATTCAATGCAATAATATAATATGATAATAATATAATATAATAAGAACAATAATTGATCGATTCATTTCGAAATGAAAGTGTATAGAATGGTCAACATTAAATACTTAATATCAATGATTTTCAAATATATCATCGAGGAAATCATTTCCTGTATAAAAACACCTCTGTAACAGTAAGCCTTTAGTAGTTTTCTTGAATGTACGAAAATCGGGAGATTGAATACTGTTAGGCAAGTGGTGTAATAATTCAATGCAATAATATAATATGATAATAATATAATATAATAAGAACAATAATTGATCGATTCATTTCGAAATGAAAGTGTATAGAATGGTCAACATTAAATACTTAATATCAATGATTTTCAAATATATCATCGAGGAAATCATTTCCTGTATAAAAACACCTCTGTAACAGTAAGCCTTTAGTAGTTTTCTTGAATGTACGAAAATCGGGAGATTGAATACTGTTAGGCAAGTGGTGTAATAATTCAATGCAATAATATAATATGATAATAATATAATATAATAAGAACAATAATTGATCGATTCATTTCGAAATGAAAGTGTATAGAATGGTCAACATTAAATACTTAATATCAATGATTTTCAAATATATCATAGAGGAAATCATTTCCTGTATAAAACACCTCTGTAACAGTAAGCCTTTAGTAGTTTTCTTGAATGTACGAAAATCGGGAGATTGAATACTGTTAGGCAAGTGGTAGAATAATTCAATGCAATAATATAATATGATAATAATATAATATAATAAGAACAATAATTGATCGATTCATTTCGAAATGAAAGTGTATAGAATGGTCAACATTAAATACTTAATATCAATGATTTTCAAATATATCATCGAGGAAATCATTTCCTGTATAAAAACACCTCTGTAACAGTAAGCCTTTAGTAGTTTTCTTGAATGTACGAAAATCGGGAGATTGAATACTGTTAGGCAAGTGGTGTAATAATTCAATGCAATAATATAATATGATAATAATATAATATAATAAGAACAATAATTGATCGATTCATTTCGAAATGAAAGTGTATAGTATGGTCAACATTAAATACTTAATATCAATGATTTTCAAATATATCATCGAGGAAATCATTTCCTGTATAAAAACACCTCTGTAACAGTAAGCCTTTAGTAGTTTTCTTGAATGTACGAAAATCGGAGATTGAATACTGTTAGGCAAGTGGTGTAATAATTCAATGCAATAATATAATATGATAATAATATAATATAATAAGAACAATAATTGATCGATTCATTTCGAAATGAAAGTGTATAGAATGGTCAACATTAAATACTTAATATCAATGATTTTCAAATATATCATCGAGGAAATCATTTCCTGTATAAAAACACCTCTGTAACAGTAAGCCTTTAGTAGTTTTCTTGAATGTACGAAAATCGGGAGATTGAATACTGTTAGGCAAGTGGTGTAATAATTCAATGCAATAATATAATATGATAATAATATAATATAATAAGAACAATAATTGATCGATTCATTTCGAAATGAAAGTGTATAGAATGGTCAACATTAAATACTTAATATCAATGATTTTCAAATATATCATCGAGGAAATCATTTCCTGTATAAAAACACCTCCGTAACAGTAAGCCTTTAGTAGTTTTCTTGAATGTACGAAAATCGGGAGATTGAATACTGTTAGGCAAGTGGTAGAATAATTCAATGCAATAATATAATATGATAATAATATAATATAATAAGAACAATAATTGATCGATTCATTTCGAAATGAAAGTGTATAGAATGGTCAACATTAAATACTTAATATCAATGATTTTCAAATATATCATCGAGGAAATCATTTCCTGTATAAAAACACCTCTGTAACAGTAAGCCTTTAGTAGTTTTCTTGAATGTACGAAAATCGGGAGATTGAATACTGTTAGGCAAGTGGTAGAATAATTCAATGCACTGGTACATAGGAAACATTTCGAACTTGGATGTTCTCTGTTCAAGCATAAATAATGTTTGCTCGTTTTCGTTGGATTACCTGGTATCTTGAACTATATCATGAGTTGAATAAAGCACCAATGTGATGAAGACAACATGTACTCATAAGAATAAAAATTCCTGAATTTTTCTTACTAAGGTGATTCATCATTCGGAGTCCAGAGTTGGTGACCGACTTAAACCGAATCGGAGGTTCACCACCGCCTCGTGCACTACATTCTTAACCCTTTCTTCCGAAAAGGGCGTGCAAGACCCGTAACGGTGCCAGCGTTACAGCATCCCTGCAGTGTCGCCGCGAATCTCATCCTCTCAACATCCCCGTACGAGCTAGCGGGCGGACCGGCGTCCGTTCAGCCGATTTTCCAGAAATTTTCGCGCGGATCTCGCGACAGGGACAGAGTGAAACCGATTGCACGTCGTTCCGAATGTCGGAAATACGTTTTTTTCGAACAACGGGACGTGATGTATGTTGGAAAAAAAGGTCGGGGCGTCCGGAACGCCGTGTGAGATTGAATTAAACACGATACCGGTCGAGCTTGCGAGTAATTCTAATGAGAATGGATTTAAATGGAAATTCATCCTCGTTTCAGAACTTTCTCAATTAGTTGGATGACTGGGTATGAAAGAAATTAATGGGAAGAATTCATCAATATCTTGGAGGAATTGGGGAATGATGAAGACTTGAATAAAAAAAAATTGATAAAATCTATACGAGGGTTCGTGAAATTTTACTGAAAAGTATCCAATCATTTTTGTAATTATCTTAAATGGCAAATGTCCACACTCTATCTTCGTCAGAATAAATAATATTCCTTGTCAAATGACAGAGAAATTCATGAAATGCAACCAACATAAAGCAGCAAAAACATCCAGTGCTTAACGCAGGTATTCTAAAAATTGAAGAAATCAGTCATAGGATTTGCATTTCCTTTTTGTTGTTCGCAGGAATTTTTATGTTCATGTATTGTAATGTTCTCTAACTGCGCCAATGCTAACTTACTGATACGTTGAATTTTTAGTCCTGATTACCTACACGAGGACATCTTTTAAGTTTTGCTAGTATAAAACAATTGAGAGCTTTTAAGGGCTTTATTGTTTTCCACTAATTCGGGAAGCTGTTACTTCAATGGTTTGCTGCTATATCCGAAATGGCCTTTTGGGAAACATCAACAGCTTCTTCGGAAGATGGAAACCTATGACCACGAATGCAGGATGATGTAACAATTCGATGTTTTCTTGAGTATATTCAATTGTTTTCCGGACTGTGTGCAAACTTGCATAGCCTTGGTGAAGGATTATTCGCCGTTCAATGTTGGTTTTTAAAAGCTTACTAACTCACGGTAAACAAATGGATGTGTACCATAAAATCTATACGAGGGTTCGTGAAATTTTACTGAAAAGTATCCAATCATTTTCTGTAATTATCTTAAATGACAAATATCCACACTCTATCTTCGTCATAAATGATAGCAGAATAAATAATATTCCTTGTCAAATGACAGAGAAATTCATGAAATGCGACCAAAATAAAGCAGCAAAACATCCAGTGCTTAACGCAGGTATTCTAAAATTGAAGAAATCAGTCATAGGATTTGCATTTCCTTTTGTTGTTCGCAGGAATTTTTATGTTCATGTATTGTAATGCTTTCTAACTGCGCCAATGCTCACTTACTGATTCGTTGAATTTTTAGTCCTGATTACCTATACGAGGGACATCTTTTAAGTTTTGCTAGTATAAAACAATTGAGAGCTTTTAAGGGCTTTATTGTTTTTCCACTAATTCGGGAAGCAGTTACTTCAATGATTTGCTGCTATATCCGAAATGGCCTTTTTGGGAAACATCAACAGCTTCTTCGGAACATGGAAACTTATAACCACGAATGCAGGATGATGTAACAATTCGATGTTTTCTTGAGTATATTCAATTCTTTTTTGGATTGTGTGCAAACCTACATAGCCTTGGTGAAGGATTATTCACCGTTCAATGTTGGTTTTTAAAAGCTTACTAACTCACGGTAAACAAATGGATGTGTACCATAAAATCTATACGAGGGTTCGTGAAATTTTACTGAAAAGTATCCAATCATTTTCTGTAATTATCTTAAATGACAAATATCCACACTCTATCTTCGTCATAAATGATAGCAGAATAAATAATATTCCTTGTCAAATGACAGAGAAATTCATGAAATGCGACCAAAATAAAGCAGCAAAAACATCCAGTGCTTAACGCAGGTATTCTAAAAATTGAAGAAATCAGTCATAGGATTTGCATTTCCTTTTTGTTGTTCGCAGGAATTTTTATGTTCATGTATTGTAATGCTTTCTAACTGCGCCAATGCTCACTTACTGATTCGTTGAATTTTTAGTCCTGATTACCTATACGAGGGACATCTTTTAAGTTTTGCTAGTATAAAACAATTGAGAGCTTTTAAGGGCTTTATTGTTTTTCCACTAATTCGGGAAGCAGTTACTTCAATGATTTGCTGCTATATCCGAAATGGCCTTTTTGGGAAACATCAACAGCTTCTTCGGAACATGGAAACTTATAACCACGAATGCAGGATGATGTAACAATTCGATGTTTTCTTGAGTATATTCAATTCTTTTTGGATTGTGTGCAAACCTACATAGCCTTGGTGAAGGATTATTCACCGTTCAATGTTGGTTTTAAAAGCTTACTAACTCACGGTAAACAAATGGATGTGTACCATAAAATCTATACGAGGGTTCGTGAAATTTTACTGAAAAGTATCCAATCATTTTCTGTAATTATCTTAAATGACAAATATCCACACTCTATCTTCGTCATAAATGATAGCAGAATAAATAATATTCCTTGTCAAATGACAGAGAAATTCATGAAATGCGACCAAAATAAAGCAGCAAAACATCCAGTGCTTAACGCAGGTATTCCAAAAATTGAAGAAATCAGTCATAGGATTTGCATTTCCTTTTGTTGTTCGCAGGAATTTTATGTTCATGTATTGTAATGCTTTCTAACTGCGCCAATGCTCACTTACTGATTCGTTGAATTTTTAGTCCTGATTACCTATACGAGGGACATCTTTTAAGTTTTGCTAGTATAAAACAATTGAGAGCTTTTAAGGGCTTTATTGTTTTTCCACTAATTCGGGAAGCAGTTACTTCAATGATTTGCTGCTATATCCGAAATGGCCTTTTGGGAAACATCAACAGCTTCTTCGGAACATGGAAACTTATAACCACGAATGCAGGATGATGTAACAATTCGATGTTTTCTTGAGTATATTCAATTCTTTTTTGGATTGTGTGCAAACCTACATAGCCTTGGTGAAGGATTATTCACCGTTCAATGTTGGTTTTTAAAAGCTTACTAACTCACGGTAAACAAATGGATGTGTACCATAAAATCTATACGAGGGTTCGTGAAATTTTACTGAAAAGTATCCAATCATTTTCTGTAATTATCTTAAATGACAAATATCCACACTCTATCTTCGTCAGAAATGATAGAAGAATAAATAATATTCCTTGTCAAATGACAGAGAAATTCATGAAATGCGACCAAAATAAAGCAGCAAAAACATCCAGTGCTTAACGCAGGTATTCTAAAATTGAAGAAATCAGTCATAGGATTTGCATTTTCTTTTGTTGTTCGCAGGAATTTTTATGTTCATGTATTGTAATGCTTTCTAACTGCGCCAATGCTCACTTACTGATTCGTTGAATTTTTAGTCCTGATTACCTATACGAGGACATCTTTTAAGTTTTGCTAGTATAAAACAATTGAGAGCTTTTATGGGCTTTATTGTTTTTCCACTAATTCGGGAAGCAGTTACTTCAATGATTTGCTGCTATATCCGAAATGGCCTTTTGGGAAACATCAACAGCTTCTTCGGAACATGGAAACTTATAACCACGAATGCAGGATGATGTAACAATTCGTTGTTTTCTTGAGTATATTCAATTGTTTTCCGGACTGTGTGCAAACTTGCATAGCCTTGGTGAAGGATTATTCGCCGTTCAATGTTGGTTTTTAAAAGCTTACTAACTCACGGTAAACAAATGGATGTGTACCATAAAATCTATACGAGGGTTCGTGAAATTTTACTGAAAAGTATCCAATCATTTTCTGTAATTATCTTAAATGACAAATATCCACACTCTATCTTCGTCAGAAATGATAGTAGAATAAATAATATTCCTTGTCAAATGACAGAGAAATTCATGAAATGCGACCAAAATAAAGCAGCAAAAACATCCAGTGCTTAACGCAGGTATTCTAAAAATTGAAGAAATCAGTCATAGGATTTGCAATTTTTGTTGTTCGCAGGAATTTTTATGTTCATGTATTGTAATGCTTTCTAACTGCGCCAATGCTCACTTACTGATACGTTGAATTTTTAGTCCTAATTACCTATACGAGGGACATCTTTTAAGTTTTGCTAGTATAAAACAATTGAGAGCTTTTAAGGGCTTTATTGTTTTTCCACTAATTCGGGAAGCAGTTACTTCAATGGTTTGCTGCTATATCCGAAATGGCCTTTTTGGGAAACATCAACAGCTTCTTCGGAAGATGGAAACCTATGACCACGAATGCAGGATGATGTAACAATTCGATGTTTTCTTGAGTATATTCAATTGTTTTCCGGACTGTGTGCAAACTTGCATAGCCTTGGTGAAGGATTATTCGCCGTTCAATGTTGGTTTTTAAAAGCTTACTAACTCACGGTAAACAAATGGATGTGTACCATAAAATCTATACGAGGGTTCGTGAAATTTTACTGAAAAGTATCCAATCATTTTCTGTAATTATCTTAAATGACAAATATCCACACTCTATCTTCGTCATAAATGATAGCAGAATAAATAATATTCCTTGTCAAATGACAGAGAAATTCATGAAATGCGACCAAAATAAAGCAGCAAAAACATCCAGTGCTTAACGCAGGTATTCTAAAATTGAAGAAATCAGTCATAGGATTTGCATTTCTTTTTGTTGTTCGCAGGAATTTTTATGTTCATGTATTGTAATGCTTTCTAACTGCGCCAATGCTCACTTACTGATTCGTTGAATTTTTAGTCCTGATTACCTATACGAGGGACATCTTTTAAGTTTTGCTAGTATGAAACAATTGGGAGCTTTTAAGGGCTTTATTGTTTTTCCACTAATTCGGGAAGCAGTTACTTCAATGATTTGCTGCTATATCCGAAATGGCCTTTTTGGGAAACATCAACAGCTTCTTCGGAACATGGAAACTTATAACCACGAATGCAGGATGATGTAACAATTCGATGTTTTCTTGAGTATATTCAATTCTTTTTTGGATTGTGTGCAAACCTACATAGCCTTGGTGAAGGATTATTCACCGTTCAATGTTGGTTTTTAAAAGCTTACTAACTCACGGTAAACAAATGGATGTGTACCATAAAATCTATACGAGGGTTCGTGAAATTTTACTGAAAAGTATCCAATCATTTTCTGTAATTATCTTAAATGACAAATATCCACACTCTATCTTCGTCAGAAATGATAGAAGAATAAATAATATTCCTTGTCAAATGACAGAGAAATTCATGAAATGCGACCAAAATAAAGCAGCAAAACATCCAGTGCTTAACGCAGGTATTCTAAAAATTGAAGAAATCAGTCATAGGATTTGCATTTTCTTTTTGTTGTTCGCAGGAATTTTTATGTTCATGTATTGTAATGCTTTCTAACTGCGCCAATGCTCACTTACTGATTCGTTGAATTTTTAGTCCTGATTACCTATACGAGGGACATCTTTTAAGTTTTGCTAGTATGAAACAATTGGGAGCTTTTAAGGGCTTTATTGTTTTTCCACTAATTCGGGAAGCAGTTACTTCAATGATTTGCTGCTATATCCGAAATGGCCTTTTGGGAAACATCAACAGCTTCTTCGGAACATGGAAACTTATAACCACGAATGCAGGATGATGTAACAATTCGATGTTTTCTTGAGTATATTCAATTCTTTTTGGATTGTGTGCAAACCTACATAGCCTTGGTGAAGGATTATTCACCGTTCAATGTTGGTTTTAAAAGCTTACTAACTCACGGTAAACAAATGGATGTGTACCATAAAATCTATACGAGGGTTCGTGAAATTTTACTGAAAAGTATCCAATCATTTTCTGTAATTATCTTAAATGACAAATATCCACACTCTATCTTCGTCAGAAATGATAGAAGAATAAATAATATTCCTTGTCAAATGACAGAGAAATTCATGAAATGCGACCAAAATAAAGCAGCAAAAACATCCAGTGCTTAACGCAGGTATTCTAAAAATTGAAGAAATCAGTCATAGGATTTGCATTTTCTTTTTGTTGTTCGCAGGAATTTTTATGTTCATGTATTGTAATGCTTTCTAACTGCGCCAATGCTCACTTACTGATTCGTTGAATTTTTAGTCCTGATTACCTATACGAGGGACATCTTTTAAGTTTTGCTAGTATAAAACAATTGAGAGCTTTTATGGGCTTTATTGTTTTTCCACTAATTCGGGAAGCAGTTACTTCAATGGTTTGCTGCTATATCCGAAATGGCCTTTTTGGGAAGCATCAAACAGCTTCTTCGGAAGATGGAAACCTATGACCACGAATGCAGGATGATGTAACAATTCGTTGTTTTCTTGAGTATATTCAATTGTTTTCCGGACTGTGTGCAAACTTGCATAGCCTTGGTGAAGGATTATTCGCCGTTCAATGTTGGTTTTTAAAAGCTTACTAACTCACGGTAAACAAATGGATGTGTACCATAAAATCTATACGAGGGTTCGTGAAATTTTACTGAAAAGTATCCAATCATTTTCTGTAATTATCTTAAATGACAAATATCCACACTCTATCTTCGTCAGAAATGATAGCAGAATAAATAATATTCCTTGTCAAATGACAGAGAAATTCATGAAATGCGACCAAAATAAAGCAGCAAAAACATCCAGTGCTTAACGCAGGTATTCTAAAATTGAAGAAATCAGTCATAGGATTTGCATTTTCTTTTTGTTGTTCGCAGGAATTTTTATGTTCATGTATTGTAATGCTTTCTAACTGCGCCAATGCTCACTTACTGATTCGTTGAATTTTTAGTCCTGATTACCTATACGAGGGACATCTTTTAAGTTTTGCTAGTATAAAACAATTGAGAGCTTTTATGGGCTTTATTGTTTTTCCACTAATTCGGGAAGCAGTTACTTCAATGGTTTGCTGCTATATCCGAAATGGCCTTTTTGGGAAGCATCAAACAGCTTCTTCGGAAGATGGAAACCTATGACCACGAATGCAGGATGATGTAACAATTCGATGTTTTCTTGAGTATATTCAATTGTTTTCCGGACTGTGTGCAAACTTGCATAGCCTTGGTGAAGGATTATTCGCCGTTCAATGTTGGTTTTTAAAAGCTTACTAACTCACGGTAAACAAATGGATGTGTACCATAAAATCTATACGAGGGTTCGTGAAATTTTACTGAAAAGTATCCAATCATTTTCTGTAATTATCTTAAATGACAAATATCCACACTCTATCTTCGTCAGAAATGATAGCAGAATAAATAATATTCCTTGTCAAATGACAGAGAAATTCATGAAATGCGACCAACATAAAGCAGCAAAACATCCAGTGCTTAACGCAGGTATTCTAAAATTGAAGAAATCAGTCATAGGATTTGCATTTCCTTTTGTTGTTCGCAGGAATTTTTATGTTCATGTATTGTAATGCTTTCTAACTGCGCCAATGCTCACTTAGTGATACGTTGAATTTTTAGTCCTGATTACCTACACGAGGGACATCTTTTAAGTTTTGCTAGTATAAAACAATTGAGAGCTTTTAAGGGCTTTATTGTTTTTCCACTGATTCGGGAAGCAGTTACTTCAATGGTTTGCTGCTATATCCGAAATGGCCTTTTTGGGAAACATCAACAGCTTCTTCGGAAGATGGAAACTTATAACCACGAATGCAGGATGATGTAACAATTCGATGTTTTCTTGAGTATATTCAATTGTTTTTTGGATTGTGTGCAAACTTACATAGCCTTGGTGAAGGATTATTCACCGTTCAATGTTGGTTTTTAAAAGCTTACTAACTCACGGTAAACAAATGGATGTGTACCATTCTGACCTTTGTCAGTTTTTCTTCCCCTTGAAACACCAAACAGAAGATTGGCGCTTACTTTTGGTTCGTATGAATAAATCCAAGATTGATCACCGAAATTGTTGTAAATGCTTTCAGACGTTCAAAAATTGAAACTGTTCAGAGAATTTGATACCAATTCACCTTCACAGCAACAGATGCGGTATTCAACGAGAACTAATTTGTTCACACGCAATTCTACTTGCAAAGTTGTTTTTATTTAAGTCTTTGAAATCCGCAATGGTGCTTCAATCTCTCCATATTATGCATGCTGGTCTTCCTGATTCAGCTTACGCACACCATTCACATTTTCATGAGTGACCACTGTATTTAGTGCACCTTCCTTTGGATCGTAGCTATGCCTAAACCTTTAGGGCAGGGTTTCCCAACCTTTATTTCACTGAGCCTCCCCTATTCAAAAATAATATTCTCATGCCCCCTTAAGTTTAAACACATTAAAAACACACCATTTTTTTTACAACTATATTATTTATTTGAATTAAAATTAAAAACAAAGAGTTCCATACAGATATTTATGTTTTAAGGATCTAATAAGAGAAGATAAACACCTCAAAAAAGTCCAGGGAACACTTCTGAATATCGATATATCGTATTCAGAACGATCAATATGGATGATTTTTTTTAAGAAATGAACATCTGCAGCAGATGCGACGCTGCTTTATAATCATTTCATGTATTCAGTGTTTGAAATCAGTTAGTTGGCACTTTGTTTCTGTTGTAAGCACAAATAAAAAATTCAAGTTTTGTGATTCGACCATGGAAAGACGACATTTGACTAGAGAAGAGATGTTACGAGCCGTTGGCATGCTCCAAGCTGGGAGCTCACAACGGAAAGTATCCAGGGTTCTGGGAAGTAGCCCAAGTGTCATAAACCGTTTATGGTCGCGTTTCAATGAAACAGGTAGCGTAGAAGAACGCCATACAGGTCGTTTCAGGATTACTACAGTCGCCCAAGACCGATTTTTGGTTTTACAAGTCAGAAGAGATCGTACTACCACAGCATCTCAATCAGCTCAAGAGCTATCACGAGTTCATCATAATGTACAATTTTCCGACCAAACTGTGAGAAATCGACTGCACGAAGGTCAACTCCACTCCAGACGTCCTTTAAGAGTTCCACAACTGACCAACGGAAATCGCGCTGCTCGTTTAGCTTGGTGCCAAGAACACGTAAACTGGGATGAAGAGAGGTGGGTCACAGTTCTCTTCAGTGATGAATCTAGATTTAGTTATTATCCCGATTCGGGAAGAATTCGAATATGGAGGGAACCTGGAAAGTAAAACCGTCTCCAGCATGCTCGAGAAGTTGTAAGACAGAGAGGCGGATCAGTGATGTTTTGGCCTTCGTGGAAGAACTGACCTCGTTTTCATACAGAACAACCTCACAGGAAATTCTTACGCAAATGAGATAGTTTTACTTGTAGTGGTACCGTATCTCCAAACAATAGGTCAAAATCCACTCTTCCAACAAGATAATGCCCCTCCTCATCGTGCAAGAATTGTCTTGAACGTTCTTGAAGATAATGATATCGATCTTCCGCGGCCATCCTGCTCCCCAGATCTGAATCATCGATCACCCTAAAAAGAAATCTCTTGCGTCAAAACGTCTTCCATCATGAACAGGAGCTTCGATTAGCAGTTCAGGGGGCTTGGAATGACTTAGGCCAAAATGTAATAGACAATTTAATATTGAGCATGCCGCGACGATGCCAAAGTGTCATTAATAACAGAGGTGGACTTTCTGGGTACTGAAAAATATAAGTGCTTCCATATCGTTTCGAAAATATTAGTTCAGGATTTTTTGTGTTTTACCAAATTTCGTCATTTTCAAATTTCAAATTTTTTTTATAATAGGTGCTTTGGAGAAGTCAAATCTTATTTTGTTTTCTTGAGAATACATTATATACAATACATCCTAACAAAAACCGAAAGATTTCTATAAATTCGAATCATCAAATTCATATTTTAAAGATATTGGTAAGTGTTCCCTAGACTTTTTTGAGGTGTTTATATGTATATACACTTGAAAACCATTAATTACTTTCACATTTAGGTAAATATGTTAGTTTTATTTTAATTATTAAATACTAATGAGATACTTGAGCTTGCATGTTCTGTACAAGTATGTTGATTCTGGGTTCAGTCTTTGCTAGAGCAATGGTTAAATCGCTATCGACGGCAAGACGATTTCGCTGTTTAGTTTTTATTAAAACCAAAGCTGAAAAACCTGTCTCACATAAATATGTGGTCGAAAATGGAATAATTATTCTCAAAGCAAGTGAAGCAATTTTGGGATTAACAAGAAATCGTTTGACCCAAAATTTCTCTAATGTCAAGAGATGGAAGTCATCTTTCATGGTCGAGTCAGCCTTCATTTCTAGAAATTCTTCCTGAACATCTGAGACATCGACAACAAATGGGTTTCTAGTCATGCGCCATATTGGTGACTCGGAATTAACATCTCGATAATACAGGTGAAATTCGTTTTCCAATGTTTGTAGATGAGTTTCTATTTCAAATTTCAAATCATTATCCAGTTTTTCATCATTAATCGCTTAGGATAGCCGTGAAAGAGAAAATGTGTTTTCAGCAGATACCTTATTTTTCAAAAGTTGAAGCTTTAATATGAAACCTTGAATATGATCATAGTTACTAATCAAATTGCCATTTCTGCCTTGAAGTTTCAAGTTTAGCTGATTCAGGGCCTCAAAAACATCAGCTGAATAGGCCAGTTTCCACTGAAAATTTTCATCTTTGAATAGTTGCATAGAAATTAAAAATTTCTTTGAATTCAACCTAACCTCTTCTCTTAATTCATAAAGGCGAGCTAACATGTTGCCTTTTAGACAACCAGCGCACTTCTTTGTGGAATAGGAGGACCTTGTGATCAGAATCGAGATCCTCGCAAAGCAAAGTGAATAGCCGACTGTTCAATGCACTACTTTTGATGTAATAAACGATCTTTATGGCAGAGTTTAAAATCTGGCAAAGTTTGCGAAGCAAAAGCTTCCCGATGAATAATACAATGCGTACTAACTAAGGCGGGGTTCTTTTCCTTAAGTTTTTAAACCAAGCCTGATCGTGAACCTATCATTCCAAGAGCGCCGTCTGTGCATAGTCCAATAGGTTTATTCCAATCCAAGTTATTTCTTTCGATAAAGTTCGATATTAAATTGAATATACAGTGTGTTCCAACGAAAATTTGACCCCCCCCTATAACTCCGAAATGAGTAACATTAGCGAAAAACACCAAGACACGTCGATTTTTGTTTCGAGGGGGAGCATTTTTCGAAATAATTCGAAACTTCTCAGATCAACCCCCTACCCCCAGCAACCCTAACTTTGAAATTCATCATAGGGAATAAGGGTCGAGTGGCACCTTACTGAAAAGGTCTGTCAATTCTCCACCTTGATTTGTCATTTTTAGAATTTTAAATTAACATACAGGGTGTCCCAACCAAGGGTGAAGTTGAATTCCTGGAAATCCCAAATACTAAATGAAATAGATTCATTTTGGCATAATGCAAGCGCAGGTTTATGCTCGGTCTAGAAAAACGACCTACACTTGTGAATTTGGAGTTGGTGCAATCAACCCCTATTTCCAGCATCCCCAACTCAACAATCATTCGATCGATAATAGGTCAAGTGGCACCTCGTTGGAAAGGTACTGCAATTTTCTCTTCGAATTTGGTATTTTCGAAATTCAGAATCATCATACAGGGTGTCCCGAAGCAGGAACATTGAAAATCCAAATAACTTTTTGAAACTGGTTCATTTCGGTATACGAGAACATGTTTGATCCGAGAATAGGACTTTCTTGTGTGGTTATAGAATTTTTGCAATCAACCCCTTCCATTCAGCATCCCCAACTTGAAAATCATACAAATAATTCAAGTGGCATATCTTCAGAAAGGTTTTTGAATTCCAGAATGATTAAAGCATTTCATTCAGTTCGGCTCTCCATACAGGATGTCGCTTTCGAAAAATTCAATATCGTCATTTGAAATTATCAACTAAAATTAATTCGAAACTGTTAAAAGTATTGGGGTACGATGTGTTGAGCATCAATTACGAAGAAATAAAGCTGATTTCTGCATTGAAAATGTTCACATTTTTTCATTTCCATCTGGCGTGCAGTCATCTGTTATTTCTCATTTTTGCAATGAAATATTATTATTATTCAGATCAGTTCCTCATTATTGTTGTTTTTCGTCAGTTGAAATTAATCTGAAAATGGTTTATTCCACAGAATCCTCATTGGTTTAGACAGGCCCACACGCAAAGGCCTCAGAAGTTGAACGTTTGGGCAGGAGTTTTTGGCAATCATCTAGTTGGGCCTTTCTTTATTGAGGGTAATCTGAATGGAAATGGCTACCTACAGTTGTTAGAGGAACACATACATCCTAGATTGACAGAAATTTTACAGAACGATCCAACTCTTTCTGAGGACGAAATGCGTTTTCAACAAGACGGTGCTCCTCCGCATTATGATGCTCGGGTGCGCCAATATTTAGACGAAAATTTCCCAGGAAGGTGGATTGGTAGAAGAGGACCTGTTGAGTGGCCAGCCAGGTCACCAGATTTAAATCCCTAGATTTTTTTTTGTGGGGCCATCTAAAATCTAAAGTTTATGCCACAAGACCAGAAAACCTGGAGGAGCTGCGGATGAGGATTATCACAGAATGCCGACTTTTGACTCCTGAAGTTTTCGCTAATGTGAGAAGAGAGTTCGAAAATCGTCTGTATAACTGTATGGAGGTGGGCGGAGGTCATTTTGAACAATTGTTGTAATAATCAAGTTAGTTTTTGTTTTCAATTGAATACAAGTTCAATAAATCTCGTTTTCCTGTTTAGATGAGCATCCAATCAGTTTCTCCATCATCCCTCATCCTGATCCTCACGCCAGAAAACCTCGATTGCCAAACTGACACCAATGCCTCAGTGATTCAGAAACTAGAAAAATCTTTCTGGAACTTTGCCACTCAACCTGTAATCACTTGTATGATTTTTGAGTTGGGGATGCTGAATGGAAGAGATTGATTGCAAAAATTCCATATTCACGCAAGAGAGTCTTATTCTCGAATCAAACATAAACATGTTCTCGTATTATACCGAAATGAACCAGTTTCAAAAAGTTATTTGGGTTTTCAGTGTTCCTGCTCCGGGACACCCTGTATGCTGATTCTGAATTTCGAAAATACCAAATTCGAAGAGAAAATTGAAATACCTTTCCAACGAGGTGCCACTTGACCTATTTTTGATCGAATGATTTTTGAGTTGGGGATGCTGGAAATAGGGGGTTGATTGCACCAACTCCAAATTCACAAGTGTAGGTCGTTTTTCTAGACCGAGCATAAACCTGCGCTTGCATTATGCCAAAATAAATCGATTTCATTTAGTATTTGGGATTTGCAGGAATTCAACTTTACCCTCGGTTGGGACACCCTGTATGTTAATTTAAAATTCTAAAAATGACAAATCAGAATGGAGAATTGACAGACCTTTACAGTAAGGTGCCACTCGACCCTTATTCCCTATGATGAATTTCGAAATTAGGGTTGCTGGGGGTAGGGGGTTGATCTGACAAGTTTCGAATTATTTCGAAAAATGCTCCCCCTCGAAACAAAAATCGACGTGTCTTGGTGTTTTTCGCTAATGTTACTCATTTCGGAGTTATAGGGGGGGTCAAATTTTCGTTGGAACACACTGTATCTTCAGATTTAGTGCCTGCTGCTAACGATTAGAAGTGAAAAATCTCTTCCTCAATGTGATCTCCGCTGACATATCTAATATAAATGATTAGTTGTGCACAATTAACGATGTCTGTGGACTCATCACAACTAATGGCAAAAACGGTGATAGTTTGACTTTATTTATAATTTGTAATTTTATGTCTCATGCAATATCGTCGATTCTTCGCTTGACAGTGTTATTAGAGTGAGATATGGAATTAATTTTTTGCTCTGATTCTTCTCCTAATATTACTTTCGTGGCTTTAAGGATACATGATTTGATTAAATCCTCCCCGATGGTGTGAGGTTTTTTTTGTTTTGCTATCAAAAAAGCTATTTCAAATGAAGCCTTGAAATGTTTTGATACACCTGCATGATAACTTCCTGACTTATCCAATCTCATGCGCTTGAGTGATTCCGCCTTGTATGAAAAAAACTCTTTAGATTTCGAAACCAGAGTAGGATGTTGCTGGTTCAAATGCCTCTCAAGGCGAGTGGGCCTCATGCTATCATTGCTCAAAACTTTCATGCATATTACACACTGCAGAAATTGTAGCTCGTCTTTTTCTATGAAGGTAAATCCAAATTTATCTCGCTTTACCCCACCGATTTCTTTCATTTGTCTACTTGATACTAGGTTCATCTAATCATCAAAAGGCTATGTGGAATATCATTAACTCAAAAAAGACGATCAATTACAAAGCCGAATCTCTCATCTCAGCAGATGAGTTCAATGAACACTTAATTGATGTACCTAATCAGGTCAATGATAATATCAAAATTTGAATTGTGGAGGCCGTTACTTGATGTAGATCCATGATATAAATGAGATAAAAAACACAAGGTTTAACTTTAATCTATACTTTATTTGAAAAAATTCGACGACGTTTCGCTGACACAGCAGCTTTATCAAGAATGACAAACAGAATGAAGAGTATGGTATTATAAACAAATCGTAGAACAAGTTGGATGAATAACAGGAAAATCCACACCGAGCCATTGTACAGTTAGTATGGAAGGTAATAAAAACTAATTAAACAAGTTAAGTAGGGGTGAATAATTTACATCTACCTGCTCCTTCAAAAGCTTGTCCGAATGTTTGTATCTATTTATTTCTAATGCTTCTAGGAGATCTAATTTTAAACTTCTTGATTTTATATGTAATTTGTCAAAGTTTTTATTGAATGAATGGTTTTCTTTCATTAAGTGGTTTGAATAATTTGAATCAGATTTATTTTATCGAAGCTACGTTTATGTTCAGATGTTCTTATGCCAAAACTCCTATAGGTCCTACCGATATAAATTTTATCACAAGAACCGCAATTGAGTTTATAGATTCCTGATTTACTGGATTTTTCAACACGAGATTTATTATTTTAATATGTTTACCTAAGTTATTAGAAGTTTTGAAAGTTATATTAAGATTTTGTTTGACGAGAAAGGATTTAATATTTGTACTTGCAGAACCGCAGAATGTTAAACTGTTGAATATTTTATATATATATATATATATATATATATATATATATATATATATATATATATATATATATATATATATTGGACTTAAAATCACTAAACAAAATAATAATCATGTTTTTTCGGTCTTTCGTAAACCAACACATACTGATACAATTATACATAACTACTCATTACATCCAATTCAACACAAAGTTGCAGCTTTAAACAGCATGGTACATCGGTTACTCAATTTACCTTTATCTGTAGAAGATTATAATAAAGAGTTAAACATCATTTACTAGATAGCCATTAATAATTCATATAATCCGGATATGATAGATCTAACCATTCGTAAAAACTGTATCAGAAAGCAATAAATGAAGTATATCCTATTCATAAAGACTATGAAATATTCAAACATATACAAACTCAATTGCGGTTCTTGTGATAAAATGTATATCGGTAGGACCTATAGGAGTTTTGGCATAAGAACATCTGAACATAAACGTAGCTTCGATAAAAATAAATCTGATTCAAATTATTCAAACCATTTAATAAAAGAAAACCATTCATTCAATAAAACTTTTACATATTACATATAAAATCAAGAAGTTTAAAATTAGATCTCCTAGAAGCATTAGAAATAAATAAATACAAACATTCGGACAAGCTTTTGAATGAGCAGGTAGATGTAAATTATTCCCTACTTAACTTGTTTAATTAGTTTTTATTACCTTTCATACTAACTGTACAATGGCTCGGTGTGGATTTTCCTGTTATTCATCCAACTTACTTACTCTACGATTTGTTTATAATACCATACTCTTCAATCTGTTTGTCATTCTTGATGAAGCTGCTGTGTCAGCGAAACGTCGTCGAATTTTCTCAAATAAAGTGTAGATTAAAGTTAAACCTTGTGTTTTTTATCTCATTGATAATATCAAAACTCAAAATTTTTCTTCGGATGAACTATTTAAGAAAGACTTGCCTCCTGGACTAAACTTCTCATTCAGGGAGGTTAGTTTTATAGAGGTGACAGACACGATCAAATCTCTTAAGAATAGCAGGTCTCAAGACTTCTATGGTCTCTCCGTGGTATTGCTAAAAAGAAATATCAATAGTGTTGTGTATCCGCTTACACATTTTATTAACGAATGTATTGCTGATGGCATTTTCCGGAAGTATTAAGGGTTCCAAAAGTGATTCCTGTTTTCAAGAAAGGAGATACTAACGATGTATTCAACTATCGTCCTATCTCTTTAGTGCCGATATTTTCAAAGGTTTCTCAAAAAATTCTTTGTGATAAAATAGTTTGTTACTTTGAGAAAATATGCTTTTTTCACAGCATCAATTCGGTTTCAAAAAACACCGTTCAACTTTGACTGCGTGGCTCACTCGGTTCTGTTGCGGAAGCTTTCTCGGTATGGGTTTGATACAAATAGTTGTAAGCTTCTTTCCCCATTTCTTACTGATAGGTTTCAAACGGTTTTTATGAATAGCTGTTTCTCGGGAGGTGAGGAGAGAGTTGAAGTTGGAGTACCACAGGGTTCTGTGATGGGCCCATTATTATTCTTCATCTTTATTAATGGTTTTGAGGATTACCTGAGCGACTGTCTTTACATTCTGTTTGCTGATGACACTATTGTATCTGTACCTAGTGATAGTTTGGTGGAAGCTGAAGAAAAGTTTGCGCATGAAGAGTCGAGGGCCTTGGAATGGTTTTCGGGTAATTTATTGAGCATGAACAATAACAAGACTGAGAGAGTTGTGTTTGGTGTTGAAGTTCTTGAGGCTAAAAGTGTTCTATGTTTGGGTGTTCATTTGCATTCGCGTCTGACTTCGGGGGTTCATTGTGATGTGCTCGCTAAAAAAATTTGCAAGAATGCATTTCTCTTGCGATGTTTGGCATGCTCTTTGTCTAGGAGGGTACTAAGAACTGTCTATTTTGCCCTTATTGAGACACATTTGATATACAATATCCTGGTGTGGGAAAATTGCGGTGAGAATTGTTGGTGGTGTTGACCTATAGAGATTGTTGTAAAGATTCTTTCAGGGAATTGAATATACTGACTCTCCCTAGCTAGTTTGTACTTGAGTGTTTACTCTACGCTTATAAAAACCAATTATTAGTAACCTTAAATAGCCAGTTCCATTCCCATAGTACCAGAAGCAAAGATAATGTAAGAATCCCGTTTTATAGGTAGAGGTGATCGCAGAACGGACCAAACTTTCTGTGATACAAATTATATAATGTTTTACCTGTTTGTATGCGTAGATTTTCTGAGGGGTCATTTAAAAATAAAATCAAGAAATTTTTAATGGTAGAATGTTTGTATAAGACTGATGATTATTTTGAACTCTCTATTCGCTGTGTTTACTTTTGAAAAGGTGTCAGGGTCGTTTGTAATTTTTAGTGGTATTTTTCTGTGATATGACGTGTCAATACTTTTGTATATTAGCACCAACAAATACTGAATATTGAATAATAATAATAATAATAATAATAATATTTATTTATCCAACAAGATACATCGGTATATAGGACATGTCATGAGAGAGTATCATCCTCCATAAATTCTTTAATAGAATAATATGCCTTTCTCAGAAGAAAAGACTTAAGAACAGATTTGAACACTTTTGTAGGCTTAACTCTCAGATGGTGAGGTAAAGTATTGAAAAATTTGATACTCTGGTATATTGGAGAGTTCTCAAATTTTGAAGTACGATGTTTCGGCAAGAGAAGAGTTGACTGACTTCTAGTTGCATAATCGTGATACATAGAGAGTTTCGAAAAGTTAGCCTCATTATCCTTTAAATACACTAAACATCTATAAATATACACACATGGAAATGTCAAAATGGCATTCTCAATGAAAACAGGTTTACATGACATTCTGGGGTTTATATTGAACATCATTCTCAGAATTCGTTTCTGAAGAATGAGAACCCTATTTACATCCACTGAATTCCCCATAATACAACATTATAAGACAAATGACTATGAACAAGACTGTAATACACTGTCATCAGGACGTAACTGGCAGCGAATCTTTTATTTACATAAAGCAAAATAAGCTTTATTCAATTTCCTACACATGCTCAACCTGTTCTGACCATGTCAGTCCACTGTCGACATGAATACCAAGAAATTTTGTGCATGATTTAGATGTTAAAGCACTGTCCACAATCAGATGTCTCTCATCAGCATTTCTCAAACCAAAGAACAAACATTCAGTTTTACCAACATTTAAAATTAGAGCATTATCATGACACCAACAGTTGAAAGAGTTAACAATTTTTTACAAGCACTTGCCAGCTCCTCAGGACTTGTGACACCAAATGAAGTGTCATCAACAAAATAATGATTAGCATTAATATCTCTACCATAATATGATCTGGTAGATCATTAATGAAAAGAAGAAACAACAAAGGTCCCAGCACGGACCCCTGAGGAACCCCCAAGTTTACATTGTAATCACTGGACCAACTGTCCTGTACCTTAACCCGAAAAACTCTGTCTGACAGGTAACTTTTTATCCAATCCAGAAAAACACCTCTAAATCCTAAGTTGTACAGTTTATTCAGAATGAAATTTAAGTTGAGGGTATCAAACGCTCTGGAAAGATCAAAAAACAGGCCTGCTACATATAGCCCTCATCCAGGCTTTTATAAACATGATCTACGAAAGAAATCGCAGCTGACTGCGTAGATCTGCCTTGCCTGTAACCATGTTGACAGTCTGTCACAAGCTTGAACTTATTTATGAAGTCCATCATCCGATCAAGATCCTCTCAAACACTTTAGAAAACACACTCAAAATAGATATAGGTCTATAATTGGCAATATTACTGGTGTCGTTCCTTTTGAATACTGGAATAACAGTTGATACCTTAAGTGCAGTTGGAAACTTACTTGTAGAGATAGAGATTTAGAATGAAAGACAAATGGGGAGCAATCTGCTCAGCTATACACTTCAAAATTTTTGAAGAAATACAATCAATACCAGTACTTTTTTTTGATTTAAGTAGTCTAATGGTTGATATAATCTCACCTTCCGTAACCGGAAAAAAAAGAAATTGCAACTTTTCATTATTGACGATGTGCAGCATTGTGAAATGTTATTCCCGAAATGCTGATGAAGACATTTGTTATTTACTGATGAGAAGTATTCTCCAAACGCTGATACAATCATTTTAGGTTCTGAACAGATTACAACATCAATACATAATGAAAATTGGTTTTATATGACGACGATTTACCTAATTCTTCATTAACAATGCTCCATACAGTTTTATTCTTGTTGTGAGCTGTATTCAAACGGTTTCCATGTGCTCATATTTGGTTTCCTTAATAAACATCTATAATTTTTTTTGCCTGCCTGTACTCTAGATCTAAGCTCGTGGAATTTAAGTTCACCTTTAACCAGTATAAATTTTTCAAGTCCATCCAAGTGCTAGCTTAACTACATCAGATACCCAAGTTTTTTACAGTTACCAATCGTGAGACGTTTTAAGGGCAACATTGATCCAGTGAATCCTGTATAATGAGCAAAATTCCTGAAGCACGCATCCACGTCAGAAAAACAATAAATTTCACTGAAACTCAAGTTGGAAATCAGAGTCGTGAAATCTGCAAGATTTCGTTCATGAATATTACGAACAATTTTTGTTGCTGTTTATTATCAACCAACTTTTGATCACTGACGTTACATTCTACATAAATGGCCTTATGATCACTAATATGTGGTTCGAATACTCGAAATTCAGAGATGGTTACATTAGAATTAATGATGACGTAGTCTAACTTAGAACGTGAAATCAGACCTGACGAGGACATAAATTCTCTAGTAGGTTCCAAAGATGAGACTTTGAGATATAAACTTCTTAAGAGATTTTCAGAATTGATAACCTGAACTCTATTCGCTGTGTTTGCTTTTGAAAAGGTGTCAGGGTCGTTTGTAATTTTTTAGTGATATTTTTCTGTGATATGACGTGTGTCAATACTTTTGTATATTAGCGTTGTACCATACAAATACTGAATATTGAATACTCATTCCTTTCGGTTTAAGTATAGTTGAACGAATCTTGATTTTCAATAAACTCTTGTGAATTTCAGATTTTGTGCGTTAATTTCTCGGCAACCTTCGAAGGACCTGGGAAATTTCCAACAACTAAAGTTCGACTTTTCCTAGGACGTTTATGTTGACTGGCCAGTTTCCAATCATCCTGGGATTCCAAATTCCTATTTCGTTCATTAGTATACGTCAATACTATAAATTCATAAAACCTACCATCTGTTATTTTATATTCAAAAACCTACCATCTGTTATTTTATATTCCCTAAAAGATATTACACAAAAATTATGCACTTCATGATTCAGAATAAAGCGAACGAAAATTATATAAGCAAGAGAGTCGAACGCGACTTTCCAGACACTTTTCATCGTCTCCTTTATATGTGCTACGGAAAATATTAAAACAAAAACGACGGTACGCTTAAAACAGATAGAAGGGTGGCACGAATAAAAAAAGCGCCCTGATGAAACGGAGTGTTAATGGAGGAAATTTAAGTGGAACATCGCGCTGAGTATTAATGGTATCACTTTCCCCCACGGAGCAGCGTGAAAAGACACGAAAAACTAGGAAGACGCCAACACCTGGCCTAGAGGGAAAATGGATGTTCGGATGGACAAATCGCGTTATATATCGAATACTGGATGTAAAAAATCCGAGGAAATTCAATCTTCAGGAATGGAGAAAGAAGCTCTGGAGTAACTTTATATTGAACTACATCCACTCCGCATATACCGGGTGTCTATGTAGTGCTTAATCGGCGTATAACTTTGTTTCTGTTGAAGAACTATAAGAAAAGTTAGACGCTAATTTTCAGTATGTTTAAATATTAATTTCAAAGGGTGTTCCTTTAGAGACAATCACATTAAATTTAGGTTTTTTCAAATGAGATGTTTCTAAATATTTTCGAACGTGCTGACTCTAAATGAGATGATCAGAATATGTAATAAATGAATATCTTCTGAAAGTATGACTTAATCCCGATGTACAAAAATCGCTTAATATTGCAAAACTAAGTTATTCAAAGACGTAAACTTTTGTATAAAATAAACTTAAAACAAACAAAGGAATCCGTAATTAATGAAAAAAAGCTCGATCGGTATGAATGAAGTTTTATTATCATTTTGATTAATTACACATGGTGTTGCTTACTTATATAACAGAGTTTACCTGAAATACTAACTATTCATAAGGTTTCAATTCGATATTGACAGAGACACAGCTGTAAATCAGCTTTCTGATAACTATAATTCTTGTTTTGTTTTGTGGTGCGTAAATAAACGAAGATGACGGTTTTTCGACGCGCGAATACGCGACGTATAATTGTCCATAGAGGAACAATTGTGGCTGAATTATCCAGTAGATTCGCCGTACAATATTTACAAATTATTGTCATTTCCCCATTTGTAACCGATTTGACCCGAGTCAGGTCGTCTTCTCCTCGGCATCATAAATTGTAATTAATCAAGGTGAGAAAAGTTCGCGCACAATTAGTCATAATTTCAAATATTATGATCTTGCCAAAAAAATTAAAGTTTATAACCAACAAATAAAAATCAGGAATTGATTGCCGATAGGTGAAAAATTGAGAGTAATATGAATATCAATTTTTCATGTCATGACAAAATAAAAAATTCTTGCCAAAGAGATTTTATTTAACAAATGAAAATATTTTCAATGAAATAAAACTATGGTATTTAGATTCTCACTATATTAACAAAACTATGACCGGTTTCACCACACTGTGGCTTCATCAGATAGATACAAACTAACGAACAGAGTAATTCCTTATATATTAGTCTCATTTCCTACTTAATATTACAATAGGTACAAGAGGTATGTTGGAAAACCCATCGGAGTTGCTTACTTTATGAATTGAAGAGATTGAGTAAAGGAGAAGGATTTAGATCTAATTGACTATTAAGTAACCTACCTGAATTCTTTTCTTTGTTAATCTATAAAATTTCCCATAGATTGAGTTTTTGTCTATCAATTTCATTGTGTAAAATTTTGAAATCATTTAAAGTTATGGTTTTCTTCGTGTAAGTGATTAGAATAATGGGAATCTGATTTATGATAATTAAAACTACGTTTGTGCTCGGATAATCTAACTTTGAAATTTCTGAAAGTTCTACCAATATAAATTTTATTACAATCTCCACAAGACAGTTTATAAACACCGGATTTATTACTTTCATCAATTTTAGATTTGCAGTTTTTGATATGTCGCCCTAAAGAATTATCAGTTCGGAATGCTATATTGAGATTATAATGCGAGAGGAATGATTTTTATTTTAGACTAGTATTACCAATATAAGTTTAGCTGTTCTATTTTGTGTTAGAACTTTTATACTTAGAAATACTTCCTGGATTGCTTTTTGAAATTTTTGCGTGAAATCATGTTCTCAATCATACTTGGACTATAACCGTTATTGACTGCTATTTGTTAAATTATATTTAGATCTTTTATGAAATTATTTTGTGACATTGGGATATTAATGAGTCTATGTACCACACTATTGTAAGCTGCTAATTTATGTGAATAAGGATGTGTAGATGAGCTGTGAATAGTAATATCTGTATGCGCGATGGCTTATGAAAGATAGAAAATTCATGTTTGTCGTTAATTTTAGTAATAGTTAAATCCAGAAAGTTAATGGAGTTTTCTGTTTCTATCTCTAACGTGAATTTAATATTATCGTGAATTTTATTAATGAATGTTTTGAATGATTCTAATTGTCTGTTTGTGCCAGTGAAACAACAAATGATATTGTCGACATATCTAAACCAATAAATGAAGTATTTATATAACGAATGTTGTTGGACCGTTTTTTCAATATTATCTATGAAAATTTCAGCGAATAAAGGGCTCAGAGAATTACCCATGATTAAACCTTTTTTGCTATTATATAATACTCCATTGAAGTTAAAATAATTTTGTTCTAAACAAATTTCTAAAAGGTGTTAGATTTCTGATTGAATTACCGGATTGACTTTATTAATTTGAAGGGCGTTGTTGATGAGTTTCACTGTATCACTAGATGATTATCCGAGCACAAACGTAGTTTTAATTATCATAAATCAGGTTTCCATTATTCTAATCACTTACTCGAAGAAAACCATAACTTTAATGATAATTTCAAAAATTTACACAATGAAAATAATAGACTGAAACTCAATCTATGGGAAATTTTAGAGATTAACAAAGAAAAGAATTCAGGTAGGTTACTTAAAAGTCAATTAGATCTAAATCATTCTCTTTTACTCAATCTTTTCAATTCATAAAGTAAGCAACTCTATTGGGTTAATATAGTGAAAATCTAAAACCATAGTTCATTTCATTGAAAATATTTATCCTATACATTCATAATTACTGGAAAATCCCAAATATTGGGAAATAACATAAGTCTGTGTTGTCGTTAAGAAGAGTAAGATTGTTTCTATTGTGTTTAATTTTACAGGGATTCTAGGTAATTGAATGTATTGCTTTTTGGGGCATGATGAGTAATGTGGAGATTATCTATAGTAGGAAAGTGGTGGTTGTTATCTATGCAACGCTGTGCGATGGCGGAGTCACTTTTGGTTTGACAAAAGGAAGAGTGATGTTCGTTGTATCTTATGCGAAGAGAACTTCCTGTCTGGCTTATGTACACACCGTTACAATCAGGGCAACACAGTTCGAATACTCCTGAATTGTCTAATTTGTGGGTTTTAACATTGGCATTACGAAATAATTGTGATAATTTACATGTACGTTTCAAGGCAATTTTTATGTTGTGACTTGACATTTGATTTACAACTTGCTGTTAAATTGGACCAAAATTAGTTAAGGGAGAATTTTTGAACATCCGTATTTGTTTGAATTGTGGAGGCCGTTACTTGATGTAGATCCATGATATAAATGAGATAAAAAACACAAGGTTTAACTTTAATCTACACTTTATTTGAAAAAATTCGACGACGTTTCGCTGACACAGCAGCTTTATCAAGAATGACAAACAGAATGAAGAGTATGGTATTATAAACAAATCGTAGAACAAGTTGGATGAATAACAGGAAAATCCACACCGAGCCATTGTACAGTTAGTATGAAAGGTAATAAAAACTAATTAAACAAGTTAAGTAGGGGTGAGTAATTCACATCTACCTGTTCATTCAAAAGCTTGTCCGAATGTTTGTATCTATTTATTTCTAATGCTTCTAGGAGATCTAATTTTGAACTTTTTGATTTTATATGTAATATGTCAAAGTTTTTATTGAATGAATGGTTTTCTTTTATTAGGTGGTTTGAATAATTTGAATCAGATTTATTTTTATCGAAGCTACGTTTATGTTCAGATGTTCTTATGCCAAAACTCCTATTGGTCCTACCGATATAAATTTTATCACAAGAACCGCAATTGAGTTTATAGATTCCTGATTTACTTGATTTTTCAACACGAGATTTATTATTTTTAATATGTTTACCTAAGTTATTAGAAGTTTTGAAAGTTATATTAAGATTTTGTTTGACGAGAAAGGATTTAATATTTGTACTTGCAGAACCGCAGAATGTTAAACTGTTGAATATTTTATAGTCTTTATGAATAGGATATACTTCATTTATTGCTTTCTGATACAGTTTTTACGAATGATTAGATCTATCATATCCGGATTATATGAATTATTAATGGCGATCTGTTTGATGATGTTTAACTCTTTATTATAATCTTCTACTAATAAAGGTAAATTGAGTAACCGATGTACCATGCTGTTTAAAGCTGCAACTTTGTGTTGAATTGATGTAATGAGTAGTTATGTATAATTGTATCAGTATGTGTTGGTTTACGAAAGACCGAAAAACATGATTATTATTTCGTTTAGTGATTTTCAAGTCAAAAAATTAATGGAATCGTTCTGTTCAATTTCTATCGTGAATTTAATGTTCAAATGGATGGAATTAATGAAATTAAGAAATAAGTCTAATTGACGAGTAGTTCAATGAAACATACTAAGATGTCGTCAACATAACTATACCAATAAAGAAATTTGGAAATGAGTGGATGTGTATGAATTTTCTGTTCAATATTATTCATAAAAATCTCTGCTAAAAGTGGACTCAAAGGATTTCCCATGATCAAACCATTTTCACTACTGCAATAGATGTTTTTGAAAGAAAAATAATTTTGTTCAATGCAAACGTCCAACAGATTCAATATTTCTGATTTAATTATGTGGTTAACATGATTCGAATTCAACATGTTTTCGATTAATATTTTGACATCACCTGGAGGAACACTTGGGTATAAATTCTCAACATCAAACGAAATAAGTTTTGCGTTAGGTGGTAGGTTAACGTTTTTTATGTTATTTATCAATTCGAAAGAATTTTTTATAGAAAATTTTGATTTGAATGAACAATAATTTTTAATGATATCTATAAGGTAGTGCGACAATTTCACGGCTGGGGCTGTAACGTAAGATACGACTGGTCTAACAGGGTTATTTACTTTATGCAATTTAATGAGTGAATACAGTTGAGGTGGTTGAGGGTTTGGTAAAATTGATTTGTATTTATCTATTGCTTTAATCAAAGATTTTGCGTCATTTATTGCAATTTTAATATTTTTCTGGAATTTAATAGTTGGATCTTTGTTTAAAATTGTATAGTTTCCGGACGAAATGAAATTTAGAGTTTTAAATAGGTAGTCATTTTTATTTAACGCAATAACAGTATTACCCTTATCTGCTTTTGTAAAAATAACTTCATTTAGTTGAGATTTTTGTTTGATGGTCTTTAAAATATTTTGTTCTTTACTCGGTTTAAAGTCAGCTAATGATTCATTTTTATAATGTTAGATGCTAAATATTTAAGGTGAGTGTTATTAGGAATATTTTTCAGAGAAATTTCAGTATCTAAATCAGATTTTATCTTGTTTGATTTAATATTGTGTTTGAAAAATAAAGTGTAGATTAAAGTTAAACCTTGTGTTTTTTATCTCATTTATATCATTGATCTACATCAAGTAACGGCCTCCACAATTCAAATCCGTATTTGGTTTAAAACTTTATCGGATATTTAACTTCAGATGCAGATTTTGATGACCAACCAGAGCTAGACAAATCTTGAAGATGAAGTCGATTGACCGTTATCCTTCTGTAATATTTTCAGCGATTCTGAACACGAAATTCCATTTGCAATTACAAATTTGAAACAAATTTATCCGATATTTTTATCCATTGTGAAGATCGGATAATACAAATGTAAGAACTGCCAAAACTAAGCACTGTAAACAAATTAAATGACAGATTGCGTTTAAACTCCCAGTCAGAATAGTTGTGCAAACTTAGCAACAACAAAAATTTTGATTGTTTTGAGAAGATTTTTTGAATAATCAATTCCCGGTACTATTCTGACAGAATGTATGACTATAGTTGGTTTCAAATACAACCATTCTCAAAATCCGGTATAAAGTTAATTGAAGGCACTTTAGAAAAATTTTTCACCGCAAAGTTGATTAACGGGCACGAATCGCCAAAATAAATACGCACAAACGCGACTTTGACTGATTCGGATTCGTTATCGGACAGAGCCGGCTAATATTTCAACGTTATGTTGTCCGATGTAAATGGAATTTTAAATTGGCGATCAACCGAAACGTCATCGGAGTTTCACGCACTCGCGAAAATTAGAACGGCGGTGATAAATCGACCGAAAGGGCGCCCAAAAATCATTCACGCCCAATAGGATTTCTTCAACGTCGCGTTTCCGGCCGACGGAGTGAGAAGAAATGCGTCAGTATTCTCTCGTCGCGTGGAATTCGCGAAAGTTGGAGGAATTGAATTCTGAAGTCGAAAACTTTCTGTTTTGTTATGTAAATGGTGAGCTCTAAGTAGGTGGATTAGTTAGAGAACGGCGCGGAAGACTGAATGAAGGTTATAAAAATGTTTTCAACTGGGTAATTACGGAAACTTTTTCATTTTCCACGAGTAAATTGTAAAGGATAGATTGATAATTCTGTTTGAAGAACGTTATCTTCTGTAATAGGGGAAACGTGAACTGCTGGCGATCTACCTCAATAATTTTAGACTACTAACGATCGACTCTGTTAGACTGCAAGTATGTGTGATGCTGAGTTGTCGTACATACACGATACATCCTACCTACCTACCTACCTAGGTAGGGTGTACCGTAGCATATATAGATATTAGCTTTCCGTACAATGTAAACACCTCAAAAAAGTCTAGGGAACACTTACCAATATCTTTAAAATATGAATTTGATGATTCGAATTTATAGAAATCTTTCGGTTTTTGTTAGGATGTATTGTATATAATGTATTCTCAAGAAAACAAAATAATATTTGACTTCTCCAAAGCACCTATTATAAAAAAAATTGAAATTTGAAAATGACGAAATTTGGTAAAACAAAAAAAATCCTGAACTAATATTTTCGAAACGATATGGAAGCACTTATATTTTTCAGTACCCAGAAGGTCCACCTCTGTTATTAATGACACTTTGGCATCGTCGCGGCATGCTCAATATTAAATTGTCTATTACATTTTGGCCTAAGTCATTCCAAGCCCCCTGAACTGCTAATCGAAGCTCCTATTCATGATGGAAGACGTTTTGACGCAGGAGATTTCTTTTTAGGGTGTCCCACACATGCTCGATGGGATTCAGATCTGGGGAGTAGGATGGCCACGGTAGAAGATCGATATCATTCTCTTCAAGAACGTTCAAGACAACTCTTGCACGATGAGGAGGGGCATTATCTTGTTGGAAGAGTGAATTTTGACCCATTGTTACTGTACCATTACAGGTAAAACTATCTCATTTGCGTAAGAATTTCCCATGAGGTTGTTCTGTATGAAAACGAGGTCAGTTCTTCCACCAAGGCGTATACCTACCCAAAACATCACTGATCCGCCTCCCTGTCTAACAACTTCTCGGGCATGGTCAAAATATGGCGCAAGGATCGAAACTGGTAGCAAATTTTATTGAGTTTCATACATAAATCTACGCAATGAGGCTGCCAGGACTGAAATCGGTCGGAATTTCACGGAATCTGTCACATCTAATACAGAATGATTAACCGTCAAAGAAATGGGTCCTAATTCACGTTTCTGAGGCATCTGAAATAGAACAGCCTGAGATTTGTCCGTATTCAAATGTAAATTATGAGAGCAGAACCAGTCAAATAGGTTAGATAGAATCTCACCGCATCGTCTGTCTACAGCTTCGATGGAATTATGAGAAACAAGAGCAGAGATGTCGTCCGCATATGCCGTAAAGTGCGTATTTGGTAGTACATTAGCTAAATCATTGACGTATAATACAAATAGAATCGGTCCGAGGACCGATCCCTGCGGCACGCCTGTCTTTACCTCAGCATGAGCGGACGACACCCTCCTCCTGCTATTAGAATGAAAACTATCCACCGTAACATTCTGCGATCATTGGTAAATGAGTTCAACCAATCGAGAGCAGTCAAACGCCCTGCTGAGATCAAGAAAGATCCCAACAGGGCACTCGCCTGCCTCAACCGCCACCAACAGCGCCTCGTAGAACTCCCCCAAAGCGCTATCAGCTGATTTCCCCGCCAAAAAGCCTAGACAAAAATGCACATTGAAAATTTTTTGAAAATACTGAAGAAACGGCCACAAGCCTGTAGTTCTTAATAGAGTCTGAATTATCCTTTTTGAAAATGGGAACAACTCTATTGATTTTGATGTCAGTTGGAAATTTTCCTGAAAAAAACTCAAGTTTATTAGATAAACTAGAGGCTTAACAATATATGTTCCCATTTTTTTCTCTTCTCGTCATGACCAGAACTCCACATGTTGAATGTTCTATATGGGCACGTCGTGTCCTCACGCGAGCCTGGTTCACTTCCACCAACAGACTTGTTCAGCGGACCATAAAACACGGAATAATGGTGCATCTTTGGTGCTGCTTCTCAAACCAGGGATTCGGCACTTTGCACCTTCTTACCGATAACCTAAATGCCGAGAAAAGGCTCAACTACCATCTGCCAAACGATGGTTCATCCTTCTGCAGGAGGACAACGATCCTAAACACTGCAGCAAGCTCTGTACTGAGTGGAAGACTCAATCTGGCCTCGTTACATTGGATTGACCGTCGCAGTCGCCCGATGCAAACCCTATCGGAAATGTGAGGGGATATATTAAACAGATGCTTCGTGTAAGACGCACACACACTTTGAAGCAGTTGTCTTACGAAATTCGTGGGATCTACAGATCGTTGCCACTAGAATACGCCGTTAAAATTAGAATAATGCTAATAAAGATAGACAGCAGACCAGTCAATATGAATATTATACAGATATATGCCCCAACAAGTCAAAGTACAGAGGAGGAAGTAGAACAATTCTACGAAGACTTAAGTAAAACTTTACTCCAAACAAAGAAACATGAAACCAACATAATTCTCGGAGACTTCAACGCCAAGATTGAAAAGGGAAGAGAAAATGACACGATGGGTGAGTTTGGCCTCGGTATAAGAAATGACAGGGGAGACAGATTAATACAATTTTGTAAAGAAAACCAATATAGTATAATGAACAGTTTTTTCAAGTTACCACCACGACGACTATATACATGGAAGTCACCAGCAGATGGAGTAGACGGATAGATCACAAGAAACCATATTGATTACATAATTGTTAACAGAAGGTACAAAAATGCAGTAAAATCATGCAAGACATACCCCGGAGCTGACATTCCCACCGATCACAATCTTCTTCTAGCAAGGATAAAGGTAGAATTTAAAAGAACCAAAGGAAATAAGAAAGCAACTATTTTTAACACCGATAAATTGAAAGAGGAATCTACGTACAATAAAATAAAGGAAGAAATACATAGATATATAAACGAAAAACCATTAAAGCCGACGCAAACTTCTGAAGAAGACTGGCAAAAGATTAAAACAACACTAAAAAATGTTACAGAGAAGCACCTTAAGCAGGAGATCAGGAAAAAGAATCAATCTTGGATGACAGAAGAAATCTTGGACATGATGGAAGAGAGAAGAAAATTCAACAATAAAAACGAAACAAGATATAAACAAATACATAAAAATATCAAAATAAAAATCAAAGAAGCTAAGGTTACCTGGCTAAACGAAAGATGTGAAGAAATTGAGAAACTAGAACAAAAACATGATACTTTCAACTTACACAAAAAAATAAAAGAAGGAGCTGGAATGTGGAAGCAATCCTCTTCATCTTTCGTCGAAGATAAACATATAAAAGATCAAATAAACAGGTGGAAAGAATACATAGAAGACATGTTTCAAGACCAGGAGAGACAAAGCATAGATGTACTGAAAGTAGCGTCTGGACCCTACATCACAAAGGAGGAAATTATTAAAGCAACAAAACAACTAAAAAATAAAAAAGCTGTTGGAGAAGATAATATCCCAATTGAAATTATAAGGATAATTTCAGACGAACACATCGATGTTATGGAGAACTTATTTAATAAAATATACGAAACTGGAATAATACCAAAAGACTGGCTGACATCGGTGTTTATACCACTACCAAAGAAGAAGTACTCCAGGAAATGTGAAGAATATAGGATCATTAGTCTAATGAATCATATACTGAAATTGTTCCTCCGGATAATACACAATAGAATTTATAACAAATTGGACGAACACACGGGACGAACACAATTTGGCTTCAAGAATGGCTTTGGAACAAGAGAGGCACTTTTTCAATACGTGTGCTTGTTGAAAGATGTAGGATGTAGACTCTGATGTATATCTGTGTTTCATAGACTTTCAAAAGGCTTTCGACCTGGTGAAACACGATAAACTAATAGAAATTCTCAAGTCTTGTAACATAGACGACAAAGACTTGAGAATCATATCAAACCTTTACCAAGACCAAAAGGCTAAAATAAGAATCAATGGAGAGACATCTGAAGACATTAACATCGAGAAAGGAGTAAGGGATGGATGTGTTCTTTCCCCGTTGTTGTTTAACGTTTTTCCGAAGAGTTATTTAGGAAGGCACTACAGGATACCTCGGATGGCATAATAATAAATGGACAATGCATTAACAACTTGCGATACGCAGATGACACGGTTATTCTAGCAGATAGCGCTGAAGCACTACAACGCCTAATGAACCGAGTGATGATAACACGTAAAGAATTTGGAATGAAACTAAATACAAAGAAAACAAAAACGATGGCTATCAGCAAACACCAAAACAGAAAGGTCGGAATTAGGGTCAACGGAACAGAATTAGAACAAGTAACAAAAATAACATACCTAGGAAGTAGCCTTGATGAAACTTGGGATCACTCACTAGAGATAAAAACACGCCTGGAAAAAGCACGAGCTATATTTTATAAAATGCAAAAAATACTATGCAACTGCCAACTAAATATCTCATTAAGAGTTCGAATACTGAAATGCTACGTTTTCTCCACCGTGCTATATGGCGTTGAAGCATGGACAATGACGGAAACAACACAAAAAAGAATAGAATCGTTCGAACTTTGGTGCTACCGTAGAATGCTCAGAATATCTTACATGAGTCATACAAGAAAGACGCAATATTTCGGTCACATTATGAGAAACCAAAAGTACGAACTGCTTCAACTTATCATCGAAGGAAAAATCAATGGCAAAAGGGGACCGGGAAGAAGACGCAACTCCTGGCTTAAGAACTTACGTCAATGGACTAATATGAGCTCTATAGAATTGTTCAGAGCTGCAACAAATAAAATAAGATGGGCAAATGTAATCGCCAACGTCCTTAAGGATAAGGCACCGTAAGAAGAAGAAGATTGCCTGAATGTGACTGGTAGGTCCACTAACTTTTACGGCTCTAGGCTCTTCAACAAATTGTCTTTATCTATTAGGAATTGTACTAGTGTTAAGAGTTTCAAATCTGAGCTGAAGATGTTTCTGACACAAAAGTCTATTTATTGTGTCAATGATTTTTTGACTTAGAGTCTAGATTCTTGTGTTTTATTGCCTACCGTTAATTTTCAATTTTTATGTAATATACCTACTTACCCTACCTGACACATTCCTACAAATTATTCTAATTTCAAGGAAATAAAGAATACATACATACATACATACATACATACATGAGTAAAAATCTCTATCAATATTCTCATGCGCCCAAGCGAGTCGCTTTACGACATATTTTGAAGTCAACAGAGGCTTCTTCATTGTGTTGCGCCATTTCAAGTCATGAGTACGAAGATGGGTTCAGATACTTTCGTATGATATACTCAACCTTTTGGCTTTAATTTTGCTTGCCCTTGCCGCAGTGTTAAAGCAGGATTCCGCGAAAACAGATTCTTTCTTCATCTTTTTTGTCCACTTTTCCGATCGAGCCACATTCTGTCAAATCATCGTCATTTTAAGCCCCTTTATATCGCTATACCCACTTCTGCACAAATGCCTTCGACTTTCTCATATAATTAACTGCCGCTGATTGCGACATTTTGTGACCTTTAGGGTGGGTGCAAAGGAACACAGCCTCGTAACGTGACGCGTACTTAGCTCTCATTGCGTTCAACGTGATTCTGACTAAGCTTCCCTCAATTGGGTCGCGAAGAAATTAGAGCGAATTCTTTCATTACCTCTCAGTAAAGTCGGAAACGCCTTTACTTGACTGACTATATTTCTAATTTCAATCTGATCGGTTGCTTTTTGAATGGAGGATGTATATTGTATTTTGCCTGCTCGCTAAGCAAACATTTGTTCCCATATGATGACTCAAGTTTTATGTTGAGAGCTCCCAATTTGTTTATAACATATACATCATTCATATGTACGTTTCTGAAGTTCCTTCTATTTCAGGTACCGCAATAATTAAGTTAATATGGTAATAGACGTGTTCTATTGAATTATAGGATAAATTCGCCATTGACAAACTGACACAGGATTTGCATGTATCCGTACGCGATTAATCACGGCATCCAGAGGTGTTCAGCAATGAGTGGCATAGTGCGACGTAACACGTTTCGAACGGTGTCTATGGGATGTTGTGGTGCTGCTCTAAGCGCTATTTATATATCGTCGTATTTAGTTTAACAAATTTTGATGGAAACGCTGAACAATATTGAGCGATGGGAACTATTGCCTAGAAATTTCCGAAAATCCGGTTTCATGCCACTGTTTTTGTTTTTTCAAAAGTCATGTATAAACATTCATCGAACTAGAATGTAAAACCATACGAATCCTCTCGCGCAAACGTCACGTGCATGATATGCCCAATAAATTCCGATCCATCACTCTAAAATATGGAATATTTGTTTTTCTCTTTAGCTATATCGAGCTTATAACTCACACGCGATTGACATGTCAAATGGCACACTGTACTCGGAACGGTGAACATACAATTTTTCCAGAAATACGAGATAGCAGAATGAATAATAACCAGGTTTTTATTCTTGTTAGGTTTTCAATAGTTCGGTTTTCCTCGAGATAGTGAATTCAAAAGATAACGCTATTGAATTCACCTCAATATTTATGAGTCGGACTCCAAGCACTGTGTAAGTTCGATTGTCTTTTAGTTCTTTTTTTTTACGAAATCCCAATGAATCGCCCTTTCGATGTATCTAATTGGCTAGTTGGTCGCACTTTTCTGTCGAGTACAAACGTCATTCAATTTTCGAGATCGTTTATTCCAAAGTAGTGTTTTTTGGAAAATATCAGGGCAATACTTGTAATAATAATAATTTTTTTATTGGGTACACAATAACTGTGTATTTGGACTTTTTCTCTTGGAACTTATTCAACACGTTGTTATTATTCGGTATGGCGACAGCCACCAGCATTGCTGTTCTGGCTCTCTTATCATACACCACTATGTCCGGCCTATTATTCGTCACCCTTCTGTCAGAGATAACAGGCCTATCGTAGTATAATCTGAAAGTCATTTTCCAATACGGGCGCCGGTTGATACTTGTAATGTGGCTGGAAGCTATTCAGAAGTCCGTACTTGTGTGCAAGTTTCTGATGGATAATGTTACACACTTGATTATGCCTGTGAAGATAGTCCGTATTGGCCAGTTGTTCGCAGCCGGACGTAAAATGCCGTATAGTGTACGATCTTATATGGCATTTTATGCACTTATCTGTTTGTAATGTTCCTTAATAATAAATTTTTTATAGTTATTTGTAGCGATCACTTGGTCTTGAATGGCCATAAGGAATCCTTCTGTTTCCGCGAATAATTCTCCTTTCGTCAACGATTTGTTGGAGGCTTCTTTGTCGATGTGTAGTGTATTAATCTCATTGATGTCCATGCAATTCCTTTCTTGACCATTGCTCTTGTGTTTCAGTATCTAATAGGACCGGTAGATTTAGCAGGTCATCTCTGGTAGCAAGATTTAGAGGTGTATATCCCTTATCAGCCAACGATACTACTCTATGGAGGTCAAAAGTGAGAGATTTTACGGAGAAGAATTCTCTGAGATTTTATCTGTTCGGTGTGTAAATTGACAACATCTTTTAATCCGCGTCCTCTTTCTTTCCGCTTCAAAGTTGTTCGTATCACAGACGATTTTGGATGATGGTTATTTTATTTTGTTAGCATCGTTCGAGTCTGCCTTTGAATATCATCCACTTCTGTCTTAGTCCATCTGACTATTCCAAATGAGTAAAGCAACACTGGAATGGCGTAGGTGTTAATTGTCTTGACAAAATTCCCCCAGTTCAACATTGATTTCAGCAAGATCTTCAGACGCTGACTGTATTCTGAACGAATCTTCTCCTTTGACTGTTTTTGGTCTAGCTATCTGGCTTGTTGGTATCCTAGATATTTGTACGTTTCGCCATCCCTCATGCACTGTATAATATCACCGTTTGAAAGTTGTGTTTCACCATCTATAACTTTCCCTCTTTGAATGTTCAGGGTCTTACATTTTTCAATCCCGAATTTCATATGAACATCTGCCGAGAACTTACTGACAGTTTTCAGCAAATCATTCAGTTGCTTCTTGTTCGAAGCATATAATTTGATATCATCCGTATACAGCAGGTGGGAGATTGTATGATAGTTCCTATCTGTTTTTATCCGTATCCTGTTCTATTGAGCATTGAGGACAATGGGTTCATAGCTAAACAGAACCATAATGGACTCAAAGAGTCTCCTTGAAAAGTTCCACGAAGTATGGATACCTCGTCGGTTTTAATTGACTTATTGTTCATGTTGACCTGCATTATGACATAATCGATGATGAGTTGTTCCTCACACCCGTGGTGATTCTTTCTGCATCTTTTCTACTTCTCAGCTAATATATTGGCAGGCAAGTGATTGGCGTATATTGAGACGGATCCTGTGTTATATCGCTCTTAGGTAGCATATATGTAAAGCTTTGTGTTAGGAAAGTTGGTGTTTTCCTGGGATGTTGAAGAAGATACGTGAGCTGTTTCGTTAAAGCTCCATGGAGCTTATCAAACTTCCTGTACCAGAGGTTGTGGATATTATCTATACCTGTGGCCTTGCAATTGTTGGTCGCTCTAACTATTGTTGTGATTTCTTCCTCCGTTATTCTTTCGAATTCCATATATTTGATATCAAAGTGTTAATATTTCAATATTTTTTGTTTATCATAGAGTTAATGCATGCAGTCTATGTTCAGAGGTTTCACAACGGGAGATCATATGATGGTGAAGAAGAGAAACATAATTGATGACAATTGGCACAATTCTGAATCAATATTCGAGTTCGACCCCTCAAAATGATGGTAAAGGTTCAATCTAGTGATTGAATTACACAGTTAATTCTTTACGACCACGAACACTTTTTCAATGCGCGGAGAAAATAGTTAATATTTGAAGAAGTCGGCCATTTTGAATTCGAACGGAAATCAAATTTTAAATTGGTTTTAGTAAAATATCGTTCTTCATCTAGAACAACCATGAAAAACACAACAACTTCAGGAGTGCCAACGCCATGAGGTGAAAAAAACATTTCGATTCCAGCTGAAAATCAGAATGAAAAAAATTCTTCACGTTACTTTTTTACCAATTCTTAGAATATTTTTGAGATCGATAAGTCAATTTGTTCAGAAGAGACTAAATTATCGACCGAATGCCCAGTTCGAATGTTTTGGTGAAAAAAAAAAACATTCCAGCGATCTTGAAATATTGAATGAGTCAGCCACATTGGATTTCGCCGGAAGTGAAATTTCGATACAATTTCCGGAAAACCTAGTCCTTTGGCTTTCCAATGAAGCAAGAACGAATGGTCTAGCTCTAAAATTGCAAAAGTTATAACGGAGAAAAAAATTGTCCGGTTTTCTCTAGCGCACCCTATAAATAGACCATTAGCAACACTGTGTGTGGTACGAAATTTCGTATTTTGGCTCTTTATAAAAGCTTATCGAAGCGAAAAATGCATTTCAATGAAATTCAGATGAAAGGTATTACAATTTTTTTCAAACACATTGATCTGACGAATCATGTTCCATCGAGAACTAGTTAACGATTCCAAAATTCATAAAAAGCGCATACTCAGTGATGGTTTCAAAGAGTGGACACAAATATAGAAATATACGTACGGCCCTAATATTTCCCAAAAAAGAGTATTTTGGGTTTTTCGTTGTCTATTGGTATCGTAAACTATGACATAGCGTGCAAATATTGAATTCCAAACACGTCTTTGGAATAAATGATCGCGAAAATTGAATGTAAGGGAACTACGTTCGACTGAAAAGTACGATGAACTAGCCAGTTATATAAATCGAACAGGCGTTTCAGTGGGATTCAATAACTATAACCCAATTCCACGAGAACCGTATATAGGGTGATCATTCCAGCCTGTAACACAAAAACTGTGAAAAAATTCAAGAGCTGGATCATCCGAAAATTTTCGTCAATTTATCAACATTGCAGTTCCCTAATATCTTTCAACGGAAATTTTTGAGATAATAAAAATTGAGTAAAATCGATGACTCAATCTGTATATCACCAACTAATTACTAATGAAAGCCTCAACATGAAAATGAGAAGTCCTTGGTATCTTCTACTTATAGTTGCAGTATGTTCGTATAGATCAAGAACATTTTTAATGATGTCTTCGATATACTCAATTCGATGAAATTTTTGATCCTCGATGAGTTTGTGTGGTACACAAACCTCGAATTAACCTCGGTAAGCTCAACACTTTGGTCAAAATGCGGTATAGACTTATTTGAGGAATGTCTAATTCGATTTCAATAAAGTTCACCCATGATTTTTTATTATTTTGATTAATTCCTGCACTGATGTTTTTTACTGATAATCTAGTTTTGGGACGACCTGATCTTTCGTCATCATTTAGGATCTTTCTACTCGATTCAAATCACACGAACCACACGTAGCATTTGTGGCGTTTCGGGAAAGATTTTTCGAGTTTAACACAAAACTTAATTGCAGTTCTTTCTTTCTTTTCTGAAAACGCACTAACAAACATGACGCAATAACTCAAGTTGTTTACATACAGATATCATAAAATGTTTAAAAGCTACGAATGAAGTACCAAGTTGAATAATGAAAAACAAGTATTGTGTTTTAAGGAATTTTACTGAATAATTGCGATTCGTAACGCGTTTCACTACACCGTAGTTTCTTCAGACGAATGAATGTACAGAAATTAAGAATGAGCATATAAATATAAATGTTCTTGAGTAATTGAAAGCTTATTGGGTTGCTTCTTCTTAAGTGGTTATTTATGACAGGTATATCCAATAAAATTAAGGAATAGATTGCTCCCCGAAGAGATTCAATAGAGGTGAAGGACTTAAATCGACTTGTTCATAGATGAGTCTACCTGAGTGTTTGTATTTATTGATTTCTAAAGTTTTCCAAAGATCTACCTTCCAATATTTATTATCTGTATGCAAAATTTCAAACTGTGGGTCGAAAGAGTGATTATTTTCTAAGAGATGATTCGCGTAATTTGAATCTGATTTTTTATTTGAAAAACTGCGTTTATGTTCCGATATTCTAATATTAAAATTTCTATGTGTTCTACCAATGTAGAAATTATCACAGTCATTGCAATTCAATCTATAAACACCCTTTATTGTTTTTACCTGATTCGGTTTTATTATTTTTATATATTTGCCTAAATTATTATTAGTTCGGAAAGCTATATTGATACTATTGCTACTCAACATTTTTAATGATATGTTTGATATACTCAATTCGATAAAATTTTTAGTCCTCGAATTAACCTCGTTAAGCTCAACACTTTGGTCAAAATGCGGTATACACTTATTCGAGGAATGTCTAATTCGATTGCAATAAATTTCACCCATGATCTTTTATTATTTTGATTAATTCCTGCACTGTTTCGATGTTTTTTACTGATAATCCAGTTTTGGGACGACCTGATCTTTCGTCATCATTCAGGATCTTTCTACTCGATTCAAATCACTCGAACCACACGTAGCATTTGTGGCGTTTCGGGAAAGATTTTTTGAGTTTAACACAAAACTTAATTGCAGTTCTTTCTTTCTTTTCTGAAAACGCACTAACAAACATGACGCAATAACTCAAGTTGTTTACATACAGATATCATAAAATGTTTAAAAGCTACGAATGAAGTACCAAGTTGAATCATGAAAAACAAGTACTGTGTTTTAAGGAATTTCACTGAATAATTGCGATTCGTAACGCGTTTCACTACACCGTAGTTTCTTCAGACGAATGAATGTACAGAAAATAAGAATGAGCATATAAATATAAATGTTCTTGAGTAATTGAAAGCTTATTGGGTTGCTTCTTCTTAAGTGGTTATTTATGACAGGTATATCCAATAAAATTAAGGAATAGATTGCTCCCCGAAGAGATTCAATAGAGGTGAAGGGCTTAAATCGACTTGTTCATTGATGAGTCTACCTGAGTGTTTGTATTTATTGATTTCTAAAGTTTTCCAAAGATCTACCTTCCAATATTTATTATCTGTATGCAAAATTTCAAACTGTGGGTCGAAAGAGTGATTATTTTCTAAGAGATGATTCGCGTAATTTGAATCTGATTTTTATTTGAAAAACTGCGTTTATGTTCCGATATTCTAATATTAAAATTTCTATGTGTTCTACCAATGTAGAAATTATCACAGTCATTGCAATTCAATCTATAAACACGCGATTTATTGTTTTTACCTGATTTGGTTTTATTATTTTATATATATTTGCCTAAATTATTATTAGTTTGGAAAGCTATATTGAAATTATTGCTACTCAACATTTTTAATGATATGTTTGATATACTCAATTCGATGAAATTTTTAGTCCTCGGTGAGTTTGTGTGGTACAAACCTCGAATTAACCTCGTTAAGCTCAACACTTTGGTCAAAATGCGGTATACACTTATTCGAGGAATGTCTAATTCGATTGCAATAAATTTCACCCATGATCTTTTATTATTTTGATTAATTCCTGCACTGTTTCGATGTTTTTTACTGATAATCCAGTTTTGGGACGACCTGATCTTTCGTCATCATTCAGGATCTTTCTACTCGATTCAAATCACTCGAACCACTCGTAGCATTTGTGGCGTTTCGGGAAAGATTTTTCGAAACACAAAACTTAATTGCAGCTCTTTTTTCTTTTTGAAAACGCACTTACAAACATGACGCAATAACTCAAGTTGTTTACATGCAAATGTTATGAAATTTTTAACAACTATGAATGAAGTACCAAGGTAGAATATTACAATAGATGGCACTAGTAGTAATGTTTTTCTGAAACAAGTAAAACTAGAGCATATGTTCTTTAGGAGATCAGAGGCACATATAAGAAAGAGAATAGGACTCAATACCGACCCCTGTGGAATCAATCCACTTCAAGAAATTTCCACGCACACCAAAATGTTCTACTTTCATAATAAGTTTGTTCTTAGGAACTCTATTAAAAGCTCTAGACAAGTCTAAGTAAACGATATCAAGAGGCGTATGACGTCCAATGGTTTCGCAATATGTTTTAAGTCACGAACCGGTGTAGGCTATCTAGATATCAAAACATCCTCGTATATCACAGTGGATAACTTTCAAGGGAATAACAATTCGTACTAATGGAATCCTTTCAGCAAAGAATAAAACTCAGTTCACTTTTTAGGCAAGAAATTGGGTCAAATACGCTTTCGTTTCAATCTAGAATGAATGAATAAAAAAGTAGAATGTTTTGCTACAAATACCTACATAAAATCCCTTCTTTGGGTAACAATATCATGTATATGAACGAATGTATTCATCATGTAGGATAGTCGTTCGTCTCTATGGAACATTTCCAATTCCCTTGTGCAATGAGGCAAGTATTGTGTTTGTCGCGGTAAAATAACGAGTTCATTTCGATGATGGCAAACGGGAAAAATTCCCAAAACCGTTCATTGTATTGTGTATTTACACTAATTTGTTGAGTAACATATACACGTTAATAAGTATATTGTAATCGGATGATATAGGTCATTTGTAAGTGGAAAAGAACGAAATAGCGAGCGGTTAGCTATAAGTTAACCGTTGAAATAGCAAAAAAATTGAATTATATTCAAAAATTTTGTTTTTATAATTCAAGAATAAATGTACTTTCTATGATTTTGTCTTGAACCAGGCACCAATTTATTGCCGGATCTTTGATAGAAACCCTCGTAGAAATAACCAGGAAGAACCCAACAACCTGACTACGATATTCTCTGTCTTTTAGCTTCTTTTCTAATATTGCTATCCTACTTTTAAATAAAATATTTACTTCATACGTAAGAAGTTTGATTTGTAGTCAGTAACATAGACGAATATGTGCATCTCTTCGAAAATAAAATTGAATCAATTGAACACTAATGCTATAATGTTAAAAATTATTATTTCATGAATTTCATGCAAACTCAACTTACGCTTAATTCTATACGTTAAAATTATAATAATTAAATAATGTTTATTATATTTCAGGTAAGTCTATAATATTAGTAAATAATGGAAATACACATTATAAATAGTTTCGTGACTTTATAAAACGTTCTGAATTCAATTTCTTTCTACACTTTAAAATTATTAATATCAAAATTATGCTTGTCAAAATGCTCATATACTGGGTGATTCACCAGTGGCGCGGTGCTCTGTAACTCGTACACTCTTGAAGATTTCATTTTTGTATTGAATTTAGAAAGTAAATCTACTTCAGCAATTTATTTTGAAGTAAACAGGGTGTCGTAATTTTCTATAAAAAAAGGGTTTTTTTCAGATTGAAAGACCACTTTTTGTTGAAGATTCAAGAACGTCCTAAACTCTGCTATAATGTCTTTGAGAAATAAGTTTTTATGGTGAGTAGTTTTGTCACAATATATTTTTTCCGTGAAAATTCATGAAAATGGGCTTTCATATCATCGCATGCTCCTTCGGCCAGAGAGGATAAATACTTTTTTCCTTTCGTTTTTATTGTCCAAGGATAACTTCATTGATGAATTTAAATAGATTATTCTCATTTATACAGGAGTGACTTCAAAAATTATTGACTATTGTAATTTTAAAAATATCATATCTTGATTTTTTCAAATGGAACATCCTGTATTTTATTATTCATCTCAACGCATAAAATATTGTGCCATATTTTTGCAGAAGTAACCTTGTCTTCATCTTCGACCATTTTCGAAATACAAAAAATTAACTAAAATAATAAAATCAGAGGTGGCGAAAGAAGAGTTTATTAGTACATATCATTATACTTGATCAGAGAAATGGAGATATTTTGAGGTAGTCGTGTATGAAATACGTAATAGATTGGTTTTTGGTGAGATGATCTACAAGCTGTTGAACTATTTCAATAAGTGTTCGAAATGTTGCCCGTTTCTTTGTAGATACAACTCAATCCTTCTGAGGAAAGACCGTTGAACTCTCGACAACATTTGCGGATTAACTGACTGAAAGGCGTCGACTATTCTCTGTCTCATATCCAACTGTGTTCTAGAAGGAATCTGGTAAGTGATGCCCTTAATATTACCCCACAAGAAAAAATCTAGACTTGCAAGGTCTGGAGACCTAGCTGGCCATCAAACAGGACCACCACGTCCGATCCATTTGTTTGGAAATACAAGATTCAAATGCTCCCTAACCTGATGTGAGTAATGTGCCGGTGCTCCATCTTGTTGAAACCACAAATCTTGTCTTATATGCTCTGGTACATCGGCAAGTAACATTGGTAGATGATTTTGCAGAAAATTAATACATTTCACTATTGAGGTGCCCGTCGAAAAATTGCGGCCCAATTAGAGATCCATTTACTATAGCGGCCCATACATTCAAGGACCAACGATGCTGGTGATCATGAGGTGTGGATTTTCCGTGGCGTAATAATGAAAGTTGTGCCTGTTAACAAGCCCATTCTTGTGGAAAGTTGCCTCGCCCGAAAAAAGAACTCTGCTAAACATATTTGGAATTTTCGCTACTTTGTCACTTGCCCAATTGCAAAAATTGATTCGATTTCCATAGTCTTGATTGTTCAGTTCCTGGTCCAGCTGTACATGATATGCATGAAATTTATTCACTTTCAAGATTGTCTGGACGGAAGTTTAACTTATATCTGTTAACTGAGAAATCTCTCTTTGGCTTTTATATGGGTCCTCTGTCATTGTCAACAAAACTGATTACTGGTTGTCTTCAGCTATAGCAGTTTTTGGTTTTTCATGTTTTTTATAAGCGATATTACCCGTTTCGATAAATCTGATTAGAAGTTTTTCAAAGCATCTTGTATCAGGATGTCTCTTATCAGGAAACCTTTGTGCATAAACTCTTCGTGCCAACAAAGAATTTCTATCACACTCACCCAGAATAAAAATCATATCAACCATTTCTTCTTTAAAGAACAATGTTTAATAACAAAACTTTGCCATGTAAAATGCAGAATATGATATGTCCGGACACCTGACAGAAGGCACAAATAGAAAAAATGTCAACACATACCTCGATTTACGTTTTAGTCATCTTGATCTCTTGATTATTCATTAAAAGAATTACCTTGTTTAGGTTTCATTTTCAACTATTTGAATCATTATAGAAATAAAAACTTCTGTGCGAATAATGATGCATGTTGATGAGTTTGATAAAATTTTCATCAAAATGTTTACAAATAATCGAATATTTCGACAATGATCGAAGATGACGATAATGTTACTTCTGCAAAAATATAGCACAAAATTTTATGCGTTGATATGAATAATAAAATACAGGGTGTTCCATTTGAAAAGATCGAGATATGATATTTTTAAAATTTTGATGAGGACAATCTATTTCAATTCATCAATAAGGCTATCCTTGGGCAACAAGAAAACGAAAGAAAAAGTATTCTTCCTCTCTGGTCGAAGGAGTATGCCATGATGTGAGAGCCTATTTTCATGAATGTTTGACATTATAGCAGAGTTTAGGCCGCTTCTGAATCTTGAACAAAAAAGTGGTCTTCCAATCTGAAAAAACCACCCAGGATTTATTTAAAGAAAACTGAGACATCCTGTTTACTGCAAAATAAATTGCTGATGTAGATTCTTACTTTCTAAACACAATACCGTTCGAACAAAAATGAAATCTTCAAGAATGTACAAGATACAGAGCACCACTGGTGAATCACCCAGTAAATGTTAAGCTGCAATATTTTCATAAAATATTTACAGTTCATCTTCTGATGATACAATTTTACCAGTTTTGGCATGAAACACATTTATTGCACTCTTGAAATGAAGTTCGAAGTCTTTTATCTTGAAACGTGTGTTCTTTCTAGCCACTTGACCCTTTACCTGTGCCCATATTAGTTCAACCGCATTCAATTCGCAGTGGTAAGGTGGAAGGCGGAGTATACTAAGTCCCCGGTAAATTGACAATAGATAATAATTAATTTTTCATCACATTTACTTCAAAAACTGAATACAAATTTTAGACGTATAAACATTTTATTCTAAACGAGTACAGCAATATTCGCAAGCAAAAAAAGTCAGAGAAGATCCTAGTCATGTAGTTGTGTTCTTCCTGGAGATTTGTACGAGGATTTCTATCAAAGATCCGGCAATAAATTGGTGCCTGTTTCAAGACACTACATATATTTTTGAATTTGCCCACGTACCACATTTCTAAGAGCTTTGCATACTTAATGAATTCTTAATACTCTGCGTCTTCACCAAATAGACTATAGTCCTCCCTCTAAGCAATTATTGGTTTGACCAATCAAATTTTCATTTGCGATATTCACTTTTACTGCACTTTTCATGAATGAACAAAAGTGATAAATAATGTGTTCGAATATTCACTAGAATAATATGGAATTGGAATTCTCAATCCGTTTAGAGTTTGTGAATCAACATAAACACCTCAAAAAGTCTAGGAACACTTACTAATATCTTTAAAATATGAATTTGATGATTATTACGTCTAAGAGATTTATCGAATTATTGCTTTCTATTTCGGTTGAAAATAGAAATAGAAAGCAATAATTCGATAAATTTCTTAGACGTAATAATTTCGAATGAAAATGGAAAACATGTTTTCGCAATTTACCATAAGCCGTCACATACAGATATTATAATACATAACTCGTCGTGTCATCCATATCAACATAAAATGTCAGCATTCAATAGTTTTATTCATAGATTGATTAACATCCCACTATCACCAGAAAATTTCAACAAAGAACTAAATTTGATTAAAGAAATAGCCAAAAATAATGGTTACAATCCCAAACTAATAAATAATATTTTAAATAAAAACAAAGTAGAATCGCATTGAATGAAGTTTACCCTGTCGATAAATTGAAACAAAAATTCAACACCTTAACCTACGTTGGCATTACAAGTGAGAAACTGAAATCATTCTTAAGTAGCAATAATTTCAACATAGCTTTCCAAACTAATAATAACTTAGGCAAATATATAAAAATAATAAAACCAAACCAGGTAAAAACAATAAATCAGGTGTTTATAGATTGAATTGCAATGACTGTGATAATTTCTACATTGGTAGAACACATAGAAATTTTAATATTAGAATATCGGAACATAAACGCAGTTTTCAAATAAAAATCAGATTCAAATTACGCGAATCATCTCTTAGAAAATCATCATTCTTTCGACCCACAGTTTGAAATTTTGCATACAGATAATAAATATTGGAAGGTAGATCTTTGGGAAACTTTAGAAATAAATAAATACAAACACTCAGGTAGACTCATCAATGAACAAGTCGATTTAAGCCCTTCACCTCTATTGAATCTTTTCGGGGAGCAATCTATTCCTTAATTTTATTGGATATACCTGTCATAAATAACCACTTAAGAAGAAGCAACCCAATAAGCTTTTAATTACTCAAGAACATTTATATTTATATTCTCATTTACATTTTCTGCATAATCATTCGTCTGAAGAAGCTACGGTGTAGTGAAACGCGTTACGAATCGCAATTATTAAGTAAAATTCCTTAAAACACAGTACTTGTTTTTATTATAGAAACAAAATAATATTTGACTTCTCCAAAGCACCTATTATGAAAAAAAAATTTGAAATTTGAAAATGACGAAATTTGGTAAACACAAAAAAATCATGAACTAATATTTTCGAAACGATAATGAAACACTTATATTTTTCAGTACCCAGAAAGTCCACCTCTGTTATTAATGACACTTTGGCATCGTCGCGGCATGCTCAATATTAAATTGTCTATTACATTTTGGCCTAAGTCATTCCAAGCCCCCTGAACTGCTAATCGAAGCTCCTGTTCATGATGGAAGACGTTTTGACGCAGAAGATTTCTTTTTAGGGTATCCCACACATGCTCGATGGGATTCAGATCTGGGGAGCAGGATGGCCACGGTAGAAAATCGATATAATTCTCTTCAAGAACGTTCAAAACAACTCTTGCACGATGAGGAAGGGCATTATCTTGTTGGAAGAGTGGATTTTGACCCATTGTTTGGAGATACGGTACAACTACAGGTAAAATTCTCATTTGCGTAAGAATTTCCCGTGAGGTTGTTCTGTATGAAAACGAGGTCAGTTCTTCCACCAAGGCGTATACCTCCCCAAAACATCACTGATCCGCCTCCCTGTCTGACAACCTCTCGAGAATGCTGGAGACGGTTTTGCTTCCAGGTTCCCTCCATATTCGAATTCTTCCCGAATCGGGATAATAACTAAATCTAGATTCATCACTGAAGAGAACTGTGGCCCACCTCTCTTGATCCCAGTTTACGTGTTCTTGGCACCAAGCTAAACGAGCAGCGCGATTTCCATGGGTCAGTTGTGTAACTCTTAAAGGACGTCTAGAGTGGAGTTGACCTTCGTGCAGTCGATTTCTCACAGTTTGGTCGGAAATTTGTACATTATGAACTCGTGATAGCTCTTGAGCTAATTGAGATGCTGTGGTAGTACGATCTCTTCTGGCAGGTAAAACCAAAAATCGGTCTTGGGCGACTGTAGTAATCCTGAAATGACTTGTATGGCGTTCTTCTACGCTACCTGTTTCGTTGAAACGCGACCATAAACGGTTTATGACACTTGGGCTACTTTCCAGAACCCTGGATACTTCCCGTTGTGAGCTTCCAGCTTGGAGCATGCCAACGGCTCGTAACATCTCTTCTCTACTCAAATGTCGTCTTTCCATGATCGAATCACAAAACTTGAATCTTTTATTTGTGCTTACAACAGAAACAAGTGCCAACTAACTGATTTCAAACACTGAATACATGAAATGATTATAAAGCAGCGTCGCATCTGCTGCATTTTTAGTTTTTATAAAGAAAAAACTGTAATCTGTTGCGGCACTCTACATAATTTGGTGAGAAATTGATGCAGGTGTTCATTTCGTAAAGAAATTAATCCATATTGATCGTTCTGGATATGATATATCGATATTCAGAAGTGTTCCCCAAACACTAAAAACTTACTCAACATTTATAGATCCCTCATAAGAAGCAAAGTTGACTACGGAATAACTTGCTACAGCAATACATCAAAAAACCAAATAAGAAAAGTAGACTCCATCCAAAACCAAGCTCTTCGACTCTCACTAGGGGCGTACAGAACAAGCCCAGTACAAAGCTTATACACTCTGGCAAACGAACCCCCTCCTTTCTTACGAAGAAAATATATCACGCTTTGTTATGCAGCGAGAATCGGATCAGACGAGCAAAATCCAAATAAAAATCTTCCAATTGATAGACAGATTAGTACACCACAAAAAAGACATCGAGCATTTTTGATCAACTATCTAAACAAAATTTAACCTAGATACTTTGAAGTCATCCATTCTGATCGAATTGAATACTCCTCCTGGTTAGTAAAAATACCAAAAACAGAAAAACACATACCGAATTCAAAAAGACGCAATAAACCATCAAATCATAAAAAATAAATACCATGAGATCCTAGAAAATACAGACACTCAGCACACATATTCACAGACGCTTCGAAAAATGACTCATCATTGCCAGTGCGCTCATTTCTGAAAACGAGACCAAAACCCTCAAAATGCCACCTTATTGCAGTATATATACAGGGAGACTATAGCCATATACGAAGCCTTCAAAATTGCACTAACTCTCAAGAAAAACACTTTGGTGATATCAGACTCGTTAAGCGCTTTACAAGGAATCGAAGAAATGTACCCATCGAATGTTATTCAAATTATGATGAAAGAAGTATTATACAAAATCAACAAACACAACATAAATATCGCACTACTTTGGGTCCCATCACATAAAGGCATCGATGGGAATGAGAGAGCAGACACAGCAGCAGTCGCCGCAGCAAAAAATAACACAGCTCTAGACATCACATTAGTACCAACAACAGACATTAAACTAAGTATCAAAAAATTCATCATGGACGAATGGCAAAGACAATGGAACGATACGAACACACACCTAAAGAAAATAATTCCCCACGTAACTACAACAAACTCACTAACAACACCGACAGCAAGAAGAGACCAAGTCGTCACAAACAGAATACGTATAGGACATACCAATCTAACTCACAGTCATATCATGCAAAACACAGAACCTCCAATTTGCAACACCTGCAATACCAAACTCGACATAGAACACATTCTGATCAACTGCACAACCTACGGAGATGAACGAAGAAAAACTAGAATATCACGAAACCTGCAAGAAGCTCTGACAACTTCCATACAACGCACTCTAGACTTTCTCAAAATGACGAAACTTTACCAAAAAATATGAAACATACATACCATACTAACCAACAAATAGCTACTAATAATCCAATTAGAGATTGATGCAGCTCTAAATTTGTAAATAAATAAATAAATGAAATAAAAGTGTTCCCTAGACTTTTTTGAGGTGTTTATGCGTCTGGAAATGAAACTGCGGAGTGACGGCGATAATTTTCTCTCAATACGAAGAAGAACATTTCGCGAACGTTTAACTCTAAATATACTTCCCTCGATGATAAATTCCTGCTGTGTGAAATAAAATACTTCTTTCAAATGCAGATTTCGAGTAATGTTGAACACAGAGGCAAAAAATCGAGATCGTAAATGATGATCCAACGCGTGAATTTCACTCAAGTGCGATTTTTAATTCAAAGCGCTGCTTTCAGTGCGAACGAACGGTATATCCGTCTAATCCCCGGATCTCTCTTTGTCCGTTGACCTTTGACGTACTGGATGGAATGAATTTCCACTGCATACGAATTCGTAGAGCTAAAAACAGTAAAACCAGATATGTTTTTCGAATTGTCGCATTAACAGCACAAGGGAATGTGGAAACGGCCGTCGGGAATTCAATATCCTTTATACAACGACAGTGTAAAGTATGGAATAAAATGCATAATCTATTCCATTTCAGCTTCTGGGAAAAATACTCGAACATGTCAATTATTCGACTATTTTTTCAAAATGTGAGAAATACTGAATAATTTGATAATGGATCCTCGAAAAGGAGAAGTTCAGGGGATCATATTGCCACATTAAAACATCGACATTTTCCTAGTCTATGATGTAACTGAAACTATGGCCAACCCTGTAACTTTTTTTCTATTTGGAATATTTTGATGAAAATTGGGAATCGGACAGAAAACAACATTTTGAATTTGATAACATTAATATGTTTGGCGTTTCGTTTCCGGTTAAGCCGGAAACGATACAAACTTTCCATTTTCAAATAGGACACCCTGTATTGATTACAAGTGGATTTATCTCATCACACAAAATACTTATTTGATCACGAATGATAGTAGGGGCCTCCCACATAACACATGCTGTTATTTCACATCGAAAACATAATCATATTGAATTCTGAATACATTTGCACTTCAATTAGAGCAGCTTAACCACTCTCCCTTGTTTCAAGTGAATAAAACAGGAAAGGAAAATTATACTCACAACTGTCGTAATCTGTTGAAACTAGTTCACATACCTGAAAAAAATAAAGAAAATTCATCAGATTATGTTGCAGGAATTTTACGGGAAAAATTGAAAAAAGGGAGATTTTCAGAGTCTATATTGAGTTCTCTCATTGACTACAAAAAAGAAGAAAGTACAAAGTACAGGAAACAATAACCAGAAACATAAAGATAACATTGGTCAATATTGAATTTTTTTTTATTTTTTGGTCAAATGAAGTGCTAGCAGCTCTAACTTTAAATTTTCATGTAGGTTCAAAGTTATTACAAAAGTACGATTTTTGTATATACTTGTACAGAATTCTTTGCAGCTCAAGATGATCGTATTGAAATTTAAAAGATTTTCCCTAAAAAAACGACCGAAGAAAAATACGAGATTGCAATCATGTTTTGATACTGAAAAATTTGCAAAATCCCAGTAAACTGATATATCATCAAAGTACAAGTCTAATAGAAGAAAATAAGCCTAAGATCATTAGTCCCCTTTTTATCAAGAAATCAACATATCTCGAGAACTAAAAAATATTCTGTAAATTTTCGTAAACACGAAATGTATCTCTGTGAAAGCTCAAATGAATAAATACATTTCATTAACATATTTTGTCCCTATCAGCGAAAAGATTGCAAATGTCTTTTCAAAACAGCATAAAAAGTAGCTTCGAAATCCCACATGAAACTCTACGAAGAGTCTTTCAATAGTAAAGACAAATCTGATGGATTTGCCAATACTAGAGTTCACAAGTTTTTCTGTATGGATTGTGAAGGCGTTTATATAGATCAGACTAGATACAAAGAGCATCATCATCTACTTTTGCTCCACATTATTTCGAAAATGGCTATTATTTTCCATATATATATATATATATATATATATATATATATATATATATATATATATATATATATATATATATATATATATATATATATATATATATATATATATATATTAATTTGAATAATCTTCATAGTAAACAGATTTTTCATCTACGTTCCCATTTTCATGATAAACAGAGAACGTCTAAATTACATGATATTGTTGTTGCTTCAGATGATAATCTTATACCTCTGAACTTGACAATGCAAAAGGTAGATTTTGATATATTTGATGATAATTCTAAAGAGAAAGTTGGATGCAGAAGGAATTACACGGAAAGCACCTAAAGAATTGAAAAATGATTATATTGATGAAATTGCATCGAATAAATGGTTAGTATCTGGAGAATTGTTTGCTGAAACAGAAGGCTTGGCAATTGCGATCCAGGACCAGGTTGTTTTCACGATGAATTATAGAAAACAAGCAAAATATAGATGATTCTTGCCGTAGATGTTTCTGTTCTTCAGAAACAGTTTTCATATATTATCATCTTGCTCAGTCCTTGCTTCAACAGATTATTTAGAAAGACATAATGCCGTCGCTAATATTATTCACTTCAATCTAGGAATTAAACATGACCTAATTCCCAAAAGAAAAAAATTTCAAAAATATGAACCTGAGATTATTTGTGAAAATGACAAATATAAACTTTATTTTGATAAAACAATTCTGTGCAACAGAGCTGTAAAACACAATAGACCAGATATCGTTCTTAATGATAAACAGAATCAAATAACATATATAATTGATATTGCTATACCCACACATAATATACAAAATAAATACAATGAAAAATTTCTAAATATATGATGCTTGGCGACGAGATTAAAAAATGTGGAAAATGAAGAAAATATTTATTCTACCGATTATTATTTCTACAACAGGCGTTATTCCTAGAAATCTTCACAAAAGTATTGAGATTTTGGGTCTGAAGAAAAATTTGTTTGAACAGTTACAAAAGATAACAGTCATCAAATCTTGTAATATTCTTCGTAGGTTTCTTTCCGAAAATAATAATGAGGTAGAGTCATAGGTTTTCTTTAGTTTATACTGCTCAGAATCTCATTTCATATTTTATTTATTTGTTTATATAAATGTAATATAATTAACTGACAATTTTGTCATATTTATATTCAGAGCAGTATTCTATTCGATCGTTCACCACTTCACACAAAGGAAACTATTAATGAGTAACATTCAGTGTTACTTGACTAAGGTCCGTACACTGGATTTTTCCGGGAGAAAGCCTCTGACACTACTCGTTGGTACATTGATATCATTGTCTGATGATGCTATAGTATGTATATATTCTGGTAGATTGATATATTCTCATAACATTTAACGTTATCCTAATATATAATTACTCCAGGATATGTTTTAGTTATAATCATTGCCTGGCAATGGTATTAATTACCGGGTGGTGGATTTATATTTTTCATGAAATCAGTTTGATTGCATGAACAGATATATGGGCAACTCGTCGGGGTAAAACCCCTCTATATATATATATATATATATATATATATATATATATATATATATATATATATATATATATATATATATATATATATATATATATATATATATATATATATATATATATATATATATATATATATATATATATATATATATATATATATATATATATATATATATATCTATATATATTATTCAAAATCTGTAGATCAATAAATAATTCTTCCTGACAAGAGCTAGTTCCCAAATCTGCCCACCATACACGCAACCCCAAGAGCCACAATAGTGCAACTAAGCAGGATGCCGAGAAAAAAAGGGACAGACTTCAGTTTCGCTCATCAGTGTCGCATATCGCTTCTCAGTATCCTATCAAGCTACATCGGGATACTCTATCGATTTCAGAAAGGGCGCACCTCGTACATACGTACGAGAATCGCCCTCTATGGATCGAGACGGTGAACCCGCTACCGGACTTCGAGAAAGATACGAACAGTAACAAACAGATGTGAGAACATTAAAAAATTCCAACACTTGGAAACATGGTCCGTGAATCACATCAACGGTACAAAACGAGCGAAATAATCCCGTTGAAATAGTGCTCTGGTCCTCTATTTCCGAGATTAAATCTCCCGTCAGTAAATATTTGATGAGACAAATATCTTCCGCGACAAACTTCACGAGGAGTTCTCACATCTGTTTGTTACTTTGTTCGTATCTTTCTCGAAGTCCGGTAGCGGCTTCACTGTCTCTGTCCATAGAGGGCGACTTCGTACGTATGTACGAGGTGCGTCCTTTCTGGAATCGATAGGGTACCCCGATGTAGCTTGATAGGATACTGAGAAGCGATATGCGACACTACATATAAACACTACAAAAATTGCAGCATCTATGGTATTCTGAATTCCACAATCTATTAAGCAACTCGATCGCAGTTTCTTTGTCAATATATGTGTTTGGACATATTAGGGGAAAAAATCTTATCTATGTAGTAAAATTTGTTTCCATATGATCTCAAACACGTCTGCACGTCTGAAACAAGAATGAGTTTATTTGACTATCAGTATTCATTCAATTTCTCTTCAGTTTTCACGCTAAATTAATGTGTGTTTCTTGTTGATTTTCGAATCTTTGAATCAATTGTAATAGCTGCTGATCGTCCTGGTCGCTATTTGAGTGATCATGAAGTGGTAAGAATTGTAACACTTCTAGAGGAGGGGCGAAGCCAACGTTATGTGGCTAACTTGTTAAATGCTAACCAAAGCACTATTTCAAGAGCAATTAATCGGTACCACGAAACAGGGGAATATGGAAGAAGGACCGGACAGAGAAGAAATCGGATAACAACACCAGCTGATGATCGTTGGCTTCGTTTAACTGCACTAAGAGTTCGGCACTGTACGGCTAAAACGCTACAAAATGAACTTGCACTTTCCAGAAATGTGCATATTTAAATGCAAATGGTTAGGAACAGGTTCAGAGAAGACGATATCAGAACAAGGGTGGCTTCTACCAGCCCGCATCTAACCGAAAGCATCGACTTGCAAGACTTCAGTTTGCGAGGGAACATTCTAGAATGGTCGAATGTTCTCTTTTCCGACGAGTCCAGGTTCTGTCTAATAATGCAATATCCGGCAAACCGAAAACTTCGGAGGGGGCTCAGTAATGGTGTGGGCAGGAATTTGTTTCCATGGTCGAACTGAGTTAGTCCTAGTGAATAATGGAAGAATGACAGCGGCCAGATACATGGCAGAAATCCTTGAACTTTGTTGTACCCTTTGGCCCATTGATTGGCGAAAACTTCATTTATATGCATGATAATGTTCGGCCTCATGCAGCTAGAGTAGTTACAGAATTTCTCGAAATTGATATTTTAAGATATCCAGCCAAAAGTCCCGACTTGGATCCCATAGAACATGTTTGGGACAACATTAGGTGGCAAATACAGCAACGTAGGATGCCTTGTAGATCACTTCAACAACTAGAAAATCTGCTTCCTGAAATTTGGAACTCAATGACTCAAGAGTACATCCAAAATTTGTTTGAGGGGCTCGCAAAACGTATACTGACAGTAATTAGGGCCCGGGAGGAAACACTCGATTTTGAAAATGATTAGTAACCATACGATGCTAGTTGATTGGTTTCTTCGCGAATGTTTGAAAATGGTAGAATTTTTTAATCTTTCATTAACTCGAAAATTGTTGATATTCTTCATCATAAACTCATGTCTTTTGAATGATATCTTCTTATTCACACATTGATTGAAGTTATACCTGTTGTTGTATTAACAAAAACCTGTCTTGGAGAATAACTTTCAATTTCGTCAATTAGTCTCGAGTGAAGAGCAACGATCGTACTTAAATTTTTCTTGAGAATGGTTGTTGCCGAAGAAAATTGGTCGTAGAAAAGAAGTGCATACCTCCAGATAAACTGAACTAATTCTTTGAAACAGATTAAAACACCAAATTGTATAAGGTTATGAAAATTAGATTTTGAATTTCAGGCAATTGTGTAGAAAATTTAGGAGATACATTAAGAAAAACTGAAATTCAAATCCTCTGTATCTCACAATTGAAGTATCTGTAGTCATTAAATAGGAATTTTTTCTTAAATTACTGAGAAAATTTTCCCCCTCAAATTTTTTAAATCAATGAAAACAACCTTTGTAGTAGTTAAAATAAAAGTTAAATTCTCACTGATTTGAGTAATTTTCTGTTTCTATTAATTCTCGAGAGCATCCTTTTCAAAGAAAGTTTCCGAAGTGAGCCGTACGAAACGTTTACCTAAAACAAACTTTCCAGACTCCAAGAACTGGCAAAAATAGGAGTCGTTTCATCTGGACAAAACGTTTCGCGACCTTATATTAATAAATATATACGGAAGAATCACAAGAAATCATAAATCACGAGATGATGCTGGCCTAGAAGTTAATTGCGCAGAGTTCCCTCCGGTCTTGTCGAGCTCAAGCGGCCGCCATTATATTGTAAATTTCTATAATTTTAAGCACTCTGCCTCCGTATTTTTCCCGTTTTATGGCATCCGAAATGGATGAACTATACTTGCAAATATAATTCAGGCTGAAACCTCCGCGAACGTTGAATTATAAATCTTGGAGTTGTGAAATTATTATTAAACAGTATATCAAAAGTAGCTTGGAGACCTGTTGGAAATGAAGGAGATAAGATCTCTTGAGAAACAGAAAGAGCAGAAAGTAGTGAGTAACATGCTGATTCGGTCTTCTTTGAATTCGTGTATGCAGAAAGAAAAAGACGAAAGACTTGGCATTAATCTTCGTTATTGTACACTTCCGTGAGTGGAAGTTCCTGGGGCGAATACTATATACGAGGGGGAACCAAGAAGTAAGGGAAGTCGGCTGGGGAGGAGAATGGCAAAACTAATTTCTTTCAAGTTCTTTTGTATTGCTGAGAGTGCATCAGTTAAACAACAATTTTTCCATTCTGCCGAAAACATGACGGCTCTTTGTCGATAGCGGCTGTGATAAAAACATTGTTAAACAAAACGAAATTTCAGAAAAAGAAGTCTTAACTCCCGAAACTCCATCTTCGTTAATACTATAGTGTGCGCCAGAGAAAACCAGACAATTTTTTTCCGTTATAACTTTCGCAATTTCAGAGCTAGATTATTCGTTCCTGCTTCATCTGAACAATTTGACATTTCGATCTCAAAAATATTCCAAGAATTGGTAAAAAGTAGCGTGAAGAATTTTTTTTATTCTGATTTTCGGCTGAAATCGAAATATTTTTTTCACCTCATGGCATTGGCGTTGTGTTTTTCATGGATGTTCTAAGAAGACGAAGAACCATATTTTACTAAAACCAATTTAAAATTTGATTTCCGTTCGAATTCAAAATGGCCGACTTCTTCAAATATTAACTATTTTCTCCGCGCATTGAAAAAGTGTTCGTGGTCGTAAAGAATTAACTGTGTAATTCAATCACTAGATTGAACCTTTACCATCATTTTGAGGGGTCGAACTCGAATATTGATTCGAAATTGTGCCAATTATCGTCAATAATGTTTTTCTTCTTCTCCATCATATGCACTTCCCGTTGTGAAACCTCTGAACATAGACTGCATGCATTAACTCTATGATAAACAAAAAATAATTAAATGTCATCGAGTTTTAGACGACATCTGGTTTGAACTCGAATTTCATCTTGGTGTTGCTTGTATTTGACGTTTGAGAATGTTAACAATGGTTTTAATAAATAAGGATAAGCGTTTCATCGAATGTTTATTTGTGCGTGGCTATACTGCTAGGCAAATATTACGCCAATTTCCAGCCCCTAATTACAAAAGAAGTACAATCTATGATCTTGAGAAAAAATTTCGGACAACAGGGTCATTAGGAAGAAGACCACGAACTGGTGTAGCTAGAACTGTTAGAATACAGGTACTAGCCTTTTTCATAATTGGTTTCAAGCATCAACTCTACATTTTTTGTAATACAAACTCCATTGATATTTCAGGATAACATTTCAGCAAATTTCTGCATTAGCTGTCATCCTAACCTAATCTCTGTGAGAAGAATAATAAGACACGATTTGGGTCTTAAGTATTTTCGGAGACACTATAATTTTCAATTGACTCAAGCTGTCAAAGAGCGCAGATTCGAGAGATGCAGAAATTTATTAAATTGATTTATAACACGTAGACAAATTGAAAATATCTGGTTCACAGACGAAAAAATTTTCAGTGTTGCTCCAGCAAAAAACTGCCAGAATGACAGAATTTGTGTTCCGAAGAATGAAATCAAGGGGAATAATAACATAGCTCTACAAAAAAATTTTTTTTATTGTTGCCCTGGATATCATCGCAAATTTTATGTTTTCAAGAGCCCAGATTACGAATATATTCATGAAAGTTCTCAATGTGCTCGTATTTTCATGATTTTTGCATTTCTTATATTTTGAACAATTATAAGCTTGTTAGAAATAAAATTTAATTTTCCAGTCATGATTAGGCTTCTGCGCAACTTTTTCGCGCATACAAACATCACTGATCCCCACTATCAGACCCCTTGCTCCACAGAACAGCTGAGATCTCAGTTATTTGACAATATTGAAGTACATATACAAGTAAATCTGGATAAAGTGTCATGGATTAATATTTTGTTTCAATTACTGAATGTCCATTCTTATATATTTGTCTTCTAGTCTAAAATATGAGTTCGTCACGAAGAAAGTGTAAATATTGTAGTGATTTATTTTGTTATATTTGCGGTGTTTATATACCAAAAAACAAAAAGAAATATCACAGACTTTGTCAAGGAGACTTATGTTGAATATTTTGGTTTCAAAATGGACAAATTAGGTAAACCATGGGTTCCTAATAAAGTTTGTAAGTCCTGTGTTGAGTCTTTACTGTTGTGGAAAAGAGGTGAACGTTCTGGATTAGACTTTGGTATTCCTATGATCTGGATGGAGCCTACGAATCATTTAGATGACTGCTACTTTTGCGTAGTAGATGTTGAAGGTTTTAATCGAAATCAAACGTGGAGATACCCAGACATACAGTCTACGAAATGTCCGGTTCTACACAGTGAAAATCTGCCTCGGCCCATATACATTTCAGAAGTAATTCGCATGCCCCCAGAAACAATGATGTTACCAAATTCACAGAAATCAGGACCATCTACTAGTGGAAGTGAATGGGAAGGTGAAACATCTACGCTAAAGTTTTTTCTCAAAATGAACTCAGTTAATAAATACGTGATTTCAATTTATCAAAACAAGGATCAGAACTGTTAGCCTCAAGATTGAAAAAAAAAATTTATTGGCACCAACAGTAACAATTACAACATACAGAACGCAAGAAAAAGAATTATTACAATTTTTAGTGAAAAGAAGGATTAGTGTATTGTAATGATATCGCGAAGCTGCTTATAGACATGGGTTTAAAAGAGTACAAATCTACTGAATGGCGCCTTTTTATTGATAGTTGCAAAAGAAGTTTAAAATGCGTCTTATTGCACAATGGAAATAAATTTGCATCAATTCCAATTGCTCATTCAACGAAACTCAAAGAAGAATATGAAAATGTGAAATTAGTTTTAGAGAAAATTAAATACTCTGAGCATCAATGGCCGATCTGTGTGGATTTAAAATGGTTAATTTTTACTTGGCCAACAAAGTGGATATACAAAATACCCTTGCTTTATTTGTATGTGGGATAGTAGAGCAAAGCAACTTCATTGGGACCAAGATGTTTGGCCTGTAAGAAATTCTTTAACTGCCGGTAAAGCCAACGTAATAAGGAGCCGCTGGTGAGCAGAGACAAAATCATACTTCCACCATTACATATTAAGTTAGGTATGATTAAGCAATTCGTAAAAGCTTTGAACAAAGACGGAAATTGTTTTAATTACATTTGCAGAAAATTTTCGAAGCTTAGTATGGAAAAATTGAAAGGTGGAATATTTGATGGTCCTCAAATACGGCAATTGATGAAAGACTCAGATTTCATCAAAGTTATGACTGTTCCGGAAAGTATAGCTTGGAAAAGTTTTGTGTTGGTTGTCGAAAATTTCCTAGGTAACCATAAAGCAGCAAATTATGAAGAAATTGTGCAAAATATGCTGACAAACTTTCAGACTTTAGGAGCAAATATGAGTATTAAGTTACACTATATCCGCAATCATCTAGATAAATTTCCGGATAATTTAGGAAATTATAGTGAGGAACAGGAGAGCGGTTTCATCAAGATCTAAAAGTGATGGAAGAAAGGTATCAAGGTCGATGGGATTGTCACATGATGGCAGATTACTGCTGGTCTTTGAAAAGAGATTGTCCCTGAAAAATTATAGAAGAAAAGCTCATAAAAGGCGTTTTATGGAAATATGAAATATATTTTCGACATTTTCCTCTTTATTTACTTCGATGTATCCGAATTTCTCAAAACATAACTGACATTATAAATATATCTGTTATTTTGTTTCTTGTTTTACGATTTTGTTATGTAAAATGAAAATAAAGATTTAAAAGGAAATCAGAGCAAATCCTACAAAATCATTGATAGTTTCAGGAATTGTGTACATAAATAGACCCAAAATCATTTTCATATCTAGGGCAACAAAACCATTGTAGACCAGTGTAATAATAAAATAAGAAATCGTCTTCATTTACTGTACCTACAAGTGTACAAATAGTGCTCTACACTGGCGAAGTTTAGCCCTGGCTACTCTTCCACTCAACCAGTAAAATGTGCCTTTAATTCGTTTGCATAGGGAAAGACAAAGATTTTCCAGGCATTTAATGGTCTCTGCCGGTATTTCGAGGAACTTTAAATCAAATATCATTTTTATAGATCAAGGTAGAAGATTAGATTCAGAAAAATATTGTCACATAATTCTCGATCATGTTACCAACTATTGAGGCGTCAACTCCTCAGTTCACTTTCATGCAGGTGAATGATTGCGGTGTTTTGTATGACATGAATTAATTCAGTTGCATTTGAATTTGGGAGGCTTTTACTTGGTAAAATTCCATTATCAATAATAAAAAACAAGTACTGTGTTTTAAGGAATTTTACTTAATAATTGCGATTCGTAACGCGTTTCACTACACCGTAGCTTCTTCAGAAGAAGAAGCCACGATGGTCTAGAAAAATATTGAACTGGCGACCAAGAAGAGATAATAGAAGTAGAGGAAGACTCCCAACTCGCTGGAGCGATGGCATTGGATGAGAGAAGACCGAGATAGGACAAGATAGGAATTGGCTAGTTTTTTACAGAATGTATATCAAATCATTTTATAAGATTTTCTTATTTGACAGTTTTTTTCTTCTTAGGAGTAGTTTTTTCATTATTACAAATCTTTCTGTTCTTTTTTTCCAGTTCTGATTCGTGTATATTAGCAACAGTTTTTCGTATTGCCCATTCGCTACTTCTTTTTGTAAATTTGTGAGTATCAAACCAGTCTAGTCTTATACATAGTTTTCGTTTAATTTTATTTATATGCGTATTGAGAGCAGATAGGGAGGCATTTACTTAGCAGTGACTGTGGGACGCTATAGGCTAGATTAAATAAGATGTGTTCCACTACGCTAGAGTTTTGCAATAACAGTCGATTTTTTTCAGCTGAGATCAGCTGAGGATTCTTCATCAGATACTTTAGACCTTCGATTTTTGACATCAAATGAAGTGGCCCACCGAGTTGAATATTTTTGGTAAAGGCGGTATGTCGATCTCTAATAGTTTAGTTGGGTTCTTATGTTTTCTAATTAGGATCACGAGGTACTCCAGATCTTCGAATATCCTAGTTTCTATAGTTTTCCCATTATGTTGCCATTAAACCCTAGCTCTGTGAGTTTATGGGAAGTACTAGTTCTCTTCTGATGATCATGAGTGAGTGAGTGTGTCATAAATGCAAAACTTTGCATTCGCTTAACTTCGGAACTAAATGACCTACAGACTTGAAATTTTGGATTTTAAGTATGTGATTATAATAAAAAACAAGTACTGTGTTTTAAGGAATTTTACTTAATAATTGCGATTCGTAACGCGTTTCACTACACCATAGCTTCTTCAGACGAATGAATATACAGAAAAAATATAAATGAGAATATAACTATAAGTGTTCTTGAGTAATTTAAAGCTTATTGGGTTGCTTCTTCTTAAGTGGTTATTTATGACAGGTATATCCAATAAAATTAAGGAATAGATTGCTCCCCGAAGAGATTCAATAGAGGTGAAGGGCTTAAATCGACTTGTTCATTGATGAGTCTACCTGAGTGTTTGTATTTATTGATTTCTAAAGTTTCCCAAAGATCTACCTTCCAATATTTATTATCTGTGTGCAAAATTTCAAACTGTGGGTCGAAAGAATGATTATTTTCTAAGAGATGATTCGCGTAATTTGAATCTGATTTTTTATTTGAAAAACTGCGTTTACGTTCCGATATTCTAATAGTAAAATTTCTATGTATTCTACCAATGTAGAAATTATCCCAGTCATTGCAATTCAATCTATAAACACCTGATTTATTGTTTTTACCTGGTTTGGTTTTATTATTTTTCATATATTTGCCTAAATTATTATTAGTTTGGAAAGCTATGTTGAAATTATTGTTACTTAAGAATGATTTCAGTTTCTCACTTGTAATGCCAACGTAGGTTAAGGTGTTGAATTTTGTTTCAATTTATCGACAGGGTAGACTTCATTCAATGTGATTCTACTTTGTTTTTATTTAAAATATTATTTATTAGTTTGGGATTGTAACCATTATTTTTGGCTATTTGTTTAATCAAATTTAGTTCTTTGTTGAAATTTTCTGGTGATAACGGGATGTTAATCAATCTATGAATAAAATTATTGAATGCTGACATTTTATGTTGATATGGATGACACGACGAGTTATGTATTATAATATCTGTATGTGACGGCTAATGGTAAATTGCGAAAACATGTTTTCCATTTTCATTCGAAATTGTTACGTCTAAGAAATTTATCGAATTATTGCTTTCTATTTCGGTTGTGAATGCAATTTTTGGATGTAATGAATTTATATGATTTTCGAAAATTTTTAACTGTCTATCTGTTCCTGTGAAGCAAATAATGACATCGTCTACATAGCGATACCAGTATAAACAATATTTCCTGAGTGGATGATTATGAATTAATTTCTCTAAGTTATTCATGAAAATTTCTGCTAACAAAGGACTTAACGGATTGCCCATAATCAAGCCGTCTTCAAGTAAAAGCCTCCCAAATTCAAATATGTGATTATAGGTTACTGAATGACGAAAATTTCTGCATCTTATCCAGAGGTTCTCAAACAGGGACCTGAAAATGCGGCGAAATGGTTCCAGAAAAGAATGGTACGGCACTATCGTGCCCTCTGATTTCTATAAATAACACTAAGAGAACTGAACATTTTCTACTACCATCATATGTGATATGTTGAGTTTGCCGTACTGAAAAATCAAAATATGGCTAACCTGTACCAACTTACGTAATGAACGTAAAAAAATCGATTCGAATCGAAAATAAACGCCGGAAAATCAAATTTGAATAAACCGAATAACCATGCAATATTTCCATGAATATTACACATCACCGTCACCAGAATATCGATGAATCTTTCAAAACAATAATTTTCCCCGTTTATATTTAATATAAATTCGAATGCGTTCAATAATTCATTCGAATTTCAATCAACAACGAATATTCCACGCTAGCCCGTCGCCATAGTTTGAAAGTTCATTTTTTTCATCAGTAAAATTAAAATCGAACTGTACTCGTGTTTTTTTCAATCTCCCGAAATTGCCGGTGTGATTTGTGATGCAGATGGTGGGGTCGATCTGAAATCGAGTAATATTGAATGTGAAAAAAGGAAAATGTGTTTTGTTCCCGCTTTCATAACGTCCGACATCGGATTATGATCCATTGAGTGAAGATTGGAAAGTGAAGGCAATCGGCATGGCTGCAGGTAGGTAACCACTATTCCTGAAATAAATATGAATTTCCAGTTGTTTTTTATTTTTACCTGACACCGATAGTTCTTTGTCATATCAAATTCTTGAAAGAACTATATTTTCCATTTCTTTTTGTATATTTCAGTAGTACTACATACGAGGGTGAATTAAAAATTATCGGCTTTCATCCTACCAAGGTGTCACCAATACGAACCTTTACTCCAGTGATAGACGATTCATACTACAGTCCCAAATTCGATGTTTTCGTACTGCAGCGATGTGATAATCATAGATAGAGAAAAATAATTTCCGAGCAACTCATTGCTGAAAACGGATTTCAGCAGGCCCTTTTTCGAGTCGAATTGAGGGACATATTCGAGATTTCTTTTTTTGGTACCGAATAAAAAAGGCATATGACCAATAAAACTGACTTCATGACTTCTCGAAAAAATGTTGAAATGTACGAATAAGTGATGGTTGAAATAACACAATCTACTTCAGAAAGAACAACGCGGTTTTCGCTAAGGGAAATCTTGCCATGTTAACCTAACAAACTTAACCCTTTTCGTCGAAAATTCATTTTTTCAATGAATAGATGTCTACCCAGCATTTCGTGATATTCAAACAGCTTTCAACAACGTTGTCAGTGAAATACTATTGATACGCTTGGCGGATACAGGCATGACTCGAAAACTTATTTGTGTCCGCGAGCTTTAAGATGATCCCTCAAGGTCATCCGAGGTGTATACACGAAATTCGAAACAGTCCAAGTAGGCGGTGTATGCACCGTATGCCAGCTAAAAAATATCAGTAGCTTAGCGTCTCATTCTCATTGTGAACCTAGAACTTGTTAAATTATTTAGTTGTGGAAGATCTATTATAAAAATGGTGTTTTCGATCATCTAAAACTATTTTAAAATGATTAACTTGTAATACTGGGTGCTTCAACGAATATCTACCAAGATATTATTCCAGATCATAGAAAGTCATCTTTGATTTAAATGAATCCATTCCAGTTTTTGCACTTATACTTGAATAGCTCATGGCGATAGATAGTCTCTATTTTTCAGTAGCTCACTCTGTATCTTCTACAGTTTTCAATCAAAATGAAAATTCTGTATGATAAGTAAGATGTTTCTTTAGGTAACAAGGCCGAAAGCTATATCACGAAAAAGTTGAAAAACTGAAAATCAAATAAAAAAACCTATAAAATATTACAATCACTTATCTAGAGAGTGGAGATACTTCCAATGGTGTTATGGGACTCTACAACGCAGCTCCTTTCAAAAAGTATATTTGGGTGAGATACACGTCCTCCCAAAAGTATATTTGAGTCGTTAAAATTAAGCTCCTTCCAAAAAGAATTTAGTCGTTAAATACAGGTCCTCCCAGAAAGAGTATTTTGGTTAGAATACAGGTTCTCCCAAAAGAATGTTATAGTTAGCATATAGCTCCTCCCAAAAAGCTAAAAGGGTACACAAAATTATTACCTAATAAAGGAATGATGCATAAAATATCTCTGACCTCTATGTCTCAATCCAAATAGCTTAAATAACCTTATTATCTATAGGAAACAGAGTTAATTGTTTCAAAAACGAAAATAACAAACTTGTACAGTTATATTAAGTAAAAAAGAAGGCTTTATGTCAACGAAATTGACATCTGTCATTGTTTGAGGGCATCGAAAAAACATTACGAGATTTGAGACGTATTTTAACGATAAAAATAATTCAAAAAAAATTCAGAAATAAAAGTAATGCCGGCAACAAATGTCTGCAAAGATTGCCGTGACGGAAAGTCATCGAAACTAAATTAGATGATATTACACTTACTCGTATACATTGAGCGAATACGAGCCTTAGTTTCACAAAAGTCCAAAATATTCCAAAGCTATAAAACTCAAGATCTTCGCAGAAAAGCAAGTTGTTGTTGCAAGGCCGAAATTAGAAATGAATCGCTGTCGAGTCGTCCCGAAATCAAAGAATCTATAGCATGAGGGGCACGGAGCACAAAACCTAACGAGCTACCGTAAAGTACACGGTAATGCCAGTTTTACATTCTCTGAATGGCATTCAAATACGAAATGATGAAAGCGTAGCGTGTTAAGTCGAAAGTGACATTTTACACGCTAAAATCAAACATGTCGATTCAAACAACACTTCTCATCAGTGGTTAGACAATTCTGTTCATATATTACATGAAAAAATTGCAAAAGGTCCTCGGTTGGTTATAACCTACGCTGTCAGCAGGCATTCGTTCCAAATTCACTTTCAATATTCAAATTTGGAGCAAAATCAGGGACTATCATAATATGAATCATGAAAATTTTAAAAAGTGGATAGAACATAAATCAATATCAATCTTACCACCCAATTCTGTGGTTGTAATGAATAACGCTTGGTGCCACAATGTAGCTGCGGAAAGAAATATTGTGGCCGAAATGCAGCAATGGTTGAATCAAAAAGGTATATTTCTCGAACATGCCACCAAACTTAAATTATATAAAATAATTCAGGAGCAAAAACCACGGGTTAAAACATATGTTATCTATTCCATACTGGCTGCTCATGAGCATTCCGTTCTCCGCCTACCCCCTATCATCCTGAATTAAACCCAATAGAAAAAATGAGGGCATATGTCCAAAACTGGTTGTCTCAAAAAATGTCACTTTCAAGTAGGAAGATGTCAATAATCTAGCAATTTAAAAATTAGCTGATCGGCAATGTGCAACTGTTAAGTCAATATATGAAGAAGTTGAAAAATTGAAAACAATATTTTGAAAAAGAACAAATTGCGGATGATGTTAATATGGATCCTATAATTTTCATTTAGGTGAAGATAGCTGTTATGAACACAGTGATGATGAGGATACCGATGATTAAGTTTCTTTGTAAATTAATCACTAATAATATATAAGGAACCTTGAATATTTGTAACTATTTTCAAACACCAAAATTGACAAATATCTATCATTGTTATATGCTTAGTTTCATAACTAAATAAATTTCAGTTTTATTTTTCTGAGGACGTCATTCATCTTAATCATTCAATAATTATTTATATCTTCAACTAAGTACCTAGCTTTCAAAGTAGACCAAATAATTGGGGATAAACAAATATATAAAACCTATTTTTGCAACAGTTTGGGATACAAGAGACCAGTACAATTCTTGAATGGTTATCTTATATTTCTGTTATTGAACTATTTTATTTCGCCGATAGAAGAAAACACGCCTGAAATTCGAGGATTGCTGGAAAGCAATCTTGGAATTTTGTTTTCTACATTTTTCGTGGTTGAATACTGATACTCGATATTGAACCTTAAGGATGATTGACTTTAATTTCGCTAAATTTCTCACCCACGAAAGAGAAATATATACCGACCTAGACTAATAGGCAAAGGCAGAGCATCGCTTTTTGCCAATTTATCGCTCTCTATAGCATCAACATGGATAGTCTGGACGAGGCTTTAGTGATGTTCAAAAGAAATGTTGACTCGTTGAGTTTATCAGTATCAGCACAGAACACACAGTTTCTTCATTTCAACGACAAGAATATCATACCATGCTCCACAGAAATTTTAGTCGATAGTATTCCCATCAAATCAATTGAGCTCGCATGCTTTCTCGGGATCACTTTCGACCATCAAATGTCGTTTGTTCCCCAAGTTAACTTAATTCAGACTGAAACCTTCAAAGAATTGAACATAATTAAATTTTTATGTGATACTTGGTGGGGAGCTCACCCCAGAACAATACTGATTATGTAAAAAAAGGTTCATGCGTTCAATAATTGACTACGGTATTTTTTGCTATTTCCAAAAAAATGTTGGCGGAGCGATGTCATGAACACCTCCTTTCGTAACTTCAGCCCATGACCCCGCAATAGTGCATCTGTGTTAGGATAGCCAGATTGGCATAGTCGAACTTTAAGATAGGCGAATATGAGATCTCCACGAAGCCTACGCTGACAAAAAGGCCGAAGGACATTTGTGTAGCACTGAGTTGTACTTTTTCTGATAGGTCCTTGTCACGCGCCAACTCCAGCAACGGACGCACATAAGTTTTATAAAATTTTATGGAGGAATTGAAGACGACTTTCAGATTAGGTAGATGCACGTTGGCAGAACTGATGTGAGTAAACCAGGACAGGTTACTGATGATAGTTACTCCTAAGTCAACGCAGGAGGTGACTGGTCTTAACGGTGCACCATACAGATCGTAAGTTGCAGAACGACACATTTCGCGGAGTTAAGTGGAAGGAGCCTGTCATTGCAATAGCGACCGACAGAGTTCATATCAGACTGAAAAATTCGTGATGGGTCAGAGGATCAGCGTAAATTTTAGTGTCATTAGCATACAATGCTGTTTTACTCTGTATATGAAATGGCAGATCGCTAACGAACACGTTGAATAAAAGAGGACCGAGCACGGAGCCCTGCCGCACACCGCTGGTAACGGGACGAACTGAGGAGAACGAGCCACCATTCTTGAGCTCGCAATTTAATAAAACTACTGATAAAGGTAAATTGAGTAACCGATGTACCATGCTGTTTAAAGCTGCAACTTTGTGTTGAATTGGATGTAATGAGTAGTTATGTAAAATTGTATCAGTATGTATTGGTTTACGGAAGACCGAAAAACATGATTATTATTTAGTTTAGTGATTTTCAAGTCCAAAAATTAAATTGAAATTGTCGCACTACCTTATAGATATCAGTAAAAATTATTGTTCATTCAAATCAAATTTTTCTATAAAAATTCTTTCGAATTGATAAATAACATAAAAAACGTTAACCTACCACCTAACGCAAAACTTATTTCGTTTGATGTTGAGAATTTATACCCAAGTGTTCCTCCAGGTGATGTCAAAATATTAATCGAAAACATGTTGAATTCGAATCATGTTAACCACATTATTAAATCAGAAATATTGAATCTGTTGGACGTTTGCATTGAACAAAATTATTTTTCTTTCAACAACATCTATTACAGTAGTGAAAATGGTTTGATCATGGGAAATCCTTTGAGTCCACTTTTAGCAGAGATTTTTATGAATAATATTGAACAGAAAATTCATACACATCCGCTCATTTCCAAATTTCTTTATTGGTATAGATATGTTGACGACATCTTAGTATGTTTCATTGAACTACTCGTCAATTAGACTTATTTCTTAATTCCATTAATTCCATCCATTTGAACATTAAATTCACGATAGAAATTGAACAGAACGATTCCATTAATTTTTGGACTTAAAAATCACTACACAAAATAATAATCATGTTTTTTCGGTCTTTCGTAAACCAACACATACTGATACAATTCTACATAACTACTCATTACATCCAATTCAACACAAAGTTGCAGCTTTTAACAGCATGGTACATCGGTTACTCAATTTACCTTTATCAGTAGAAGATTATAATAAAGAGTTAAACATCATCAAACAGATAGCCATTAATAATTCATATAATCCGGATATGATAGATCTAATCATTCGTAAAAACTGTATCAGAAAGCAATAAATGAAGTGTATCCTATTCATAAAGACTATAAAATATTCAACAGTTTAACATTCTGCGGTTCTGCAAGTACAAATATTAAATCCTTTCTCGTCAAACAAAATCTTAATATAACTTTCAAAACTTCTAATAACTTAGGTAAACATATTAAAAATAATAAATCTTGTGTTGAAAAATCAAGTAAATGACGAATCTATAAACTCAATTGCGGTTCTTGTGATAAAATTTATATCGGTAGGACCTATAGGAGTTTTGGCATAAGAACATCTGAACATAAACGTAGCTTCGATAAAATAAATCTGATTCAAATTATTCAAACCACCTAATAAATGAAAACCATTCATTCAATAAAAACTTTAACATATTACATATAAAATCAAAAGTTCAAAATTAGATCTCCTAGAAGCATTAGAAATAAATAGATACAAACATTCGGACAAGCTTTTGAATGAACAGGTAGATGTGAATTACTCACCCCTACTTAACTTTTACATTGAATTATTATTTCTGCCCTTGATAATCGAATTTCTATGCCTAGAGTGTGATGGAATGATTAGATTTCAGTACAATCAGAGAGAGTTGAGTTTTCAAAATTGAATCTATCTTTGTGAATTAGAAGCATTAAATAAATTGTCTTGAAATTTGTAGGATGTAGGATGAAACGTCAGAAATTGACGTCTCCTAGCTTTTCCCACCAAAATACTGAAACTTTCTCTCTTTTCGAAAGGGAATCCGTTTCATATCTAAATAGCAAACATTCTAATGAGACATCTGAAATGCTAATTCAAAATTACTCCTCCTGGATTATCCAGATGCTACGGTTTCTAGGTAGACTTTCCTATTCGCGGCGTACTTTGTAGGGTGAAGTTCCCAACGCAATTTCGGGCACCGAGAGTCAGTGTGGTATTTCAGGGATTTCCTACATCAAAAGAGAATTCCCCCAATTCAACGTGACATCGCGAACGCACGGATGTGCGTAAAGCCAGAAATCTAATAATTTTCCAGCCTTGAAATGGTTGCCACTTGGCACACACTCCGTCGCGTATTAGAGAAGTTTCCGAACGGGATTGCGGAAGGAGTATAATTGAAAACCATTGTTCAAGTTGCGGTGAGCTACTAACTAACTCATCTCATTAGATTTCAACTAAAATTCATCATATCTTCCCTGGAAATTTGTAGGAAGTATAATAATAAGTCAACCACGAAATTATGTCTTTTATAGTAACTAAAAATGTAAGCCTATGGGTTATCATTGTGATATATCTTTGAAAAGTATTGCTACCATCTGATGGTAGTTATGGATATAAAATTTATAGTATTCTGTATTATCGAGAGCTATCTATGAACCTCAACTCAATCTTTCAATCCTGGTAGGGTTAAATAACCAAACTGGCGATTCTGGTTGGCTTGGAATATTCAACCAACTCTACAGGGAGCGTGGTCTTCTTATACAGGGTGCCTCAACGAAAACTAAACAGAGGCTATATTTACCAAGATATTCATTTCTGATCAAAACGCAAAACAGGTCAATTTTTGTTTCAAAGGCGACATCTTTTGGGGTACAATGTTTGCCTGAAATATCAACACCCTAAGCGGGGGTTGCAATCCTTGAACATTTTGAATAGGGAAGATGGATCGAGTAATGACTCAAAAGAAAGGTGTTATCTTTGTCTACATTGCCTTGAACGAATTTCCATTTTTAATTGAAAACTGTGAAAGATACAGGGTGAGAAACTGAAAGATAGGGAAGACTACTTCCCTGAGACTATTCAAGTTTCAGTGAAGTAAAATGGTACAGATCCATGCTGATCAATGGCAGTCATCATCAAGTACCATTCTCATCTCGAATTTCAACCCCTAGAGCAGGGGTGACCACTCTTGAAAATTTGGAAGAGGGTAGATGGGTCGAGTGATAACTCGAAAGAAAGGTATTATCTTTGTCTGCATCCCCGTGAACGAATTTTCATTTTTGATTGAAAACTGTAGAAGATACAGAGTGAGCCACTGAAAAGTATAGAAGACTATCGCCCAAAGACTATTGGAGTATTAGTGCGAAAAACTGGAATAGATTCATTTAAGATGAAAAGCTGTCATCTTGCGAAATCACTCTCATCTCGAATTTCAACCCCTAGAGGAGGCGTAATATTTCGTTCCGGAGATACCTTTCAAGTAAAGGATTTCGATTGCCTTAATGACTGCTCGCAATAATTCTATTCTCATTGAGTTCCATAGGAGTTAGAGGATGCAAAACGGAAAAGTGACTGAAGATGCAATGCATGGTATACCATCTATCTTCTACCCTCTTCCAAATTTTCAAGGGTGGTCACCCCTGCTCTAGGGGTTGAATTTCGAGATGAGGATGGTACTCGATGATGACTGCCATTGATCAGAATGGATCTATTCCATTTTACTTCGCTGAATCTTGAATAGTCTCAGGGAAATAGTCTTCCCTATTTTTCAGTTGCTCACCCTGTATCTTTTAGTTTTAAATTAAAAATGAAAATTCGTTCAAGGCAATGTAGACAAAGATACCACCTTTCTTTTGAGTCATCACTCGACCCATCTTCCTTATTCAAAACGTTCAAGGATTGCAACCCCCGCTTAGGGGGTTGATATTTCAGGCAAGATTTGTACCCCAAAAGATGTCTCCCTTGAAACAAAAATTGACTTGTTTTTACGTTTTGATCAGAAACGAATATCTTGATAGATATAGCCTCTGTTTAGTTTTCGTTGAAGCACCCTGTATATAAATTCGCTGTAGAGTCACGAGTCCCCTCAAAAATAGTGGAGTACCCTACTCTGAATCTCCAATCAACATTCAAACATATAATTAATAATAAGTCAACCACGAAATTATGTCTTTTATAGTAACTGAAAATGTAAGCCTATGGGTTATCATTGTGATATATCTTCAATCCTGGTAGGGTTAGCCAACCAGAACTGGCGATTCTGGTTGGCTTGGAATATTCAACCAACTCTACAGGGTGCGTGGTCTTCTTATACAGGGTGCCTCAACGAAAACTAAACAGAGGCTATATTTACCAAGATATTCATTTCTGATCAAAACGCAAAACAGGTCAATTTTTGTTTCAAGGGGGACATCTTTTGGGGTACAATACTTGCCTGAAATATCAACCCCCTAAGCGGGGGTTGCAATCCTTGAACATTTTGAATAGGGAAGATGGATCGAGTGATGACTCAAAAGAAAGGTGGTATCTTTGTCTACATCGCCTTGAACGAATTTCCATTTTTAATTGAAAACTGTGAAAGATACAGGGTGAGCAACTGAAAGATAGGGAAGACTATTCCCTGAGACTATTCAAGTTTCAGTGAAGTGAAATGGAACAGATCCATGCTGATCAATGGCAGTCATCATCAAGTACCATCCTCATCTCGAATTTCAACCCCTAGAGCAGGGGTGACCACTCTTGAAAATTTGGAAGAGGGTAGATGGGTCGAGTGATAACTCGAAAGAAAAGTATTATCTTTGTCTGCATCCCCGTGAACGAATTTTCATTTTTGATTGAAAACTGTAGAAGATACAGAGTAAGCTACTGAAAAATAGAGGATACTATCTATCGCCCTGAGCTATTCAAGTATTAGTGCAAAAAAATGGAACAGTTTCATTCCAGATCAAAGGCTGTCATCTTCCGAAACACCATTCACATCTCAAATTTCAACCATTAGAGCAGGGGTGACCACCTTGTGTTATTTTTAAAGCAGAAGATAGGTGCAGTTATAACCTTTTGAGAAATCAAAATTACTGGGTGAGCAGCTGAAACATTGGAATGATTATGAATCTTGAAAGAAAACGATAAAACTATCAGTCATAGTAACTCCATTGATCTTTGAACATTCGTTGTACGATATGCGAGCAATGCATCTAGAGTTGGGTTCACATGTACATGCGTTTTTATCAGTTGACTGAAAGGAAACTTTTTGTTTTCACAGGTGATACTGTATGATCATCGTTCTCATGTGAAATGACTCTTATTTGACGATACGAATCGACAGGAACGCAGATGTTACAATGATCAGATTTCTTCAACAAAAAAATTGATTCTCAATCTTTTCGTACTTTTTGTATTCAATTTCATCGTCCCAATTTTATTCCACATTAGTTGTGAAAATTCTGTTGCATTCATCACAATAGTTTCTCTTCTATTCGAAATTTAGTTTTCATAAAATCGTCATGGTTTACTCGATAGCTGAGAGGGTTGAAATGATTGAACTATTCTTCAGTTCTGATAGTTACGCGAACAGAACAGCCAATATCTTCAAACAACGCCACGAAGGTGCTAGAGTGACTTTGAAGTATGTACTAGAATTAGTTGCAAATTTCGTGAAACTGGATCTGTGCAAAATAAGAAGCGCGTAATTGAACGGCCAGTAAGAAATGAAGCTGTGGAAGTGGCGGTGCTTGGTCAAGCGGTGGTTGATCCTACCCTAAGCCTGCGGAAATCGGCAGATGTAAGTGGTGTAAACCAAACGAGTATTTTCCGCATTCTGAAGGGAACCGTAAACATAAGTTTCATCCATATAAAATCAAATTAGTTCAAGAACTGAATGAAGATGATTTCGATCGAAGACTTCAATTCTGTGAGATAATAAGTGAGAGAGTCCCCGCTATTCGGAAAACGAGGTTGTATTTCAGCAGGATGGAGCGCCCTCGCATTTTGCACAACAAGTTCGAGTATTTTCGGACGATCATTTTCCTGGTCGTTGGATTTGAAGGAGAGGCCCAACGGAATGGCCCCCACGATCCTCGGATCTCGGTCCATTAGACCTCGAAAGTGTAATCTATAAAACTGAACCTGCTGATTCGAACGACCTGAGACAGCGCATCGTCAATGAGTGTAACCAAATCACACCTGAAATTTTACAGAATGTCCGTGAACGTTTCACCCAAAATTTGTTTATGTGCATGGAAGTTGGTGGCCAACAATTCGAACATTTACGTTGAGTTGTTTTAGTGACTTCAGTTCCGTTCATTTTATCGGGTAATAAAGTACAACTTCTACTCGTTAATTTTCTCTTTTCGTTTATTCCCCTCTTTATGTCTCAAAGGAGTAACTGTCTTTCAAAAGGTGCTTATTCAGTGAAAAATCATCCCCTGTTTGATACCGGTCGAAGATAGATGGTATACCATCTTCAGTCACTTTTCGTTTTGCATCCTCTAACTCCTATGGAAATCAATGGGAATAGAATTATTGCGAGTAGTCACGAAGGCAATCGAAATCCTTTACTTGAAAGGTATCACTGGATCGAAATATTACCCCTGCTCTAGGGGTTGAAATTCGAGATGAGGGTGATTTCGGAAGATGACAGCTTTTGATCTAAATTGAATCTATTCCAGTTTTTCGCACTAATACTCCAATAGTCTAGGGGTGATAGTCTTCTCTATTTTCAGTGGCTCAATCTGTATCTTCTACAGTTTTCAATCAAAAATGAAAATTTTTTCACGGGAATGCAGACAAAGATAATACCCATCTACCCTCTTCCAAATTTCAAAGGGTTGTCACCCCTGCTCCAGGGGTTGAAATTCGAGATGAGGATGGTACTTGATGATGACTGCCATTGATCAGCATGGATCTGTTCCATTTTACTTCTCTGAAACTTGAATAGTCTCAAGGAAATAGTCTTCCCTATCTTTCAGAACTATGTTTAAAGCTGCATAAAGATCGACAGCGGCCTCCCAAACCGAACCTTTGGAATATCAGCAACAACCCCTTATTTAAACATAAAATTGAGGAAACCCTGACAAATATTACGCAAGAAAACGAAGAACACATGGACGCTAATGACCTCTGGATGGAGCTGGAACAAGCCTTCGAATGTGCGACAGCCCTAAATAACACAACCACTAACGATCATCCCAAAAAACCTTGGATAACTTCACACACATGGAGTCTCATTGCCGAAAGGAGAGAGCTCAAAGGTAGAGACATCGCTGATGACAACAATAAACAAAAGTATAGCGACCTTAGCAAAACGATTGACAGATGTATAAACATCGACAGAAACTCATACATAACGTCAATATGCGAAGAGATCGAAAAGCATGCTAACTCAAATCAGCCTCGAGATCTCTTTAAAAAGGTTAAAATGCTCTCAAAAACATTTCAAGTCCACTACTTTCCAATAAAAGATGCACACGGAGTCAGGTTAACAACCAAACCTGAAATCATAGAACGTTGGCAGCAATACTGTGAGAACCTGATGGCCCCAGAAGAAGAGGATGTGCAGAGCCATGTGGACTTAGAAAACATCCAGGAACGCAAACCTCCTATAATCAAATCTGAGGTGGAAGCGGCCATACATAAACTTAACAAACATAAATCTCCTGGTTCAGACAACATCGTCGCTGAAATGATTAAGAACAGCAGTAGCAAAGTCACAGATCTACTCCATCTGATCTGTACGAAAGTATGGGATAATGGTAAGTGGCCAGAAAGATGGACCGAATCAATATATATCCCTCTACATAAAAAGGGAGCTAAAGACGAGTGTGCCAATTACAGGACCATGGCACTGATTAGCCATGCTAGTAAAGTTCTTTTACAAATTATACAGGAACGATTAAAGAACTACCTTCTTCCTCAAATCCCCCCAGAACAGGCAGGGTTTGTTCCAGGTCGTGGAACGCGAGACCAACTTATGAACTTACGACAAATAATAGAAAAGGTGTACGAATACAATGTACCAGCTATGTTCTGTTTTCTTGACTACACTAAAGCATTCGACACCGTTCAATGGGGAAAACTATGGAACATCCTGAGTGAAATGGGGGCCCGAAACATCTTATATACGTCATAAAGGCCCTGTATGACAAGAACAGAGCATAAATACAAATAGAAGGGAAACGTTCAACAGGTTTCAGGGTCGGAAAAGGAGTCAGGCAGGGGCGTATTCTCTCCCCAATTCTTTTTAACATATTTGGAGAATGGATTATGAGAAAGGCGTTGGAAAACTGGGAAGACGGAATATCTATTGGTGGAAGAAAAGTGTCAAACTTACGCTATGCAGATGACACGATAATCTTGGCAAAAAACGAACAGGAAATGCTTGAACTTCTACGACGTGTGGAAGCTGTTAGTCTAGGGGCGAGACTACGACTAAATAGGACCAAATATTGTCTGCTGATTGTGGACAGATCCCAGACAATCCCAGTACCACTTCAGCTCATCCATGATATAGAAGTCAGTGACACTGTTATTTATCTTGGCGCAAAAATAACCAACAAAGGAGGCTCCGAACAGGAAATCAAGAGAAGGATTGGGATGGCAAAGGAAGCTCTGGGCAGACTGGACAAAATATGGAAAGACCACAAAATCCGTAAGATGACCAAAATGAGACTTCTTAAAGCACTGATATTCTCCATCGCAACCTATGGGTCAGAATCCTGGACGCTAAATGCAGCATGCCGCAGGAGAGTAGAAGCTTTTGAGATGGTGTGTTATCGCAGGATGCTAAGGATCCCTTGGGAGGCTCATAGAACAAACGTGTCCATACTCAGGAAACTGAAAATTCAGGATCATGAAAGGCTGCTCCCAACAATCCAGAGACACATAATTAAATATTTCGGTCATGTGATACGGAAGGACGGGATGGAAAAGATTGTTGTCCAAGGGAAAGTGGACGGCAAAAGAAAGAGAGGCAGATCTCCTGTCAGATTCTTGGACCAAATCAAGGACCTAACAAATATGTCAGTGGCAGAAGTCATGAGAACCGTGGAGGACAGAGAAGCATGGAGGAGGCTTGTACCATGAATAAGTCACGACGCTCGGAATCGAGCAACGACTAGAGAGAGAGATCTTTCAGTTGCTCACCCTGTATCTTTTACAGGTCTCAATTAAAAATGGAAATTCGTTCAAGGCAATGTAAGCAAGATCCCACCTTTCTTTTGAGTCATCACTCGACCCATCTTCCCTATTCAAAATGTTCAAGGATTGCAACCCCCACTTAGGGGGTTGATATTTCAGGCAAGTTTTGTACCCCAATAGATGTCCCCCTTGAAACAAAAATTGATTGAATTGTTTTTGTGTTATGATCAGAAATGAATATATTGGTAGATATAGCCCCTGTTTAGTTTTCGTTGAAGCACCCTGTATACAAACCCACTTCGCCATATTGATATTCAACGACTGAAGTCGACTTTATGTCACGTCTATTCTATTTGATCTTATTTTACTACGCATCAAATAGTTAACATGTAGTTCTACAAGTTCGGTTATTAAATGACTGCCCCTCGTACGTTAACCCGAGACGCATTGTTCATATCGAAGTTTTCAATCGGACACTTCGTTCGTGATTAAGCTCTCCATCACTGGGCGTTCCTGCGACTTCACTCATAAGATTAGATAATCCCCAGGAGACGCCAGAGATGCTACAGCAAGATACTCCGATGTAGACGAATCGACCTAGAAATTCGAGTCTCGTGAAGATATTTGGCGAGTTTTTATCGCCATTTAACTCTGTGCTGGAAAGATGTTCTGAATATGCAAATACCGGAGATATATTTGCTGGTGCCTCTATAACGACCGCGTAATCTTTTTATCACTTGGCTCGATAGCTCTTGAGTAACAAACGAGGCAGAGTCTCGGTTATCTCGGAACTGTTTCATTGCGGAATACGCGAAAATTTCAATAACAAAGTGAAAATAACGGGGAATGCATTATGATGGTATTTGTGCGAGTTTTCGTATGACAATTGATATGAAAACAACGGTTTATTGTTTGTTCCGGACTAAACGCATACAGATTGTTATATAACCTAACTGCGTTGTAAGAAATGCTACGATTGTAAAGTGAAGTAACGAGGCATAGTTAAGTTATGGATGTTTCTGATATTAACACCATGCGTATCTGTTCGAAGAATCAATTTGTTTTTCAAGTACAATGGTGAAGAATTAATAATAACTCTGAGAACGAAGCTCAAAAAAAGGTATTCGAAGGTATTGGTTATATTCAGCCACCCAGTTTGGAAAAAAGCATAGGAAATATAATCAAACTTTCTGAGTGCATTCACATAAGTACAACATGAATTTTGCATAACCCGTAAACGGTTTCGGTCTACTACTGTCAGACAAGGATATAAAACAACAAGTCCATAGGTCATTCTCGATATAACAAGTCTTTGACACAGCTTAGCTTTAGTGGATTTGACGCGAATTATTTGTTTGTTTGCATAGAGTAGCCGGAGAGCACCGTCACCCAGCTGAAGAACATAGTTCACATGTTTACTGAATCTCATTTGTTCATTCATCAAAATACAACCCCAAGTTTTTGGAAACACACTCATCAGGAATAATCTCTCCCGATATCAAAAGTACTGCTTGAGACTTTATATAGTCCATAAGTTTTCGCTGGCAAAATATGAGGAGGTTTGACTAAGAGGCGTTTATATGCAAACTGTGAACCGAAGAATAAGAACTGATTCGACGCAAATCCGAATTCAACCTCTCCCCAGCCTCCGCACAGTCACCAGGCAAAAGGTCGTAAAACAATTGCGTGACATCAGCAAAAAATTGAACATTAGAATATATCACTTGTCTATGAGAATCCGAAGTGTAAAACAAAAAGAGGAGCGGCCCAAGGACCGAGCCCCTAGGTACACCCGATTTGATGTTGATCTCTGCCCACTAATTATAACTGACTGTGTTCGCCCATATGAATATGTGTTGATAAAATTGAGCGATATATTATCAAAACCAAAATAATGACATTTAGCTGCGAGAACTCTATGATTGATCGAGTTAAATGCTTTACTGAAGTCTAACAGAACAAGCATACCAGCTCTACCCTTATCAATACTGTTGAGAATGTTATCACTTAAGTAAGCTAACGCTGTTGAAGTGCTGTAGCCCTTCTGAAAACCTCAGAATTCAGAGTAGGGTACTCTGAATCATCAATTATAAAAATTTATATACAGGGTGCTTCAACGAAAACTAAACATAGGCTATATCTATCAAGATATTCGTTTCTGATCAAAACGCAAAAACAGGCCAATTTTTGTTTCAAAGGGGACATCTTTTGGGGTACAATATTTGCCTGAAATATCAACACCCTAAGCAGGGGTTGCAATCCTTGAACATTTTGATAAGGGAAGATGGGTCGAGTGATGACTCAAAAGAAAGGTGGTATCTTTGTCTACATCGCCTTGAACGAATTTCCATTTTTAATTGAAAACTGTGAAAGATACAGGGTGAGCAACTGAAAGATAGTGAAGACTATTTCCCTGAGACTATTCAAGTTTCAGTGAAGTAAAATGGAATAGATCCATGCTGATCAATGGCAGTCATCATCAAGTATCATCCTCATCTCGAATTTCAACCCCTAGAGCAGGGGTGACCAGCCTTTGCAATAACTGTGATAATTCCTACATTGGTAGAACACATAGAAATTTTAATATTAGAATATCGGAACATAAACGCAGTTTTCAAATAAAAATCAGAATTAAATTACGCGAATCATCTCTTAGAAAATAATCACTCTTTCGACCCACAGTTTGAAATATTGCATACAGATAATAAATATTGGAAGGTAGATCTTTGGGAAACTTTAGAAATCGATAAATACAAACACTCAGGTAGACTCATCAACGAACAAGTCGATTTAAGCCCTTCACCTCTATTGAATCTCTTCGGGGAGCAATCTTTTCCTTAATTTTATTGGATATACCTGTCATAAATAACCACTTGAGAAGAAGCAACCCAATAAGCTTTTAATTACTCAAGAACATTTATATTTATATTCTCATTCTTATTTTCTGTACATTCATTCGTCTGAAAAAGCTACGCTGTAGTGAAACGCGTTACGAATCGTAATTATTAAGTAAAATTTCTTGAAACACAGTACTTGTTTTTTATTATTGATAATGGAATTTTACCAAGTAAAAGCCTCCCAAATTCAGACTGGTTTTAATTTTAAGTAAAAGATTATTAGTTCTGATAAAACAAATATGAAGTTACATATGTTTAGATAGTTCAAGTTTAGCAATACAATATCGTTTCTTAGGCGTTATTATTTTTTTAAAAAGTTCTAACAACTGTGCATTTATTGTATTTATCATTAATAAGAAAAAAAATAAGAGTTAATAACTTTGTTAAAGAATTTAAAAGAAATGTTTCTAATTCAATTTGTTGTTTTTTTTTCAATAAAGCACTCATTTATAATAATAAAGTGTTTCATTATTTGCCTTCATTCATATTTGCTTCATCTCTTGCCGCTTATTGGTATGTAAGTCAACTTACACCTGGTGTATGGTCTACCTACCCCGGACCAGGGGCAGATTGACTAAGAAGTAGTGTTCTATAAAATGCACTAGGTTATCACCTTTTATACTTAAATATGAAGTAAATTTTTTATTAGTTGAATAGTTTTTCTATTGATTCATATGGTTTCCTTGTCTATATATACTAAAACACAAAAAATATTTACTATTCAGTAAAAAACTAGTCGATCTCCCCTACAACAAGAATTATGACAATCATTCTAAGCAGAATTTTCGGTACATTTTTCTGACAGAATGTATTTCAAAATACTGCAGTAATAAAACGTAGAAATCTGTCAAAGCTGTACTTAAAAAGTGTAAAGGAAACGGAATCGAAAATTTCACTCCGTTAATATACGTTAAGATGTCAGCCAAAAGTGACGAATTTCTTCGTAAATGCGACCAGCAATCTACCGGAAATAAATGCCCAAACGTCCAGCGAAATTCTGTTAGCAGCATTTTCTGCCAAATCGAGGGATTCCGTACCGGCTTGTCTCGTGAGTAATTCCCGTTTTCCCCGTGAAAGCGAAATCGGTGTGGGGACGGGCTCAGCCGGAAGTAACGCGCGACGTACATATTGACATACGGTTTAGGTAGTGTTAGAACGTCATTACCAATCATGGAATGTTATTTATTGCCGACCGTAGACACAACCGCAGACTCATTGCATGTGGCATCGTTCTCCCGTAACAGAATTGATCGATTGCTTCATTTGCATAAAATATGCAGATGGAATCGTTGGGAAGATAAGCTCGTATTGTCTAACAGTTCCCATTGTTTATTGACTTCCCCCTTCAACACCATTTCAACCTAATTGCTCTTTCTGAGGAGAGAATAATCTGCCACACACTGCACAATAAGAACCGTGAATGGAGATCAATATTTTCAACTCGGCAGCCTAGTCAACATATCTTCTGCAGAAATACAGAGGGGTCAGGTTGTACAGAGTGAGGTTACGTGCTTCAGAAGCCAAGATTCGAGCAAGCTAGCTTGAGAATCTGATTTAGTTTTCTTTCTAATGGAATACGTATGGTATCATCATCAACCTTTAGATCCAAGCCTCGATATATTGCAGAGCAAAATAGTAACTAGCATAAAATAGTTTGAAAAAAGGAACCATCATTCCTCCTCCACTGAAACGCCCCCTTGGTGAGGAACAAATTTGGGCATATCTTAGATACTATTTGGCGTCCAATGGGTTCCTACCTCGTAACAAGACTGTAAACATAACGCTATTTGCCTAAAGTGTACACACAACCAAATTCATCTGGAATCGCTTGGTATTTTACAATATTGATATTGTTTTTAACTATGGATCTTTGACTACTTGTGAAGAATGAAGTTTTTTGTTGTAAAAAAAAACTGCATCGTATTTTATTTATATTAGAATCCTATTATGTCTCGACGACACCGCGAGTACCTGAAAAGGAGAGACGGTTAATATTTCGCTTGAAGGCTAGCAGATTGTGGTCATGGGAAAATACGTTACGTGGAAGAGAGTTCCAAAGTTGCGCAGTTCTGTGGAAAAAGGCTTTCTTGTATAAAGACGTTCTAGGTGTCTTAATTTCAACCACGTAAGGATTGTATTTTGCTTGTCATTTTGGTTAGAGGTTTTGACAGCAAAAAACAATCCTTACGTGGTTGAAATTAAGACACGTAGAACGTTGTTATACCAGAAGGCCTTTTTCCACAAAACTGCGCATTTTGGAACTCTTCCGCGTTATGAAAAAGCATAAATCACTACGAAATGCTTAAAGCTCTTGCCGACTGTCGTATAGATCATCGATATATCTCCCTACTACGACATATCTACGAACACGCAACAGCAAAAGTGAGACTTCACGAAGAAACAAAACAGTTTAAAATCGAAAGGGGTGTCCGTCAGGGCGATACAATATCTCCCAAGCTCTTCACAACTTTATTAGAGTATATGTTTAAAAAGCTCGAAATGGGAAATAGAGGCATACGTGTGGATGGGAAAATGCTAAATCACCTGCGTTTCGCCGAAGATATTGTGTTGATCTCAGATAGCCTAGATGAGGCATACGAAATGCTCTCAGAGTTGTCAAGTATCTCCCAACAAGTTGGATTAAAGATCAATACCGCTAAAACAGACTTCATGACTAACTTAGTCCCCAGCTGTAACTTAAAACTAATGGAAAAAGAAATCCAATTTGCAACCTCATATAAATATCTAGAGCACGAAATACCAATTGGAAGAGACAACCAGACCTGTGAACTAAGCAGACGAATAGGACTGACCTGGGCTGCCTTCGGAAAATTACGACACAATTTCAAGTCTGATATTCCAATGAGTCTTAAACGCAAAGTTTATGATCAATGTGTCCTTCCGGTACTGACATATTGCTCCGAAACACTAACACTTACCCAAAGGACTGTCAACAGAATAAAAGTGACCCAACGAGCCATGGAAAGATCCATGTTGGAAATAAGCCTGAGAGATCGGATTTCAAATGAGGAGATACGAAGAAGAAGTAAGGTTACAGATGCTGTAGATAGGGTCACACGTTTAAAATAGAACTGGGCAGGCCATGTCGCAAGAATGTCAGACAACAGATGGTCAAAAAGGATATTGGAGTGGCGCCCTATACACGAAGCCTTCAGAAGCAGAGGCAGACCGCCAACAAGATGGACGGACGACATAAAAAGGATCTCCACAAATTGGATTCAGGACGCCCAAGACCGGTCAAATTGGAAAAGGTTAAGAGAGGCCTATGTCCAGCAGTGGACGAGATGAGGCTGTGAAAGAAGAAGAAGAAGGATTGTTGGCATTAGTTTGGCGAGTTGGCCTTGAAACCGAAACGAGCGGAGGAAAAAGCTTAGAAATCTCCTCAGAGCATCTTCTATGAAAAAAAAGAAGAGCTCACCCACTTTCCTGCGATTTTCCAGTGGAAGGATGGAATCTGTAAGAGCCGTTCAACGTGGGAACCATACTCCAAAACGGGACGAATTTGAGATTTATAGAGTTAGGAGTTGAGTCGGAGTTCTCTGTAAGTTCTTTCAAAATCATCAAAATTCAATATATTCCCAAATTATTTCGGAACTATAAGAGATGGGTATAGTACATACTGATACAGTTCCATCTGAAATTAGACGCTTCATCTGATGGCGATATAAAAATTGGCACGTGCCATTTGAAAAATTGAGTTATTGCTGTTTGAAAAAGGCCAAATTGAAAAAATCATACAAAAAAAAACGCAATAAACATTTGACTTGTGCAGACTGCTTAAAAAATTCCTTGATCCTTCTTCTATCCACCCAAGCAAAATTTATGTCTGGAATGATCTACGAGCTACAATTTTTTTAAATGTTCCTCGAAAATCGAATTTATGAAAAAATAATTGAATCTGTCAAAAGTTTTGACAGATAAGTGCCAACAACTTGGGTTTTTATGCCTAGCTCAAATGTCGGTTCTAGATGTATAATAAAAAAGGTATATTGCCATTTATATATTTATTTATTATTTATATATAGTCTATTCTTCCAATAGTTCAAGGGGATGGCATTTCTTTCCAAGAATAAAAGAAAAAAATCTTCGATTTCTCACATTCACCTTGTTTTGCAAAAATCTGCAGTGAGATGTATAGTGGGTGCTGACTTTAGAGAACACTATGCTCCTATTTTCAGAGAACTCAAAATAATGACATTGTTTTCTCTCATAGCTTATACAAATTTGCAGTTTATCAAGAGGAACCAAAATAAGTTCAATAAAAAAGTTTAATAAAATGTCAGACATTCACGATTACACTACTAGGAATAGAGATTCAACAGTTATACCTGAATTAAAATTGAAGAAGACAACTCTTATATACATAAGGCTATTCAACGCATTGCCTCCACAAGTGAGAGCTCTAGATGTCACTTCAGTAATTCCAGAAATATTGTAGAACTTTGCTCACAGAGAACTGTCTATACACTCTTGAAGGTTTCTATGAATGTAATTTTGATCTTTAATGTTCAATTTAAAATAAAAAAAAATTAGGACACCCTGTACTCCGTGGATCACCAAGTCTGTCTGAGATATACCGATAAAACGAACCCGAACCGCGGACTATTTTTTGTTGTTGTTTATTTGCTGAATTTTTTCATTTATTTCTTGATAATCGATCGAATTGAAATTCATTATCAATTGTGAATACTGTATTGTGTACATTTACATGAAATGCATTATATGTACATATTTCATCTGATTTCAAAATTACAGTGAAAGGCCATTGTCATCTGCCGGAATTATTTAATAATTTCGTTTTGAAATCTCAATGTAGTAGATTACATTAATCTCCGCAATTAATGAACCTTCGGTCAAAAGGAACATGAACTTGAAGTACGAATCGGAGTTCCATAATACAATTCAAAATGTTCAAATGAAATGAATGATTGCGATAGAAAATAATAACGGAAGCACCAGTTCATCACTTACGATATTCCCACAGCGTTAAATTCAGATTTACCAAAAAATTTGTTGCGAAATACTGAGTGATATCGATACCACTTTGATATATAGAAAAAGAGAAACATATACCACAATTTGCACAAAACGACGTGATATTAATACACTGAAATTCAGAGAGAATGAAAAAATGACACACAGATAATTTGAAGAGAAGAAGAAGACCTGCGATTATTTATGAAACTTTCTGATTAAGATAGTATCGTATATCACTTGATGTAGATTTCAACAAATTTCACTCAACATGAAATTCATTAACATGGCCGTGAGATGGGTTCGGGTCAGTAAATCCTGTCACTAACCGATAGCCTACTATGTTTCCTGCGATTCCTGCAAACCGGATGATGTAAGTTTCAGTATTAGAACGTGTAAATTAGAGCTGGTACATAGCAGGTAAATTGTGAAGGTATGTTAAATGCTCCCGTCTCCGTTTTACGAACCTCGAACCAGCACGAATTTAGTCGTAGTCAAAATTACTGCAAAACGAAGACTGTAAAAAACCTATAAATTCAGGAGGAAGACCCTGAAAACACATTTTGCAGTTATTTCGTCCAGGCGCATTCGCCATTTTACAGCGTTCAAATGGTGGCAGTAAACTTCTACTCTGATTTATTTTCAGCATGCGGCTAAGAAAATGATCCAGACTCAAAAACTTTGAACTTATTTATTTCTGAATCAACTCTAGCAGAAGACTAGCTCTAATGAAGATACTGGACGATTCACCAGAAGATCATATCAGACAGGAAATTTTTCTCAACGGACTACATAACTGTATAAAATTTTCAGATGAGGAAACAAAAAGAAGTCGCTTGGTGCCAGATCTAGTGAGTTAGGCGAATGGTCAAGCAGTTTGAAGCGTATTTCGTGGATTTTCGCCACGGCAAACAGCTGAGCTGTGAGATGTTGCGGTGTCTTGGTAAAACAGGATTTCCTTTATCTGTTCTGATTTTAGCTTGTCGAAAAATGATGCGTAGTATGCTCCAATAATAATTCTTCCTTTTCGAAGATAATCGATTGAAATAACTCCATGCCTATCCCTAAAAACAGTCGCTATCACTTTCCCTGCCGAAAAAACAGCTTTTTTTGGAAACGGTTCCCCCTCTGCAGTCCATAGTTCGGATTGTTTTTTTAATTTTGGCGTATCCTTGTGTAAATGTTGATTCGATATGTGACAAACACGTTTTTGACTTGTTCATAACTTCTGCTATATCACTCATATTACTTCGGCGGTCACTATTTGATAAACTTTGGCGATGTTATCGTAGATAGTTGAAGATTTTGTGGTAAATGATGGTGCACAGTCCTCATATACACAATCCAACTCATCCTAATTTGCATATGCGTATTGTCTTTCAAAAACAAATATTTAATGACAGCTCGACATGAAATCACTCACATTAATTCACGCAAAGGACTGTTTCATAACAACTGCTCGCCCCAAACGGACGAAACTTAGCTGAGTACCTGTCAACAGATGAACAATGAAAATTCACTAGCTTTTATTTACGAATGTTGTCTATTTCACGTAGACGTCGGAAACTTTTCAAACTATCCTCGTATACTTGGTCCTGGGCCAAAAGGGACACTACCGATCGTTCTGTATGCTGAATTGATTATAAAATAAGGGTAACGTTCCAATCAGTATTAGTATGAAGTTTTGAATTATTTGAATCCAACTGCAGGAAACAAACAATACAAACTTTAATTAGTTCACCGAACCAATAGAAATTTCAAACAAAAATTCTAACTAGGCAAACTTTCAACGAAAATTTCAGTTTGATTGGAATAAATGAACCATTGTTCATTTTCATTGCAGTCTAGATTGGAAAATACAGTTTTCAACGGTATATTGCGGGCTTAGATTTTCCTATTGCCAGAGCGAAAAGGGTGAAGTCCTCACGAAGGATGATTTATATCGGATACAAATTGAAGAACAATGCCGTTGTGAATAATTTAGAATTGAAAACGTCAGCGCCAAGGAAAGTCCGTAATGAGGAATATTCGAGCCTAGCTAGCTCATAATAAATAAAATATTCAGTGCGCAACGTCAAAAGGAACGAGAAATATGCGCGTGACTGGGGTACGAGTCCCATTCTTGATGGCGACATGGAATATCCGGCCAAGATATATCAGCAAAATACCGGGTCGAAAAGGGAGGTGATGCTTTACATAATTAAGAGAATTACACTGCACATCCCCTTTGTGACTCTTCATTTAAGCACGATCTGTGTCGACAATCTAGACAAAAAAAAAACGTTATCCCTGACGAAATTTAATTCTTTCGTAGTACGGATAATTTATTCTGGAAAAATGTGGACGAATAAACATAATTTTGAAACCAAGTTTCTTAATACGATTTGAGGAATGAATGAATTGGTAGAAACATCGTTATGCTCTCTCTATGCTACTTCTATTATACACAGAGGGTAAATACACAAAGGAACTACAGTAAATAATTTTCTACGAGGAGTGTAACATTGAAAGTTAGACTTCATTTCTGTCAGCGAAAACTCTTCTAGTTTCCTAGAACATTCTAGTTCAGTGTTTCGATTAAGGAGCTGGCCAGATGACTAGGTGTCAAATAAGGGTCCGAGTATCAAACGCTCGCAGGTTTGATTCCAAAAATAAAAAAGAGAATTTTACTTAATAATTGCGATTCGTAACGCGTTTCACTACACCGTAGCTTCTTCAGACGAATGATTATGCAGAAAAATGTAAATGAGAATATAACTATAAATGTTCTTGATTAATTAAAAGCTTATTGGTCAACTCCTCCTAGGTGGTTATTTATGACAGGTATATCCAATAAAATTAAGGAATAGATCGCTCCCCAAAAAGATTCAATAGAGGTGAAGGGCTTAAATCGACTTGTTCATTGATGAGTCTACCTGAGTGTTTGTATTTATTTATTTCTGAAGTTTCCCAAAGATCTACCTTCAATATTTATTATCTGTATGCAAAATTTCAAACTGTGGGTCGAAAGAATGATTATTTTCTAAGAGATGATTCGCGTAATTTGAATCTGATTTTTATTTGAAAAACTGCGTTTATGTTCCGATATTCTAATATTAAAATTTCTATGTGTTCTACCAATGTAGAAATTATCACAGTCATTGCAATTCAATCTATAAACACCTGATTTATTGTTTTTACCTGGTTTGGTTTTATTATTTTTATATATTTGCCTAAATTATTATTAGTTTGGAAGCTATGTTGAAATTATTGCTACTTAAGAATGATTTCAGTTTCTCACTTGTAATGCCAACGTAGGTTAAGGTGTTGAATTTTGTTTGAATTTATCGACAGGGTAAACTTCATTCAATACGATTCTACTTTGTTTTTATTTAAAATATTATTTATTAGTTTGGGATTGTAACCATTATTTTTGGCTATTTGTTTAATCAAATTTAGTTCTTTGTTGAAATTTTCTGGTGATAGCGGGATGTTAATCAATCTATGAATAAAACTATTGAATGCTGACATTTTATGTTGATATGGATGACACGACGAGTTATGTATTATAATATCTGTATGTGACGGCTTATGGTAAATTGCGAAAACATGTTTTCCATTTTCATTCGAAATTGTTACGTCTAAGAAATTTATCGAATTATTGCTTTCTATTTCGGTTGTGAATGCAATTTTTGGATGTAATGAATTTATATGATTTTCGAAAATTTTCAACTGTCTATCTGTTCCTGTGAAGCAAATAATGATATCGTCTACATAGCGATACCAGTATAAACAATATTTACTGAGTAGATGATTATGAATTACTTTCTCTAAGTTATTCATGAAAATTTCTGCTAACAAAGGACTCAACGGATTGCCCATAATCAAGCCGTCTTCAATAGTATAATATTTGTAATTGAAATGGAAATAATTTTGATCTAAACAAATTTTTAATAATGAAAGAATATCTGATTTAATGATAGTATTGACATGATTACTTTCTAATAATTCTTCAACTAAGTAATACGTATGTTTTGGAGGAATGTTGGGAAATAGATTCTTAACATCTAAAGAAATAAGTTTGGAATTAGGTGGAATAGTGGTATCTTTGATATTGGCAATAAGTTCGTATGAATTTTGACCGAAAATTCAGATTTAAAATTGCAATGTTTTAATAGCAATAATAACAATAACATAAGCCGTCACATACAGATATTATAATACATAACTCGTCGAGTCATCCATATCAACATAAAATGTCAGCATTCAATAGTTTTATTCATAGATTGATTAACATCCCGCTATCACCAGAAAATTTCAACAAAGAACTAAATTTGATTAAACAAATAGCCAAAATAATGGTTACAATCCCAAACTAATAAATAATATTTTAAATAAAAACAAAGTAGAATCGCATTGAATGAAGTTTACCCTGTCGATAAATTCAAACAAAAATTCAACACCTTAACCTACGTTGGCATTACAAGTGAGAAACTGAAATCATTCTTAAGTAGCAATAATTTCAACATAGCTTTCAAACTAATAATAATTTAGGCAAATATATAAAAAATAATAAAACCAAACCAGGTAAAAACAATAAATCAGGTGTTTATAGATTGAATTGCAATGACTGTGATAATTTCTACATTGGTAGAACACATAGAAATTTTAATATTAGAATATCGGAACATAAACGCAGTTTTTCAAATAAAAATCAGATTCAAATTACGCGAATCATCTCTTAGAAAATAATCATTCTTTCGACCCACAGTTTGAAATTTTGCATACAGATAATAAATATTGGAAGGTAGATCTTTGGGAAACTTTAGAAATAAGTAAATACAAACACTCAGGTAGACTCATCAATGAACAAGTCGATTTAAGCCCTTCACCTCTATTGAATCTTTTCGGGGAGCGATCTATTCCTTAATTTTATTGGATATACCTGTCATAAATAACCACCTAGGAGGAGTTGACCAATAAGCTTTTAATTACTCAAGAACATTTATAGTTATATTCTCATTTACATTTTTCTGCATAATCATTCGTCTGAAGAAGCTACGGTGTAGTGAAACGCGTTACGAATCGCAATTATTAAGTAAAATTCCTTAAAACACAGTACTTGTTTTTTATTATTGATAATGGAATTTTACCAAGTAAAAGCCTCCCAAATTCAAATAAAAAAGAGGTCACATTCAGAATAATTTTCAAGGTAGAATCTAATAGTGACCTTGGACTTGACCCCAAATTGAAATATCAAGGTTAATTTTGATATTATTCGAGAAAAAGTCTGACTCCTAGCTCCTATTGAAAATAGTGCTGTTGTTTATCATGGATATCTTGACGAGGCTTCTTCTGCTATACATGATTATCTCTTATGAAAACAGCATGAAAGAGTAGCTTTCAAAACATTCCCAAGAATTTTCCAATAGTAAAGATAAAACTGATAAATTTGACAATACTGGAGTTTCCAAGTTGTAATGTATGGATTGTGAAGGCGTTTATATTGAACAGTCTGGTCGTTCATTAAGAACTAGATACATAGAGCATCAATCAGATTACAATAACCAGAGAACCGACGAATGTACCTTCGCTTCACATTTTATCGAAAATAGCCATCATTTTCCACCAATACATCAACTTCAAATTGTTCATAGAATAGCGTTAGTTAGATTTCTTAAAACCCATCGAAATTTTCAACTTCAACTCCCCATAGAAATTATTTTCTTAACGACCGGAATGACCCAGCTTATTCGTCCAGATTTGACATCTCCAAATAATACCTGTTCTTAACATAATTCGTTTGAACTTTTATTAGTTTTGTATCTACCTACTTATGTATGCATGAATTTCAACTTTAGTTCAGTAGTTGTTACCACCTGGTCGAAAGACCGAAATTTCAATCCTGAAATTTGTGTTACTATAATACATAGTATCAACAGGTCAATCGGTTTTTAAGCTGGCTGGGAGAAAATTTGGTCAACATTTTGTTTATGCATGATAACGTCAGACCCCACCAAGCTCATATCGTTAGTAACTATCTTCAATATCACGAAATCACTTCAATTTTGTGATATGCACGAATTCCAAACCTGAACGTGTCCTGGACATTCTCGAAAGGAGATTGAGAAGCCAGCAGCAACACCAACAAAATATCGCGTAGTCTAAAATGAAATGGATCAAAAGCTTTAAAGTCATCGATTTTGAGTATGACTTGTAGATTCCATGCAAAAATTTTCGCCAGGTGTGAGAATATATGGATTTACAGGTTTTTGAAACATTTAATTTTTCTAACTCGAAGGAACTACCGACAAGATTACGAAATCACTTCGATGAAGTGGCCTGCAAGTCCAGACTTCAATCTCATCGAACATGTCTGGGATATTCTCAATAGGAGATTAAAGAGCCAGCAGAACCAACCGTGAATGAGATTCGGAACAGATTGACCAAAATTTGGAAAGAAATGGATCAGAATTCTACGAGATCATTGATTCTGAATATGAATCGTAAATGTCATGCAGTAATTATCGTCAGAGGTGGAAATATCCGGTATTACCAGTTTTATTTCAATTTCTATGGGTACCAGTTTCATTTCGTTCATTTTTAAGAATTCCTTAGAGTTTGTTGATTACTGAAAAAACAATTCATCAAGATATCTAAATCGAGGAACCCTCATATGAAGATTTACAGGGTGCTTCAACGAAAACTAAACAGAGGCTATATCTACCAAGATATTCATCAAATCGCAAAAACATGTCAATTTTTGTTGCAAGGGGAACATCTTTTGGGGTATAATACTTGCCTGAAATATAAGGGGGTTGCAATCCTTGAACATTTTGAATAGGGAAGATGGGTCGAGTGATGACTCAAAAGAAAGGTGGTATCTTTGTCTACATTGCCTTGAACGAATTTCCATTTTTAATTGAAAACCGTGGAAGATACAGGGTGAGCAACTGAAAGATAGGTAAGACTATTTCCCTGAGACTATTCAAGTTTCAGTGAGGTAAATGGAACAGATCCAAGCTGATCAATGGCAGTCATCATCAAGTACCATCCTCATCTCAAATTTTATCCACTGGAGCAGGGGTGGCAACCCTTGAAAATTTAGAAGAGGGTAGATGGGTCGAGTGATACCTCGAAAGAAAGGTAATATCTTTGTATGCATCCCTGTGAACGAATTTTCATTTTTGATTGGAAACTGTAGAAGATACATAGTGAGCCACTGAAAAATAGAGAAGACTATCGCCCCAAGACTATTGGAGTATTAGTGCGAAAAACTGGAATAGATTCATTTTAAATCAAAAGCTGTCATCTTCCGAAATCACCCTCATCTCGAATTTTAACCCCTAGAGTAGGGGTAATATTTCGATCCAGTGATACCTTTCGAGTAAAGGTTGTCGACTACCTTCATGACTGCTCGCAATAATTCCATAGGAGTTAGAGGATGCAAAACGGAAAAGTGACTGAAGATGCAATGCATGGTATATCATCTACCTTCGACCAGTATCAAACAGGGGTTGATTTTTCACTGAATGAACACCTTTTGAAAGACAGAAGGTTATAACTGGACCTATCTTCTGCTTTAAAAATAACACAGGGTGGTCACCCCTGCTCTAGGGGTTGAAATTTGAGATGTGAATGGTGTTTTGGAAGATGACAGCCTTTGATCTGCAATGAATCTGTTCCATTTTTTGCACTTATACTTGAATAGCTCAGGGCGATAGATAGTCTCCTCTATTTTTCAGTAGCTCACTCTTTATCTTCTACAGTTTTCAATCAAAAATGAAAATTCGTTCTCGGGGATGCAAACAAAGATATTACCTTTCTTTCGAGGTATCACTCGACCCATCTACCCTCTTCCAAATTTTCAAGGGTGGTCACCCCTGCTATAGGGGTTAAAATACGAGATGAGAATGGTACTTCATGATGACTGATCAGCATGGAGCTGATCCATTTTACTTCACTGAAACTTGAATAGTCTCAGGGAAATAGTCTTCTCTATCTTTCAGTTGCTCACCCTGTATCTTTTACAGTTTTCAATTGAAAATGGAAGTTCGTTCAAGGCGATGTAGACAAAGATACCACCTTTCTTTTGAGTCATCACTCGACCCATCTTCCCTATTCAAAATGTTCAAGGATTGCAACCCCCGCTTAGTGGGTTGATATTTAAGGCAAGTTTTGTACCCCAAAAGATGTCCCCCAAGAAACAAAAATTGACCTGTTTTTGCGTTTTGATCAGAAATGAATATCTTGATAGATATAACCTCTGTTTAGTTTTCGTTGAAGCACCCTGTGTAAACGCCAACAAAGCAGCAGGAACAGACGGAATAAATAATGACATGATAGAACACGCAGAGAATACCCTTTTTGAGGGTATATACAAACTAATTCTGCAGATATGAAAGTAATGCCAACAGAATGAAGAGCAGACGAACTTCAACCCATTCTAAAAAAGGAGTCCCCACTGAATGCGAAAACAGCGCGTAAAAAATACTCACTGCGATCATACTAAACAGACTGGAAACAACCCTTGAATCAGAAATAGGAGACAACCAACAAGGATTTTGGAAGGGCAGATCTACTACTGGCGCTATCCAGATTTTGACCCAAATCAGCGAAAAATGCTTAGAACACGATATACCGCTGTAAATGTTCACTATAGACTTCTAAAGAGCCTTTGACATCATAAGGGGCACATTAGGGAAGGATCTGCACAACTCAAACATACCTACCAAACTACAGAGACTAGTAAAAATGACAATGAAAGACTATAAGCTGCCGTCAAATCGCAAGAAGGTAGATCTAAGTTCTTCAATATAGAAGCTGAAGTAAGACATGGCGATGCATTGTCCACAACCTTATTCAACATCGTGTTAGAGGGAACAATAAGGGGCCTGCAGAACAAAAGTCTGATAAACTACAAATAGGTACAACTCTTCGCATACGAAAGCGATATCGTGATAATTGCACGGAACAAGCAGTGTCTAGTAGACAGACTGATGAAGAAACAGAAGAACGAGGATTGAAAATTAACCAGAGCAAGGAAAAATGTAAGCAATAAACGCGGCACTAACTTAGTGCACATTAGATTGGAGGATTATCAGTTCGAAAGAGTAGAAACCTTCAAATACCTGGGAGCGACAGTGAACAGAAATAATAACTGAAGGAAGAGATCTTAAAGCGGATCTAACTTGGAGAAAGATCATACTATCAATTAAAAAACTGTAACGAAAAGCTCAACTGACAAAAAAAAGGGGAATGCGAGTCTACAAGGAAAATATCCGACCTGTAGCAACCAACGCAAGCGAAACAATGTGCCTGACGAAAAAAGAAGAGGAAAACTGCGCATCTTCGTACATAAATGTGTCAGAAAGATATTTGGACCAAGAAAAAGTGGAAGACGGAGAATACAGAAGGCTATGAACCACGAAATAAGAAACCTATTGGGGGAAACATTGTTACGTTAGTAAAATCAATGCCGCCATAAAAAGAATAAACGATTGGAAACCGATGACGGGTAGACCAGAGCGACGACTTGAGGGCAGGTGGCAGGACCGAGTAATTAAAAACCCGACGACTATGTGCATGAAAACAGGCCAACAAGAGCCAATAATAGAAGAGAATGGGTTAAAATGGCAAATAAGACGAAAACAGGGAGAAAATCGAAATTATTCATCGAATCAAATGAATCACTGAGCTCCATCAAGGATATATGTCATGGAAGTTTTCGGGTTTCAATTAGTGAGTTCTTTTGTTCCTCGCAAATACATAAAGTATCACCAGATACTACCAGTTGATATTCATTGAGAAACATGTACAGGGTTAGGGCGTTTGGAATGGTGAGTACACGTAACGGTGAGAAAGTAGAAGGAAGCGGCTGAGGTCATTCTACTCAGGAAGACTTGAAGAGTATTTAAAAACGGGAAAGCCTGTCATTGTCGTGCAGCGGCGCTTTCGTCAGCGCTTCAACATTAGCCGTAACGCTTCCGTTCCGGAACGTGAGACAATGATCCGATGGATACAGAATTTTAGAACGATTCTGTGTAAGGACACCATCTTCGTGGAAAGAGCAAGACAAGCTGTAATTTAAAGCCCAGGGCGCTCCGTACGAAAACGAGCTGCAGCACTCAAAATGAGTAGTCGAACTGTTCGCAGAATTTTACATCAAGATCTACGCTTTCACCCCTATGTAAACTCTGAGCGGAGAACTTTTTGATACCAGAATTGTGACAACGAAGAAATGGATGGTGCCACGACAAATACAGCCAGAACCTCAATGGAAGTTGCATATAATATCTCGTTTTGGTGGAGTGACGTGACCCCCTTGTTCCCCGGATCTCACTGCTTGCGACTATTTTTTGTGGGGAAAGATAAATGCTGAGGTCTACATCGATGAACCTCGAAATGTGCAAGAGTTTAGAGCAGCCATCACAAGAGAGAGGGAAATCGACACCGATTTGTTAGAGCGGGTGATGCAGAACTTTGCCATTAAATGGCAACATTTAAGCTTTCGTTTTACGTAATTGAAAATGTTCTACGCTGAAAAACAGCTGAGTTATTCTCGTTTCAAGAACGCCCTTCTATTACGCCCCCCTGTATAATGATCAATGATAGAAGCGGTTCGTTATGAAAGCCGTTTAGTATGTAAAGGCCTTTGCATGTACAACATTGAAGGCTCGAAAGATGAGATAAAAAACACAAGGTTTAACTTTAATCTACACTTTATTTGAAAAAATTCGACGACGTTTCGCTGACACAGCAGCTTTATCAAGAATGAAAAACAGAATGAACAAGTTGGATGAATAGAGTATGGTATTATAAACAAATCGAATGAATGGTTTTCTTTTATTAAGTGGTTTGAATAATTTGAATCAGATTTATTTTATCGAAGCTACGTTTATGTTCAGATGTTCTTATGCCAAAACTCCTATAGGTCCTATCGATATAAATTTTATCACAAGAACCGCAATTGAGTTTATAGATTCTGATTTACTTGATTTTTCAACATGAGATTTATTATTTTTAATATGTTTACCTAAGTTATTAGAAGTTTTGAAAGTTATATTAAGATTTTGTTTGACGAGAAAGGATTTAATATTTGTACTTGAAGAACCGCAGAATGTTAAACTGTTGAATATTTTATAGTCTTTATGAATAGGATATACTTCATTTATTGCTTTCTGATACAGTTTTTACGAATGATTAGATCTATCATATCCGGATTATATGAATTATTAATGGCTATCTGTTTGATGATGTTTAACTCTTTATTATAATCTTCTACTGATAAAGGTGAATTGAGTAACCGATGTACCATGCTGTTTAAAGCTGCAACTTTGTGTTGAATTGGATGTAATGAGTAGTTATGTATAATTGTATCAGTATGTTTTGGTTTACGAAAGACCGAAAAAACATGATTATTATTTTGTTTAGTGATTTTCAAGTCCAAAAATTAATGGAATCGTTCTGTTCAATTTCTATCGTGAATTTAATGTTCAAATGGATGGAATTAATGAAATTAAGAAATAAGTCTAATTGACGAGTAGTTCAATGAAACATACTAAGATGTCCACTTTTAGCAGAGATTTTTATGAATAATATTGAACAGAAAATTCATACACATTCACTCATTTCCAAATTTCTTTATTGGTATATATATGTTGACGACATCTTAGTATGTTTCATTGAACTACTCGTCAATTAGACTTATTTCTTAATTTCATTAATTCCATCCATTTGAACATTAAATTCACGATAGAAATTGAACAGAACGATTCCATTAATTTTTGGACTTAAAATCACTAAACAAAATAATAATCATGTTGTTTCGGTCTTTCGTAAACCAACACATACTGATACAATTATACATAACTACTCATTACATCCAATTCAACACAAAGTTGCAGCTTTAAACAGCATGGTACATCGGTTACTTAATTTACCTTTATCAGTTGAAGATTATAATAAAGAGTTAAACATCATCAAACAGATAACCATTAATAATTCATATAATCCGGATATGATAGATCTAATCATTCGTAAAAAACTGTATCAGAAAGCAATAAATGAAGTATATGCTATTCATAAAGACTATAAAATATTCAACAGTTTAACATTCTGCGGTTCTGCAAGTACAAATATTAAATCCTTTCTCGTCAAACAAAATCTTAATATAACTTTCAAAACTTCTAATAACTTAGGTAAACATATTAAAAATAATAAATCTCGTGTTGAAAAATCAAGTAAATCAGGAATCTATAAACTCAATTGCGGTTCTTGTGATAAAATTTATATCGGTAGGACCTATAGGAGTTTTGGCATAAGAACATCTGAACATAAACGTAGCTTCGATAAAAATAAATCTGATTCAACTTATTCAAACCACCTAATAAAAGAAAACCATTCATTCAATAAAACTTTGACATATTACATATAAAATCAAAAGTTTAAGATCTCCTAGAAGCATTAGAAATAAATAGATACAAACATTCGGACAAGCTGTTGAATGAGCAGGTAGATGTGAATTATCCGCCCCTACTTAACTTGTTTAATTAGTTTTTATTACCTTCCATACTAACTGTACAATGGCTCGGTGTGGATTTTCCTGTTATTCATCCAACTTGTTCTACGATTTGTTTATAATACCATACTCTTCAATCTGTTTGTCATTCTTGATAAAGCTGCTGTGTCAGCGAAACGTCGTCGAATTTTTTCAAACAAAGTGTAGATTAAAGTTAAACCTTGTGTTTTTCATCTCATCTATATCATGGATCTACATCAAGTAACGGCTTCCACAATTCAAAAAAAAGGCTCGAAAGATGTTACGGCTATTTTCTCGATCTATTCAATGACAAGTATAATAATGAGCAACATTGTGATAATCACATAAAATTTTCAAAACGAAAACTTTGGAACATACTCAGTAACCCTGTATAAAAGATATCTCACAATTTCCTTGAGTGAGTTTTTTATTCATTCTTTCTCTTGAAGAAATAATTCAATTACGAATGATTGTGGGGGCACCCACATAACACATGCTGTTATTTCACATCTAAAACATAATTATGTTGAATCCTGAATACATTTGCACCTCAATTAGAACGGCTTAACCATTCTGACGCACGGTTACTCTCCCGTGTTTCAAGTAAATAATGTAGGAACAAAAAAATTATACTCACAACACAACTGTCGTAATCCTTGGAAATTAAATTACATACCTGAAAAAAAAAAAGAAAATTAATCAGATTGCATTGTAGTAATTCCTTTGGGAAAAATGAAAAAAAAAGTGATTTATATCGTCTTCCGCTCCTATAGTTAGTCCTTTCATCGAAAGTGAAACAAAAAAGAAAATACAAAGCACAGGATAGGAGAAAGGCATGAAGATAATCACAATGGCTTGAAGGCGATATCGTCGACGCTCGACTGTGGTTGATAGATAATAATGTCGTCTGATTACAAAGCAAAGTGAAGAAAATGCTTCCCCCAGTGATTAACATAAAGTTTTCTGACTAGCGCTGGCTCAAATTGAAATAAATCGTTCTTTAATGTATATTATACAAGGTGAATAACATGTAACTAACACTTGAATGGCTTTTACAAATCGCTTGGAAGTGTAAGAGTAATTCGATGATACTATTCAAGAATTATCAAAAACAAGTCGATTGTAACTGTCATGATAGTAAATCCCTTTGGAATACTGTTAACTCGATCAATCCTAGCGGTGATAGAGGTATTCAGATTAAGAGTATAGTAAATTCAATGAATGAATCAATTCAAAGTGAGAAGGAAATTGCGAACTCCTTCAATGCATATTTCACCACAGTTGGCGAAAATCTTGCGAAAGCAATTCCAAAACCAAGAGACAGGATTCTGAAGAAGAGGGTCTCTGTTGAAAACTCCATCTTTCTCTCACTCACTTCATGTGAGGAAATAAAAATTGCGATTATGTCACTAAAGAACAATAAGTCACCAGGAATAGATGGAATTAAATCAGAGGTTCTCAAAATCTTAGTCGATTACATTGCTTCACCATTGTCTTATTTGATTAATAGAATAATGCTTATGGGTATAGTGCCGAGAGCATTCAAGGTGGGATTAATGAAACCATTGCATAAATCGGGCAGCAAGGAACAAATGTCGAACTATCGACCAATAATATTAATAAGTAATATATCGAAATATTCATTTCTGATCAAGTCTTGGTAGATATAACCTCTGTTTAGTTTTCGTTGAAGCACCCTGTATAGATAACGCTTTTATTTTGCCTGAATGTTGTTTGTGCAGTTTTGAGGATATTATCAGTTGAATGAAATGCGTCATAGTTCAATTCATAACTTTTTATTCTCATGCTTAGAGACATCTGTTAAACTAGCCGAAAAGGAATAACCAACAGACCTGATTATTTTTAAAGGACACACGACACTGCTTTCATTCGCTTTCAATTTCTACTTATACACCTACACGAGATACTGGGAAAAGAATCTTGATAGTTAAATCGAAAAAACCATAATCTGAACTTCTATCGCTTGAATGCATCTCTGATATGACAATACATCTATTTTAATGCTATAAATGAGATAAAAAACACAAGGTTTAACTTTAATCTATACTTTATTTGAAAAGAGTATGGTATTATAAACAAATCGTAGAACAAGTTGGATGAATAACAGGAAAATCCACACCGAGCCATTGTACAGTTAGTATGAAAGGTAATAAAAACTAATTAAACAAGTTAAGTAGGGTGAGTAATTCAAATCTACCTGTTCATTCAAAAGCTTGTCCGAATGTTTGTATCTATTTATTTCTAATGCTTCTAGGAGATTTAATTTTAAACTTTTGATTTTATATGTAAGATGCCAAAGTTTTTATTGAATGAATGGTTTTCTTTTATTAAGTGGTTTGAATAATTTGAATCAGATTTATTTTTATCGAAGCTACGTTTATGTTCAGATGTTCTTATGCCAAAACTCCTATAGGTCCTATCGATATAAATTTTATCACAAGAACCGCAATTGAGTTTATAGATTCCTGATTTTCTTGAGTTTTCAACACGAGATTTATTATTTTTAATATGTTTACCTAAGTTATTAGAAGTTTTGAAAGTTATATTAAGATTTTGTTTGACGAGATAAGGTTTAATATTTGTACTTGCAGAACCGCAGAATGTTAAACTGTTGAATATTTTATAGTCTTTATGAATAGGATATACTTCATTTATTGCTTTCTGATACAGTTTTTACGAATGATTAGATCTATCATATCCGGATTATATGAATTATTAATGGCTATCTTTTGATGATATTTAACTCTTTATTATAATCTTCTACTGATAAAGGTAAATTGAATAACCGATGTACCATGCTGTTTAAAGCTGCAACTTTGTGTTGAATTGGATGTAATGAGTAGTTATGTATAATTGTATCAGTATGTGTTGGTTTACGAAAGACAGAAAAACATGATTATTATTTCGTTGAGTGATTTTCAAATCCAAAAATTAATGGAATCGTTCTGTTCAATTTCTATCGTGAATTTAATGTTCAAATGGATGGAATTAATGAAATTAAGAAATAAGTCTAATTGACGAGTAGTTCCAATGAAACATACTAAAATGTCGTCAACATATCTATACCAATAAATAATAAATAATAAAGAGTTAAACATCATCAAACAGATAGCCATTAATAATTCATATAATCCGGATATGATAGATCTAATCATTCGTAAAAACTGTATCAGAAAGCAATGAATGAAGTATATCCTATTCAAAAAGACTATAAAATATTCAACAGTTTAACATTCTGCGGTTCTGCTAGTACAAATATTAAATCCTTTCTCGTCAAACAAAATCGTAATATAACTTTCAAAACTTCTAATAACTTAGGTAAACGTATTAAAAATAATAAATCTCGTGTTGAAAAATCAAGTAAATCAGGAATCTATAAACTCAACTGCGGTTCTTGTGATAAAATTTATATCGGTAGGACCTATAGGAGTTTTGGCATAAGAACATCTGAACATAAACGTAGCTTCGATAAAAATAAATCTGATTCAAATTATTCAAACAACTTAATAAAAGAAAACCATTCATTCAATAAAACTTTTACATATTACATATAAAATCAAAAAGTTTAAGATTAGATCTCCTAGAAGCATTAGAAATAAATAGATACAAACATTCGGACAAGCTTTTGAATGAGGAGGTAGATGTGAATTATTCACCCCTACTTAACTTGTTTAATTAGTTTTTATTACCTTTCATACTAACTGTACAATGGCTCGGTGTGGATTTTCCTGTTATTCATCCAACTTGTTCTACGATTTAATTATAATACCATACTCTTCATTCTGTTTGTCATTCTTGATGAAGCTGCTGTGTCAGCGAAACATCTTCGAATTTTTTCAAATAAAGTGTAGATTGAAGTTAAACTTTGTGTTTTTTATCTCATTTATATCATGGATCTACATCAAGTAACGGCCTCCACAATTCAAATATTTTAATGCTTTCCATACCTTCGGCGACTTCACATTTAAAACAAATGTGAAAAAACACAAACGTGGCATAAGTGTGATAGTTTCTTCTCCATCTCGATGGATTCATGCAATTTCAAGGTTCTAATGGAGTCCGTGAAAGAAAATCGTTGTTTTCCCAACATCATCTGTCGTAAAAATTAGCTAAACAGTAAAAACCGCCAATCCATCAATTGCAGGAACAACACTGTTCCATGGGTGCAATTCTAGCTCGTAACAGCTTTCCCCCTTTGTTCACATACCGCAACTGGCATACTTGTGCCAGCAGAGAATTATTCAAGACATACGGGTGATTTATAGAATGATTTACGGCAAGTCTGAAGAGAAATGATCTCGGCAAAAAGACTCACAACCGAGCGTAAAGCGAAATTGTTTTGTTCCGAGCTTGATGCAGCGTCGTATATGCCTCGGTCAGAAAACATACAAAAGCTTTTCTTTCGTCGAATGTATCTCATTTATTTCATCGCGGCAAGAGACAAGCCAATAGATGCGTTATAGAACATTCAAGTCATAGTTTTGATATATACGGTCGCTTTGTAATAGACGGAAACGTTTACTTATGTACCAAATGTTTTATTATGGAGATCGCAAAGATAATACGGAATTTAGTTTCATATTTATAACGAAGATGAAGGAAAATATATTGTATACTATCCACAATTATATTTTCGAAAGAAAACACACGTTTTCAAGAGATCAACTACAGCGTTTGTAGAAGTTATACAAGGACATCTGAATCAGTTCTGCCCGGTGTCTGATCGCATTGTTAAAGTAAGTGAAAAACTTAAGCCTAGGATCACTCCCTGAATTAGAGACAGAATATTCATTAAGTCAAAACCAACACAAAAATTTATACTTCTAGCCAAACAACTTCGTTGGGAGGATTAATAGTTCATCCAATAAGTGTCAAGAAATTTGGAAAATTGTAGAGCAGCAGCTGAATAGGTATAGGGTGATCTGAAGCTTGTGTTGAACGGTTATATGGTGACTGACCGGGAGAAAATTGCTGATGCATTTGTGGAACATTTCTCTAATACGGGAGATGCTTTGCTCTTTTATCACTTCGGCATGAATATATTCTTGCCCCCTACGTGCCAAGAACTATTAATGTGAACTTAGCCACACTTTTCCAAATACAGATTCTGACATGGGGAATGTTGAATGTGGGATAGAGTGAATAATGTGCGCAACGTTGCCAAATCTAAAATATTTCTCCTTCGATAGTAAAATCAATTTCTTAGATCTAACAATTACCCGGGAGAATAATAACCGTTTATCAATTAATATCTTCAGAAAACCATTCTAGGAAAGGTTAGCAACCTGCCTAGGTTAAAACAATTCATTGCTCAAAGCACCGGAGATGCAGCCTCGAAACAAGGACAGAAAACACGGAATACGACCCGCGCGCGAAATAGGAATAAACTCTACAGGAAGAAGCATCAAGTAAGAATAGCCTGCTGGAACATAAAAACTCTATTCTCCAAAGACCACGAAATAATCCCTGAAATGAACGAACACAAAATAGATATATGTGCACTTGCCGAAACCAAAAAGAAGGAAGAGGATTATCAAAATTAAATAATTACATCTTAGTATACTCTGGAGTAGAAAAAGACCAAAGAGCAACATCGGAAGTAGGACTACTAGTACATGAAAAATACGAAGAAAATATGGTAAACGTAGAATATGTTAGCGATAGAATCCTGAAAGTCACAACGTCGTTCGACCGTCCGCTACATATCCTATCAGTATACGCACCTGACATAAGCAAACCAGAGGAAGCGGCGGTAGATTTTTATGAAAGTCTTCAATCACAACTAGATAAAATACCAACTAAAGAAAAGATAATCATATTAGGAGACCTTAACGCTAGAGTAGGTAACGAAGTAATAAACGGGGTAAAACAAAAATATAACGAAGAAGTAATTAACAGAAACGGCGAAATGTTGACGGAATTTTGTGCACAGAACGAGTTGCGAATTAATAACACTTTTTTCCCTCACAAAGAACAGCACAAATATACTTTTTACGATAACCGAAACAACAAATCCATAATTGATTACATTATCACTAACCGAATGTTTCTACCCCAACAAATCTTAGATGTAAGAGTTTTGTCATCAGCTTACATTGGAACAGACCACAAGCTCGTTCTAGGAAACTGAAGATGACAACTCAATTAAAAAGAAAACACCATCTGTAAAAACTAAAAATTTAACGTAGAATCGCTCAACAATGAGAGCACAAAACAACTTTATTCAAACCGTTGCAAACAGTATATAACTCGTAATCCAATATTGCAGCAAGATAACCCCGACATAGCATGGCTCAAACTAAAAGAAAACATAAACAAGGGTGCCACAGAGGCCTTGGGAACCCGCACGGTATCACAGAACGGCAAACCTAATAATAAACCCTGGTTCACCACTGAAGTCGAAAACATTACAAAGAAAAAAAAATATATCTAGAATATAAGAACCATCCGACACCAGAGAACCGAAATAGATACATAGAAATAAGAAATAGGGTGAATAACAGAGTTCGGGAAATTAAAGAAGAATACTGGCAGAGATTTAGTGCTGAAATGGAAGCGGATATATACGGAGCGCAAAAACGAATTTGGAAATTATTAAGGGTATGAAAAGGACACCAATGAAACTATACAACTGAAAACAATCACAAACGAAACATGGGAAAAATACTTCAAAAATCTTTACACCGAATCAGAATATGAAGAAGAACCCCCAGATGAAGACTTAGAAAACGACATTATAAATGTACCGGTAACAATCACGAAAGAGCAAGTAGCTATGGCAATAAGTAAACTTAAAAATAGGAAAGCTCCAAATGAAGATAAGATAACAAATGAGATGATCAAATATGGCGGAGAAGCCATGAGAGAAGAGTACACAAAACTGTTTAACATCATAATTCAACACGGAAAAATACCAGAAGAATGGAAAAGAAGTGTAACAGTGCCTATCTTTAAAAAGGAGACAAAACAAATCCTGCCAACTATCGCGGAATAACCTTATTAAGCACCTCTTTGAAACTGCCGATGACATAACGTCAACAATGCCAATCAGCGAAGCAACAAGGCTTTCGAAAAAACCGGTCCACGGTCGATGCACTATTTATAACAAGGCAATTAGTAGAAAAGTCTCTTGAATATAACACTCCAGCATATCTTTGTTTCATAGACTTAACGAAGGCCTTCGACAGAGTCCAACTGAAGGATTTAATCAAGATACTGGAAAACAAAGAGGTACCCAAAAAATATATAAGACTCATAAAAGATCTGAACACTAATACAACAACGCAAATACGAACAAACCACACCTTAACGCAGCATTTCGGAACAACGTCGGGCATCCGCCAAGGTGATAGTCTTAGCGCTCTACTATTTAATACTGTTATGGACCAACTTGTAGAGACCGTTAAAACTTGGGACTAGGATACCGCATGGGAACCTACAAAATTAACATCTTATGCTATGCCGATGACGCCGTACTCATTGCAGAATCAGAAGACGACCTACAAAGAATGTTATACGCCTTTAGCAAACGCGCAAAAATTTCAATATGGAAATCTCAACAAGTAAGACAAAATGCATGACCATAGCTAAGGAACCTCTGCGCTGCAAGTTAACAATAGACAACGCCACTATAGACCAAGTCATGTCATTCGAATACTTAGGGTGCAAAATAACAAGCACAGGATACCTTGAAGATGAAGTGAGGAGACAAGTGAACAAAGCAGCTGCAGTATCAGGACATCTTAAACAACCAATTTGGAGAAATAAACACCTCAGTATACCATGCAAATCCAGAATCTACAAAGCATGTGTGCGACCAATTATGACATACGGGGCAGAAACAAGAGCGGAAACGTCGGTAACAAAGAGGATACTAAGAACAACAGAAATGAAAACGCTAAGAACTATAACCGGTTACACATTGAATGACAGACAAAGAAATACCGACATAAGGAAAAATGTGAAACAGACGATATTGTAAGATGGGTAAGAAAAAAGAAGAGAATAGAACCAGCATGTAAACAGAATGACCACAGATAGAATAGCCAAAATCGTATATAACAACATACCACACGGAAGAAGACCCGTTGGACGACCACCAAATCGATGGCGAGACAGTTGGCAATCAACTTCACAAGAACTGCTGCAGGGAAACCGGAACTGAACAGGCGCTACGCCTTCTACACGGTGAAGAAGAAGAAGAAGAAGAAGAAGAAGAAGAAAACCATCGTACACGGATAATGTCATACCCATAGATTCATTTCAGCCGTATTATCAAAAATAGCAGCGTTCAAATCCATGATTCACGGAGCGATTTCTTTGCCTTTATCGGACATGAACCGAAAATCAGAATTTAACACCATTATGTTAATAGCAGAGAACAACGGCTTCGATATAAAAGCAATAGAGTTTAATTATTCGAAAAATGCGCAACAACACATTCAACATGATATATTCCCAATCGAAGAGAAAAAAGTCCGAAAAATTTATGTCTCTAACATATTTTGGGAAGACGTCAGAACAGGTTGCTAGAGTTTTATCTGATAGTAAAAAGTTCACAATGCATTCAAACCAACTAGCAAATTGTCAGGCCTGCTTTTCAACACAAAAGATAAAACAGATAAATTCGAAAAATCAGGAGTATACCAATAAACATGTTCTGAGTGCAATTCCTTTTATATAGGTCAAACAGGACGCTCTTTCAAGGCTAGATATAAAGAACATTTCCGGTCATTCCTACATCAGAAATATGATTCAGCTTTAGCTGCACATTGTCTGAATGAGTGTCATCCTTTTCCAGAACTTCAACAGCTAAAAATTCTTCATTCCTGTGATAAATCTTATAAACTCAATTTCTTTGAATCGATGGAAATTTTCATGGCATCTAGGGTGGAAAGGGTTAAGCTCCTTAACGACCAGGTAGACTTAATTACCTACCAATCACCATTATTCAAGTTACTGTGACCTCTACTAGCATTTTATTGATGGTAATTCCTGTATTGTACATGAGTATTCAGTTTTCATTAGCTTGTTGTTGATAATGGACGTATGTCCGAAACCGGTCCAACCAATGTAAAAATTCATCATTCTTTACATCAATAAATTAGTGATAGTTAAAACATAGTAACTTGTTTTATTTTATTATTCATTAAAAACATATCCTCATCGATAAAATTTTTGAAATATGACCACCTAGAAAATACCACTAAATTTGCTCATTTCCAAATTGTTACATTTAATTTCTCACAACACCCTGTATAGAACATTTTTCTAACATTCATACATCCCTATTTACAGGAAATTAAATGCTCTTTCCGATGGTATGTCTAAATTTCATGTGGCTAGAAGAATAACGGAGATATTTCTATTTTTATGGGCAAAAATACAAAAATTCTTGAAATCAAGAAATGTTTAATAAGAGAGAAACAATTTTTCGAAAAAGTGTTATAAGGCTTTTTTGTTGCAAATGATATGTACAATAACCCTCTGAAGTTTGGCCATCAGCATCCGATTCATCGCCTGTAAAGATTTTGTAAACGTCTTTTGTAGCACTGCGGTCGAATTTCTTCAACATTTCATGGAACCTAATGACGAGAGCCTTCTTTTGAGCAATTGTTCAGTTGTGTGGCATCCAACGCGAACAAATATTTTCGACAGCCAAATATTACTGCAATATTGAATGAACGCTAGTGGAACTAATTTTAAGGGTTCCTCAATCTCACTCTAAGTCACATAGCGATCATCGTGTAACATTTCGCGCACTGGATCGATGGTTTGTGGCAAAACAATTGTTTTTGGACGACCTTCACGAAGTGAAGCAAGACCCCGATAGAATTCGTTATACCATTGTTTCACAGTGGCCAAGTGTGGAGCTTCATCACTAGCAAGTTGATCCCAGTACTGTCGTCGAAAATCGTAAAAATCATCGCACATAAATGTTTACGTGTTGATTCCAGTTTTTGTGCAATTTGAATTTTTCAAATGACTATAAACAAAATAAAACTAAGTCGTACGTCAAAGTGTTGTAAGTACGTTAAGGTTAAAAATACGCGACGCAGTTATCGGATGGGAGTTGTCAACAGTAAAACTGCTAGAGGCGCAAAATTTAGAAGGTAACCTACGTATAACACATAATGACAGATAGCGAATAATTGACATATTTAATAGCAATGTAAATCATCTAGCACTGTTGTATCCCGAGTTCATGCAACTAGTCAAATCTATTACGTTTAATTCCCAACTAATCGCTCGTATGCACGCCTAGAAAGTTATGGCAATAAGTTTACTGGTGTGTGAGTAGATTGGTCAAGATGCTCTTATCCTGTTAGTTGCTTGAGTAAGACCCCAAAAGCCGTAAAGCTAACCGAGCACATCAACAAGCTACCCTCGCTCACTTTCACGAAATATCTTAAGTTGAAAGTTGAAACCATTGAACTATAATAAACTGGAATGCTCACATCCGGAAATTAGCCTAATAGCAAGTCGAACGAGAAGGGAACGAATAAATGAGGGTCTTTGGTACTTATTCTTTCAGACTATAGTTTTCGTAACAATTTGAATTAACAGCGACTTAATTGAATCGCAACCTTTCTGCAAATGTGAGATAAGTTCAAAAGGTCAAGGCCTAAGATGAGTTTGAAGAAAAGTTGAATGACTGGGTCAGTAAGCTTTGCTCAGAATTGTATTATGAAATCATATTTGTTTGTGATATGTAGAGATATGAATCATACTCTGAAGAAATATGCATATTTTTCGATTCTTCAACATACTATCTGTAATGATTATTTTCAAAATCCGCTTGAAACGATTGTCAAAATTTTGGTTGATGCTAAATTCGTACAACTGATTTCTATATTTAGTTCGTTTACAGTTCTCGATTTGTCAGTTCTCACAAGTATGTTTTGCGATTTTCACAATGGATAAAAACATCGAACAGAAAATTTGTCCCAAATTTTGTATTGCAAATGAAATATCGAGTGCTGAAATGCTGAAAATGTTACGGAAGTTTGAGGTGAATCAACTTTATCAAAAACACTTGTATATGAGTGGTAGAGTGCATTCAACAGCTGTGAAGAAAATGGTGATTGAACACAGTCATTTAAGTTTGAGAGAGATAGGCAATGAACTTGTCTCACGAATTAATTCGTACCAGTTTAAACATTGCATTTATGTCAATATTAAACTTTGCAATTAACGTGACCTGTCCCTGAAATTGTACTAATAAAATAAATTCAGAAAACAAAAGATGGTTAACATCTGAAATCAAGCTTGAAAGTAGAACGCTGCAGGATCTTTATTGCTTGGCAAAAAGCTTGCAAAGTAAAAACTTATACGACAACTATAAATCCCAGAAAAAGAGTATGACTGCCTCATTAGAATGAAAAGAGAATTCTATGGAGAGTTGATCAGTTATGCAGATAATAAACCAAAAAAACTTGGGATATAGTGAATGAAATTTCGGGTCGACATAGAAATAGGAACCATATTGTTCTCGAACAAAATGGTTCTGAGATAGCCGACTCTCATGTAGTAGCCGAGAGATTCGGAGGCTACTTCTCAACTGTGACTGATAGAGCACTTCATGACGTCTTTGGCTCAAATATGTCCGAGAGATGCACCTCTCCTTCATTTCATAATGAAAGCACATTTGTGTACTGGCCTGTAGAAGAGATTGAAGTGATCAATCTGATACAAAAATTAAAAAATAAGAATTCATGTGGTTATGACGACATTTCTACAAAATGGATCAAAAGAATTGGTTCCTAATTGCGCACCCTCTAACCCATTTGATTAATTTATGCATAGAATTGGTACAATATCCACTAATGCTCAAGCTAGCAGACGTAATACTTCTACATAAAAATGTACGACGTGAATTATTGAGTATCTACAAAGTTGGCAGTCGCCAGCAATGATGATTTTTTCGACTTCAATGAAGTCTATTCCAGACAAAATTCCAGTTCCGTCAGATAAACTAGAACTTGTCAAATATTTAAATGACAACCGGAAGAATTTTCAAATGTTGAACGACTATCCGAATTTGAAAAAACTTTTTCTGAAGTTCAACACAGAGCTACCTTCGTCAGCACCTGTTGAACGAATGTTTTCATTCGCATCCATAGTAAACGCTCCACGCCGTAATGCTCTAAGTGCCGATAATTTCGAGAAACTAGTTTTACTGAAAGCAAATTATACAAGTATTTTCGAATCAGTTTAGTGAGCATGTCTATGCTGTTGTGACCATTTCTTTTTCATTTTAAATAAAGTTGGTATTTTTATTATGTCTCTCATCTTTCAGTTGAGTATCTTTCATATTATAACAATGAAACTTGATATTTTGTTTTGCTGATATTCATTAGCCACTGTTAATCCATTATAATGATACCTAACTGTAACACCAACACAAAAGGATAAGAGAGACAAACTCTGTGCTATCAAAAGTATTCATATAAGTACTCGAGTACAATTGTAATCAGTACTCAATTACTTTTTCACTAAAGTAATCGAGTGCAGTATTCGAATACTATTCCGACCAAAGTTATTATACTCATGCAAGATTCCTTTTTTTTTTACTCATCCCAACACTGAGTGTACAGTAGCTCCTGTTGGGTAGACAGGAAGGAATTTCGAAACCAGATTTGAAGAACATTTTTCCTTGGACAATAATTCTCCAATATGTGAATATATAAAACTACGAAATATTCAATAACATTGGATGATATAAAAATTCTTCACAATTGCGACAAAGAAGAGAAAATGAATCTGTTGAAATGTTTGGAAATCAAAAACGTTGTAAAACTCCAAGCGAAATCACCCTTAATAGCTAGCTAGACATTTATACCTGTCTACTACTTAATATCATATTAGGTTAGTATCTATATTTGTAAGTTCATTATTATATGATAATATCTTTTGTAGTTGTAACAAATTTAACTGGAAAATAATCGATTCTTATGGATAATTAAAAATTTTCTAACGATGAGCTATGCGACCCATATCACCTATAATTAATAGGAGTTGGATCTGATATGTCTAAGTTGAACAATGGTTACTCTCGAAATAAAAACTGATCTGTTTCAGCGTTTTCTGCAAATACTGTCTTCTTCTGAGTTAGAGGAGAGGGTTAAATTTTCGTTGGAACACCTATTTTTTCGGTGGGGGGGAAATCTTTATGGACAACGCTTTGACTCTGTCACGTCGGGTAGTGTGGGACTCCCACCATCAGCATCTGACGGAGTATACCCTAACTAAAACCCCTCCTGTTTTCCAAGATATGCATGGGTATCGCATTTGCATTACTTCCATGCATACTTGCCATTAAAGTCGTCTTGTTCCTTCCTTTTCATGACCACAGCATATTTATTGACAGCCAGCCAATTGTCCTGCGACGCCAACAAACCGTTAACAATGGTGTCCTCGGTCACCACCCCTTCTACTTCCTTGTTTATTTCCTTTCTGTGTTCTTCCTATCTGACGCACTCGAAAGCAGTATGATGTGCCGTATCAATCTCTCTACAATAGTGGCAATGTGCTCACAGCCTAACCTATTCTGTGCAGATAAAATTGAAAGCATCCATGTCCCGAGAATGATGAGTGATGTGGTAATCTACCTCTCCATGCATCCTGTTATACCAGGGACCAGGTTCGGTATCAACCTTGTTGTCCTAGCTCCCTTCGTTTCTGTCAACCTTCTTTCCTGCCATTTCTCCACTGTGATTATTCTTTTCTTCAGCCTGTTTTCCTTACCAATCCCATAAGTGCTGTTTCTCTCCTTTGCTAACAGATCTAAAGGATTCGTTCCAGCTATTACTTGCAGCTCTGTTGTAGAGACAGTCTTATAGGCACGGGATATTCCTATGGCCACTTTCCTTCTTAGGCGTTCAGCCACTATTTTGTACTTCCCTACGTGAAGTGTCTTCCACCACATAGGAGCAGCATATAAGAAAATTGAATCCACTACACTGCTCAAAATTTTCCTCCTATTTTGGCCCACTACGCCAATTCTGGGCAACAGCCGGTTGATGGCTACGGCCGTTTCACCAGCTCTGACTGCTCTCTGATTAATATGTTCTCCAAAGCTCAAATTCCTGTCAGACACGATTCCTAGGTATTTAAGGGTTTTTCCAAGAGTTATTATAGCTTCCTCCACCACCACCTCTATATCTCCACATTTTCCTTCAGATAGAAGTATAGCTTCTGTGGCTGAGACTTTGAGGTCTCTTGTTTTCAGGTAAGCAATTATTTTCTTAACGGCCCCGTTAATTTTTTTCATCAGTTCTGTCTCTGTCTTTGCCTTTGTCAATATAGATGGATTGTCAGTAAAAGCCAGAATTTTCACACTCTTGGGCAGGTTCAGTCTCAAGACCCCGTCGAACAGAATACTCCACAATAGAGGCCCAAGAACTGAGCCCTGTGGTACACCACAAGTCATGTCGTACTCCACACCCTTGTAGCTGACACGTCTCTCTTTCAGGTAACTTATGACAACATTCAGTAAGTATGGCGACACTCTTCTTTTCTCAATTTCTTCGAGAATAATATGCCATACTGCTGCGTTGAATACATTTTCTATGTCCAGAGTCAGCATGAGACGAAACTCTCTTGTTTTCCGAGTTTTACTCTTCTCTCTCTGCAGTTTCAACAACATATCTCAGCGCATCAAGAGTCGATCTTTCTTCCATAAAACCAAATTGTGAGCGCAATATATCACCTTTATTTTTCAACTCTTTTCTGAGTCTCATTTCAATCAGTTTAGTTTTGTCAACGAGTTCAGGAGACTCAGTAGCCTGTATCCTTTTGGGTAATTTTCGTTTTTCCCTTTTTTTCTATAAGGTATTGTTTTGCTGTTTTCCATATTGCAGGAAAATCTCCTCTGCAAAGCAACTAGTGGTTTCTTCTGGGTAATTTTCCGCTACTATCTTTATTACCTCTGGTGGTATTTCATCTGGTCCTGGCACCTTGCCATTGTTCAGGCGTCTGGCCGCTTGGAACACCTTGTATACAACATGTTGTACCTTAGTTCAGTACTTATCTGATGAAGGCACAGTGTCTTCCAAACGATTCACAAATGTTTTTGTAATGTAAATCAGTCCACAAAGCTGGACATTTGTGTTGAAGACAAATCAAATCTCTGAATGTGGTTTTCATCGTTTGATCGGCGACCATAACCAATCATATTTGACCTTTTCACCAGAAACTGTTTCAGATATGAAAGCGTTTGATCATTCGTATTCTTGTAAATGAGAATATGGTTTGACTGCTCAACCAACTGCGCCACACTCAAAAAACCTAAACTCCTCAACATATCTCTGATAGGAGTGAACCTACTACATCCAAGAAGTATTCCCAAAGCTCTGTTCTGTACTATTTGTAGCTTCCTAATGACCTCCCCCGTCGAAGAAAGCTGCAATGAAATGCAGTTATTTGAATGTGGAGCAATAATAGTGTTATAGACCACTCGTCTACACCATGGAGACAACTTTCTTGAAATCCTGCCTAGGTAACCTACTTTTTTTCCAATTTTCTTACATAAAAAATCAACATGTTTAGAGAAGTTCAACTGCTGGTCAAATACGACTCCCAGATACCTCATCTCCTGGACGAAATCAATAAGCTGATCATCCACAATAATTTCTAGATTGAAACTCCACGCACTTAAATTTTGATCCGAAAAGCATACACTTGGTCTTAGCAGCATTCAATTTCAGTTTGTTGATCTTCAACCAGTCCTGCAGTATATCAAGTGTTTTGTTCATCGTATAACCAATCTGTCAAAGTCACTATCAGTTATCGACACCAGCGCATCATCAGCAAACAAACTGAGAAAACAATCACCCAAGTACAAATTCAAATCGTTCATATACAAAATGAATAGCAGCGGCCCCAACACACTTCCTTGTGGCACACCACAACCCAACTCTGCTACCTGTGATAACACTCCCACGACCCTTGTCTTTTTACGCCTATTTGCAAGATAATTCTTTAACCAGTTCAGTACTGTCCCTCTGATGCCTAGCCTCCCACATTTTACCAGCAACCTTTCACGGTCAACGGTCTCAAACGCTCTCTTCAAGTCAACAAAAACGCCAAGAATAATATTTCCTTTATCGATATCTCTCTTCCATTTAGTGCAAACAAGTTGGCATGCAGACTCACACGAGTGATTCTTTCAGACTGAAACGGAAATAAAATATCATTTTTCTCATTGAACTTTATGAGATGTTCATAAACTATTATTTCCAAAATCTTTTCCAATACCGAAAGTAGGTTGATCGGCCTGAAATCCACTGGACCTTTCGGAGCATTCGCTTTAGGTACAGGTACTATTATACTGCATTTCAAATCAGTTGGCAATTCAGCAGTTCTTAAACAGGAGTTGACAGGAGTGTTTATCATCGAAGGGTGTTCCATTCAAAAACAGGAAGTTGTTATTGTCTCTAATACTGTGACTGCTAGTAAAAAACTAAGTACGCCTCTGAATTCTAAGTATATTACAAATAGCTGTTTCTACTCTTCTAAAATATTTCACTATAACCGAAATACAGGCGATGTTTGAATACGAAATTCTCAAAATCACCCTGAAGCACAGAAACTATGACAGCTAGTACAAATTTATGGTATTTTGTTTCTTCAAGAAGTAGTTTGGTATCACGAAAACTGCATCTATTTCGGTTCGCTCTTTCTAAAATCAACCCGAAAATACAACGTTATAACGCATAAGCAAAAATTTCAATATATAAAAATTTTTGAAGCACGTTTCGTTATTCACTGTGAGAATGACTATTATTAGCGTTGTTTGTTTTAATAGCAGAAATGTTGGAGGTCAACTAATTTTCATGGACTTGACGTTTGCTGATGCAAATTGGCATATTTGCTTCAGTTTTTGTTATTTTATCGGTAATGTATATTGATGAATTTGCCATTCTTTCAGGAAATTATAATAAGTTAACTATTCATAATATTCAATGCAAAAGTAAACTCAAAAATTTTCTTGAAAGTTAAGTACGACTGCACTTTGGAACATCTGCGAAAGTCACGTTATCATTGACAATTTCTTTGACATCAAATCATCTCCTTAGTCACTTGAAATCCAATTTATCCTCTACACTAAGTAGTAGGTTCGAAAAAAAGCTTAATCATGAATCCTTTGAAAATCAGATATCGCCCTAAATGTAATCATCAAGGTCTTGGCGGGGACATTATGGCACGGAACTTGAATGAAAATTGTATTAACTTCCTTTTATCTACATTAGCACAGCAATTTTCGACCTTGATGGGATTTAAAATGAGTTTGTCGAAAGTCATGAACTATGCCGTGAGAGAGCAAGCGTTAGCTTGTGTTCAAATCGGGGATATATTTAGAATCTGATATATTAGTGTTCATAATGTGTATACACATATGGTATATGAAGTATGAAAAATGAATTTATTTGGCTTTGAATATACACACAACCAAATTTACATGGAATCACTCGGTATTTCACATTATTCATTGTTTTTGAACATGGATCTTTGACTACTTGTGAAGAATGAAGTTTTTTGTTGTAAGAAAAACTGAAAAGTACGATAAGAAATGTTGAATAATCAGCACATGTTCGGGATATTGTACCCAGTCTAACTGAGATTTAAAACCGTGAATTTTAAAATTTAAAAAAGCCTATAATCATGATTAAAGATGCCTTACGTTGGACTGTCTGATGTACAGAGGGGTCGAATAATTGCTCTCGTTGAAGAAGGGGTGACACAGAGGGATATAGCGGCCTCAACGGGGGTATCACAGGGGGTAATTTCAAAAACCTACGCCCGATACGTGGAGCTACAATCTCTGCAAAGTGGCCTAGAAGAAGTCGTAGGAAGATCACTTCTGAAGAACCAGACCGCATGTTATGCCAAATTGCAAGAAGATACCCTAGTGCGGCACGCCCAATACTCCAAAGGCAATTTCTGGAAGCAACATGCATCAGTGTATCAGTCAAACGATGAGTCAAAGACTCAGTAATCGATAACAAAGATTAACAGACTTGATTGGTGTATCGAGCACCAAGATTGGAATATTGAGAATTGGCTGTTATTTTTCGTTTGGTGTTCGATCAGATGACCGCTGGATTCGGGTTTGTCGTGGACAAGCAGCATCAGCAAATTCCGAAATTCCAAGGAGGTAGTGATATGTTTTGGGGTGGCTAAACAGATTTGATCTCGTGTCCTGCGAAACGGCTCGAAATTACGTGGACCTAGTTCTGGAGTCCGAAGTGAGACTCTGGCAAAGTTTTACTTTTATGCAAGATAATGCTCTTCCGCATACCAGCAACCTCGTGCGACATTATCTTGAAACAGAGGAATCGCTATTTTGGACTAGAGCTTGCTCTCCAGACCTAAATTCCAAAAAAGGAAAATTAAAGCGCCAATCAAGACTCATCCAAGCCGCCAGGCGAGTGGCAGAATATCATCCCAGAGGAGGTGATCTAACCTAATTCAAAGCATGCCTAGACGGATACAGGCTTGTATCAGGACAAGAGGAAGTAATACAAGCTACTGAGGTCGAGAAAAAAACACAAACTCTGTGAGAAAACAATCTTCAATTTTTTTACTACATGCGGAAAGTCTCTTATTTTTTTTATTTGTTTCTTTCTTGAAATAAACCATAATTTATTTATTTTTTCAATTGAAATATCTCAAAAAGGATCCATATAAATTTTGTTGTGTGTATTCACTAATATATTGTGGAATACCTAATGTTGATAGGTTTCTGAAAACAATATACAGAACTAGATTTGACCTTATACATTCTGCCAAAAAAGTGCCGAGAATTATTATATTATTTTTCGTGAACCTTTTACGACGAGAAAAGTACGAAATGAGAAATTTGATTTGTCAAAAACGGACTTTCCTTTCGTTCGTCCTAGATACCCAGGGTTCGACTGAAGCGTCTTTTGTATATCAGACCATTCTTTTATATCAACGGCTTCGATCGGCGTACTGAAAGTTGGACGCATAGAAAACTAATCTAAAATAAGAAGTAAAGGAAGATTGATTTGTTGTGCTTCACAGGCGTGACTTAGAAGACGGCGTTCGACCAACCAATAGTAACTTAAACTGAAGAACAACGGGATCACACTTTGTGAGGTCTTAATGTAACGTTGGCATAATAAAGAAAATTCGATTTACACTTATTTATTATGTTTGTAACGCGTTTCGATAATACAACGCCTTCATCATATACCAAATGAAAACTAAACTGAAGTACAACAAATTATATATGTTCAACAACATTGGATTGAAAGCGAGTATTCACGCTGCGAAGGTTATACTGTGTATTTGGGGGACCAAGTCGGTATTTATTATGAGCTGTTGAAACCGAACGAAACCATCACTGGGGAACGGTATCGAACTCAAAAATTTCAACATAGATGCGATTGAGTAAAGCATTGCGCTCTTTAGAAATGGCCTACAATACGGGCAGAGACACGAAAATTACTTGTAATTCTACAGCAAGACAACGCTCATATGAAGACAACTTACTCGTGGATAACCTCAAAAGATGAATACTTCTACCGTCACGGTATTCGAGCTCTGCCAGAAAGATGGGAAAAAATTGTAGCTAGCAATAGGCATTATTTTGAATGCTTGATTTGTAATCATTTTTCACAATAACGTTGTATTTTCATGAAAAGAAACCGCGAGAACTTACTTGCGGAACTAATAATTAGAGTTAATTTTTGTACTGATGAAACTATAATAATGTTAATTGAAGCTAAAAAGTTGGAATTTCTGAACTTTATAGCGGCAGACGCTAAAAGAGACAAGTGACGAAAATATAAATTTTCGGTCTTCAAGGGTTGCCAATGAAAACATAAGGCAACTAGTTTTCTTCGAATAGAAGTGGCTAAGTCTCTTTTTATAGGCGTCCAGTTATTGCGTAATATTAGTTTTCGATATCCGAACATTTTTTGAAAAAGAATTTCGCAATATAGAACACTAAAGATTCCATATCAATAAAAAATAGATCTAATATTTATAAATTGAATATTTTAACATAAAATCCGTGACAAATACATATTTTGACACTGAGCGTCAAGATTTCATAGCAAAATAGGTCAAATTAGCATTTTGACGCTCAAAGGCTCCAATGGGAAGGCACCTTTAGCTTAATTGGTTATTTTGAACGTTTTGTATAGTGTGCGTTGGCACAGTAGCTTTTGTGCTATTTGAGAAAATACAGTGTGTTCCAACGAAAATTTGACCCCCCCTATAACTCCGAAATGAGTAACATTAGCGAAAAACACCAAGACACGTCGATTTTTGTTTCGAGGGGGAGCATTTTTCGAAATAATTCGAAACTTGTCAGATCAACCCCCTACCCCCAGCAACCCTAATTTCGAAATTCATCATAGGGAATAAGGGTCGAGTGGCACCTTACTGTAAAGGTCTGTCAATTCTCCATTCTGATTTGTCATTTTTAGAATTTTAAATTAACATACAGGGTGTCCCAACCGAGGGTTGAATTCCTGCAAATCCCAAATACTAAATGAAATCGATTTATTTTGGCATAATGCAAGCGCAGGTTTATGCTCGGTCTAGAAAAACGACCTACACTTGTGAATTTGTAGTTGGTGCAATCAACCCCCTATTTCCAGCATCCCCAACTCAAAAATCATTCGATCGAAAACAGGTCAAGTGGCACCTCGTTGGAAAGGTATTTCAATTTTCTCTTCGAATTTGGTATTTTCGAAATTCAGAATCAGCATACAGGGTGTCCCGGAGCAGGAACACTGAAAACCCAAATAACTCTTTGAAACTGGTTCATTTCGGTATAATACGAGAACATGTTTTTGTTTGATTCGAGAATAAGACTCTCTTGCGTGAATATGGAATTTTTGCAATCAATCTCTTCCATTCAGCATCCCCAACTCAAAAAATCATACAAGTGATTACAGGTTGAGTGGCAAAGTTCCAGAAAGATTTTTCTATCTTCTGAATCACTGAGGCATTGGTTTCAGTTTGGCAATCGAGGTTTTCTGGCGTGAGGATCAGGATGAGGGGATGATGGAGAAACTGATTGGATGCTCATCTAAACAGGAAAACGAGATTTATTGAACTTGTATTCAATTGAAAACAAAAACTAACTTGATTATTACAAAATTGTTCAAAATGACCTCCGCCCACCTCCATACAGTTATACAGACGATTTTCGAACTCTCTTCTCACATTAGCGAAAACTTCAGGAGTCAAAAGTCGGCATTCTGTGATAATCCTCATCCGCAGCTCCTCCAGGTTTTCTGGTCTTGTGGCATAAACTTTAGATTTTAGATGGCCCTACAAAAAAAAAATCTAGGGGATTTAAATCTGGTGACCTGGCTGGCCACTCAACAGGTCCTCTTCTACCAATCCACCTTCCTGGGAAATTTTCGTCTAAATATTGGCGCACCCGAGCATCATAATGCGGAGGAGCACCGTCTTGTTGAAAACGCATTTCGTCCTCAGAAAGAGTTGGATCGTTCTGTAAAATTTCTGTCAATCTAGGATGTATGTGTTCCTCTAACAACTGTAGGTAGCCATTTCCATTCAGATTACCCTCAATAAAGAAAGGCCCAACTAGATGATTGCCAAAAATTCCTGCCCAAACGTTCAACTTCTGAGGCCTTTGCGTATGAGGATTCTGTGTGTCCCAATATCGACAATTATGTCTATTCACTTCACCACTGAGCATAAAGGTGCTTTCATCAGAAAAACAGATGTTATTCAGAAAATTTGGATTAGCGTTTAGGTTTTCACTTAGATTTTCACAAAACTGTAAACGACGATCTGGATCATCTTCGTTTATTTCATGCACTAATTTTACCTTGTAGGGGTGAAATTTGTGATGTTTCACGATTCTATGGACAGTTGTAGCTGATACACCAGTCAGACGAGATAGTTTTCTGATCGAAGTAGTATTCTCCATTTGTAGATGACCCACTACTGCCACTTCCGTTGCCTCATTTCTGACAGGACATGCCACTTCATGTTTTTGTTTGCCACCGAACCCGTAGCTAGGAATTTGTCAACCAAATATTTAACGTACTGGTGACTGACTCCTTTCTCTTTCAGGATGGTTCCTATCGAATATCCTTGCCGTTTCTTTGGCACAACTGTTATTTCGAAAATACGTCGATACAATTTCGACCCTTTCCTCAGTGGAATAAACCATTTTCAGATTAATTTCAACTGACGAACAACAACAATAATGAGGAACTGATCTGAATAATAATAATATTTCATTGCAAAAATGAGAAATAACAGATGACTGCACGCCAGATGGAAATGAAAAAATGTGAACATTTTCAATGCAGAAATCAGCTTTATTTCTTCGTAATTGATGCTCAACACATCGTACCCCAATACTTTTAACAGTTTCGAATTAATTTTAGTTGATAATTTCAAATGACGATATTGAATTTTTCGAAAGCGACATCCTGTATGGAGAGCCGAACTGAATGAAATGCTTTAATCATTCTGGAATTCAAAAACCTTTCTGAAGATATGCCACTTGAATTATTTGTATGATTTTCAAGTTGGGGATGCTGAATGGAAGGGGTTGATTACAAAATTCTATAACCACACAAGAAAGTCCTATTCTCGGATCAAACATGTTCTCGTATACCGAAATGAACCAGTTCCAAAAAGTTATTTGGATTTTCAATGTTCCTGCTTCGGGACACCCTGTATGATGATTCTGAATTTCGAAAATACCAAATTCGAAGAGAAAATTGCAGTACCTTTCCAACGAGGTGCCACTTGACCTATTATCGATCGAATGATTTTCGAGTTGGGGATGCTGGAAATAGGGGTTGATTGCACCAACTCCAAATTCACAAGTGTAGGTCGTTTTTCTAGACCGAGCATAAACCTGCGCTTGCATTATGCCAAAATAAATCTATTTCATTTAGTATTTGGGATTTCCAGGAATTCAACTTCACCCTTGGTTGGGACACCCTGTATGTTAATTTAAAATTCTAAAATGACAAATCAAGGTGGAGAATTGACAGACCTTTTCAGTAAGGTGCCACTCGACCCTTATTCCCTATGATGAATTTCAAAGTTAGGGTTGCTGGGGGTAGGGGGTTGATCTGAGAAGTTTCGAATTATTTCGCAAAATGCGCCCCCTCGAAACAAAAATCGAAGTGTCTTGGTGTTTTTCGCTAATGTTACTCATTTCGGAGTTAGAGGGGGGGTCAAATTTTCGTTGGAACACACTGTATAGATACTTTCCTTTTACTGGTAAATTATTTATTCATGTTATCATCTATGAAAACTTTTCATTGAGCGATGAAGACCTATTAAATTTATTTGAAGGATCCAAAAGCATCGCCTGTTTTGATGAAATAGCTCCACAGTTTGTGCATGAGCAATACCTAGAACAGTTCAGAATGAATTGGGGAACTGCTGAAAAGTTAGTTAATAGATTTGCTGAATATTATGAATGGCATGAAGAGTATTCAGAAAAATTTTCGCAACTTATTTACAAAAATATATAGATGTTATCTATTAGTGAAAGAATTTTAGTACGGAGATTGATAATTGTCCCAAAAATATCATAACACAAATTTAAAATTGTTACCTGTCACTATCAGCGTACAAAATAGAATTAACAATCCAATATTGAACTTCTTGCAGGTTCTACCAATATCCCTATCACTACCGCAGCTAAGTTTGTATACACCAGATATCTTTCCTTTGTCTATTTTACTTTCATTATTTCTGATGTATTCGGATAGATTAATTTGGTTCGGAAAGGGATGTCGATGGCCGAATAAAGCGAGGCCAATCTTTCACCACATCTCAGCCGCTGTTGAATGAACTGTAACATTCATATGCTCGAGTTTTTGATAAAGTTGATTCACCGTAACCTTCTGTAACATTTTCAGCGAATCGGAACACAAAATTCCATTTGAAATATCCAAATTTGAGACAATCTTTTTGTTCGATATTTTATCCATTGTGAAAATCGCAAAACACACTTGTGGAAACGTTCAAGCTCAGCAACAATAAAAATTTCGACAATAGTTTTAAGCAATTTTTAATATAATCAATTCCCGATAATTTTTTGAAAGAATGCATTGTTCATGAATATTAAGGTTCATAATAATAATTAAGTATTGAAATCGAGATTGTAAGACGGTTGACACGTTCCGAAATTACGAGAAACACAGGGCATTCCATTAAAAAAGATATACAAGTTTGATATGAATCTCTATAATGGGAGACCATGTATATTTTACAATAGTTTCAAGATATGCGGAAAATTAGCATCCAACTTTTTCCATATACTCAATATATTCAACATCAACAAAATTATTAATCAATTACGCACTGGATTGTAAATTATTTCCGCCACTTTGTATAATTTGAAATATTCTCTAAAGAGCGATTTGAAATTCACGGACAGACGTAAAAAATTCGACTGAGTAAACACAACATACTCTCAGAAAAGGAACAGAATATTTAAGGAAACAAAAATAATATTTTCACTTTCTCCCGCAATATAAAGATTAGTCGATGAATAAAATGCGAAGTTTTCATACAAAAATTGAACAGGCCACCTGGTTTCTATAGCTATCCGTCTTCATGTGACCTAAAGAACATATTACATAATATGAAGGGTTGACAGAACCATTAGTTCTTTAGATTATCGTCAATATCATTTGAGTGATCTCCTCGACGTTTAAAACGACCATCAATCATCGTTTTTATATCGAGAGACAACGTAATGTCGAAGAGATAGGAGAGAATCTGGAATAACCTTCAAATATATTTTGTGCTGATTCAAATCGGAACAACACTTGCGTTTCGAATAGTCAACTGAGGGATTTTATTGCGCAGATATCACGTTTTTTATACACAACTCAGAAAATAATGTCAATAACATTAATGAATTATGGACGGTGGTAAATTTGGACATGCAGAAAGCCACCGAAAAGGTTCATATTTGATTGTAACTATCGATATGTATATTCCTCCCGAGCTGAACCTACAGGCCGTCAAACATATATTAAGTTTCCTCTTCCCTTAGATAGACTTTCATATAGGTTACGCAGTGCAGAGCGCCTTTCAATAGTTAGTTCATCAAAGCTCTCGGGAGTGAACATCGTGAAATACACTCTGTGCAACAATTATTCGGTATTAGGTATTCGAAAATGGAATTCAGAACGCAAATGACTAATAAAGTGTTGTCGGGCCAATCTCTGTATTTCCTTCCTCTTCAAAGTCTCTCATTGATTGAAATATCTCTTTTACATTCCTTTTGCTTCTACGAACGACCTTTTCACCGAGAATTTGCTATTCTTCCGCCCTGTCGTTTTGCCAATTACTTCCGCTCTTTCCTGTAGTTCTTTATTCCTGTTCAATACTCTCTAGCTTTTTTCTCACATTTCACTTACTCACTATTTTCCCTAGGCCAAGCTCCTAATTGGCAGAAGTACTGAAGTAAGTAAACGAGACAAATTAGGAGCTTGGCCTAGGGAAAATAGTGAGTAGGTGAAATGTGAGAAAAAGGGTAGAGAATATTGAACAGGAATAAAAATCTACATGAAAGAGCGGAAGTAATTGGCGAAACGACAGGGCGGAAGAATATGCAGGTTCAAATTCTCGGTGAAAAGAGTCGTTTCTAGAGGCAAAAGGAATGTGAAAGAGATATTTAAGGTAATGAGAGACTTTGAAGAGGAAAGAAATATAGAGAATGAGTAAGGAAGAATAGTTCTTCAGAGAAGTTTGAGGTAGGAGCTGAGGACAAAGGCGGAAATTGATCTGGGAAGATGAGAAGCGCAATAAGAATTTATAAGGGAGAATAAAAAAGAGGGACAGCGTGAAGATCAAGGAAAGAATTTAAGGTAAGCAAGATCTAACAAAGGCACAAATATTAGAACAAGAGAAAGAAGCACGAGCGTAGAAAGTGCTGTATGAAAGAGACATAAGAGTTTAGATCTGTGCGATAGCACATTGCTAGAGTAAGTGCAAGAAATGTGCAAGAGGAGAATGTGAATGGTTAGAGCCTTGGGAAAATCTCAGGAAAGCGTTTCAGAGAAATATCCCGATCAATAAAAAGAGAGAATGATGCCAAATGAGAGTTTGGGAGGAAGTGGTCTGCTTAAAATATGAAACAAAAATGTGGCAGAAGTACAGAAGTAAGTAAACGAGGAAAATTAGGAGCTTGGCCTAGGGAAAGTAGTGATTAAGTGAAATGTGAGAAAAAGACTAGAAAGTATTGAACAGGAATAAAGAACTACAGGAAAGAGATTTAATGCAGAACAGCCTAAAAATGATGGACTATAAATAAAAATTGAAAAAATTCAGGAACGTGCTACGAACGCAACAGGGGTGAGTTTGAGAACAATGAGGAAGATTTCTGCACAAATGAGATCTATTGAAGGAGAGTCGTCCCCATTCTTCACACCGACAAGAAACGAAAAATAGTTCCTCCGACGTCTGATTTAGATATTTTCAATAAGTGGTTTCTTCGTCGTATCATAATACATATTATACAGGGTGTTTCCGAATAAGATGTCATAAATGAAGGATGCGAATCCCTGAATGATTTGAGCAAGAAAGTTCGAAGAACCAATGGTCAAAAAATGCTTCGTTGCCGAGATACAGGGTGTTAAAGTTGAGAAAATTTTTCGATTTTCTCTCGATAAAACCTAGACTTCTCAAGATTTCGGGCTCAAATTTTCCACATAAGCTATTAAACACAATCTGAATCACCAGGTGAGGCCAAATTTTGGAACAGTATACAGGGTGATACTTTTTCATGGGCCATGTTCCATTTTTACCCTCGGAACTTTTTTTTGGTACGCCACTGGCACTAACAAAAAATAAAATCGAATAGATCATTCGATTTGAAATTTTTTTTGACTCCTGCATTTTGATCGTAACTATCACCGTTTCTGAGATATTAATTATTGAAAATAATCCAATAGTTTTCCCATATCGAAGCCATGGAGATATTATCTCAATAACTGATGCAATTTTTCAGGAATTGAGCTAAAATTTACATTAGATATCTCCTTATTGTATGTTTATAACAAAATGAGGCAGAAATTCCTGACAGTATACAGGGTGTTATTTTTCACGTGCATTTTCCTCTTTTGCCCCTGAACTTTTTGTGGTGCGCTACTGGTATATTCTGAAAACAGAATCAAACAGATTATTCAAAGTGAAAACTTTTCTGTTCCTTGTATTTTTCCGTATCTGCCACCATTTTCGAGATATTAATCAAGAAAAGTAATCGTATAGTCCCTTCCGTATTGAAAGCTTGAAGATATTTTTCATGTTATTTCGGCAATTTGTGAAGACCTTGAGCTCGAATTTCAAACGAAGTTCACATTTTAAGATCTGCACCACTAGATTGGTAGGATTTATGAGAAAGTATAAAGGGTGATATCATTTCCTGATCATTGAATTCGAATTCAAAATGTGTTTTATTGAGTGTATAAATCGGAAGTAAATGAATAAACAACATAAATAATCGCGAATGATTTCAATAACAAAAACTCATAATGATGAAAACAAAAATTGAACAAACAGAACAAATCGAAGAAGATGTTGAAAATGTCCTCCACCTGAAAGAATACATGCTTCTGCTCGTCTCCGCATATTAGTGCGCACCCTCTGAAATATTCCTGGGGTATTTCTGATGACGTTACATGATGCTGTAATTCTATTCCTCAATTCTTCAAGTGTATTCACGGGAGAGCTATAAACCAAAGTTTTCAGATGTCCCCAAAGAAAAAAAACCAAACTGTTTAAATCTGGCGACCTTGGAGGCCAAGCTTCTGGTCCACCACGCCCTATCCAGCGGTTATTGAATGTCATATTCAGATATTCTCTAGCTTCCTTGCTGAAGTGCGGTGGTGCTCCGTCATGCATAAACCACATTCTATTTCTAGTTTGCAGCGGCACATCTTCTAGCAACACAGGTAAAATCTCTTCTAGAAAGTGGCGATATAAGGCTCCATTCAGCCTGTCTGGCAACAAAATGGCCCGATCAGGAAATCCCCAATTATTCCAACCCAGACATTAACCGAAAATTGTTCTTGATGGTGACATTCCTCAATCATATGGGGATTTTCTTCAGTCCAATAGTGATTGTTTTGAAAGTTCCTGATTGCATTTCTCGAGAAGGACGCCTCATCTGTGAAGATGATTTCGCTATCGAAAAGGGGATTTTGAGCAATGTTATGAAGGAACCATCGGCAGAAATTGAGTCGCAGAGGAAAATCGCGGGGTAGTAGAGCCTGGACGCGTTGAATATGGTATGGGTAAAGCAAGAAATCATGGAGAATTTTCCAGACCAATACAAATGAGATATTCAACTCTCTTCCAATTTTTCTTGTACTCAGCTGAGGATCCTCATCTATACAACTTAGGACTGCCTCTTCGATTTCCGGGGTCCTTATTGTCCGATTTGCCCCTTTCAAGTCATGATTCGGTTTGAATGTACCCCGTTCTCTCAATCTTCTGTGGATGTCAGAAAACGTACGCCTATCAGGAATGATTCGATTAGGAAGCGTTCTTGATACAAACGCCTTGCGTGCACTGCGTTTCCTTCAGCCACACCGTACATGAAATGTATATCGGCCATTTCTGCATTAGTGAAAACCATTTCAAAGATTATTGGTTACTACTTACAGCTGTTTCAAATGTAGGCACAACAAACTGAATGACAAAACTTAAAATCATTGAAGTGTCAAGTTTTTTTTCTATGATTTCATTTGCAAAATTGTATCAGAGCCTACTAAGCCTTTTGAAATCACCAACGTGTTCTGATATGAGGAAGACACGATAAATTCTGATGATTTTCAATTCAAAACGGTGAAAGACATGAGGATCAAGATGAGCACAAAATTATCCGAATTGAATGAAAAATCCGTTTCTGATTACGAAAAACGTCAGTTATGCACCGAAAAAATATACGGAGGCAAAGGGGTAGCCTGTTCGGGCGTTGTTGATTAATTTTTCGAAAATGGTGGCAGATACGGAAAAATACAAGGAACAGAAAAGTTTTCACTTTGAATAATCTGTTTGATTCTGTTTTCAGAATATACCAGTAGCGCACCACAAAAAAGTTCAGGGGGCAAAAAGAGGAAAATGCACGTGAAAAAATAACACCCTGTATACTGTCAGGAATTTCTGCCTCATTTTGTTATAAACATACAATAAGGAGATATCTGATGTAAATTTTAGCTCAATTCCTGAAAAATTGCATCAGTTATTAAGATAATATCTCCATGGCTTCGATATGGGAAAACTATTGGATTATTTTCAATAATTAATATCTCAGAAACGGTGATAGTTACGATCAAAATGCAAGACTCAAAAAAAATTTCGAATTGAATGATCTATTCGATTTTATTTTTTGTTAGTGCCAGTGGCGTACCAAAAAAAAGTTCCGAAGGTAAAAATGGAACATGGCCCATGAAAAAGTATCACCCTGTATACTGTTCTAAAATTTGGCCTCACCTGGTGATTCAGATTGTGTTCAATAGCTTATGTGGAAAATTTGAGCCCGAAATCTTGAGAAGTCTAGGTTTTATCGAGAGAAAATCGAAAAATTTTCTCAACTTTAACACCCTGTATCTCGGCAACGAAGCATTTTTTGACCATTGGTTCTTCGAACTTTCTTGCTCAAATCATTCAGGGATTCGCATCCTTCATTTATGACATCTTATTCGGAAACACCCTGTATATGGACGAAACATATATCCACTCGTCGCACACACAAATGAGAGCATGGGGCGACAATGCAAATGAAGGTCTTTGTGCTCCAATTTCCAAAGGACAGACTTGTCATCGTACACGATGACAATCAGAGTTAGATGAAGTATGCCAACTATAAAAAATGGCTGCAGGAAATGCTGACACCTAATCTACCAGCCAAAAGTGTTCTTGTTATAGACAACCATAAGGTTCAATTGAACAAATGTACAAATATGGCTTCAAGAAAAGAAGAAATGCAAGAATGGCTCCGACGTCGTGGACTACTTTTCACCAAAGACATGTTGAAAATTGAACTCTATATCATCATAAAAAGTAACAAACCACGATTCAAAGAATACGAAATAGATAAAATAATGAGAGATAGTGAATCCGATAGAGTTTGTATGAGCATCTATAAAGCAATATGTCGCAAAGCGGAATATGAAATTTGATCTCGAAACTGTAGAAACTCTTTGTGATGACTTTTTCAATTCTTTTCCGACAGACGAATGGAAAAGTCGCTGTGAAAACGCCAAGAAATAAGCAGTTTTTTTCAGGCAAGGAGCCAGCAATAGACTGTTGATGACATCATTATACATTAACAGGCTGAAAGTGATACAGATACTGATATTTACTCAGAAACCGATGACGACCTTTCTTTTTTTACAAGCTTCAATTTGCAATGTATGTATGTTCGGGTGAAATCTTACAACTCAATTTTGAGGAACTTGACCTGAACCGATTGGGCTGAAATTTTGTATACACGTTGAGTTTGGATGACGATGCATGATTAACTGTGAGACGTCATTCTAAATCCAACATGGCGGCGTACCCAAGATGGCGGATAAATTATGTTAATGCACTCCTACAATATGCCGTTGAATTGTAGTTATAAAGGTATTAAGGCTTAGGAATATTTGGAATTGAAAAATTCCCTATGAAGTTTTTTCTTGAAACTAATGATATGTATACCCGATGTTACATAATAGAATGTCACAACTTGAGAGGGGGTAAGTCTACGTGCAATTTCAAGAAAAAAGTTTATGTAAACATAGGTCCACAAAAGCTTCGTTACGGACCTACAGGTTGTTGAAATTTCCGGAAAAAATGGTTTTTTTCTTCAAAACTTCTGCAGTTTTTGAGATATTCAGCCCAAATTTGGAATTCAAGCTATTTTTTACAGCCTCCATGATTAGACGTCCCAGATTTTAATTGAAATTCACAAGGTTTTTTTTTCCCGAGGCCATCTCTCTTTTTGCCCTTTCAACCTTCTTTGCAGTACGCCACTGATCAGCGTTCAATCAATTTTCGCCATCTTCGTTCAATTTAGAAACTTGTAATTTTTTCGTATCTCAAACCGTTTTCCAGTGAAAAATTATTGAATTTGAATTATTTGAATTGTACGTTATTCGCTCAATAAAAAAAATAATGGAAATATTCGATAGGTATGCTCAAAATTTGCTTCTACTTTGATAGCTCGTGTTCTAAGACTGAACTTATACTTAATCAATATAAAACTAGAAAAATATCAACAGTTAAAACTAAATAAATTGCTGGAAGTGTCCTTAACCTGCAAGAATACAGGCCGCTGTTCTTCTTCGCATATTATCACGCACTGTTTGAAATATTCCTGAGGTATTTCTTATCGTGTCACAAGAGGTTATTACTTGATTTCTCAATTCTTCTACAGTGTTCTCTGAAGTGATATAGACTAAATTTTTGAGATATCCCCATAGGAAAAGTCAAAACTATTTAAGTCTGGGGACCTAGAAGGCCATGATTCTAGCCCACCCCAGCCTATCCATCGGTCTTTGAATGTATTATTCAAGAATTCCCTAGCTTCTCCATTAAAATGTGCTGGTGATTCGTCATGCATGAACCACATTATATTTCTCACCAAAAGTGGAACATCTTCGAGCAATAAAGGTAACTCCTCTTCAAGAAATTGCCGAAGAGCGGAAACACTTAGTCTATTAGGAAAAAAATGGCCCAATTAAATAATTTCCAATTATTCCGACCCAGACATTTAGTGAGAATTGTTCTTGATGATGAGATTCTTCAATCAAATGGGGGTTTTCCTCAGATTATTGTGAAAATTTGTAATAGCAGTTCTCGAAAAGTTAGCTTCGTCTATGAACATTATTTCACTATCAAAATGAGCATTATCTATAATTTCATCTAAGAACCATCGGCAGAAATTCAGTCTTGAAGGAAAATCACGAGGAAGTAGAGTTTGGACGCGTTTAATATGAAATGGGAACAATAAAAAATCGTGGAGAATCCTCCAAACTAGAACATGTGAAATATTCAACTGATTTCCAATTTTTCTTGTTTTCACATGAGGATTCAAATCAATACAATTCAAAACTGTTTATTTTCAGTAAGAGTACCAGTTTTCCTCAACCTTCTGTGGATATTTGAAAATATTCACCTGTCTGGTGTTACTCGATTTGGAAAGCGAACCTGATATGATCGCCTAATTTCTGTTGTGTTTCCGTCAGCCAGACTGTACATGTAATGGATATCAGCCAATTCGACGTTAGTAAAATTAGCCATTTTTTCTTACAGCAATAACTTCAAAAGTCTTAATACTAATCGTTAATTTAATGAACAATCCGAGTAGACACTGGTTCAAATTAAGCAACTGTCAAAATAAATAAATAAATGAAAAATTCAGAGCCTACTAGTCATTTTTTCAATTAGAAGTGCTTTCAATTCAGCGAATGCATGCAATCGTTTAATAATTTTTTGCTGGAGAACGGTCGGAGATCCGATAAAATTACAAGTGTCAAAAAAGTTTCTAAATTGAACGGAGATGACGAAAATTGATTGTACGCGATCAGTGGCATACTGCAAAAAGTTTGAAAGGGCAAAAGAAGACATGGCTCCGGAAAAGAAAACACCTTGTAGATTCTAGTTAAAATTTAGGACGTGTGATGATGGATGCTGTGAAAAAAGCTTGCATTCCAAAATTTGGGCTGAATATCTCAAAAACTGCAGGAATTTTGAAAAAAACCGGAAATTTTAACACCCTGTAGCTCCGTAACGAAGTGTCCTTTCTATTTCCCTCACTCGGAATATCTTCTGTTTGTATTTGGTCACACTACCAATACAATTTTTTCGCTATGCCGAACTTCGTTTCAAATATTTCATTCTGGAATTTTACCTCAAAGATATAATAAACAGACATAACATCAAGAACTTCACTGAAAATTACCTGGAAAATATTTTGTGAGCCTACGTATTGAAAGACAACCATCATACGAAAAACTCTTCTAGCTTTTTGTTCGACTTTTCCTCCCAAATTATTAGAGAAACAATCTCAGTGTTTTCTGGAACCTGCCGAGAAAATAAGACGAATAAACAGAAAATAAAATTCAATTCCTCCGAAAAATATTACTCCAAAGGTTGTGAAATTAAATTTCGGAATTCTGCAATGAAAATTAATGAGTGGCCGTGCATCTGGCGGTACGATGAAATCGTAACAACTGCACCTAATTGTCGAGTGACGCAATTTGGGAGTAGTTTATACTCAAGTTTAAACGAAATCAAATTTCCATTGAACACAACTCGTTTCAGAGAGTCGACAATTTTAAACTCGATTAACAGTAAAACAATTTGCCATAACTAAGCCCTTTTCGACGAATCTGCATTTTATTAGATTTCATTATTCAGAAACACGAACCGAAATTTTTCATCGGGAGAGAAATAGTTGATGAGGTGAAACAAGAACAATTAATTCATCAAAGGGAGATCAATTGAAGGAATATGAACGAGTGGATGAGTTAAGCACATCATCGGAATCGGCATGAATTTCCGTACTGTATTCCAGACTAACTTGACCAAACCAAAACCCAGAAAATCTTGAAAATAATTGTATTAGGTGCGAAAGTATGTTCTCACGTTTTGTTTTAATGAAAATTCCGCTCATGTGTCAAAATGCACGATTAATAACATAGAAATTCGAGTTTGATATCGGATAAATTGCATAGAAATAGGAAGGAAGGTTAGGTTAGTGGATAAATAGAGAATCTTTGCGTTTCCATAGCAACATTCACAACAAATAGAACGGTTTTAAAACTGTCAAGAACAGCCATTTTAGTACATGTTGTAAAGTTTCTCAAATACAAGTAAACGATGATTTCTAATAAAATATATTATTGAATGCTCGACGCGTTTCGATACACAGTATCGTTATCAAGAGCGAATGAATACTACAAATATATTTTACTAACAAATTTTTATATATACTAAAGAGGCAATCCACTCAGAGCTATCTGTACTTGAACTAATGTTCAGAAAATAAATTTAATAAGTGTGAGTTATTTATGTCTACCTGATCATTAAGAATTTTCCGGTGAATTCTTAAATCTGTTAATTTCAAGTGCTTTCAGAAGGTTGAGTTTTATACCTTTCTTCTCAGAATGTGCGATTTCAAATTCGGAATTGAAAGAGTGACCAATTTCCCTAAGATGATTTGAATAATTTGAATCAGTTTTTCCATTGATGAAACTGCGTTTATGTTCAGAGATTCTAACATTAAAATTTCTTCCTGTTCTACCTATATGGAGCATTGTTAATGAAGAATTAGGTAAATCGTCGTCATATAAAACCAATTTTCATTATGTATTGATGGTGTAATCTGTTCAGAACCTAAAATGATTGTATCAGCGTTTGGAGAATACTTCTCATCAGTAAATATCAAATGTCTTCATCAGCATTTCGGGAATAACATTTCACAATGCTGCACATCGTCAATAATGAAAAGTTGCAATTTCTTTTTTTCCGGTTACGGAAGGTGAGATTATATCAACCATTAGACTACTTAAATCAAAAAAAGTACTGGTATTGATTGTATTTCTTCAAAAATTTTGAAGTGTATAGCTGAGCAGATTGCTCCCCATCTGTCTTTCATTCTAAATCTCTATCTCTACAAGTAAGTTTCCAACTGCACTTAAGGTATCAACTGTTATTCCAGTATTCAAAAGGAACGACACCAGTAATATTGCCAATTATAGACCTATATCTATTTTGAGTGTGTTTTCTAAAGTCTTTGAGAGGATTGTTCTTGATCGGATGATGGACTTCATAAATAAGTTCAAGCTTGTGACAGACTGTCAACATGGTTACAGCCAAGGCAGATCTACGCAGTCAGCTGCGATTTCTTTCGTAGATCATGTTTATAAAAGCCTGGATGAGGGGCTATATGTAGCAGGCCTGTTTTTTGATCTTTCCAGAGCGTTTGATACCCTCAACTTAAATTTCATTCTGAATAAACTGTACAACTTAGGATTTAGAGGTGTTTTTCTGGATTGGATAAAAAGTTACCTGTCAGACAGAGTTTTTCGGGTTAAGGTACAGGACAGTTGGTCCAGTGATTACAATGTAAACTTGGGGGTTCCTCAGGGGTCCGTGCTGGGACCTTTGTTGTTTCTTCTTTTCATTAATGATCTACCAGATCATATTATAGTAGAGATATTAATGCTAATCATTATTTTTGTTGATGACACTTCATTTGGTGTCACAGCGCGGAGTCCTGAGGAGCTGGCAAGTGCTTGTAAAAAAATTGTTAACTCTTTCAACTGTTGGTGTCATGATAATGCTCTAATTTTAAATGTTGGTAAAACTGAATGTTTGTTCTTTGGTTTGAGAAATGCTGGTGAGAGACATCTGATTGTGGACAGTGCTTTAACATCTAAATCATGCACAAAATTTCTTGGTATTCATGTCGACAGTGGACTGACATGGTCAGAACAGGTTGAGCATGTGTGTAGGAAATTGAATAAAGCTTATTTTGCTTTATGTAAAATAAAAGATTTGCTGCCACTTACGTCCCTGATGACAGTGTATTACAGTCTTGTTCATAGTCATTTGTCCTATAATGTTGTATTATGGGGGAATTCAGTGGATGTAAATAGGGTTCTCATTCTTCAGAAACGAATTCTGAGAATGATGTTCAATATAAACCCCAGAATGTCATGTAAACCTGTTTTCATTGAGAATGCCATTTTGACATTTCCATGTGTGTATATTTATAGATGTTTAGTGTATTTAAAGGATAATGAGGCTAGCTTTTCGAAACTCTCTATGTATCACGATTATGCAACTAGAAGTCAGTCAACTCTTCTCTTGCCGAAACATCGTACTTCAAAATTTGAGAACTCTCCAACATACCAGAGTATCAAATTTTTCAATACTTTACCTCACCATCTGAGAGTTAAGCCTACAAAAGTGTTCAAATCTGTTCTTAAGTCTTTTCTTCTGAGGAAGGCATATTATTCTATTAAAGAATTTATGGAGGATGATATTCTCTCATGACATGTCCTATATACCGATGTATCTTGTTGGATAAATAAATAAATATTATTATTATTATATGAAAACAATTGCAATCTGCACAATCCAATCTATAAACGCCTGATTTATTTTCTTTATTAATTGGAGATTTATAATTCCTGATAAATGAACCTAAATTTGTTGATGTTTTGAAAGCTATATTTGAATTTGAAATTTTAAGAAGGATTTCACATTATTGCTAATATTGCCTATATATGTTAAACAATTGAATTTCTTGTCTTGGTGTTCACCGATTGGATACACATGTTGAGAGTTTTAACCGCCACAGAAATCACCTAAACAAATTAGGATTGGTTGAGGATCCTTCATGTAGACTATGTGAAGAAGAGATAGAATCAATGGAACATGCTATGTGCGAGTGCCCAACTGGGGACAGAGTCAGGATGGGACAGCTTAAATCTGACAAACTGAAGCTGACGGAGTTTATTAAGCTCATAGAGCTCATATCTTCTACAAGAAGGATGGAGCTTGTGGGTGCCAGGCAAACCTCACTCATTATCTATATCTATCTAATATTGCAGTTTTGAGTCACTAATTATAGAGCCTGTGGAACGTGAAATCAGTTGCTCTTCGGAGAAGCTTATCTAGCTGCGAAGCCATTTCGTATTTGTGCCCTTCGAAGGTGAGTGCAACCTCGAGTTTCTGATAAATTCTTTGCCAATTGGAATGTGAATTTGCTTTCTTCTTCTTCTTCTTCGCCGTGTAGAAGGCGTAGCGCCTGTTCAGTTCCGGTTTCCCTGCAGCAGTTCTTGTGAAGTTGATTGCCAACTGTCCCGCCATCGTTTTGGTGGTCGTCCAACGGGTCTTCTTCCGTGTGGTATGTTGTTATATACGATTTTGGCTATTCTATATGTGGTCATTCTGTTTACATGCTGCTTCCATTCTCTTCTTCTTTTCTTACCCATCTTACAATATCGTCTGTTTCACATTTTTCCCTTATGTCGGTATTTCTTTGTCTGTCTTTCAATGTGTAACCGGTTATAGTTCTTAGCGTTTTCATTTCTGTTGTTCTTAGTATCCTCTTTGTTACCGACGTTTCCGCTCTTGTTTCTGCCCCGTATGTCATAAATGGTCGCACACATGTTTTGTAGATTCTGGATTTGCATGGTATACTGAGGTTGTTTAAGATGTCCCGATACTGCAGCTGCTTTGTTCACTTGTCTCCTCACTTCATCTTCAAGGTATCCTGTGCTTGTTATTTTGCACCCTAAGTATTCGAATGACATGACTTGGTCTATAGTGGCGTTGTCTATTGTTAACTTGCAGCGCAGAGGTTCCTTAGCTATGGTCATGCATTTTGTCTTACTTGTTGAGATTTCCATATTGAAATTTTTTGCGCGTTTGCTAAAGGCGTATAACATTCTTTGTAGGTCGTCTTCTGATTCTGCAATGAGTACGGCGTCATCGGCATAGCATAAGATGTTAATTTTGTAGGTACCCATGCGGTATCCTAGTCCCAAGTTCTTAACGGTCTCTACAAGTTGGTCCATAACAGTATTAAATAGTAGAGGGCTAAGACTATCACCTTGGCGGATGCCCGACGTTGTTCCGAAATGCTGCGTTAGGGTGTGGTTTGTTCGTATTTGCGTTGTTGTATTAGTGTTCAGATCTTTTATGAGTCTTATATATTTTTTGGGTACCTCTTTGTTTTCCAGTATCTTGATTACATCCTTCAGTTGGACTCTGTCGAAGGCCTTCGTTAAGTCTATGAAACAAAGATATGCTGGAGTGTTATATTCAAGAGACTGTTCTACTAATTGCCTTGTTATAAATAGTGCATCGACCGTGGACCGGTTTTTTCGAAAGCCTTGTTGCTCTTCGCTAATTGGCATTGTTGACGTTATAAGGTTATTCCGCGATAGTTGGCAGGATTTGTTTTGTCTCCTTTTTTAAAGATAGCCACTGTTACACTTCTTTTCCATTCTTCTGGTATTTTTCCGCGTTGAATTATGATGTTAAACAGTTTTGTGTACTCTTCTCTCATGGCTTCTCCGCCATATTTGATCATCTCATTTGTTATCTTATCTTCATTTGGAGCTTTCCTATTTTTAAGTTTACTTATTGCCATAGCTACTTGCTCTTTCGTGATTGTTACCGGTTCATTTATAATGTTGTTTTCTAAGTCTTCTTCTGGGGGTTCTTCTTCATATTCTGATTCGGTGTAAAGATTTTTGAAGTATTTTTCCCATGTTTCGTTTGTGATTGTTTTCAGTTGTATAGTTTCATTGGTGTCCTTTTCATACCCTTAATAATTTCCAAATTCGTTTTTGCGCTCCGTATATATCCGCTTCCATTTCAGCACTAAATCTCTGCCAGTATTCTTCTTTAATTTCCCGAACTCTGTTATTCACCCTATTTCTTATTTCTATGTTTCTATTTCGGTTCTCTGATGTCGGATGGTTCTTATATTCTAGATATATTTGTTTTTTTCCTTTGTAATGTTTTTGACTTCAGTGGTGAACTAGGGTTTATTATTAGGTTTGCCGTTCTGTGATACCGTGCAGGTTCCCAAGGCCTCTGTGGCACCCTTGTATATGTTTTCTTTTAGTTTGAGCCATGCTATGTCGGGGTTATCTTGCTGCAATATTGGATTACGAGTTATATACTGTTTGCAACGGTTTGAATAAAATTGTTTTGTGCGCTCATTGTTGAGCGATTCTACGTTAAATTTTTCAGTTTTTATAGATGGTGTTTTCTTTTTAATTGAGTTGTCATCTTCAGTTTCCGTAGAACGAGCTTGTTGTCTGTTCCAATGTAAGCTGATGACAAAACTCTTACATCTAAGATTTGTTGGGGTAGAAACATTCGGTTAGTGATAATGTAATCAATTATGGATTTGTTGTTTCGGTTATCGTAAAAAGTATATTTGTGCTGTTCTTTGTGAGGGAAAAAGTGTTATTAATTCGCAACTCGTTCTGTGCACAAAATTCCGTCAACATTTCGCCGTTTCTGTTATATTTTTATATTTTTGTTTTACCCCGTTCATTACTTCGTTACCTACTCTAGCGTTAAGGTCTCCTAATATGATTATCTTTTCTTTAGTTGGTATTTTATCTAGTTGTGATTGAAGACTTTCATAAAAATCTACCGCCGCTTCGTCTGGTTTGCTTATGTCAGGTGCGTATACTGATAGGATATGTAGCGGACGGTCGAACCACATTGTGACTTTCAGGATTCTATCGCTAACATATTCTACGTTTACCATATTTTCTTCGTATTTTTCATGTACTAGTAGTCCTACTCCCGATGTTGCTCTTTGGTCTTTTTCTACTCCAGAGTATACTAAGATGTAATTGTTTTATTTTGATAATCCTCCTAATTTGCTTTGAAATGCTAATTTCTCATTGGGATCGAAGTTTATATTGGAAGTGTATGCTATATTTGGAGTCCTTGTGAAGACTGTAGGGGCGAACCCTATTCAGACACCTGTTGGTCCACCTGCTCACACGTGCAAGTCTTACTACCACCTAGTTACTATCCTGTAGCTGTTATAATCTTGAAGGTATCGATGCATATCGATAAAGGTCTTATTTTTTCCTAGCTCATTTACAAAATGTAAGTTCCTTAGAACCTGATGTAGCCGCTATCTAAGTAACTTTTAGTGGCTATTATGTTGAATATAATTCTCAATTGGCCATTTTGAGTTAATATAAATAATTGCGGAAATAACTATCTTTAATTACCCAAAAAAGATGATGAGAGATATACATCAATATTTTTCAATGCATAGTTCATGACTTGATATCCCGAATGAGTGATAATTAGATCCATGTGGATTAATTAACTGATTTGGAGAATCCACGCCCCTCTCCGACATTAAGTAAGGGACGCTCCGTAAACACGACATCTCTTTAGGTCAAAGTAAGATTAAACGCTAGAAATTGGGTTCCTTATGATGTGAAGCCAAGAGGCGCTGAGCGTCGTTTTTTCGCCTCTGAACGACTGCTTCAGCGGCGAAAAAGAAACGATTTTCTTCATCGCATCGTAACGGGTGATGAAAAATGGATTCATTACAGCAATCCAAAGAAAAAAATCTTAGGGACTGTCCGGTCATGACGTACAAGTCATCGCCTCGGCCGAATACTCACGCTGCGAAAGTTATGCTGTGTATTTGGTGGGACCAATTCAGTGCCAAACCCGTTAAAACCTACTTTGAAACGCTCAAAGTGTCCTACCCCACCCGCCATTTTCTCCAGGTATTGCACCATCCGATTATTACTTGTTCCGGTCGATGGCACATAGTCTGGCTAATCAGCAGTTCCGCTCATATGAAAAGCTCAAAAAATGGCTTGATTCGTTGATAGCCTCAAAAGACGAACACTTCTACCGTCACGGTATTCGAGCTTTGCCAGAAAGATGGGAAAAAGTTGTAGTTAGCGGTGAGCAATATTTTGAATGATTCATTTGTAATCATTTTTCACAATAAAGTTGTATTTTCATAAAAAACAACAGCGAAAACTTCGTTACGGATCCAATATGTATAAATATTTAAACACCTTGGTTTTATATAATTGAGATATCAAAATAAAATGAAACGTCAGCTAATTAGATAGTCAGAACCATGGCAGGCAAACAGAAAAAGAGTGAAAAAATCAAAATTCAACTAAAAATCATCAAATTTCTCACTTGAAAAATCACTCCATCACAGTACTAGCCACCCTGAATATTACGCCCTTCATTCGATCAAGATATCATGGATAAATAGAAAATTTTCTATTTTTTTATAAATTGAATTGTTACTAACAAAGTAATTTTTTAAATTTTTACGCCCATTATTTAATCACTTTTCTTGGTTCACAACTAAGGCGGTTTATGCCCTCTTATGCGTAGTACCAATTATACTCATAACAGGAAAAACTGGATTACTCCAGAAATTGTTTTGGCCAAATGTGACCTACAAAATCTTCATTGGTTACATTCTAATATAAAAACTCAATCCTCTAATGATTTATATAAGAAAGCCAAATCCTATTATAAATCCTTAATCCTAAGAACCAAATACAATTTTCACAGTGAACTTATTGATAAATCTGTAAATAAAAATAGAACTGTGTGGAATCTAGTAAATACTATGACTGGTCGAAAACGTATGGAACAAAATTCTATTGTACTGGTTATTGATAATGTTACGCATAACGATCCCAAGGATTTGGCTGAGATTTTCGCTAATCATTTCACAACAGTTGCCGAATCTTCCCTCAACAGTTATTATAAAGACTCAATGTCATCCTCATGTACGACGTCACGTATGTTAGACACAACCTTTTTCTTCCACCCAGTCCTGGAGCATGAAATCCATGATGTTATAAGATCACTCAAAAACAACAAAGGTTCTAGTGTTGATTTCATCTCAGCACGAATTCTGAAGATGATAGGTACCGATATCAGCCGACATTTCGCTCATGTTATTAACCTATCAATTAGCACAGGCATATTTCCTCGTATTCTGAAAAGAGCAATCGTCATTCCTATTCATAAAAAGGATGATGTACACGATATCATGAACTATAGACCTATATCTATCTTAAGTGTCTTTTCCAAGGTTTTTGAAAGAATAGTGTTTGATAGAATGATGAAGTACCTAGATAAATTTCAAATACTTGATACTGCACAACATGGTTTCAGAACCGGCCGCTCGACTCAAACTGGAGCATTGCACTTCGTGGAGTTCGTCTATCGTTGCCTTGATAATGGTCAATATGTTGCTGGATTGTTCTTTGACTTGTCTAAAGCGTTTGATAGTCTTGCTATCCAGTTTATATTGGATAAATGTTATAATCTTGGATTCAGAGGCGTGTTCTTGAACTGGATTCGTAGTTATCTGGAGGACAGAACTGCCTCAATCAGGGTTCACGACTCGTTCTCAAATGAACAGTACTGTAAATTAGAGTACCCCAGGGTTCTGTCTTGGGGCCACTTCTATTTCTGTTATTCATCAACGATCTGCCACCAAATTTGAAAAAATATTCTACAGAAAATCTAATATTCGCAATTTATTATCAAAATAATCTGGTTGATACTGTTCGCTGATGACTCTTCCATAGCTATTACTGCTGAGACTCTTGAGGAGCTTCAAAAGTTATGCGAGCTGCTGGTGGAGAGTTTCGTAGAATGGTGCCATTTAATTCTATTATGATCAATGTCAACAAGACGGAATGCATTCACTTCACTTTGTCGTCTTGTGATCAGGGTAGCATAACAATAAGGTATTTAGATACAGTCATCTCTTCGAAGGACATCACTAAATTCCTCGGCGTTCACATCGATAGGTATCTGAAGTGGAGTGCACATATCGATGCGATTTGTAAGAGGCTGAATAGTTCCTATTATGCCCTAAATAGAATCAAGAGTTCACTACCTCTAAGTTCCCTTGTGAACGTTTATTACAGTTTGGTATATAGTCACCTGTCCTATAATATCTTACTGTGGGAAATTCCTCAGACGTAGGTAGAGTTTTCATCATCCAGAAAAGAATTCTGCGAATGATGTTCGATACAGCTCCACAATTTTCATGTAGACCGTTGTTCCTGAAGAATGGTATCCTCACATTGGCGTCTATTTTCATTTTGAGATGCCTCGTTTATATTAAAGAGAATGAAAGTAACATGACTAAACTTTCTAACTTTCATTCCCACAATACTAGAAATAAGGAAACATTATGTATCCCTAAACACAGAACTTCTAGATTTGAAATGTCGCCCCTGTACCAGGGTATCAGATTGTTCAATCATCTTCCACGGCATATACAGGGTCTAAGTGTAAATAGATTTAAGGTAGCAGTTAAGAATTTACTTTTAGCAAAATGTTTTTATACTGTGAATGAGTTTCTATGTGTTGATTTAGATAATGTCTAAATGTCTTTTCTATTGACCTGTCCTATACATACTTGTGATGTCTTAAGGGATCAATAAATTATTATTATTATTATTATGAAAATTGTGCAACAATCATTCAACTTGTCGAAGAGTTCCCTTCGCGAAAAATTTTTCAACGGAAACGAATGTGTTCAGAATACACAATGATTTTCAAATTTTTCATTAAATTAATATTCAATAACGCAAAGTGAAACTGACGCGGGCAGAGCTACCATTATTAAATGAAAATTATAAATAAGAAGAGTTTCCGGGAGTTTTTAATTGGAAATTTTCTCGTTAAGAATCTTTTTTTAATTGCTTTAATATTAAGTTCCTGAGATATCAGCAAGAAACTAATTCCGTTTTTTTTATTTACTCGTTTATAATTTGCGAAATAATTGAATAATGGATGCCTTCATTTGCTACTGAATTAAGAAATGTACAATTATATTCTGTTAATTGCTGATTGTTGACATCGAAAGTGTTGAGTGAATTTCTTACTCACCGCGAACCATGTGGTACTCCATATTCATCTAAGTTGATTGTTAAGCTTACCTGAAAAAAAAAACGAAATTTTAGTATTGAAATATAATGATTTAAAAATGGTATTTGAAATTGTTATTTAAGTTGAGAGCGATAGGCAATGTACTTTCGGTGTCTCACAAATCAATTCGTATCATTTTGAACGATTGTTTGGGCATGAACCGCGTTGACGCTCAACTAGTTCCAAAGACCTGAATTTTCTTCAAGAAATGAAGGTCGCTGAATAGGCGCTAGAACGAATTAATTCTGACCCTATATTCATAAAACGCATGGTAACTGGTGATGAGACATGGGTTTATAAGTTTGAAATTCAAACCAGTCAACAAGCTACGGAATAGGGCCTTCCAACTGAACTGAAACACGTCTAAGTCGATCAATATGCTATCGAACCCCTTGCTCAGATCGCAACAAACTGATAGTCAACCAATGCCTCCGCAATACCTTCTACTAGAGCTATAAGTGCGGTCGTTATTCACCTTTTTGGTCGAAACCAATGTTGGCTGGTATCTAACATTTGATTCTTATTTAAAAACTCAACGACTCTCCTCTTAAGTAGTTCTTCAAGCACTTTGGAAAACCCCGGTAGTATCGAAATCGGTCTATAATTATTGCAGCTATTCCTATTGCCCTTCTTATGAATGGGTATGACTTTTGCTAGCTTCTTCTTATCAGGAAATATTCAGGCCAGTGAACTATTATTCAAGACATTGCACAATGGAGTCTTCACGCCCCAAATATCACTAAAACCCCCGTTCTTAAACTTCTTAACAATGTCAACCAGTTCTCCTTCCGATTCAGGGTAATTGAACATTGAATTGGACGCTTTTACAATTTTCTTCCTCAGCAGTCTTATCGATTTCTTGGGCGACGCCTCAACCCCAACACCCTTTCCAAAATTAGAGAAGTCATTCAGTTGATCTGCTGTTAGGCTGCTTTCCCTATTTGTACTGTGCCTAACGCCAGATTCCTTCTTTATCACCCTCTATACGGCTCTAGATTCATCCGTGAAATCAAGAATATATTCAGCATTTTCTTGCTTTCTGGTATCAGTGTAGCTGTTTCGAAGGTGTTTTTTCACTTCACTGAGAAGTTCCTTTCAATTATCGTCTCGCCTGACTATAAATGGTATGTGCTGCCTCGTCTGCTTTTCTTAGTCCTAGTGACGCCTCCGAGATACTAGATATCCTTTTATTTGTTTTCATCCGCTTTCTAACTTCAGGAAATGACTTGTTGAAACTCTTGTGGATAGCAGAATGAAACTTCTCGAAGGCTTTTCCAGCATCCCATTCTGATGTTACTTCTCTCCAATTTATAGTTCTTACGTCACTTATAAATTTGTCAATAATCTTCCGATTAATATCATACTTCTCTATATGTTTTGATCTTCCAATTTACTTGGCTCAGTTCCAGTACTTGAGCTCTATGGTCGGACAAATGGGGTCCAAAAGTTTTATCTGTGTAAGGATCTGTAACGAATTTTGTTAAAATATTATCCAAGCATGATTTACCACGAGTTGGTTCTCTGAATGCCAATGACAATCCACACGAGTGCATCATCTCAGTCACTATCCTCACATTCTTGCCCTTCCTGAGGAAATTAACATTAAAATCTCCCACAACTTACGTGTTAACACAACCATTCCTCGAGATCTAGTCCACTGCCTTGTCGAGTCTATCAGAAAAAATATCTATATTTCCCTGTGGAGATCAGTATATCGATACAACGATCAAACTCCCCGTATAACCACTGCCGCCATTTCTACATGTGTCTCCATTGATAATTCCATTACTTCAGGTATTTCAATACTGCCCACATCATCATGTATTATTATGGCTGCACTACCGGTTTTTTTGACTTCAAAAAGGATATTTAACATTCTACGGAAGGTTGAATATTGTCCCTTTAAAAAAATAATTTTCTTCGAGAGTTTATATCTTATTACAACAGGCGTTGTTTTATTTCTGCCATATTCCATCTTCACACGACATAAAATTTCATAATGTCTTCCTAGACAGACCCAAGAATCATCGCGTCACTTGATAATGTGGAAATTACTGGATGTTTCTCCTTGGTGAAAATTGTAGAGAAAATATTAATTCGCAAATACTCGAAAAACAAAAAGTCGAGTTCCATTCCTGCCCTCGACCCATTTAGATGGCCACCCGCGATGTTTCATGATTTAACGTTCCAAATCTTAGGATCGCCGCAGCCTGACTTGATTTCATTCTATTCCCTCCCCAGGCAACGAGAGTTTTGCCAGCTGCTCTTATTTATCAGCTAATTGAATAGAGTCGCCGGTCCCAGCGTAGATAATAAAAAAGTTTGGAGTTAATAACATTCCGAGAAACTACATCAATACTCCGGGCGATAAGAAATAAGAAAAACCGCGGAGGAACTTATTTATCGTAGCCGGGAGAGATATATGCGGAAGTTTTATTCGAGAAAATCGTTAACCTGAATAACTACGGTAACGGTTACCGTTTCGAAAGCTTTTAAGGTTCTCGGTTCGACGTGAACTTCAAGTACAAAATCGCTAAACGAACGAGAAGATGCAAACTGAAATGCAGGGTATTGCGACTGCAAGTACGTAGCATACGCAGTGGGATTGCAGATTATTGAAATATACGCTCCAATGTTTCAATATTCTTTCATTTCTTACTTAGAACATCTTAATTTGAAGATCTCACCAAGAAAAGGACTCAAAAGTTAATGTTCGACTGTATGTTTGAACTGTGGAGGCCGTTACTTGATGTAGATCCATGATATAAATGAGATAAAAAACACAAGGTTTAACTTTGATCTACACTTTATTTGAAAAAATTCGACGACGTTTCGCTGACACAGCAGCTTTATCAAGAATGAAAAACAGAATGAAGAGTATGGTATTATAAACAAATCGTAGAACAAGTTGGATGAATAACAGGAAAATCCACACCAAGCCATTGTACAGTTAGTATGAAAGGTAATAAAAACTAATTAAACAAGTTAAGTAGGGGTGAATAATTCACATCTACCTGCTCATTCAAAAGCTTGTCCGAATGTTTGTATCTATTTATTTCTAATGCTTCTAGGAGATCTAATTTTAAACTTTTGATTTTATATGTAATATGTCAAAGTTTTTATTGAATGAATGGTTTTCTTTTATTAAGTGGTTTGAATAATTTGAATCAGATTTATTTTTATCGAAGCTACGTTCTATTGACATACTAAGATGTCGTCAACATATCTAGATAGACATAGATATGTTGACGACATCTTAGTATGTTTCATAAAGAACTACTCGTCAATTAGACTTATTTCTTAATTTCATTAATTCCATCCATTTGAACATTAAATTCACGATAGAAATTGAATAGAACGATTCCATTAATTTTTGGACTTAAAATCACTAAACAAAATAATAATCATGTTTTTTCGGTCTTTCGTAAACCAACACATACTGATACAATTATACATAACTACTCATTACATCCAATTCAACACAAAGTTGCAACTTTAAACAGCATGGTACATCGGTTACTCAATTTACCTTTATCAGTAGAAGATTATAATAAAGAGTTAAACATCATCAAACAGATAGCCATTATTAATTCATATAATCCGGATATGATAGATCTAATCATTCGTAAAAACTGTATAAGAAAGCAATAAATTAAGTATATCCTATTCATAAAGACTATAAAATATTCAACAGTTTAACATTCTGCGGTTCTGCAAGTACAAATATTAAATCCTTTCTCGTCAAACAAAATCTTAATATAACTTTCAAAACTTCTAATAACGTAGGTAAACATATTAAAATAATAAATCTCGTGTTGAAAAATCAAGTAAATCATGAATCTATAAACTCAATTGCGGTTCTTGTGATAAAATTTATATCGGTAGGACCTATTGGAGTTTGGGCATAAGAACATCTGAACATAAACGTAGCTTCGATAAAAATAAATCTGATTTAATTAGTTTTTATTACCTTTCATACTAACTGTACAATGGCTCGGTGTGGATTTTCCTGTTATTCATCCAACTTGTTCTACGATTTGTTTATAATACCATACTCTTCATTCTGTTTTTCATTCTTGATAAAGCTGCTGTGTCAGCGAAACGTCGTCGAATTTTTTCAAATAAAGTGTAGATTAAAGTTAAACCTTGTGTTTTTTATCTCATTTCGACTGTATGTGTTTTTTTGAAAATGTTCATAGCTTTCTCCGATTTATGAGAAAACGAATAATAGTATTTTTCTAACCTAATTTAATTTTTACGTCTTCATTTTTGGTGGTCACGACAAAAGTATTCAAGTTCGGCAAAACACGAAATTGACACACTGGCAGACGGCATAACTTATACAATGAAAGGTGTCCCAACCTCAATCTGAAAAGAAGTGCCACGTTGAAAACCGACGTAACCTAATTTGGTTTACTGCTGAAAACCCTGGTACTTATTCATGATATCTGTCAAGTTTACAACCAGATTTGAACTCAATTTTTTGAAGTTTCGTCTGTGGTTTTCCGATATTCAACGAAGATGAAGAATTTCATTTTTACAAACACGAGCAGGCTCGACCGTAAGGTCGAATAAGTAGTGGAGAGGTGTTAATGTCTAGCTGGTTAATGAGGGTGATTCCGCTGGATTTTTAAGAAGTTTATTAGTTTCCAAACATTCCAACAGATTAATTTTTTTCCCTTGTCTCAATTATGAAGAATTTTAATTTTGTTTAAAGTTATTCCGTGTTTTGTGGTTTTTATACGTTTACATATTGGAGAATTTCTAACAGAGGATAAATGTTCATTAAATATGAATTCGAAATTCCTACCTGTCTAACCAACATATACCGTACACTCATTGCAAACAATTTTGCAAACTCCTCATTTCTCGAATTTGCCTGTATTTTGTTTAACACTGAATAAAAGTTTCCTCAAGTTCAGATCACTTGGGAAATAGGTGGCTTTTTAAATTTAGAAAATAGTTACTCAACCTATTAGAGAGAGGACCAGAGTAGTAGAAAGTACTGTATTTTTCAAGTATCTTTTATGGAATATAATAATTTTAATTGCTAAACAAAAAGCAGACAAATTCAGAAATTCAGAAGTTACAAAATTGCTTGAAATGAGTGTACCGTAGCTTATGTTCGGCAGACAAGTAGAAATTTCATAACCAGATTTGGAGAACATATATCCTCTTATAGAAATTCTCCAATATGCGAACATATAAAAACAACAAAACACTCAAAAACGTTAGATATCAAAATTCTTAATAATCGCCACAAAAGTAAGAGGATGAATCTAATGGAATTTTTGGAAATCAATAAACTTTGTAAAAACCCAAAGACAATCACTCTTAATAGCCAGCTAGACATACATACCTCTCAACTACTTAATATCAAATAAGGCTAAGATCTACATAAGTAAGTTCATTTCCTAGTTGACTACTTGAAAATGACGAAAATGAAAAACAGGCCGTGTTTGTACAAATAAAATGAAAAAAATATATTTTCTTCATCTCCGTTGAAAATGAATTTCCATAAAATAAATGAATAACACTCATTTTCTGATATTCTTTGCTAAATCTAGTCGATTTAAATTAAACAATACATCAAACAGGAGAAACATTGTCCGATACGCGAAAGATACCTGCCATGAATTGAGGATAATTAGGACGAACAGAAAATATCTGATTATGTCACATAATGCGTAGTTAATTTCGTGTATTTTTTCCTCTTCACGGAAAAGGTGACTACGATAGTTTTTGAGTCATTAGAGAGGAGACCAGAGTAGTAGAAAGTACCGTATTTTTTCAAGGAAGTATCTTTTATGGAATATAATAATTTCTCAAGTGGTTTGAACTTGAGGATATTATTATTCAACGCTAAACAAAAAGCAGACAAATTCAAAAATTCAGGAGTTTATGAAATAGCTTGAAATGAGTGTACGGTAGCTTGTGTTCGGCGAACAGGTAGAAATTTCATAACCAGAATTGGAGAACATTTGTCCTCTGATAAATTCTGCAATATGCGAACATATAAAAACAACAAAACACTCAAAAACATTAGATAATATCAAAATTCTTCATAATCGTCTCAAAAGTAAGAGGATGAATCTAATGGAATTTTTGAGAATCAATAAACCCAAAGACAATCACTCTTAATAGCCAGCTAGACATAAATACCTCTCCACTACTTAATATCAAATTAGGCTAAGATTTACATAAGTAAGTTCATTTCCTAGTTGACTACTTGAAAATGACGATCGAAACAGTTACGTGTTTTAAAAATTCAATGAAAAAATATATTTTACTTCATCTCCGTTGAAAATGAATTTCCATAAAATAAATAAATAACACTCATTTTCTGATATTCTTTGCTAAATCTAGTCGATTTAAATTAAACAATACATCAAACAGGAGAAACATTGTCCGACACGCGAAAGATATCACCAATTGAGGATAATTAGGACGAATGGAAATATATCTGATTCTGTCACCTCATGCGTAGTTGATTTCGTGTATTTTTTCCTCTTCACGGAAAAGGTGACTACGATAATTTTTAAGTTTTTAGAGAGGGGACCCGAGTAGTAGAAAGTGCCGTATTTTTTCAAGGAAGTATCTCTTATGGATTAAAATAATTTCTCAAGTACCTTCAACCTGAGGAAATTATTATTCAAAGCTAAACAAAATGCAGAATAATTCAAAAATTCAGGAGTTCGCGAAATTGCTTGAAATGAGAGTACGGCAGCTTATGTTCGGCGAACAGGTAGAAATTTCATAACCAGAATTGGAGAACATTTGTCATCTGATAAATTCTGCAATATGCGAACATATAAAAACAACAAAACACTCAAAAACTTTAGATGATATCAAAATTCTTCATAATCGCGACAAAAGAAAGAAGAAGAATCTAATGGAATTTTTGGAAATCAATAACCTTTGTAAAAACTCAAAGACAATCACTCTTCATAGCCAGCTAGACATAAATACCTCTCAACTATTTAATATCAAATTATGCTAATATCTACATAAGTAAGTTCATTTCCTAGTTGACTATTCGAAAATGACGATCGAAACAAGCCGTTTCGATTATTATTTTAGTGAGGTTTCGTCAAGTTGTCGCTTGTCACGTTCGGAGGTTAGGTTAGGTTAGACGCGTGATAACCGATCGTTCGTGGTTAACCTTTTATATATTCTTTGTGGACGACAGTAGTCCTTGTAGCGGGGGTACTATCATTATTCCCTGTCGTTGTTAGTTGTTAATATAAGTTTCCAAATATTTAATAATTTTAGAGTTTCGTTCCTTTTGAACATTATAGTGTCTTTTCAACTTCCACTGCTTCCCTGCTAAAACGTTTTGTAAGGTGTTATGTTGTGCGGATCTGTTTGCTCTATTGTATGTCCTGTGTGTAGTTTATATATATATATATATATATATATATATATATATATATATATATATATATATATATATATATATATATATATATATATATATATATATATAATTACGTTATGCTTTACCAAGAAGAGAGTAAAGATAAGCACTCCCGGTAGCTGACCCCATAGCCGTCGTCCAGGAATCGACTATCTTCTCAGGTGCCTATGTTCAACACTTGTAGAACCATTTGAATTCATTATAAGATTAGATTTGATACTGTTCAGTCCTTTATCGTATTGTACGTTGTGACTTAAAATAAAATAGTTTTTGAAAACAGTTTTCGAATCTTTTGTTTATAACTGGCGCTGCGAACAGGATATCGCGACTGGACCCCGAAAATCGATTTCGAAGGTTCCATTAGTGAATACGGACTTTAAAATTCTTTCATCTACCGAAAAAAGACAGAGTGCCGTGTTCGGAGAACCCAGGTGACTCTCAAGTCTTTGTGCGATATTCCAACCAACCACAGAGGATAACATCGAGGAACACTCACTTTAGGATGCAAATCTTGGTGCTGTAAGTCCTTTTCTGTTCCTCTCCTAATTTTAAGTAATTGCTTGTTTCATACCTATCAGAATTATTTTTCACTTATGTCCGATTCTGATCTTAAAGATTCAAACGAAATCGAATTAATTGCTGCAGACTTAGAAACTCTTAATCTAGGAACCACACAGGTTCGAACAAATAATTCCCCCGATTTAAAAATAAAATCACATCCCTTGAGGAAAGCTAGATTTTCGCTTATTAATTACGAACGTATACAGGAAGAGACTCTGCCAGAAATGAGTCTTAATCAAAGTCAGACAAACTCAACACCTATTCCTTCAGGAACTACATCAAACCTCGAACCACTTTCTAGAAATAATATTCAACTTCTTTTACAATCCATCCCTGAATATTTTCCTGGCGAGAACCTTTCAATTTTTGTAAATGAAGTCGATAACTTATGTAAGCACCTAGAGGGTAGGTTGAATGCAGATTTAGTTTATGTGGTAAATTTTTCCATAAGATCTAAAATCAAAGGCGAAGCAAGAGACTTTCTTTCTTTCCAAAACGCTACAAATTGGCCTTCGATAAGGCGTGTTCTTTTACAAAATACGGTGATCAGAGAAGTGAAGATCTTTTAGTTTTATCACTTACTCATTGTGTTCAAAAAGAAACGAAACATTCATGCAATATTATAGTAGAATTCTCAAAAGTTACAGTGACTTAATACAATATCTTACGCTAAATATAGCAGATCCTATATTTTTGAATACAAAAAGCGAGATATGGAGAGATTGGCTCTTAAAACCTTTCAAATTGGTCTTTTGGAACCACATAGAAGCTTTTGAGTAATTTCAATCTAAATTCTATCGAAGATTGTATAAATAAATGTCAGTTTTATGATAATAGAAAACAAGAGTGGGAGTTCAGTGAGTTTATTAGAAGAACTCAAGAACCAGATAGGAAACCTCAACAAAATTTTCTGTTATCCAGATCTATGATCAATACGAATCGCTAACCACCTATCTAAAAGATACTCCGATGACTTGGAATTATTGAATAAAAATATTTTGAGTACTCGAAGATTTTTTCAAACCTTGACAACAACAGAAGAAATCAGAATACTTTTACAAAATGAAGTATTCCATTCAGAAATGTTACTAGATACACTATCAATGTTAGAAAGAACAATAAGTCTTGCCTTCAATGGAATAGCAAATCTTGAAATTATAACCGTTAACGAGACGTTAGAAATTCAAAACTATTTAGAGAAAATTTACAAATATCAGCAATTATCTTCAATCGATCATATTCATTTGTTCAAGGTGTTAGAGTTTGCAAAGATCTCTATAATCGGTACAGATCAAACAATCACTTTCCTCCTCAAAATTCCCATTTTTCAAAATATTATGGCTAACTATTTCCGAATATACCCTATCCTAACCACCAAGATATTGCCTTGCTTCCACCAAAGAAGTATCTCGTCAAGTTTGAAAATGAAAACCGATGGACCAACGAGGAATGTCGAAACAGTTCTGATTCCATATCCTACTGCTACCAGAAGACATTTGCTGAGAACTGCAATCTCCAAACTTTTCAACACTGCCGTACAGTGAAAATAGAAAACAAATACGAAATCATCCATGTCCTGAAGAATAAATAACTGTTAGTACTTTTTCAAGAACCACAAGAAATTCTTGAAGACTGTCAAGGAAAGCTGACCAGAAATTCTGTCAAAGGAACGAGTTTGTTGAGCTCACCATGCAGGATAATTATTGGTACATCTTCCTACGATAACACCGTTCCAGTATTCGAGATTGCTACGCAAAATATTAGCGAAATCGACCTCAAATCTGAAAAAAGATCGATCTCTACCTACGACACTTAAATTATCCAACTGAAATCATCAAAGAAGCAAAAGAACTTAACGAACAGCCCTGTACCTACAGCCTCTAACCCAAGTATTCCATTACTCCTTGAGCGTAACCGTAGCTTGTTGCATGATAATAATTTTCACAATAATCATACGACACAGAAAACGAGTCATTGAACTGCTCTATTATCCGAGGCAAATCATCCACATATCCAAGGACAGCAAACCAACTCTAGAAGAAAATTTGAACGAGGACGTTCAAAACTAAGGGGAGAGGAATTACGTTATGCTTTACCAAGAAGAGAGTAAAGATAAGCACTCCCGGTAGCTGACCCCATAGCCGTCGTCCAGGAATCGACTATCTTCTCAGGTGTCTATGTTCAACACTTGTAGAACTATTTGGATTCATTATAAGATTAGATTTGATATTGTTCAGTCCTTTATCGTATTGTACGTTGTGACTTAAAATAAAATAGTTTTTAAAAACAGTTTTCGAATCTTTTGTTTATAACTATATATATATATATATATATATATATAGATATGTTGGGACAAATATCTTCCGCGACGAACTTCGCAAGGAGTCCACATATGTAAACTTGAGACAAAAAGAATCGATGGGGTACCCCGATGGAGCTTGATAGGATGCTGAGAAGCGATATGCCACACTGATGAGCTCCTAATAAGGGCGAAACTGCAGTCTACCGCTTCGTTTCTCGGTCAGGAAGGATTATTCATTGATCTACGGATTTGTGAATAATTCTTTTTTCTAGTTTACATATGTAGATTCCTCGCAAAGTTTGTCGCGGAAGATATTTATCTGATCAAATATTTACCGACGGGAGGTTTAATCTCGAAACAGAGGCCCAGAGCACCATTTCAACGGGATTGTTTCGCTCGTTCTGTACCGTTGATGTGATTCACGGACCGGCGAAATATGTATCCAAGTGTTGGAATTTCTAACGTTCTTACATCTGTTTGTTATTGTTCGTATATTTCTCGAAGTCCGGTAGCGGGATCGCCGTCTCGGTCCATAGAGGACGACTCTCGTACGTATGTACGAGGTGCGTCCTTTCTGGAATCTATGGGGTAATCCCGATGTAGCTTGATAGGATGCTGAGAAGCGATATGCGACACTGATGAGCTCCTGATAAGGGCAAAACTGCAGTTGCCACTTCGTTTCTCGGCATCTTGCTTAGTTGCACTATTGTGGCTCTTGGGGCTGCGTGCATGGCGGGCAGATTTGGGAACTAGCTCTTGTCAGGAAGGATTATCCATTGATCTACGGATTTTTGAAAAATTCTTTTTGTCTCAGATTTACATGTATATATATATATATATATATATATATATATATATATATATATATATATATATATATATATATATATATATATATTTGATAATTAGTGAAACAATAATTTGCGATAGCACCTGTAATGTAAGAATAATTAGAATTCTTTTTCGTCAGAAGACGGAGTAAAAAAGGCATCGTATATCACAAAAGATATTCAATTTTAGTGTACATCTTTAAACGCTATTCAAAGAGCTAATTGAACTGGGTAAGTTTTCACTTTCAAACGAAAGGAAATGTGGTCTGTTTATGGAATGGTATATCCCAGCATGTTCTTCTCTATCTCACACAGGTGAAAGACCAGGAGACCATTCTTTTGAAACTCATAGAGCTCGTTTGGAACTCTATAACTCTTACAACTCTTGAAACTCTTACAATTGTCAAACTGGCCAAGACGGCACCTTTAAGTTAAAAAGAAGTCCAGCAGTCACGAGGAGAGCCAACCAGCAGACAATCATTCAAGAAAGTAACAATTTATTATTCCTTACTCGTTAGAGCCACTAGTTCAACTGAACTAATTTTAATACTCGTATATTTCCATATTAATTTATTATACTCTTTTATAACTGTTCTTTCTTTTCCTAAGTTACTCACTAAGCAATTTTAGCATTAATTACCAAAAATAGAATCGACCCATCAGGTCAAAGTATAGACCGTAATAAAGCATTCTCGATAGTAAATCACAATTACGTGAATATTTCATTTATTTTCCTTCGTATTGTTCTTTGCAGTCATAAAATTGGAATATGATTAAAGATCATAACTCAGGATAGAAATGACAAATTCAGTTGAATCTCGATTGTTTTATTCGATACCATGAAAGAAAGATTTCACGGTGAAAAAAAATGGGGACATATGTAAATGAAGTCGGAATAACAGTGAAAATCAAGTAAAACGCATTCTCGACTGTGACAGAGTAAATATTAAACATTTTGATTTTGTTTCATTGTTTAGACGTTGTGATGAACCAGAATCCAATCAACCTTTTCGAATATTTTCCCAACATAAACGCACCATATATTCCTTGTCTCCTTCATCGAACAAAAGCCCTAGAGATGATTTTCAGTATCAAAGCTTTCGGCACTTCAAGGTGCAAAGACTCTCATTCTATTCCTCCATGGAATGCTCGTACGAGTTTTCACGAGATCGAAACAAACAAAGAGTACACTCACTTTCCCAATAAGTGCCAGGTACGTAACAATTTCCCCACGGAACGTATCAACATTTATGTTGCCGCTGAGACAACAAACAGAGGGCGCTGTTGCGGAATCTGTCTTACACAAAACGTTTAAAATATTTCCCGAAGCCGTATGATGTTTGGTTTCAATTTATTCGCCAGCACGGAAATTTCTCCGAGGCGATTCGCATTTGAATTTAACGAGAGCGAAGGTACGAACTGAATTTGGTGGTCCAAAAAGCGAATTATCGTTATCTACGTTTCATTTACATTTAGATGGATGTTCGGTTTATAACAACATTCGTTTGTGGAGAAGTGAATGAAGAGAAGTATTACCTTCAAACAGAGTTGGACCAACCAATTGAAACTGACAGTTCCAATATACATAAGTCAAGGTTTCCGCCATCTTGATTTACACTGTTGTCATTTCACAAAAAAACACAAACACTTGTGAGTATACTCATGTAGCAATGTAGACACAAGTCAAGACTTGAATTCAAACTGCATGCTAGACCTAGAAGATGCACTATTATAAGGGTGCGACAATTTCAGGGTGTGGCCACAAGCATGCGCCTTTACAATCGTTCAAGTATATAGCCCATAACGAAGTGAGGCACGACTTGTTCCATCTTGTCTTCTCCGAAGACAACTATATTAAAATGCATCCTCATAGATTCACAAAATGCTTTATATATAATTTTAAATCTTTTGGGAAACAATTTTTCATTTTTACTACCCTATGATCCTCTGTATTCGATGAATAATGACAGATATAAATAACTCAATAATAATTATAGTAGAGACGATGTAAACTGAGTAACTAGAGTAAATTCTAGGGCATCATATAGACAAAGAATAGACAATTAGTGAAGTACGTTTTGTTATACAGAGTGACATACGGAAACAAAATATTTCTGAAATGGTTAGTACTAGGTTCGTTGAAGAAGTGAGTCGTACAGTTGACCAGATTCCATTACTTGATTTATAACATTTTTTCTTCAAACCAAACTCAGCTGGTTTTCATTTCAAATTGAAAAACCTTCCAGTTATTGACTTCAAGTATTTCGTTGATTCACCCTGTATCTTCATCCGATCGTGATGGAATTTAAATATTACCTTACATTCAAAACAGCTATCCGATAAGGAAGAACCCGACATAGTTTCCCTATTCAAAAATTTAAGGAATGATGTTATAGATGAGAAAATTATCATCCTTCTATTGAAAAAGAAAGATCACCTCTGATTATATAGATAGATTTTCAATATCGAAATTCAGCCAATGTATCAAGGAGATACAGAAATATTAATATTAAAAGTATATATTCTGATATCATCAAGTCATTGAACTTGTAAAAACCTTTTAGGGTTATCAGTTACTAAACATCCTCTTGGAATTATTAAATGGTCTAGAACAAATCTAAATGAATTACAAATAGTTAATTGATTCCGCCGTTACTACATGATAGTTAATGATGATGATAATGAGAAATTAAACTATGTATCATACTATCACAAGATATTTACTGAAAGTCAGGAATACAATTTTGGTTACTCGACCATCTTCAGCTGACTCAATAGAGCGAAAAGAACAGGTGAATAGGGCGTCTACCAAGAAGCTCTAAGTACAACAAAGAACTCAGGAAATCCAAACGACAATCATGGAAATCCTATTGCGATGGGATCAATGATCTTGCCCCAGCTGCACGAATTCAAAAGGTTTTAGCCAAAGACCATTCGAATGCATTTGGACTCATTAAGGAGCCTGGAGGAGAGTATTCTAAATACTTCGGCGGAAGCTTGAGGGTACTTTTAAATACCCACTTCCCGTACTCGAAAATACTCCCCATCAATAGCACCCAACAACAGGAGCTAGAACTGTATAGCTGCAGTAGGGAAAGCAGAAATCTAGCGGGCCGAATCTTCACCCTAGATGGGGTAAAGTGGGCCACCAAAAGCTTCAAACCCTACAAATCACCAGGGGCGGACGGAATCTATCCGGTCATGTTGCAAAGAGGCAACACATATACAGCCCCATGTCTGAGAGCTATATACAAAGCCAGCTACTCACTGGGCTACATACCCCAGTCATGGAGAAAGTCAAAATATTATTTATACCGAAAATGGGCAAGAGGTTTGGAGATAAGCTTAACCTCCTTTCTCCTACAATCAATGGAGAAAATTCTCGAAAACCATATGAGAAGTTTCATAAAACTGCATAAAAAACAATTTGCCTACCAACCGAGCAAGTCTACAATTGAAGCCCTACACGATCTATTCAAAGAAGTGGAAGGAGCACTAGAGGCTAAAGAAATAGCCATAGTTCTATTCAGAGACATTGAAGAAGCCTTCGATAATACCTCCTATACATCCGTTAGCAACAAGGGTGTCAAAACACCCACGATCAAATGGATCAAAGAAATGCTCAAGCGCCGGATCATAACGGCCACTTTTGGAGACACGAAATATCGGCGTCAGCAATGAAAGGATGCCCACAAGGAGGTGTCCTATCGCCGCTACTATGGTCAGTAGTTGTTGATGGCCTCTTTGAAAGACTGAACAACGCTGGCTTCAACGCACAAGGCTATGCTGATGATCTAGTTATCATCATTAGGGGAAAGCATGATGGAATCTTATCGAACCTGATGCAGAAAGCCTTTAACATCGTAAATGAATGGCGTGCTGAAGAGGGGCTCAGCATCCATCCAGACAAAACCATTCTAATTCCATTCACAATACGTAGAAAGGTAAAATTAAAGCTCCCCATTCGGAATGGAACAGGCTAAGTATCTAGGGTTAACCCTAGATCAGAGACTCAACTGGAATTTACACATTGACAAAACTCTTTCCAAGGCTACATAGTGCCTATGGCCATGCCGTAGACTCTTCGGAAAGACTTGGTACACGGACAGATCAAAAACGAGTGATGGCACAGGAGCAGGCAGATATGGACCCAAGTACTCGTCATCAGTGCCTCTGGTCTCTACTCGCACAATCATGCCAGCAGAAACACTTGCTGTAAACCTTTGTTGCCAGGAGGGACTACGAAGGAAACTCAAAGGGGCAAAGATTTACATTTTAACGGACAGTCAGGCAGTAATAAAAGTTCTAAACTCTTACAGTTATCGGAGCATCTCTGTCTGGGAATGCCGTCAATCGTTGAAGCAACTTGCTGAGGGGAACAAACTTTTCCTGTGGTGGGTGCCTGGCCACGAAGTCATACAAGGAAATGAAGCCGCTGACGAACTGGCCAAATCAGCTGCTGGAATCCCACCCATCTGACTTCTGAGAAAGAATTATTGATGTTCGTAATCTGTTTTCGGTTACTCAGACGATGATATCAATTCCGCAAACTACGAAAAATGGTTAAGAGAAATAATTATTCCAAATTTACCACCAAAAAGTGTTAGTGATGGATAACGCCCCATATCACAATGTACAAACAACAAAACACCCGAACATGGCTTCCCGAAAAGAAGAAAAGGAAGAGTGGCTGCAACGTCGAAAAATTGCCTTCGCAGATGGGATGTTCAAAGAAGAACTTTATAATCTACTTGAATTGCACAAATCCAAATATAAAACGAGTTCTATTGACAAACTCCTGAATGATCAGGGCAACAATGTACTTAGAGTCCTCCCATATCATCCTGACTTAAACCCGATTGAAAAAGTTTGGGCAGCCATGAAACCTTATATAGTTGAGAGGAATGTTGATTTCTCAATGAAGAATGTGGAAAAACTGTGTGGTAAGTTTTCTCTTCATTTTCTCCAGATTAGTGGAACTCATTATGCGACAATACGCAGAAAATTGAACAATCCTTTATGGAGAAAGATCCTATGCTGGATGAAGTTATCGACAATTTCATGATTACTTTGCAAGCAAACGATAGTGACAGTAACAGCGAGTCTTCTAGTTCTGATGAAGAACTATCTGACATAGAAAATTTTCAATTATTCGTTATTTAACGTATTTTGTGTTTTGGATTGTTTGCAAGAATTATCTAGAGAAATAGTGTTTTTACCGTTTTCAATGAATTTATATTATTAAACTGACAATGAGGTGAATTCGAATCATTCGTTTCACGATAGTGCAATACGATTGCACCTCTTGAAATTTTTGTTTTTTTTTGTTATGTCGTTAATACTATATAAACCCATCGAGGTATCTCAAAGATACTAGGTACTAGGAAAAACATAGTTACTAACCCTTTGTCTCAAATCCTATTGAATATCAACTTTCAATTACTATATTTCATCCTATTGTACCTTTTCCAGGTATTCTTGATAATTTGAAATATAAGGAGAAAACAATAGTATTTATTTTGAAGGTTCAGTTGAAAATACCCTGCCACCAAAATTTCTTGTAGTCTAATTGGTGATGAGTCTGTGACACACTTCTTTGTAATACAAATTAAAATGAGAACCTTGAAATGCCATATTAATAAGAGGGATAATTTTCACAAAAGCCCTTAGCTATTTGACAATACATTGCAGAAAGTATTACAGATGATTATTTACGACTCAAATTTTTACAATAGTCGTACAACTCATTCACACAATACAGTTCACAATCTATTATGAAATTGCGGACCCTTTTCTTGAACAGATTAATCCTATTCAACAGTCTGAAAGCTTTAGGTACGCATTGAAAAACTTAAGGCAAGTATATTCGGACTGCATTTGGGTAAGTGCCAGTCGACACCTCGGATACCGAGGAGGAAATATTTGTCTAGTGTTGTTGTCCTGAACATATTGTAAAAAATAGACATTATGCTGTTGAACAAACACTAAGCTTCTAAAAATGTAAAGACCAAAAAGGGTCATAAATCCTTTCGCCCTCAAAAGACCTCGACAATCCCTATAACCCATTCGATAAATGATCCTGAGTGCCCATTTTCGATCCGAAAAATTCTACTCACACTCCAGCAGCAACCCCAAAAAATCAAACCGTGGGCCATCAGTGACCGGAAATTAGAAAAATAAACAAGTAGTAATGTTTCTTCATCAACATGATGTTTAAGGGCATTTAGGGTATAAATAGCTGAATGGAGCCTTTTAGTTAGTATTTGAATTGTGGAGGCCGTTACTTGATGTAGATCCATGATATAAATGAGATAAAAAACACAAGGTTTAACTTTAATCTACACTTTATTTGAAAAATTCGACGACGTTTGGCTGACACAGCAGCTTTATCAAGAATGAAAAACAGAATGAAGAGTATGGTATTATAAACAAATCGTAGAACAAGTTGGATGAATAACAGGAAAATCCACACCGAGCCATTGAACAGTTAGTATAAAAGGTAATAAAACTAATTAAACAAGTTAAGTAGGGTGAATAATTCACGTCTACCTGCTCATTCAAAAGCTTGTCCGAATGTTTGTATCTATTTATTTCTAATGCTTCTAGGAGATCTTATTTTAAACTTTTGATTTTATATGTAATATGTCAAAGTTTTATTGAATGAATGGTTTTCTTTTATTAGGTGGTTTGAATAATTTGAATCAGATTTATTTTATCGAAGCTACGTTTATGTTCAGATGTTCTTATGCCAAAACTCCTATAGGTCCTACCGATATAAATTTCATCACAAGAACCGCAATTGAGTTTATAGATTCCTGATTTATTTGATTTTTCAACACGAGATTTATTATTTTTAATATGTTTACCTAAGTTATTAGAAGTTTTGAAAGTTAGATTAAGATTTTGTTTGACGGGAAAGGATAATTTAATATTTGTACTTGCAGAACCGCAGAATGTTAAACTGTTGAATATTTTATAGTTTTTATGAATAGGATATACTTCATTTATTGCTTTCTGATACAGTTTTTACGAATGATTAGATCTATCATATCCGGATTATATGAATTATTAATGGCTATCTGTTTGATGATGTTTAACTCTTTATTATAATCTTCTACTGATAAAGGTAAATTGAGTACTCAATTTACCTAACTGTATCAGAAAGCAATAAATGAAGTATATCCTATTCATAAAGACTATAAAATATTCAACAGTTTAACATTCTGCGGTTCTGCAAGTACAAATATTAAATCCTTTCTCGTCAAACAAAATCTTAATATAACTTTCAAAACTTCTAATAACTTAGGTAAACATATTGAAAATAATAAATCTCGTGTTGAAAGTAAATCAGAATCTATAAACTCAATTGCGGTTCTTGTGATAAAATTTATATCGGTAGGACCTATAGGAGTTTTGGCATAAGAACATCTGAACATGAACGTAGCTTCGATAAAAATAAATCTGATTCAAATTATTCAAACCACATAATAAAAGAAAACCATTCATTCAATAAAACTTTGACATATTACATATAAAATCAAAGAGTTCAAAATTAGATCTTCTAGTAGCATTAGAAATAAATAGATACAAACATTCGGACAAGCTCTTGAATGAACAGGTAGATGTGAATTACTCACCCCTACTTAACTTGTTTAATTAGTTTTATTACCTTTCATACTAACTGTACAATGGCTCGGTGTGGATTTTCCTGTTATTCATCCAACTTGTTCTACGATTTGTTTATAATACCATACTCTTCATTCTGTTTTTCATTCTTGATAAAGCTGCTGTGTCAGCGAAATGTCGTCGAATTTTTTCAAATAAAGTGTAGATTAAAGTTAAACCTTGTGTTTTTTATCTCATTTACTTTTAGTTAGTGTCTCAATGTGTTTGGTCCATCTCATATTGCCATCCATAGTAACCCCCAAAAATTTACAAGAAGAATTAATAGGTAAGTCAATATCATTCATTTTGAGTGTACCGGTTTTTTTCAATTTTAGACTGATCTGTATAAAAAATAACACTTTCCGTTTTCCTCATATTCGACAAAATCTGATTATCAACACACCATTTTTCAATCTTTTCAAATGCTACATTCGCGTGAGACATGACAGAGATAGTCATGATCTTCATCTGATACAAGATAATTAGTATAATCTGCAAACATAAAAAGAGATTCATAAACATCTCCATCAAGAGCGTTGGGAAGGTCATTTATATATACTACGAAAAGAAGTTTACCAAGAATACTGCCTTGGGGGACACCTATTACATTATTAATCTTAGTTCCTCCGCTTGCTATCTGTTCTGTTCTTCGCGCATCTCATTTGGCATTTTCAATTCGTTCGTTGGTTGTCTGTAGGAAATTGCCACTCCAAATCGAATTTTCATCTTAAAATGTGACACTCAACAAATATCACCTTTCATTCACCATAAAATTTATCGCGCCAACGATTCTGTCGAAATATTCAGCGCAACCCAAATTGACGAAATAGAAATGAAAACAAGCAAAAACAGTTTCAATCCACGAGATACATCGACGAAAAGCACAATCCTTTCCCCAAACAGATCATCTTTCTCTATAAGAAAACCGAGAAAGGCGAACAGAGAAAAATACAAAAAGAAATCCGTTCATTATATTCAGGAAAAATTAGCTCTATAAAACTTGTTTCGTCAGTGAAATGGAAATGGAATGGATTTATTGTTTTTATGAAAATCAAGCAGCAGCGGAGAGAACAGTCAAATAGAACAAAATCCAATTACAGTTTTAAATGAAGTTTCTAAAGGACGACATAGACTACGAAACTTATAAACTTACAAGATCATTCGACCGCTCGAAATTGGAATTAAACCACACAGTGCCTTATCATGTACTTTTTACAATAGAGAGAATCAACAAACATCATGAGTTTATGTAGAAGAACATAATATTCGATAGCCTACGGCTTATAGAGCGGAGAAAATTAAATTATGTTATCCGGCATGAGCACACTCTATTGTTCATTTTCTTTATGATCTTGTAAGGGATTCTTTGTTTAACGTTCCTTATGGGCAATTATGATGCAATAGCAGAGAACGGTAGACGCCACTGAAGAGTTCAAATGAGAATTAAACAATTGCTCATTTTTGTTTCATCCTTCGAACATCCTTATTAATCATACCATTCCTTTTATTATGGCCCTTTGAATAAATTAAGCTGGCAGATGAGATGAGGAGTGACATGAAAGGTAATAAAGGATGAAAGTGGTATCATTTCCAAGTTCAGAGGAATTAAAACTTCTGCACAGTTTTTCATAAAGGAAAATTTTGCTGAGATAAATTGTCACTTATTTCTGAAAACATTTGTATCATATACACATACAAATTTATATGGAATCACTCGGTATTTCACATGATTGATTGTTTTCAACCATGGATCTTCGACTACTTGTGAAGAATGAAGTTTTTTATTGTAAGAAAACTGGATAGTACGATAAGAAATGTTGAATTATCACCACATGTTCGGTATATTGTACTCAGTCGTTACTGAGATTTGAAACTGTGAATTTCAAAATTTAAAAAAAGCCTGTAATCATAAATGAAAATGCCTTACGTTGGATTGTCCTATGTGCAGATGGGTCGAATAATTGCTCTCGTTGAAGAAGGAGTGACATGAAGGGACATAGCGGCCATAATGGGGGTATCACAGGGGGTGACTTCAAAAACCTAGGCACGATACGTGGAGCTACAATCTCTGCAAAATATGCCTAGAAGAAGTCGTAGGAAGATCACTTCTGAAGAACAAGACTACTTTTTGTGCCAAATTGCAAGAAGAGACCCTAGTGCATCGCACCCCATACTCCAAAAGCAATTTCTGGAAGCAACAGGCATAAGTGTATTACAGCAGAAGGCCCTCAAGAGTTCCAGAGCTAACCAAACAACAAAAAATTAACAGACTTCATTGGTGTATCGAGCACCTAAATCGGAATATTGAGAATTGGCGAAATGTTTCTTTTTTCGGTCGAGAACAGAATTGGTGTTCGATCAGATGACTACTGGATTCGGGTTTTAAGGGGTCATGGAAGCTAGACTCCGAGCAGCAAGACAAATTTCGAAATACCAATGGGGCAGTGTGATGTTTTATGGTGGCATTATGCTGGGAGGCAATACAGATTTGATATAGTTTCCTGAGAGTGTTACGGCTAGAAATCACGTGGACCTAGTGCTGGAGCCAATAGTGAAACTCTGGCGAGGTGCCCACGATGAGAATTTCACTTTTATGCAAGATAATGCTCCTCCGCTTGAAACAGAGGAATCGCTATATTAGACTGGCCAGCTTGCTCTTCAGACTTGAATGCTATTGAACATTTATGCGATAATCTCAAAAGGCAAATTAGATCGCGCCAGGATAATCCAAGAACCCCACAACAGCTCATCCAAGCCGCCACAGAAGATTGGTAGAAAATCACCCCAGAGGAGGTCGAAAACCTAATCCAAAGCATGCCTAGACGGATTCAGGCTTGTATCAGGTCTAGAGGAGGTAAAACAAGCTACTGAGGTTGAGAAAAAAACACCTACTCCGTGAGAAACCAATTTTCCATTCTTACTACATGCGGATAGTCTCTTATGATCTTTTATTTGTTTCTTTCTTAAAATTAACCTTAATTCATTTCGTTTTTCAATGGAAATATCTCAGAAAGGATCAATTCTAACAATTCTTCGAAATTTCCAAAATCCCTGAGGTAATATTCAAAACATCGGATGGTTCCATACATATTTGGTTTTTTGTATATAGCTGAAACCATACAGAGCTTTGTGTTTTTGGCATTATTGAATTCAATTATAACAGAAAATAACGTTATGAAATAGCATTCAGAGGTACTTAATTTAAGTTGGTACTTATGAGGAGCTCATCAGTGTCACATATCGCTTCTCAGCACCCTAACCAACCAAATCGAAAACCCCTCACGATTCCAGAAAAGACGCATCTCGTACATACATATGACAGTTGCCTTCTATGAATTGAGGCAGTGAACCCGCTACCAAACTTCGAGAAAGACAACGAACAAACAATGACAAACAGATGTGAAACGTAAAAACATTCCACCATTTTTCGCTGTTTCGTGAATCACGGTTCAAACTGGTGAAATAGTCTCGTTGGCTTCGGTGCTCTAGAACTCGTTTCCAGGAAAAATCTCGCAATATGCTTCGCCATAAGTTATTTTACCTAATGACCAATGTTGTTCACTGTTTCAAATGCCTTCAATTCGACGATTAAGAATGAAACAAAGACGAAAACAAAAATACTCGATGACAGTAATATATCCTTAAATTCTTTCGCAGGGTCAGCTGTCGCGTTCCCAGGAGCTAACCTTCGCTTCGGCAGCAGCGCCGCCAATGCATCCCTGAATTCAACCAAGGTCTTTCAGTGTCACCCCGGAGGCACGGCGGAGGCGGCCCTGATATTCGCCCTAGGAACCATGGGAATGGCGGCCAACCTAGCTCTCATGGGAGTTATTCTGGCAAACAGGCAACTCAGAAGGTAAGTCCCATATAGAGTTAAACAAAAGGAAATTTCGAAATCGATGCGATGTAGTTGGAAAAGTTTCATTAGAATTGGAACTTTCGAGTATTCGCGAATGCTGCAAACGTTGATTCTTTGAGAATCGAAAAAGATATAGAAACAATGTGATCTCCGATATCATTCCGCTTTTGATTCTTCGTGAATTATTTTCATACAAGGTGTTGAGTATTTTGAAGAATTTCAAGTATCTGTATGTTGGTAGGACTGTTTTGAATTACTATGCCAAACATTAGAGCGATCTGTCAACTAGTCTGTTTACAACAGCTGTTGAAACCAGTGGATCTCAGTGGTACTTTGCAGAACAATAAACACCAAAAAAGTCTAGGGAACACTTCTGAATTTCAATATATCTTATCCAGAACGATCAATTTGGATGATTTTCTTTTGAAAATGAACACCTGCATCAATTTCTTAACAAATTATGTAGAGTGCCGCTACAGATTTTAGTTTTCTTTTTTAAAAACTAAAAATGCAGCAGATGCGACGCTGCTTTATAATCATTTCATGTATTCAGTGTTTGAAATCAGTTAGTTGGCACTTTGTTTCTGTTGTAAGCACAAATAAAAAATTCAAGTTTTGTAATTCGAGCATGAAAAGACGACATTTGACTAGAGAAGAGATGTTAAGAGCCGTTGGCATGCTCCAAGCTGGAAGCTCACAACGGGAAGTGTCCAGGGTTCTGGGAAGTAGCCCAAGTGTCATAAACCGTTCATGGTCGCGTTTTAATGAAACAGGTAGCGTAGAAGAACACCATACTGGTCGTTTCAGGATTACTACAGTCGCCCAAGACCGATTTTTGGTTTTACAAGCCAGAAGAGATCGTACTACTACAGCATCGCAATAAGCTCAAGAGCTATCACGAGTTCATAATGTACAAATTTCCGACCAAACTGTAAGAAATCGATTACACGAAAGTGAACTCCACTCCAGACGTCCTTTAAGAGTTCCACAACTGACCCATGGAAATCGCGCTGCTCGTTTAGCTTGGTGCCAAGAACACGTAAACTGGGATCAAGAGAGGTGAGCCACAGTTCTCTTCAGTGATGAATCTAGATTTAGTTATTATCCCGATTCGGGAAGAATTCGAATATGGAGGGAACCTGGAAAGCAAAACCGTCTCCAGCATACTCGAGCAGTTGTTAGACAGGGAGGCGGGTCAGTGTTTTGGGGAGGTATACGCCTTGGTGGAAGAACTGAACTCGTTTTCATACAGAACAAGCTCACGGGAAATTCTTACGCAAATGAGATAGTTTTACCTGTAGTGGTACCGTATCTCCAAACAATGGGTCAAAATCCACTTTTCCAACAAGAGAATGCCCCTCCTCATCGTGCAAGAGTTGTCTTGAACGTTCTTGAAGAGAATGATATCGATCTTCTACCGTGGCCATCCTGTTCCCCAGATCTGAATCCCATCGAGCATGTGTGGGACACCCTAAAAAGAAATCTCTTGCGTCAAAACGTCTTCCATCATGAACAGGAGCTTCGAGCAGTTCAGGGGGCTTGGAATGACTTATACCAAAATGTAATAGACAATTTAATATTGAGCATGCCGCAACAATGCCAAAGTGTCATTAATAACAGAGGAGGACCATCTGGGTACTGAAAAATATAAGTGCTTCCATATCGTTTCGAAAATATTAGTTCAGGATTTTTTGTGTTTTACCAAATTTCGTCATTTTCACATTTCAAATTTTTTTTATAATAGGTGCTTTGGAAAAGTCAAATATTTTGTTTTCTTGAGAATACCTTATATACAATATATCCTAACAAAAACCGAAAGATTTCTATAAATTCGAATCATCAAATTCATATTTTAAAGATATTGGTAAGTGTTCCTAGACTTTTTCGAGGTGTTTATATATATACAGGGTGCTTCAACGAAAACTAAACAGAGGCTTTATCTACCAAGATATTCATTTCTGATGCAAAAACAGGTCAATTTTTGTTTCAAAGGGACATCTTTTGGGGTATACAACTTGCCTGAAATATCAACCCCTAAGCGGGGTTGCAATCCATTTTCAACATTTTGAATAGGGAAGATGGGTCGAGTGATGACTCAAAAGAAAGGTGGTATCTTTGTCTACATTGCCTTGAACGAGTTTCCATTTTAATTGAAAACTGTAAGAGATACAGGGTGAGCAACTGAAAGATAGGAAACCTATTTCCTGAGACTATGCAAATTTCAGTGAGGTAAAATGGAACAGATCCATGCTGATCAATGGCAATCATCAAGTACCATCCTCATCTCGAATTTCAACTCCTAGAGCAGGGGTGACCACCCTTGAAAATTTGGAAGAGGGTAGATGGGTCGAGTGATAACTCGAAATGAAGGTATTATCTTTGTCTGTATCCCCGTGAATTTTCATTTTTGATTGAAAACTGTAGGAGATACAGAGTGAGCTACTGAAAAAAAGAGGCTGTCATCTTTGATCTAAATGAATCTATTCCAGTTTTTCGCACTAATACTCCAATAGTCTTGGGGCGATAGTCTTCTCTATTTTTCAGTGGCTCACTCTGTATCTTCTACAGTTTTCAATCAAAGATACCACCTTACTTCTGAGTCATCACTCGATCCATCTTCCCTACTCAAAATGTTCAAGGATTGCAACCCCAACACAAAAAGGTTAGAGTGCTCTCAAAAGTATTCATATAAGTACTTACTTTCACGAAAGTAAAAGAGTAAATTATTTGGATACTATTTCGAGCAAAGTAATTGTACTCTTACTCGAATTCTTTTTTTTTTGTACTCTCGCAGCACTGAATATGAGTGCGTTTTCGATTTGGGTTGTAATTGGTTCTACGTTTCATCAATTACTAACATAACATTAGTCTCCTCTACAATGACGTTGTTTTTCTCCTCGCAACAGGCGGAATCTAAGAAAAGATTTTACATAGTGAGCAGAAAAGTCCAAAAAAAGGAGATAATCAAAAAGTACATAACCTGCGATATTTCCTCTTTCGCGGAGATGTTCTTCAGTCGCAGTGTGAGTCTCCTGAAACATAATCACTTCCTTGTTCTTGCTTGACAATTTTAAAGTATAATCTCGCAAAATCCCTTCAATATTCAAACTCAACAAAACAATTTCCTCTCTGTTTGACCGAGAGAGCCCCGATGGCCAGGTTCGGTCTTCTAAGTGATGCCCATTATGATCTACAGATGTTCTAGAATTACTATGAACCCAATAATTTGGGTTGACATCGCCCATATATTATTACTTCGTGGATCTCGTTTAATTTAACGAAAAATTTGCAAAAAAAATTCGACAGTTGTTCTAAAAATATGACAAATGTCATACCCTTGATGACCAGCTAGACATTAATATCTCTCCACTACTTAATATCAAGTTAGGCTGATATCTATATGGTGTTCTCTAATTTCGACAATTTGTTTTGAATTAATTAATGAATGAGTGGCGCTTTCATTGGAAAGCGCCACTCAATATCATTCACAAAAAATTGGCTATCTGAAATTGGTAACTGCTTCACGAATTGGCGTCATAATCAAATTTAATGGAAACGTAGTACTGCTTTCGAAGTTACAGTTCTAGCTTTCATCAGCCAAAACCTGAAATTTTCAATTTTCAAGTTAAACAATGACGGATTTGAGGTTATTTTGAATTAGTCATTACAGCATTTAATCTCTATGATATTTTTTGTCACGTTTTTCTCAGCGATGTATTCCCTGAACAACTGAACCGATATTAAAGAAAGTTTGCACACCATTTGCACATTTATCCTCTGACAATAATTCTTCAATATGTGAACATATAAAAACCACAAAACATTCAATAACGTTAGATAACATCAAAATTCTTCATAATTGCGACAAAGGAAAGGAGATTAATCTATTGGAATGTTTGGAAATCAATAATAAAGAATAACCCTAAATAGCCTGCTAGACATTAATACCTCTCCACTACTTAATATCAAATTAGGCTGATAACTATATAAGTAAGTTCATTTCCTGTAGCTGACCATTCGAAAATGACCTGTCGATCCAAACTGGTCGTGTTTGTAAGAATATCTTTTCTGAATGAAAGTTTGGATGCAGTTTAGTAGACGTTGATTTCATTTTCCTTATCCCAAAATCCGAAGACAGTCAAAGGACAAATTACGGCACTGAAATTCACATAGAACGATAATTCGTTTCTCCCTTAAATTTTTATTGATGCAACATAAGCAAGATTCAAAAGGTAATTCCACATTCTCAGCAATTTCCATACACTTGTCGCTTTGATGATTCTACATTCAGAGTTATTTCTGTGTCTGACGTTTCTAGATTTTCTTGTACACGAAAAGGCGAACTTAATTCTTTATCTTCGTCGAATCTGAGTATCCTTATCTCCTTTAATTTCCCTCTAGCCTTTAGAACTTTCCGACTTGGGATATTCCCCCAGGAAAATGTTCTGCATAAACAACTGCCTCTTGATAACAATTTTCTTTACATTCGAAGAAGAAATGAAGCATGTCAGTCTTCCTTGTTATCTATTTTCGCTTATTCAAAAATAAATCCTACAAGCACTAACTGTTCGTAGAAAAAAATAATGATAATATATGATACTCCTTAGAAATTTTTTTTTCGTCGAGCGAAATTTATGTAACGTTAGGTTTTCAATTTACATTTGCAGATTCATTAGAGAACCAAGATGGAATTGCAAAAAGGTCGTTGGAATGATTTCAGTAAACAGGTAGATGGTGATTTGAGATGGGTTCCCCCTTGCGTAGAAATTATTTCCGGTTTATAGGAGTTGTCAAAAATGCTGCTAAAAATATATTCACAGAGGCTTTCGAAAAGATTATATACCTGGGTGGTCAAATGAATCAAATGTTTTTTATAAGGATGAGCTGATGCACTCCTTAGTTCTTTGAATGATAGTAGAAAGAATAAATGAAATGAGTTGATGAATGGTATGAATTTTCGTCATGCTAGTAGAAGTTCTTGGGATTTGTTGAGGAAATTAGGCAATTCTGATCCCGTTTCAAAAACACCATCTAATATGAATCCGAATTGTGTAGCATCTAGGCTTGTTAATGTCTCTAAAAGTGTGAAGATTAGTAAAAATGACAGGAATAGAATGAAACGAATCTTATATAATATATATAGTATTGAGGATTTATCGAATCCTTTTGAGGAAGAAGAGCTCAAATCTGCAATAAAATCTAAGTTTGTAAAGCTCCAGGATTTGGTGGAAGTGGTTATTATCCTTTTACAATGACATACTCAGCTCAGGTAGTATTCCCGTTGAATTTAGAAAGGCTAAAGTTTTTGCCATTCTCAAACCTGGGAAAAATCCAGAACTTCGTAGTAGTTATCGACCTATCAGCTTACTTTCTGATTCTTTCAAAATTTTAGAAAGACTCCTTTATCAGAGGTTAAAATCAATCATTGAAAGAGCTCTGTCCACTTCTCAGCGGGGTTTTCGAAAAAACTGGAATTGTTCTGATCAGGTTTTCGGTTTATCCGCTTTCATTGAAACAGGATTTCAGGGTAAACTTAAAATAGGCGCTGTATTTGTAGATCTCTCTTCGGCATATGACACAGTTTGGAAGGACGGTTTTATAAACTCTTTGAAGTACACTCGGAGGCAAAATTAGCGGAACACTCGAAAATTTAACCAAATTTTTTTTAATTGCTTGAATATTAAGTTCCGGAGATATCTGCAAGAAACTCATTCCGTTTTTTTTTATTTATTTGTTTATAATTCGCGCAATAATTGAATAATGGATGCCTTCATTTACTACTAAATCAAGAAATGAACAATTACATTCTGTAAATTGCTGATTGTCGACATATAATGTGTTGAGTGAATTTCCTACTCACCGCAGACCATGTGGTACTCCATATTCATCAGATTTAATTGTTAAGCTTACCTGAAAAAAAAAACGAAATTTTAGTATTGATATATTATGATCCAAAAAAATGGTAATTAAAAATTGCCATTTAAATTGAGAGAGATAGGAAATGAACTTTCGGTGTCCCACGAATCAATTCGTATCATTTTGAACGATTGTTTGGGCATGAAACGCGTTGACGATCAACTACACTCGGAGGCAAAATTAGCGGAACACTCGAAAATTTAACCAAATTCGAAGTCCGATATTTTTCCTAATTCTCAACCGATTTAGATGATTTTTTCGGCAAGTTATAGATCAACTCTTCTGCTTTGTAGAAATTGTAAGAGAAAACAGAAAAATTCGAAAAAAATTTTATACGGGGGCAAAACTAAAAGTGTTTTTTTTGTCAAAAATTCGTAACACCCTGTGGAATTTCGTGGTCCGAGTTGAAACGTACAATATCATGGTCTGTCAAGACACTTCTTCCTACAGTAATGCCCTTCTTGTTTAATGCATTTATCTCTATTTTTACAAGAGATATCCAATCTGAAGCGAAAAGTCACAAATTTCAAGAATTTATTTTTAATCTTGCGTAGGTGAATACCATCGGAGGTAAGCCAAAAAATTAAATCAAAATTAGAGAAGCAGAAATCTATTGAAATGAAAATTTTTCAAATTCACTGGCCAATTTCACGCTCAGGGAGAACTCGAAGTACACTGGAAAAATCGTTGATTTTGCACATTTATTTTTGAATTTTTTTGTGTGACACTCTATAATGATTATCATTCCTGTCCAAAATTGAGAGCAGGTGTGTATCTTGGCGATACACTCGTGAAATGAAATGAACATGTTGAGAAAAATGTTCATGATGACCCACAAAAAAAAAACATTTGATTTTAGTAGCGAGTATGACCCTCCCGAGCTCTTATTACAGCGCGCATACGATTTCGCATACTCCCAATGATGTTGCCTATCATCTGATGAGGTATGTTGTCCCACTCTTCCACCAAAGCCAATGTCAGCTCTTCAACGTTGCCTAGATTCCGTTGTCGAACCCTTCTTCTAAGAATGTCCCAAACGTGTTCGATCGGGTTTAAATCCGGTGACCGCGACGGCCAGTCCATTCGTGTGATCCCAACTTCATTGAGATATTCTATCACTATGCGCGCAGTATGAGGGCGCGCGTTATCGTGCATAAAAAGGAAATTTTTCCTTATGTAAGGAGCAAAAGGCACAACATGGGGCTCCAAGATTTCTGTTATATACCGATGGGCATTAAGTGATCCATTGCCGATAATCTCCAGTTCTGTTCGTACTCCCAAGCATATGCCACCCCATATCATAACTGACCCTCCACCGTATTGCTCAGTTCCTGTGAAGTTCGCTTGATTGTACCGTTCCCCTCGATGCCTCCATATTCTATCTCTATCATCCACGAAATTCACACAATATCGGCCCTCATCACTAAATAAAACTCGTCTCCACTGATTGATTGTCCATGCTACATGCTCTCTAGCAAACGCCAATCTTGCTACCCGATGGGCTCTATGGAGTTTTGGTGCTCTTGCTTGCGCGTATGATCTCAGACCAACTTCATTCAATCGTATTCTGACTGTCCTCACACTGACGTTAATGTTATCCACTGCTTGTAAAAGGTTACGTGCCTGAACAGCACTAAGACGAGGATTTCTTATGGTTTGATTAACGATGAAACGGTCATGTATAGCGCGGGTTGCCCGATTTATTCCTTGTCCTCGCCTCCTCACGTACAATCCAGTTTCCCTGTAACGTCGGTAGATTCGATGGATAACCGACGTCGAGACACCCAACATGGTACCGACCGAGCGGTAGGTGCGCCTTCCTCGATCAATGTAACTGCCCTTGTTACTGAGGTTGGTGGTAAATCTCATTCTGAATGAAAGATACCGTTTCGAATCGTAAACAGTAAAAGAATCACAAAACACCGCAACCGATCGAATTTGTATCAAATCAAAGAATGGAAAATTCTCATTCTTTAAACAAGTGCAAATGTGGTCATATACAAAAAACGTGTGTTGTATTTCATATTTGATAAAAAAAGGTGTGCACATGTGTAAATGAAAAGTTTTATCAATGGTCCCAGAATTTGGTTGTGTATTTTAATACCTACCGTCTGTTATCTCCTATGAATTCTAATTTTCACCAAATTAACCAAATTGTCATCAATAACTAATGCAATTCGAACATAAAAATCGCAAACGACAATTTCGACACGCCTGAGTGATAATAAGGAAATTCCAAATTGATAGACGAATTTTAATGAAAATTTCTTGATTCAATGGAATTTCTCCAAAATGGTGATTTTTCACTTGAAATTAAATATATTTTGCAAAAATAGAGATAAACGCATGAAACAAGAAGGGCGTTACTGTAGGAAGATGTGTCTTGACAGACCATTATATTGTACGTTTCAACTCGGACCACGAAATTCCACAGGGTAATACGAATTTTGACAAAAAAAACACTTTTAGTTTTGCCCCCGTATAAAATTTTTTCAAATTTTTTTTGTTTTCTCTTATAATTTCTACAAAGCAGAAGAGTTGATCTATAACTTGCCGAACAAATCATCTAAATCGGTTGAGAATTAGGAAAAATATCGAACTTCGAACTTGGTTAAATTTTCGAGTGTTCCGCTAATTTTGCCTCCGAGTGTAGTTCAATGTGGAAAAATTGTAAAGTTCAATTATTGCTTCAATTTGATCACAAAGCACGCCATCGTACACAAAATGCTGATATCTGCTATCTCTAGAACTAATTCGAGATGGATATCACTCGACGAGGAAACGAATTTTCACATTTTCTTTAGCGGTGGTTTCCATGCTCTAAACGAAGACTTATTTCATTTCATTCATTCTAATTCTTACTCTCATTCATTTCAATTTATTTCGGTCTGTTGCTATACGAAATTTGAGACAAAGTCTCTGTTCGAAATTTTTGTCCATTGTGGAAATCATACAACATACTTGTGGGAACTGACAAAATTTAGTAATATAAACGAACTAAGGACAGATTGCGTTCACATTCTGCATCTAAGCAGATTTTTCAAAAAATTAAAAGTTGGTATCGTTTCCGGCTTAACCGGAAACGAAATGTCAAACGTATTAAAGTTATCAAATTCAAAATGTTGTCTTCTATCCGATTCCCAACTTTCACCAAAATATTACAAATAGAAAAAAAATTACAGGGGTGGCTCTAGTTTCAGTTACATGTGATAATGAATAAAAATTGAATTTTACCAAAAGAATGTGTTTTAGTATGTCAGCTCACCTGGTAATACAAAAACTACTTTTAATAATGCCACGACCTAAAGCAGGTTCAATAACATTGGAAAAGTTGGGTTTTAAATCAAACACTTTGAGACAACCCTCGTAGCTTCACATTGAGTAACATTATACAAACTTAGAAAAACTTATTGGCTGAAACAAAATCGGTAAAATGAGAAAAAGAGATCTTACACGATCTGTTAATTTCCTGCGAATTTACGTCCCTTTCGGGCATAAAAGAACTTTTCGTTTATCATCCATGCTTCGACATCAGGTTCAATATATTTATATATTTATAGGCCATTACAATTTTATCGCCAATCGTTCGCGTTCTACCCGAAAGGCCGAATATCGCGAAACCAATGGGTCCATTTCCAATCGTCGGAATTACGGAATATCTTCGGTCCTTGTTTGCACAGCAAGCAACGCATTTATTTATTTTGACATTAAACCGAGAAAATAACCGTTGGAATCATTAGGGCCGACGCCCCGTGGGAAAACGACAAAGCGGGTCAGATCCAAATGGATCAAACGTGGTTTCAGGAATGAAAGATTTGAGTAGATTTCGAGACGAAATAGGATTTCGTGGAGACGTACTTCGGAATTGAATGTATTTGGTTCCGAGGAAAAATGAGTAGAAATTGCATTGTCATCGTTCACGAAACGACCGAAGCATTCATTTGAAATCGTACGGTTTGTAGTCGGCAATTTAGAATATGCGAGGGATACTTCACTGAACACTGTACAAAAATTGACAAGAACCACTTATGTTCAGATGAGGTTACGAAATACGATGGTTATTATCATGGATATATTATGAAAAATAGGCCTTTGTGAGGGTGAGAGGAAGAGTATACAGGATGTCCACACGAGATGGGATATTAGAGGTATATTCTAAATGCTGAATCGGTGAAGGGGTTGAAACTCATGTTGCAATTTTCGAAATACATATTCCAAATCGAGCTGTGCGTTTTTATTATATTTTTAGGGATAGAATTCTCTATGGAACTATTTATTTCTGCTTCACTGGTGCTTCCAAAACGAAACATTTCAATTTATATTGCCAGAAACCTTATAACAGGTACTAAAATGGTTGTTCTTGACAGTTTTAAAACCGTGCTATTTGTTGTGAATGTTGCGTTACTATGGAAACGCAAAGATTCTCTATGGGCAAATTTATCCACTAATATCCTACCTTCCTTCCTATTTTGAAGCAATTTATCCGATATCAAACTCGAATTTGTGTTCTTAAACGTGCATTTTGCGGCCTATATAGGGACCAATTGATCGATCCTCATTTCTTCGAAGAAACTCTAACCATGGAGTGTTTCTTGAAATGATCTACATATGTTTATGGAGAATATTGCTGGTAGGGGAATTTATCTTCAGCTGGATGGTACTACACCTCATTATGGCTTACCAGTGAGAAATTTCCTGAATGAAGGTTTCCCAAATAATTGTATTGGCTGAGGAGGTCCGATAGCTTGGCCAGTCAGGTTTCCAGATCTAAAGCCCCTCGATTATTTTCCATGGGGATTTAGTTTATAAGGTGGACATTGCGCCAGCAATTGCATCGCCAAAATTCGCAAGGTATATGGAGAAAGGAATGACCGTTTCAAGAAATTTTTGTTGTTCTTTCGAATGTTATTCAGCCTCTGTTTCGAAAATTTTTTCAATGATGTGGCACTTCCAGTTATACCGGATGTTGATACCATCTTTGTTATTTCAAATGCCATAATGTATGTTTCTTCTTCTTTTCTTCACCGTGTAGAAGGCGTAGCGCCAGTTCAGTTCCGGTTTCCTGCAGCAGTTCTTGTGAAGATGATCACCAACTGTCCCGCCATCGTTTTGGTGGTCGTCCAACGGGTCTTCTTCCGTGTGGTATGTTGTTATATACGATTTTGGCTATTCTATCTGTGGTCATTCTGTTTACATGCTGGTTCTATTCTCTTCTTCTTTTCTTACCCATCTTACAATATCGTCTGTTTCACATTTTTCCCTTAAGTCGGCATTTCTTTGTCTGTCATTCAATGTGTAACCGGTTATAGTTCTTAGCGTTTTAATTTCTGTTGTTCTTAGTATCATCTTTGTTACCGACGTTTCCGCTCTTGTTTCTGCCCGTATGTCATAATTGGTCGCACACATGTTTTGTAGATTCTCGATTTGCATGGTATACTGAGGTGTTTATTTCTCCAAATTGGTTGTTTAAGATGTCCTGATACTGCAGCTGCTTTGTTCACTTGTCTCCTCACTTCATCTTCAAGGTATCCTGTGCTTGTTATTTTGCACCCTAAGTATTCGAATGACATGACTTGGTCTATAGTGGCGTTGTCTATTGTTAACTTGCAGCGCAGAGGTTCCTTAGCTATGGTCATGCATTTTGTCTTACTTGTTGAGATTTCCATATTGAAATTTTTGCGCGTTTGCTAAAGGCGTATAACATTCTTTGTAGGTCGTCTTCTGATTCTGCAACGAGTACGGCGTCATCGGCATAGCATAAGATGTTAATTTGGTAGGTTCCCATGCGGTATCCTAGTCCCAAAGTTTTTAACGGTCTCTCAAGTTGGTCCATAACAGTATTAAATAGTAGAGGGCTAAGACTATCACCTTGGCGGATGCCCGACGTTGTTCGAAATGCTGCGTTAGGGTGTGGTTTGTTCGTATTTGCGTTGTTGTATTAGTGTTCAGATCTTTTATGAGTCTTATATATTTTTGGGTACCTCTTTGTTTTCCAGTATCTTGATTACATCCTTCAGTTGGACTCTGTCGAAGGCCTTCGTTAAGTCTATGAAACAAAGATATGCTGGAGTGTTATATTCAAGAGACTTTTCTACTAATTGCCTTGTTATAAATAGTGCATCGACCGTGGACCGGTTTTTCTAAAGCCTTGTTGCTCTTCGCTGATTGGCATTGTTGACGTTATGTCACCGGCAAGAATCTTTGTAAGCAGTTTCAAAGAGGTGCTTAATAAGGTTATTCCTTATTATGTATGTTTATTGTAGAAAATTAAATTCTGAACAATTTGTTTCCATATCATTGCCACCTGAAATCAACCGAAAGGAAGTTATGAATTTTTCAATCGGAATTTTGCGATTTCTGGCTGTCTGGTTGTAACGTGCTTACTTCACTTTCTTTGCTCCGATCAAATTACACCGTGATCTCATATTCGCGTTCTTTGTCTTTTCCCTCTCCATAATTGCCCAAGTTTATAAGGTTTCTGCATCCCTTCCATTTTCTGATGATTCTGTCATTTTAATTCATTATTCATTTTAATTCCTATATTACCTCAGAACAGTAGTGATCAGATTTTCGTGAAAGTCAAGGAATTGAAGGACATTTAGATAAATATCTTAAATAAATGTAAGGAAGTGTCTTGCTATCAAATAAATGTCAAGTGTGAAAGGTGGATCGTTAGTTTACCCGCTGATTATTCGGGTCCTACGTTGGACCTCGAAGAAAAGGCCTACCTAGACGTCTGGAAATAGCAACGACTTTTTAACCGGACAGTGGCACTCTGGGACGATGGTAGAGCATTCAGAGATTGAAACGTGTACTACACTCGGAGGCAAAATTAGCGGAACACTCGAAAATTTAACCAAATTCGAAGTCCGATATTTTCCTAATTCTCAACCGATTTAGATGATTTGTTCGGCAAGTTATAAATCAACTCTTCTGCTTTGTAGAAATTATAAGAGAAAACAAAGAAAATTTTATACGGGGGCAAAACTAAAAGTTTTTTTTGTCAAAAATTCATAACACCCTGTGGAATTTCGTGGTCCGAGTTGAAACGGACAATATCATGGTTTGTCAAGACACATCTTCCTACAGTAACTCCTTCTTGTTTTATGCATTTGTCTCTTTTTTACAAGAGATATCCAATTTGAAGCGAAAAGTCACAAATTTCAAGAATTTATTTTCAATCTTGCGTAGGTGCATAATGCATAAATGAAAATTAAAGAAGCGGAAATCTAACGAAATGAAAATTCTTGAAATTCACTGGCCAATTTCACGCTCCGGGAGAACTCGAAGAAAAGAAAAATGTTCATGATGACCCACAAAAAAAACATTTGATTTTAGTAGCGAGTATGACCCTCCCCGAGCTCTTATTAGAGCGCGCATATGATTTCGCATAATTCCAATGATGTTGTCTATCATCTGTTGAGGTATGTTGTCCCACTCTTCCACCAAAGCCAATGTCACCTCTTCAACGTTGCCTGGATTCCGTTGTCGAACCCTTCTTCCAAGAATGTCCCAAACGTGTTTGATCGGGTTTAAATCCGGTGACTGCGACGGCCAGTCCATTCGTGTGATCCCAACTTCATTGAGATATTCTATCACTATGCGCGCAGTATGAGGGCGCGCGTTATCGTGCATGAAAAGGAAATTTTCCCCTATGTAAGGAGCAAAGGCACAACATGGGGCTCCAAGATTTGTTATATACCGATGAGCATTCAGTGATACATTGCCAATAATCTCCAGTTCTGTTCGTACTCCCAAGCATATGCCACCCTATATCATAACTGACCCTCCACCGTATTGCTCAGTTCCTGCGAAGTTCGCTTGATTGTACCGTTCCCTCGACGCCTCCATATTCTATCTCTACCATCCACGAAATTCACATAATATCGGCTCTCATCACTAAATAAAACTCGTCTCCACTGATTGATTGTCCATGCTAGATGCTCCCAAGCAAACGCCAATCTTGCTACCCGACGGGCTCTATCGAGTCTTGGTGCTCTTGCTTGCGCGTATGATCTCAGACCAACTTCATTTAATCGTCTTCTGACTGTCCTCTTACTGACGTTAATGTTATCCACTGCTTGTAAAAGGTTACATGCCTGAACAGCAGTAAGACGAGGATTTCTTATGGTTTGATTGACGAAGAAACGGTCATGTATAGCGCGGGTTGCCCGATTTCTTCCTTGTCCTCGCCTCCTCACGTACAATCCAGTTTCCCTGCAACGTCGGTAGATTCGATGGATAACCGACGTCGAGACACCCAACATGGTACCGACTGAGCGGTAGGTGCGCCCTTCCTCGATCAATGTAACTGCCCTTGCTACTGAGGTTGGTGATAAATCTCTCATTCTGAATGAAAAATACCGTTTCGAATCGTAAACAGTAAAAGAATCACAAAACACCGCAACCGATCGAATTTGTATCAAATCAAAGAATGGAAAACTCTCATTCTTTAAACAAGTGCAAATGTGGTCATATACAAAAAAACGTGTGTTGTATTTCATATTTGATAAAAAAGGTGTGCACATGTGTAAATGAAAAGTTTTATCAATGGTCCCAGAATTCGGTTGTGTATTTTAATACCTACCGACTGTTATCTCCTATGAATTCCTAATTTTCACCAAATTAACCAAATTGTCATCAATAACTAATGCAATTCGAACATAAAAATCGCAAACGACAATTTCAACACGCCTGAGTGATGAATAAGGAAATTCCAAATTGATAGACGAATTTTAATGACAATTTCTTGATTCAATGGAATTTCTCCAAAAGGTGATTTTTCACTTGAAATTAAATATATTTTGCAAAAATAGAGATAAACGCATGAAACAAGAAGGGCGTTACTGTAGGAAGATGTGTCTTGACAGACCATGAATTGTATGTTTCAACTCGGACCACGAAATTGCACAGGGTGTTACGAATTTTTACAAAAAAAACACTTTTAGTTTTGCCCCCGTATGAAATTTTTTTTAAATTTTTTTTCGTTTTCTCTTATAATTTCTACAAAGCAGAAGAGTTGATCTATAACTTGCCGAAAAAATCATCTAAATCGGTTGAGAATTAGGAAAAATATCGAACTTCGAATTTGGTTAAATTTTCGAGTGTTCCCTAATTTTGCCTCCGAGTGTATGTGTCACCCTTCGTTTTGTATATAAGTTTTTTTCTTTTTGTGTATGTCAATAAAATAAAACACCTTGTAAATAAAGAGTAATTGAATATAGTGAATCCTCTCAATGCATTGAAATCTGCTGATCGAGCCTCTTTACTTACCACGAGCTAGAAATAATCGATATTGAATCCTTAGTATTTTTATGATAACAACCAAAAATCGCAAAACTCCGACTGAAAAATTCATATCTTCCTTTCGATTGATTTAAGGTGGCAATGATAAGGGAAAATATTGTTCAGAATTTAATTTTCTACTTAAAAACAAATAGAAACATACATTATGCCATTTGAAATAACAAATATGGTGTCAATTTCCGGTATAAGCATCGAAAATATTCTCGGACTCAGTTCGAATAACAATCAAGACAACAACAAATTTCTTCAATCGGTTATTCCTTTCTCTATATAAACACAATCAAAAGAAGTCTAATGAACACTTACCAAAATCTTTAAAATATGAATTTGTTGATTCGAATTTATAGAAATCTTTCGGTTTTGTTAGGATGTATTGTATATAATGTATTCTCAAGAAAACAAAATAATATTTGACTTCTCCAAAACACCTATTATAAAAAAAAAATTTGAAATTTGAAAATGACGAAATTTGGTAAAACACAAACAAATCCTGAACTAATATTTTCGAAACGATATGGAAGCACTTATATTTTTCAGTACCCAGAAGGTCCACCTCTATTATTAATGACACTTTGGCATCGTCGCGGCATGCTCAATATTAAATTGTCTATTACATTTTGGCCTAAGTCATTCCAAGCCCCCTGAACTGCTAATCTAAGCTCCTGTTCATGATGGAAGACGTTTTGACGCAGGAGATTTCTTTTTAGGGTGTCTCACACATGCTCGATGAAATTCAGATCTGGGGAGCAGGATGGCCACGGTAGAAGATCGATATCATTCTCTTCAAGAACGTTCAAGACAACTCTTGCACGATGAGGGGCATTATCTTGTTGGAAGAGTGGATTTTGAGCCATTGTTTGGAGATGTGATACCTCTATAGGTAAAACTATCTCATTTGTGTGAGAATTTCCCGTGAGGTTGTTCTGTATGAAAACGAGGTCAGTTCTTCCACCAAAGCGTATACCTCCCCAGGTTCCCTCCATATTAGAATTCTTCCCGAATCGAGATAATAACTAAATCTAGATTCATCACTGAAGAGAACTCTGGCCCACCTCTCTTGATCCCAGTTTACGTATTCTTGGCACCAAGCTAAACGAGCAGTGCGATTTCCATGCGTCTGTCGATTTCTCACAGTTTGGTCGGAAATTTGTACATTATGAACTCGTGATAGCTCTTGAGCTAATTGAGATGCTGTGGTAGTACGATCTCTTCTGGCTTGTAAAACCAAAAATCGGTCTTGGGCGACTGTAGTAATCCTGAAACGACCTGTATGGCGTTCTTCTACGCTACCTGTTTCATTGAAACGCTATCATAAACGGTTTATGACACTTGGGCTACTTCCCAGAACCCTGGATACTTCCTGTTGTGAGCTCCCAGCTTGGAGCTTGCCAACGGCTCGTAACATCTATTCTCTAGTCAAATGTCGTCTTTCCATGGGCGAATCACAAAACTTGAATCTTTTATTTGTGCTTACAAAGAAACAAAGTGCCAACTAACTGATTTCAAACACTGAATACATGAAATGATTATGAAGCAGCGTCGCATCTGTTGCATTTTTAGTTTTTCATAAAAAAAACTGAAATCTGTTGCGGCACTCTACATAATTTGGTGAGAAATTGATGCAGGTGTTCATTTCTTAAAAAAAATCATCCATATTGATCGTTCTGGATAGGATATATCGATATTCAGAAGTGTTCCCTAGACTTGTTTGAGGTATTTACTTTTAATGTCCCATCTGGAGTGGAACTAAAAAATCTATTTAGATGCAGAGTGTGAACGCAATCTGTTATTTAGTTCGTTTACGGTGCTAAATGTTGTATGTTGTACGATTTTCACAATGGATAAAAATTTCGAACAGAGAATTTGTGAAAAGTGAGGGTAAGAGTGAGAATGAATGAAATGAAACGGTTCTTCGTTCGGAAAATGGAATTCATTCCTAAAAAATATAAAAATTCGTTTCCTAGTCGAGTGATATCCATCTAGAATTAGTTCTACAGATAGCAGATATCAGCATTCTGTGTACGATGGTGTGCTTTGTGATCAAATTGAATCAGTAATTGAATTTCTCTTCTCCCACTCATCAAACGTGTTGATGTACAAGTTTGGGGTTTCGGCTGAAAATTAAATTACAGATTATTCTGTAGACTACTGAAATTATTAGTTATTTCGACGTACCAGATGTCCGCTCAACCATGGAAGAATTTGAATACACTGTGGAAAATACGAGAGAGTACAATGTGGTACAAAGAAAAAATGTAATTTAACTCCGGAAAAACTGTGGATTTGGAAACAGTAGCAACTTAATAACCTGACGGAAAACTACTTCTACTCTTTCTAGTCGAAAAATTTTTCAACGCGTACTCCTGTTTTATACCCAATCAATAAATTACAGCCAAACACTCTTAGTTGAAACTTTTACATCGTAACGAGTTTACAACTGCAACCGATTAGTTCTCAAATAATAAGGTCAAATATTGGAATCCATGTATATCTACAAAATCTTCAATAATTCCTCCTAACGTCTGATGTTTGTCAACCTGGCGCATTCACCAATTTACAGCTAGTCTCATCAATGGCTAACAGAATACTTATAATCCGACCAAACTATAGTAACCGAAATTTTTAACACGCCTCAAAAATTTGATCGAATGAAAAAACCTAAAGAGCGTTTTTTCCGGTAAAATAAAGGATGAGTGTTCAATTGTAGCATTTGTGGAACACTAGCATCTAGAAAATCCTAACGAACAATTAAATTTACTCTTTCCAGTATCGGTTCAACAATGTACCTCACTTATTATTAAGGTTTTCAGCACGTTAAATATTTAAAAAATCATTTACAGCCCAATATACTTGGTTAATACTTGAACATTATAACAAGTTCTCAAATAAAAATGATAAGTAATCAAATAATTAAGTCAACTATTGAAATTTATCAACATTTGCAAAATCTTCAAGAATTCTCAACGTCTGCTGTTTGTCAACCTGGCGCATTCACCAGTTTATAACAAGTCTCAACGATGGCAAACGAAATTCTTATAATTTGGCCAAAGGTACCGGACTCAACAATAATTACCACAATTTCCAACAGGCCACAAAAATATGATCGTATAAAAGAATCTGATAAAAGAAAACGTTTCTTCCAGTACACTAGAGGATGATATACCACATGTAACTGAAATTAGGTGTAACTTTTCTTTTCTATTTGGAATATTTCGATGAAATTTGGGAATCGTATGGAAGACAACATTTTGAATTTGATAACAATAATATGTTTAACATTTCGTTTCCGGTTATGCCAGAAACGAAACCAACTTTAATTTTCGAATGGGACACCCTGTACTGTTTTGCTTATTTAAATTGTTCATCTCATCCTACGACCTTTTGACATATTTTCGAAAGAAAAACAAAACACAATCTTTGTTTTTGCAATTTCCATTTTTCGTTCTAGAAGGCCATGAACAATGACAATTGACTTAGCTCAACATCTCCTATCACCAAAATACAAGATTGTATCTTAAAATTTGATTGCTCATTTTTTGTGGGGTGTCAAAGTTTTAAATTCCAGTTTTTAATCAACAAGTAGGTTTTCTTCTGAGACAAACATATCGGGCCCCGGATATTACAGCAGCAGTATTTTTTTATCATTTCTTTATACCACTGACGTCACTCTATTCTTAACGGTTCCGAAGTTCTAGTGGAAAATACCTAGGCAATTTTTGCAGTTTCCCCATTAACTAATAACAATAACTACGTTGGCGATGCAAAACTTTTGTTCATACTTCATAATATTCTTTGATCATGAAAATTTAAGTATCAAAATTCCATTGTTGTTAATTAGCGACATCGCGACTTAGTGAATTCAGTTTTGTGTATGAATCAATATAACCAAAAGAAGAGTCGATATGCTCCCTATTTATTTAGAATGCAGGCAAAATAGCGTTCAAGCTGAAAAATTATAGAAAACGCTATCCGAAAAGACTTCATCCGAATACAATCTATTTCTCGTTAAACGAAAATTTCGTGATATGCAACCTTCTGAAGAGGAGGATTTCATTATCGATGAAGATACCGAAGTAGTTGTATTGATATTTGTTGATATTAATCCAACCACATCAACAAGGGACATTGACGAGGAATTTTGAAATAACATAAGTACCGCTTATTTAACTATCAACTACACCAACACCAATCCAACCACATCAACAAGGGACATTGACGAGGAATTTTGAAATAACATAAGTACCGCTTATTTAAATATCAACTACACCAACACCTGTATGGTAACGATAGTGTTAGGCGAATCAAGTACTGTGGAAGGTACCTTAGGAAAATGGAGGCTGATCCATAATATCCCACAAAGATTTTATTCAGTGAAGAATTACGTTTCACGAACAATGGGATGTTTGATAGGCAAAATACCAGGTACTGGTCCCAACAGTATGAGCACAGATATCAAGATGGTAACTTCCAAGAACGTTTTGGGTTCAATGTCTGGATGGGGATGATGGGAAGATATTTAATAGCGCCTCTAATTCTTGGTAGTTCATTGACAGAGAGATATATTTGGAATTGTTGAAGACGAGTTGCCATTAGCTGTTGCGAATGAAATACATTTTCAACAAGATGGTGCACCTCCTCACAACGAAAAGGAGGTCACGCGGTATCTCGACGAAATTTTTCCCGAAAAATGGATAGGTACAAATAGTCCCATAAAATGGCCAGCTAGATCACCAGATTTCAGTCCACTAGATTTCTTCCTGTGGGGCCATTTGAAGAACGAGATTTACCAAACACCTGTTAAAACCCAACAAGTATCGGAGAACCGTTCGAGAGAAAATATTGCAGGCATTAGGGTTAATTAATGTTGTGAGGGGAACCATCAATCATGTGCGACGTTGTGTTATTTTTGAACATTTCTTATAATTATTTCGTTTTCGTTGTTCGCTCTTTTGTTATTAATTTTGACACCCCGTGAGAATTGAACAATCTAATTTTCAGATACATAAGAGTTGATAGGAGATGTTGAGCTAAGCCAATTGTCACTGTTCATGGTCTTCTAGAACGAAAGATGAAAGTGGCAAAAAAAGATTATGTTCTGCTTCCTTTCAAAAATATGTCAACAGGTCGTAGGATGAGATGAACCATCAAAATAAACAAAAAAATGCATGTGTCCCATTTGAAAATCGAAAGTTGCTATTGTTTCTGGCATAACCGGAAACGAAATATCAAACATATTAAAGTTATCAAATTCAAAATGTTGTCTCCTATCCGATTCTCGAATTTCATCGGAATATTCCAAATGGAAAAAAGTTACAGGGGTGGTCGTTAACGTGCCTCACTTATTAGTGAGGTTTTCAGATCGTGAAATTTTTCTATTAAAGACTTACAGCCCAATGTTATTAGTTCTTACTTGAACATCAAAACAAGCCAAACAAAAATGATAAGTAATTTAATTATCAAGTCAAATATTAAAATCCATGGACATCTACAAAATCTTCAAGAATTCTTAACCTCTGCTGTTTGTTAACCTGGCGCATTCACCAATTTATATCAAGTCTCATTAATGGCTAACGAAATTCTTATAATTCGGCCAAAGGTAATCTTGAAAATGTGATAAAAAAGTTTTGGCTTTTTTTTTAGATATTGTTACTATTTTGAAGGCTTGTTTGTAATTCTTTAAATTATCAACTTATTCTATATTGCGTTTAATTCAATGAAAAAAAGTTTTTCTCTTCAACTTTTCTCTTTCTTATTCACTTTGAAAGTTACAAACGGATGAAATGGTAAAATATTGCTTTTTAAGGGTATCCTGAATCTATCTCAATAAAAATCTCATTGCCAACTCGCACGTCCAAGCTGAAACAGGTCCGCCCTGGTGTGATTATTGATATAGAAGTCTCGCTAATTACATAGTGGAACATTTTACTAAACCAACAATCGAAGAATTGTTTTCAAAGTCCCTCCACGTACTTTGAATCTATGAATTACGAAAATCAAATTGAATGCAATTGTTTGGAGAAATTGTATCTGTTTATAACGAAAAAACGCACATTAATTTAAATTGTTGTTGTGGTGATTTCAGTTTTTCAACCGATTTTAATTTTTCACGAAGCATTTGTAATGCTGAGTGGCTTTTATACGTATTAGTTCACCCGTCAAACGTTGTCCTGCCATATAATTTTGTGTTGAGTACTTTTGAGGTTATGTTAATCACTTCATTAACTAATCGTGCGAACTATACGCAAAATTAACTACTTTCATTAATTATTAATGAAACAGGAATGATTACTTGGGAGATACACTGAGATAGAAAAACGATAATTGTAAACGTTACTACTACGCTCGATGCATAATTAATAATAATGGCAGAAAACTGTGGAGTAGTGAAAAAAGAATTATTGTGTGAGCGAAACAGGAGACTGGCTTAGGTTTCATCCCTAGTCCGTGCCGTTTACTGGGTAGTGACACCCGTATAATCTGGCAAATGAGTGTTGATCCACGAAAAAACGCAGGAAATTTAAAATGTGTTTAAATTTAGCTTTGCCGTAAGCTAATGATAATGGATCAGTTATTGAGCGGGATGAAAAATGATTAAATAACCTATTAAACTAGGGGTTGGTGATAGAAGGGTGAAAATTTAGGGTTATATGTATTTTTGATGTCACATTATAAAAAAATTAAAAATAAAAACTTGTCCACAAAATAAAAATAAAATGTTAGGGGTGGACAACCCTTATCACTAAGGGGTATGAAAAATAGATAGTAGCCGATTCTTATACCTACTGAATACGCTTATAAAATTTAGTAAAAATCGGTAAAGCCGTTTCGGAGGAGTACGGTTACTAACATTGTGACATGGAAATTTTATATATATTAACTTTCCAATTGATTTGAAACTTACCAATTCTGTTTGCAACAATTTGAAAATGAGTATTTTTTCAAATTCTAGATTGTAAAATTGTCTACTAATAAACGAGATACCCCACAAAATCTACTGAAATTTACTTCTATTCGTGCATATCATTGGCTCAAGAAGAGTCTTTTCACAGAAAGAGCTCATTTCCGAAAATCGATTGGGGAATCAGTCTATTCCCAGATCATTCCATCCTAGGAGGCGACATGGCATTTCGTAGTCGAACCATCTAGCATACAATTACGCGGTAACATTTCTTCGAACATGAAGGGCGATATTTCTCTCGGCCCACTAATACTAATACCCTCATTTTCGTTTCATCTGTCTGAAAACGTCGAGATGAATGGAAGGCATCGGCGTTCACGTTTCCACTTTATCTCTCAGATTCCCATCGAAATCACGAAAAGACGCCCGTTCCGAAGCGCCCCATCTCCGAGATAAGAATGAGAACGCAATCATTATTATCATTTCTACGTCTGAAAATTTACATGGAATTGATTAGAGAACTACCCGAATAACGGAGTAGTCCAAATTATTTCCGAAAAAGAATTATTGCTTTCTGCGAATCGCAACGTCTGTTCAGACTGGCTCGGTGCCACGAAATTATCAATCTTGATCGAAATTGAGGACTCGAAAGGATATTATTCGATAACAATAATGAAGTACCCTTTGAGAATATTTCAAGGAATGAATTTGATAGCGTGCGTATATTGCGACTTATTACTCACTACTACACACAATATTGTTCTTGCAGCAGCAGGATTCAGTATATTAAAATACCAACATACACACAACCAAATTTATATGGAATAACTCAGTATTTCACATTATTGATTGGTTTTAACCATGGATCTTTGACTACTTGTGAAGAATGAAGCCTATATCATAATTGAAAATGCCATATGTTGGATTGTCCGATGTGCAGAGGGGTCAAATAATTGCTCTCGTTGAAGAAGAGATGACACAGAGGGATATAGCGGGGTATCACAGAGGGTGATATCAAAAACCTACGCCCGATACGTGGAGTTACAATCTCACCAAAATAGGCCTAGAAGAAGTCGTAGGAAGATCACTTCTGAAGAACAAGACCGCTTTTTATGCAAAATTGCAAGAAGACACCCTAGTGCGTCGCACCCCATACTGCAAAGGCAATTTCTGGAAGCAACAGGCATCAGTGTATCAGTCTAAACGATCCGTTCGAGAGGTTTAAGCAGCAGAAGGCCCTTAAGAGTTCCAGAGCTAAGCAGACAACAAAAAATTAACAGACTTAATTGGAATATTGAGAACTGGCGAAATGTTCTTTTTCGAACGAGACCAGAATTGGTGTTCAATCAGATGACTACCGGATTCGGGTTTCAAGGGGTCTTGGAAGCTAGACTCCGAGCAGCAAGCCAAATTCCGAAATACCAAGGGGGCAGTGTGATGTTTTGGGGTGGCATTATGCTGGGAGATAGAACAGATTTGATATCGTTTCCTGAAAGTGTTACGGCTAGAAAATACGTGGACCTAGTGCCCACGGTGAGAATTTCACTTTATGCAAGATAATGCTCTTCCGCATAGCAGCGCGACATTATCTTGAAACAGAGGGAATCACTATTTTGAACTGGCCAGCTTGCTGTCGAGACCTAAAGCCTATTGAACATTTATGCGATCATCTCGAAAGGGAAATAAGATCACGCCAGGGTAATCCAAGAACCCCACATCAGCTCATCAAAGCCGCCACAGAAGGCTTGTATCAGGACATGAGGAAGTAATAAAAGTCTAGAAGAAAACACCTACTCCGTGAGAAAACAATTTTGAATTTTTTACTATATGCGGAAAAGGTCTCTCATTTTCTTCATTTGTTTCTTTCTTAAAATGAACCTTAATTTAACATTTGAATATTATTTATAATCATGGACTTATGCACTATCTCAGCTGTTAGCTGGATATAATTTACCTTTCCCAGATTTAGCAATCAAAGGGAATAGGCTCGATTACAATATACTTGACATAAATTTCCTAACTATCCTACATGTATTAAGAATTACAGCTTTTTGCATTTCTATATAGGTATTCTTATGCAATTCTAATTTCTTAAGGCTATCATGCAAAGTTTTGGGTATTAAACCAGTCGAGGATACGATGACAGGAACAATATCTATTTTCTCGAGGTGCCACATCTGCTTGATCTCAATAGCAAGGTCTGTGTATTTGGACTTTTTCTCCTGGAACTTGTTCAGCACGTTGTTATTATTCGGTATGGCGACATCCACCAGCATTGCTGTTCTGGCTCTCTTATTACAAAATCGGGTGATTCCATATGAATTTGATTGTGTGTATATTAAAATACCAATTGATAACCTCCCACTAGTTTCCAAATCCATCATTTATATCCATCTTCTCTCACAACAACATAACGAAGACCTTCAATAAAACAGGGACATACCCGCCCAATTGTAATGTGATCGCAAAGGAAGCTTCAGCCCCTTCTGCATTAACTGCTACCCCTTTGGCAGTCTCTAAAGCTAATTGAGCTCGGGTAGCTGGAATTGGTGAAATATTAGAATCATCTTAAGACGACGATGATTGCGTATGCGGAAAGTGCAGAAAAAATAAATTCTGAAGATGCAAAGAAGAAAAATGGAGCTGAGACCTAACCTACCTACGTGAAATGCCAGCAAGAAGATTCTAAAGAAGAAGTCTTCATGTGCGACACGTGTGTCGAAAAAGAATCAGATTATGATGAGGATTAATATTTTTCCACCAATATACGCTATAAAAATTTGTTTCATGAATAAATTTTCCAGAAACTCTATTTTCCTATGGTGTCACTAACTTGCCAACTCATATCACGAAATTACCTATCATCATCATAGTCACAATGTCTTAACAGACATGTTGTGAACTCGTGAAATCCATTAAGTCGGAACGCTGCGGATACGAAGATTATCAATTGTTTTCGAAATTATAGCACGCCATCTTTCGCGATTTCGAGTTAGTTCGGTGGCTTTTGTGACACTCACATCCATCAACTGTCTCGTTGCATCCACCCAGCGTGTAGGGGAACGGCCACGACGTCACCCATTCGGAGCAACAAGTTTTCCCATATTATCGCTTCTATGAATGTGACCGAAGAACGTTACAATTCGCGTGAATACAATGGAGGAGAGCCGCTTTGGATTACCAAGTTCATTAAAAATCGAAACCTTTGTTCGATGGGAGGTATAAGGAATTCTCAATATTCTCCTCCAAGCCCACAATTCAAATGCATTAATGTGAGCGCGATATATCATTTTAATAGTCCAAGTATCAGAAGCATATAGGAATATAGAGAAAATAAGACTCTGAACTAACGACATTTTGGTGCTTTCAGTGATATTATTGTCACGCCATATTTTAGTGACAGCCACCAGAATTTTCGATCAAAGAATCGAGATACATAACTCTTTGAATTACTTGACAACGGCCAACAGACTTCATTTCAGGATAGTTGTTATGTTCCGTATCTACGATCATAACCTCGGTTTTATTATAGTTAATACTAAGACTATACGCTGCACTATGCTGTTCTAGGTTACTCAGCAAAGCTAACAATTCTTCCTGAGAAGCAGCAATAAGGGTAGTATCGTCAGCAAACCTTAAATTAGAAATCTTGCTACCACCAATAGTTATACCGCCATGCCAGTTGTCAAGTACATGTCTCATTACAAACTCAGAGTAGATGTTAAATAACATCGGAGATAATACGCATCCTTGACGTACTCCTTTTCTGGTTGCCATTTGATCAGACAGATTACCGTCAATTCTTACTTGAGCTGAGTTGGACATATACAGTTTCTGAATGAGAAAAATTAGATGGTAGGGAACTGCCATAGAACGCAGGATTTCCCACAGTTTAGGCCACTTGACGTTATCAAAAGCCTTGGAGTAGTCTACAAAGCAGATATGAACGGGAAAGTAATGTTCCCTGGCTTTCTCAATGATCTGCCTCAAGTTCAAGATCTGTTCGCACGTACCACGTCCTGCCAGTCAATAAAACTCTCCAAACGAGACTGTAAAATATAAAGTAGCACCTTACTTGAATGAGAGATCAACGAGAGTAAACGATAATTGTCTGGGTTTGTGGGGGAACCTTTTTTATGGAGTGGAACAAAAATAGACGAGCACCATTCATCTGGCCAAACATCGGAGGACTTTATTACAAATACTATGTAAAAGAGAGATACCTATGAGTACCACGAAAAAACCATTCGCCATTTCATTTCATGAACTAATTTTTTTTAGGAATATTCGGGTCCTTAGACAAATTCCACAATAACCAAATAGTTAACCGAATCTTTGTTCAGTCAAATTTCATTTTTCCTGGTTCTCAAGGAAAAATATTAGACGGAAAATATAAGAGATCAAAATTATTACCTCCTTTTACCCTACCAAAAAAAGGCATTCCATTCTTCAACGCCCATCAAAAAAAGTATAAAACTAAGTCTGCGAAAATTACATCTATCACATACATTAATTTCAAGCACGTACGTCGCAGGAAAATAGTTTTGAGAACGAACGTCTGGTATTATAACCGAGCTCATTTATCAAGTTTTCACTTGACGACCTTTCGCCAAAGCTAATCGCGTTTCCGAACCATTCGACACTTATATAAGGCGATGAAACGAGTCCCTAATTACCCAAACGTGTCACTCAACTCGCGATGAGCATTTCAACTTGAAAATTCGCCGCTCGTCATAATTAGGATGTTTATCTTTTCGTCGTAGAAACGTAATTAGGAAGTTTTCTAGACGTACGCAGTTCTCAAGCACAGATGAGTCTCCAGTTTTTCTTCTTCATAAAAGCTCTTACTTGAACACGATTGAATGCAAATACCTTGGGAAGATAGTATCATAAAGATCGGAGAGTACCAGAAACTCATTGAATCCATCAAAATGATAGAGCTATCTATGGAGCACCTATTCAACAACTTGAAAGGTTTTTTATTCTACACAGGGTGTTAAGAAACACGGCAGTATGTGGTGATTGATGAAGTAATTTCATGAAAATAATTCATATAAACATACACAGTATGTCGGAAAAGTTTCCGAACTTTTCAAATAAAAAATCAAAATTACCTGTAACGAAATTCATTCCAAAATTTTCAAAATAGTCCACTCTCCTAGATAAACACTCCTTTGAGCGCTACGCTAGGTAACGGCATATCCTGGTGTAACGAAAGGATAGACAATGCTGTCGAGGTCAAACGAGACCCAAACTGCAGTCCATTGTTCCTATTCGTGACATCTGACCGTGCTGTACTGCTTTGTGGCCCTGGTTGACGGTAATTATGAAGAGTAGATCGGAACACTAGCTCCTTCAAGGGAGGATATTTAACATTCTACGGAAGGTTGAATATTGTTCCTTGAATAATAATTTTTCGATGTGTCTACACATTGCGAAATCTCGCATAAAGTAACTTTTGTTTTGAGAAATAAACTAAACACCTCAAAAAGTCTAGGAACACTTACCAATATCTTTAGAATATGAATTTGATGATTCGAATTTATAGAAATCTATCGGTTTTGTTAGGATGTATTGTATGTAATGTATTCTCAAGAAAACAAAATAATATTTGACTTCTCCAAAGCACCTATTATAAAAAAAATTGAAATTTGAAAATGACGAAATTTGGTAAAACACAAAAAAATCCTGAACTGATATTTTCGAAACGATATGAAAGCACTTATATTTTCAGTAACCAGAAGGTCCACCTCTGTTATTAATGACACTTTGGCATCGTCGCGGCATGCTCAATATTGAATTGTCTATTACATTTTGGCCTAAGTCATTCCAAGTCCCTGAACTACTAAACGAAGCTCCTGTTCATGATAGAAGACGTTTTGACGCAGGAGATTTCTTTTTAGGGTGTCCCACACATGCTCGATGGGATTCAGATCTGGGGAGCAGAATGGCCACGGTAGAAGATCGATATCATTCTCTTCAAGAACGTTCAAGACAACTCTTGCACGATGAGGAGGGGCATTATCTTGTTGGAAGAGTGGATTTTGGCCCATTGTTTGGAGATACGGTACCACTACAGGCAAAACTATCTCATTTGCGAAAGAATTTCCCGTGAGGTTGTTCTGTATGAAAACGAGGTCAGTTCTTCCACCAATGCGTATACCTCCCCAAAACATCACTGATCCGCCTCCCTGTCAAACAACTTCTCGAGCATGCTAGAGACGGTTTTGCTTTCAGGTTCCCTCCTTATTCGAATTTTCCCGAATCGGGATAATAACTAAATCTAGATTCATCACTGAAGAGAACTGTGGCCTACCTCTCTTGATCCCAGTTTACGTGTTCTTGGCACCAAGCTAAACGAGCAGCGCGATTTCCATGGTTCAGTTGTGGAACTCTTAAAGGACGTCTGGAGTTGAGTTGACCTTCGTGCAGTCGATTTCTCACAATTTGGTCGGAAATTTGTACATTATGAACTCGTGATAGCTCTTGAGCTAATTGAGATGCTGTGGTAGTACGATCTGTTCTGGCTTGTGAAACCAAAATCGGTCTTGGGCGTCATCCTGAAACGACCTGTATGGTGTTCTTCTACGCTACCTGTTTCATTGAAACGCGACCATAAACGGTTTATGACACTTGGGCTACATCCCAGAACCCTGGATACTTTCAGTTTGGAGCTCCCAGCTTGGAGCATGCCAATGGCTCGTACATCTCTTCTCTAGTCAAATGTCGTCTTTCCATGGTCGAACCACAAAACTTGAATCTTTTATTTGTGCTCACAACAGCAACAAAGTGCCAACTAACTGATTTCAAACACTAATTACGAAGATTATAGATCGGAACATCTACTGCATCCTTCAAGGGAGGATATTTAACATTCTACGGAAGTTTGAATAATGATTTCATTTCTTCGATATGTTGACACATTGCGAAATCTCGCATATAGTAACTTTTCCCTAGTTTTGAGAAATAAACTATGTTTGAAAATCAAGAGTTTAATTCAAAGGCCAAACAAAAACTTTTGAGTATCAACAATAATTCTTACAAAATTCCAAAAGCTGTTTAAAGTGACCTCCTCCAGCTCGGATGTAAAATTTTAGTTGTCTCCTCTTTGATTGGCGAATTCTTTCAAGAATACAAGTATCTGTTCTCATCGAGTTGTGAGAGAGCGATGATTCTATTTCGCAAGTCCCCAGCATTTGCCACGGTGGTAGTGTAAACCAAAGACTTCAAATGTATCCAAATGAAGAAATCGATAGGGATTAAAGCCTGGGAACCCTGCAGGCCAAAATTGAGCTCCTCCTCGACTAATTCAGCTGTTTTTATACTTTTGAGTTGTTTGAGGTCACGATCAAGCTGTGCAAAATATGCGAAGAAGTGAGGAATAATATGCATTCTTGCAGGTGGAGGACACTTCCAACAATTTATTTAGTTTTTATAGTTCTCTTTTTCAGTTTGATTTTGATTAAGTATAAGTTAAGTCTCAGAAGACGAGCTATCAAAATAAAAGCAAATTTCGTGTATTTCCATTATTTTTTTTTATTTAGCGATTCACATACAATTCAAATGCTTAAAATTTGGAGATACGAAAAAATTACAGGTATCAAAAAAGTTTCTAAAATGAACGAAGATGACGAAAATCGATTGAACGTTGATCAGTGGCGTACTGCAAAAAAGTTTGAAAGGGCAAAAGAAGACATGGCTCCGGAAAAGAAAACACCTTATTGATTCTAGTTAGAATTTAAGATGGAGACTGTAACAAATAGCTTGCATCCGAAATTTGGGTTGAATATCTCGAGAACTGCAGGAGTTTTGAAGAAAAAAACAATTTCTCCGGAAATTTCAACACTCTATAGCTCCGTAACGAAGCTTTTACGAGCGAACTTTTCTTCTTAAAATTGCTCGTAGATTTACCACCTCAAGTTGTGACATACTAATATGTAACACCCTATATATTGAAATCATACCTAACCATTTGGTAAGTATAATTCTATTTAAAAATATATTTTTCCGTCAAATAATTGATAGTCCATAAAGATTATATCAATTCCTAAACCTCAATTCCATCCTCTCATTAAAAGAAGCTCAGAATTTTGCTAAAAATGCTATTATTCTAGGTTTACTGAATATCAAAACTTATACTACCGAGGATTTTAGATTTTTCAAACTGCAGATCTTCTCAATTCATAATCATTTAATAAGTATTCATCATTTATGCAGAATGAAATTAGCCATACTTCATCGCCTCCACCTAAAGAACCATCATCTTCCCCAAGTGAAGCTTAGAAGGGAGTAAAAATTGATGTTTCAAACAGAAGATCTTCACTGTCTATTTTAAATTTCAGATCTTTGAGAAATCATTGGGAATGGCAATGACAATAACTATGAAGAGAATGAGAAAAGGAACGACAAAGAGATAGTGATCTTCCAAATCGTGGGTTCAAGTAACAATAAAATTATTCAAGACACAGACAGTCAAAAAATTATTTCGGATCCCAATAATGAATTGAACATTTCTACACGAGATATTTCTGTGAATGAAGAAGGGTTGCAACTTCTTTCCAACGTTGATGTTGTGAACAGGAGCATACAGCAAACTCATATTAGGTGCCGATTGTGAACAGCTGCGTGGGCAACGATATTCGACGGCAGAAAAGACAACTGAAGCCTTTCAAAACCATGATTTGTAGGTATCTCATTCGGAGTGGCAAAAGTGTTTCGGAAATTATTATTATTATTTTATTATTGAAGTTATTTAAGGCTGAGGACAAGTCCTATAAAAGCCTAATAAAAAAAATAATTTCTATAGTATTGCAAGCACAGCTTAGCCATAGTTAAATATGCACACATATATAATAACTAAATCCACTTATGTCAAAAACGAAATCTAATTAAACAAAAGAAAGTCCAACTTATTTTTGAATTCATTAACCGAATTTGAGTCCACCACATCACTAGAAAACCTGTTCCAATCATCGAACACCCTATTCACAAGAAAATACTGTCTTTGTCTCGACGAAAATTTTTCTTTTTTCAGCTTCAGATAATGACCACGCAAACGAGTATCAGCACCCAAACTAAACAAACATCTCAGGTTGGCGTAATTGTGTTTAATTATACGATAGCACAAGATTAGATCTCCGCGATGTCTTCGCTGCTCGAAGGTTATGAGACCAGCTCTAGCCAATCTTTCATTGTATGAAGGACGAACGACCCCAAAAGTCATACGTGTAGCACGGCGCTGGACACCCTCAAGCATGCTTTTATCCCGAGCGAGCACCGGGCACCAAACCGAGCCTGCATACTCCAAAATAGGACGCACATAAGTTTTATAAAGTGTAACCGAACTAGAGAAGGACAACTTAACGAACGATCTACGAATGAGATAAATTAAAGAATTAGCACGTTTACAAACACTTAGGACATGTTCCGACCACGTAAGGTTTTGAAGTAACGGTTACTCCTAGATCTACATGTGAAGTAACTGAGCGGAGTGGATTGATTTATTTAAGCGCATGCAAAAGCGCATCTTCATGAACAATACTTTGAAAAACAATAAAGCTATTTTTTTCCCCGAGTTATTTCTTTTTGTCAAGCGCAAAATTTAAGAGACAACCTACGTATGCACATTATACTCGAGGAGTTCCCAAAGTTTCTACTACTAAAACTTTATAGATTCACTTAAAATTGCTCTCACAGAAGTAGGTATTGTCGTCGATCTAGCTGAATCAAATGCAGATCATCGTCTCTGCTGCGCTTAGTGCATCCCAATCTCATGATTATGTCATTATTGTATAAGTTGTGTAGTATAATTTAGGTTAAATTTCTTATTATCATCAAACTATCAAGTAGTAACGGCGGAATCAATGAACTATTTGAATAATAGAAAATGCTGAACTTCTGGAATGAATCAAAAGTCCCTAAAAACCTATTAATAGCGAATATTTCCATCCCTGGCCAGAATCACTGTATAACATCTACAATTAATACTCAAAGTCGTACGTATGCACATTATACACGAGGAGTTCCAAAGTTTCTACTCTTGGACTTATTAATTATGGATTTACTGACTTCTGCGATAATTGCATATAATGTAAGTATTCTTTGCTGATGAAATGAAATATGTACTACGTAATTTCAACAATTTCTGGTTGTTGATATATCGAAACTGTAAAGCAAATTTCTATGTTCGAAACGACTTCCAGCCTCCGGCATTAATGGCGAAAGATTCAAGTACTTTTTATTAATTATTTGAAATAAAAAAGAACCTTGATTATGAACAAGTTCACGGACGCGAGATTAGAATTTGAGCCCGCTTAATTATCGAACGGTATTGTGCAACGGACCAGCAATTCGTTAGTTTTTCACGACGAAAAACAAGTTAATTATTCAGGTGAACAGGCCGTAAAACTCTAGCGGCGTGATGAATAGCGCTCCTTCCAACAATTCATGAGTATCTATTGTGATTCGTATTCGATAAAACCGTGAAGAGAATTCTTCGTTCGTTTCTTATCCTCGCTGGAGTTATTGTTGAAAAAGGTTCTTAAGGCTAAATAAATTGAGATTTTTCAACTTTGAATTCTTTGTTATATTCTCGAAAGGAAATTGTCGGAGAAATGAAGCGTTTTTCAATTAAAACTCTACTTTTCGATATAGTTCATTGAAATGTTACAATTTGAGGGCCAAGTATTACATTTTTCAACGGACGCAATAGAAGCTTAACTCCAAGTTTGTGGGGTATCAGTCTTTGTCCCCCGGCCGCCATCTTGTAAAAGAGGTGCAAATATATTTTCCGCGATATCTCGGAAACTATACATCTCGTCAAAAAAATTTTAAGACATAATGTGTAGCAAATCTCTTTATCTACAAACGAGAGCGAGCACTATATTCTAGATGTTAGTAATACCGAAATTATGTTGGTGAGACTGAAATTACTAAGTATTTCCATTTCACTATTTTCATTCAAAAGAAAGAGCGTTAAAATCTACACGTTGGTAAAGCTCACTTCCGACATTGAATAGCGACCGTAGGGGCGGAAAGAGAGAAGACTGGCTCCGCTTCCGTATTTTCGGTCTTTTTCTCGAAAATCTAGGTCTCAGAATTCGTCTCAAATTCGAGAATTAAGTTGTAGAGTTACGATTCCTCTTCGCTGATCCGATCTCAAGATATGTAGAAATCGTTCGACACCGAATCCATTCTCCCGGTAACCCCGTATAAGTAGGACGGATGAAAAGATACCACTTATTTTGACAGCTCGACGTTCGTTAATTTCTGTACGTCGGAGATTTTCGGAATTAGGAAAGTGGAGCGAAATTTTGCGAAAGTCGGCCGATGGCCCTTCGTTCGAACGAAGATTTCTCCGTTTTCCCGTGGTTTTATGAGAATTAAAATATTGCAGCGCAATATGCGAAACTCGAGCCTTTTTCGTTATCCAAGTTTGGTGGCGATCGAAGGCGATAGAAAAATTTGTATAGCTGCACTAGACCATGAAACTTATCCCCTCTATCCGCGAGATTTCGGACACGTATTTTATCTTCGCTTTTTCACGGAATTTTCGCTCGATCGACCTCTGCGATGGCCGTTTCGTTCGGGAGACGTTTCGGCGAAATTTTTCAAAAAATTGTCGCGTTATGAGCAGAAAAGTGGAACAATTTTCATAAAAATTTTCCTTTTGAACAATAATTTTTTATTTTTTCATTTCATCGAAAAATTATCCCAGACCAATCTTGTAGATGGTCTTTTGGAGAACATTTTCACATATTTTTTTTTCAATTTCATTCATTTTTAACGCTGTACAGCGCTCCAAAGTGGTATCACTGAGAGCACGTTGGCATAATGGACTCTTGGAATGATTCGCGTACAAGATGTTTGTGAGCAGATTACAGAATACTGTAACATTAGTATGGATACTTTAGAAGAGCACGTAGATTATAAAGATGCACGTGTCCAACCTGACAATGAAGACCTTGATAATTGGCTCTCTTCTCATGATTTTACAATAGATCGAACTGAATTAATTTGTGTAGCGAATGGAATAGTTGCTTCAGAAAATGTTAATTGTCATCGACCTTTTGAAATAGAAGAAGATTTAATGACTAACATCATTGTATCGAATTTTCAAGGACTATCATTTGATGGGAAATCGAAGGTTCTACCTTTTAGTGCTATGACAAGCACTATTGAAGTTGAAAAATCTCCTGTCGTCATCAATCCCTTACTTTCATCTCAATGCATGTGTGTTTTAAGAGAATCAGTTGGCCATATTGAACAATATCTAGCGTACGAATTAGCACCTTTACCATCACTATTCGCTGAGGATGGCATGAGACAAGGTACCAAGTCGTCTTTATTTAATGATTTTACACCACTAGACCTATCCATTGAAAACATGCACAGAAGTTATTTTGTTGTCGATTGGTTTCCTATTACATAAAGTGTTGTGGGACAGAAATTCGTCACTAAACAAGATTATTGAAAGGTATGTCAAGTATGTGCAAGAACATTATGACTATCTGCAACTATAACATTTGATGGTTACTCCAAAGATCTAGTTATTGCTGGAACGAAATCTTGGGAACGTCTGCGTCGCACAAAAAAACATCAATCTGCTGAAATGAAGATACCAACAATATCTCGAGAGAAGTAGGTTTTCTCGTCGATCAAGCTGAATCAGATGCAGTATAATTAAAGTTAAATTTCTTATTATCATCATGATTAACTATCAAGTAGTCCAAATCCTTCAAAAACTGAGGTTTCTTGTTTTCATCTGAATAATCATGAGAAGGATAGGCAACTAAGAGTATTCTTCAATCAATCACTATTAATTCATAATTTCACTCCAACATATCTTGGTGCAAAGTTTGATCGTTCTTTGACTTTCAAATTTCATATTGATAAATTATGTCAGAAGTTGAAAACAAGAAACAATATACTACATAAACTAGCTGGATCTAATTGGGGCGCCGGAGTCTCTACTTTGCGAACTACTGCTTTAGCTTTAGTATATTCAGCAGCAGAATATTGCTGTCAGGTGTGGTTGAATAGTGCTCATGTCAATAAGATTGATTCTCAGTTGAACTGTTCTATGAGAGTTATAAGTGGATGTATCAGTTCAACTGCTACCCCATGGCTTCCGGTTATTTGTAATATAGTTCCTTCCCATATTCGCAAGAAATTAGCTCTTAAATCGTCTTGGGATAAGTATCACTCATTTCCAGAAATTTTTCTGATAATACACGATCTTCAAAATCCACCTAACCTGAGATTGAAATCTAGGAAACCTATTCGGTCGATTAACTTTTTGCGTACATGGGTGGAGGCTGTTGATCTTTGGAAAACTGAATGGCAGGAAGTTGATGTTTTTAATAAAGTTCTAATAGAGGATCCTTCCAAGGTTTCGATATAAGTAGGAAAAATTGGTGTACATTAAATCGTCTCAGGACAGGACATGGTCGTAATAATAGTATGTTGTTCAACTGGAATACTGTAGAAAGTCCGGCATGTGAATGTGGCGCAGCTGAAGAAACAATAAGACATTTAGTCCTCGATTGTCCTATTTACCATTTTACAGGTGGTTTTCAAGAAATTCATTCCGTTTCAGATAATTTCATCAACTGGGTAGAGAACTTTAAGTCTATTTAGGAGATTAGTTTTTGCTTCCTATTAGTGTTTTTTTTTCCATGGTTTATGTTGAAAGGCAAGGGCTACACCTATGTAGGGCTTCATTTCCAAAAGGTGTATGAGATGTTTCGTATTGAAAAACAGAGGAGCATTAGTTAAGTTCTTAGATTCAAGTGAGTTAAGAGTAGTATAAGAGTTAGGTATGTTTGATGAAATATTTTTCTGCTGGTTTTCTTTTTACATTGTTACAGATTTTCCCAGTCCCAATCCCCTTCGTTTTCACCCTTGTCTTCTGGAAATCATGGAGTGCAAGATGACAATGAGAGAATGAAGCTGCTAAGCAGAAAAATTTTTGGAACTCTTTTTGTACACACGACACTAATACAACATAAACAGACAAGCTATTGCTAGCGCAATAGCGACAGGAAAACGTTTTTTTTTCCACAGGTTTTTTCACTCGTTTACTGAATCATACGCAAGTATGATTCATAGTATGGTTCCCCTGTTACATTTCCTGTGCGCACACTTTATGGGCAATCGTAGGAGACATGATGCGAGTTTAGATGCCTAATTAAGGAACGGGAATGGTCTGTTTTTTCTGCTGGTATTCTATTTATCCGCTTGTTTTTTACGATTGTGTTTTTCTGACACACACCAAAATTATAGCTATAAGCATTTATTGTAAATACAATTATTCGAATTTTTGTGAATCCTCTCTTTTAAATATATATATATATATATATATATATATATATATATATATATATATATATATATATATATATATATATATATATATATATATTATGATAAACAGAGAACGTCTAAATTACATGATATTGTTGTTGCTTCAGATTATAATCTTACACCTCTGAACTTGACAATGCAAAAGGTAGATTTTGATATATTTGATGATAATTCTAAAAGAGAAAGTTTGATCCAGAAGGAATTACACGGAAAGCACCCTAAAGAATTGAAAAATGATTATATTGACAAAATCCAAGATATTTATATGTATCTCCTTGATGCATTGGCTCGATTTCGATATTGGAAATCTTTATATAATCAGAGGTGACCTTTCCTTTTTCAATAGAAAGATTTTTACATTTCGGAAGCCCAAATTTCATATGAATATCATTGGAATAGATTAAAAAATGTGGAAAATGAAGAAAATATTTATTCTACCGATTATTATTTCTACAACAGGCGTTATTCCTAGAAATCTTCACAAAAGTATTGAGATTTTGGGTCTGAAGAAAAATTTGTTTGAACAGTTACAAAAGATAACAGTCATCAAATCTTGTAATATTCTTCGTAGGTTTCTTTCCGAAAATAATAATGATGTAGAGTCATAGGTTTTCTCTTTAGTTTATACTGCTCAGAATCTCATTTCATATTTTATTTATTTGTTTATATAAATGTAATATAATTAACTGACAATTTTGTCATATTTATATTCAGAGCAGTATTCTATTCGAACACCACTTCACACAAAGGAAACTATTAATGAGTAACATTCAGTGTTATTTGACTAAGGTCCGTACACTGGATTTTTCCGGGAAAAAGCCTCTGACACTATTCGTTGGTACATTGATATCATTGTCTGATGATGCTATAGTATGTATATATTCTGGTAGATTGATATATTCTCATAACATTTAACGTTATCCTAATATATAATTATTCCAGGATATGTTTTGATTATAATCATTGCCTGGCAATGGTATTAATTACCGGGTGGTGGATTTATATTTTTCATGAAATCAGTTTGATTGCATGAACAGATATATAGGCAACTCGTCGGGGTAAAACCCCTATATATATATATATATATATATATATATATATATATATATATATATATATATATATATATATATATATATATATATATATATATATATATATATATATATATATATATAAAACCTAACCTAAAACCTATTAATAGCGGATGTTTCCATCCTGGCTAGAATTACTGCAAAACAATTAGTACTCAAAATCAATGAACTTACACCATTCTGATTTATTTCTATCCTAATAATGTATTTATCAAAATAGTTCTTATTCAGACTTTTCTCTATCATATTTCAAAGATACCACTTGTCAGATGTTCTTTCTTGACGTGCTAAAAGCACGAAAACCGATCGCGAATGTTCATTTAAAGCGATACACCGATAACCCTTTCATTTCTAAACCCATGTTATGTATCTGATAATACATAATGTTGACAGAGATAAATGGATCAGACATACAATACCATATTCAATCATCAATAACCTAAATTAACCAATATATGATCGAATGACATCCCCGAACAAGGGAACGTTCTTGTCATTTAATAGTATAATTTGTCAGATAATGCTTGAAGTGTCGAGCGGTATAACGCGATGATGAAGACCAGATTTTATGGTTACATTATTGTTATTCTTGTATATTCCTTTGCCGCGCAATAAGATAAGTGTATTTAGTTTCAAAGAAAAGTGATAAGAATAATTGATGATCAAACTTTTAGTATCGATACTTGTCTTTCAAGTTTTGCATATAGAGAATAGAATGAAACAAACTTTATTGTTTTTCGAAGAATTCCCACGAAGATTAATACACTTCTGCAATGAATTTATTACACCAAATTTACTATTGAAATAAAAGAAAAAATTAATGAGTAATGAGGATGATTTCATAGAAATTCATATTCAACGAAGATGAAGTTAAATATATTTCATACTTTCTACAACTTTATTTTTACAAACACGACCGGTTACCACCTTCAGAACATTTTCGAGAAGTCAACTACAGAATGAACTTCCTCGTATAGACACTACCCAAATTTGATATTATGAGTTTTTAGTTTCTATTTCTGCTGTAAATTTAATGTTGGTATGAACTTCATTCAGAAATTGCAGAAATTCATCAATTTGCCTGAAATAATAACATCTACATATCGGTACCAGAACACTATATGTTTTCTCGTTATGGCTTTTCAATATTACTCTTTTTACTGAGATGATAATAATTTAATCATGAATATATTGGCTAAAAGAGGGCTAAGAGGTGATCCTAGGAAAGTCCTAATGTTTATTGGTAAAATTTTGATTGACATTGAAAATAATTTTGAGATACGCAGGTTTTTGAAAGGTTACAAACCTCATCAGCAATGTGTGGAAGCGTCTTATTTTTGGACTATCGGAGGGCATTCATCTATTGGAATATTTCGATACATGTTCTTCATATCAAATGAGAAAAATAATTTTCTGATATAACAATTTGAGAGAAATAGTAAATATGTTTCCCGATGCTCCATCTCATATAGATACATAACCGAATTCGTCATTACATTCTTATCAACAAACAAATTTTCTGCGCTAAAATAGCAAAGCTAAAATTTTCAATATGTAAATTACGATAAGTACGTAGGAACATAATGCTTAACAATTTCCTTAGGTAGTAAATTCCGTCAGGCGCTGTGAAGGTCCGAAAAAACTAGTGAATTTGATCAAGATACTATTTTGAGACCTTTTGTAAACAACCAGACCATCCTGAAGAGCTAAACATTTTCCAGAGGCAATATAATTCATTCTTGTGAAAATTCATTGCTATTTTACGTTTAACAGATGCTTTGGAGCTCCGAAAAAACTAGTGAAACATTATTTCAACGCCTTTTGTAAAAAGCCAGACCAATTTGAAACGAAACATCCCTCAGACGCAATAAATTCTTTTCCTTTGATAATTTTTTAATATTTCTAGTTTTATAGATCCATTGAAGCTATGAAAAACTATTGACCTAGTTTGGGGTGCTATTTCGAGACCTTTTGCAAACAGCCAGACACAATAAATTTTTTTCTTTCGATAATGTATTGATATTACTAGTTTTACAGACGCTTTAAAGCTTTGAAACGACCAGTGAACTAGTTTGGAATACTATGTTGAGTCCTTTTGCAAACAGCCAGAACAATCTAAAAGGTCTGACATCCCCCAGACGCAATAAAATTTACTCCTTTGATAATTTACTGATATTACTAGTTTTACAGTCGCTTTAAAGCTCTAAAACAACTTGTGAACTAGTTTCGGGTACTATTTTGGGATCTTTTGCAAGCAGCCAGACCTATTTGAAGGGCCAAACATCCCCCAGACGCTATAAAATTTTCGCCTTCGATAATTTATTGTAATACTAGTTTTACAGATGCTTTAAAGCTCTGAAACAACTAGTGAACTAGTTAAGGATACTATTTTGAGAACTTTTGCAAATAGCCAGAACAATCTGAAGGGCCTGACATCCCCCAGATGCAATAAAATTTACTCCTTCGATAATTAATTGATATTACTATTTTTACAGTCGCTTTAAAGCTCTGAAACAACTAGTGAACTAGTTTGGGGTATTATTTTGCAAACAGCCAGGCCAATTTGAAGGGCCAAACATCTCCCAGACGCAATAAAATTTTTCTCTTGATGACTCAGTGATATTTCTGGTTCCACAAACCTAGTGAACTAGTTTGAGGTACTATTTTGAAATCTTTTGCAAGCAGCCAGACCAATTTGAAGGGCGAAACATCTCCCAGACGCAATAAAATTTTTGCCTTCAATAATTTATTGGTATAACTAGTTTTACAGATGTTTTAAAGCTCTGAAACAACTAGTGAACTAGTTTAGGATACCATTTCGAGAAGTTTTGCAAACAGCCAGAACAATCTGACGGGCCTGACATCCCCCAGAAGCAATAAAATTGACTCCTTTGATAATTTATTCATATTACTAGTTTTACAGTCCCTTTAAAGCTCTGAAACAACTTGTGAACGAGTTTGGCGTACTATTGTGAGACCTTTTGCAAACAGCCAGACCAATTTGAAGGGCCAAACATCCCCCAGACACAATAAAATTGACTCCTTCGATAATTTATTGATATCACTAGTTTTACAGTATCTTTAAAGCTCTGAAACAACTTGTGAACGAGTTTGACGTACTATTGTGGGACCTTCTGCAGACAGCCAGACCAATTTGAAGGGCCAAACATCCCCCAGACACAATAAAATTCTTCTCTTGATGACTCAGTGATATTTCTGGTTCCACAAACCTAGTGAACTATTTTGAGGTACTATTTTGAAATCTTTTGCAAGCAGCCAGACCAATTTGAAGGCCAAACATCCCCCAGACTAAATAAAATTTCTGCCTCCGATAGTTTATTGATATTACTAGTTTCACAGATGTTTTAAAGCTCTGAAACAATTAGTGAACTAGTGTAGGATACCATTTTGAGACCTTTGAGCCCGTGTAAAACGTTGTATCACAGATTCTTCAGCTCGAAATATCGATTTAGGCCATGTTACCTATACGAAAAGTTTCGTTGTTTGGCCGCTAGAGGTCGCCAAATCCAAAGATCTTTTCTTATGTTTTCAAATAATTCGAGAACGACTCGATCGATAAAAACCATATTTGGTATGCGTAATCGGGTGCGTTATTCACGTTTTTTTAGTGATCCACTCAATGACCTTGACGTTTTACAAGTGTCCCTAAAAACTCCAACGTGTTTTTAATCAACCGTAAGTATTCAACTGTCTGCGTTTGAGCAAAACTGTTTTAGACATTGAGTATCTAGACTAATTATCAAACTTTTTTGTCTCCTGAGAAATTTTGAAATGATGAGCGGTCCAATCACACACAAAAGTTTTTCAATTTCATGATTTCATTTCTTCAACCACCTATCAAGTCAAAAATATCATATATTGACCATGTTGGCTTTGGATTTGTTTCTGCAGTCTGGCCGATTGTCATTTTATTATGCTTGACAACCTCTTGTTGACAAAATGATGTTTTCTAGGTTGCTAAATCGGATCAAGAAAATGTTCAGTAGCACAAAAATCGAAAAATTCAAAAAATTCGAAGAGAAAATTTAATAAGTTTTTCACAATGACTACAGTCAAAGCCTGATATAGCGACATTGATGAGACAGTATAGAATCGGACCACTTATCGGGGTGTTGGTTGCCCTCTGATATTCAAACTATGCTAAAAAAGCATCTTCCATAACTTAATGTTCTCGAAAAGAGCTTTGATTTTATCTCTATTCTTCCAAATTGTTGATATTGTAGGGTGCGAATCTCCACATTCCTTTACAGTTTCACTCGCCATTTTCTGATCTCCATATGATTCGGCTCGGTGGCGTAGAGGATATAATGCTCGTCCCTTGCGCAGAGTTACCTGGGTTCAATCCCCACAAAGTCGGTACGATTTTTCGGATTCTGCTAATCGTTTAAGTGTCCATCTTTCGGAGGAGATGTAAAGCTGTCGGTCCTGTCTAACGGAGATGTATTGGACATTAAAGATCCCTTCCCTCGACACGAGAGGGGTTCGGCAAAAATCCCGGGTTAGTGAGGTGACAGAATTCCCCGGCGTATCATTGGTCGAAAGGCGGAAATTGAGCACGTTAAAGGAATAACAAAATAACAAATGATATGAGATTTTTCTTCAATAGTAATCATTTTCCCCTTTTTTTTGCGGCATGTTAACGCATAAATACATGGTTTAATCAAAGCTAATAATTATTAATGAAGCTGTCACTGACGCAGTCAATTAGCGCACTAAACAATAGGTGTGAAATATGCAAGTTCAAATGACCGGGAAGAGGTTCAGATGGGGTGCGAGAAAGGGCGTAGGTAATAATATGCTTAAATATTCATTCAATGCTTAGTAATAAGATCTGAAATCGTTGGTATTGTTTTGTTTTGCTTGGACAAGTAAGTAAGTAAGTCGTTATAGTCGATGAATATCCATAAAGTTTCGTCATTGTAAGCGATAAATCGCTGTATCCGATGTTCGTAATAACTGATCGATCGTTCTAAACGATGTCGTTATAATCGGTTTCGACTGTATTTAAAAATATGAAAACAGGTTGGCCAGTTGACCATGACGAAATGATCACAAATTCTTCTTCTCTTCGACATAAGGCCGCATACCAAAGTTCAGATATCTACGATTATTGAAAGTCGATAATATTCTAATACATCACTTCAAAAAAAATCGCCCAAATTTGCTGGATGAAATATCGTTAAATCAATATTTCAAGGCGAAACGTTTCATGATTCAGTTTTTAGTCAATTAGTAAAAGCCTTTTATTTCCAAACACTTCATACTTATTTCAACCTAATCGGAAACCTGCTGCATGATGCATGTCCCCGAAACTAATTACGTGAATTATGAAAATTAATCCTAATCCGATCCCCGCGGCGCATATCGAAGATTAGTAGCATAAATTGAATCGGATACGATAGGCATAATGTACGTTATTGCATAGATTAGCGTTCGTATTTCATGATGAGACAATTCGCGCCGGGTAAAATGACATGTTTTAATAATGAATTACGCTATGCCACCGCTTGTAGAGCTCCATCAGGCAGCGTTGCGTCATGAGCTCTTCCATTGAAGAGTGCCTGATCCTAACCACTTTGTTCTGCAATATGCGTATATACAACGCAGAATTGTTGTTTATAGGTCATTTGATGTTCTATATTCAAAACACGTTCAAATTCTAGTATACATGCATAACACTCTTCAAACCATTATACCGCAATTCAGTTTTTGTATTAGCCGTTTGAAAAACATTACCTTTCTCTGAGGCCACAGTTTTCATTCTACAGCATTGGCATTGTAGGAGATTATTCTTGAATAGTTATATTAGAAAAATAAGCATTTCGTTTCATATTTTTCAAGTGCGCTAGCGCAGAGCTTGAGCGCCGATCTTGATCGTAGAGTGGGGGGAATCCGTCTGTCGTTCGCGCTGAAATAATTTGTACTTCAAATGGGAGTATCTGAACGTGGAAAAATTGATTTCCAGCAAATAAAGCTACGTTTAATTAGTAAATAATATTAAAACAGAATATTTATCACGAAAATAATTTTATAAATTCAAGTGTTAAGTCTTTTTCATTTCATTTATTTCACGACAAAGTATTAGACACAACACAATCTTTAGTTCACTGGAAACTGTCAATGAGATATTCTTCTAAGCTGTAATACGCTTTTTTGTGAGGAATGTCCTAGGACTTAGTATCTGTTAAGTAGCTTGTTGTAGACCTTGATTCGTTATACTCATCTGGGATATGCTTTTGTTCAATAAGGACCCTTTTTGCCCCGGTAGAACTTCCCCAGAAGATCAATTCATATGAAATGTGACTATCGAAATGGCCATTATAGGATATTTTGGCAGCTTCATAACCGGCCATTAATTTAACTCTTCTTATAACGAAAATGGCTCGGACAATTTTTGTGAGAGAGTGTCTATATGTTTGGAAAATCTGAGATCAGGCTGATAGACAACTTCCAGCAGCTTTAGGTGAGTATCTATCGCTGGTTTTGTCGCAAACACCAAGGTCTGCGTTTTTCCTCTGTTCATTACTAGTTTATTGGAATCGAACCACAATTTTGCTTCGTTTAATGAAACCTGGCACTTCCTTTCCAGCTCTTCTTCGTTTGATCCATCGTTCAGGAAGCTTGTGTCGTCTGAAACAATATTGAACAACTGTAATTCACAGATCGTTCGAGTAGATGACGAATATTGTCGATCCAAGCACAGAGCCCTGTAGTACGCCACTCTTCACCGTTAACCAACCACAACACCTTCCCTGGAATCATGCCAAGTAGTATTTGTTGATTTATACTATCAAATGCTTTGCTTAGATCGCATGCTAGCAGTCTGACCTTCTTCAAAAACATTTGCCACTTCATTCACCAGTACATAGAGAGCTGATCCCATAGATCCCTTGTCCATGAGGCCATGTTGCTGAGTACTAAAAACGTTATAATGTTTAAAGAATTTCATCAGTTTTTCTTAAAGCCATTGCCATTATTTTTGACAAATTTTATATTTTGTACAGAAAAAATTTCTGGGTGAACTTCATTCGGTTTTGAACGCTATTTTTTGAAATGACATTTGCAATCTTTGCGTTGATAGGACCAAAATATGTTAATGAAATGTATTTATGATAATATCATAATATTTACCCACGTATAGAATCAACTAATACAGATGAAAATATTACATTAACATATTTTGGCCCTATCAGCGAAAAGATTGCAAATGTCATTTTAAGACAGAATAAAAAAGTAGGTTTTAAGACCCTAATGAAACTCAGGAAAACATCATGATTAACTATTACGTAGTAACGACGAAATCAATAACTTTAACCGAAATACTGGCAGTTTATTGATTTCGAAAATCATTAAATCTGTGAATAGCTCGAAAACGAGAGAAGTTAGCTTTAATCTAACTTTAAGTTACGACAATGAATTTCCCAAGCAAAAAGAGCACGAGAAAGGGGGTCATATACACAATATTTACAAGCTGCAGTATGAAAACGTTAAAATCTTCTTGGCCACTTCTCATCATTCACTCATTTCCTATGATCATTATAGTTCATTCACGCTTCTCGTAGTTCACATAGTTTATGTAATTCTTTTCTATATTAACGTTTCCTATTCTCATTCAACTCTTTAAACCTAAGAGTAACTTCTTTAGTCACGCCACTGCATTTGTAATTCGGCGATATTCGTAACCACGCGAGAATGATTGACGATTGATAGCCACCGTGAGATTTATCATGAAGACTTTCTTTTTCTTGCGGACCTTCAGGCCAGATTGCTATTTATTGCAGAAGAAGAAGACATTGTTTGGTGCTTTCGCGGAGTACTTTAGTGGTGTCTATGATGGATATTATGGAGATGTATTAGTTGATGATGGCGAAGTTCTTGGTACTGAATTCATCAATCTGACTACAATTTCAGTAGAAGATATAATCTCCGCTGCGAAAAAACTATCTAGCAAGCCTACCGCTGGTCCAGATGGTATACCCAGCTTTGTTGTTAAGGACTGTATACGTGTCTTTGCACATTCTTTATGTCATATTTTCAATATGGTCTTGAGAAGTGGAGTTTACCCCTCGACGTGGAAGGTAGCTAAGATTGTTCGCATTTTGAAGAAAGGAGATTCTATCATCATAGGTAACTATAGGCCCATCGCGATTCTATCCAATTTCTCAAAACTTCTCGAGATTATTTTATACAACGCTATATTTCCGGCGATCAGAGGAAGGGTCCATGATGAGTAGCATGGTTTCATGCCTGAGAGATCCTGCATCAGCAATCTGGTAGTGTTGTCACAGTATATACTCGAGATTTTCGATTGTTCCGGTCAAGTTGATGTTATTTAAACAGATTTTCAGAAAGCATTCGATAAAGTGAATCATCGTATATTGCTGTGGAAACTGAAGTCCAGATTCGGTTTCTCAGAAGCCTTAGCTGCTCTTTTAGAGTCTTACTTGGTCGGCCGCCGACAGTTCGTACAGCTCGAAAGTTTTCACTCCCGCGAATTTGTTGCTACTTCAGGTGTCCCGCAGGGATCCAATCTTGGTCCATTGTTGTTCATGATGTTCATTGATGATCTCATGGACATAATTAATAGACCCAAATTGATGTATGCGGATATATCTGATACATCTGCGTCAGAACGCGATTTTGAGGTCTTGCAGGAGGTCATAAGTTCCGTGTCAAACTAGTGTGTGATTAATCATTTGGACTTGAATGTATCTAAGTGCATTGCCGTTACTTACTCTCGAAAGAAAAACATCATTTTTTCTGATTATATTATAAACAATGGTGTATTGAAACGTTCCACTGATATAAAAGATCTTGGTCTTATATTCGACCAAAAATTCATTTTTGTTCCCAATATCAACTATTTATTTACATCTGCCTCGAAATTATATGGGTTTATAATTCGAAATGGAAGGCACTTTACGAAATCAAATACTTTAATTCGTCCTTTTGAGACTATTGTTAGGAGTAAGTTGGAGTATGCGTCGATTATTTGGCATCCCATCTATTATTGCCATGATTATCATTTGGAGGCAATTCAGAGAAGATTTTTTGAATACCTTGTCTGGCGAGAAGATAATGCCTACCCTGTAAGAGGGTAGGATCATGATGCACTCTTGAGTTGGTTCAGAACGACAACCCTGAACATAAGAAAAGGCTTTCTTTCCTTGAAATTTTTGTTCAAACTCCTGAATAATCGTTCGGATTGTCCCTCTATTTTAGCTCAACTGAAAATTTCAGTTCCGAGACTGACCTCAAGAGATGGGCGTCTGTTTTTCCTGAGTACGCCCAGAACAAACTCACTCACACAATCTCCAATATTATTTATGTGTGCAACTTATAATTCCATCTCAAGATTGTGTGATATTAATTTCGATTCGTTTACCACTATTAGTAGTGTATATCTGGACAATGTTATCTGAAGCGCATCTGAGTTATTGCATACTTTTTATTTTTCTACTGTTCAAATTTTCAGTTCAACTCACGCCGTGAGTGTTTTCTTTCTAGTTTATTTTATGCCATAGCATTTTTTTCAATTTTTTTTCTTAATTTGTTCATTTTATTTTTGTCATTTTCTGTACCGAGTGAATTTTGGTTTTACTGATATTAACTCATTATTTATGATTACGCTTCAAGTTGTTGATTTGTTATATAAATATTTAAATTTTTCCTGTAATTGGGTTCTACCTGTAGGAACTAAAGAACTTTTTATTATTATTTATTATCGTGGACTTATGCACTATCTCAGCTGTTAGCTGGATATAATTTACCTTTCCCAGATTCAGCAATCAAAGGGAATAGGCTCGATTACAATATACTTGACATAAATTTCCTAACTATCCTACATGTATTAAGAATTACAGCTTTTTGCATTTCTATATAGGTATTCTTATGCAATTCTAATTTCTTAAGGCTATCATGCAAAGTTTTGGGTATCAACCCAGTCGAGGATACGATGACAGGAACAATATCTATTTTATCGAGGTGCCACATCTGCTTGACCTCAATAGCAAGGTCTGTGTATTTGGACTTTTTCTCCTGGAAATTATTCAGCACGTTGTTATTATTCGGTATGGCGACATCCACCAGCATTGCTGTTCTGGCTCTCCTATCATACACCACTATGTCCGGCCTATTATTCTTCACCATTCTGTCAGTGATAACAGGCCTATCGTAGTATAATCTGATAGAGTCATTTTCCAATACGGGAGCCGGCTGATACTTGCAATATGGTTGGAAGGTGTTCAGAAGTCCGTACTTGTGTGCAAGTTTCTGGTGGATAATATTGCACACTTGATAATGCCTGTGAAGATACTCCTTATTGGTCTTGGATGGCCATAAGGAATCCCTCTGTTTCTGCGAATAATTCTCCTTTCATCAACCATTTGTTGGAGGCTTCTTTGTCGATTAGTGGTTGATTAATCTCATGGTGATGTGGTCCATGCAATTCCTTTCTTGACCATTGCTCTTGTTTTTCAGTATCTGATAAGAACGGTAGATTCAGCAGGTCATCTCTGGTAGCAAGATTTAGTGGTGTATATCCCCTATCAGCCAACGATACCACTCTATGGAGGTCAGAAGTGAAAGCTTTTGCAGAGAAGAATTCTCTGAGATTTTTTATCTGTTCGGTGTGTGAATTGACAACATCTATTAATCCGCGTCCTCCTTCTTTCCGCTTCAAAGTTGTTCGTATCACAGACGATTTTGAATGATGAAAGAGCAATAATACCTCAGGGGCTCAAGAACATTGTTTCTGAGTACGGGCTTAGCGAACCCCAAGTACCCAAGCTGAACCTGGCAGTAGGTATAAAATGCAACTTATCCAATGATGTACAATCAAAGGAATAAACGCGTGAATCGACATTGTACCACCATAACCTCTTGTCGCGTTCAAGATTTAGGAAGAGGGTCTTGTTCGGAAAGTGAGTCACAGTCTCCCTCGGTTAGCGACGGAAGCAGCGTGATATCGAGTAGGGATACTGCAACACAAAACCATCCACCAGCATTGCTGTTCTGGCTCTCCTATCATACACCACTATGTCCGGCCTATTATTCGTCACCATTCTGTCAGTGATAACAGGCCTATCGTAGTATAATCTGATAGTCATTTTCCAATACGGGCGCAGGATGATACTTGTAATATGGCTGGAAGGTATTCAGGAGTCCGCGCTTGTGTGCAAGTTTCTGGTGGATAATGTTGCACACTTGATTATGCCTGTGAAGATAGTCCGTTTTGGCCAGTTGTTCGCATTATTATTATTTATTATCGTGGACTTATGCACTATCTTAGCTGTTAGCTGGATATAATTTACCTTTCCCAGATTCAGCAATCAAAGGGAATAGGCTCGATAACAATATACTTGACATAAATTTCCTAACTATCCTACATGTATTAAGAATTACAGATTTTTGCATTTCTATATAGGTATTCTTATGCAATTCTAATTTCTTAAGGCTATCATGCACAGTTTTGGGTATTAACCCAGTCGAGTAGAATGAGAATAGGAAACGTTATTCTAGAAAAAAAGTTACATAAACTATGTGAATATTAACGAGAAGCGTTAATGAACTATTATGTTCATAGGAAATGAGTGAATGATAATGAGAAGTGACCAATTTCTAGTTACAAAATATATTTCTAGATGAATCAAACCGGTCTGAACTTGTGAACTAAAATCCAACGTAACCCCTGTCGTGACGTGAGGAATTTGTATTCCGAACTTATTGAATCGCGGAGGCTGCGGTTAAACTCCAATATCCATATTCAGGATGATTTCAAAGTATACATCGATAAATTCCGAAAGGAATCGGGCGTTATAGCCCGCCGTAAAGCTGTCAGTGTAAATTCTTGTTCGCAATACACCACACCGATCAATCTGTTCGTTGAAATGCAATTTTCGCCATATGACTCCTTCGGCGTCGATTGATCTTCGCGAGAAATCCCGCCACAGTTCGCCGTACAGTACATTGCACCACAATGTAACGCATTAACGATATCGATGGACCCTTTCAATGCTGTCGTGCCAATTTCACAGCAGATCGGCTACGGATTGTTTAAACGTGGAATAGAAATAGATCCTGATAAAAATTTGATATGATAGTTCAACGTTCGGGACGTGCCTTTTGGAAGCGGCTGACTAGATTAGTGGCCATAAATAATGCATTTTAACGCTTATATAATCCCATATCGTCCATGTAGTCGTACGAACAGGGCAATTCGGCAACGGTCTGCAGTGCAGATATTTTTCCATTTCGGAAGCATTAAAAGAAAGAAAACACGTAAATCAGTATGTGTTCGATCCTATTTTGATGAATACGGGGTTTTTGAGGAATAAATTTCATCAATCTGCGTCTTAAGCATACACGATCAATAAGATTATCAATACAAAATGACACTGACAATAATATTGAACACTAGATGTCGCCGTGAACTTCTTATTATCTACCTCCTCGTCTCAAAGCCGTAAAGTCTTTACGATTATTCTCAAGTTAAGGTTATTTAACGTGTCAAAAATGTCTGATAAATACGCCAAAATCACTTGGTTACTGAACTCTGCACTAAGCTCGTTTTGGTTCTGCCAAAAACGTAATCACTTCATCACGGAGCTCAAATAGTCTTCCCAACATATTGCCCTTTGATAGCCATCGTACTTCTGTATGAAATAGCAGCATTTTGTGGTCAATAACCTAAATCTTCACAAACACTTTTAAACAGTCGAGTGTTTAATGCACTGTTCTTTACGTAGTTAACTCCTGTAATACATAGCTTTAAAACAGCATTGAGTTCGTTTGGAAGCGTTTTTGCTGCCTAGGCTTGGCGGTGAATAACATAAAGTTGCAGCATTTAACAGCTATATACATAGACTCTTGAACAAACCGATGTCTAATAATAATTATTTCAAAGAATTGAATTTGATAAAACAGATCGCAATAAATAATGGTTATGATGCAAATTTAGTTAGCAGCATATTACATAAGAAAAAACAAAAATTAGCCTTACAACATATATATCCAATCGGTGAACACCAAGACAAGAAATTCAATAGTTTAAAATATATAGGCAATATTAGCAATAATGTGAAATCATTTCTTAAAAATTCAAATTCAAATATAGCGTTCAAAACATCAACAAATTTAGGTTCATTTATCAGGAATTATAAATCTCCAATTATTAAAGAAAAAAAATCAGGTGTTCATAGATTGGATTGTGCAGATTGCAATTGTTTTTATATAGGTAGACCAGGAAGAAATTTCAATGTTAGAATCTCTGAACATAAACGCAGTTTCATCAATGGAAGAACCGATTCAAATTATTCAAATCATCTTAGGGAAAATGGCCACTCTTTCAATGCAGAATTCAAAATCCTACATTCTGAGAATAGAGGTATAAAACTCAACCTTCTGGAAGCACTTGAAATTAACAGATTTAGGTATTCACCGAAAATGCCTAATGATCAGGTAGACATAAATAATTTGAATTTGGGAGGCTTTTACTTGGTAAAATTCCATTATCAATAATAAAAACAAGTAGTGTTTTAAGGAATTTTACTTAATAATTGCGATTCGTAACGCGTTTCACTACACCGTAGCTTTTTCAGACGAATGAATGTACAGAAAATAAGAATGAGAATATAAATATAAATGTTCTTGAGTAATTAAAAGCTTATTGGGTTGCTTTTTCTTAAGTAGTTATTTATGACAGGTATATCCAATAAAATTAAGGAATAGATTGCTCCCCGAAGAGATTCAATAGAGGTGAAGGGCTTAAATCGACTTGTTCATTGATGAGTCTACCTGAGTGTTTGTATTTATTGATTTCTAAAGTTTCTCAAAGATCTACCTTCCAATATTTATTATCTGTATGCAAAATTTCAAACTGTGGGTCGAAAGAGTGATTATTTTCTAAAAGATGATTCCGTAATTTGAATCTGATTTTTTATTTGAAAAACTGCGTTTTTGTTCCGATATTCTAATATTAAAATTTCTATGTGTTCTACCAATGTAGAAATTATCAGTCATTGCAATTCAATCTATAAACAACCGATTTATTGTTTTTACCTGGTTTGGATTTATTATTTTTTATATAGTTGCCTAAATTATTTTTAGTTTGGAAAGCTATGTTGAAATTATTGCTACTCAAGAATGATTTCAGTTTCTCACTTGTAATGCCAACGTATATTAAGCTGTTGAATTTCTGTTTCAATTTCCATGGGTCAGTTGTGGAACTCTTAAAGGACGTCTGGAGTGGAGTTGACCTTCGTGCAGTCGATTTCTTACAGTTTGGTCGGAAATTTGTACATTATGAACTCGTGATAGCTCTTGAGCTAATTGAGATGCTGTGGTAGTACGATCTCTTCTGGCTTGTAAAACGGTCTTGGGCGACTGTAGTATTCCTGAAACGACCTGTATGGCGTTCTTCTACGCTACCTATTTTATTGAAACGCGACTATAAACGGTTTATGACACTTGGGCTACTTCCCAGAACTCTGGATACTTCCCGTTGTGAGCATGCCAACGGCTCGTACCATCTTTTCTCTAGTCAAATGTCGTCTTTTCATGGTCGAATCACAAAACTTGAATCTTTTATTTGTGCTTACAACAGAAACAAAGTGCCAACTAACTGATTTCAAACACTGAATACATGAAATGATTATAAAGCAGCGTCGCATCTGCTGCATTTTTAGTTTTTTATAAAAAAAAACTGAAATCTGTTGCGGCACTCTGCATAATTTAGTGAGAAATTGATGCAGGTGTTCATTTCTTAAAAAAAATCATCCATATTGATCGCTCTGGATACGATATATCGATATTCAGATGTGTTCCCTAGACTTTTTTGAGGTGTTTAGGTCAAACTGGTCGTTCATTCAGAACTAGATTCAAAGACCACCAATCAGATTACAATTACCAGAGAACAGACGAACCTACTTTCACTTCACATTGTATGGAAAATGGCCTTCATTTTCCACCCATAGATCAAATTCAAATTATCCACAGAATACCTTAGTTAGAATTCTCAGAATCCATTGAAATTTTCAAACTGCAACAAACCCCATAGAGATAGTCAAATAATACCTGTCTCAACATAATTAGTTTATTACCTCTTGTTTGTACCCTTATTACTTTTGTATCTACCTGTTTATGTATGTAATGTAACGAGAAATTGACCACTGCTCCTTATCATTCAGTCATTTCCTATAACCATCCTTCTTTTCCATAATATTCACATAATTTATGTAACTTTTTCTAGATTAACGTTTCTTATTCTCATTCCACTCTTTAAAAAGTAATTTCTAGTCACGCCACTGCATTTTTAATTTGGCGATATTCGTAGCGATGCGAGAATGATTGACGATCGATAGCCACCGTGAGATTTATCATAAAGACTTTCTTCTCCTTGCGGGCCTTCAGGCGTGAATATTATATTGTAATTTAACTGATGAAGTATAGATATCTTTTGATATTGTTGAAGTACAGTTTTGTGTATTTAGTGCCCTTTAAAAAAGAGGTTAGTATCTTTCATGTTCTGTACTGAATATTTGATCAAACCACTTATTAATTTTCCTAGCTTATTGATTGTCGTTTGATTGCTATAATTTTATTTGCAGGTGTTTCATTTCATTTCTTTCAGCTTGAACACTGCTTTTATATTTTACATTTCAGCCAGCACACATTTTGTGATTCTGATTTATATAGCTACAATTTTTCGCTTAACCTTAGCTTTTCAATTTTTGCTTGAAATTAGTTATAAACCGATTAGATGATACTGCGTAGCAAACGCCATTTCGTTTCATTGTTTTTTTTAAGTCACTAAACAGTTGACTATATTATCTTGCATCAGTTCTAGACTACCGATTTATCTTGTTTTTCTTAGTTTTTTATTGAACAGATCACGAAAGTGACTTGCACTGTTTTTACTTATAAGACTGATTGTTTGAAATCTTTTAGCGTATTCTTGGGGTGAATACTTCATCGTTAGAGAAACTGTAGTACCCTTGGGGCGAATACTTTGCTGTTTGAGAAACTACCGTACACGTGGGCTGAATACCGAAACCTTGAGTTGAATACCGTTCTATTGGGAGAGACAGATCCTGTCCAGACGATAGGGGATACCCAAGATAAGTTTTTCTCGAAGTAGAAGATTCAAGCAATCTGCAGTTATAGGACACAGATTACAAAAATAATGACATCAGATATATGCGATTAACGATTTTCCCGAAATGCGAGAAACAATAATCAAACAAAGAAAAAGATATCAGAACGATTTTTCCATCACTAAACTGGTTCCTTAAAAGAAGATCCAGAAAGGGGAAAAGGCCATCTTTCACTAATTTCAATATTTCACCTAGCTGCTGTACTGAAACTTGGAAATTTTCCCACGTATTTTCTTGTCTCACATATCGAGACATGATTCAAAGGAGCTCAACTCAAAATACATGAACCTCATTTACTCATCGAAGGATATCGGAAATCTCCTGAAATCCTCCGTAATTATCACACCAATTACCGGAACATCAGAGGCACAATTCTACTTCGTCAAACGCCAGCATCAAGAGAACGACTCCCTTTGCAGTATCAATTCGCAAAACACAATCCCCCATTGTCCCATCGAAAAGGGAACTCCGCATCCGAGTAGACACGCCGAAGCGGGAAACGAAACGAATTGCGCCCGGATTTTACGTTCCGAATCCGGGACAAATCCGGAAAGTGGGTGGCGACCGATGAATCGTCGGGACACAATCAGATCGGAGTGAGACGACAAAAATTCGCCAGCAGCGTAATAACAAAAGTACCCCGATGGCACTTGGCGTGAAAATTTGACGAACTGGGCCTCAGGTTTCACGGTCGTTGCGGCACGTAAAGCGGCTCAACGACGGTTTTATGACGGTCTATCTTTCACGAGGACGGATTGCCTTGAAGTCGAGCAAAATTTTCCGAGCCCTGTCCGCTCTGTCATAAGACAACTTCGTTTTCAAACGGACCGTAAAAACGATTCACAAAAGGATTGAGACAAAATGAAGCATGTTCCATAGAAGCGTAAAGATGGTAACTGAAAATACTGCATGTTTCATCTAGGGATTCATGGCTTGACATGAAAATCAAGTTGACTTGGAATGAAGGTTTAAATGCTACTGAATACTGAATATTAAAATGAAATACAAAATAATTCTGAAAAGAACTCATAAACTTGATGAAGGAAACACAAATACAAAACAAGAACAAGAGTAAAAGTACGGTGAATATTTTCAAATCACAAGTTCAACATAAATAACTTTTCTATAAAACAACAAAAATAAACTCATTCGAAAATAAAAGAAATACCTACACAGAAAAAATAAAACGTGGGGATGTAGCGAAACTACATACGATATATCGTATCCAGAACGATCAATATGGATGGTTTTTTTTAAGAAATGAACACCTGCATCAATCTCTCACCAAATTATGTGGAGTGCCGCAACAGATTTCAGTTTTTTTTTATGAAAAACTAAAAATGCAGCAGATGCGATGCTGCTTTATAATCATTTCATGTATTCAGTGTTTGAAATCAGTTAGTTGGCACTTTGTTTCTGTTATGAGCACAAATAAAAGATTCAAGTTTTGTGATTCGACCATGGAAAGACGACATTTGACTAGAGAAGAGATGTTACGAGCCGTTGGCATGCTTCAAGCTGGGAGCTCACAACGGGAAGTATCCAGAGTTCTGGGAAGTAGCCCAAGTGTCATAAACCGTTTATGGTCGCGTTTCAATGAAACAGGTAGCGTAGAAGAACGCCATACAGGTCGTTTCAGGATAACTACAGTCGCCCAAGAACGATTTTTGGTTTGCAAGCCAGAAGAGATCGTACTACCACAGCATCTCAATTAGCTCAAGAGCTATCACGAGTTCATAATGTACAAACTTCCGACCAAACTGTGAGAAATCGACTGCACGAAGGTCAACTCCACTCCAGACGTCCTTTAAGAGTTCCACAACTGACCCATGGAAATAACGCTGCTCGTTTAGCTTGGTGCCAAGAACACGTAAACTGGGATCAAGAGAGGTGGGCCACAGTTCTCTTCAGTGATGAATCGAGATTTAGTTATTATCCCGATTCGGGAAGAATTCGAATATGGAGGGAACCTGGAAAGCAAAACCGTCTCCAGCATGCTCGAGAAGTTGTTAGACAAGGAGGCGGATCAGTGATGTTTTGGGGAGGTATACGCCTTGGTGGAAGAACTGACCTCGTTTTCATACAGAACAACCTCACGGGAAATTCTTACGAAAATGAGATAGTTTTACCTGTAGTGGTATCGTATCTCCAAACAATGGATCAAATCCACTCTTCCAACAAGATAATGCACTCCTCATCGTGCAAGAGTTTTGAACGTTCTTGAAGAGAATGATATCGATCTTCTACCGTGGCCATCCTGCTCCCCAGATCTGAATCCCATCGAGCATGTGTGGGACACCCTAAAAAGATATCTCCTGCGTTGAAACGTCTTCCATCATGAACGAAGCTTCGATTAGCTGGGCATTCAGGGGGCTTGGAATGACTTAGGCCAAAATGTAATAGACAATTTAATATTGAGCATGCCGCGACGATGCCAAAGTGTCATTTATAACAGAGGTGGACCTTCTGGGTACTGAAAAATATAAGTGCTTCCATATCAATTCGAAAATATTAGTTCAGGATTTTTTTTTGTGTTTTACCAAATTTCGTCATTTTCAAATTTCAAATTTTTTCTTATAATAGGTGCTTTGGAGAAGTCAAATATTATTTTGTTTTCTTGAGAATACATTATATACAATACATCCTAACAAAACCGAAAGATATCTATAAATTCGAATCATCAAATTCATATTTTGAAGATATTGGTAAGTGTTCCTAGACTTTTTGAGGTGTTTAGATAGGTATTCAAAGGTTTATTCATAATTGCTTGGAAATCCCAAATATTGAGGAATAACACAGGTCTGTGTTGTTGTAAGATTGTTTCTATTGTGTTTATTGCTCTTGGGAGCACGATGAATAATGTTAGGATTATCTATACTAGGGAAGCGGTGGTTGTTATATAGACAATGATGTGCGATGGTGGAGTTATCTTTATTTTTATGAAAGGAAGAGTGATGTTCTCTGTATTTAATGCGTATTTAATCCTGTCTAGCCTATGTATACACATATTAAGGGAGAGAAAATTGTTAATGTCGCAATTTGGTTTAACTTGGGGGTATATACTATTGTGAGCTAACTGTGTTTGCTTTTTGAGAATAATTTTGTCTACTATAGTATAGTGGCAATTAAAATGCTCTCTGAACCATTAAATTGAAAACGGCTAGTTTATGTGAGAAAAATCATGAGGAATGCAAATATCTGTGAACGTAAGTTTTCGAAATATCATACAAAGCAACCCTAATTGGATTTTCTTCCAATTATATATATATATATATATATATATATATATATATATATATATATATATATATATATATATATATATATATATATATATCATTTTAATCTAGGAATTAAACATGACCTAATTCCCAAAAGAAAAGAATTTCACAAATATGAACCTGGGATTATTTGTGAAAATGACAAATTTCACAAATATGAACCTGAGACACACATAATATACAAAATAAATACAATGAAAAATTTCTAAATATATGATGCTTGGCGACGAGATTAAAAAATGTGGAAAATGAAGAAAATATTTATTCTACCGATTATTATTTCCACAACAGGTGTTATTCCTAGAAATCTTCACAAAAGTATTGAGATTTTGGGTCTGAAGAAAAATTTGTTTGAACAGTTACAAAAGATAACAGTCATCAAATCTTGTCATATTCTTCGTAGGTTTCTTTCCGAAAAAATAATGAGGTAGAAGCATAGGTTTTCTCTTTAGTTTATACTGCTCAGAATCTCATTTCATATTTTATTTATTTGTTTATAGAAATGTAATATAATTAACTGACAATTTTGTCATATTTATATTCAGAGCAGTATTCTATTCGATCGTTCACCACATCACACAAAGGAAACTATTAATGAGTAACATTCAGTGTTACTTGACTAAGGTCCGTATACTGGATTTTTCCGGGGAGAAAGCCTTAACACTACTCGTTGGTACATTGATATCATTGTCTGATGATGCTATAGTATGTAAATATTCTGGTAGATTGATATATTCTCATAACATTTAACGTTATCCTGATATATAATTATTCCAGGATATGTTGTGATTATAATCATTGCCTGGCAATGGTATTAATTACCGGGTGGTGGATTTATATTTTCATGAAATCAGTTTGATTGCATGAACAGATATATATATATATATATATATATATAACCCCTATATATATATATATATATATATATATATATGGCACATCTTCTTATTTGAAGTACTTCTCATCTGATGAAACCAAAGTGTTTGAAACGAGTTATATATTTGTGAATACAGTGAAGTTTCGACCAGCATTGTGTTCTTTAGTTAAAAATATATATCTATCTTCAAGTAACGTAACCTAACATTACATTTTGAAAATCTTAAGCCTAGTGTCATTTGTTCAGTTGTTTAATTTAAGAAAATGACAAATAAGATTTAGTTGATAGCGAAATCTTCAGTCTTGTCAGAAAATACGCCAGAGTCTAGAACTCTTTTCGCCTACCTCTTATGTTGCATCTTTCGAGGATGTTTATAGTATGAATAAATAAGCATTACCGTTTCCTAATAGAAATATATCAGCGCTAAACGAACGTCACGTCTACAGGAATGTGTTCGTACATCGAGCCTCAGGTCGAACTGTTTATACAGACGTGAATTTACATATAAATTGACGTGATCCTACTCTTCGAATTCAAGGGAACAAACACACCGGTCGATTTCGAAACGTTCCGTTGCGGAACGTGCAGGATTATATATTGCGTTTCGTATGCTTCAGCAGGTTAATCCACCAGATTAGGAACGACATGGATAAGATGCATTCGTATCTGGACCAGCATTGTTGTTTTGAATATTTAAAACAGCATACGAATTATAGCTTCATCAAGGAGAATTATTCAATAGTTTTGGAATAATTGAATGTTTCTGTATGATGAGTTCATTCTCAGAGCTGAATAATTTTACCACTCGACGATGTAAAATGGCGAATGCGCCAGGTTGAATGAACAAAAATTGTGCTGCAAATAACGGTTTGATTCTTATTATGTTCTCGTTTTAAGTGGTACTCGTAAAATCTTTTATAGCACCAACATGTTCTAGTATTTGTATATGAATGGTACCTCGAAATACATATTATTTATACATAGATAGGTAGATACAGAATTAATAAGTGTGCAAACAAGATGTATTAAACAAGTTACGTTAAAACAGATAGATATCTATCTGATGAAGCCATAGTGTGGTGAAACCGGTCATAGTTTTGTTAATATAGTGAAAATCTAAATAGCATAGTTTTATTTCATTGAAAATATGTATATCGATTTTCATCAAGTAACGACCTCCTCAATCAAATTATTAAAATTGCATTTACTTAAATATTTTATCAACAAATTGATATGAAAATTAATCACTGAATCTTCTGAACTGTAACAGAATTTAATGTAACACACCACATTCCAATGAATAGCAATTCTTCGCGTATCAGATACCAATCAACGATACAATTCAATAACTTTTCATCACGATATAACAGCTTTCATTTTCGGTCATAAATTCATTAATAACCCTAAAATTCCGGTTATAATAAAACAGAACTGAATGTAATTAGGCCAATAGCAATTCAACAGCTGCTATATTCTTGATAGAGCGAAATATAATGGTAAATGGCCAGGAAATAGCTATTAAACAATTAAATTGGTTATAGGAAATTTCCAATTCAGTAATTTAACCTGTATAACCTAGTAATATTTTATTTGAAAAATTTCTATTAAATTTCCTGAAATAGCGAGAGTTTATATACCAGAAAAGAATTTTTTTAACAAATAAACTGATGAATTAAGAATTCACGAAACAGGAATAACAGTCGATTAAAGGCAGACGATCATAGTCTGAACTCTTCCGCATTTTGGAATATTTTTACTTTATAATGAAATTAATGTGGGAGATGACAACCCTTCTTCTAGGGCTCACAATGGTTCTGCTTCAACATAAAAACCACCTAGAAGACGGGAACTAGTCATTTGGCCCTTTCGATCGGCAAGAGAGGTTATTGTGTTATGTTTGATCATCGAAGATACACTCACTGACAAATATTCGAACAAGCATAATCAATCTAATTTGAAACTCCATAACTTTCTGATTTATCGTTCAATATCCTTGAAGTTTGGATATTACACAGATTAACAATTAACATTGGCAGTGAGTGAAAAGGTGAAGATAAACTTCATTGTAAAGTGATTTGATTGAAGAGGTCGTTACTTGATGAAAATCGATATACATATTTTCAATGAAATAAAACTATGCTATTTAGATTTTCACTATATTAACAAAACTATGACCGGTTTCACCACACCGTGGCTTCATCATATAGATATCTATCTGTTTTCAACGGACTTGACGGTCGAAACTGGTTGTGTTTGTGAAAATAAAATTGTGGAAAGTATGAAATATATATTACTTCATCTACTGACAATGCTAAAAAACTTAATCTCATGCAAAATATCAGCTAGCGCTACGAATGATCTATTTTAACAAAACTACGACCGGTTTCACCACACTGTGGCTTCATCAGATAGATGAACAGAGTTATTCCTTATATATTAGTCTTATTTCCTACTTAATATTACAATAGGTACAAGTATGTTGGAAAACCATCAGAGTTGCTTACTTTATGAATTGAAAAGATTGAGTAAAGGAGAAGGATTTAGATCTAATTGACTATTAAATAACCTACCTGAATTCTTTTCTTTGAAAATCTCTAAAATTTCCCATAGATTGACTCTTTTATTTTCATTGTGTAAAATTTTTAAATTATCATTAAAGGTATGGTTTTTCGAGTAAGTGGTTAGAATAATGGGAATAATAATAATATATAAGGAATAACTCTGTTCATCTATCTGATGAAGCCACAGTGTGGTGAAACCGGTCGTAGGTTTGTTAAAATAGATCATTCTTAGCGCTAGCTAATATATTGCATGAGATTAAGTTTTTTAGCATTGTCAGTAGATGAAGTAAAATATATTTCATACTTTCCACAATTTTATTTTCACAAACACAACTAGTTTCGACCGTCAAGTCCTTTTCAAGTGGTCAACTACAGGAAACGAACTTACTTATATGATGCCACCCTAATTACAAAGTAAGTAGTGGAGAGGTATTAATGTCTAGCTGGCTATCAGTGATGATTACACTTGGATTTTTACATTTTCTTTCCATTGTCGCAATTATGAATGAATTATCGAATGTTATTGAATGTTTTGTGGTTTTTATATATTCACATATTGGAGAAATATTATCAGAGTTTCAGTCTTCCTTAAATGTTCAGACCACTTGAGAAAGAGACCTTTTTTTTTTAATTCGGAAGAATAGTTGCTCTGGTTATTGGAGAGAGGAGAAGCGTTGTTGAAACTAGCGTATTTTCTCAATCAGACATGGAATATAATAAATGTAGAAAGGAAAAATACGCTAGTTTCAACTACGCTGATCCTTTCTCCAATAGCTTGATTTTCCCAAATTTAAAATCACCCCCTCTTCCTTGAATGGACTAAACCTGAACAAATTATTATTCAAAGCTGAACAAAAAACAGACAAATTCAAAAAACCAGGAGTTTACAAAATTGTTTAAAGTGATTATACGGCAGCTTATGTTGGGTAGACTGGTAGGAATTTCCTTACCAGATTTAAAGAACAATAATTCCCCAAAATGTAAACATATAAAAACCACAAAACATAACATAATATAAAACTTCTTTACAGTTGCGACAAACGAAAAAAATGTATCTGTGAGAATGTTTGGAAATGTACCAGTGTACGTCAAAACGACTTAAATGTTGTTTCCACATCGAGTAACGATGTAAATTGGTGAATGCGCCAGGTTAAATTCGAAACAACGAAATATATGTGATCGGCAAAATCTAAATTTTCTGTGTTTGCATATTCCCGTAATCATCCAGGGACTATTCCAATACTATAAAAAACATTCCGAGATACGTCTGTAAGAAAGTGCTGCTTCATACGAAATGAAACCGTATATCGTATAGAAGCTAAAAAGTCGAATTCCAATTTGTATCTGTCTCAGTTATTTCACCCACAGGATATTTGGCAATGTATTAAAGGTATACGTGCGGTTGAATGTATTCAGTCGGGCGTTTCTTCTATTTGTCTTTACGAATGAGAATTTAGTTCAGCAGAAGATTCATTCGAGTCTCGAGAGTTTTGACGTTCAACTTATTTCATCTACTAAAGTTAAACAAGATCATATCGAAATTATTTTTGTCTCGAGTATATTCTTTGATCATTCAATTCCACGATAAACTGGAAACTGCAATGATTTGTGACTTTCAAATTAATATTTGTAAAAATCAAATGGATTTTTCAATGATGGCGCCATCTGACTACATCCTTTAAATCTTCTGAGTATAGACTAACTTCACAGACCAAACAAACTAAACTCGTTAATCAACTGATAATTAAATGAAAAAAAAACTGCTTGAATATACACTCCTCACAAAAATTGTCGCATCACCCTACTTTTACGACAATACTATATGTATAAACTTTTAGGTTGGTCATTCAAAAGTCGCTTGGTAACTTTCAGAAGTGTAAAATAAGAAGATATAATTCAAAAGAGATGAGTTTATGATGGAAAATATCAAAAATATCCAAGTTGATGAAAAATTGAAAAAATCTTCAAACATTCGCGAAGAGACCAATCAACTAGCATCGAATGGTTACTAATCATTTTCAAAATCGAGTGTTTCCTCCCCGGGCCCAAATTACTGCCAGTATACGTCTCGGAAGCCCCTTAAACAAATTTTGGATGTACTCTTGAGTCACCGAATTCCAAATGTCAGGAAGCAGATTTTCTAGTTGTTGAAGTGTTCTACAAGGCATCCTACGTTGCTGAATTTGCCACCCCATGTTGTCCCTAACATGTTCTATGGGATTCAAGTCGGGACTTCTGGCTGGCCATCTTAAAATATCAATTTCGGCATTTTGCAGAAATTCTGTAACTACTCTAGCTGCATGTAACTACTCTAGCTGCATGAGCATTATCATGCATATAAATGAAGTCTTCGCCAATCAATGGGCCAAAGGGTACAACATGAGGTTCAAGGATATCTGCGATGTATCTGGCCGCTGTCATTCTTCCATTATTCACTAGGAATAACTCAGTTCGACCATAGAAAGAAACTTTATGAAAATTTAGTTTAATATAAATGAAATGTACCACTTGTGTCTGATTTCCACAATGTTTATTTCAATACACACGACCGTTTTTGACAATTATGTCACTTTCAAGTGTCTACACCTAACAGTTATGAGAGAATGTGCTAACTATATCTATTTTTAATGTTGGGTGGTTAATTTTGGGTTTTTAAAAAGTTCGTTAATTTCGAACTTTCTATTGTTATCTCTTCCTTGCATTTGTGGTGAATTTTCAAATAATCTAATGTACGAGGTCTGACACTTAAGTAATGCGACCGATTTTGTTCTCGGCCTGTGATAACACTGCGAACCTGTAACTCCGCCACTTTAAAAGAAGATCTCTACCCTCTCGATTGAAACCCTCGTACGATTATTTCTTCGCCAGCTGTTTAGTGTTTTGTAACAATGCACGAGTAGTATATATCACGAAACTGAAACAGAGAGATTTAGAGCAACGATGCTCAAGATTGTTTTGGGCAGGTCGAAATGAAATTACCCTTTTCAATCGAGTTATTACTGGTGATGAAAGTTGGTTCTTTCAATATGACCCCGAAACTAAACGACAAATCCAACAGTGGGTGTCCCCTGGAGCGCTAAAGCCTAAGAAGGCGAGAATGAGCAAGTCGAAGGTGAAAACCATGTTGATTTGCTTCTTCAAAAGAAAAGGGTAGTTCACAAATTGGTAATTTGTGAACTCTCTGTCACACTGCGTTCAGTGTTCAGTTTTTGGCGTCTGATGGCATCAGAACGTTACCACAACCGCCCTATTAACCAGAAATGTCACCCTGCGATATTTCCTTATTCCCTTATATGAAAAAAATCGTCAAAGGTTAACATTTTGACTTTGTGAAGAGATCCAAGAAACTGTGATGGGCGTACTCGGAGAAGTACCACAAGAAGTGTTCCAGAATTGTTACAAAAACTAGAAAACTCACTGGACTAAGTGTATAGGTGCAGGATGGGACTACTTCGAAGGGGATCGCAATGATGTAACTTAATTTTTACATATACTCGATTTTTTAATCTTATCGCATTACTTAATTGTCTGACCTAGTAATTATGTGATTTGTTGATTTAATATGATCTAGAACTGCGGTTTTGTTCAAATAGTTGATTGATTCTTCCGTTTGGTGATAGTTTAGCATGATAATAACAAGAAATTGAAGTATGTATCATACTAACACATAAGATTTATTGAAAATCTGAATTGCAATTTCGGTTTCTCGACCATCAATAACTATTGCACTAAAGTGGAAAGTACATACATATATAAACAAAATTAACAGCGGTGCAAACAAGATGTAATAAACGAATTATCATAAAAGCAGGTATTATTCAAAGATTTTAAATATGGATGAATAAGTCGGGCCATACTGGCCGTTCAGAAGATTCTCTTTGTTGGGAGCCATTTCACGGTGGCTATCAATCGTCAATCATTCTCGCATTCCTAGGAATTTCACCGAATTACAAATGAAGTGGCGTGACTAGAAATTACTTTTTAAATAGTGTAAGGGATAGTAAGGGAGCAAGAAAGGAGTAATAAACTAACTATGTTAAACACAGGTATTATTTGAAGATATCAAATAGGGACGAATAAGTGGATTCTGAGAATTCTAACTTTCGTCCTTCAGTTATTCTGTGAATGATTTCAAGTTGATCAATGGGTGCAAAATGATGGCCATTTTCGATACAATGTGAACCGAAAATACATTAGTCGGTTTTCTGGTTATTGTAATCTTATTGATGCTCTTTGTATCTAGTATTGAATGAACGATCAGTCTTATCTATATAAATGCCTTCTAAATACCTACAGGACAACTTGTAAACTCCAGTATTGTCAAATCTATCAGTTTTATTTTTACTATGAAGAAATTCATGTGGGTGTTGTTGTCTGAGAAGAGACGTTCTTTGAATCTAGATTCAAAATTACGTAATCTGTTGAGCATTCATTGCATTCAATTCTGTATATTCCGGACTGTTTGATCTATTAGTTTTTTTAGCCTTGAATACTTATTTGCTAATGATTGAACCAAAGAAAAAAGAAGTTGTTAAATTAAATTTGGAAAAATAACTGCTGATATTATCAAATAAGGGGCAATGTAGGTTAGACACGTATTCATCATCTTGTTTTTCTATAATATTGTAAATAATAAAAACAGGTACTGTGTTTTAGAATACTTAATAATTGCGATTCGTAACGCGTACTTAATAATTGCGATCTGCATGTGACGGCTTATTTCTATGTGTTCTACCAATAGAAATTATCACATTGCAATAAATACAGATATTATAATACATAACTCGTCGTGTCATCCATATCAACATTATGTATTAAATATCTGCACCATGGTCAATAGATTTATTCATAGATTGATTAACATAAAATGTTATCACCAGAAGATTTCAACAAAGAACTTAATTTGATTAAACAAATAGCCAAAAATAATGGTTACAATCCCAAACTAATAAGTAATATTTTAAATAAAAACAAAGTAGAATCGCATTGAATGAAGTTTACCCTGTCGATAAATTGAAACAAAAATTCAACACCTTAACCTACGTTGGCATTACAAGTGAGAAACTGAAATCATTCTTAAGTAGCAATAATTTCAACATAGCTTTCCAAACTAATAATAATTTAGGCAAATATATAAAAAATAATAAAACCAAACCAGGTAAAAACAATAAATCAGGTGTTTATAGATTGAATTGCAATGACTGTGATAATTTCTACATTGGTAGAACACAAACAAATTTTAATATTAGAATATCGGAACATAAACGCAGTTTTTCAAATAAAAAATCAGATTCAAATTACGCGAATCATCTCTTAGAAAAGATTCATTCTTTCGACCCACAGTTTGAAATTTTGCATACAGATAATAAATATTGGAAGGTAGATCTTTGGGAAACTTTAGAAATCAATAAATACAAACACTCAGGTAGACTAATCAATGAACAAGTCGATTTAAGCCCTTCACCTCTATTGAATCTCTTCGGGGAGCAATCTATTCCTTAATTTTATTGGATATACCTGTCATAAATAACCACTTAAGAAGAAGCAACCCAATAAACTTTTAATTACTCAAGAACATTTATAGTTATATTCTCATTTATATTTTTTCTATATATTCATTCGTCTGAAGAAGCTACGGTTTAGTGAAACGCGTTACGAATCGCAATTATTAAGTAAAATTTCTCAAAACACAGTACCTGTTTTTTATTATTGATAATGGAATTTTACCAAGTAAAAGCCTCCCAAATTCAAAAATATAATATTGTTATCGAGAAATTTGATTTTTTGCGTTTGATAATACTGTTTATGTGGTAGAGCGAAATATTATTATATGATGCAATTTTCTTAATAATTTTGATTTCTATATTGAAGTCTGTTATGGACAAGGTGACAGAGAATCTATGAATCATTGAATTATAAGCGGATAATTAATGTGTAATTCAGCATAAAGGTTATTTTATCAAGCATTTCATTCAGTTTATTTCAGATGTAAGAACTAGTATATTTGCCACTCTAGGTCTTGCAGATATCATTAACGTATCTGTACCAAAAAATAATATGTTTTTGTGCTAACTTACTGTTCATCATAGATTTTTGAAGATTGTTCATGAAAATATCTGCTAATAGGGACCTGAGTGGGGGGAGTCCTGAGTTTAGCTCATTTCATCTACATTGTGTACTTAAGTGTAATTTTGATTGAACAATCCTTTCATTAATGGAAGACACATATATTGGAATGTTTGGGTATATATTTCTCATATCAAAAAAGACAAATTGGATATTAAAATTGTCGAGTGTCTGAAGTTTATCTACTACTTCCATGAGTTTTTGGTTTAAAAAGCTTGCTCATTTACCTTTAGGTGTAATTATGTAGGATACCACGCCTGGCCTGTTTCTTATAATTATCCTACAAAATTAAAGAGATTCTCTATATGCAATTTTTCACATAGCAGCCGTACTTAAACATCGAAAATTGAACCCCCTGTATACCTACGCAATATTTGAACAAATTGATTGGCGTTGAGTGTATTTCTCTCATTATAAACCCAGTCTGAAATTACAGACCTCTCCTGACGCCCATCAATCTTCCTTCTAACTGACATATGACTCGTTTCGGCTATACAAGGGCTTCATTAGATGTGACAGGTATCCGCGAAGTTTCCGTTTCAAACTCCGCAAGATAATTACTCTTATTCAATTATCACATCTCGTTTATTTCGAATTTTATACGGAAACTATTGAACTTAACCAATATCTCTGTCGACAACATCAAGTACGAACTAATTCAAACCGAAAACTAAATGTCACGGATTCTTTCGTAATCAGAAAATAAATATTGAATGATTTTATTCATAAACAATTTTCAACCTTCCGTTGAATGATAAATATTCTTCCCTGAAGAAGCTGGTTTCTTGATCGACCTTTCATAATCATTTTCAACCATCAGTGGTACAGCTCGGTCGGACGTCATGAATAGAATCAATAGACTACAGTTTCAGTCTCATTTGACCTCCTCAGTATTGCATACAACTCTAGACTTCAGTTTTCCGTTGGTATGGAGAATTTGAACGCAAAAGGGTTAGACTTGAGTGAAATCCCCCGTACCAAATGCAATAAAACATTATCACCAAGATGCTATGCATGTTAATGAGTTTTAGATTAACAGAAACCCACTTAGAAAAATACCTTGGCTTAATTCAACACAAGATTTTGTCCGGTCTGAGATCTGATATACTCCCTTGTTATTTCTGCGAGATAAATAAGTTAAAACTATTCCGTAAACTTAATTAACTCAAAACCATAAGATAGCAATTGAAACACCAACCCTTTGTCGTTATCTTTTCCCCTCTCCCAACATTTTCTAAGGGAATAACTGGTCCTGTTCATGCTGCGGAGTCCAACAGTGGTAGGGCGCAAGCGACGCCGTTGTTAGTTTAAGAGCTTTGTGGGGAACATCTTAATTGGGTCGTCAGTGCTTCGGGCCATTTCAAGCTGGAAATATCACATGTCATACACTTTATTCTGAGCACAGACCAAAAGGACATCGAATTGTTTTGATCCCTAACATTAAACTCGTTTTTTTATATGTCTAACAAAACATGCATATACACATAATGCACTCTAGACTTCTGTATTCATGAAAATTTGGCGAATATATTACAAGGATGCTGGTATATTTAAGGAATGTAGTTTCTTTAAAACGTATGATGCAGAAGTAAAATAAACTTGATTCGAAAATTCTCAGTTGGAAAAGAAAAAAAGGAAACGCTTCTTCGTTACCCGCATTCACCGCACAAATCTGGACTTATGTAATAATCGACCGATATACGAAAAATATCTCCCGTGAATCCCTGGTGATTGGGACGAACACAAGTCAGAATTCTATCGTAGACGGTTTGAAACCCTCTTTTTGGTAACAATGCGGTTCAGATAAACCAACGAAAACGATAACAAATTTCACAGATTTTCGTAAAACAAAGCAGGTCTTAATTGATTTAATTAATTCTAATAATAGGAAAAATATTCGTTATAGTCAATAGCTGAAAAAGATCCTTTTACATTTGCAGGTAGTAAATGTGATGAGGGAACGGTGAATGGTTAGAATGAATTTCACACCTAAACAGTTGTTTACAATATTATACATAAAAATAAGATTAAAATTTAGTTTTCTGTTGAGTTTCGAAGTGAGAGGTTCTCTGTGTGTAGAGGGACTGTTTTAACTACTGAAATATCGGGGACAAACGAGCCACAGTCACAAAATTTCTCCTAACATATTTTGTTATATTTCTGGAGAATTTATGGTGTTTCAATTGGAGATCAGGGAAAGCAGTGGGCTCACCATGTGTGCTGTGTTAGTTGTAGTATATCATTGGTACAGCGAATGAATGGGAAAAGAAAAAGCATGCCTTTTGCAGTCCCTAAAGTATTGCGAGAACCTACTAATCAATTGTTATTTTTGCCTGACAAAGACTGAAGGGTATTCCAAAATAGCAAAGCGCAAGATGGACTAGGTCTGTCATGCGACCTGTTTCTCATATTGTTGGTTTACCACTGATCACACCTTTGAATCTGCAAAATGTTATTTTGGAAGATACTGAAGATAATGCATCATCTGGCAGCTCCGGTAAATAGTGTACCGACCCAACTTTTACTCCTAGTCCCAGTTCTGACGAACCACATTTAAATTTGTTCAAAGCGAGTGAAATAATTGAGTACGTGAGTTGGGGTTGTCAAAGCAACAGTCGGAACTTTTTGGTTCACATCTTAAGAAATGGAATTTATTCCCCAATGAAAATTACGAATTTCAGGAAATTCATTGTGTTCGTATTCTGATATTGATTGTTTCTTGCAGCAACTTGGTATTGAGCATTCCCCCTCTGAGTGGCGTTTATTTATAGATTCATCTGAATACAGTTTTAAAGCTAAGTTAGTGCCTAATGGAAAATTAAGACCCTCCCTTCCAGTTGCCAATTCAGTGACTGTTGGTTTTGAAAAGAGAAGATATGATCCGTAATAAGAAGACAAAATTTTTGAATTGTGGAGGCCGTTACTTGATGTAGATCCATAATATAAATGAGATAAAAAACACAAGGTTCAACTTTAATCTACACTTTATTTTAAAAAATTCGACGACGTTTCGCTGACACAGCAGCTTTATCAAGAATGACGAACAGAATGAAGAGTATGGTATTATAAACAAATCGTAGAACAAGTTTGAATGAACAGGTAGATGTGAATTACTCACCCCTACTTAACTTGTTTAATTAGTTTTTATTACCTTTCATACTAACTGTACAATGGCTCGGTGTGGATTTTCCTGTTATTCATCCAACTTGTTCTACGATTTGTTTATAATACCATACTCTTCATTCTGTTTGTCATTCTTGATAAAGCTGCTGTGTCAGCGAAACGTCGTCGAATTTTTTCAAATAAAGTGTAGATTAAAGTTGAACCTTGTGTTCTTTATCTCATTTATAAGAAGACAAAATATAATTCAATTAGCATTTTAAGTCAATATTTTTTATGTTTTCCTTAAATGTTGAGTACGTTTAGTGGGCGTGAAAAAGAATAAAGTCAATATATACAGGGTGTTACATAATAGTATATCACAACTTGAGGGAGTTAATCTAAGTGCAATTTTAAGAAAAAAAGTTCATATGATCGTAGGTCCGCAGAAGCTTGGTTACGAAGCTACAGGGTGTTGAAATTTCCGGAAAAAATTGGTTTTTTCTTCAAAACTCATGCAGTTTTTGAGATATTCAGCCAAATTTGGAATGTTTCTCCAAACGTTCTCGAGCAAAATATTATTGAACGATTGTATGCAGTCGCTGAATTAAAAGCACTTCTAATTAAAAAAATTACAGTAGGCTTTGATTTTTCTTCATTTATTCATTTATTTTGACAGTTGTTAAAATTAAACCAGTGTCTGCTCGAATTGTATATTAAATTAACGATTAGTTTTAGACTTTTGAAGTTATTGCTGTAAGAAAAATTGGCTAATTTTACTAACGCCGAATTGGCTGATATCCATTACATGTACGGTCTGGCTGACGGAAACACAACAGAAGCTAGGCGATTATATCAGGTGCGCTTTCCAAATCCAGTAACACCAGACAGGCGAAGATTTTAAAATATCCTCAGAAGGTTGAGGGAAACTGGTATTTTACTGCATGTAATCATCATAAAAGGTGCAACTCAAACTATGAGAACTCCAGATATTGAGGAAGCAGTTTTGAATTGTATTGATTTGAATCCTCATGTGAGTACAAGAAAAATTGAAAATAAGTTGAATATTTCACATGTTCTAGTTTGGAGGATTCTTCACGACTTTTTGTTGTACCCGTTTCATATTCAACGCGTCCAAACTGTACTTTCCCGAGATTTTCCTTCAAGACTGAATTTCTGCCGATGGTTCTTTGATAAAATCAGAGGAAATTTTGATAGTGAAATGATGTTCACAGACGAAGCTAACTTTTCGTGAACTGCTATCACAAATTCTCACAATAATCATTATTGGGCAGAGGAAAACCACCATTTGATCGAAGAATCTCATCATCGATAACAATTCTCACTGAACGTCTAGGTCGGAATAATTGGAAATTATTTGATTGGGCCATTTTTTTGCCTAACAGACTAAACGATCCCGCTTATCGGCAATTTCTTGAGGAGGAGTTACCTTCATCGCTCGAGGATGTGCCACTTTGGGTGAGAAACATAATGTGGTTCATGCATGACGGGGCACCAGCACATTTAAGTGGAGAAACTAGGAAATTCTTAAATAATACATTCAACAACCGATGGATAGGTCGGGGTGGGCCAGAACCATGGCCTGCTAGGTCCCCAGACTTAAACAGTTCAGACTTTTTCTTATGGGGATATCTCAACAGTTTAGTTTATACCACTCCAGAGAACAATGGATGAGAATTGAGAAATCGAATAATAATCTCTTGTGACACGATAAGAAATACCCCAGGAATATATCAAAGAGTGCGTGATAATATGCGACGAAGGACAGAGGCATGTATTCTTGCAAGTGGATGACAATTTCAGCAATTTATTATGTTTTTAATTGTTCTTTTTTTTTTAATTTGATATTGAATAAGTATAAGTTGAGTCTCAGAAGTGAGTTATCATAATAAAAGCAAATTTTGGGCATATCTATCGAGTATCTCTTTTATTTTTTTTATTTAGCGAATAACATACAATTCAAATAATTTAAATTCACTAATTTTCCACTCGAAAACGGTTGGAGATACGAAAGAATTACAGGTTTCAAAAAAGATTCTAAATTGAACGAAGATGACGAAAATTGATTGTACGCTGATCAGTGGCGTACTGCAAAAAAGTTTGAGAGGGCAAAAGAAGACATGGCTCCGGAAAGAAAACACCTTGTCAATTTCAGTTGGAATCTAGGACGTGTAATGGATGGAGGCTATAAAAAATAGCTTGCATTCCAAACTTGGGCTGAACATCTCAAAACCTGCAGGAGGTTTGAAGAAATTTCAACACCCTGTAGCTCCGTAACGAAGTTTTGCGGACCTAGGCTTATATGAACTTTTTTCTTAAAATTATACGTAGATTTACTCCCTCAAGTTGTGAAATACTATAATGTAACATCCTGTATACACTGTATGACTAAATGTGGTTCTATAAATGTAACGAGAAAACCATGCGAGCTACAACTCTTTTTTCTTTTTTGTATTTGGATACGTCTATTTCACCATGATATGCTATTTAAATTTATGTAACATCCACAATTTTTTGTCGGCCAGTGTCATTAGCTATCATATAAAATCGTGGACGTCGAGTGCCATCTATAAAAGACAGCTTTCGTCGAATAAAATGACGTTCATTGCTCTACCAGCAACCTCAGTGAGAACGAAAATGGAAATACATAGTAAAAAATGATGACAATTTATCATCAGAGGAAAAAACTTTTTATCGGACATGCCAGACTATAATCTATTTTTTAGACCATTTGTCGTGACTTTCGCTAGGCGTTTCGTATTTAAAAGCGGGAGGATTCGACTCAATATGTCCCTTTTATCGTTATCGTACATTGAGATCGCCCTTTTCACGGTCCGGAGAGTACAATCGGAACGCCGTATTTTAGAAATATCCGTTTGAATACTGGGGATTTTTAGCCCATTTAATTTCTACTTTATTGAAGTTTGTTCGTACCATGGTGATATGCAGGGTTGTCCACATTCTGTATCAGGACGTGAAAAATATTATTTAAAAACAATTTCTCTTTATACACTTAAGTCTAGGAAAACTACTTTTTCCAAATATAGGCTGTTCACTAGGGTGGGTCGAAAAACGAATATTTGTTTTGCTTGTTACACTGAAAAATAAGTTCCTAGACACCTCTGGGGAAGTCTCTTCAAGTATGAGCTCTTATTTGTAACGGGAGGTCCTCCGTCTTACAGTTTTCTATTTTTTATGATTATCACAGAAAATTGAATGTACTACAAAAAAACCTCCTACGATTGATTTTTTCGTAGCCTCAACCGTTTAACAGATTTTAACGGTTAAAGTTTGATTCAATTGACGAGGCTTTTACGTGATAGAAATCCATTTTCACAAATACAAAGTAAATTTCCACAAAGCTATGATTTTCATGATTACCAATGATTTTTTCATTGAGTTATAAAAAAAAAAATTTACTTGTAAACGCTTAACTTAATCGGAAAATTATGAGACCATTTCAGTAGAGCAGTGAATTTCCTACATAGCTATGGGTTTCATGATTCATAATGATTTTTTCATTGACTTATAAAATTCATAAGATTCAACCTTAACTTCAAATAATCAAACTTCACAAATACAAGTAAACGATGATTTCTACTAAAATATATTATTAAATGCTCGACGCGTTTCGATACACAGAATCTTTATCAAGAGCGAATGAATACTACAAATATATATTACTAACAAATTTTCATATATACTAAAGAGGCAATCCACTCAGAGCTATCCGTACTTGAACTAATGTTTAGGAAATAAATTTAATAAGGGTGAGTTATTCATGTCTACCTGATCATTAAAATTTCCGGTGAATTCCTAAATCTGTTAATTTCAAGTGCTTCCAGAAGGTTGAGTTTCATACATCTCTTCTCTGAATGTAGGATTTTAAATTCTGAATTGAAAGAGTTACCATTTTTCCTAAGATGATTTGAATAATTTGAATCGATTGTTACATTGATGAAACTGCGTTTATGTTCAGAAATTCTAACATTAAAATTTCTTCCTGTTCTATCTATATGAAAACAATTGCTGCCTGCACAATCCAATCCATAAACACCTGATTTGTTTTCTTTATTAATTGGAGATTTATAATTCCTGATAAATGAATCTAAATTTGTTGCTGTTTTGAAGGCTATATTTAAATTTGAATTTTCAAGAAGGATTTCACATTATTGCTAATGATTCCTATATATGTTAAACTATTGAATTTCTTGTCTTGGTGTTCACCGATTGGATATATATAGCGTTCAAAATATCAACAAATTTAGGTTCATTTACCAGGAATTATAAATCTCCAATTAATAAAGAAAATAATTCAGGTGTTTATAGATTGGATTGTGCAGATTGCAATTGTTTTTATATAGGTTTTATATTTATAATGGTCACTGTTTCAATTTAGAATTTAAAATCCTACATTCTGAGAATAGAGGTATAAAACTCAACCTTCTGGAAGCACTTGAAATTAACAGATTTAGGAATTCACCGGAAATTCTTAATGATCAGGTAGAGATAAATAACTCACCCTTATTAAATTTATTTCCTGAACATTAGTTCAAGTACGGATAGCTCTGAGTGAATTGCCTCTTTAGTATATATAAAAATTTGTTAGTAAGATATATTTGTAGTTTTCATTCGCTCTTGATAAAGATACTGTGTATCGAAACGCGTCCAGCATTTGATAATATATTTTAGTAGAAATCATCCTTTACTTGTATTTGTGAAGTTTGATTATTTGAAGTTAAGGTTGAATCTTATGAATTTCATAACTCAATGAAGAAAAATCATTATGAATCATGAAACTCATAGTTTTGTAGGAAATTCACTGCTCTACTAAAATGGTCTTATAACTTTTCGATTGAGTTAAGCATTCACAAGTAAATTTTTTTTATACCTCAATGAAAATAAATCATTATGAATCATGAAAATCATAGCTTTGTAGGAAGTTTACTGCTCTAAAAACTGGTCTCTTATAATTTTTCGAATAAGTTAACTGTTTAAGAGATTTTCTTCGTCAAACTTCAATGCCTATCCATTTTTCCAGTTTTTGATCAATAATTCGAAAAATTGTTATTTAATCTATGAATTCTGGAGAAATTTACACAAAGAGTTTCTGTTATAAAAGTTACTCCTATAGAAATTTTAGGTTCATAAATTTATTTGAATATTTTTCTTCTAATAATACATTTTTCCATTTTATTTTTAATAATTCAGAATCTTAGTCGTGTTGTTATTTATTATTATGACGTTTGTTCAGTGCGTATCTTAAATTTTTTTCCACAAAATATGCATAAAATTTTTTTCGAGGGGTTTTATTTTGAAGTCCATTACTTCTTCTATTTGTCTTCTCAAACTAACACCATCTATGTTTTTTTACTTTCAACTTCAGTATTTTTAATGCCGTATTTTCAGCGATCCTAAAACTGATCATCTTGCCCTCTTAATAAAATAATTCATTCCAAATAAGTCTTATAACCATCACTTAAATTTATTCATCATTAATTAACCTACAATGAATAAAGAAATCTGTTTTATCGGTATACCTATACACATCTAACCTAACCCAACATTTCCATGACAGAAAAAATATTTCACAAACAGTTTTTTCTGATCCTATTAACTCAAATTTGTGTAAATTTTCCCCACACACATAAATTCTATCGAAATTTTTCGAATTACATAAGTGAATGTTCAACATTACTGTGGGTTTCATGATTCATTTTTTGTAGAACATTTAATTTCCTTCGAAATCTATAACGATATATTTTTTCAAGCAGTTGCAAGCAGGATATTAATTTTTCCATGTGATAAGAAGAAACATAAAAACTGCAAGGCAGAGGATGTTTCCGTTGCAATTAAGAACTCATACTTGAAGAGACTTTCTTAGAGATGTCTAGGAACCAAGCGAAAAAAATTATTAGTTTTTTGACCCACCCTACTGTTCACATTTCAAACAAATGTTAGTTTATGGTAATTATATGCAATTTTCGTGATATTGGCTTCGAATTTTAGTGTTCCACGATTTGGAATTCAACATTATTGTGAAAATCTTCACGATGGTATTTTTGGGTCGTCTATTTTCTCTCTTCGCGCATTATTTTGCAGTTAGCCACCGAATACCTTCAATTACGTTATTAGAATTCTGCACTTGTTGAGAAACTTCGGTGTTCTGTACCCAAATATCCATTTAGTTTCACAATGAAAATGCATATTCAGTATTAACATTTTTATTCTTTCTGAAAACCCTTGGTAGGAGCAATGCCCATGTGTATTGTGTATTGTCTCTTGTCTATGATCTATTGTCTATTATCTATGGTCTTTGGTCTATTGTTTATTGTCTAGGGTCTATTGTCTATAGTCTATTTATTTTCAATGAAATAAAACTATGCTATTTAGATTTTCACTATATTAATAAAATATGACCGGTTTCACTGCACTGTGGCTTCATCAGATAGATATAAACTAATGAACAGAGTTATTCCTTATATAATATTCTCATTTCCTACTTAATATTACAATAGGTACAAGTACAAGGGGTATATTGGAAAACCCATCGGAGTTGCTTACTTTATCAATTGAAAAGATTGAGTAAAGGAGAAGGATTCAGATCTAATTGACTATTAAGTAATCTACCTGAATTCTTTTCTTTGTTGATCTCTAAAATTTCCAATAGATTGAGTTTTTGTCTATTGATTTCATTGTGTAAAATTATCATTAAAGCTATGGTTTTCTTCGAGTAAGTGATTAGAATAATGGAAATCTGATTTATGATAATTAAAACTACGTTTGTGCTCGGATTATCTAACTTTGAAATTTCTGGAAGTTCGACCAATATCAATTTTATTACAATCCCTGCAAGACAGTTTATAAACACCGGATTTATTACTTTTATCTATTTCAGATTTGCAGTTTTTGATATGTCGGCCTAAAGAATTATCAGTTCGGAATGCTATATTGAAATTATAATGGAATGATTTTAATTTTAGACTGGGATTACCAATATGAGTTAGCTGTTGTATTTTGTGTTAGAACTTTTTATACTTCACGCAAAAAATTTCAAAAGCAATCCAGGAAATATTTCCAAGTATAAAAAGTTCTAACACAAAATACAACAGCTTAACTTATATTGGTAATCCTAGTCTAAAATTAAAATCATTCATCATAAGAATAATATATAAGGAATAACTCTGTTCATTAGTTTATATCTATCTGATGAAGCCACAGTGTGGTGAAACCGGTCATAGTTTTATTAATATAGTGAAAATCTAAATAGCATAGTTTTATTTCATTGTAAATATGTATATCGATTTTCATCAAGTAACGACCTCCTCAATCAAACTATAGTCTATTGTCTTTTTTCTGTTGTTTGTCTATTTTCTGTTGTCTATTGTCTATGGTCTATTGTCTATAGTATATGGATTATGGTCTATTGTTTATTGTCCATTGTCTATGGTCTATTGTCTATAGTATATGGATTATGGACTATTGTTTATTGTCTATGGTCTATTGTTTATAGTCTATTGTCTATTTTCTTTTGTCTATTGTCTATGGTCTATTGACCATTTTCTTTTGTCTATTATCTATGGTCTATTGTCTATAGTATATGGTCTATTGTTTATTGTCTATGGTCTATTTTCTGTTGTCTATTGTCTATGATCTATAGTATATGGATTATGGTCTATTTTCTTTTGTCTATTGTCTATGGTCAATTGTCTATAGTATATGGTCCATTGTTTATTGTCTATGGCCTATTGTATTTTCTTGTTGTCTATTGTCTATGGTCTATTGTCTATAGTATATGGTCTATGGCCTATTGTTTATAGTCTATGGTCTATTGGCTATTGTCAATGGACTATTGTCTCTTTTCTATTGTCTATGACTACTTATGAATACATGAGCCAAAAAATAAAAACAGAAAAAACAGTGAAAGATATAGGTGAATAAATATAAAAACTTATGGAAACAAAATATAAAAATTTACAACTCATTAAAACCTGCATCTGAACATTCTTTAATGCTAAAAGATGCCTGGCCTAACAGGTATTCTTTAATTCTTTGTATAAAATTCCTGCACTCAGATCCGTCCGACAAGAGTGTCCCCAAGCGAGCAAGCCATAAATGTAGTGGTATTGAAAGAGTGCCTAAAAGCCATTCTGACAACATCACAGCGCACACATCTTTTAAGGTTCCTCAAAAAGTATATTGAACTATTCTATATCCTTGCGACTTCGTCTGCATGTGCTTCAAAAGTAAAGGTCTTAACCAACCAAAGACGCAGCAACCTCATAGATTCAGTGTCGAGACCATCATCAGCTCCTCGATCGATATCTCGAAGTGTGAAAACAATTTCTATTGTTTCGGTTCTATTCAATGACAAGCTATTCACGTTGCACCACCTCCCCAGGTAACCAACAGGCTTTCTCTTATCTGAGTCCTAAGGCGTTCCAGAGTGTCATTTTGTGTTAAGGATGTGGTGCCATCAGCTTAAAGTACTAGCTTTGTGTTTGTTTGAGGTCTCTATGGCATTAATATATATTAGGAAAAGCTCAAAGAACCACAGAAAGAGTCAGCTGAGTCTTGTTTAATAGATGGGATGCAACCAACCTAATGCTAAGGTCCTGGAAACCATAGAAACCCAGCTTTCTCGAAAGATACTCGTAACAAATGATATCGAATGCTTTAGAGAGGTCACACAGAACCGCTGCAACGTATCTCTCCGTTTCAAACACTTCCACCGCAAAACTCGAGCGAGCAATGACAGGATCGCATCCATTGTGGATCTAGATCTCATGAGTCCTCACTGGTTCTCGGCGAACAAATTGCTGTTAACAACATATGTATAAAGCTTGATTCTTGAGAAGATACACCTATGGCTGTTCATGTCTTGAAAATATGCCTCCTTCATTACTGGTTTCATCTTTGATCATTTTAACATTTTAGGATAAACACTCTCCCACACGCATGAATTTATTAAATGCATAAGAGAAGCAATCAGATAATTTTTTAATTTTTTGAGTAGGATTATGTTATACCCATAAATACTCCTGGTAGTTCTCGGCTTTAGGGAGTCTATTGCATTCCTCACCCAACTAAAGTAACTTCTTTGAAAGACAAAAACATTCGAGGGTGGATCTATTTTTGAGAGTTGAAGATACTCTCAATTGGAAGTCGTGCCTTGCAGGTCCTCCAATATGATTTGTACAGGTGCTGTGACGAAAAGTCGACCACCCAGTATATTCGCAGGACTATTATACTCCTTAAGAAAGTCTTACATTGGGAAAGATTCACAAATGACATGGAACACGACTTACGAGGAGCACAGAAAAAGGTATGGAACATGTTGAGAAACAGGAAAAAGCCAATCACCGAAGAACTGCAGATCAATGTAATAAAACCAGAAGAGTGGGTGAAATATTTCCAGAACTTATACCTGGGAGATAATGATAACGGTAACAATGAGGAACGAGAAATCGAACAACAAAACACACTCTACGAAGAAACAGAAAATGACATTATCAGCCTAGAAGAAGTACAACAAGTAATCCATAAGTTAAAATATAGAAAATCACCCGGTCCGGACAACATAAATAACGAACTAATTAAATATGGGGGAGCAGAAATAACAAAACTATTCCAAAAAATTGAAAACGACAAGGAGATACCAGAAGAATGGAAAGAGAGCATAACAATACCCATATACAAAAAAGGCGTGAAGACAAACCCAGCAAATTATAGAGGCATCACACTCCTTAACTCTGCATCGAAACTACTCACTAAAATTCTATCGCAAAAGATATATGACAAAGTAGGTGTGTCTGAAGAACAACAGGATTCCGACCAAATAGATTAACAACGGATGCAATTTTTATATTGCGGCAACTGGTGGAAAAGTCATAGAGTTTGACAAACCGATGTTTAATGTTCTATAGATTTGGAAAAGGCATTCGACAGAATTCGAATGAACGATGTGATCACTATCCTTAGAAATAAAAACTTAAGCAATAAATACATAAACATAATCAAAGAACTAAATAACTCTAATAAGACGAAAGTAAAAACTACACAGGGACTTACAAGCGAGATCAAAATTAACCCAGGCATTAGACAAGGTGACAGCCTCAGCCCATGTCTATTTAATTTAATCATGGATGAAATAATAGCAGGTGTTAACCAAATGAACCAAGGCTATAGGATGGGTAACAAAACTATGAGAATGCTGTGCTACGCAGATGATGCTTTACTAATAGCCGAGAATGAGGACGACCTACAACGCCTACTACAAAAGTTCAAAGTAACAGCAGAAAAACCCAATCGATGGTAATAGCGAAAGATCCAATTAGATGCAAACTAGTAGTGAACGGCCATATAATAGAGCAAGTTTCACACTTTAAATACCTAGGAGTAGAAGTATCGAGCGATAGGCAACTATTACAAGAAGCAAAACAGCAGACAATGAAAGCATCGAGAATATCTGACTTCCTGAGAGATGTAATCTGGCGGAATAAGTACATAAGCACAGAAAGCAAAGTCCGAATCTATAAAACCTGTGTGAGACCCGTGACGACATATGCGGTTGAGACAAGAGCTGAGACAACAAAAACAAAACAACTAATGAGGACAACAGAGATGAGAATACTAAGAGCTATAAGAGGTATTACACGCAGAGATAGAATAAGGAATGAGGATACGCTAAGGGAGCTAGGTGTCCAGGATGTGGTGAGGTGGACAAGAGCACGTCGACGCCTATGGAGAGATCACGTAGACAGAATGGGCCCCGAACGTATGGCGAAGTGGGCAAAAACACAAAAACCCAACACTAGAAGACCCATAGGAAGGCCGAAAAAGCGATGGCATGAGTGCTGGAGCTCCGATTCGCAGCAGGGGCTGTAACAGAAAAACAGGACATCGTCCTATTTAAAGAAGAAGAAGAAGAAGAAAGTCTTGAGTGATTTACGCATAACGAATACTACATTTCCCTGAAATTTCCCTGGGTTTCCTGCTTTCCTTGTTCATCTACTTGCATCTTGTTTCAGATTCACATCTGCATAATCGATAGACCATCCGAAACCAAAGTTCTCCCTGACAAACACTTCAGTTTAACGAGATTATTCCGTCGACTGTCACCTCCATACAATGTATCATTTCGGCTCGACGAACGCGTTCGAAACTCCACGTATTAACAGCTCTGCATTATTCATAATTCTTCAGGACTAACCCTTCGTCTTAATTGCGCAATAATTGCCGAGCTTAAATCCTTGGAAGAGCGGCTTTTCAAACTTGGTAAACAGTTTGCGCGAAACTATGAACGCTAATAAATAAAATGGAGAAACTGCATTGTGCTCAAGAATATCTGCAACTAATTTGAACGTCGGTTGTTTGTTTGAACCAGGATACGTCGAAGGGCTTAGATGAATAATTAAAACGAAGAAAGCCGTCTCTAATGATGGCTACAGAATGAAACTTGAAACGAAACGCGGGAAACAGTTGATTGCCATCCATATTTCAAGAGTGTAAGTGGACGAAACATTTGTGTAGTACTTACTCCAGTTGAAATGAAAATAATTCCAACAATAATCGGTTATCCCAAACAAATTTGGATATTCGAATGTGATTTGTTGGAAATGGTCTTTATGTACGTGGGTTGCCTATTAAATTTTGCGCCTCTGGCACTTTTTTACGTTCTGCGATCAACTTGCTTCGCCTTTTGGTGATGAAGTTCTACACTTGGCCACTGTGAAACACTGTATTAACGAATTCTATCGGGGGTCTTGCACTCAGTGACGAACATCGTGAAGGTCGTCCAAAATCAGTTGTTTTGCCATAAACGATGATCGCCATGTGAGTTACCATGAGATTGAGATAATCATAAACATTAGTTCCACCAGCGTACTTTCAATATTGCATAAATATTTGCCTATCAAAGGATTTGTTGCCGTTGGATTTCAACAATTGCTCAACAGAAGGCTCGTGAAGTTTGGTGCAAAAAATGGTGAAAAAATTAGACCATGGTGCTTCACAGTAAGTTTACAAAATCGTTGATAGTAATATCTGTATGCGATGGCTTATGAATAATAGAAAAATCATGTTTGCCGTTAATTTTAGTAATAGTTAAATCCAGAAAGTTAATGGAGTTTTCTGTTTCTATCTCTAACGTGAATTTAATATTATTGTGAATTTTGTTAATGAATGTTTTGAATGACTCTAATTGTCTGTTTGTGCCAATGAAACAGCAAATGATATCGTCGACATATCTAAACCAATAAATAAAGTGTTTGAATAACGGATGTTCTTGGATAGTTTTTTTAATATTATCCATGAAAATTTCAGCGAGCAAAGGACTCAGAGGATTACCCATGATTAAACCTTTTTCACTATTACATAATACTAATAAAATAATATTGTTCTAAACAAATTTCTAAAAGGTGTAAGATTTCTGATTGAATTATCGGATTGACTTTATCAATTTCAAGGGCGTTCTTGATGAGTTTCACTGTATCACTAGGTGGAACACTAGGGAAGAGATTTACTACATCCCATGACATAAGTTTAGCGTTCGGTGGTAGTATCGTGTGCTGAATTTTATTTATTAGGACTGAAGAGTTTTTTATTGAGAATTTAGGTTCAAAATTAGCGTACTGTCGAATGATGCCTATGAGAAAGCGCACTAGACGCTCTGCCTTTTATCGGCGATTTGGTTCAAAACATCAAACGCAACATAATACACTATGCTGATAATACAACATTATATTGGAACTCTGCTTTACACGCTTTCTCAAGGAAGACCTTCGAACCGTAGAACTCGACTCATCTTAGTTTGCCATACAAGATTAGGATCACTGCGATCAGAATGGAGGAATATTGAATAGAACTTGGTGTCTGCATATCGAAAGATCTAAAATAAGAGGGTCACATGAATCAAGTGCGAAAAGATCAAATTCACTCATATATCTCTTAAGGCATTATTACAAACTCGGTGGCTTTTATAAGCTGAGTTTTACTCAGTTCAAGATCGGAAAATGCACACTCTGTTCAGGATATTGAAGTGCCAGAAAGTGCAACTCGAATACCACCTGAGTTATCTGTTATACCATATTGAAGAAGAATAGGTATTTTTCAGCGAACCACATATATATATATATATATATATATATATATATATATATATATATATATATATATATATATATTTTATTACCAACAGAATAAGAACGCAATGAGTTCTGATAACAAATATATTTTCGAGAATAATCTAGGCAGGAAATTTATACTAGAATCAAACTCAGTTATGTTTCTTAGACCAAGCTGAGTGAAGCTTGGTACTCAACTGGGATGTGCCGTCTCCGTCGGATCGATTGAACCAAAACTTGATGAACAAAATTTGAAGCAATATTAATAATAATGATAATAATAAAACAATAAAGATAAATAAATAAAGATGGTGAAACACAACTTCCAAACGGTGATGTTATACAGTGTATGAAGGATGGCGAAACGTACAAATATCTGGGATATCAACAAGTCAGATTACTAGATAAAAAAAAGTTTTGTAGCTGGAGCTTGAAAATATGAAATTACTGGTCTAATGGGACACTCTGTTTTATGGAGTTTGACGAGGGAGTAAAATTTTGGTGATTGCGGGTTGTCAATGAAAAGATTATATTTTTGGTTGGTAGGTATTATAGACTTGGCATACTCTAAAGCGTTTATTACTATGGATTGAAATTTATTAATTGGATCTTTATCAATTTCTTCATAACAACCTGATTCAATGAAATTTTGGGTTTTCAATAAATAATCTGCTAATCCTCTGAGTCCTTTGCTCGCTGAAATTTTCATGGATAATATTAAAAAAACTATCCAAGAACATCCGTTATTCAAACACTTTATTTATTGGTCTAGATATGTCGACGATATCATTTGTTGTTTCACTGGCACAAACAGACAATTAGAGTCATTCAAAACATTCATTAACAAAATTCACGATAATATTTAATTCACGTTAGAGATAGAAACAGAAAACTCCATTAACTTTCTGGATTTAACTATTACTAAAATTAACGGAAAACTTGATTTTTCTATTTTTCATAAGCCATCGCATACAGATATTACTATTCACAGCTCACCTACACATCCTTATCCAAATAAATTAGCAGCTTACAATAGTATGGTACATCGACTCATTAATATCCCAATGTCACAAAATAATTTCATAAAACAGCTTAATATAATTAAACAAGTAGCAGTCAATAACGGTTACAGTCCAACTATGATTGAGAACATGATTTCACGCAAAAAATTTCAAAAAGCAGTCCAGGAAGTATTCTTAAGTATAAAAAGTTCTAACACAAAATACAACAGCTTAACTTATATTGGTAATCCTAGTCTAAAATTAAAATCATTCCTCTCGCATTATAATTTCAATATAGCATTCCGAACTGATAATTCTTTAGGCCGACATATCAAAAACTGCAAATCTAAAATTGTTAAAAGTAATAAATCTAGTGTTTATAAACTGTCTTGCGGGGATTGTAATAAAATTTATATTGGTAGAACTTTCAGAAATTTCAAAGTTAGATTATCCGAGCACAAACTTAGTTTTAATTATCATAAATCAGATTCCCATTATTCTAATCACCTAGTCGAAGAAAACCATAACTTTAATGATAATTTAAAAGTTTTACACATTGAAAATAATAGACAAAAACTCAATCTATTGGAAATTTTAGAGATCAACAAAGAAAAGAATTCAGGTAGGTTACTTAATAGTTAATTAGATCTAAATCCTCCTCCTTTTCTCAATCTTTTCAATTCATAAAGTAAGCAACTCCGATGGGTTTTCCAACATACCTCTTGTACCTATTGTAATATTAAGTAGGAAATAAGACTAATATATAAGGAATAACTCTGTTCATTAGTTTGTATCTATCAGATGAAGCCACAGTGTGGTGAAACCGGTTATAGTTTTGTTAATATAGTGAAAATCTAAATACTTTAGTTTTATTTCATTTAAAATATGTATATCGATTTTCATCAAGTAACGACCTCCTCAATCAAATTAAATAAAATGATGCACAACGAAATAACCAACATTATCGAAAATAAAGTATTCTTTTTGACCAATCTAGCAAAGAATTACGCTAGTTTTTATTTTACTCAGTGCTGGCAATTTTACTTTAGGGATTGAATGGTTCATTTAAAACGTGATACGTTTTTAGGAAAGTATGCATATGGCACTCAAGACTATGAAACTCAGCAATTTTATGATGTCTTCAATTTCATTTTACATGGAATCACAAATCGTTGAATTTCGAAGTGATATTTAATGAATTTCATGAAAACTTTAATTTATTTCGCCTGAAGCAAAGGAAAGAAAGTGATATTTAAAAATGAATTGAACAAGTAATTTTGGTTTTTCGGAAATGAGAACAATTTTTGAAGGAAAATTCAAATCTCAACAAGAAAATCTTCATCTTATTCGAATCAATTCACTGAGTTTTGATTCAAACTAGTATCCATTTTCAGTAACTTCTCTTCTCCTTATGCCATCTTATAATAAAACCATTTCCTCAGAATTAATGTAAAGTATACGAAGCTTCAAGAACGGTGTAAACACATTCGGATCCCAAATCGCATTAAAAGAAAACAAGTGACAATAACTTAAAGGATCTACTAAAGGGTAAAGGAAAATTCGAGTAAGCCAGACTAAGAAGATTTCAGTTCGAAAGCTGGGTTGCCACAAAACCTCTAATTTACATCGGGTGTGAACTCACCCTTTGCTACAAACAACCCTAACTACGTGGGTCGCTATTTATGATCCGGAATTGGCAACATTAATGTTTTTTTAGGCACCATCTGAAATACACATCGTAAAACCACAACGTTTATGTGTATTATGAGAATAGCGAATATTACTTCGTAAAAGTATCACTGTTTAAGATTGGAAAGTTTATTCAACGTTCTAGCTACTTCGAACTTTTTATAGTTTAAAACCAAATTACGAAATTTTCTTATATACCTGGTTGAGTGCCAAATTAGACGTTTATGGAGAACTAATAATGCTATCGTTGTGAAATTTTGGTAGATGAATCTGCTGGTCCGAAACTCTATTTCTAAAATATTCTCACTTCAATGGCACTTCCGGTTATACCGGAAGTACATGCCAACTTTGTTATTTAATATTGAACGCCCTATATATTTAGGACTGGTTCGATAGCACTTGTTATTCCAAATACAAAACACCTAACACATAAGTCTAGCTTGTTTCATTCATGAATTATCCCAGTTTTACTTGAAAATTATCGAATTTTTGCTTTTTAAAAAAATTGATATATCTCGAGAACGGCGTGAGCTACCAGAATAATGAAAGGTGTTTTGCAATTAAGAAACCATGCGGGACATAACTCATATCCAACTGAATCTCAGTTAGTATAAAGAGAGCTCTTTTTTCCGCCTCACATTTCGAAACGAAAAAACATCAAAAACTAGGTTTTTTCAAATTGTATGCCATATTTTTTTCTCAATTCATTAGACTCGCCCTGAAAAACTAACTGAAGCTTTTTTCCCTAAGTTACCTGTTTTTTTTTTGTTAGGCGCAAAACTAAAAAGGCAACCTACGTAGAGAATATTTACAACACCCTGTTCGACTCAAAATAATTCAGGAAATGATGAAACCAATTTCGAAAAGAAATATCGATTCCTTAATCATGATACAGAAGTAATAACCTTCATTCCTAGATAGGTGAATTCCCAAAAGTTCATCTGAATTTCTTAGCTAGATACCCAAAAACTCTGAAAACTCGAGCTAACTTGAAATTCTCACTGTATTCCACTTACATACAGGATTTAATGGTACAGTGGGTTACCTCATTAAAACTTTCATTGGCGAATAGTATGCGACAATGGATCCTCAAACGCTCAATATCATTTAACTTTCACAAAGCGAAATAAAGTACCCGCATAATGAGGTTGGAGGTACAAAAGAAAACGCTACGCTATGGAATAAATATGAATATTTATCCGAAGAATGAGTGTAACCGTAAGCTACATCATAGGAAAGACCAGATACAAATTTCTCTTTAATATTCATACTATTAATCAGAATGAAATTAAAATTAGTGGAAACGGCAGGTAATTAGAAACTCGGAATATACAGGAGGGCATACAGATAACGAGTGGTTCAGAAAGAATCATCAAAATACAAAATAAAATTATCAAATTCATTACTAGAAAAATGACTCGATCCCTGTACAAGTCACTCTGTATATAACGACCTTCATTTAATCTATATAACAGCGATATCATGGAAAATTGAAGGTTTTTCTTTTTTGTGAAATAACTATGAAGTATCAATATTTTTCTAACTCTCCAGAAGTGTTTTCAATATAGTCAAAGATTCCAGGACCGCCAGACAAATAAGTAATTGTATCGGACAAAGTAGTGTTAATAGGCACTCTTAGGGAAGCATTTTCGCTAGCTCAACTTGTTGGTCCCTTTCGAGATACTTAAGGTAGTTAAAACCAAACCTACTTCTTCTCAATTGTCAGAGCTGATTCTTATCTAAATTTATAGGATATTAATATTTCATACTTCAGAAACTTTAACCGGAAGCTTTGAAGCTGCCGAAAATATAATGTAACCTTATTAATATTCTCAGTCCAGAATTTTATGTACGATATTCAGGGAACTATTTAAATGTTTTTTATAAGCAGCCAGATCAGTTTCATTGATCAAACAGCCTGTCAGGCACACTGTTAAGATCTCTGCGATCATGGGTGCGAAGAATTCGTCTGTCTCTCATCCCACTGCTGAATCTCATCTATTTTACGTATGCGCGCGCATTCATTATCCAATACATTTTACCCTTGAGGAAATAAGTAAAGTCTGGCAACCCAAGAATGTTATCCTATTATTCAAGAATGAATCCACGAAGCCAAACATTTTCAAGCCAAATATTTCAGCTTTTTTTTGGTTCACAAAAACGAAATACCTTGTTTTAAATTAATATTTCATACCGCCAGAAACTTTTGCCGGACGCTTTAAAGCTCCCGAAAATATAATGTAACCTCATTTATGTTTTCAGTCCAGAATCTTTGTATGATATTCAGAAAACTATTTAATTATTGTTTTATAAGCAGCCAGACCAGTTTCATTGATCAAACAGCCAGTCAGACAAAATGTTAAGGTCGCTACGATCATAAGTGCGAAGAATTCGTCTGTCTCTCATCCCACTGCTGAATCTCATCTATTCTACGTATGCACGCGCATTCGTTATCCAATACATTTCACTCTTGAGAGAATAAGTAAAGTCTGACAACCCTGGAATATTACCCTATTGTTCAAGAATGAATCCACGAAGCCAAATATTTCAGCTTTTTTCGGTTCACAAAAACGAAATATCTTGTTTTAAATTAACATTTCATACCGCCAGAAATTTTTACCGGACGCTTTAAAGCTGCCGAAAATATAATGTAACCTTATTTATACTTTCAGTCCAGAATTTGATGTATGATATTCAGGAAACTATTTAAATGTTTTTTTATAAGCAGCCAGATCAGTTTCATTGATCAAACAGCCTATCAGACACACTGTTAAGGTCGCTGCGATCATAAGTGCGAAGAGTTCAGCCGTTTCTCATCTAGGAAATTAATAGTTACAAGAAACAGTTTCACTGAAACTGATATATAGTTAACATCATTGTATTGTATATAAGGTCCCATAATGTAATTTACTAATTTGTGGATCTCATTTCTGCTTTCCACAAGAACACTTAAATTCAGAAGATGTTTGTTCTTTCTGGTAAGCAAATTGTGTGAATTTTGGTCAATTTGAACTTATACAAAATAGTTACGTATAGGGCAATCATATAAGGTGAAATTTCTATGTATTCAGTATGTGTTCCTTCATTTGATTACTAATTTCTAGCTTTTGTCTTTTGGATACTCCCAAGAAATTTTAATTTGGTAAGAACTTTCATTTTCTATTTCATCAATATACTTGAGAAGTGATTCTTCCATAGTTCAGTGAGATAGAGTTGGATATGAAAAGGCGTTCTGTATATTAGTCGTTTAGAAAATTGGCTATTTAGATATAAAATATGATCTTAATGGGCTCACTAGTTCTATCAATACTAAATCAGAAATGATGAGAGCGAGACAATTGCCCATTCCCAAACCAAACGTTTACCTATAATACTCGTCACCAAACATAAATAACTGTTGATAGTGTAGAGTCGTTTGTATGTATTATAAGTATTGAATTGTTTGTAATATTTATGTTGAATGTTCTCTTGTAAATTGCTGAATCTCGTCTATTCTACATATGCGCGCGCATTCATTATCGAATACATTTCACCCTTGAAAGAATAAGTAACGTCTGGCAACCCTGGAATATCACCCTATTAATCAAGAATTAATCCACGACGCCAAATATTTTCAAGCCAAATATTTCAGCTTTTTTTCGGTTCACAAAAACGAAAGATCTTGTTTCAAATTATATTCATACCGTCAGAAACTTTTGTCGGACGCTTTAAAGCTGCCGAAAATATAATGTAACCTTATTTATATTTTCAGTCCAGAATTTTATGTATGATATTCAGGAATTAGTTAAATGTTTTTTATAAGTAGCCAGACCTGTTTCATTGATCAAACAGCATGTCAGACACACTGTTGAGGTCACTACGAGTGCGAAGAATTCGTCTGTCTCTCATCCCACTGCTGAATCTCATTTATTCTACGTATGCGCGGGCATTCATTATCCAATACATTTAACCCTTGAAAGAAAAAGTAATGTCTGGCAACCCTGGATATCACCCTGTTATTCGAGAATGAATTCACGAAGCCAAATATTTTCAAGCCAAATATTTTCGAGCCAAATATTTCAGCTTTCTTCGGTTCACAAAAACGAAAGATCTTGTCTTAAACTAATATTTCATACCGCCAGAAACTTTTGCCGGACGCTTTAAAGCTGCCGAAGATATAATGTAGCCATATTTATATCTTCAGTCCAGAATTTTATGTATGATATTCAGGGAACTATTTCAATGTTTTTTATAAGCAGCCAGATCAGTTTCATTGATCAAACAGCCTGTCACACACACTGTTAAGATCTCTGCGATCATGAGTGCGAAGAATTCGTCTGTCTCTCATCCCACTGTTGAATCTCCCTCATTCTACGTATGCGCATGCATTTATTGTCGAATAAATCTCACCCTTGAGAAAATAAGTAACGTCTGGCAACCCTGGAAATCTAACCCTATTATTCAGGAATGAATCCACGAAGTCAAATATTTTCAAGCCAATAATTTCACCTTTTTTGGTTCACGAAAATGAAAGATCTTGTTTTAAATTAATATTTGATACCTTAAAAAAAGGGCGCGCGCAACGGGAAACTGACATTTTATTATTTTATTGTTTATATGCTAGTATACGCTTCCGGCACATTTCTAGGCATTATTCTGGATCCAATGACCTATCACACATATTTATAGTGGTATCGCTATTAGTCTCCATTTTTAACTTGTCGTCTACAATATCACATAGATATGAAAGAACATTGATACACACTCTGTCTCATAGTAACCAGGACTTTCCGAATAAGTACGCTTCTGGCGACGCCACCTATATGGGACTAGTGGCGATTGAAAGTATCATCTTTTCCAGACCTCCAGTCCAAATTTCATGACATTAGGTTCACTGGGAGCAGAAGAAGAAGGTAACTTGATGATGAAGAATTTCTCATTTTTATAGCCTAGAGGAATTCTTTGAGTTTTCTTAAGTATTTTATACTTGTTATTTTGTTTCACTATTCTTAGCTCACAATCCTAACAATGAGTTGTTAAATTCATAGTGGAGCAAATAAATTATTCTGATTCTGATTCATCAGAAAAGGGGAGTAAGAAAGTTTGCCGAGCAGAATATCATTTTTAAGTCAATTCAGCGATCTGTTAAGTTTAGTGTTTTTTTCGCGTCATCTAGTGTACCGACAAAAATGAAACATTGTGACTGGTGACGAAACGGTGTTTCAAATACGACCCAGAAACGAAACGACAAAATGCCAATTGGAGGCCACAAAACGAGCCAGCAAACAAAAATTCTCGATTTCAGAAGTAAAAACTGAAGACAATGCTCATTTGTTTTTACGCTTTGAAGCTTATTGTTCATCATGAGTTCTATCCAATGGATCAGACGGTTACTACGGTTTATTATATTTGTGCTTTAAGGTGTTTGTTGCATCGTATTCGTCGCATTTCACTGATCGACCCTCATTAACGATTTTCTGACCAAATTCTATCGGTCAACCTTCGCCTCATATTCGCCAGACTTAGCTCCGTGCGACTTTTATTTGTTTGGAAACTTCATTTGTCAATGAAAGGCATGCGTTTTTCTAATATTACGAAACGCGTATACCAACATTCTCCGAGCTGTGCCGGAGAGAAACAAAACTATTTTGAATAAAGTAAAAAACTTTACCAAAAATAACATTTACTTTCCTTAATTCTGAAAAGTCCTGTTCACCTTGAGACAGACTGTATAGTTAGAACACTCACCATGAACCATGTGGAACTGGATATTCATCGAATGAATTGGAAGATGCTTACCTGAAAAGAAAAAAGTGTCAATTATGATATATAACATTCCAAAATTTTTCACAATTTTTATTTCTCCTCATGATTCATCATATTCATCGATAATTCGATTCTCTTGCTGTGCCCGTGATGTTAATATTAACTCAAATTCCTGCAAATTTCGAAAATCATAAAAACATACAAATTGCAATATTTCTTTCCGCTATGTATTTTCCGTGCGGAATTGAATTTTAAGTAGGCATCCAAACAGGATTGAAATTTCTATTAGCCCTAAAATATACAATTTGATATTTCAGTATGCACTATGAATACATAAAAGTTGATGGAATATTTGATAGTTTCCACAGTGACGTATCGACGTTACGAAATGGCGAATGCGCCAGTACCACTTTATGCACTCGCGTTGGTCAATAATCTGTTTCGCTAGAACGAAAGATGCAACTTGTTTCTCTCGAAATTTAGAGATGATATAAATTAAAGTGCATTTTACGGATACCAGGGTAATTCAAAAGATTTTCCTACATAACTAAGAGAATTTAATATTATAAATGTATACCGGGTGGCTCCCTACACTACATTCACGACATATTAGGCATATATCACTGCCGCTTTTGAACTTTTTTTGCGCAATGATATATAGGATGTCGACGGGAGCTGGGACATCAGAAGTATATAGAGAAAGGAATGACCGATTGGAGAAAGTTTTTTTCGTTGTCTTGAAGTTCCAAAAATATTTTCAATGCTGTGGCACTTCCGGTTATACCGGAAGTTGACAACATCTTTGTTGTTTCAAATGGCATAATGTATTTTTCTATTTTTTATTGTAGAAAATTGAATTGTGAACAATTTTTCCTGCCACTATTGCCACCTGAAATTAACCGAAAGGAAGATATGAATTTTTGAGAAGAGTTGATTTGATGACGCGTTAACAAAGGATATCTAATCCTATTTATCCATACATATGCATGTATGCGCGAATAATGAACTTTTACTGTAACATAAAAACTTAAAATACAAGGTGTTACATAAAAGTATGTCACAACTTGGGGGAATAAATCTACGTGCAATTTTAAGAAAAAAAGTTTATATAACTATAGGTCCGCAGAAGCTTCCTCACGAAGCTACAGGGTGTTGAAATTTCCGGAAAAAATTGGTTTTTTCTTCATAACTCCTGCAGTTTTTGAGATATTCAGCTCAAATTTGGAATGCAAACTATTTTTTACAGCCTCCATCATTACACATCCTAGATTTCAACTAAAATTCACAAGGGGTTGCTTTTCCTAGGCCATGTCTATTTATGCCTTTTCAAACTTTTTTACAGTACTCCACTGATCAGTGTACAATCAATTTTCGTCATCTTCGTTCAATTTAGAAACTTTTTTGACACTTGTAATTTTTTCGTATTTCCGACCGTTCTCGAGCAAAAAATTATTAAACGATTGTATGTATTCCCTGAATTGAAAGTACTAATTAGAAAAATGTCTAGTAAGCTTTGATTTTGTCATTTATTTATTTATTTCGACAGTTGCTTGTTGAACCAGTGTCTGCTCGAATTGTTTATTTAATTAACGATTAGTTTTGAGACTTTTGAAGTTATTGCTGTAACATTTAAATTTGGAAGGCTTTTACTTGGTAAAATTCCATTTTCAATAATAAAAAACAAGTACTTCTTCAGACGAAGAAGCTACGGTGTAGTGAAACGCGTTACGAATCGCAATTATTAAGTAAAATTCCTTAAAACACAGTACTTGTTTTTTATTATTGCTGTAAAAAAAATAGCTGAATATTTCACATGTTCTAGTTTGGAGGATTCTCCACTACTTTTTATTGTACCCGTTTCATATTCAACGCGTCCAAACTCTACTTCCTCGAGATTTTCCTTCAAGACTGAATTTATACCGATAGTTCTGACATCTGTAATTTTTTCGTATCTCCAACCGTTTTCGAGTGAAAAATTATTGAATTTGAGTTATTTGAATTGTATGTTATTCGCTAAATAAAAAATAATAGAAAAACTCGATAGGTATGCCGAAAATTTGCTTTTATTTTGATAGATGGTCTTCTGAGACTCAACTTATAGTTATTCAATATCAAATTGAAAAAAAGAACAATTAAAAACTAAATAAATTGCTGGAAGTGTCTTCCTCCTGCAAGAATACATGCCTCTGTCCTTTTCATATTATCACGCACTCTTTGAAATATTCCTAGGTATTTCTTATCGTGTCCAAACCAAAACCTGGTCTTCAAATTTTTCTTTGTTTTGAATTTTACTTCGTTTGGACAATCTTCTGTGTTATTTGTTTAGAAACCAGCATTACAATTGATTTCAGAATGGGATAATGTAAAATATTTTTCATCTTCCAAAATTATGGTTCTGTCATTTGCGAAGTGAATTCTTCTTAAGGCGCGGCAACATATGGGGATATTTTTCAATTGATTCTGGTTGTATTTTGGACACTTACGCCTTTTACGATATTAACAACCCGCATTCAGTAATTCTCGCCTTATTGTCTCATGAGAAGTACGAAATCTTCTGGATAATTTTCGTAATGATGTTCCTACTGTTTCTCTTGGTCTTTCTAAGAGCCTGTTTCTACGGATTTCATTCATAGCCTTCGGTCGGCCAGTTTTGGCAAATTCAAGCATGGTATTCCTTGCTCACATTCATTTATTACCCGATAAATAGTAGTCTCAGAAATATTCTGACCATGAAAAATGTTGATGATTTCACGCTTAGGAACTCGCCCAACTAAATTGTAAATACTTCTTCGAAGTTCTAATTTGTAAGCCATTTTAGCGAACTTATTCAGACTTTTGACAGAAGGAATACTCAATATAAATCATAAATGACATCTGTTGATCACGACAACTAGATCTTCCACGAATTGAGGAAACTATGCGTTTCCATTTTACTGTTAAAAAATAATTTCGCTTTTTATTATTTTTTTGAATATCAATAGTGTTTTTATAGAACCGAGCCTATATAAGTTCGGAATTCATTAGATTCTCTCTTTCCATTTAGAAATCTTCGGAATCGTTTGTAATTTAATTGGAGCTGTGTTGTAGCGATTGGATTGATTTTCAGTAATAGAAATTAAGTATTCTTTGATTTTCTGGATACATTCCAATCGTCTGATGCGTTATAAATAGTCGGTAATTTTTCCGGATTTCCTCGACAACCAATTCAATTAGAGAGTGGAGAGAATTCGATTTTTTTTTTTTTGTTAAATTAACCTAGATCGATATCTGCTATTCCAAGGGGGATGTCAGATTCATTCTGTTCATTTTAAAATATATATTCGAGAGATATGGAATTGTTATAGATTTTTTCACCGTCAAGATATTTTGAGTCATCTTTATGCCAAACCTTAACATTTCATGTCTGGGGTGACCACGTCTTCAAGGGAACTAGTCTTGCCACCTAAGGCTGTCACCTTGCGAACGATATTCAGCCAACCTAACCTGTAAGCTGTAAGGTACAGGAATACCATAAAACTGATGTAAAACACCAAATCCAATTATCGTGGGAATTAATCTGATTCCTAAAAGCTAAGTGTTCCTCTTAATGATCAAATTCTTCTTTCTATCTTCGTTAATTGTTGACTAAGCTTTGTCATTGAGTTTCAATTTATTGAAAAGCTCAAACTGTTTTAAATTGAAAGTTTGTACTATATAGCTTGAATTCATCTCGTCTGGCTTCTTTTATTGTTATTGGTTAAACTTTTTAGTTGAGTTCGATATTTTTTTAATTCTCAACTGATTTAGATGATTTGCTCGGCAAGTTATAGATCAACTCTTCTGCTTTGTAGAAAATATAAGAGAAAACAAAAAATTTGAAAAATATTTTATACGGGGCAAAACTAAAAGTGTTTTTTTTGTCAAAATTCGTAACACCCTGTGGAATTTCGTGGGAGTTAAAACGTACAATATAATGGTCTGTCAAGACACATCTTCCTACAGTAACGCCCTTCTTGTTTCTTGCATTTATCTCTATTTTGCAAAATATATTTAATTTCAAGTGGAAAATCACCATTTTGGAGAAATTCCATTGAATCAAGAAATTATCATTAAAATTCGTCTATCAATTTGGAATTTTCTTATTATCACTCAGGCGTGTCGAAATTGTCGTTTGCGATTTTTATGTTCGAATTGCATTAGTTATTGATGACAATTTGGTTAATTTGGTGAAAATTAGAAATTCATGAGATAACAATCGGTAGGTATTAAAATACACAACCGAATTCTGGGACCATTGATAAAACTTTTCATTTACACATGTGCACACCTTTTTTATCAAATATGAAATACAACACACGCTTTTTTGTATATGACCACATTTACACATTTATCATTTAGTAGTTGGTGAAAGTGTTCTGTTCATTTCACAAATAATGAAAATGTTCTCTAATTTTACGACAAATTGAATTAACGCCAACATCTTCATGGCGTGAAGCAAACATCTTCACATGGCTGACATGGTGAATAAGTTTCAGCAATAGAAACTAAGTATTCGTTGATTTTCTGGATAAAATCGTCTGAGGCGTATAAGTAGTCGGTTATTTTGCCGGATTTCCTCGACAACCAATTCAATTAAATACTGGAGAGATTTCGAATTCTTTCGTTAAATTAACCTAGATCGATATCTGCTATTCCAAGGGTAAGTTAAATTCATTCTGTTCATTTGAATTTGGGAGGCTTTTACTTGGTAAAATTCCATTATCAATAATAAAAACAAGTACTGTGTTTTAAGGAATTTTACTTAATAATTGCGATTCGTAACGCGTTTCACTACACCGTAGCTTCTTCAGACGAATTTTATGATCAAATTCTTCTCTTCCATCTTCGTTAATTGTTGACTGAGCTCTATCATTGAGTTTCGATTTGTTGAAGAGCTCAGATTGTTTTGAATTGAGAATTTGTACTATATAATTTGAATCCATCTCGTTCTGAGACTCCTTTTTTATTGTTATTGTAACTTTGTAATTTCTTGTTATTTTAGTTAAGTTTTTTTGTATTAGTTACCTTAATAATAGTAAGTAATTTAATGATCAGCTACTATGATTTTGATATTTATCTTGTAACAAAGCTAGTTGAATGAAGTGATGAGTATTATTCCTAAGGCTATATCAAGGACCTAGGTTCTAGACGAAGATCTCACACACTGAGATAAAGGGACTCTGATCTAGCTAGGCTTAGGTATTAATAGGTATTTGAATTGTGGAGGCCGTTACTTGATGTAGATCCATGATATAAATGAGATAAAAACACAAGGTTTAACTTTAATCTACACTTTATTTGAAAAAATTCGACGACGTTTCGCTGACACAGCAGCTTTATCAAGAATGAAAAATAGAATGAAGAGTATGGTATTATAAACAAATCGTAGAACAAGTTGGATGAATAACAGGAAAATCCACACCGAGCCATTGTACAGTTAGTATGAAAGGTAATAAAACTAATTAAACAAGTTAAGTAGGGTGAGTAATTCAAATCTACCTGTTCATTCAGAAGCTTGTCCGAATGTTTGTATCTATTTATTTCTAATGCCTCTAGGAGATCTAATTTTGAACTTTTGATTTTATATGTAATATGTCAAAGTTTTTATGAATGGTTTTCTTTTATTAGGTGGTTTGAATAATTTGAATCAGATTTATTTTTATCGAAGCTACGTTTATGTTCAGATGTTCTTATGCCAAAACTCCTATAGGTCCTACCGATATAAATTTTATCACAAGAACCGCAATTGAGTTTATAGATTCTGATTTACTTGATTTTTCAACACGAGATTTATTATTTTAATATGTTTACCTAAGTTATTAGAAGTTTTGAAAGCTATATTAAGATTTTGTTTGACGAGAAAGGATTTAATATTTGTACTTGCAGAACCGCAGAATGTTAAACTGTTGAATATTTTATAGTCTTTATGAATAGGATATACTTCATTTATTGCTTTCTGATAGAGTTTTTACGAATGATTAGATCTATCATATCCGGATTATATGAATTATTAATGGCTATCTGTTTGATGATGTTTAACTCTTTATTATAATCTTCTACTGATAAAGGTAAATTGAGTAACCGATGTACCATGCTGTTTAAAGCTGCAACTTTGTGTTGAATTGGATGTAATGAGTAGTTATGTATAATTGTCAAAATATTAATCGAAAACATGTTGAATTCGAATCATGTTAACCACATAATCAAATCAGAAATATTGAATCTCTTGGACGTTTGCATTGAACAAAATTATTTTTCTTTCAACAACATCTATTACAGTAGTGAAAATGGTTTGATCATGGGAAATCCTTTGAGTCCACTTTCAGCAGAGATTTTATGAATAATATTGAACAGAAAATTCATACACATCCACTCATTTCCAAATTTCTTTATTGGTATAGATATGTTGACGACATCTTAGTATGTTTCATTGGAACTACTCGTCAATTAGACTTATTTGTTAATTTCATTAATTCCATCCATTTGAACATTAAATTCACGATAGAAATTGAACAGAACGATTCCATAAATTTTTTGGACTTAAAATCACTAAACAAAATAATAATCATGTTTTTCGGTCTTTCGTAAACCGACACATACTGATACAATTATACATAACTACTCATTACATCCAATTCAACACAAAGTTGCAGCTTTAAACAGCATGGTACATCGGTTACTCAATTTACCTTTATCAGTAGAAGATTATAATAAAGAGTTAAACATCATCAAACAGATAGCCATTAATAATTCATATAATCCGGATATGATAGATCTAATCATTCGTAAAAACTCTATCAGAAAGCAATAAATGAAGTATATCCTATTCATAAAGACTATAAAATATTCAACAGTTTAACATTCTGCGGTTCTGCAAGTACAAATATTAAATCCTTTCTCGTCAAACAAAATCTTAATATAGCTTTCAAAACTTCTAATAACTTAGGTAAACATATTAAAAATAATAAATCTCGTGTTGAAAAATCAAGTAAATCAGGAATCTATAAACTCAATTGCGGTTCTTGTGATAAAATTTATATCGGTAGGACCTATAGGAGTTTTGGCATAAGAACATCTGAACATAAACGTAGCTTCGATAAAAATAAATCTGATTCAAATTATTCAAACCACCTAATAAAAGAAAACCATTCATTCAATAAAAACTTTGACATATTACATATAAAATCAAAAAGTTCAAAATTAGATCTCCTAGAGGCATTAGAAATAAATAGATACAAACATTCGGACAAGCTTTTGAATGAACAGGTTGACGTGAATTACTCACCCCTACTTAACATGTTTAATTAGTTTTTATTACCTTTCATACTAACTGTACAATGGCTCGGTGTGGATTTTCCTGTTATTCATCCAACTTGTTCTACGATTTGTTTATAATACCATACTCTTCATTCTATTTTTCATTCTTGATAAAGCTGCTGTGTCAGCGAAACGTCGTCGAATTTTTTCAAATAAAGTGTAGATTAAAGTTAAACCTTGTATTTTTATCTCATTAATGGGTATTGTCAATTGTAATTTTCTTTCAACTAGACTTTCAAAATTGAATCTCATTATACTTCATTATTTAAATTTCTTAGTTCCGGTAGAATTGAAATATTTCTCCAATTTTAGATAAAATTAGAAACAAAACCATTACAATACGTTACTTATCACATGCATCATTACTGGAGATGAGACGTGGGTGCTTGAGTACGACAAGCAATCCAAATATGAAGTAAGTGAATCGCGTACACCTAATTAGCCACGATTGAAAACCACGACGTTTTCAGCCAAAAATAATAGGAAATCCTGGTTTTCGTGAATTACAAAATTCATCATTATTATTTAATCATAAAATTTACCAAAGAATCCCCCCATTCTGATAATACATATTAACGTACATTCTGATATAACATAATCTAACCTAAATAGACCCGAAATCTATATCCTAGCATCATGCCAACAAAAACCCAAGATGACTCCAACAGTCATATTTATCATCTGGTTTCCTTCTATTAGCTACACAACAGAAAGAGAACAGTAACCAAAGAAAAAACCCAATAAGCGCTGGAAAACATACCGTTATGTGTAATGAGAATCTAAATTAAACGATCATCATGTGAAGGAAGTTAAGGAGCTAAAAAACGCCATGACAAGGAAGTCGTTACGATCGACTCTTCCCAACTCTCGACTGAACGGTATTGTACCAATTCAGAAATCCTTAAAGAATGTCTGCGAAAGACGAATGAAATGTCGCAAAAAAAACGGCGACGGAAAATGGCTTTCATCGCATTTCCGAGACTGCAGACGTTGGTGATTCAAAAACGAGTCATTTAATTTAGGAACGCACTGAAAATACCAAGATAAGTGCAAATTGGCATGCAAAAACAAACAAGAACACATGCTTTAATATTCAAAATATCATAAATTGCAGGGTGACTGAAATTTTTCAGTTGTGATGAAAGATTAAGAAATGAAATGAGGTGACACGAAATTCTGAATACTGTATTTTATCCTTGAAGATCCTTAAAGGCTTATATTATAGATTTATTCGTTTCAGAGACGACAGAATAATCCAGTAAGCCGAGGGGTGAAAAAATATTAGAACAAACTCAACCCAGCCGAGCTTCAAAAGACGACGATCTCAGACAATTAATTATCTACTTCTTGTAATACTTCTAGATTATGAGCCCTCTTTTGAAACATAAAATTCCGCCTGTGACGAGGAGAAAAACAACGTTATTGTGGAGGAAACTAATGTTATGTTAGTAATTGATGGAACGTAAAACAAATTTCAACCCACATCAAAAACGCATTCATATTCAGTGCTGGGAGAGTACAAACAAAAAGATTCAAGTAAGAGTATAATTACTTTGCTCGAAATAGTTTTCAAATAATATACTGTTTTACTTTCGCGAAAAAGTAATTGAGTACTGATTACAATGTACTCGAGTACTTATATGAATACTTTTGAGAGCACTCTAACCTTTTTGTGTTGGTGAAGCACAGTTATTACTATTATACAGGGTGCTTCAACAAAAACTAAATAGAGGCTATATCTACCAAGATATTCATTTCTGATCAAAACGCAAAAACAGATCAATTTTTGTTTCAAGGGGGACATCTTTTGGGGTACAAAACTCTCCTAGAATATCAACCCCCTAAGCGGGGGTTGCAATCCTTGAATATTTTGAATAGGAAAGATGGGTCGAGTGATGACTCAAAAGAAAAGTGGTATCTTTGTCTACATCGCCTTGAACGAATTTCCATTTTTAATTGAAAACTGTAAAAGATACAGGGTGAGCAACCGAAAGATAGGGAAAACTATTTCCCTGAAACTATTCGAGTTTCAGTGAAGTAATATGGAACAGATCCATGCTGATCAATGGCAGTCATCATCAAGTACTATGCTCATCGAATTTCAACCCCTAGAGCAGGGGTGACAACCCTTGACAATTTGAAAGTGGGTGGATGGGTCGAGTGATAACTCGAAAGAAAGGTATTATCTTTGTCTGCATTCCCGTGAAAGAATTTTCATTTTTGATTGAAAACTGTAGAAGATACAGAGTGAGCCACTGAAAAATAGAGAAGACTATCTATCGCCCTGAGCTATTCAAGTACCCTACTCTAGGGGTTGAAATTTGAGATGTGAATGGTGTTTCGGAAGATGACAGCCTTTGATCTGGAATGAATCTGTTCCATTTTTTTGCACTAATACTTGAATAGCTCAGGGCGATAGTCTCCTCTATTTTTCAGTAGCTCACTCTGTATCTTCTACAGTTTTCAATCAAAAATGAAAATTCGTTCACGGGGATGCAGACAAAGATAATACCTTTCTTTCAAGGTATCACTCGACCCATCTACCCTCTTCCAAATTGTCAAGGGTAGTCACCCCTGCTCTAGGGGTTGAAATTCGAGATGAGGATGGTACTTGATGATGACTGCCATTGATCAGCATGGATCTGTTCCATTTTACTTCACTGAAACTGGAATAGTCTCAGGGAAATAGTCTTCTCTATCTTTCGGTTGCTCACCCTGTATCTTTCATAGTTTTCAATTAAAAATGGAAATTCGTTCAAGGTGATGTAGACAAAGGTACCACCCTTATTTTGAGTCATCACTCGACCCATCTTCCCTATTCAAAATGTTCAAGGATTGCAACCCCCGCTTAGGGGGTTGATATCTCAGGCAAGTATTGTACCCTAAAAGATGTCCCCCTTGAAAGAAAAATTGACCTGTTTTTGCGTTTTGATCAAAAATGGTAGATATAGCCTCTGTTTATATATATATATATATATATATATATATATATATATATATATATATATATATATATATATATATATGTATGTAAGTATTGAAACTAAGTGATAAACCAATAATTCACTTCTCTAACATTTCTATGCCATCTATGTGATAAACGGCATTAATCTTTGTTCGAGACTCTTTCCTGGACCGTCTTTTTTAAATAGCAGAGGTAGTAGTCGCTATGCAAGATCATGGATGGATGCTCGCCACTGAAACAAATAGGAGGTTGCATATTGCCACTCAAACAATTGAGTAGGACTATATAATAGTCACTGTTGATAGTCTGTCCTTCTTTCGTTATTCGATGAACAATATTCCATCCATATCCCAAAATACAGAAGCTATAACCTTGCCAGACAATTGTTTGATTTTTAACGAGTTGGACTGCTTTTACTCCCAGCTCTCCAATGAGCAGATACTTTTTTCGACTCTGGCATGTAACGGTGGGTCTATATTTCATCCGATGTTACATATCGACCCAATAAAATCATTATCGCGCTTCAAAGCTCCAAACAATGCTCAGATCGGTGAATGCGTTCTTGTTTTTGTTCCATTGTGAGCAAACGTGGCACCCACTCTGAAACAAGTGTTTTCATGCCAAATTTGAGAGAAAAATACTGAATACGGTGCATCTTGCTATCTTTAGATTGTCAACCAAATCCTAAATCGATCGCCTATCAACATTTTCAACACATTTTCGTAATTAGGAACATTGCAGAATAAGCGATGAAAATGATTAAAATTGAGGTTCTAATTTGAAGAGTCATATGCGCTATGAAGAAAAATTTATGAATTTTGTTCCATACTCCACACAAGCACTGGAAATGAACGAATCATTTTGTTGATTCTTTTCGTTTTGATCGTTGAACGTAATTAATGTCAATTGAAGAAAATTGTAATAATTCATCGAAATTGACGAAGAACGTCTTTCAAGTCAGCGATTTCTTCATGAAAGACGAGGAAACACAATTTCCCTCGATTTTTTACTGCTATGTATATCATCGAAGTTTTCCGTATAAACCAGCACCATCTGCTGTTATTGATTCAAATATAGTTCTTCATAAGCTTCCCTTGGGCTATCCACCATGTAAATTAGGAGAGCTTATGTTGCCAAATTGTTTTGTAGAATATAACAAAGCCAAAAGTTCAACCCAGGAAATTTTAATATTCATACGGGCAGTGTTTGAAGAGTACAATGTAAAACAACGCAATGAATGGAAACTGCTGTTCTTCTGACCTATATAATACCTCAAGTCTTAGTCGAATATTAAGGGTTACATTTCACGAAATATATACAGGGACTCTGAAATAGTGTACTCAGAATACACTCTGTCAATGTTACAGAAAGCATACGGTGAAACGACTTAATCAAAAACACATGCATATGAGTGGTACAGATATGGTGGAAGATTGGTCTTGCTCTGGTCGTCCATCAACATCTTCAACTAGGTTAACATCGATGAAGTGAAGGGGTAATTGAAACTCGTCATTGATATTTTGAGAGATGAGTAATGGAATTTCTGTGTCTCACGAAACAATTCGTACCATCGTACGATTGTTTGGGCATGAAACGCGTTGCCTCTCGACTAGTTCATGATAGAACGGCGATTGCGAACCCACGTTAACGACGATCAAAAGTCAAGGTAATGTTGACTGTTTCCTTCTATCATCACGGTGTTGTACACTCGGAATTCTACCAGAAGGTCAGACGGTAAATAAAGAATATAACCTGAACGGCGTTTGAGAAAGCAAATTCGTCGAAATTCATGGATTTTACACCACGATAATGAACCATCTCACGAGGCTACCATTGTGAATGAATTTCTGAACAAAAACCCAACAAATACCATCGAACAACCACCGTATTCACCTGATATGGCACCGGTCGCCTTTTTCCTTTTTCTAAAACTGAAATTACTACTTCAGGAAACCTGTTTTGAATGTATAGAAAACATAAAAGAGAACTCTTTGGCGTAAATTCATTATTTCGAAAGGGACCTACTTTGAAAGCGATACAATACAGTTGTTGAAAAATGAATAATTTGCGTTTCATTGAACAATTCCCTTGTACTTTTTCGACAGAATGTATACCTCACCATCTTGTCATCAAGTTCAAGGATATCCATACAGTTTCAAGTTTAACAGCAACCGACGATTTCTAAGTTTATCAAGTCGACTGAGACGTATAAGGTACATTAAAATTACATTAAACTCAACCGTCGTCATACTCGGTAATGAACACTTCTGAGAGTTAATATTCCTGCGGCACAAGTTAGACGACAATTAACACTGAATGGAACAAAAAGCCTGTGAATATGAATTATCTGGTGAGCTGAGGATTCGCATAGAATATCGATCGATTCATACAGATGGAAAGAGGAGCGCGAACACTTGTATTGTAACGTTTTCATGCTGATTTTTGGCTTTTTGAACGAAATCCACATTGATTTTGTTTCCAGATGACTCATATTGACCGATGACATGGATTATGACTTTGAGGGACCGCTGTGATTTGTATAGACCTGCGAATTTAGAGAACCCAACAAGAAGACGTCTGAAGGAGTCAAATCGCACAATTTTGGTGGCTACATCACATCACCTCCACGTGAGATGCACATGCCCTCAGATCGCTCGTGCAGAATATCGAATGCAGCGTGAGCTGTGTGGCACGTTGCGCCGTCTTGTTGAAACCACACGTCGTTGGTGTTCAGACCATTCAATTCAAGACATAAGAAGTTGGTAATCATCGACCTACAGTGCTCAAGGTTGACGTCATTCTCAGAGGAATATGAACCGATGACTCCACCAGGCCAAAATACACAACAGTAACTTTTTCGGGATGCATTCGACGCTTTTGGATGGTGTCATTCCAAATTCGACAATTTTGTATGTTCACGTTTCCCTTCATCCAGAAATGGGACTCTTTACTGAAGATCATTTCTCGATGAAAATTAGAGTCAGTTGCTAACTGTTCCAGTTTCCAAGGCCCAAGTCTCGACACAAAATTAACCAAGTTAAGGCGAAATCGACTGCCTCGGATTCTCCTGCACATTCTCACAAACAGCGGCGATGTTTCATCGACGTACGGACATTGGTTGGTCGTTTACTGATCCAGTGATATCAAGTTTAACCACCACATTGCAAATTGTCTCTCGGTCGGTACGATTATGGCGATTTTGTAAAACAATTAACGTTTAACGCTGTATCCCTCTATGGTGATTTGGCAAAACAGACTAAATGAATGACAACTAGAGACTGCAATCTCTGTAAACCAAGATCTTGCAGTACCGAGATCTCGCACCTATTCTGCAAGATCAATCTCGCACCCAAAATACCCAAAATCATGCGCGATCTCGCAAGATTTGCAAGATTGGTACTATGTAAATTTTGGTTAGCTTTCAGTGCTTTCACGTGTTGTTGTTGACTTATGTAAACAATGTACCTATTCCCGGCGGCAACACGTGGCGCTAGGGCCACAGGGCGATAAAGATGCGTAAGACGAGACGTTTTCCGGTTGTCGTAAATTTGTTATTGAGAGCCTGGACGTGTCAGAGTGTATGGCAATCTGCAGGTTTATAAACTATTCCAATAACAGTCGAAAATAGTGTGTTTAAGTTCTCTCGGTCTATTCGTTTTGTGTTGACATTTATAAAGAGTTTCGAAGTGGATCAGAGGTATGGAACTACTATTTGAAGGCAGAGAATGGACAAACTGTCCAGTGCAAATTGTGTAAGTCTATTTTGAAAACAACGGCACGATCTCCAAAATGCTTACATGTACATTTACTGTCCAAGCACAAAATTGATACTTCTCATAAGAAAGTGACAGAAAACATGACTCTGGTTCAATCAAATTCTTCAATGCTGATCAATGCTTCCGCGTCAGTAAGGCTACCTCCTCCAACCGGTACGAAGAGGCAGAAAATATCTGATCACTTTTCGTCCCTACAGAAAGTTTCTTTGGAGAAAAGAATTTCAAGGATGATTCCTAAAGATGGCATGACTTTGAGAATCGAAAAACTTGAGAGAATTATTTGCAACTAGTGACTACAAATTACCTGCATCGCCTAACTCCATAAAACAGATTGTTATGAATTATGGCATGAGTTTGAAAATGGAAGCTTCGCAGGATCTTATGAATCTATGAAAGAATAACCATAGGTTCAGCCTTACTTTCGATGAATGGACTTCATACAAAAACAAGCGCTTCATGAATGTGAATATTCATACATTTTCAGAGAATAAAAATATGTTCTGGAATGTCTTATGCGCATAGTAGGAAGCATGCCTGCAGAGAGTTGCATAACTATTTTGAAGAAGAAATTATGAGAATATGGCTTGTCATTAGATGAAGATATAGTAGGTGTTACTACAGATGGGGCCAGTGTAATGGTGAAGATTTGGCGACTCATGAATCTCTTCACCAGCTATGCTACACTCACGGCATTCAATTGGGAGTTATAGATGTGATTTACAAATCAAAACGTGGAACCGAAACGCAAAAAGAAAGTACAAAAGACACAGTCATGGCTCAGTCAGATGTGGAGGAGTCTGACGATGAAGAATTTGATGACATTATTGATAATGAAGGATTTGACTGCAGATTACCCACTGTAGATGAAGTAGACTTAGTGCTAGAATTTGATCACCTTATCAAAAAAGTAAGACTAGTAGTCAAACTTCTTAAAAAATCACCAACGAAGAGTGACATTCTTCAGAAATATTTCTTTCATATATATGAAGGACGAATTCAGCAAAAATGTGCAACTCGTGCTGGACTGCAAAACTTCTAGTCTTGCAGATATGATTTCCACATTCAATAAGGTGAAGCAATGTGTAAGCAAAGCCTTGATTGATTGCAATCTTGGACCGAATACAAATCATAGTTTCTCAGACGAAGTATATCGTGCTTTATCTGATTTAGAACTAGTATTTCAGCCTATAAAACTGGCAGTGGAAGTACTATGTCGTCGAAATACTCGTTAACTGCCGAAACTACTCTGCAATTTATGGTGAAAGAGTTAGAAGAACTCGGAACACCAATAGCTCAAAAACTTTCTGAATCCATAAGGGCTCGGATTAATGAACGATTATTTATGACCGCAGAATTGTATTATTTGACAGACCTTGTCCAATACGAAGTATATTTCAATCAATCTGCTAGTGATCAAACTTTCAAATTGCCTCCAAAATCAATCAAAAAAGAAATAATAAAGTTAATCGGAAGATTGCACAAGGACATGACCAAAGATGACAATATTGCAGTCAAAATACAAAACAATCCCTTTACATCTTGAGTTGCAGATGAAGCCATGAATGAAAGTGATGATGACGATTCAATTCCATTAGCTGCAGTGAAAAAAATTTAGAGCCTGAAATGTTGAACGCTTCTCTTAGTCTTGATGAGGAATTGGAAATGGCATTGAAGAAGCGTTCGCAAAAACGTGTGGCACCTTAGTCATCGTCACTTGATATGATTCAGAAGAAAGAAATCAATTTGTACAAGTCAGGAGGGTCAACAAGACAAAATCTACAGTTCGCTCACCAATGACTTTTATCTATAGTACCAACAAGTGTCGAGGCAGAACGGGCGTTTTCTTCAGCTGGTTATCTGGCATGCAGCATTCGGAGTCGGCTGGCAGATGAAACCCTAGATACTTTATGCTTTTTGAGGAATTATTTTCAAGTTTTAGAATATAACGTTACGTTTTGAATAAATTACAGGTTACCTTGAGATTTTATTTCTCTATTTTGCTCCTGAAGAACAATTAGAACCTATGAAAATATAAATGATAGGAATTTTCGTACATTTTCGTTGATCATTTCTTTACAATGCGAGATTTTGCAGGATTAGAATTCCTGAATCTCGCGAATACCGAGATTGATATTTTGATGCGAGATTGCATTCCCTAATGACAATTTATTTGACAGATGTAGCATCAACAAGATGGCCGCTTTCAACTGTCAAAGTAAGAAAGTCTATAGAACGATCCTTGTAAATTCAATGATTTCTCTGCATAAAAATCCTAACTCTAAAACTTCATCGACTGAAAACTTCAGTCACAGGGAAGTAACATTAAATTTTAAAGAAAAAAAAAAGTCGATCAGAGCCACAGTAGAGGAATACGGAGCTTGGTCGATAAAATTCGTTGAGTTTTCTGGAAAGAAACATCCACGATAAGAATCAAACTTCACCGTCTCGAACTGGGTAATCAAATCTACTCCAATTGCACAGACAATATTTCTTCTGGTTGTAATACAAACTTCAATAATGAATATTCGGTAGAAATGAAGCGATTCCGATCGACGGAAAACGGAAAGGCTTGTTTGAACGGAATGGAATTGTGGCCAGCCAGACCTCCGGCGTGTTTTCTGGCATACTTCCAGTCTCCAGTTCTATATTGGATTTCTCTTCCATCTTCAGCCTTGACAGATCCCGTCTTTTTCTTGTGAAGGAAATTCGTCACCAGATGTTCTACATTAGTCGAATTCCATTCGGACAGCCACGGGTATAAATGAATCACCATGTTGTGGGAGAGAAATAAGTGACCGTGAAAAAGTTGGTTCGATTAGACAGAAAGAAGTGATAAAACTATTTGTGTGACTCAATTTCGTCGTTCGCTTTTTACAAGAGGTTTTTCTGCAGAATTGTGTTCATGAAGTTGAATTTTCGCAAATTCATTTGATTTCTTAATTTTGACACAGATTACATTTGTGCATTCCGTCATAAGCGGTCAGGTGTAGTTCAAGACGTGAAAACATGACACTTTTAAATAATTTTTTTGGAAGTAAATTATTTTATTTCATAAGTGTAACAACATACCATCATCATACAGGGTGTCTACTATAAAAGGTGCCAAACTTCAGTAGATGATAGTACAAGTCATTTGCAACAAAAACTGTCCCATAACATTTTTTCGAAAAGTTGATAATTATCGAGTTATTTAACACTTCTTGATTTTACGAAATTTTTTGATTCTCTCTATAAAAACAAGAATATCTCAGTTTCTCTTACAGCTACATCAAATCTGACCATACCATCGGAAAGAGCATTGGATTTGCTATAAGATAAGTAAGTACTAATGGTTAAAAAAAATTGTATACCGAGTGTTGTGAAAGGCTGAATGAAGAAATTGTGAAATGAACAAAATTAGTGGTATTTTCTTGTTAGCTGTATCACTGCAAACTGATCGATAAGTAGCAATTTTTTTTTTGGTAAAAACCACTTCATTTAACTGGCTTTCGAATGGTATTTCAACTTTTAGGCTATTTTTTTCAGCAAAATCATGGATAAGAGTAATAAGAACATAAAATTCGAAAACGCAAATATCTTATAATATTTAATGAAACATGAACAGGAACTAAAAAAACTTAATGACTCTTATTTTCACGAGAGATTTAAAAACTATAATAGGTGTTCAAAATGTCTTCCTCTTTCTTGAATGCACTTAACACATCTTTTTCTTAAACTATCAACTACTCAAGTTCAATGTGTTTTTGACTCATTTCGTTGCAACAGATTCGAATCCTTTCAATGAATTCTTCTCGAGTAATAAAGGGAATTCTATAAACATTAGTCTTTGATGAGCCCCACACATAAAAATCGAGCGGCGTAAGGTCAGGGCTTCTGTGTGGCCATCTCACCGGACCGAATCGACCTACTCATTTGCTGGTAAAATAATAGTAATCTCAAAAGTTGATATACCGTTTAAAAGCCAGATGAATGTAGTAGTTTTTTCCAAAAAAAACGGCTACTTATCGATCAGTTTTCAGTGGTACAGCTAACAAGAAAATACCACTAATTTTGTTCATTTCACAATTTTTTCATATAGCCTTTTACAGTATCCGGTATACTAAATTTTTTACCATAAGTACTTACCTATCTTATAGCAAATTCAATGCTCTTTCCGATGGTATAGTCAGATTTGATGTAGCTGTGACAGTAACAGAGATATTATTGTTTTTATAGAGAGAAGCAAAAAATTTCGTCAAATCAAGAAGTGTTAAATAACTCGATAGTTATCAACTTTTCGAAAAACTGTTATAGGACATTTTTTGTTGCAAATGACTTGTACTATCACCTACTGAAGTTTGGTACCTTTTATAGTAGACAGCCTGTATAACGTTTCGACTTGACTTGTACTACTTGACATAAGTTTTACAAAAATAATTTTAAAAGTAGTGGCATAATGTTCATCCAATTCCAACCGAAGTTCTTTGCGGTGGCCATCACTGATCGATGGAGGTTCATCTAAATTCAATCAGACAAAAAAAATCAGTTCTGCTTATAGATGATCAAAGCGTTTGTTTTTCAATTTTCTATCGCTTCTATCGAGCGGTTTCCGAGCTGCAGTAGTCACCAGAGAACATAGTTTTGAGAAAAACGCATTTGAAGTTTTACACTCAATTCACTTAAAATAATACATATTATTTAATAATGTACTTCGAGTCATCTATTCCTAGGCCATATAATAGTTCTACAGTAGTTGTAGCAGCTATTTGATGTTGTCTACGTAGCATTCTACCTTCTGAGTGTTGTCGTTATCCCGCCTATCTGCCACTTTCACACGTGTAGTATCGGTTTTTTCGACATACCGATGAGAATTACGCCTAAAATCATGTCATTATGATCAATAATGATTTCGTACCTTCATTGAATACACCAGTAGCTATGTATGCAGCAATTTTTACAACAGTAAACCTAGTAATTTGATTGAGGAGGTCATTACTTGATGAAAATCGATATACATATTTTCAATGAAATAAAACTGAAGTTATTAGATTTTCACTATATTAACAAAACTATGACCGATTTCACCACACTGTGGCTTCATCAGATAGATACAAACTAATGAACAGAGTTATTCCTTATATATTAGTCGTATTTCCTACTTAATATTACAATAGGTACAAGTACAAGGGGTCCATTAAATCTAAGTCCGCATCTGAAGATATCATATTCACCAAGGCAGACAAAGGTCATACAGTCATAGCCTTAAATAAAGCAGATTATTTATTGAAAACCCAAAATTTCATTGAATGAAATTATGAAGAAATTGATAAAGATCCAACTAATAAATTTCAATCCATAGTAAAAAATGCTTTAGCAATAAAAAAACTCTTCAGTCCTAATAAATAAAATTCAGCACGCAATACTACCACCAAACGCATAACTCATGTCATGGGATGTAGTAAATCTCTTCCCTAGTGTTCCACCTAGTGATACAGAGAAACTCATCAACAACGCCCTTTAAATTAATAAAGTCAATCCGATAATTCAATCAGAAATCTCACACCTTTTAGAAATTTGTTTAGAACGAAATTATTTTAACTTCAATGGAGTATTATATAATAGTAAAAAAGGTTTAATCATGGGTAATCCTCTGAGCCCTCTGCTCGCTGAGATTTTCATGGAAAATATTGAAAAACTATCCACGAACATCCGTTATTCAAACACTTTATTTATTGGTTTAGATATGTCGACGATATCATTGGTTGTTTCACTGGCACAAACAGACAATTAGAGTCATTCAAAACATTCATTAACAAAATTCACGATAATATTGAATTCATGTTAGAGATAGAAACAGAAAACTCCATTAACTTTCTGGATTTAACTATTACTAAAATTAACGGCAAACATGATTTTTCTATTTTTCATAAGCCATCGCATACAGATATTACTATTCACAGCTCATCTACACATCCTTATCCACATAAATTAGCAGCTTACAATAGTATGGTACATAGACTCATTAATATCCCAATGTCACAAAATAATTTCATAAAAGATCTAAATATAATTAACCAAATAGCAGTCAATAACGGTTACAGTCCAACTATGATTGATAGATATGATTTCACGCAAAAATTTCAAAAGCAATACAGCAAGTATTTTCAAGTATGAGTTGTTCTAACACAAAATACAACAACTTAACTTTTATTGGTAATACTAGTCTAAAATTAAAATCATTCCTCTTGTATTGTAATTTCAATATAGCATTCCGAACTGATAATTCTTTAGGCCGACATATCAAGAACTGCAAATCTAAAATTAATAAAGGTAATAAATCTGGTGTTTATAAACTGTCTTGCGGGGATTGTAATAAAATTTATAGTGGTAGAACTTTCAGAAATTGCAAAGTTAGATTATCCAAGCACAAAAGTAGTTTCAATTGTCATAAATCAGATTCCCATTATTCTAATCACTTACTCGAAGAAAACCATAACTGTAATGATAATTTCAAAATTTTACACAATGAAATTAATAGACAAGAACTCAATCTATCGGAAATTTTAGAGATCAACAAAGAAAAGAATTCAGGTAGGTTACTTAATAGTCAATTAGATCTAAATCATTCTCCTTTACTCAATCTCCAATTAATAGAGAAAATAAATCAGGTGTTTATAGATTGGATTGTGCAGAGTGCAATTGTTTTCATATAGGTAGAACAGGAAGAAATTTTAATGTTAGAATCTCTGAACATAAACGCAGTTTCATCAATGGAAAAACCGATTCAAATTATTCAAATCATCTCAGGGAAAATGGTTACTCTTTTAATTCAGAATTTAAAATCCTACATTCTGAGAAGAGAGGTATAAAACTCAACCTTCTGGAAGCACTTGAAATTAACAGATTTAGGTATTCACCGGAAATTCTTAATGATCAGGTAGACGTAAACATTAGTTCAAGTACGGATAGCTATGCGTGGATTTTCTCTTTAGTATATATAAAATTTGTTAGTAAGATATATTTGCAGTATTCATTCGCTCTTGATAAAGATACTGTGTATCGAAACAAGTCGACTATTTAATAATATATTTTAGTAGAAATCATCGTTTACTTGTATTTGTGAAAATGGATTTCTATCACGTAAAAGCCTCGTCAATTGAATTTTTTACATTTTCCACATTTTTTTTATCTCGTTAAATACAAATAAATTTCTATTTCTGATTCTTTACGTATATCCTGATCAAAGTAGAATTTCGGCTCTTTCAACTCTCGATTTCGAACTTTCACCTTGCCGGCTTCGCCTTTGATATGAACCGGTAATTTAGGAGCCAAATAGATTTCTTCCTGCAACTACCAGATAAGCCATATTCAGTTTGCTTCATCTGCAAAATTAATTCAATCGGGTTTCTCAGTCGCGAACCGGTTTATATTAGCTAATTCGGAAAATTGGATTTCCCTCGGGATTTATTCCGGCCGAGATGTCTACGAATTAACGCCGGAGAGAAGAAGTATTGTTTCAATCGATACCGCTCGTTATTGAAAAGGGATTTCGAAGTTTTTGTTGGATATGGAACATGATTAACTGCAATTGACTTCGTAGTCCATTCCGCATCTCTCCAGGCAAATCAATTTGAGAATGAGCACAAGGGAAGTTCGAGAAATTCACGTGGGACTGTATTGAGGATAGACCACTCTATTTTTTATAGAAAATTAAATTACAGACCTCAATATTGATGATTTTCAACGAAGATGAAGCAAAATATATTTTATACTTTCCACAATTTCATTTATACTACAACGGCCACTTTCGACGTCAACTCATTTTCAAGTGGTCAACTACACGAAATGAACAGGAGACAACATTATTGACCACTGTTTATTCCTGATAATTTAAACAGCGAAAAATATCTCGATATGCTGGAAAATGCAATTAATCATTGATAACAGAAAATAGGAAAACGTTCCCCTACTTCTTGAGTAACAATTGCATTTCAAACAAGACTCCTCACTACGCATCAGTTTGCCAATATTTTAATTAACGATATTTTGGTCCTTGACTTGTAACAAATCCTATGGAGTGGCCTGCCTGATCTCGTGGCCTGAACCTTCTAGACTTTTTCTTGTAGAGATACCTTCAGTCAAAATTTTAGTACCTCTGTCTGGAAATTTGGTTGAACTACGCCTGCGAGTTGTAGATGTGACGTCAATTAACTTCAAATATTTCACATCATGTTAGAGAATGTTTTCAGTCAAAATTGAATTATTGTATGAAAGTAAAGTAAATAGAGGGCAATAGGTCATTCGATTCGAAACCATTGGATTCAAGTTTTTTCATTGTAATATTCTTCTTACATATTATAATCCGAGGTCCTGGGTATAACATTGGCAATTCATCTCTATTTTTCTCAAAAACTCATGAGCACTTAGTTAATTACTCATTAACTGATATGGAAACCGTTTTCATCTTACACAATAACCTGTATATGAGATCATTATAGATGTAAATTTGTGGAGTAATTCCTATCATGAACGATTCAGTATGAAGAAAACAGTTTCGATTACTTATTGGTACACAGGCACCACCGCCCGCCAGGTATGTTGAGACAAATGTCCACTTTGATAAGGGTTGAAGGTTGAAGAATATTCTTTCAAATCAAACCCATGAAAGGTATTCATTACATGGATATATTTTAAGAAGAGTTCTTGAATTAGTTTTATCATTTGTATACATCAGTTAGTAGTTGGTGAAAGTGTTCTGTTCATTTCACAAATAATGAGAATGTTCTCTAATTTTACGACAAATTGAATTAACGCCAACATCTTCATGGCGTGAAGCAAACATCATCACCTGGCTGACATGGTGAATAAGTTTCAGTAATAGAAACTAAGTATTCTTTGATTTTCTGGATAAAATCGTCTGAGGCGTATAAGTAGTCGGTTATTTTGCCGGATTTCCTCGACAACCAATTCAATTAAATACTGGAGAGATTTCGAATTCTTTTGTTATATTAACCTAGATCGATATCTGCTATTCCAAGGGTAAGTTAAATTCATTCTGTTCATTTGAATTTGGGAGGCTTTTACTTGGTAAAATTACATTATCAATAATAAAAACAAGTACTGTGTTTTAAGGAATTTTACTTAATAATTGCGATTCGTAACGCGTTTCACTACACCGTAACTTCTTCAGACGAATTCGTCTTGTACTTGTTTTTATTATTCATTCTGTTCATTTTAAAAATATATATTCGAGAGATACGGAATTGTTATAGATTTTTTTTCACCGTCAAGATATTTGAGTTTTCATCTTGCCAAACCTCGATAATTTACGACTGGGGTAACCACGTCTTTAGGGAACTATTCTAGCCACCTAGGGCAGTCACCTTGCGAACGATATTCAGCCAACCTAACCTGTAAGCTGTAATGTACAGGAATACCATAAAACTGATGTAAAACACCAAATCCAATCATCGTGGGAATTAATCTGATTCCTAAAAAGCTAAGTGTTCCTCTTAATGATCAAATTCTTCTCTTCTATCTTCGTTAATTGTTGACTAAGCTTTGTCATTGAGTTTCAATTTATTGAAAAGCTCAAATTGTTTTAAATTGAAAATTTGTACTATATAGCTTGAATTCATCTCGTCTGGCTTCTTTTATTGTTATTGGTTAAACTTTTTAGTTAAGTTTTTTTTCTATTACACTCGGAGGCAAAATTAGCGGAACACTCGAAAATTTAACCAAATTCGAAGTTCGATATTTTTTTTAATTCTCAACCGATTTAGATGATTTGCTCGGCAAGTTATAGATCAACTCTTCTGCTTTGTAAAAATTATAAGAGAAAACAAAAAAAATTGAAAAATATTTTATACGGGGGCAAAACTAAAAGTGTTTTTTTTTGTCAAAAATTCGTAACACCCTGTGGAATTTCGTGGGAGTTAAAACGTACAATATCATGGTCTGTCAAGACACATCTTCCTACAGTAACGCCCTTCTTGTTTCTTGCATTTATCTCTATTTTTGCAAAATATATTTAATTTCAAGTGGAAAATCACCATTTTGGAGAAATTCCATTGAATCAAGAAATTATCATTAAAATTCGTCTATCAATTTGGAATTTTCTTATTATCACTCAGGCGTGTCGAAATTGTCGTTTGCGATTTTTATTTTCGAATTGCATTAGTTATTGATGACAATTTGGTTAATTTGGTGAAAATTAGAAATTCATAGGAGATAACAATCGGTAGGTATTAAAATACACAACCGAATTCTGGGACCATTGATAAAACTCTTCATTTACACATGTGCACACCTTTTTTTATCAAATATGAAATACAACACACGTTTTTTTGTATATGACCACATTTGCACTTGTTCAAAGAATGAGAGTTTTCCATTCTTTGATTTGATACAAATTCGATCGGTTGCGGTGTTTTGTGATTCTTTTACTGTTAACGATTCGAAACGGTATTTTTCATTCAGAATGAGAGATTTACCACCAACCTCAGTAGCAAGGGCAGTTACATTGATCGAGGAAGGGCGCACCTACCGCTCAGTCGGTACCATGTTGGGTGTCTCGACGTCGGTTATCCATCGAATCTACCGACGTTACAGGGATACTGGATTGTACGTGAGGAGGCGGGGACAAGGAAGAAATCGGGCAACCCGCGCTATACATGACCGTTTCATCGTCAATCAAACCATAAGAAATCCTCGTCTTACTGCTGTTCAGGTACGTAACCTTTTACAAGCAGTGGATAACATTAACGTCAGTGTGAGGACAGTCAGAAGACGATTAAATGAAGTTGGTCTGAGATCATACGCGCAAGCAAGAGCACCAAGACTCGATAGAGCCCATCGGGTAGCAAGATTGGCGTTTGCTAGGGAGCATGTAGCATGGACAATCAATCAGTGGAGACGAGTTTTATTTAGTGATGAGAGCCGATATTGTGTGAATTTCGTGGATGGTAGAGATAGAATATGAAGGCATCGAGGGGAACGGTACAATCAAGCGAACTTCGCAGGAACTCAGCAATACGGTGGAGGGTCAGTTATGATATGGGGTGGCATATGCTTGAGAGTACGAACAGAACTGGAGATTATTGGCAATGGATCACTTAATGCCCATCGGTATATAACAAATCTTGGAGCCACATGTTGTGCCTTTTGCTCCTTACATAGGGGAAAATTTCCTTTTTATGCACGATAACGCGCGCCCCCATACTGCGCGCATAGTAATAGAATATCTCAATGAAGTTCGGATCACACGAATGGACTGGCCGTCGCGGTCACCGGATTTAAACCCGATCGAACACGTTTGGGACATTCTTGGAAGAAGGGTTCGACAACAGAATCCAGGCAACGTTGAAGAGCTGACATTGGCTTTGGTGGAAGAGTGGGACAACATACCTCAACAGATGATAGACAACATCATTGGGAGTATGCGAAATCGTATGCGCGCTGTAATAAGAGCTCGGGAGGATCATAGTCGCTACTAAAATCAATTTTTTTTTTGTGGGTCATCATGAACATTTTTCTCAACATGTTCATTTCATTTCACGAGTGTATCGCCAGGATACACACCTGCTCTCAATTTTGGACAGGAATGATAATTATTATAGAGTGTCACACAAAAAAATTTAAAAATAAATGTGCAAAATCAACGATTTTTCCAGTGTACTTCGAGTTCTCCCAGAGCGTGAAAGTGGCCAGTGAATTTCAAAAACTTTCATTTCGTTAGATTTCCGCTTCTCCAATTTTGATTTTATTTTTTGGCTAACCTCCGATGTTATGCACCTACGCAAGATTAAAAATAAATTCTTGAAATTTGTTTTTTTCCGCTTCAAATTGGATATCTCTTGTAAAAATAGAGATAAATGCATAAAACAAGAAGGGCGTTACTGTAGGAAGATGTGTCTTGACAGACCATGATATTGTACGTTTCAACTCGGACCACAAAATTCCACAGGGTGTTACGAATTTTTGACAAAAAAAACACTTTTAGTTTTGCCCCCGTATAAAATTTTTTCAAATTTTTTTTGTTTTCTCTTATAATTTCTACAAAGCAGAAGAGTTGATCTATAACGTGCCGAAAAAATCATCTAAATCGGTTGAGAATTAGGAAAAATATCGGACTTCGAATTTGGTTAAATTTTCGCTAATTTTGCCTCCGAGTGTAGTTAATAATAGTAAGTAATTTATTAATCAGTTACTGTGATTTTGATATTTATCTTGTAATAAAGCTAGTTGAATGAAGTGATGAGTATTATTCCTAAGGCTATATCTAGGACGTAGGTTCTAGACGAAGATCTCACACACTGAGATTAAGGGACTCTGATCTAGCTAGACATAGGTATAAACAGGTAGTGTCAATTGTAATTTTCTTTCAATTAGCCTTTCTATAATTGAATCTCATTAAACTTCATTATTTAAATTTCTTAGTTCCAGTGGAATTGAAATATTTCTCCAATTTTAGATAAAATTAGAAACAAAACCATTACACTATATTCAGCATCGAATTATTCGATGTGAACCAGCCCTTGAGCTTCCCAAAGACCTGATGAAGCCGTCACAAACCTCTCTCTCACCCTGTGCTGCAACAAACAACAACAGAGGTGTCATCAGCAAACTGCACCACGCCCTGTTCCAAAATCGTGGGAATTTCATTATTATAAATTATATAGAGGAATGGTCCTAAAATTGACCCCTGAGGTACACCTTTTTTGAAATCTTTCATTCCCATCCACTATTTCATGTGTTCTGTGTTCTAGATATGACGTGATTAGGTTCAAGGGTATACCTCTCATTCCGATTCTTTCCAATTTTGCCAGCAGTATTTCGTGGTCTATGCTATCAAATGCTTGAGATAGATCAAGGTACATGGCCAATGTTCGTCTTTTAAGGTTCATAGATTTCAAAATGTGATCAAGTGCTTGATATACTGGTAGAGTCGTAGACTTTATTCTTCTAAAACCATTTTGATAAGTGAAAAGTACTGTTCCCCCTCAAGAAGATTTTGCTGATATTGCTCAGGACTGTTATGAGTCTATAATCCTCAATTTTAGTTTTGTCCCTCTTTTTATGTATGGGGATGATTTTGGCAACCTTCAACCTATCTGGGAAGACTCCTGTATTAAAACTGAGGTTATCACGTGGGCTAATGGTTCCGAAATATACTCTGTGACACTTTTCAAAAGCTTTACAGGAATCTCATCGGTTCCAACTGACTTTTTATTCTTTAATTTTGAAATGATAAGCGTGACCTCCTCTGGACCGGTCGGAAAGAGAGAAAGGCTCCTTTCATTAACAACCACATTCTCAGAGATCTGACGTTTGTGTGTAGTAAGGTATAGATTTGAAGGCGATCTCCACTGCGCAACTTATTAGAAAGTCTATCTAAGGAAATGGGAAATTTCAGATATGTTGGACCGCCTGTATATTGGTTTGCTTCAAAGCACAAAACTGTAAGTAAGTGTAAGTACGTGTGTGTCAAACAAATCATTACGAAAACAAAAACTCGTGTACGATGGTACAAGCTTGAACTTGTCTCAACATGTACATAGATCTGCACATTCCGCAATAATTTCCTCTGCAACTTCAAATTGTCGAGTGTTTCATGCTGATAAGTTCGAATTAACGCGTCGTGGCGATGATGTTTTCCTTCGAACTATCAAGACCATAATTCAGTTCGAAATATAAAGAGATTTTCTGGGTTATTCGTAATTACTTTGAACTAACTAGATAAAACATTCTATGACTCATTTTCATTTTCAGATGGTCCCAAGGTTTACTGTTTCATCAAGGCGTCGTGGACTGCGCACGAGCCGCTCTTCTTCTACCTCTAGGAATATCGATACTACACTGTCAACCAGTACAAAAATGCTCGCTTGTCGAGACCGCTTTTCTGCTACTAGTCACCGTCGCCACCGTCAACATGCTGACGACGGTCCTGAACGATTCCCCGATCTTCCCAGAAGACGACGACGATTCGGACGCCCTGACGGACGCTCCGCTACTGATGGATTCCCCGCAGTGCGTCCTCTTTGGTACCTTCATGATTTGGTTTGCGTCAATTACAATTAATCTTGGACCAACATTTTTATCAGGTCAGTAAACGAATGTACAGGGTAAGTCATTTGTTTAAGTTATGAATCAGTCAGTGTTGTACATTTTGAGGCCTGAACCGATTATATCGAAAAAGTATTCATTTTTCATGCAAATTTATTGTATTGGCTTCAAAGTAGGCGCGAAATAATAGATTAACCCTAATCATCAAAACATATTACAGAATCGACTCAGTTCTTGCAGCGAATTCTCTTTAATGTCGGCCGGAGCCATATCAGGTGAATACGGTGGTCATTCGATGGTATTTGTTGAGCTTCTGGTCCGAAATTCATTCACAATGAAATCCATGAGTTTTCTTTCCACAAATCTGGCCTATTTCGACGAATTTTCTCTCTCAAACGCGGCATAACGCTTCTAACCTTCTGACAAGAATTCCGTTTGCACAACACCGCAATAATCAAGGAAAACAGTCAACACTATTTTGACTTATATACTGGGTGCTTAAAAATCACTCGTCAACTAAAAACTGAATTGTCAAATTAACGTTTTTTCCAGATGGGACTACACATTTCTTTTGAATTTGAGAGGCTTTTACTTGGTAAAATTCCATTATCAATAATAAAAACAAGTACTGTGTTTTAAGGAATTTTACTTAATAATTGCGATTCGTAACGTATTTCACTACACCGTAGCTTCTTCAGACGAATGAATGTACAGAAAATATAAATATAAATGTTCTTGACTAATTAAAAGCTTATTGGGTTGCTTCTTCTTAAGTGGTTATTTATGACAGGTATATCCAATAAAATTAAGGAATAGATTGCTCCCGAAGAGATTCAATAGAGGTGAAGGGCTTAAATCGACTTGTTCATTGATGAGTCTACCTGAGTGTTTGTATTTATTGATTTCTGAAGTTTCCCAAAGATCTATCTTCTAATATTTATTATCTGTATGCGAAATTTCAAACTGTGGGTCGAAAGAGTGATTATTTTCTAAGAGATGATTCGCGTAATTTGAATCTGATTTTTTATTTGAAAAACTGTGTTTATGTTCCGATATTCTAATATTGAAATTTCTATGAGTTCTACTCAATGTAGAAATTATCACAATCATTGCAATTCAATCTATAAACACCTGATTTATTGTTTTTACCTGGTTTGGTTTTATTATTTTCATATATTTGCCTAAATTATTATTAGTTTGGAAAACTACGTTGAAATTATTGCTACTCAAGAATGATTTCAGTTTCTCACTTGTAATGCCAACGTAGGTTAAGGTGTTGAATTTTTGTTTCAATTTATCGTCAGGGTAAACTTCATTCAATGCGATTCTACTTTGTTTTTATTTAAAATATTATTTATTAGTTTGGGATTGTAACCATTATTTTTGGCTATTTGTTTAATCAAATTTAATTCTTTGTTGAAATTTTCTAGTGATAACGGGATGTTAATCATTCTATGAAAATAGAAAGCAATAATTCGATAAATTTCTTAGACGTAACAATTTCGAATGCATATGGAAAACATATTTTCGCAATTTACCATAAGCCGTCACATACAGATATTATAATACATAACTCGTCGTGTCATTCATATCAACATAAAATGTCAGCATTCAATAGTTTTATTCATAGATTGATTAACATCCCGTTATCACCAAAAAATTTCAACAAAGAATTGAATTTGATTAAACAAATAGCCAAAATAATGGTTACAATCCCAAACTAATAAATAATATTTTAAATAAAAACAAAGTAGAATCACATTGAATGAAGTTTACCCTGTCGATAAATTGAAACAAAAATTCAACACCTTAACCTACGTTGGCATTACAAGTGAGAAACTGAAATCATTCTTGAGTAGCAATAATTTCAACGTAGTTTTCAAACTAATAATATTTAGGCAAATATATAAAAATAATAAAACCAAACCAGGTAAAAACAATAAATCAGGTGTTTATAGATTGAATTGCAATGACTGTGATAATTTCTACATTGGTAGAACACATAGAAATTTTAATATTAGAATATGGGAACATAAACGCAGTTTTTCAAATAAAAAATCAGATTCAAATTACGCGAATCATCTCTTAGAAAATAATCACTCTTTCGACCCACAGTTTCAAATTTTGCATACAGATAATAAATATTGGAAAATAGATCTTTGGGAAACTTTAGAAATCAATAAATACAAACACTCAGGTAGACTCATCAATGAACAAGTCGATTTAAGCCCTTCACCTCTATTGAATCTCTTCGGGGAGCAATCTATTCCTTAATTTTATTGAATTTCATTATGGTTATTTATTGTCATAAATAACCACTTAAGAATAAGCAACCCAATAAGCTCTTAATTACTCAAGAACATTTACATTTATATTCTCATTCATATTTTCTGTACATTTATTCGTCTGAAGAAGCTACGGTGTAGTGAAACGCGTTACGCATCGCAATTATTAAGTAAAATTCCTTAAAACACAGTACTTGTTTTTTATTATCTACCCATTTCTTTTTACTTTCTTCAAATCAGTATTGATTGGTATTCATCATCATATCAGCTCCAAGTCATCCACTGCTGAATGTAAGCCTCTCCCAACCTTTTCCATTCTTCCCTGTCTTGTGCACGGTGATACCAGTTGGAACCTGCGTATTGTCTGAAGTCATCTACCCATTGTTTTTGTGGTCTTGTAATGCCCCTGTTGCTTGTTCTCCAGTGCACTAGTCTATGCGGCCATTCATCTTCTGTTTCCTTGATAAGTGCCCTGCCCAACTCCATTTCAATTTACAAGTTTTTCTCTTCTTCGTACTTTTATCTCTAGGTCCAGTTCCTATTTTGTCTCGTTCACTCTCGTCTGCAACTCATCCTCCTAAACTCTCATTTGGCATTTTTCTATAATTTTTTCTTTTGGGGATACTTCTCTGAAACGATATGCACGAGGCACTCATATTTTGCATTTTTCTCTTGCACATTTTCTGCACCGACTTTAGCATTGTGTTCATGCACAGATCTTAACTCTCACGTCTTTTTCATACAGCACTTACCAAGCTTATGCTTCGTCTCTTGTTTTCCTATTGATCTCATTCTCAGATCTTGGCTGCCGCTCATATTTTCCTTGTTTTTCAGACAATCTCTCCTCGTTATTTTCCTCATAAATTCTTATTGCGCTTCTCATATTCCTAGTTTATTTTCCGCCATGACCTTTGGTTCTTTCACACTACTCCGAAGAATTCTTCTTCCGTACTCATTGTCTGTCTTTTTTACCCCTTCAAAGTCTCTTATCATTAGACATATTTCTTTCACCTTCCTTTCGCCTTAACTAACCACTTTCTCCACCGCTCGCATCTTCTTATCACGACTAACGCATTCATTTCTGTACTATCACTCTCTAGCCTTCTTCTAGCATTTACCTTCGCACTATTATCTCTAGGTGCAGTTATATCACAGTTGGAACACAGGTTCTTCTCCCTATCTCTACGTTCTGGATTTTGTCTCTTAAAGTCACTCCCAGCATGCTCCATTCCATATGTCTGGGCAACTCTCAGCATTTCTGCGCTCTTCTCAGTTAGTGTCACAGTCTCTAGACCATTGGTGGCGGTTGAGGCGGGCGCGTGCCCTGTTGGGATCTTCCTTGATCTCAGCGGGGCGTTCGACTGCATTGCAAGTTCTCTCCGGGAAGCTTTATAACTGTGGCATACGGGGTGTTCCTCTCGATTGATTGAACTCATTTACCAATGATCGCAGGCAGTATGTTACGGTGGATAGTTTTCATTCTAATAGCAGGAGGAGGGTGTCGTCCGCTTATGCTGAGATCAAGACAGGCGTGCCGCAGGGATCGGTCCTCGGACCGATTCTCTTTATATTATACGTCAAGGATTTGGCTAATGTACTACCAAATACGCACTTTACGGCATATGCGGACCACATCTCTGCTCTTGTTTCTCATAATTCCATCGAAGCTGTAGAGAGACCTAACCTAACCTATTTGACTGGTTCTGCACTCGTGATTTACATTTGAATACGAACAAATCCCAGGCTGTCCTGTTTCAGATGCCTCAGAATCGTGAATTAGGACCCATTTCTTTGACGGTTGATCATCCTGGATTAGATGTGACAGATCAATAAAATTCGCTACCAGTTTCCATCCTTGCGCCATAGTTTGACCATTAATCAGTTGTTGAACCTCTATCACGCCGAGGTAGCTAGCAGACTGACATATGAAATAAAGTGTTGAGGCGCTTCTGTTCTGTCTTCGAGCGTCTTCATTTGTCAAAAGAAGATAATTAGAATTATATCCGGGAGTTCCCCCTGGTCACTCATCCAGACAGCTTTTTGTTGACCTAGAAATTTTAACTGTGCCGTCGTTATTCATTTTTTGGATGTGTGTCCATATATATGAGAATTGTCATAATTTTTCCTGAAACTCTTCAGTGCACGCCCATGACACCCGAGGCAGGGGCGACTTTATTATCTTTCGTTATCGCCTGAATGTGACTGGTAGGTCCACTAACTTTTACGGCTCTAGGCTTTTCAACAAATTGTCTTTATCTATTAGGAATTGTACTAGTGTTACGAGTTTCAAATCTGAGCTGAAGATGTTTTTGACACCAAAGTCTATTTATTGTATCAATGATTTTTCCACTTAGAGTCTAGATTCTTGTGTTTTATTGTCTACCGTTAATTTCCAATTTTTATATAATATACCAACTTACCCTACCTGACATATTCATACAAATTATTGTAATTTCAAGGAAATAAAGAATACATACATACATAGGTCATGACGGGAAGAATGCAGGAGTCGAATACCTTCCAGCGTAAGGAGATGGGAACATCTCTTTTCCTCAAAATGTTACTCATTTTTTCAAACGCTGTCCATCCAAGTCGGGTTCTTCTCTTCACTTCAGCCATCTGGTTTGGTTTTCCTAGTTTTATAAAATGACCGAGATAATCTTCAATTTTTTTTATCAGCTGATAATCTATTCTCACCGGATGTTCGGTGTTGCTTGAGAGTTTTGTTTGGCTGAAGTTCATATGAAGGCCTACCTCCTTGGATGCCTCGTTCAGTTGAGTTAACATAGTTCTTAAATCTTCCTCGTTTGAACTGATCAAGACCACATCATCGGAGAACAGGAGATGATTCAGGTGTTTTCCATCTACATTGATACCTTTTTCGTCCCATTCGAGTTTTTTGAAGATGTTTTCTAGAGCAAGAGTAAAGAGTATGGGAGATATTGTATCCCCTTGTCTTGCTTCCCTCTGAACTGGGGTGCTTCAACGAAAACTAAACAAAGGCTATATCTACCAAGATATTCATTTCTGATCAAAACGTAAAAACAGGTCAATTTTTGTTTCAAGGGGGACATCTTTTGGGGTACCGAAACTTGTCTGAAATATCAACCCCCTAAGCGGGGGTTGCAATCCTTGAACATTTTGAATAGGGAAGATGAATATGTTTGAATGTTGATTGGAGATTCAGAGTAGGGTACTCCGCTATTTTTGAGGGGACTCGTGACTCTACAGCGAATTTATATACAGGGTGCTTCAACGAAAACTAAATAGAGGCTATATCTATCAAGATATTCGTTTCTGATCAAAACGTAAAAACAAGTCAATTTTTGTTTCAAGGGGGACATCTTTTGGGGTACAAATCTTGCCTGAAATATCAACCCCCTAAGCGGGGGTTGCAATCCTTGAACATTTTGAAAAGGAAAAATGGGTCGAGTGATGACTCAAAAGAAAGGTGGTATCTTTGTCTACATCACCTTGAATGAATTTCCATCTTTAATTGAAAACAGTGAAAGATACAGGGTAAGCAACTGAAAGATAGGGAAGACTATTTCATTGAGACTATTCCAGTTTCAGTGAAAAAAAATGGAACAGATCCATGCTGATCAATGGCAGTCATCATCAAGTACCATCCTCATCTCGAATTTCAACCCCTAGAGCAGGGTTTTTTTTGTCTACATCCCCGTCAACGAATTTTCATTTTTGATTGAAAACTGTAGAAGGTACAGAGTGAGCTACTGAAAAATAGAGGAAACTATCTATCGCCCTGAGCTATTCAAGTTTAGTGCAAAAAAATGGAACAGATTCATTTCAGATCAAAGGCTGTCATCTTTGATCTAAATGAATCTATTCCAGTTTTTCGCACTAATACTCCAATAGTTTTGGGGCGATAGTCTTCTCTATTTTTCAGTGGCTCACTATGTATCTTCTACAGTTTTCAATCAAAAGTGAAAATTCTTTCACGGGAATGCAGACAAAGATAATATATTTCTTTCGAGTTATCACTCGACCCATGTACCCTCTTCCAAATTTTCAAGGGTTGTCACCCCAGCTCCTAGAGTTGAAATTCGAAATGAGTACTTGATGATGAGTGCCACTGATCAGCATGGATCTGGTCCATTTTACCTCACTGAAACTTTAATAGTCTTCCCTATCTTTCAGTTGCTCACCCTGTATCTTTTACAGTTTTCAATTAAAAATGGAAATTCGTTCAAGGCGATGTAGACAAAGATATCACCTTTCTTTTGAGTCCACACTCGAATCATCTTCCCTATTCAAAATGTTCAAGGATTGCAACCCCCGCTTAGGGGTTGATATTTCAGGCAAGTTTTATACCCCAAAAGATGTCCCCCTTGAAACAAAAATTGACCCATTTTTGCGTTTTGATCAGAAATGAATATCTTGGTAGATATAGTCTCTGTTTAGTTTTCGTTGAAGCATCCTGTATAAGCATGGTATAGCGTTGCCGTTGTGCTTTTCGAAAAGTGTGATTACGGATTTGATTTCAGATATTTTCATGCCATTTATATTTAAGGAGTTTTTTAGGTTCGACAGGCATTCCTGAAGTGTGATCTGAAAAGTATCCCCAATTTGTCTGTAATAAAATGCCACAACTTTACAGCCCACTTTGAATTTCCAAGGTACCACAAATATCTAACCGAAAATATCAACCTGTTTTAAGGCTAAAATATTTATCCTCCTTCTAAAATTCTTATCTAATCACTACACCACAGAGAGCGTACCACAAACAATTCTTCATGAAAAATCTCTTTCCTTTCCGACGTCTATTAGCGAAAATACATTATTATATCCTCGAATTTCCAAACGTTGAATAATACAGTTTAGTTAAAATAGATCCAACCATCCACTCCTTTTTCATAATTCATATTCATAGCCCAATTTCGCATACTTTTTGTGTTTTTCGCATAAAACTTTACGGTTGATTCATAAAACGAACGTAAAGTTCGGAGAGTCTTGAAGAATCTTCAAGAACCCCTCGAAGGTATTTTATAAGCATAAAGGCGCTATACATGCATTTTTATAGTTGATACTCAACGTACAATATGAATTCTTCAGATTGTGAAATAAAATTTTGCCTATTAATTAATTTGAGTGACGCTATTTCAAAATAGTTCATATTAAGAACTTTAAAATGAATATGCGGATGTATAATGAATTGCTATCGAAAGTCAAGTTATTCTCACAAAAAACCACAGAAATCACTTTTTTCAAGAGGAATATTCAGTGTGCGGACTTTAAATTGAACAAAATCAGCATAATGTCAGGCAGTTTTTCCATGGAATTTCACAAAATACGTAATTTTTTTGTTCTGAGTCAGTTAGTTATCTTTTGCATGTAATGACTTTCTTCATAGACTATGAAGGGGATGGAGATCGCTAGTTTTTATAATGGGAACATGACATGTTCTACCTCGTTGAAAGATACCTTCAAGTCATGTAATGCACTATTTATTGCTAACATTATCTTTTTAACAACCTAATCTTAGTATTCTAAATGAATACCAGGTATGAAGTGAACGTTAAGATACAAAAGTGTAGGGAACATTCGTTGTAAAAGACCCTTAATTTTTTTTCTGTTTGGTTAGCATGACATCTGTCGAACATATTCAATAACCTTTCAGTCATTGAACAAACAACATCATATTTTTTCATTTGAATTGTGGAGGCCGTAACTTGATGTAGATCAATAATAAAAAACAAGTACTGTGTTTTAAGGAATTTTACTTAATATATTCCTTAAAACACAGTACTTGTTTTTATTATTGATAATTGAATTTTACCAAGTAAAAGCCTCCCAAATTCAAATTGATGTAGATCCATGATATAAATGAGATAAAAACACAAGGTTTAACTTTAATCTACACTTTATTTGAAAAAATTCGACGACGTTTCGCTGAGACAGCAGCTTTATCAAGAATGAAAAATAGAATGAAAGAGTATGGTATTATAAACAAATCGTAGAACAAGTTGGATGAATAACAGGAAAATCCACACCGAGACATTGTACAGTTAGTATGAAAGGTAATAAAACTAATTAAACAAGTTAAGTAGGGGTGAGTAATTCAAATCTACCTGTTCATTCAAAAGCTTGTCCGAATGTTTGTATCTATTTATTTCTAATGCTTCTAGGAGATCTAATTTTGAACTTTTGATTTTATATGTAATATGTCAAAGTTTTCATTGAATGAATGGTTTTCTTTTATTAGGTGGTTTGAATAATTTGAATCAGATTTATTTTATCGAAGCTACGTTTATGTTCAGATGTTCTTATGCCAAAACTCCTATAGGTCCTACCGATATAAATTTTATCACAAGAACCGCAATTGAGTTTATAGATTCCTGATTTACTTGATTTTTCAACACGAGATTTATTATTTTTAATATGTTTACCTAAGTTATTAGAAGTTTTGAAAGTTATATTAAGATTTTGTTTGACGAGAAAGGATTTAATATTTGTACTTGCAGAACCGCAAAATGTTAAACTGTTGAATATTTTATAGTCTTTATGAATAGGATATACTTCATTTATTGCTTTCTGATAACGAGTTGTTTATAATACCATAGCAATAAATCATTCTATTTTTTCATTCTTTTGATAAAGCTGCTGTGTCAGCGAAACGTCGTCGAATTTTTTCAAATAAAGTGTAGATTAAAGTTAAACCTTGTGTTTTTATCTCATTCATATTTTTTCATTTTGTGGAAAATGTCAAATTTTGTACCGGAAAGAAGTTTTCAAAGGTTCAGAGATAATGATTCTGATGTAAGAAATACAGAACGTGGAAGACCACCAAAATAGTTTGAAGACGCCGAACTGCAAGCCATATTGGATGAAGATGATACTTTGAGTCAAAAACAAATGCCAGTCATGGTGAATGTTGCACAACAAACAATTTCAGACCGTTTGAAAGCTACGGTAAAGATCCAAAAGTGTGGAAAATGGGTGCCAAATAAACTGAATGAAAGACAAATGGAAAACCGAAAAACCACTTGTAAAATTTTGTTTCGAAGACACGAAAGAAAATTAGTATTGCTTCGGATTGTCACTGGCGATGAGAAATGGATTTATTTTCAGGTTAGGTTAGATTCAACATCGACTTCAAAAACAGATCGATTCGGTAAGAAGGCAATGCTCTATGTTTGGTGGGATCAGAGAAGGGTGTGGAATATCATGAGCTTCTGAAACATGGTGAAACTGTTGGAACTAATCGCTACAGACAATAAATAATCAATGTAAGCCATGCATTGATCGAAAAACGACCAAAATGGTCCAGAAGACACGGCAAAGTAATTTTGATGCACCACAATGCACCTCTACACAGGATACAATCAAAGTACTTGGCTGGGAGTGTGGAAAAACAGAGGACGAAGCTGGTTCTAGAGAATCTCAGATCAGATGGTGAGAATGGTTGAGGGTGCTCAAAGAAACATCTCTTCCGTGGTCTTGTTTACACTGTTTTGGAATTGAACCACTCCCAATTGTTAGCAGTCTAGTTTTGATTGCTTATAGGCTAAGGACACGGGGCCAGCTAGTGGTCGATGCAAGGCATACCTTGTTTCTTGAAACTGTTAACAGCGTCCATTTCCTGTGGATTAACCACGAAAACGTATTACTTCAATCATAAGATCGAGGTGAAAATCACAACCAAAAAAGAGTGGGAGGAAAGAAAGGATTCCTTGCCAAGTGCTGGTACACGGATGACCAAGGAGCTGAGTTTAATGAGTTTAATGTAGGAGAAATGGAAGGCTAGCAGAACTGGGCACAATTAATGAGTGGATCTCGATCTGCTCCGACAGTCGGGTGGGCAAAGACAAGATTACTTCTAAGGTGGTCTAGGAGTACGTTCAGGCACTGAAACTCCGGTTAGATAAAGTGGAGGATATTTGGGCCAGCTTTAAAATCATCGTTGAGAATACAGCAATACTGCAGATAGGACATAGAAAGAATGCGAGGAAGCATTAGTGGATGACAAATGAAATTCTTCAACTGATGGAAAGGAGACGAGAAAGCAAAGGGAAGTCGGAAACAGAACTGTGGCTTAACAGATGTCGTAAAATTGAATAGCTTAAGGATATCCATGATAACTTCAACCTGCATAAAAAGATCAGAGAAATGGTAGGACTTAAACAACCTCATTATTGTCCCTAGACTATTGGATAAAAACAACAGGCAGATATTTGAAAATCTTATACAGGGACCGTCCGTTGAAAACTTTTTATGTTCCAATTACAATATCAAGTTGAAAGTTTATACGCGGCCATAACTAGCGATATCTAATTGGAGTGAAATATTTTCGAAGTGATGCCATTTCCGGTTATACTGGAAGTGGGTCATCACTTTGTTATTTAAAATGGCAATCTACCGCTTTTATCATACATCAAGAACCGACATTTGAGCAAGGCATAAAATACCAAAGTTGTTGGCACTTATCTGTCAAAACTTTTGACAGATTTAATTATTTTTATTATAAACTCGATTTTTGAGGAACATTTAAAAAAATTGTAGCTCGTGGATCTTTTGCACTACAGACACAGTTTTTGCTTGGGTGGATAAAAGAAGGATCAAGAAATTTTTTAAGCAATCTACACATGTCAAATGTTTATTGCGTTGTTTTGTATGATTTTTTCAATTAGGCCTTTTTCAGACAGCAATAACTAAATTTTTTTCAAATTGCACGTGCCAATTTTTATATCGCCATCAGATGAAGCGTCAAATTTCAGATGGAATTGTATCAGCATGTACTATAGCCATCTCTAATAATTCCGAAATAATTTGGGAATATATTAAATTTTAATAATTTTGCAAGAACCTGACAGGTGCCTAAAATTAATGTACTTGTCACTTCGTTCATTCGAATTTGATATTTCATCAAGAATTGTCGTTATTTCAGATTGAAAATATCCAAAAAATACAACACATTTCGAATAAATTTCAATTTTTCTTCAAACGAAAATATTTTTAATCTTTTTTATTCATTTTAGAATGAAAAAAAGTAGTGGGTAGAAATTGCAGGCAATTCAATAGCCAATTTCCAAATTTACCGTCTATGAGTAAAATAAAATTTCGAAGCATCAGAAGCAATTTTCTACAATTCGGATGAATAAAAATTGTAGGAACTAAGCAAAAACCAATCATCGAAGATAATTACATTAATACGAATAAATGATAGCAGGAGAAAACTAATTTACGATCTGAATAAAAGTCAATATGGGCCCCATTTTGCTCGATACACTTAACAGCTCGTATGCGAACATGATGAGTTGCCATCCTAGTTTCCTCAGGATCAATATTACGAAAAGCATTATGAATGCGCTCTAGTGACTCTTCTTTACTTCTTACAGGAATAAGATACACTTCACTCTTGATTTTGCCACATAAATAAAAAATCGAGGGGCGTCAGGTCCGGAGAACGCGGAGGCCTTAAATCTGGTCCTTGATTACCCCACCATCTATCCTCGAACATTTCTGTTAGCTGCCGATCTACAGCTCGTGTTTTATGTGCTGGTGCACCATCCATTTGGTAATAGCAATCCCTCTGAAAAATTTGCTTTCGCAGAAATTTAGCCGCTTAGGAAGATCAGTTGGTTTCAATTTTTGTAGTCTGATAAAAGAATACGGGTGCATGTTATGTTTCTTAAGGATCCTTTGAATGGAAGTATAACTCAATCCAATATCCATTGATGCAGACTCAATGAACGCATGTGGATCGGCACGAAAATACGCTAACGTATTAATTTGATTGTCGTCGTCCCCGAGAATTGGTTTTCTTCTAGTTTCTATGTATTTTGTTCCTCCAAATTGCAGGAAATTGCTTCTAATCCTTCGAAATTTTGTTTTACTCATAGACGCCAAATTTGGAAATTGGTTATTGAATTGCCTGCAAGTTCTATCCACCACTTTTTGACATTCGCCATGAATTAAAAAGAGATTAAACATATCCTCGTTCGAATAATCAGCCATTTTATTATCAATCTGGTGTTTTTCAAAAATTTTCACTTCAAATTACCAACAATTCTTGTTGAAATATCAAATTCGAATGAACGAAATGACAAGTACATTGATTTTAGGCACCTGTCAGGTGAGCGTAGCCAGTTCAGCTACAAATATTTCAAAGCATTCTCTGTTAGTTCTTGCAAAATCATCAAAATTCAATATATTCCCAAATTATTTCGGAACTATAAGAGATGGGTATAGTACATGCTGATACAATCCATCTGAAATTTTATTTTATTATTTTTATATATTTGCCTAAATTATTATTAGTTTGGAAAGCTATGTTGAAATTATTGCTACTTAAGAATGATTTCAGTTTCTCACTTGTAATGCCAACGTAGGTTAAGGTGTTGAATTTTTGTTTCAATTTATCGACAGGGTAAACTTCATTCAATGCGATTCTACTTTGTTTTTATTTAAAATATTATTTATTAGTTTGGGATTGTAACCATTATTTTTGGCTATTTGTTTAATCAAATTTAGTTCTTATCTATGAATAAAACTATTGAATGCTGACATTTTATGTTGATATGGATGACACGACGAGTTATGTATTATAATATCTGTATGTGACGGCTTATGGTAAATTGCGAAAACATGTTTTCCATTTTCATTCGAAATTGTTACGTCTAAGAAATTTATCGAATTATTGCTTTCTATTTCGGTTGTGAATGCAATTTTGGATGTAATGAATTTATATGATTTTCGAAAATTTTCAACTGTCTATCTGTTCCTGTGAAGCAAATAATGATATCGTCTACATAGCGATACCAGTATAAACAATATTTACTGAGTGGATGATTATGAATTAATTTCTCTAAGTTATTCATGAATATTTCTGCTAACAAAGGACTTAACGGATTGCCCATAATCAAGCCGTCTTCAATAGTATAATATTTGTTATTGAAATGGAAATAATTTTGATTTAAACAAATTTGTAATAATGAAAGAATATCTGATTTAATGATAGTATTGACATGATTATTTTCTAATAATTCTTCAATTAAGTAATACGTATCTTTCGGAGGAATGTTGGGAAATAGATTCTTAACATCGAAAGAAATGAGTTTGGAATTAGATGGTATAGTGGTATCTTTGATATTAGCAATAAGTTCGTATGAATTTTTGACCGAAAATTTAGATTTAAAATTGCAATGTTTTATTAGCAAGTCGTTGAGGAATTTTGAAAGTTTGAACGAAGGTGCCGTTACATAAGAAACAACAGGTCTAATAGGGTAATTAAGTTTATAAAGTTTTATCAACGAATATAATTCGGGGGATTGTGGATCGGAGTTAATGAATTTATATTTTTCGTGGTCTGTTATTAATGATTTTGCTGTCGAAATTATGTTTTTAACCACTTTCTGAACTATTGTTATTATTGCTTGTGAAAGAGAAGTGAATATTGAAATTTTAGCACACTATTTGAGCTTCCGCAATTGTTTAATTTCGATGCGATCATTATCAATGTTGAAATGTAAATTCATGACAAAGTTATTAAATAGGTGATCCCATAAATTACTTACAAAAATAAGGCTGCTAATTACGTTTTCATCTCAACATGGCGACGCTTCTACCATACCTTGGTGCTCTTACTTTAATGGAAAATATATTTTTTTCAGGTGCATTAGCTGCCCAAGGAGAAGGAGGACACAAGGCTCCCTCATGTCCATTAATATACGGACCGCTTAGACATTACATCCTGAACGCGCTCTGGATAGGCGTCAATTTAGTGTGTGTATTTTTGACATTATTTCATCTAAAAAAATTGCACAAAGACCTAACGAAAGCTAATGTGGAAGCGGTGAGAGTGGCAGGACTAGTGACGACGTTAGTGAATGTAACAGGGGGTGGGCCTACTATGAATGCAACAGGAGAAAGGGTAAGCAACATAATAATTTATTTTTTCAATGTACTCCAATGTCGCTTCACCTCCTAGCAAATCGAAAGAAATAAACCATGATGACGTACTAAAGTGACTTCGCTTTTAATATTCCAAATTGCAACTTTGCAAATAATTTAATTTTCTCGATAGTTTTCATGAAATAAGTAGGTAATTAGAATATAAAAATTTTCGACTTCTAATATACGCTAAATTTTGTATACATTCTCAAACCAAGTATCAGTGGAAAATATTCTCACAATCGTAACTAATATTTTACACGAATATTTGTCCACTTCGGCCGTAATCCGAACGAGCTTTTGCGCCGTTTTGTTACTGTAGACAAAACATGGATCTATCACATATGCCAGAGACCAAGGAACAATCGAAACAGGACCAAAGAAGGCCAAACAAATTATGTCAGCCACAGTATTTGGGATGCACGCGGTGCCATTCACGTCGATTACCTCGAGAAAGGTAAAACGATCCATCAAGACAATACTCATGTGCATACTTGTCTAGTTACGATGGCCAAAATCCACGAATTGGAATACGAACTGCTAAATCTACCGTTCTGTCGTATACTGAAAAACAAGAGCAATGGTCATCAAAGGTATTGAATGGACGACATCACCATGAGATCGATCAACCACACATCGACAAAGAAGCTTCCAACAAATGGTTGATAAAACTATTCACGGAAACGGAAGGATTCCTTATGACCATTCAAGAACAAGTCATCGCTACAAACAACTACAAATAATTTATAATTAAGGACGGAACATTACAAACAGATAAGTGCAGAAAATGCCATATAAGATCGGAGACTATACAACATATTACGTCCAGATGCGAACAACTGGTCAATACAGACTATCTTCACAGGCATAATCAAGTATGTAGCATTAACCACACCAGTACGGACTTCTGAATGCCTCCCAGCCATATTACAACATTGTCTCCAACAGAACAAGATACGGATTTAAGATAAAAGCAGATGGGAACACACCATCTCACACCTGCTATCTATGGATGACATCAAATCATATGCTTCCAACAGGAAACAACAGGATGATCTGCTGAAAACTGTCAGTAAGTTCTCGACAGATTTTTATATGAAATTCGGGATTGAAAAATGTAAGACCCTGAACATTCAAAGAGGGAAAGTCGTAGATGGTGAAACACAACTTCCAAATGATGATATAATACAGTGCATGAGGGATGGCGAAAGGAAGCGGAAATGAGGACGCGGATTAATGAATGTTGTCAACTTACACCGAACAGATTAAAAATCTCAGAGAATTCTTCTCTGCAAAGGACGGAACATTTCAAACAGATAAGAGCAGAAAATGCCATATAAGATCGGAGACTATACAGCATATTACGTCTGGATGCGAACAACTGGCCAATACGGACTATGTGTGCAACATTATCCATCAGAAACTTGCACACAAGTATGGACTTTTGAATACCTTCCAGCCATATTACAAGTATCAACCAGGGCCCGTATTGGAAAATGACTATGAGATAATACTACGATAGGCCTGTTATCACTGACAGAATGGTGACGAATAATAGGTCGGACATAGTGGTGTATGATAAGAGAGCCAGAACAGCAATGCTGATGTATGTCGCCATACCGAAAAATAACAACGTGCTGCACAAGTTCCAGGAGAAAAAGTCCAAATACACAGACCTTGCTATTGAGATCAAGCAGATGTGGCACCTCGATAAAATAGAAATTGATCCTGTGATCGCATATTCGACTGGGTTAATACCCAAAACTTTACATGATAGCCTTAAGAAATCAGAATTGCATAAGAATGCCTATATAGAAATACGAAAAGCTGTAATTCTTAATACATGTAGAATAGTTGAGAAATGTATGTCAAGTGTATTGTAATCGAGCCCATTCCCTTTGATTACCGAATCTGGGAAAGGTAAATTATATCCAGCTAACAGCTGAAATAGTGCATAAGTCCACGATAATGAATAATAATAATAAAAGGTAAATGAGATAAAAAACACAAGGTTTAACTTTAATCTACACTTTATTTGAAAAAATTCGACGACGTTTCGCTGACACAGCAGCTTTATCAAGAATGAAAAACAGAATGAAGAGTATGGTATTATAAACAAATTGTAGAACAAGTTGGATGAATAACAGGAAAATCCACACCGAGCCATTGTACAGTTAGTATGAAAGGTAATAAAAACTAATTAAACAAGTTAAGTAGGGATGAATAATTCACATCTACCTGTTCATTCAAAAGCTTGTCCGAATGTTTGTATCTATTTATTTCTAATGCTTCTAGGAGATCTAATTTTGAACTTTTTGATTTTATATGTAATATGTCAAAGTTTTATTGAATGAATGGTTTTCTTTTATTAGGTGGTTTGAATAATTTGAATCAGATTTATTTTTATCGAAGCTACGTTTATGTTCAGATGTTCTTATGCCAAAACTCCTATAGGTCCTACCGATATAAATTTTATCACAAGAACCGCAATTGAGTTTATAGATTCCTGATTTACTTGATTTTTCAACACGAGATTTATTATTTTTAATATGTTTACCTAAGTTATTAGAAGTTTTGAAAGTTATGTTAAGATTTTGCTTGACGAGAAAGGATTTAATATTTGTACTTGCAGAACCGCAGAATGTTAAACTGTTGAATATTTTATAGTCTTTATGAATAGGATATACTTCATTTATTGCTTTCTGATACAGTTTTTACGAATGATTAGATCTATCATATCCGGATTATATGAATTATCAATGGCTATCTATTTGATGATGTTTAACTCTTTATTATAATCTTCTACTGATGAAGGTAAATTGAGTAACCGATGTACCATGCTGTTTAAAGCTGCAACTTTGTGTTGAATTGGATGTAATGAGTAGTTATGTATAATTTGGGTAGATAGGTCGAGTAATACCTCGAAAGAAAGGTATTATCTTTGTCTGCATACCCGTGAACGAATTTTCATTTTTGATTAAAAACTGTAGAAGATACAGAGTGAGCTACTGATAAAATAGAGGAGGTTAGCCCTGAGCTATTCAAGTACTCTGTTCTAGGGGTTGAAATTTGAGATGTGAATTGTGTTTCGGGAGATGACAGCCTTTTATATGGAATGAATCTGAATTTTTTTGCACTAATACTTGTATAGCTCAGAGCGATAGATAGTCTCCTCTATTTTTCAATAGCTCAATCTGTATCTTCTACAGTTTTCAATCAAAAATGAAAATTCGTTCACGGGAATGCAGACAAAGATAATACCTTTCTTTCGAGGTATCACTCGACCCATCTACCCTCTTCCAAATTTTCAAGGGTTGTCACCCCTGCTCTAGGGGTTGAAATTCGAAATGAGGATGGTACTTGATGATGACTGCCATTGATCAGCATGTATATGTTCCATTTTACCTCACTGAAACTTGAATAGTCTCAGGGAAATAGTCTTCCCTATCTTTCAGTGGCTCACCCTGTATTTTTCACAGTTTTCAATTAGAAATGAAAATTCGTTCAAGGCGATGTAGACAAAGATACCACTTTTCTTTTGAGTCATCACTCGACCCATCTTCCCTATTCAAAATGTTCAAGGATTGCAACCCCCGCTTAGGGGGTTGATATTTCAGGCAAATTTTGTACCCCAAAAGATACCCCCCTTGAAACAAAAATTGAACTGTTTTTGCGTTTTGATCAGAAATGAATATCTTGGTAAATATAGCCTCTGTTTAGTTTTCGTTGAAGCACCCTGAATATTGATAAAAAAAATCTTGAGGAAAATCACTATTTCCGTAAAATATTTGATAGGCGAATGCGTCGTATCATTTGGTAATGAATAAAGTAGAATTTCCAGCAATAATTGATTTGTTAGTGCATAATAGAAAGACCCGTTACAATTGAAAACAGTAACCCTACTACAAACAAAAAACAATCCGACATTACGGATGTAATTTCCATTCGACTAAAATCCCGGAACTGTAAGCGCACCATTTTGTTTCGGAAAACAACAATGTAAATAACAACTGATTACATCGAAAATCCGCAACCCCTCCTGGGACCTGCCGAATTGACAATTCAAGTCTCTTTACTACTCTCCGTAAAATTCATATCTGGCAAAATCATCTCTCTCGGCTATGCAAATGTAAAAAAAGAAGAAAAATCCGGAACATTTCCATGCCACCAGTATAATAAAACTGGGAACGTGAGATGCCTCCCGATGAATGAATCATTGGCTCAAGAAGTGAACAGCATTTCTCTTTAAATTTCGAAGTTGGGAAAACTAAAGAAAAAACTTGGCATCTCTTCATGTACACTTTCCGATCGATCTAACCCTAGAACAGGATGTATCTACGGCGACGTACTTGCAGGACTTTGTGAAGGATAGAGACCATCAATTAAGTATAGTTCTTTCGTTATTTTTGCGCATCAATTCCCTCCTGTCGATTACGTCGCTTTAATGAACACAAAAAGAATACGAATCTCCTTTTAAAGGCTTAGATAACAAAAAGACACGACGAACTATTTTTTAAATTAATGAAATCTATAGTCAGCATGGCAAAGATACCTTCAATTGTCATATTTATATACAAAAATAATATCTGGCATGATACCACCTCTTGCTCAGGGGATAAGGGGAAGGGAAACGCTCAGGACAATCAACAAAGAACAAGTCTACAAGAATATCTGTTCTGTTGAGATTCTAGTAAGATGCTGCAGCTGTTTTTCAACGTAGAATATTTCTAATTACGTAAAATGAAACATTAAATGTTACCATTTAGTGTAAAAGAAAATGATCCTGTTCAGAGAATGACATCAAGCAGATGACGTCCGTGTTCCGCAATGCATTGCTGTAGTAGATTCTCAAAGTTCTGCATCACCCGCTCAACCAAATCGGTATCGATTGCCCTAACTTCTCTTATGATGGTTTCCTTCAACTCTTGCAGATTTTAAGGTTTGTCGACGTAACCTTAGCCTTTAGGTTTCCCCACAAAAAATAATCACAAGCAGTGGGATCCGGGGGACGAGGGGTCACGTCGCATCACCAAAACGAAAAATTACATGACCAGGAAAAATGTGATGCACAACTTTCAATGAGACTCTGGCTGTAGGAGCCGTAACACGATTCTGTTGAAACCATACATTTCTTCTGTTCATTCTTCGTCGTCGCAATTCTGAGATAAAAAGTTCTCCAGCATGAAAACATATCGCTAGGAGTTTACACTTGAGGTTGCTCTTCTCTCATTCTCGAAAGGAGTTTCGATCTAGAAATTACAAAATTATTATGGATAATCAACTTATTGATTTCGTCCAAGAGATGAAGTATCTAGGAATCGCATTTGACCAGAAGTTGAACTTCTCTAAACATGTTGATTTTTTACGTGAGAAAATTGGAAAAAAGTAGGTTACTTAGGCAGGATTTCAAGAAAGTTGTCTCCATGGTGTAGACGAGTGGTCTATAACACTATTATTGCTCTACATTCAGATTACTACATTTCATTGCTGATTTCTTCGACGGGGGAGGACATTCGGGAGCTACAGATAGTACCGAACAGATCTTTGATAATACTTCTTGGATGTAGAAGGTTCACTCCTATCAGAGATAAGTTGAGGAGGTAAGGAGCACTTGGTTGAGCAGTCAAACCTTATTTTCATTTACAAGATTACGAATGATCAAACGCCTTCATATCTGATTGGTTATGGTCTCCGATCAAACGATGACTGCTACATTCAGAGATTTGATTTGTCTTCTACACAAAAGTCCACCTTTGTCAGTGGTCTGCAGCGCTTCAATCGTTTGCCTGCTGATGTGAGGACATCCGCGAGTCTAAGAGTTTTCAAATCACGCCTGAGAAAGTTGTATGTTTCGGATTAGATGAGAAATCATTTATATAATATCTTCATTTGTATTATTACGTCAATGTATTTTATGTTATTGTTTCTAGCTTCAGCTAAATAAACAGTTTTATTATTATAAATTTGAATCTTGAGTTTTGAATCCTCCTGAGTCGAATGACCTCAGCGTCGTTTCTCTGTACTCACTTACCGGTACGTGCACTACCTGTTTCAAAAACGCCCTTCCATTACGCCCCACCCTGTATTATTTCGGAAGGGCCTACTTTAAAATTATTAATATTAAATATATATATATATATATATATATATATATATATATATATATATATTTAATATTAATAATTTTGAATTAAATGCTACTAGTTTCGGCTTCAAAATAAAGAGTCTATCAACTGAATTCAAATTAAGTCACCTAATTTATTTAGATGATATTAAATTATATGCCGGAACCAGATCTTATTTAAAAAGTCTAATTGAGATTACTTTCAACTATTCCAATGATATTCATATGAAATTTGGGCTTCCAAAATGTAAAAATCTCTCTATTGAAAAAGCAAGTTTACCTCTGATTATATAAAGATTTCCAATATCGAAATCGAGCCAATGCATCAAGGAGATACATATAAATATCTTGGATTTTGTCAAGAGAAGACTATTAACCATAGCAGCACTAAAGAAAATATTAGAAGTTCATATTACAAAAGACTTAGAATTATCATCAAGAGTCATTTAACTAGTAAAAACCTTTTCAGAGTTATCAACTCCTATGCAGTTCCTATTCTCACATCTTCTTTTGGAATTATTAAATGGTCTAAAACTGATCTAAATGAATTACAATGTCAAACAAGGAAAATGCTCTGTAAATATCATAAGCACCACCCAAAGTCAGCTGTTCACAGAGTTACACTACCTAGACATCTTGGAGGTCGTGTATTAATTGATTTGAATAATCTTCATAGTAAACAGATTTTTCATCAACGTTCCCATTTTCATGATAAACAGAGAACGTCTAAATTACACGATATTGTTGTTGCTTCAGATTATAATCTTACACCTCTGAACTTGACAATGCAACTGGTAGATTTTCATATATTTGATGATAATTCTAAAAGAGAAAGTTGGATGCAAAAGCAATTACACGGAAAGCACCCTAAAGAATTGAAAAATGATTATATTGATGAAATCGCATCGAATAAATGGTTAGTATCAGGAGAATTGTTTGCTGAAACAGAAGGCTTGGCAATTGCGATCCAGGATCAGGTTGTTTTCACGATGAATTATAGAAAACACATCATCAAACAAAATATAGATGATTCTTGCCGTAGATGTTTCTGTTCTTCAGAAACAGTTTTCATATATTATCATCTTGCTCAGTCCTTGCTTCAACAGATTATTTAGAAAGACATAATGCCGTCGCTAATATTATTAATTTTAATCTAGGAATTAAACATGACCTAATTCCCAAAGAAAAAAATTTCACAAATATGAACCTGAGATTATTTGTGAAAATGACAAATATAAACTCTATTTTGATAAAACAATTCTTTGCAACAGAGCTGTAAAACACAATAGACCAGATATCATTCTTAATGATGAACAGAATCAAATAACATATATAATGGATATTGCTATACCCGACACACATAATATACAAAATAAATACAATGAAAAATTTCTAAATATATGATGCTTGGCGACAAAAGATATCATCAAATCTTGTAATATTCTTCGTAGGTTTCTTTCCGAAAAAATAATGAGATAGAGTCATAGGTTTTCTCTTTAGTTTATAATGCTCAGAATCTCATTTCATGTTTTATTTATTTGTTCATAAAAATGTAATATAATTAACGGACAATTTTGTCATATTTATATTCAGAGCAGTATTCTATTCGATCGTTCACCACTTCACACAAAGAAAACTATTAATGAGTAATATTCAGTGTTACTTGACTAAGGTCCGTACACTGGATTTTTCCGGGGAGAAAGCCTCTGACACTACTCCTTGGTACATTAATATCATTGTCTGATGACGCTATAGTTTGTATATATTTTAGTAGATTGATATATTCTCATAACATTTAACGTTATCTTAATATATAATTATTCCAGGATATGTTTTGATTATGATCATTGCCTGGCAATGGTATTAATTACCGGGTGGTGGATTTATATTTTTTCATGAAATCAGTTTGATTGCATGAACAGATATATGAGCAACTCGTCGGGGTAAAACCCCCTATATATATTTTATGTTTCATTAACAAATTGTCGGTACTTAAAGTAATATAACTAATATTTTTGTACCGAAATTGAAACAAAATTTGAAGTTCAAAGATTTAATCTTAGGAAAAACATCACTGAGAAACGTGAGAACGTATAATAAATTCAACGCTTCTAAAGGGATTGTAATAACGCAACTTAAACAAGGACCTCAACGCACCGCACAGTTCACTCCCCAACCTGCAGGGGTTTCTGAATATACAATAGAGTTAACATGCATAGCTTCTGCGAATCCACCATTTCATTAGCGATCATACCTACTTGAAACCTAACTTGAAACATCGCCAGTGTTTCATATGAGGTTCCAAATCTCAAAAGACATAGATTCAAAATATAAATTTTAAATAACTCTTTTAATTCCTGAACTCTCCGTTCCGTTGAGAATAATTCACATCGCTATCAGGATTAAAACTAGTTTTGAACTTTTTATCCCGCAAACCTCGAAACATATTAAGGATTATCACCTCGATCAGGGCATGCAACGTACTTAATACATCCACGAACTTTTGCAGATAAAAACTGGGAAATATTTTTTCCCATTAATCTCGTTACGAGCGCCCGAAAAGTACGGGTCCGGCTTCTGTTCGCGTTCGCCCGTACCCGCTCGAAGCGGTAAACATGTCGCAACTTTATTGGCAGCGTTTTATAATAGAATCATTTGTCTCCGAAATTGGATTTTTTCGCTGCGGATCCTGTTTGTTTTTGTTGACTAACAACACACTGATATTGACGCGCACTGCCGTCCCGGAAAACTTTTATTACTGTGGAAAACAGTTCAGAAATCGGTAACTAGATTACAAAGTTACTATTAATGGGGTTATTGGAGCTTTATGAGCGTTACACTCGACTGGAAATAAAGAGAGATAAAATGTAATCATCGTCAACGTTTAAATCCTTTATTAAGCAGAACTTTCATAAGACACTGAAATTTTATCTTAGGGAAATCTCTATGAATTTGTTAAACAAGTATAGCCCAGGCCTACTACGATTTCGGAGCTGGGGATAGAATTAGGGTATCCAGATGGCTGGGAAATGCGGGATTGTCCCGGAATTTTGTGTCTTGTCCATGAATTGGATATTTTGTCTAGGATTTCGATACCTACCACTAGTTACTTTTTATTATGCCACGTATGGGTAAGATGGCGCAATGTACAATACCCAGAATCACTACGACCGCCACTCCACTTCTGCCGTCTGCATATCATTGTTTCACAAATACAAGTAAACGATCATTTCCACTAAAATATAATATTAAATGCTCGAAGCGTTTCAATACACAGTATCTTTATCAAGAGCGAATAAATACTACAAATATATCTTACTAACAAATTTCTATAATTAGCGATTTCCAATTGGAGTGAAATATTTTCAAAGTGATACAACTTCCGGTTATACCGGAAGTGGGTCATCACTTCGTTATTTCAAAAGGCAATCTACCTTTTTATTATACATCCAGAACCGACATTTAAGCAAGGCTTAAAATACCCAAGTTGTTGGCACTAATCTGTCAAAACTTTTGATAGATTTAATTATTTTTGTTATAAACTCGATTTTTGAGAAACATTTAAAAGAATTGTAGCTCGTAGATCTTTTGCACTACAGACACAATTTTTGCTTGGGTGGATAGAAGAAGGATCAAGGAATTTTTTAAGCAATCTACACATGTCAATGTTTATTGCGTCGTTTTGTATGATTTTTTCAATTTCGGCTTTTTCAAACAGCAATAACTTAATTTTTTCAAATGGCACGTGCCAATTTTTATATCGCCATCAGATGAAGCGTCAAATTTCAGATGGAATTGTATCAGTATGTACTATACCCATCTCTTATAGTTCCGAAATAATTTGGGAATATATTGAATTTTGATGATTTTGCAAGAACTAACAGAGAATGCTTTGAAATATTTGAATCAAGTAGCTGAACTGGCTACGCTCACCTGACAGGTGCCTAAAATTAATGTACTTGTCACTTCGTTCATTCGAATTTGATATTTCAACAAAAATTGTTATTCTGATTGAAAATATCAAAAAATACAACACATTTGGAATAAAACCACTGGTTATTCAAACGAAAATATATTTAATCTTTCTTTAATTCATCTTAGAATGTCAAAAATTAGTGATTAGAAATCGCAGGCAATTCAATAACCAATTTCCAAATTTCCCGTATATTAGTAAAATAAAATTTCGAAGCACTAGAAGCAATTTTCTACAATTCGGATAAATAAAAATTGTAGGAACTAAGCGAAAACCAATCATCGAAGATAATTACATTAATACGAATAAATGATAGCAAACATCATAGGAGAAAACTAATTTACGATCTGAATAAATGTTCAACATGGGTCTAGATACACTTGACAGCTCGTATACGAACATGATTAGTTGCCCTCTTAGTTTCCTCAGGATCAATATTACGAAAGGCATTATGAATGCGTTTTAGTAACTCTTCTTTACTTCTTACAGGAATAAGATACACTTCACTCTTGATTTTGCCCCATAAATAAAAATCAAGGGCGTCAGGTCTGGAGAACGCGGAGGCCATAAATTTGGTCCTTGATTACCTCACCATCTATCCTCGAACATTTCTGTTAGCTGCCGATCTACAGCTCGTGTTTTATGTGCTGGTGCACCATCCATTTGGTAATAGCAATCCCTCAGAATGTTAAGGGGTAATCCATCTAAAAAATTTGCTAATGTCCTTTTCAAAATTTCCACGTATCTTTGTCCATTAAGATTTTCCTCATAACTGTGATAAGCCAACAAATCATTCATTAAAATTGCAAAACGTTCACGCTTAATTTATTTTGGAAATCAATAACCTCAATGAAATGTGGATTTTCTGTGGCCCAAAAATGTCGATTTCTCCTGTTGGTTATTCCACTTTCATTGAACTGGGCTTCATCAGACCATATAATTTTTTGCAGAATTGTCTCATCTTCTTGAAGCCGAATTAATAAATTTTTACAGAAATTTAGCCACTTGGGAAGGTCAGTTGGTTTCAATTTTCGTAGTCTGATAAAAGAATACGGGTGCATGTTATGTTTCTTAAGGATCCTGAGTATAACTCAATCCAATATCCATTGATGCTGACTTAATGGACGCATGTGGATTGTCACGAATATACGCTAGAGTAATAATTTGATTGTCATCGTCCTCGAGAATTGGTTTTCTTCTAGTTTCTATGTATTTTGTTCCTCCAAATTGCAGAAAATGGCTTCTAATCCTTCGAAATTTTGTTTTACTCATAAGCGCCAAATTTGGAAATTAGTTATTGAACAACATACCTCAACAGATGATAAACAACATCATTGGGAGTATGCGAAATCGTATGCGCGCTGTAATAAGAGCTCGGGGGGGTCATACTCGCTACTAAAATCAAATGTTTTTTTTGTGGGTCATCATGAACATTTTTCTCAACATGTTCATTTCATTTCACGAGTGTATCGCCAGGATACACACCTGCTCTCAATTTTGAACAGGAATGATAATTATTATAGAGTGTCACACAAAAAAATTCAAAAATAAATGTGCAAAATCAACCATTTTTCCAGTGTACTTCGAGTTCTTCCGGAGCGTGAAATTGGCCAGTGAATTTCAAAAATTTTCATTTCGTTAGATTTCCGCTTCTCTAATTTTGATTTTATCTTTTGGCTAACCTCCGATGTTATGCACCTACGCAAGATTAAAAATAAATTCTTGAAATTTGTGACTTTTCGCTTCAAATTGGATATCTCTTGTAAAAATAGAGAAAAATGCATAAAACAAGAAGGGCGTTACTGTAGGAAGATGTGTCTTGACAGACCATAATATTGTACGTTTCCACTGGGACCACGAAATTCCACAGGGTATTACGAATTCTTGACAAAAATACTTTTAGTTTTGCCCCCGTATTAAATTTTTTTCAAATTTTTTTTGTTTTCTCTTACAATTTCTACAACGCAGAAGAGTTGATCTATAACTTGCCGAACAAATCATCTAAATCGGTTGAGAATTAGGAAATATATCGGACTTCGAATTAGTGTTCCGCTAATTTTGCCTCCGAGTGTGATATATATGAACAAATTACAAGGTATCATAAACTTTTTCAGTAGTTTTGCATTCTGGCAGTCAAGATTACTTTTCACCTCACCTAGTAGCTACAACGTCGAATGAATTTCTCCATCTTAAACAGTGATACTTTTTACATAGTAATAATCGCAATCCTCTGAATGTCAATAACATAGCACATAGTAACAACCGAATCTATTTCATTCTTGAAAAAAATTGTGTTTCAATCATAATTTCAAATCAATATCCGAAAAAGGAAGCTTCATTTGCGCTGAGCTCTGTTAAACTGCCATAACTCATGTTTTATTTATCTCCAGATATGCTATATCGTCTTCGGATAAACTGTTATATCCTAAACTTCCGGAATAAAGCTCACAATTGATTTATTCTCCGAGTAACAAAATAAATTTTCCCCCATTCGCAATATGACTCGCATTTCGAAACTTGTGGAAAATTGTGAATTTTCATATTGAATCAATTGTTTAGGAGGTCGCGCCAGAGTTTCCCAGAAGCAAACCGAATTCGCTGGGGATATTTACCGCGTTTTCTCGAGTATCGCTTTCAACAAATGCGAAAGTATGCAAAGTTGAAAGCTTCGAGATGGGAGATCATGTAAACTTCGTGCTGTTTGAATCGCTTTATTGCAGCATTTTCATATATATACGACGAGATTCGAAAGGATTACATAAGGTAGGAAGACGATGAGAATAATGGGGTCTCGTGGGTTGACAGAACTGCGTGAGATTGTCTCTCAACTGGGTCTTTCGTTCTCAAGATGAAAATTCAATCTTTCCGATGAATATTCGCTTCTAGAAATGAATAATGAAACATCTTGATGAGTATTCAATCTAAGAACTGAAAAATCAATCAGTTGAGAAATAATGTATTTCTGGAGATGAAAAAATCAGTTCAAATTTGAAAATGATATTGAGTCGACCGTAACTGAGAGATATTTAATCATTATATAGTGATTTTGGTTGACTTTGTGAAGAATATCACAAAATTAGGTGGAATATATTTAATTAACAAACGTAATAGCTATTCCGATATTTCTATCACCATCAGACATTTACGAATTGTGAGTTAAAACTAAGGTACAGGTGTACCATTTGTCTTAAATATAAAAAAAACTGGTGTGAATTATAAAGAGTGAGAAAACAACAAGTTTTCTACTATTGGAATGTAGATAGATATATTTTCAATGAAATAAAACTATGCTATTGAGATTTTCACTATACTAACAAAACTATGACCGGTTTCACTACACTGTGACTTCATCAGATACATACAAACTAATGAACAGAGTTATTCCTTATATATTAGTCTTATTTCCTACTTTATAAAGCATTAGGTACAAGTACAGCGGGAATGTTACTTTATGAATTAAAAAGATTGAGTAAAGAAGAATCGTTTAGATCTAATTGACTATCAAGTATCCTACCTGAATTCTTTTCTTTGTTGGCCTCTAAAATTTCCAATAGATTGAGTTTTGGTCGATTATTTTCAATGTGTACAATTTTGAAATTATCATTTAAGTTATGGTTTTTCTCGAGTAAGAGATTGAAATAATGGGAATCTGATTTATGATAATTAAAACTACGTTTGTGCTCGGATAATCTAACTTTGAAATTTCTGCAAGTTCTACCAATATTAATTTTATTACAATCCCCGCAATCAATATTAGATTTGCAGTTTTTGATATGTCGGCCTGAAGAATTATCAGTTCGGAATGCTATATTGAAATTATAATGCGAGAGGAATGATTTTAATTTTAGACTAGGATTACCAATATAAGTTAAGCTGTTGTATTTTGTGTTAGAACTTTTATACTTGGAAACACTTCCTGGATTACTTTTTGAAATTTTTGCGTGAAATCATGTTCTCAATCATAGTTGAACTATAACCGTTATTGACTGCTATTTGCTTAATTATATTTAGCACTTTTATGAAATTATTTTGTGACATTGGGATATTAATGAATTTATCTACCATACTATTGTAAGCTGCTAATTTATGTGAATAAGGATGTGTAGATGAGCTGTGAATAGTAATATCTGTATGCGATGGCTTATGAAAAATAGAAAAATCATGTTTGTCGTTAATTTTAGTAATAGTTAAATCCAGAAAAATAATGGAGTTTTCTGTTTCTATCTCTAACGTGAATTTAATAGTATCGTGAATTTTGTGCCAGTGAAACAACAATTAGAATCGTCGACAGTTCTAAACCAATGAATAAAGTGTTTGAATAACGGATGTTCTTGGATAATTTTTTCAATATTATCCATGAAAATTTGATATTGAAGAAACTATCCAAGAACATCCGTTAATTTACTCTCACCATCTGGAAAGAAAGAAACTGATTCAGATAGTGAAAGAATTCTCAATGAAATCGCTACCGCTGTCAACAGTAAGATCAGTGTCATCGAAAGCTACAATACGGAGCTGAAATGTCAAACATATTAATGATATCAGATTCAAAATGTTGTCTACCATACGATTCCCAAATTTCATCAAATTATTCCGAATAGAAAAAAAAGTTACAGGGGTGACCCTAGTTTCAGTTACATGTATATCATCCTATAGTGTAATGGAAAAAACGTTTTCTTTTTCAGATTTTTTATACGATCATATTTTTGTGGTCTGTTGGAGATTTTTTAGTCCGTTACCTTTGGCCAAATTATAAGAATTCAGTTTACCATTGTTGAGACATGATATAAATTGGTGAATGCGCCAGGTTAATAAACAGCAGAAGTTAGAATTCTTGAAGATTTTGTAAATGTCGATGAATTTAAATATTTGACTTAATTATTTGATTACTTATCATTTTATTTGCGGACTTGTTATAATGTTCAAGTATTAACCAAGTATATTAATTTGTTAGAAATTTGAGGTGCTGAAAACCTCAATGATAAGTGAGGTACATTATTGAACCGATACTGAAAAGAGCAAATGTATGGGATTTTCTAGCTGCTAGTGTTCCACAAATGCCATAATTTTTCGTAGGATTAAATGAACAATTAAAATAAGCAAAAAATACAGGGTGTCTCATTCGAAAATCGAAAGTTGGTATTGTTTCCGGCATAATGTAAAACGAAATGTCAAACATTTTAAAGTTATCAAATTCACAAGTTGTCTTCTATCCGATTCCCAAATCTTATCAAAATATTTCAAATAGAAAAAGAGTTACAGAGGTGGCCCTAGTTTCAGTTACATGTGGTATATCATCCTTTAGTGTACTGGAAAAAACGCTTTCTTTTTTCAGATTTTTTTATACGATCATATTTTTGTGGTCTGTTGGAAATTGTGGTAATCATTGTTTTGTCTGTTACCTTCGGCCAAATTACAAGAATTTAGTTTGCCATTGTTGAGACTTGATATAAATTGGTGAATGCGCCAGGTTAAAAACAGCAGACGTCAGAATTCTTGAAGATTTTGTAAATGTCGATGAACTTAAATATTTGACTTAATTATTTGATTACTTATCATTTTTATTTGCGGACTTGTTATAATGTTCAAGTATTAACCAAGTATATTGAGCTGTAATTAATTTTTTAGAAATTTGAGGTGCTGAAAACCTCAATAATAAGTGAGGTACATTATTGAACCGCTACTGGAAAGAGCAAATGTATGGGATTTTCTAGCTGCTAGTGTTTCACAAATGCCATAATTTTTCGTAGGATTAAATGAACAATTAAAATAAGCAAAAAAATACAGGGTGTCTCATTCGAAAATCGAAAGTTGGTATTGTTTCCGGCATAATGTAAAACGAAATGTCAAACATATTAAAGTTATCAAATTCACAATGTTGTCTTCTATCCGATTCCCAAATCTCATCAAAATATTCCAAATAGAAAAAAAGTTACAGTAGTGGCCCTAGTTTCAGTTACATGTGGTATATTATCCTCTAGTGTACTGGAAAAAACGCTTTTTTTCAGATTTTTTTATACGATCATATTTTTGTGATCTGTTGGAAATTGTGGTAATCATTGTTTAGTTCGTTACCTTCGGCCAAATTATAAGAATTTAGTTTGCCATTGTTGAGACATGATATAAATTGGTGAATGCGCCAGGTTAATAAACAGCAGACGTTAGAATTCTTGAAGATTTTGTAAATGTCGATGAATTTAAATATTTGACTTAATTATTTGATTACTTATCATTTTTATTTGCGGACTTGTTATAATGTTCAAGTATTAACCAAGTATATTGAGCAGTAATTAATTTTTAGAAATTTGAGGTGCTGAAAACCTCAATAATAAGTGAGGTACATTATTGAACCGCTACTGGAAAGAGCAAATGTATGGGATTTTCTAGCTGCTAGTGTTCCTCAAATTACATAATTTTTCGTAGGATTAAATGAACAATTAAAATAAGCAAAAAATACAGGGTGTCTCATTCGAAAATCGAAAGTTGGTATTGTTTCCGGCATAATGTAAAACGAAATGTCAATCATATTAAAGTTATCAAATTCACAATGTTGTCTTCTATCCGATTCCCAAATCTCATCAAAATATTCCAAATAGAAAAAAGTTACAGTAGTGGCCCTAGTTTCAGTTACATGTGGTATATTATCCTCTAGTGTACTGGAAAAAACTCTTTCCTTTTTCAGATTTTTTTATACGATCATTTTTTCGATCATATTTATGTGGTCAGCTGGAAATTGTGGAAATCATTATTTAGTCCGTTACCTTTGGCCAAATTATAAGAATTTAGTTTGTCATTGTTGAGACTTGATATAAATTGGTGAATGCGCCAGGTTAACAAACAGCAGACGTTAAGAATTCCAGAAGATTTTGTATATGTCGATGAATTTCAATATTTGACTTAATTATTGGATTACTTATCATTTTTATTTGGGGACTTGTTATAATGTTCAAGTATTAACCAATTATCAAATTCAAAATGTTGTCTTCTATCTGATTCCCAAATCTCATCAAAATATTCCAAATAGAAAAAAGTTACAGGGGTGGCCCTAGTTTCAGTTATAACCGGTATGTTCAAATATACACCCAAGTTCGAACTACTTCATATATCATAATTCTAATTTAAAACTATTTTTGCGGATTTCTTTTTTAGAAATTTAAGGTGCTGAAAACCTCAATGATAAGTGAGGTACACTACTGAACCGATACTGGAAAAAGCAAATGTAATTGTTCGTCGGGATTTTCTAGATTCTAGTGTTCCACAAATGCTACAATTTTTCGTAGGATTAAATGAACAATTAAAATGAGCAACAAAATACAGGGTGTCTCATTTGAAAATCGAAAGTTGGTATCGTTTCTGGCATAACCGTAAACGAAATGTCAAACATATTAATGTTACCAAATTCAAAATGTTGTCTTCTATCCGATTCCCAAATCTCATCAAAATATTTCAAATAGAAAAAAAGTTACAGGGGTGGCCCTAGTTTCAGTTACATGTGGTATATCATCCTCTAGTGTACTGGAAAAAACGCTTTCCTTTATCAGATTTTTTTATACGATCATATTTTTGTGGTCTGTTGGAAATTGTGGTAATCATTGTTTAGTCCGTTACCTTTGGCCAAATTATAAGAATTTAGTTTGCCATTGTTGAGACTTGATATAAATTGGTGAATGCGCCAGGTTAACAAACAGCAGACGTTAAGAATTCCAGAAGATTTTGTATATGTCGATGAATTTCAATATTTGACTTAATTATTGGATTACTTATCATTTTTATTTGGGGACTTGTTTAATGTTCAAGTATTAACCAATTATCAAATTCAAAATGTTGTCTTCTATCTGATTCCCAAATCTCATCAAAATATTCCAAATAGAAAAAAAGTTACAGGGGTGGCCCTAGTTTCAGTTATAACCGGTATGTTCAAATATACACCCAAGTTCGAACTACTTCATATATCATAATTCTAATTTAAAACTATTTTTGCGGATTTCTTTTTTAGAAATTTAAGGTGCTGAAAACCTCAATGATAAGTGAGGTACATTACTGAACCGATACTGGAAAAAGCAAATGTAATTGTTCGTCAGGATTTTCTAGATTCTAGTGTTCCACAAATGCTACAATTTTTCGTAGGATTAAATGAACAATTAAAATGAGCAACAAAATACAGGGTGTCTCATTTGAAAATCGAAAGTTGGTATCGTTTCTGGCATAACCGGAAACGAAATGTCAAACATATTAATGTTACCAAATTCAAAATGTTGTCTTCTATCCGATTCCCAAATCTCATCAAAATATTTCAAATAGAAAAAAAGTTACAGGAGTGGCCCTAGTTTCAGTTACATGTGGTATATCATCCTCCTCTTCTTCTTCAAGTGCCATGCAGATTCCTGCGTAGGCGTCCATCCTTTCACTCATCATATGATTCTATTGATTGCAGCATTTTGTAGTGTCTGGAAGTCCTGTATTCCTGTCCACTGTTGTATGTTTCGTAGCCAGGATAGTTTTCTCCTACCTACTCCTCTTTTTCCTCCTTCTATTTTACCCTGGAGGATAAGACGCTGGAAGTGATAGCGTTCTCCGCGCAGTACATGTCCAAGGTAGCCAATCTCTCTTCTTTTGATGTTTTCGAAAAGTTCACGGTCTATCAAACCAGTTCTTCTCAGAATATCCTCATTCGTTACATGTTCAACCCACGATACCCTCAGCATCCGTCGTAGGGTCCACATCTCGAAGGCCTCAATTTTATTTATAATTGCTGTTTTCAACGTCCATGCTTCGACTCCGTACAAGAAAACGGGCCAGACGTAACATTTTACCATTCTATATCTGAGATTGAGATTAAGGTTTTTGTCTGTCAAGAATTTTTTAAGTTTTATAAACGTTGTTCGAGCATGCTCGATTCTGCATTTCATTTCTTGATCTGGGTCCCAGTTTTGGTTGATCATGCATCCCAAGTATTTAAATTGAGTTACTTGTTCAATGTTTTCTCCATTTATGGATATTATGGCATTTGGGCCATCGTTTCTGCTAATGGCCATACATTTGGTTTTACGGATGTTAATTTTCAAACCCAATCTCTGGCTTTCTTGATTGACCTTATCTAGTAGAGCTTGCAGGTCATTTGCACTATCTGCCAGTATCACGGTGTCATCCGCGTATCGAATATTGTTGATGGGAATTCCGTTTACTTTAATACCCATGGGACTGTCGGAGATTGACTCGATGAAAGCTCTTTCCACATATAAGTTGAACAACATCGGAGACAAGATACACCCCTGGCGGACGCCTTTTTTATTTCAAAATCCTCAGTGTTCCTCCATTTTGAATTCGGATTTCTGCTTTTTGGTTCCAGTATAGATTACCTATAAGTCTGATATCCTTTCCATCCAGCCCCAAGTCTCTAAGATATGATATGAGGAGGTCGTGCTTTACATTATCAAATGCCTTCTCGTAGTCGATAAAGCACAGAAAAACGTTCTTTCTTTGGTCTTGGCAATTCTGCACTAATGTTTGGAGACTAAATATGGCTTCTCTTGTTCCAAAACCGTTCTTAAATCCAAATTGACTGGCACCACTCACTTCCTCGCACCTCCTGTATAGTCTCATGTGTAGAACTCGAAGGAAGAGTTTGAGGAAATGACTCATTAGACTAATGAGGCGGTAATCTTTACATCATCCTCTAGTGTACTGGAAAAAACGCTCTCCTTTTTCAGAGTTTTTTATACGATCATATTTTTGTGGTCTGTTGGAAATTGTGGTAATCATTGTTTAGTCCGTTACCTTTGGCCAAATTAAAATAATTTAGTTTGCCATTGTTGAGACTTGATATAAATTGGTGAATGCGCCAGGTTAACAAACAGCAGACGTTAAGAATTCTTGAAGATTTTGTAAATGTCGATGAATTTCAATATTTGACTTAATTATTGGATTACTTATCATTTTTATTTGGGGACTTGTTATAATGTTTAAGTATTAACTAAGTATATTGGGCTGTAATTAGTTTTTTAGAAATTTGAGGTGCTGAAAACCTCAATAATAAGTGAGGTACATTATTGAACCGATACTGGAAAGAGCAAATGTAATTGTTCGTCAGGATTTTCTAGATTCTAGTGTTCCACAAATGCCATAATTTTTCGTAGGATTAAAAGAAAAATCGAAATAAGCAACAAAATACAGTCTCATTTGAAAATCGAAAGTTGGTAGCGTTTCTGGCATAACCGTAAATGAAATGTCAAACATTTTAATGTTACGAAATTCAAAATGTTGTCTTCTATCCGATTCCCAAATCTCATCAAAATATTCCAGATAGAAAAAAAAGTTACAGGGGTGGTCCTAGTTTCAGTTACATGTGGTATATCATCCTCTAGTGTACTGGAAGAAACGCTTTCCTTTTTCAGATTTTTTTATACGATCATATTTTTGTGGTCTGTTGGAAATTGTGGTAATCATTGTTTAGTCCGTTACCTTTGGCCAAATTATAATAATATGGTTTGCCATTGTTGAGACTTGATATAAATTGGTGAATGCGCCAGGTTAACAAACAACAGACGTTAAGAATTCTTGAAGATTTTGTAAATGTCGATGAATTTCAATATTTAACTTAATTATTTGATTACTTATCATTTTATTTGGGGACTTGTTATAATGTTCAAGTATTAACCAAGTATATTGAGCTGTAATTAATTTTTAAAATTTAAGGTGCTGAAGAACTCCATAATAAGTGGGGTACATTATTGAACCGATACTGGTAAGAGCAAATGTATGGGATTTTCTAGCTGCTAGTGTTCCACAAATGCTATAATTTTTCGTAGGATTAAATGAACAATCAAAATAAGCAGAAACTACAGGGTGTCTCTTTCGAAAATCGAAAGTTGGTATCGTTTCCGGCATAACGGAAAACGAAATGTCAAACATATTAAAGTTATCAAATTCACAATGTTGTCTTCTATCCGATTCCCAAATCTTATCAAAATATTCCAAATAGAAAAAAAGTTACAGGGGTGGCCCTAGTTTCAGTTACATGTGGTATATCATCCTCTAGTGTACTGGAAAAAACGCTTTCTTTTTTCAGATTTTTTTATACGATCATATTTTTGTGGTCTGTTGGAAATTGTGGTAATCATTGTTTTGTCTGTTACCTTTGGCCAAATTATAAGAATTTAGTTTGCCATTGTTGAGACTTGATATAAATTGGTGAATGCGCCAGGTTAAAAACAGCAGACGTCAGAATTCTTGAAGATTTTGTAAATGTCGATGAACTTAAATATTTGACTTAATTATTTGCTTACTTATCATTTTTATTTGCGGACTTGTTATAATGTTCAAGTATTAACCAAGTATATTGAGCTGTAATTAATTTTTAGGAATTTGAGGTGCTGAAAACCTCAATAATAAGTGAGGTACATTATTGAACCGATACTGGAAAGAGCAAATGTATGGGATTTTCTAGATACCAGTGTTCCACAAATGCTATAATTTTTCGTAGGATTAAATGAACAATTGAAATAAGCAAAAAAATACAGGATGTCTCATTCGAAAATCGAAAGTTGGTATCGTTTCCGGCATAACCGAAAACGAAATGTCAAACATATTAAAATTATCAAATTCACAATGTTGTCTTCTATCCGATTCCCAAATCTCATCAAAATATTCTAAATAGAAAAAAAGTTACAGGGGTGGCCCTAGTTTTAGTTACAAGTGGTATATCATCCTTTAGTGTACTGGAAAAACGCTTTCTTTTTTCAGATTCTTTTATACAATCATTTTTTCGATCATATTTTTGTGGTCTGTTGGAAATTGTGGTAATCATTGTTCAGTCCGTTACCTTTGGCCAAATTATAAGAATTTAGTTTGCCATTGTTGAGACTTGATATAAATTGGTGAATGCGCCAGGTTAATAAAGAGCAGACGTTAAGAATTCTTGAAGATTTTGTAAATGTCGATGAATTTCAATATTTGACTTAATTACTTGATTACTTATCACTTTTAATTGGGGAATTGTTATAATGTTCAAGTATTAACCGAGTATATTGAGCTGTAATTAATTTTTTAGAAATTTAAGGTGCTGAAAACCTCAATAATAAGTGGGGTACATTATTGAACCGATACTGGAAAGAGCAAATGTATGGGATTTTCTAGATACCAGTGTTCCACAAATGCTATAATTTTTCGTAGGATTAAATGAACAATTGAAATAAGCAAAAAAATACAGGATGTCTCATTCGAAAATCGAAAGTTGGTATCGTTTCCGGCATAACCGAAAACGAAATGTCAATCATATTAAAGTTATCAAATTCACAATGTTGTCTTCTATCCGATTCCCAAATCTCATCAAAATATTCTAAATAGAAAAAAAGTTACAGGGGTGGCCCTAGTTTTAGTTACAGGTGGTATATCATTCTTTAGTGTACTGGAAAAACGCTTTCTTTTTTCAGATTCTTTTATACGATCATTTTTTCGATCATATTTTTGTGGTCTGTTGGAAATTGTGGTAATCATTGTTCAGTCCGTTACCTTTGGCCAAATTATAAGAATTTACTTCGCCATTGTTGAGACTTGATATAAATTGGTGAATGCGCCAGGTTAATAAAGAGCAGACGTTAAGAATTCTTGAAGATTTTGTAAATGTCGATGAATTTCAATATTTGACTTAATTACTTGATTACTTATCACTTTTAATTGAGGACTTGTTATAATGTTCAAGTATTAACCGAGTATATTGAGCTGTAATTAATTTTTAGAAATTTAAGGTGCTGAAAACCTCAATAATAAGTGAGGTACTTTATTGAATCGATACTGGAAAGAGCAAATGTAATTGATCGTCAGGATTTTCTAGATGCTAGTGTTCCACAAATGCTATAATTTTTCGTAGGATTAAATGAAAAATTGAAATAAGTAACAAAATACAGGGTGTCTCATTTGAAAATCGAAAGTTGGTATCGTTTCCGACATAACCGAAAACAAAATGTGAAACATATTAACATTAATGTTATCAAATTCAAAATGTTGTCTTCTATCCGATTCCCAAATCTCATCAAAATATTCCAAATAGAAAAAGAGTTACAGGGGTGGCCCTAGTTTCAGTTACATGTGGTATATCATCCTCTAGTGTACTGGAAAAAACTCTTTCCTTTTTCAGATTTTTTTATACGATCATATTTTTGTGGTCAGCTGGAAATTGTGGTAATCATTGTTTAGTCCGTTACCTTTGGCCAAATTATAATAATTTAGTTTGCCATTGTTGAGACTTGATATAAATTGGTGAATGCGCCAGGTTAACAAACAGCAGACGTTGCGAATTCTTGAAGATTTTGTAAATGTCGATGAATTTCAATATTTGACTTAATTATTTGATTACTTATCATTTTTATTTGGGGACTTGTCATAATGTTCAAGTATTATCCAATTATAAAATTCAAAATGTTGTCTTCTATCTGATTCCCAAATCCCATCAAAATATTCCAAATAGAAAAAAAGTTACAGGGGTGGCCCTAGTTTCAGATATAACCGGTATGTTCAAATATACACCCAAGTTCGAACAACTTCATATATCATAATTCTAATTTAAAACCACTCTTGCGGATTTCTTTTTCAAACATATTTAATTATAGCATTAAATTTCACCGCCGCCTGGTAATGTGCATTTCGTGACTGAGCTGCAGCTCGCTGCACACATTTCCACATTTCATATTTTCCACCAGACGGACTGCATTATTCCGACCTAATTTGTTTCGGATTTTTCTGAAATCGCCAGACCGTTAGGTAACTACCAACTTTAATTAACATGAATAACGAAATAAATTTCAGGACGCTCCAGTTTTTCGTGGCTCTAGAAATGAAAGCAACTCGAGATGCACATATCGATCCGGTTCGGTGAAGGATTGAAGACGAAGCATCTGACGAAAGCGCAGCTTTAAATTGTCCTTCGAAAATAAACAAAATTTACACGCTAATATATCGCCGAGCTAACACTTAAATAATTCATTTTTAATCAAATCCTACATGAGCTGTCGAATTTTACTTGCTATTTTATATATCTATATACTGGGTGATTCACCAGTGGCGCCGTGCTCTGTAGCTCGTACACTCTTGAAGATTTCATTTTTGTTCGAACGGTATTGTATTTAAAAAGTAAAAATCGACTTCAGCAATTTGTTTTGAAATAAACCGAGTGTCCCAATTTTCAATAAAAAAATCTAGGTAGGTTTTTTCAGATTGGAAGACCACCTTCTGTTGAAGATTCAAGGACATCCTAATCTCTGCCATAATCTCTTTGAGTAATAAATTTTTTTGTGAGTAGTTTCGTCACAATTTTTTTTCCGTAAGAATTCATGAAAATAGGCTCTCACATCATCACATGCCCCTTCGGCCAGAGAGGATGAATACTTTCTTCCTTTCGTTTTCTTATTGCCCAAGGATAACTTTATCGCTGAACTGAAATAGATTATGCTCATTTTATACAGGAGTGACTCAAAAAAATATTGAATATTTAAATTTTAAAAATATCATATTTTGATTTCTTCAAATGGAACATCCTGTATTTTATTATTCATGTCAATGCATAAAATATAAACTTCATCCAATGCGATTTTACTTTGTTTTTTATTTAAAATATTTTTATTAGTTCGGGATTGTAACGATTATTTTCGGCAAACTGTTCAATCAAATTAAATTCTTTGTTGAAATTTTCTGGTGATAACGGGATGTTAATCAATCTATGAATAAAACTATTGAATGCTGACATTTTATGTTGATACGGATGACACGACGAGTTATGTATTATAATATCTGTATGTGACGGCTTATGGTAAATTGCGAAAACATGTTTTCCATTTTCATTGGAAATTGTTACATCTAAGAAATTTATTGAATTATTGCTTTCTATTTCGGTTGTGAATCCAATTTTAGGATGTAATGAATTTATATAATTTTCGAAAATTTTCAAATATCTGTTCCTATGAAGCAAATAATGATATCGTCTACATAGCGATACCAGTATAAACAATATTTACTGAGTGGATGATTATGAATTAATTTCTCGAAGTTATTCATGAATATTTCTGCTAACAAAGGACTTAACGGTTTGCCCATAATCAAGCCGTCTTCAATAGTATGATATTTGTTATTGAAATGGAAATAATTTTGATCTAAACAAATTTGTTATAATGAAAGAATATCTCATTTAATGATAGTATTGACATGATTCTTTTCTAATAATTCTTCAACTAAGTAGTACCTACCTTTCGGAGGAATGTTGGGAAATAGATTCTTAACATCGAAAAAATTAGTTTGGAATTAAGTGGTATAATGGTATCTTTGATATTGGCAATTAGTTAGTTTGAATTTTTGAACGAAAATTTAGATTTAAAATTGCAAATCTATTTTCGGGTACATCTTCTTCAGTGTTTTGTTTTAATTTTTAAGAAAATGTACTCTGGACACTTCATCATCCGCTGTTCTGTTTTTATTAATGAAAATAGGATCTCACATCTTCGCATGCTTCTTCGGCCAGAGAGGATGAATACTTTTTTCCTTTCGTTTTATTATTGCCCAAGAATAACTTTATTGATGAATTGAAATAGATTATGCTCATTTTATACAGGAGTGACTCAAAAAATTATTGAATATTGTAATTTTAAAAATATCATCTTGATTTTTTCAAATGGAACATCCTGTATATTATTATTTAGTCAACGCATAAAATATTGTGCCATATTGTTGCGGAAGTAACCTTAACTTAATCTTCGATCATTTTCGAAATATACGATCATTTTTTTCAATTTATCGACAGGGTAAACTTCATCCAATGCGATTTTACTTTGTTTTTATTTAAAATATTTTTATTAGTTTGGGATTGTAACGATTATTTTCGGCAAATTGTTCAATCAAATTAAATTCTTTGTTGAAATTTTCTGGTGATAACGGGATGTTAATCAATCTATGAATAAAACTATTGAATGCTGACATTTTATGTTCATACGGATGACACGACGAGTTATGTATTATAATATCTGTATGTGACGGTTTATGGTAAATTGCGAAAACATGTTTTCCATTTTCATTAGAAATTGTTACGTCTAAGGAATTTATTGAATTATTGCTTTCTATTTCGGTTGTGAATTCAATTTTTGGATGTAATGAATTTATATAATTTTCGAAAATTTTCAACTATCTGTTCCTATGAGGCAAATAATGATATCATCTACATAACGATACCAGTATAAACAATATTCACTAAGTGGATGATTATGAATTAATTTCTCTAAATTATTCATGAATATTTCTGCTAACAAAGGACTTAACGGATTGCCCATAATCAAGCCGTCTTCAATAGTATAATATTTGTTATTGAAATGGAAATAATTTTGATCTAAACAAATTTGTAATAATGAAAGAATATCTGATTTAATGATAGTATTGACATGATTCTTTTCTAATAATTCTTCAACTAAGTAGTACGTATCTTTCGGAGGAATGTTGGGAAATAGATTCTTAACATCGAAAAAATTAGTTTTGAATTAGGTGTTATAATGGTATCTTTGATATTGGCAATTAGTTAGTTTGAATTTTTGAACGAAAATTTAGATTTAAAATTGCAATGTTATTTTCGGGTACATTTTCCTCAGTGTTTTGTTTTAATTTTTAAGAAAATGTACTCTGGACACTTCATCATCCGCTGTTCTGTTTTTCATTCATGAAAATAGAATCTCACATCATCACATGCTTCTTCGGCCAGAGAGGATGAATACTTTTTTCCTTTCGTTTTATTATTGCCCAAGGATAACTTTATTGATGAATTGAAATAGATTATCCTCATTTTATACAGGAGTGACTCAAAAAAATATTGAATATTTAAATTTTAAAAATATTATATCTTGATTTCTTCAAATGAAACATCCTGTATTTTATTATTCATGTCAATGCATAAAATATTGTGCCATATTTTTGCGGAAGTAACCTTAACTTAATCTTCGATCATTTTCGAAATATACGATCATTTTTTTCAATTTATCGACAGGGTAAACTTCATCCAATGCGATTTTACTTTGTTTTTATTTAAAATATTTTTATTAGTTTGGGATTGTAACGATTATTTTCGGCAAATTGTTCAATCAAATTAAATTCTTTGTTGAAATTTTCTGGTGATAACGGGATGTTAATCAATCTATGAATAAAACTATTGAATGCTGACATTTTATGGTTGATATGGATGAAACGACGAGTTATGTATTATAATATCTGTATGTGACGGTTTATGGTAAATTGCGAAAACATGTTTTCCATTTTCATTGGAAATTGTTACGTCTAAGGAATTTATTGAATTATTGCTTTCTATTTCGGTTGTGAATTCAATTTTTGGATGTAATGAATTTATATAATTTTCGAAAATTTTAACTGTCCATCTGTTCCTGTGAAGCAAGTAATGATATCGTCTACATAGCGATACCAGTATAAACAATATTCACTAAATGGATGATTATGAATTGATTTCTCTAAATTATTCATGAATATTTCTGCTAACAAAGGACTTAACGGATTGCCCATAATCAAGCTGTCTTCAATAGTATAATATTTGTTATTGAAATGGAAATAATTTTGATCTAAACAAATTTGTAATAATGAAAGAATATCTGATTTAATGATAGTATTGACATGATTCTTTTCTAATAATTCTTCAACTAAGTAGTACGTATCTTTCGGAGGAATGTTGGGAAATAGATTCCTAACATCGAAAAAATGAGATTGGAATTAGGTGGTATAATGGAATCTTTGATATTGGCAATTAGTTAGTTTGAATTTTTGAACGAAAATTTAGATTTAAAATTGCAATGTTATTTTCGGGTACATTTTCCTCAGTGTTTTGTTTTAATTTTAAGAAAATGTACTCTGGACACTTCATCATCCGCTGTTCTGTTTTTCATTCATGAAAATAGAATCTCACATCATCACATGCTTCTTCGGCCAGAGAGGATGAATACTTTTTCCTTTCGTTTTATTATTGCCCAAGGATAACTTTATTGATGAATTGAAATAGATTATCCTCATTTTATACAGGAGTGACTCAAAAAATATTGAATATTTAAATTTTAAAAATATTATATCTTGATTTCTTCAAATGAAACATCCTGTATTTTATTATTCATGTCAATGCATAAAATATTGTGCCATATTTTTGCGGAAGTAACCTTAACTTATTCTTCGATCATTTTCGAAATATACAATTATTTTTTTCAATTAATCGACAGGGTAAACTTCATCCAATGCGATTTTACTTTGTTTTTATTTACAATATTATTTATTAGTTTGGGATTGTAACGATTATTTTCGGCAATTTGTTTAATCAAATTTAATTCTTTGTTGAAATTTTCTGGTGTTAATCAATCTATGAATAAAACTGTTGAATGCTGACATTTTATGTTCATACGGATGACACGACGAGTTATGTATTATAATATCTGTATGTGACGGATTATGGTAAATTGCGAAAACATGTTTTCCATTTTCATTGGAAATTGTTACGTATAAGGAATTTATTGAATTATTGATTTCTATTTCGGTTGTGGATTCAATTTTTGGATGTAATGAATTTATAAAATTTTCGAAAATTTTAACTGTCCATCTGTTCCTGTGAAGCAAGTAATGATATCGTCTACATAGCGATACCAGTATAAACAATATTCACTAAATGGATGATTATGAATTGATTTCTCTAAATTATTCATGAATATTTCTGCTAACAAAGGACTTAACGGATTGCCCATAATCAAGCTGTCTTCAATAGTACAATATTTGTTATTGAAATGGAAATAATTTTGATCTAAACAAATTTGTAATAATGAAAGAATATCTGATTTAATGATAGTATTGACATGATTCTTTTCTAATAATTCTTCAACTAAGTAATACGTATCTTTCGGAGGCATGTTGGGAAATAGATTCCTAACATCGAAAAAATGAGATTGGAATTAGGTGGTATAATGGTATCTTTGATATTGGCAATTAGTTAGTTTGAATTTTGACCGAAAATTTAGATTTAAAATTGCAAATCTATTTTCGGGTACATCTTCTTCAGTGTTTTGTTTTAATTTTTAAGAAAATGTACTCTGGACACTTCATCATCCGATGTTCTGTTTTTCATTAATGAAAATAGGATCTCACATCTTCGCATGCTTCTTCGGCCAGAGAGGATGAATACTTTTTTCATTTCGTTTGATTATTGCCCAAGGATAACTTTATTGATGATTTGAAATAGATTATGCTCATTTTATACAGGAGTGACTCAAAAAATATTGAATATTTAAATTTTAAAAATATCATATCTTGATTTCTTCAAATGGAACATCCTGTACTTTATTATTCATGTCAATACGTAAAATGTTGTGCCATATTTTTGCGGAAGTAACCTTAACTTATTCTTCGATCATTTTCGAAATATACAATTATTTTTTCAATTTATCGACAGGGTAAACTTCATCCAATGCGATTTTACTTTGTTTTTATTTAAAATATTATTTATTAATTTGGGATTGTAACGATTATTTTCGGCAATTTGTTTATTCAAATTTAATTCTTTGTTGAAATTTTCTGGAGATAACGGGATGTTAATCAATCTATGAATAAAACTATTGAATGCTGACATTTTATGTTCATACGGATGACACGACGATTTATGTATTATAATATCTGTATGTGACGGCTTATGGTAAATTGCGAAAACATGTTTTTCATTTTCATTGGAAATTGTTACGTCTAAGAAATTTATTGAATTATTGCTTTCTATTTCGGTTGTGAATCCAATTTTGGGATGTAATGAATTTATATAATTTTCGAAAATTTTCAAATATCTGTTCCTATGAGGCAAATAATGATATCATCTACATAACGATACCAGTATAAACAATATTCACTAAGTGGATGATTATGAATTAATTTCTCTAAGTTATTCATGAAAATTTCTGCTAACAAAGGACTCAACGGATTGCCCATAATCAAGCCGTCTTCAATAGTATAATATTTGTTATTGAAATGGAAATAATTTTGATCTAAACAAATTTGTAATAATGAAAGAATATCTGATTTAATGATAGTATTGACATGATTCTTTTCTAATAATTCTTCAACTAAGTAGTACGTATCTTTCGGAGGAATGTTGGGAAATAGATTCTTAACATCGAAAAAATTAGTTTTGAATTAGGTGTTATAATGGTATCTTTGATATTGGCAATTAGTTAGTTTGAATTTTTGAACGAAAATTTAGATTTAAAATTGCAATGTTATTTTCGGGTACATTTTCCTCAGCGTTTTGTTTTAATTTTTAAGAAAATGTACTCTGGACACTTCATCATCCGCTGTTCTGTTTTTCATTCATGAAAATAGGATCTCACATCATCGCATGCTCCTTCGGCCAGAGAGGATGAATACTTTTTTCCTTTCGTTTGATTATTGCCCAAGGATAACTTTATTGATGAATTGAAATAGATTATGCTCATTTTATACAGGAGTGACTCAAAAAAATATTGAATATTTAAATTTTAAAAATATCATATCTTGATTTCTTCAAATGAAACATCCTGTATTTTATTATTCATGTCAATGCATAAAATATTGTGCCATATTTTTGCGGAAGTAACCTTAACTTAATCTTCGATCATTTTCGAAATATACGATCATTTTTTTCAATTAATCGACAGGGTAAACTTCATCCAATGCGATTTTACTTTGTTTTTATTTAAAATATTATTTATTAGTTTGGGATTGCAACGATTATTTTCGGCAATTTGTTCAGTCAAATTTAATTCTTTGTTGAAATTTTCTGGCGATAACGGGATGTTAATCAATCTATGAATAAAACTGTTGATATTTTATGTTCATACGGATGACACGACGAGTTATGTATTATAATATCTGTATGTGACGGCTTATGGTAAATTGCGAAAACATGTTTTCCATTTTCATTGGAAATTGTTACGTCTAAGAAATTTATTGAATTATTGCTTTCTATTTCGGTTGTGAATTCAATTTTTGATGTAATGAATTTATATAATTTTCGGAAATTTTCAAGTATCTGTTCCTATGAAGCAAATAATGATATCGTCTACATAGCGATACCAGTATAAACAATATTCACTAAGTGGATGATTATGAATTAATTTCTCTAAATTATTCATGAATATTTCTGCTAACAAAGGACTTAACGGATTGCCCATAATGAAGCCGTCTTCACTAGTATAACATTTGTTATTGAAATGGAAATAATTTTGATCTAAACAAATACAAATTTGTAATAATGAAAGAATCTGATTTAATGATCGTATTGACATGATTCTTTTCTAATAATTCTTCAACTAAGTAGTACCTATCTTTCGGAGGAATGTTGGGAAATAGATTCTTAACATCGAAAAAAATTAGTTTGGAATTAGGTGGTATAATGGTATCTTTGATATTGGCAATTAGTTTGTATGAATTTTTGACCGAAAATTGAGATTTAAAATTGCAATGTTATTTTCGGGTACATTTTCTTCAGTGTTTTGTTTTAATTTTTAAGAAAATGTACTCTGGACACTTCATCATCCGCTGTTCTGTTTTTCATTCATGAAAATAGGATCTCACATCATCGCATGCTTCTTCGGCCAGAGAGGATGCATACTTTTTTCCTTTCGTTTTCTTATTGCTCAAGGAAAGCTCTATTGATGAATTGAAATAGATTATCCTCATTTAATACAGGAGTGACTCAAAAAAATTATTGAATATTGTCATTTTGAAAATATCATATCTTGATTTTTTCAAATGGAACATCTTGTATTTTATTATTCATGTTAACGCATAAAATATTGTGCCATATTTTTGCAGAAGTAACCTTATCTTTATCTTTGACCATTTTCGAAATAAAAAAATGAACTAAAATAATAAAATCAGAGGTTGCGAAAGAAGAGTTTATTAGTACGTATCATTATACTCGATCAGAGAAATGGAGATATTTTAAGGTAGTCGTGAATTAAATACGTAATAGATTAGTTTTTGGTGAGATGATCTACAAGGTGTTTAACTATTTCAATAAGTGTTCGAAATGTTGCCTGTTTCTTTGTAGACACAACTCAATCCTTCTAAGGAAAGACCGTCGAACTCTCGACAACTTTTGCGGATTAACTGACTGAAAGGCGTCGACTATTCTGTCTCATATCCAACTGTGTTGTAGAAGGAATCTGGTAAACGATATCCTTTATATAACCCCTCAAGAAAAAATCTAGACCTAGCTGGCCATCTAACAGGACCACCACGTCCTATCCATTTGTTTGGAAATACATGATTCAAATGCTCCCTAACCTGATGTGAGAATGTGCCGGTGCTCCATCCTGTTGAAACCACAAATCATGTCTTATATGCTCTGGTACATCGGGAAGTAACATTGGTAGATGATTTTGCAGCAAATCTAAATACATTTCACTATTGAGGTGCCCGTCGAAAAAGTGTCGCCCAATTAGATAACCATCTACTATAGCGGCCCATATATTCAAGGACCAATGATGCTGGTGATCTATTTGTCTCATGAGGTGTGGATTTTCCGTGGAGTAATGTGTGATATTTAACTTCTTACAATTTGTGTTATTCTTTTGAGAATAGAACGATGACATTTATGTTTTAATTTTTGAAATCAAAGCTACGCTCGATAGTTATTTCGATCGAATAGTAAAGCAATTAATTTTTTACTCTTCGTGAAATAGTTCTGTAAACTTGTTATAGTTTTGTCAATAATAGCATAACCTACAATCGCTGCATTAGCGGACCGATGTTATTTATTTTAATGATGAAAGTACGAATATTCGACAATAAATCACTGAACATATATTTAATATCAAAAGAATCATTACCTTTATCGCCGCAATAAACAATTGACACCATATTCTCTTTTCACTGCACTTCATACTTGACGAAAACATGTAAATGTATTATTGTACAGCAGCTGTCCACGCGGACACACTCAATTAGGAGAGAGACAGATGTCGAACGCTGACGAACCAAAGGCCGATAGTACCTCTTTGTCGCTCGTTCCACGCTCTCGCTTGCACTTCAAGCCTTAAATGGAACGCCTCAGAGCGAGGTAACGCCGCATGAGTCATGTTTTTTCGTGCGTGCAGCGGGCTCTATCGAATTATAAGACGTTGTCACGTCAAAAAAGGAATTTCTGTTAGATGAATCATTTTCAAAGTCACGAAGAATTCATGTCCGCAAATTTCATTATTTTAATGTAGGTATTTGTTTATGTAACCTGTGACATGTCATGTAATCAACTGTTTTTCGTGACAAATATATATCCTTCTTATTCTTATTCCTAATTCGTGATAAAACTCCTTATACATTCTTTATCTGCATATATAAGTTCCAAATTGCAAGCCAAGTGAATTAACATATTTTCTAACATAATGTAATTCAATTTCCAGGCAACTGGAGCCCTGGAAGAACATCGAAAGATGCGAGAATACCTCAATAGGATGGAACGCGATGGAGTCCAAAGGGTCAAGATGTTTCTAGTAATAACAGCAGCCTATGTGTTATTTTGGGGACCGCTATTTTTCGTCACGCTCGTTAATCATCCAATAGTAGGAAATCCTCTAGGCCACGAGGTATGAACAATAATTCATTTTCATATGTAGCTATCGGTCTGAAATTTTAGTAATTGATTCAGCTGGTCAGAAACCCTATTTCTGAAATATTTTCATCGCAATGGCACTTCCGTTCATACCAGAAGTGCATACCAACTTTGTTATTCTATATAGAACAAATAGAGATCTAGCAGGAGTAGCTATTTTACGTAAAAAACTTCAAAAAATCTAAAAATTTTATTAGACTTGTAAAGCACTTATCCCCTAAATACATGGAGGGTAAAAACTGTTAGGGAGAGTTTACCCTGAGCGCATATGGGCGAAATTAAAGAACAACATCTTATGAAATACTATATTTTTAAACAATGTCTTGAATTTCAGCAAATTCCGTTGAAAAACCCAGATTTCAACGTAAAAATCAATCTATTTTTTCAAATTTTAGGAGTAAATATTCCAGCAGGGATGCATTTTAGGAAAAATGTTTGTTGCGACATTATTCTGATGTGATCTATCAAATTCCTTATTCTGGAACATATTATATTCGATTCTATAATACAGGGTGTTACATAATAATGTCATAACTTGAGGGGGTAAATCTACATGCAATTTTAAGAAAAAAAGTTGATATAAACATAGGTTCGCAAAAGCTTCGTTGCGGAGCTACAGGGTATTGAAATTTCTGGAAAAAATTGGGTTTTCTTCAAAACTCCTGCAGTTTTTGAAATATTCAGTCCCAATTAGAAATTCAAGCTATTTTTTACAGCCTCCATGATTACACGTCCTAAATTTTAACTAGAATCTACGAGGTAATTTCTTTTCCGGAGCCATGTTTTCTTTTGCCCTTTCAAACTGTTTTGCAGTACGCCACTGATTAGCTTCCAATCAATTTTCGCCATCATCGTTCAATTTAGAAACTTTTTTGACACTTGCAATTTTTTTGTATCTCCTAACCGTTCTCGAGCAAAAAATTATTAAACGATTGTATGCATTCGCCGAATTGAAAGCAAAAATTACTTTGAGTTGGCTTTGATTTTTTTCATTTATTTATTAATTTTGACAGTTGCTAAAGTTGAACCAGTGTCTGCTAGAATTGTTTATTAAATTAACGATTAGTTTTAAGACTTTTGAAGTTATTGCTGTAAGAAAAAATGGCTAATTTTACTAACGCCAAATTGGCTGATATCCATCACATGTTTTTTTTCAAATATTCACAGAAAGTTGAGGAAAACTGGTACTTTCACTGCAAATAATCATTTAAAAGGGGCAACTAAAACTATGAGAACTCCAGATATTGAAGAAGCAGTTTTGACTTGTATTGATTTGAATCCTCATATGAGTAAAAGAATTATTGGAAATCAGTTGAATATTTTACATGTTCTAGTTTGGAGGATTCTCCACGACTTTTTATTGTACCCGTTTCATATTCAACGCGTCTAAACTCTACTTCCTCAAGATTTTCCTTCAAGACTGAATTTCTGCCGATGGTTCTTAGATAAAATGCTCTTTTTGATAGCAAAACAGTAACTTTTCGAGAACTGCTATCACAAATTTTCACAATAATCATTATTGGGCTGAGGAAAACCCCATTTGATTGAAGAATCTCATCATCAAGAACAATTGTCACTAAATGTCTAGGTCAGAACAATTGGAAATTATTTGATTGGGCTATTTTTTTGTCTAACAGACTAACGGTCCCGCTTATCAGCAATTTCTTGAGGAGGAGTTACCTTTATTGCTCGAGGATGTGCCACTTTTGGTGAGAAACATAATGTGGTTCATTCATTACGGGGCACCAGCACGTTTTAGTGGAGAAGCTAGGGAATTCTGGAATAATACATTCAACAACCGATGGATAGGTCGGGGTGGGCCAGAACCATGGCCTCCTAGGTCCCCAGACTTAAATAGTTTAAGACTTTTTCTTATGGGGATATTTCAAAAGTTTAGTTTATACCACTCCAGTGAGCACTGTAGAAGAATTGAAAAATCGAATAATAATCTCTTGTGACAAGATAAGAAATACCCTAGGAATATTTCAAAGAGTGCGTGATAATATGCGAAAAAGGACAGCGGCCTGTATACTTGCAGGTGGAGGACACTTCCAACAATTTATTCAGTTTTTAATTGTTCTTTTTCAGTTTGATATTGAATAAGAATAAGTTGAGTCTCAGAAGACGAGCTATCTAAATAAAAGCAAATTTTGGACAAGTATTTCTATTATTTTTTATCTACACTCGGAGGCAAAATTAGCGGAACACTCGAAAATTTAACCAAATTCGAATTCCGATATTTTTCCTAATTCTCAACCGATTTAGATGATTTTTTCGGCAACTCTTCTGCTTTGTAGAAATTATAAGAGAAAAGAAAAAAATTTGAAAAATAATTTATACGGGGGTGAAACTAAAAGTGTTTTTTTTGTCAAAAATTCGTAAAACCCTGTGGAATTTCGTGGTCCGAGTTGAAACGTACAATATCATGGTCTGTCAAGACACATCTTCCTACAGTAACGCCCTTCTTGTTTTATGCATTTATCTCTATTTTTACAAGAGATATCCAATTTGAAGCGAAAAGTCACAAATTTCAAGAATTTATTTTTAATCTTGCGTAGGTGCATAACATCGCAGGTTAGCCAAAAAATGAAAACAAAATTAGAGAAGCGGAAATCTAACGAAATGAAAATTTTTGAAATTCACTGGCCAATTTCACGCTCCGGGAGAACAGTACACTGGAAAAATCGTTGATTTTGCACATTTATTTTTGAATTTTTTTGTGTGACACTCTATAATAATTATCATTCCTGTTCAAAATTGAGAGCAGGTGTGTATCCTGGCGATACACTCGTGAAATGAAATGACCATGTTGAGAAAAATGTTCATGATGACCCACAAAAAAAAAATTTGATTTTAGTAGCGAGTATGACCCCCCCGAGCTCTTATTACAGCGCGCATATGATTTCGCTTACTCCCAATGATGTTGTCTATCATCTGTTGAGGTATGTTGTCCCACTCTTCCACCAAAGCCAATGTCAGCTCTTCAACGTTGCCTGGATTCCGTTGTCGAACCCTTCTTCCAAGAATGTCCCAAACGTGTTCGATCGGGTTTAAATCCGGTGACCGCGACGGCCAGTCCATTCGTGTGATCCCAACTTCATTGAGATATTCTATCACTATGCGCGCAGTATGAGGGCGCGCGTTATCGTGCATAAAAAGGAAATTTTCCCCTATGTAAGTAGCAAAAGGCAAAACATGGGGCTCCGAGATTTCTGTTATATACCGATGGGCATTAAGTGATACATTGCTAATAATCTCCAGTTCTGTTCGTACTGCCAAGCATATGCCACCCCATATCATAACTGACCCCCCACCGTATTGCTCAGTTCCTGCGAAGTTCGCTTGATTGTACCGTTTCCCTCGATGCCTCCATATTTTATCTCTACCATCCACGAAATTCACACAATATCGGCTCTCATCACTAAATAAAACTCGTCTCCACTGATTGATTGTCCATGCTACATGCTCCCTAGCAAACGCCAATCTTGCTACCCGATGGGCTCTATCGAGTCTTGGTGCTCTTGCTTGCGCGTATGATCTCAGACCAACTTCATTTAATCGTCTTCTGACTGTCCTCACACTGACGTTAATGTTATCCACTGCTTGTAAAGGTTACGTGCCTGAACAGCAGTAAGACGAGATTTCTTATGGTTTGATTGACGATGAAACGGTCATGTATAGCGCGGGTTGCCCGATTTCTTCCTTGTCCTCGCCTCCTCACGTACAATCCAGTTTCCTGTAACGTCGGTAGATTCGATAGATAACCGAAGTCGAGACACTCAACATGGTACCGACTGAGCGGTAGGTGCGCCCTTCCTCGATCAATGTAACTGCCCTTGCTACTGAGGTTGGTGGTAAATCTCTCATTCTGAATGAAAAATACCGTTTCGAATCGTAAACAGTAAAAGAATCACAAAACACCGCAACCGATCGAATTTGTATCAAATCAAATAATGGAAAACTCTCATTCTTTAAACAAACAAACAAACGACAATTTCGACACGCCTGAGTGATAATAAGAAAATTCCAAATTGATAGACGAATTTTAATGACAATTTCTTGATTCAATGGAATTTCTCCAAAATGGTGATTTTCCACTTGAAATTAAATATATTTTGCAAAAATAGAGATAAACGCATGAAACAAGAAGGGCGTTACTGTAGGAAGATGTGTCTTGACAGACCATGATATTGTACGTTTCAACTCGGACCACGAAATTCCACAGGGTGTTACGAATTTTGACAAAAAAACACTTTTAGTTTTACCCCGTATAAAATTTTTTCAAATTTTTTGTTTTCTCTTATAATTTCTACAAAGCAGAAGAGTTGATCTATAACTTGCCGAAAAATAATCTAAATCGGTTGAGAATTAGGAAAAATATCGGACTTCGAATTTGGTTAAATTTTCGAGTGTTCCGCTAATTTTGACTCCGAGTGTATTTAGCGAATAACATACAATTCAAATAATAAAATTCAATAATTTTTCACTCTTAAACGGTTGGAGATATGAAAAAATTACAAGTGTCAAAAAAGTTTCTAAATTCAGATCAGTGGCGTAATGCAAAAAAGTTTGAGAGGGCAAAAGAAGACATGGCTCCGGAAAGAAAACACCTTGTCAATTTCAGTTGAAATCTAGGACGTGTAATGGATGGAGGCTATAAAAAATAGCTTGCATTCCAATTTGGGCTGAAGGCTCAATATCTCAAAAATTGCAGGAGTTTTAAAAAAAAATACAATTTTTTTCGAAAATTTCAACATCCTGTAGCTCCGTTCATGTTTATATAAACCTATTTTCTTAAAATTGCACGTAGATTCAAACCGTCAAGTTGTGAAATACTATTATGTAACACCGTGTATATGGGATTATGCATGACTGTTGAAACTACTGATTTATACCAGTTTCAGGCTAGTTCAGAAACTGCTCCACGTCGAAACGCAAACAACAACGAATCTCGAACTTTCTCAAAGGACTCCTTGAATACGCCGCCCCCAGTTTGTTGGTGTCAAGTTGTCTGCTACGAATTCGCGAAATTAGAAACGATATAATTTTCCAGATTAAAGGCTGCCGACGATGGCTGTTTAATCGCATTCGCTTTGTATTCAATTTCGAAAAGAAAAATATGCCAAAGAAACTGAGTTTGCTGAGAATATTATCCAATTTTCTGATTAATTTGTAATTTCGCCAAAGTGAATACAAAGACTTCAGCAGAGCGGAGATGAAAGTCATGAATATAAACAAGGAGTATTGATTAATTTTTACAAAAATTTACAAGAAAAGTTGAATCTAGAGTCAGTCAAGCAAGCCAAAAATGGCCATCATCAATGTATCTTCTTCTTCTTCTTCTTTAAATAGGACGATGTCCTGTTTTTCTGTTACAGCCCCTGCTGCGAACCGGAGCTCCAGCACTCATGCCATCGCTTTTTCGGCCTTCCTATGGGTCTTCTAGTGTTGGGTTTTTGTTTTTGCCCACTTCGCCATACGTTCGGGGCCCATTCTGTCTACGTGATCTCTCCATAGGCGTCGACGTGCTCTTGTCCACCTCACCACATTCTGGACACCTAGCTCTCTTAGCTTATCCTCATTCCTTATTCTATCTCTGCGTGTAATACCTCTTATAGCTCTTAGTGTTCTCATCTCTGTTGTCCTCATTAGTTGTTTTGTTTTTGTTGTCTCAGCTCTTGTGTCAACCGCATATGTCATCACGGGTCTCACACAGGTTTTATAGATTCGGACTTTGCTTTCTGTGCTTATGTACTTATTCCGCCAGATTACATCTCTCAGGAAGCCAGATATTCTCTATGCTTTCATTGTCTGCTGTTTTGCTTCTTGTAATAGTTGCCTATCGTTCGATACTTCTACTCCTAGGTATTTAAAGTGTGAAACTTGCTCTATTATGTGGTCGTTCACTACTAGTTTGCATCTTATTGGATCTTTCGCTATTACCATCGATTGGGTTTTCTGTGTTGATATTACCATGTTATATTTTTCTGCTGTTACTTTGAACTTTTGTAGTAGGCGTTGTAGGTCGTTCTCATTCTCGGCTATTAGTAAAGCATCATCTGCGTAGCACAGTATTCTCATAGTTTTGTTACCCATTCTATAGCCTTGGTTCATTTGGTTAACACCTGCTATTATTTCATCCATGATTAAATTAAATAGACATGGGCTGAGGCTGTCACCTTGTCTAATGCCTGCGTTAATTTTGATCTCGCTTGTAAGTCCCTGTGTAGTTTTTACTTTCGTCTTATTAGAGTTATTTAGTTCTTTGATTATGTTTATGTATTTATTGCTGAAGTTTTTATTTCTAAGGATACTGATCACATCGTTCATTCGAATTCTGTCGAATGCCTTTTCCAAATCTATAAAACATATAAACATCGGTTTGTCAAACTCTATGGACTTCTCCACCAGTTGCCGCAATATAAAAATTGCATCCGTTGTTGATCTATTTGGTCGGAATCCCTGTTGTTCTTCAGACACACCTACTTTGTCATATATCTTTTGCGATAGAATTTTAGTGAGTAGTTTCGATGCAGAGTCGAGGAGTGTGATGCCTCTATAATTTGCTGGATTTGTCTTCACGCCTTTTTTGTATATGGGTATTGTTATGCTCTCTCTCCATTCTTCTGGTATCTCCTAGTTGTTTTCAATTTTTTGGAATAGTTTTGTTATTTCTGCTCCCCCATATTTAATTAGTTCGTTATTTATGTTGTCCGGACCGGGTGATTTTCTATTTTTTAATTTATGGATTACTTGTTGTACTTCTTCTAGGCTGATAATGTCATTTTCTGTTTCTTCGTAGAGTGTGTTTTGTTGTTCGATTTCTCGTTCCTCATTGTTACCGTTATTATTATCTCCCAGGTATAAGTTCTGGAAATATTTCACCCACTCTTCTGGTTTTATTACATTGATCTGCAGTTCTTCGGTGATTGGTTTTTCCTGTTTCTCAACATGTTCCATACCTTTTCTGTGCTCCTCGTAACTCGTGTTCCATGTCATTTGTGAATCTTTCCCAATATATTTTTTTAATTTTTAATTTTGTTCGTTGTTCTATTTCTTTCTGTTTTATATCTTTGGTACTCTTCTGGTGTTCTGTGATTGACATATCTGATATATGCGTTCTTCTTTTCTTTTGCTAAATCTTTGATTTCCTGTGTGAACCATGGTTTATCTTTTCTATGACTGTTTATATTGATTCTTCGTTCCCCAATGGCTTCTTTTGCGCTGTTAATTATGTTGTTTTTCACTTTATTCCATGCGGCGTTTATGTTGTCTGTGTCTACTATAGGGTTAAGGTTGATCTTTTCCTCGAGTCGTGTTTGGTATAGATTCTTAGTACTTTCGTTTTGTAAAGATTCAATGTTGAATTTAGTGATGTAGTTAGGCGGTTTTTTTCTCTATTCTATATGACAGGCGGTACTTGCAGATAATCATTCCGTGCTGTGTTCCAACATTCGCTGATGTCAGTGTCCGTACGTCGAGTATTTCTCGTGGGTGAATTTCCCTATTGGTGATCACAAAGTCAATCATAGATTTTTGTCCTCTTGTGTTGGTGAATGTGTATTTGTGTTGTTCTTTGTGGTCAAAGTACGTGTTATTTATTCGGAGTTCATTATGTGCACATATCTCGAGAAGTATGTCTCCATTTTCGTTTGTCGCCGCTTCATTAAACTTCTGCATAATTCCCGGGAGGGGAGTATTCCATATTCTCGAGTTAAAATCTCCCATTATAAATATTTTTTCTGCTTGTGGTATTCTGTCTAGTGTGTCTTGAAGTGTTTCGAAAAATTCGTGTGGCGTGTAAATGCTGATAACATGGGCTTTTTTCCGCTAGCTTCATGGATAGGTGAAGTATATTTTGATTGATGTAGTTTACCTCTTTGACTGCGTTTTCAAATTTCCTATGCATTAGTATACCAACACCCGCTTGAGCTCTTAGGTCCTTGTCTACTCCACTGTAGAATAGTGTGTAGTTTTGGTATCTCATGCTGCCTTTGCCCTTTTTCTTTGTCTCTGCAATTGTACATACGTCTATTTTGTGTTTCTCTATTTCCAATATTACTTCCTGGTCTTTTGTGTTCCACGATGTAGTGTTCCAGCATGCTAGTCGCATGACGTTTTTCTTTTTTTATAATCGTGTATACCGTTTTCTTGCCATGTTGTTATCGTTAATCCGTCCGTCATCCGAGGCTGTTGTAACAGTTCTTGGAGCAATTTTAGTTTTTTATAGAATGGTAGGCTTGGGACCGGCAGTGAAGTCGACTTTGGGCTACTCAATCCACCCATTGTCGACAACCCAGGCGGAGTATACACCAATGTATATCGAAGTAAATAATTTCTGTACCATTTTCAGCTTTTACATTTACTGAAATTCCAATAGTATCCCTTCTCACAAAGCTGAATATAAACTTTCACTTATTTGACAGAAACATTGCATTCTTAACTGGTGAAGGCAATTTAAAGATTCCAGCCGGCCTCGATTCGAACAAACACATCAGGATTGAAAAGAACTCGATCCCGTAGTGTTACATCATTCGAAATGAATCCATCCATTCATCTTTAAATCTTCTTTTTCAGATTACCCTCCACATATCATACGTACACGCCATTGTGAATCCGACGCTGTTTCTGGTGTTACACCGCGGACTCCGTCGAGCTACCCTGGATCTCTGTTGCGGATGGATACCCATCTGGCTGGGGCCGCCGGCGAATGTGCCGCCGCCCCCCAGCCCGCCAAGACCAGCCGACATATCGCTCCTCAAACCCCCCTTGCCCGCCTCGGCCCACCCCGATAGCTCTATGGTAATTAAATATTATATGTAAGTGGTGTACACCGGCATGTTCACAATATCCTTATTTCTAATCTAGATTAGGAATATGGCTACCGTAAAGATCGCTTCGAGGGCATAAACGCGGAATTTGGCATTCGTGTACTAGAGTATGGTCCGAATATCCGAAAACGTTTATAGAATGGGGAGTAGAATACATAGTACAGGGTGTTTCCAAAGCATGTGGCAAATCGTAGTACTTTCGAAGGTCAAAAGTCCGTTTTTTCAAACTAGACTACCTATTTTTGCACACACCGTTTAACTCGTAATATTAATCTTCCACTTCACGCGTCCACTTCGAGTACACCAGAAACTCAAATATAATGAAATAAAAAAGTTGGATTAAAAACTACTTATTGATTGCACACTCATAACCAGAAAAAAATACCTACTAATTGAACTTAAATAGAACTATGTAGATCAGGCGTGCTCAAACGGTCGATCGCGAGTGCTTATTGAATAGATCTCGAGAAGAAAAGCATTTTTAATAAGTAGGTAACTAAACTACAAATATTTACTACGTAATAAAATAACATTCAATTGACGAGACTACGTCATAGAAATCCATTTTCACAAATACAAGTAAACGATGATTTCTACTAAAATATATTATTAAATGCTCGACGCGTTTCGATACACAGTATCTTTATCAAGAGCGAATGAATACTACAAATACAGGGTGTTTCCGAATAAGATGTCATAAATGAAGGATGCGAATCCCTGAATGATTTGAGCAAGAAAATTCGAAGAACCAATGGTCAAAAAATGCTTCGTTGCCGAGATACAGGGTGTTAAAGTTGAGAAAATTTTTCGATTTTCTCTCGATAAAACCTAGACTTCTCGAGATTTCGGGCTCAAATTTTCCACATAAGCTATTAAACACAATCTGAATCACCAGGTGCGGCCAAATTTTGAAACAGTATACAGGGTGATACTTTTTCATGGGCCATGTTCCATTTTTACCCTCGGAACTTTTTTTTGGTACGCCACTGGCACTAACAAAAAATAAAATCGAATAGATCATTCAATTTGAAAATTTTTTTGACTGCATTTTGATCGTAACTATCACCGTTTCTGAGATATTAATTATTGAAAATAATCCAATAGTTTTCCCATATCGAAGCCATGGAGATATTATCTTAATAACTGATGCAATTTTTCAGGAATTGAGCTAAAATTTACATCCGATATCTCCTTATTGTATGTTTATAACAAAATGAGGCAGAAATTCCTGACAGTATACAGGGTGTTATTTTTTCACGTGCATTCTCCTCTTTTGCCCCTGAACTTTTTTGTAGAGCGCTACTGGTATATTCTGAAAACAGAATCAAACAGATTATTCAAAGTGAAAACTTTTCTGTTCCTTGTATTTTTCCGTATCTGCCACCATTTTCGAAAAATTAATCAACAACGCCCGAACAGGCTACCCCTTTGCCTCCGTATATTTTTTTGGGTGCATAACTGACGTTTTCGTAATCAGAAACGGATTTTTCATTCAATTCGGATAATTTTGTGCTCATCTTGATCCTCATGTCTTTCACCGTTTTGATATGAAAATCATCAGAATTTATCGTGTCTTCCTCATATCAGAACACGTTGGTGATTTCAAAAGGCTTAGTAGGCTCTGATACAATTTTGCAAATGAAATCATAGAAAAAAAACTTGACACTCCAATGATTGTAAGTTTTGTCATTCAGTTTGTTGTGCCTACATTTAAAACAGCTGTAAGTAGTAACCAATAATCTTTGAAATGGTTTTCACTAATGCAGAAATGGCCGATATACATTTCATGTACGGTGTGGCTGAAGGAAACGCACTGCACGCAAGGCGTTTGTATCAAGAACGCTTCCCTAATCGAATCATTCCTGATAGGCGTACGTTTTCTAACATCCACAGAAGATTGAGAGAACGGGGTACAGTCAAACCGAATCATGACTTGAAAGGGGCAAATCGGACAATAAGGACCCCGGAAATCGAAGAAGCAGTCCTAAATTGTATAGATGAGGATCCTCAGCTGAGTACAAGAAAAATTGGAAGAGAGTTGAATATCTCATTTGTATTGGTCTGGAAAATTCTCCATGATTTCTTGCTTTACCCATACCATATTCAACGCGTCCACGCTCTACTACCCCGCGATTTTCCTCTGCGACTCAATTTCTGCCGATGGTTCCTTCATAACATTGCTCAAAATCCCCTTTTCGATAGCGAAATCATCTTCACAGATGAGGCGTCCTTCTCGAGAAATGCAATCAGGAACTTTCATAACAATCACTATTGGACTGAAGAAAATCCCCATATGATTGAGGAATGTCACCATCAAGAACAATTTACGGTTAATGTCTGGGTTGGAATAATTGGGGATTTCCTGATCGGGCCATTTTTGTTGCCAGACAGGCTGAATGGAGCCTTATATCGCCACTTTCTAGGAGAGATTTCACCTGTGTTGCTACAAGATGTGCCGCTGCAAACTAGAAATAGAATGTGGTTTATGCATGACGGAGCACCACCGCACTTAAGCATGGAAGCTAGAGAATATCTGAATATGACATTCAATAACCGCTGGATAGGGCGTGGTGGACCAGAAGCTTGGCCTCCAAGGTCGCCAGATTTAAACAGTTTGGATTTTTTTCTTTGGGGACATCTGAAAACTTTGGTTTATAGCTCTCCCGTGAATACACTTGAAGAATTGAGGAACAGAATTACAGCATCATGTGACGTCATCAGAAATACCCTAGGAATATTTCAGAGGGCGCGCACTAATATGCGGAGACGAGCAGAAGCATGTATTCTTTCAGGTGGAGGACATTTTCAACATCTTCTTTGATTTGTTCTGTTTGTTCAATTTTTGTTTTCATCATTATGAGTTTTTGTTATTGAAATCATTCGCGATTATTTATGTTGTTTATTCATTTACTTCCGATTTATACACTCAATAAAACACAATGATCAGGGAAATGATATCACCCTCTATACTTTCTCATAAATCCTACCAATCTAGTGGTGCAGATCTTAAAATGCACTTCGTTTGAAATTCGAGCTCAAGGTCTTCACAAATTGCCGAAGTAACATGAAAAATATCTTCAAGCTTTCAATACGGAAGGGACTATACGATTACTTTTCTTGATTAATATCTCGAAAATGGTGGCAGATACGGAAAAATACAAGCAACAGAAAAGTTTTCACTTTGAATAATCTGTTTGATTCTGTTTTCAGAATATACCAGTAGCGCACCACAAAAAAGTTCAGGGGGCAAAAAGAGGATAATGCACGTGAAAAAATAACACCCTGTATACTGTCAGGAATTTCTGCCTCATTTTGTTATAAACATACAATAAGGAGATATCTGATGTAAATTTTAGCTCAATTCCTGAAAAATTGCATCAGTTATTAAGATAATATCTCCATGGCTTCGATATGGGAAAACTATTGGATTATTTGCAATAATTAATATCTCAGAAACGGTGATAGTTACGATCAAAATGCAAGAGTCAAGAAAAATTTCAAATTGAATGATCTATTCGATTTTATTTTTTGTTAGTGCCAGTAGCATACCAAAAAAAAAGTTCCGAGGGTAAAAATGGAACATGGCCAATGAAAAAGTATCACCCTGTATACTGTTTCGAAATTTGGCCTCACCTGGTGATTCAGATTGTGTTTAATAGCTTATGTGGAAAATTTGAGCCCGAAATCTTGAGAATTCTAGGTTTTATCGAGAGAAAATCGAAAAATTTTCTCAACTTTAACACCCTGTATCTCGGCAACGAAGCATTTTTTGACCATTGGTTCTTCAAACTTTCTTGCTCAAATCATACAGGGATTCGCATCCTTCATTTATGACATCTTATTCGGAAACACCCTGTAAATCTTACTAACAAATTTTTTATATACTAAAGAGACAATCCACTCAGAGCTATCCGTACTTGAACCAGTGTTTAGGAAATAAATTTAATAGGGGTGAGTTATTTATGTCTACCTGATCATTAAGAATTTCCAGTGAATTCCTAAATCTGTTAATTTCAAGTGCTTCCAGAAGGTTGAGTTTTATACCTCTCTTCTCAGAATGTAGGATTTTAAATTCTGAATTGGAAGAGTGACCATTTTCCCTAAGATGATTTGAATAATTTGAATCGGTTTTTCCATTGATGAAACTGCGTTTATGTTCAGAGATTCTAACGTTAAAATTTCTTCCTGTTCTACCTATATAAAAACAATTGCAATCTGCACAATCGAATCTATAAACACCTGATTTATTTTCTTTTTAATTAGAGAGTTATAATTCCTGATAAATGAACCTAAATTTGTTGATGTTTCGAACGCTATATTTAAATTTGAATTTTTAAGAAGCGATTTCACATTATTGCTTATATTGCCTATATATGTTAAACTATTGAATTTCTTGTCTTGTTGTTCACCGATTGGATATATATGTTGTAGAGCTAATTTTTGTTTTTTCTTATGTAGTATGCTGCTATCTAAGTTTGCATCAAATTTGTCACATACTTTTGAAACACCCTGTATACCGTGAAGCCTCTGAATGCATTGAATACTGCTGAATGAGCCTCTTTACTTACAACGAGCTAGAAATAATCGTTCTTTAGCATTTTTAAGATGCCTTCTGAGAGACAACCTGAAATCACAAATTTCCGATTGAAAAATTCATATCTTCCTTTCGGTTGATTTCAAGTGGCAATGATATGAGCAAAAATTGTTCAGAATTTAATATTCAACAAAAAAAATGAAGATACATTATGCCATTTGAAATAACCACAGCATTGAAAATTTTTTCGGAACTTAGTTCGAATAGCATTCAAGAAAACAAAAAAAATTCTCCAATCGGCCATTCCTTTCCTCATATACTTCTAATGTACCATCTCGCGTGGACACTCGGTATACAGTGTGTTCCAACGAAAATTTGACCCCCCCTATAACTCCGAAATGAGTAACATTAGCGAAAAACACCAAGACACGTCGATTTTTGTTTCGAGGGGGAGCATTTTTCGAAATAATTCGAAACTTCTCAGATCAACCCCCTACCCCCAGCAACCCTAACTTTGAAATTCATTATAGGGAATAAGGGTCGAGTGGCACCTTACTGAAAAGGTCTGTCAATTCTCCACCTTGATTTGTCATTTTTAGAATTTTTAATTAACATACAGGGTGTCCCAACCAAGGGTGAAGTTGAATTCCTGGAAATCCCAAATACTAAATGAAATAGATTTATTTTGGCATAATGCAAGCGCAGGTTTATGCTCGGTCTAGAAAAACGACCTACACTTGTGAATTTGGAGTTGGTGCAATCAACCCCTATTTCCAGCATCCCCAACTCAAAAATCATTCGATCGATAATAGGTCAAGTGGCACCTCGTTGGAAAGGTACTGCAATTTTCTCTTCGAATTTGGTATTTTCGAAATTCAGAATCATCATACAGGGTGTCCCGAAGCAGAAACATTGAAAATCCAAATAACTTTTGAAACTGGTTCATTTCGGTATACGAGAACATGTTTGATCCGAGAATAGGACTTTCTTGTGTGGTTATAGAATTTTTGCAATCAACCCCTTCCATTCAGCATCCCCAACTTGAAAATCATACAAATAATTCAAGTGGCATATCTTCAGAAAGGTTTTTGAATTCCAGAATGATTAAAGCATTTCATTCAGTTCGGCTCTCCATACAGGATGTCGCTTTCGAAAAATTCAATATCGTCATTTGAAATTATCAACTAAAATTAATTCGAAACTGTTAAAAGTATTGGGGTACGATGTGTTGAGCATCAATTACGAAGAAATAAAGCTGATTTCTGCATTGAAAATGTTCACATTTTTTCATTTCCATCTGGCGTGCAGTCATCTGTTATTTCTCATTTTTGCAATGAAATATTATTATTATTCAGATCAGTTCCTCATTATTGTTGTTGTTCGTCAGTTGAAATTAATCTGAAAATGGTTTATTCCACTGAGGAAAGGGTCGAAATTGTATCGACGTATTTTCGAAATAACAGTTGTGCCAAAGAAACGGCAAGGATATTCGATAGGAACCATCCTGAAAGAGAAAGGAGTCAGTCACCAGTACGTTAAATATTTGGTTGACAAATTCCTAGCTACGGGTTCGGTGGCAAACAAAAACATGAAGTGGCATGTCCTGTCAGAAATGAGGCAACGGAAGTGGCAGTAGTGGGTCATCTACAAATGGAGAATACTACTTCGATCAGAAAACTATCTCGTCTGACTGGTGTATCAGCTACAACTGTCCATAGAATCGTGAAACATCACAAATTTCACCCTACAAGGTAAAATTAGTGCATGAAATAAACGAAGATGATCCAGATCGTCGTTTACAGTTTTGTGAAAATCAAGTGAAAACATAAACGCTAATCCAAATTTTCTGAATAACATCTGTTTTTCTGATGAAAGCACCTTTATGCTCAGTGGTGAAGTGAATAGACATAATTGTCGATATTGGGACACACAGAATCCTCATTGGTTTAGAGAGGCCCACACGCAAAGGCCTCAGAAGTTGAACGTTTGGGCAGGAATTTTTGGCAATCATCTAGTTGGGCCTTTCTTTATTGAGGGTAATCTGAATGGAAATGGCTACCTACAGTTGTTAGAGGAACACATACATCCTAAATTGACAGAAATTTTACAGAACGATCCAACTCTTTCTGAGGACGAAATGCGTTTTCAACAAGACGGTGCTCCTCCGCATTATGATGCTCGGGTGCGCCAATATTTAGACGAAAATTTCCCAGGAAGGTGGATTGGTAGAAGAGGACCTGTTGAGTGGCCAGCCAGGTCACCAGATTTAAATCCCTAGATTTTTTTGTGGGGCCATCTAAAATCTAAAGTTTATGCCACAAGACCAGAAAACCTGGAGGAGCTGCGGATGAGGATTATCACAGAATGCCGACTTTTGACTCCTGAAGTTTTCGCTAATGTGAGAAGAGAGTTCGAAAATCGTCTGTATAACTGTATGGAGGTGGGCGGAGGTCATTTTGAACAATTGTTGTAATAATCAAGTTAGTTTTTGTTTTCAATTGAATACAAGTTCAATAAATCTCGTTTTCCTGTTTAGATGAGCATCCAATCAGTTTCTCCATCATCCCTCATCCTGATCCTCACGCCAGAAAACCTCGATTGCCAAACTGAAACCAATGCCTCAGTGATTCAGAAAATAGAAAAATCTTTCTGGAACTTTGCCACTCAACCTGTAATCACTTGTATGATTTTTTGAGTTGGGGATGCTGAATGGAAGAGATTGATTGCAAAAATTCCATATTCACGCAAGAGAGTCTTATTCTCGAATCAAACATAAACATGTTCTCGTATCCAACTCCAAATTCACAAGTGTAGGTCGTTTTTCTAGACCGAGCATAAACCTGCGCTTGCATTATGCCAAAATAAATCGATTTCATTTAGTATTTGGGATTTGCAGGAATTCAACTTTACCCTCGGTTGGGACACCCTGTATGTTAATTTAAAATTCTAAAAATGACAAATCAGAATGGAGAATTGACAGACCTTTACAGTAAGGTGCCACTCGACCCTTATTCTCTATGATGAATTTCGAAATTAGGGTTGCTGGGGGTAGGGGGTTGATCTGACAAGTTTCGAATTATTTCGAAAAATGCTCCCCCTCGAAACAAAAATCGACGTGTCTTGGTGTTTTTCGCTAATGTTACTCATTTCGGAGTTATAGGGGGGGTCAAATTTTCGTTGGAACACACTGTATAAGAAAATTGCTTACTCTTTTAGTTTCAAACTCATACTTGTTGGATGATGAGCGAAAGCTAGAAATAGCTATAACGTTGAATAAACTCTTTTTTCATCTTTTTGTAGTAGTATTCGCAATCCTTATAACTTCATATCACATAGTAATGTCGTAATCTATTTCATATTAGTTATTTCTGGTTCGTTTTTCAGGTAAAATTTTGTTTGGTTCACAATAAGAAGAACCAATAAGTATTACACTGTGATATTTGTATCTCTCTCTCCTTTTCGCTCGCAACGAGTTACTACAGTTTTGCGGAATGAAAGTAAACTACAGAATAATGTCCGAACATCCGAAATGTTCGACTCATAAATCCGGCGTCGGTTATCCTATAACGAACCTGTTCCGTCGTGATCTACGTACCTAATGTAGCTTGAATACAACAGAGAATCATTGTTAAGAAGATAAAAGGGGAATCCCAATTTTCCGAACGAGTAATTCGTCTTGCCGTTACATTAGCTTTCTGTGCATCTGCCACAATTTTAACATTTCCCCTTCAGTGAATCCTCTCAACAACACTTAAAATACAGGTTTTTGTGAAGTAACCCAAAATATTGTTGTGATTCGTGATTCAAATTAGGAACGAAATATGCTTAGAAACACGTGAGAAGTTTCGTCATTACAAGGGGATTACGTTTTTGTAGTAATCCACTGCAAGCGAAATGTTTTTCGACCGATTATAGTATATTCCGTAAAGGTTTAGAATAATTAAAGCTTATTAAATATGCAAATCCCCTGAACATACGGGGGCATATCGAAAATTACAGAAGTTCTATTATTTCACATTTCACAAGATTTTAGGCAAATCTGTCTATTGTTCTTATCAGTCAAGATTTTTTTTTTCACACACCAAAGTGTCAGACCGCATAGTGCTGTAGTGGTAAGAAATTACCTTCATGAAGCCTACATCGGCCTCTATGAAATCCTAATCTGCACTCAATGTCATCAGCAGATCTTGCAACTCTTCAAATCTGGTTGAACTTTTGACTGTAACATACTAGGGCTTAATAAGAACCACCATAATGAGTGCGAATCGAAAATGTGAAGTGGTTATATGTACCCGAAAGGGATATACCAAAATGATAGCTTTTAATATCGCTTTCTTTATGAAACCAATAACAACGAACAATGAATGTTTCAATAAGATCGTTCTCCAGAATTCATTTTCTCCATGTATATAACAGTGCTGAATAGACATTATTTCTTTCAACCCTTAAATATGTTTTACAAGAAAAACACGAAAAAAATTAAAGCTCCCTAATGATTCCACAACATGATGTGATCATTTCTTCGAGTAGTATATAAACCATTATATTGCCAGCTTACTTAACACCGAAGATGAAGTAAAATACACTCCCCATAAAAATTGTCGCATCACCCTACTTTCACGACAATACTATATAAACTATTAGGTTGGTCATTCAAGAGTCACTTGGTAATTCAATTTCTAGGAGATCGAAATGGAGACGAGCGTTATTTGACTCAATTATAACGCTCGTCTCCATTTCGATCTGCTTGGAATTCAAACCGAAATAGCCCTAAATTATTCACCACAAGCCAAACACCTAAAACACTCTTCAGCGTTACTTCTTCAAAAAGAGTTCAATAGTTTTCAACCTAAGAAATTCGAAAATACAACTTAAAAGTCCATTAAATCTAAGTCCGCATCTAAAGATATCATATTCACCAAAGCAGACAAAGGTCATATAGTCATAGCCTTAAATGAAGCAGATTATTTATTGAAAACCCAAAATTTCATTGAATCAGGTTGTTATGAAGAAATTGATAAAGATCCAACTAATAAAATTCAATTCATGGTAAAAAAACGCTTTCGAGTATGCCAAGTCTATAATACCTACCAACCAAAAATATAAACTTTTCATTGACAACCTGCAATCACCAAAACTTTACTCCCTCGTCAAACTCCATGAAACAGGGCATCCCATTAGACCTGTAGTTTCATATTTTCAAGCTCCAGCTGCAAAACTTTCACGCTTTCTCATAGACATCATTCGACAGTACGCTAATTCTGAACCTAAATTCTCAATAAAAAACTCTTCAGTCCTAATAAATAAAATTCAGCACACGATACTACCACCGAACGCTAAATTTATGTCATGGGATGTAGTAAATCTCTTCCCTAGTGTTCCACCAAGTGATACAGTGAAACTCATCAAGAACGCCCTTCAAATTAATAAAGTTAATCCGATAATTCAATCAGATATCTTACACCTTTTAGAAATTTGTTTAGAACAAAATTATTTTAACTTAAATGGAGTATTATATAACAGTAAAAAAGGTTTGATCATGGGTAATCCTCTGAGTCCTCTGCTCGCTGAAATTTTCATGGATAATATTGAAAAAACTATCCAAGAACATCCGTTATTCAAACACTTTATTTATTGGTTTAGATATGTCGACGATATCATTTGTTGTTTCACTGGCACAAACAGACAAATAGAGTCATTCAAAACATTCATCAACAAAATTCCCGATAATATTAAATTCACGTTAGAGATAGAAACAGAAAACTCCATTAACTTTCTGGATTTAACTATTACTAAAATTAACGGCAAACATGATTTTTCTATTATTCATAAGCCATCGCATACAGATATTACTATTCACAGCTCATCTACACATCCTTATCTACATAAATTAGCAGCTTACAATAGTATGGTACATAGACTCATTAATATCCCAATGTCAGAAAATAATTTCATAAAAGAGCTAAATATAATTAAACAAATAGCAGTCAATAACGGTTACAGTCCAAATATGATTGAGAACATGATTTCACGCAAAAAATTTAAAAAGCAATCCAGGAAGTATTTCCAAGTATAAAAAGTTCTAACACAAAATACAACACCTTAACGTATATATTGTAATCCTAGTCTTAAATTAAAATCTCGCATTATAATTTCAATATAGCATTCGAACTGATAATTCTTTAGGCCGACATATCAAAAACTGCAAATATAAAATTGATAAAAGTAATAAATCCGGTGTTTATAAACTGTCTTGCGGGGATTATAATAAAATTTATATTGGTAGAACTTTCAGAAATTTCAAAGTTAGATTATCCGAGCACAAACGTAGTTTTAATTATCATAAATCAGATTCCCATTATTCTAATCACTTACTCGAGGAAAACCATCATTTTAATGATAATTTCAAAATTTTACATAATGAAAATAACAGACAAAAACTCGATCTATTGGAAATTTTAGAGATCAACAAAGGGAAGAATTCAGGTAGGTTGCTTAATAGTCAATTAGATCTAAATCCTTCTCCTTTACTCAATCTTTTCAATTCATAAAGTAAACAACTCCGAAAGGTTTTCCAACATACCTCTTGTACTTATACCTATTGTAATATTAAGTAGGAAATAAGACTAATATATAAGGAATAACTCTGTTCATTAGTTGTTATCTATCTGATGAAGCCACAGTGTGGTGAAACCGGTCATAGTTTTGTTAATATAGTGAAAATCTAAATACTTTAGTTTTATTTCATTGAAATGTTTACTAAGCAGGTGTTCATGAATAGTTTTTCTATGTTATCCATGAAGATTTTTGCTAAAAGAGGGCTTAAGGGTTTCCCATTATAAGTCCCCATCACTTTTATAAAACTATCGTTAAATAAAAAATAATTTATTATTGATTGATTTTAATCAATGATTTGTTAACACAAAATATGGCGAATCCACGAATTAAATACGACATTATGGCTTTATTAGATGTTTGCATATCTCAAAATTATTTTTATTTAACGATTGTTTTTATAAAAGTGATGCGGGACATTCGTATTTAAATTATGACATTGAAGCACAATAGTGTCTTCATGGCCTTCTAGAACGAAAGCTGAAAATTGCAAAAAAAGATTGTGTATTGTTTTTTTTTTGAAAAATATGTCAAATGGTCGTATGATGAACAATTGAAATGAACAAAAAAATACATAACTGACAACGAAAAGTCGAACATATTAATGTTATCAAAGATGTTGTCTTCTATCAGATTCCCAAATTTCATCAAAATATTCCAAATAGAAAAAGTTACAGGGGTGACCTAGTTTCAGCTACACCCGGTATAAGTAAGTTCATTTCCTGGAGTTGACCATTTGAAAATGACCGATCATGTTTGTCAAAATAAAATTGCAGAAAATATAAAATATATTTTACTTCAACTCCGTTGAAAATGAATTTCCACAAAGCATCAACAATACTTATTAATTAGCACGCTTCACACAACCCAAACTTATCACTGCGTGTCTAATTGTCATTTGCTTTCTTAAAGGAACGACTTGTAGAAAAACTATTCATGCGAAATTCCATTCACTCATATTTCACAGCCTTCGAAATTTTTCCTTCTAAAACAAGCAAAAGATTATCATCTTTAATAACACCCATCAAATTACAGGGAGACGCCGATCTGAGCCTTTGGACCCCGGACCCAATGGACGGGATGATTCAGATACCGCAATACATGAGTCCGGAGCCGAGTTCTCCCCCGGAGAGCGACTAACATCCGGACTGGGACCGTTCCACCCGGATTTAGTAGAGTGGGGACGGTCTGTTCGCCCAGAAAACATCTATCAATCATCTCATCTCATGGAAATTAATTTCTTCCGGACGACGTGAATGTGTTTTCACATCTTAAGTATATTGTGCCAAAGGAACTGAGAGGGGAAACGATTAAAACGAGATAATAAAAGAGTTGTAGCAATATACGTTCAGTTTATTCATCTTCCAGTTCGGTTGGGAATAGAACCAATGGAAATAATAGAACCATATGGAAAATATTATATATAAAGTGTGAAATAATTTCAAGAATTTTAACGGAAAATGAAAATATGATTTTACAAAATAAAAAACGGTGTTCCCATCTCGGTCCAGGATCCAAGCATTAGGGTTTGGAAAGTAACCCTTTCGGCCCCTAGTAACTTTCCTGTGTATAATCTGTATGTTCATCTACGGCGCATATCCTTAGTTGATTCATGATTTTATTATTTCAATTGCAGATTCAGGAAAAAACATTTTTACGAATATTAGTGGTATTTATTAATTATTGTATTCTCATTTTAAAATCTTAAATGAGGTTATAATCTAGAAGATTTTGTTGAATAATTTTCAAGGAAATAATTGCTACAGCCTTTATTCGAAGCAATAAAAATCTTCCACCTCTTTGTAATTCAGAAATAAGAGCTCAAAACAGTATCGGAGCTATTTGCCATTTTTTGAGCATTTTTCTTTACAGTCTGTCTCAAAGTAAACGGGACTTTCCAGAAATAAGGAAACAAATTTGGCAAAATTCTTTCACTTCTTCTTTGTACGATTAAATGAAATTTCGATTGAGTGTTTGAAGTTCTTGGTCGGCATAGCTTGGAGAAAATTGGTACAAGTAGTTCAAGATCTCATGGCACGTGCGTCACAAATATTCTGCGCGAAGGCCGCGCCTCCATTCGTGAAATTCGGTATTTCTAAAAACGTCTGTTCACCACTAACGAAGAGAGCGCGAAGCGGAATAATAACACAGGGCTGAAATTTCCAAACCGACAGCATCGATAATTGCGCTTTTTCAATGGGGGTGATCATAATTGTTTTTAACACTATTCAAGGACGGATTTTCAGTGGACTTGATAACCTCACCTTTCTATTAAAGTATTATTCAAAAACATGTGCAGTCCAGGCATTGTCTTTGATCTTGAAATCAAAATTTCTCCAAACTGACTGTATGTGTGATATCGATTTTCTTTTCCTAGCGAAGTTTGATACTAACCTCACATAGGTATGTACGTCTTTAATATTGAGGTAGACTTCATTTCCTGAATTATTTGCAATGAAGTTTTTTAATGCTTATGTTCTCTTGTTTTCATGAAACATTGAAGAGAGAACATGAAGGAGCCAATAATCGAATATTTGTCGAGGGATGGTTAGAAAATATGTTCCCATATCGTCGGTCCTTTACAGAATTGGATTTATGTACTGTATATATCTTATATATAAAATTTCCATGTCACAATGTTTCCGTACTCCTCCGAAACAGCTTTACCGATTTTTACCAAATTTTATATTCAGTAGATCTGATAATCGGCTACTATCTATTTTTCATACCCCTAAGTGATAAGGGTTGTCCACTCCAAACATTTTATTTTTATTTTTTTAGACAAATTTCTATTTTTTCATTTTTTTATGTGGCATTGAAAAATACATATAACCTTAAATTTTCACCCTTCTATCACCATCCCTATTTTTTAATAGGGTTGACTTAATCAGTCAAGCCGTTTCGGAGAAGTATTGTTACAAACATTGTGACGAGAATTTTATATATATATATATATATATATATATATATATATATATATATATATATATATATATATATATATATATATATATATTCACTAGGTCGAGAATCGGCTACTATCTATTTTTCATACCCTAAGTGATTGAGTTGTCCACCTAACATTTTATTTTTATTTTGTGGACAAATTCATATTTTTTATAATGTGGCATAGAAAATAAATATAACCCTAAATTTTCACTCTTCTATCACTAACCTCTATTTTGTAATAGGTAATTTAATAATTTTTATCCCCTCGATAACTGATCCATCATTGTCTTGGTGTGAATGTTTTTCACTCTAATACGATTGAAATTTCAGACTAAGATAATACCTTTCTTTCGAGGTATCACTCGACCCATCTACCCTCTTCCAAATTTTCAAGAGTTGTCACCCCTGCTCCAGGGGTTGAAATTCGAGATGAGGATGATACTTGATGATGACTGCCATTGATCAGCATGGATCTGTTCCATTTTACTTCACTGAAACTTGAATAGTCTCAGGGAAATAGTGTTCCCTATCTTTCAGTTGCTCACCCTGTATCTTTTACAGTTTTCAATTGAGAATGGAAATTCGTTCAAAGCGATGTAGACCAAAATACCTCCTTTCTTTTGAGTCATCACTCGACTCATCTTCCCTATTCAAAATGTTCAAGGATTGCAACCCCCACTTAGGGGGTTGATATTTCAGGCAAGTTTTGTACCACAAAAGATGTCCCCCTTGAAACAAAAATTGACCTGTTTTTGTGTTTTGATCAGAAATGAATATCTTGGTAGATATAGCCTCTGTTTAGTTTTCGTTGAAGCACCCTGTATATATATATATATATATATATATATATATATATATATATATATATATATATATATATGAAGGGTAAACCTACGTGCAATTTTAAGAAAAAATTCATATAAACATAGGTCAGCAAATGCTTTCTTACGGAGCTACAGGGTGTTGAAATTTCCGGACAAAATTGGTTTTACGAAAAACTTTCTCAATTGAACGAAGATGACGAATATTGATTGTACGCTGATCAGTGGCGTACTGCTAAAAAGTTTGAGAGGGCAAAATAAGACATGGCTCCGGAAAAGAAAACACCTTGTAGATTCTAGTTAAAATTTAGGACGTGTAATGATGGAGGCTGTAAAGCTTGCATTCCAAATTTGGGCTGAATATCTCAAAAACTGCAGGGGTTTTGGAGAAAATACCAATTTTTCCGGAAATTTCAACACCCTGTAGCTTCCTAATGAAGCTTTTGCGGACCTATGTTTATATGAATTCTTTTTCTTGAAATTGCACGTAGATTTACCCCCTCAAGTTGTTACATACAATTATGTAACACCCTGTTTTGGTACAGGGAATATCGTTTATACAAAGCAAACAAATGAAGAAAATAAAATTGTTTCCCTGATTATTTTTTCTCACCCTGTATATCGAATTCGATCTCATACGTTAAATACCATCATTAATACCTCTCATTCACTCGTAAATCCGAGTTTTTTTTTCAATAAAAATAGAAGAAATAAGTTATATAGAATTTTCGCATAAATAGGAAATTCAAGTGAACCTATAACACCAACTACGATTTCCTCCAACGAAATCCCAAATTACTAACGATTTTTCTAAAACTGCTCAATTTTCTAGGAATCTCAAAACCGTCATCTTTGAGGGACTGATGAATGGTCGTCATGGTTGGTCTTCGATGCTGAACATTCGCAAAGTTGTAAATTGTAATTCGGATTATTTCCGCACCAAAATCATCCACCGTAGATCTTGTGCTAGGTTTGGCAATTGTTTTTCTAGGTGGAGAAAACTTAACGCCTTCTGGTTTTGAATCATTCTCTTGAACAATTCATTGAATTGTTCGCACGCTGACACCATTAGCTTCTGATACTCTATCATATAAAGAGTCGATGGGTATAATAAGATTCTTGGCCTCTTTTTCTCGTCGCATAAAATCGTACACTCGGAAAATAATTTCCCTCGCTTGGCTATGAACAACTCGCTTCAAATTCTTATTCCTGTTTAAAAAAAATGGCAAAATTGAAATAAAAGTTCTTTTTCAATAAACAAATACAGATACAGAAAAAATGAAAGTTGTGACTGTAATATATATTTGGAAAGTCTGAACTCCCCAAAAAGATTTTTTTTAATCACTCTGTATATCAAAAACGAAAAACTAAGTTCTTGTGTATCGCTTCATCAAAAATGCTTAGCTTTCTTTATGAGACCTTTTCAGACAATAATAGTGATTATGTAATGTTGAACCAATCCATGGATAAAAGTATAAAGCTAAAATTTCATGCTGGTTACGGCAGAAGGACGAATTATGTAATAATTACCTCTCTTGTGGTTAAATTCGGAGAATGTAGATAATAATATCCTTAACCCTTATCCGAGGGGCACACCTATAACTATGCTGCCACCTAAATAATTATTACTCTACGGCTTTACCAAATCTACAATATATCACACAGCTGCCGTACTGAAACATCGAATTTTGCCCACCCTGTACACAGAAACAGATCCTCTAGCTTGTTAATCAACGATAAGAACCACTCTATGGACATCCTGCCAAATGAAAACAGCCATTTGAAATGTTACAAGGGCCAGATCATGAATTTTTTATGCAAAATTTACATTAAGGACCTTCCATCAGATTTAACAAATCCCCGAACCTCCATAGTGATAACTTTTCAATTTATGCATTACTTCTGATTGGAATTCAATCGATCAATAATTCAAACTAAGAACGACCAACTCCTTTGAGGTTCTGGTTCTGACCAGAACTCCCAAAACATTCAATCGTAGTCGCATAAAATATTGATAGCGGCCACAGGGTCGTTTACGTCAAAGGGTGAACTAACCCACAATCAGCAGGTATGTAGCCATCTGTCTGAAATCCCCGTCCGCATACTGAACAGTTCAGGTTTAACTTTCTTGCCGCAAACTCTGACACTTTTCTCTTTGGGTAAGGCCAGAGCTGCGGATAAAAGTGGAATTTAGAAACGACTCTTTAGAATGTAAATAAGGCAGCACATATGCTTTCTCATGACTTTCGTGAAACATTCCAATAAGTCCTATTCAGAAGAATTCCTTTTTCAATTCGACGTTTCCCTAATGAAAACATTCATTCCGAAACAATTTTAACATAAAAGGTAGTTCGGAAAATGATTTCATTTTATTCCCAAGATGGGCTTTTCGAAGGAAAAATATTTTTTCGACATAAAAGCATCTTTTCTCGACATAATCCCCTTTATAATAAAAATTTAGTCCGGCATTTCCATTTCCATCCAATAAAAGATATTCTAAAGGACCTCAAAATATACGCTTGTCATTTTCATTCATCGAATCTCTTACCACCCATTTCTTCAGGTATGAATACACGAAATAATGCCCAATCATAAATTGTATTTTTGTCATGGTGACTACATACATTCTGTCGAAAAAGTACCGGATATTTGTCAATGAAACACAAAATATTCATTTTTCGTTCTAATTTATTAGTATCGCTTTCATAGAGGCACCTTCCGAAATAATGCATTTGCGCAAATGAATAATCGAAACATTTTTAAAACGCTTTTTCCGAAATCGACTTCACCTCTCGCCGCGAATTCTCTTTTATGTCTTCTATCAGTTCAAAACGGGTACCTCGAACTGTTAATCCAAGTTTTGGAAGAGGAAAAAAGTCGGCCGGAGCCGTATCAGGTGAACACGGTGGTTGTTGGATGGTATTTGATTAGAAATTCATTCACAATGCCTTGTGAAATGATGCATTATCGTGGTGCAAAATATATGAGTTTTCTTTCCACAAATCTGGCCTTTTTCGATGAAATTCTCTCTCAAACGTGGCAGAACGCTCAGGTTATTTTCTTTATTTACCGTCTGACCTTCTGGCAAGAATGCAGAACACCGCGATAACCAAAGAACATTCACAATGATATCCTGTAAGATGCTGGTAATTGGAACTCGTATTTGGAAAAAGTATATTTCGAAAATTTGGGTTTCTTAAGTTGACAAGTGATTTTTGAGCAGCCTATATACAAAACAACATCGTAGATTAACACTATAATTCGAAAAAAAATTTTTTTTAATATCATAGCTAAGGTGGATAATTTCAATTAAATTTTGACAAATGAGGCTCAAGAAAACACGATCTGTGAAAAAATTGAAAAGTACAGCATGCAATTTGAAAAAGCAGATTGTAGTCGATGTCCGGTAAAATCGGAAGTGGTACCGCTCTGAAAACAATTGCAAAGTTACTGTATTTAAAAAATTTGAAATTGATCGATGAACTCGTTCCCAGATTTTTCTAATGCGCCATTTAGCGCGGACACCCTATATAAATACAAAACACGATGAAAAATTATACGCTCACGGCTAATATTCAAAATCACCTTTTATCTCCCAAACGAAGAAGGCCATGACGATTTAGTTTCCGGAATATTAAGTTTCACAAAAGAGGTGTATGGTATTGTGAAATGTGCATTCCTCTATCTTATACAGGGTTAGGCAAAGGTACCGTAACGGCTAATTATCTCAGTTATTCATCGAGCGATTTTTTTGAAAATTGGTATTCCTACATTGTGAAGCATAAAGAATTCAGTGTACATAAAAAGAAGTCCAGATGCGATAGATCAGGTGACCACGGTGGCCACTAGATAGAACCTCTTCTACTGATCCATCTTTCTGGAAAAACTACATCCAGATAATTTCGAACATCTACCGCAAAGTGTGGGGAGCTCCATCTTGTTGGAACCATACAATATCAGCTGGGGTTAACGAATTATTAAAATTTGGAAATAACGCTGTTATGGCTGGCACATTCATTTGAAGATCTGGGTGAACAGTATTGAACAGACAGCGAACTTCTTGGTAAGATCGTTATCTGTCACCAGTGTGCAAAAATCTAAACTTCAACAAATACTTGACATTATTTGTCAACTTGTTCCGTTGATTATTAATTCAAAAGTAATTTATTATTTATTTAAGTGTTATAATTTTTATTATTTTTATTTTTTATGAACTCGACATTGAAAGGAAATGTTTTTGTTGATTGTTTCTAAAAGAGTTTTTCTCTGGATCTAAAATTAATATACATATAGGGTGTTATATTTGAAATTCACATTTTTTTGTCATTTCCGGATACACCGGATACACTAGCGAGCACAAAATATCAACACTAAATTATTTATGTTAAGCAATGTAGGAGTACCAATTTTCAAAACAAATCGCTCGGTAAATAACTGAGATGATTAACCGTTCCGGTACTTTTGCCTGACCAAAGATACCATTCAAACCTATCGAAAATGGAATACCATCAAAAAAGTTCTTGCCGCGATTTCTCTTTTATGTCTTCTATCGATTTCAAACCGATTTCTCGAAGTTGTAATTTGAGTTTTGGAAAAAGAAAAAAGTCGGCCAGATCTACATCAGGTGAATACGGTGGTTGTTCGATAATATTTGTTGACTTTTTGGTCACAAATTCATTCACAATGATAGCCTTGTGAGATGGTGCAAAATCTTCTTTCTTTCCACAAATCTGGCATTTCTCGACAAATTTGCTCTCTGGCAAGAATCCAAGAAAACATTAACCATTACCTTGAACCTTAATCGACTCTGACGTGCTTTTTTCGTTTTCAGATCAATTGGATGACACCATTTCGAAGCTTCTTGTCTGGTTAGCATGTCTAATTCATAACCCAATATCTCATCACTAGTTACGGTGCGTTTTATGAATGTGGGGTTGAAATTGATTGGTTCTAGCATGCCTTCAGCTACCTTTACGCGATTCAATTTTCGAAGAAAATTCAGGCCTTTTGAAACTTGTCGAGCGGCAACGCGTTTCATGCCCAAACAATCGTATAAAATGTCCTGTCTCTCACAAACTTAATTGTCGATTTGCAATTCACTTTATCGATGTTAACTTCAGTTGAAGATGTTGATGGCCGATAGTTTATGATGAGGTCGATTCACCGTAAGCGTTTTGTAACATTTTCAACGATTCGGCACACAAAACTCCATTCGCAATACAAAACTTGAGACGAATACTTTGTTGGATATTTTAATACATTGAAAAATCGCGAAACACACTGACAAACTGACAAAATCGAGCACTGTAAACAAACTAAATGACAGATCACGTTCAAACTCCGTGTCAGTATAGTAAACAGTTGTGCCGCCAACTTAGCAATAATAAAATTTTGACAATCGTTTTAAGCAGTTTTTAAACAATCAATTCCAGGAAGTTTTTCGAAAAAATGTACACTCTAGATCTGGTTCCAACGAATTAACGTTAGTTCAACTGAAGATATCGAAAATAATTTGAATCAGTTTTTTACCAATAAAACATGTATGCCATGGAAATTAAGAATATACCGCGATGAATTCAGTATTTAATGGTATTTTCACACTTTCTTTAATGTTTCAGTGATAGAAAATTAAAGTAAATAAAACTTACACTCTTTCATTGATAACTTAATATTTCTTTGTGTTACTACTTTACAATTATATAAATGGATCTTAAAAATAAATTTCGATTGGAGGAAACCAAAGTGTGGCAACACGTCATATAAGTTCGTTAAAATTGAGAAAATGTTCACTAATTTTAAAATAATGTATTTTCAAATTACAATATTTTCCATAAGTTATAAAACGTTGGTTTCATTTTTCCATTGTGGATTCTTATTTCATAACATGAACTGGATAGACAATTCAAATGATTGTTTTGATATTGTACAAAGTCTGTCTTATTTTCTGATAACGATTATCGTTAATTTCACGATCTGCGTGAACGAATTTTTGTATGGAAGGGTACCAGAAAATATTCAAAAACCATAACTAAACGTTATGGCAGCTATGTAAGAAATAAACACCAATGTTAACAATTAATCAAAAATTCTAAAACATTTAACATACAACATCTTCAATTATCGCAAAAGAAGAGATTCCCCGTCTATAAATAAGAAATTTAGAAGTATATCCTGCAAGATGAAAAACAGAAACAATAATCGAACAAATATACAACAAAAACTTGAAAATAAGAATTTGGACATTTTCATTCCTTGAATAATTTCACAAAATAAATATTACTTTAATTGATATGAATATAATTCTGTCGAGTCTTTGGGATTGATTAACAAGGCTTTTTGTTGCCAATTCTGAAATAGAAAATTTAACATTCAAAGTAATATTCATAAACGTTCGGGATGCTAGGGTACTCTTGCTCGTTTGAAGTGCTGGATTCTAAATGGAATTTCAACCATATCCGTTCTTAATGATGAATCAGATTGACGTTGAAATGAGCCAGATCAAATTTGTTGGCGCATTTGTGTTTGATCTTAACAATGATTTCAAGCAAAAATACAAATAAACAGGTGATAAATAATGTAATGAATTATAACTAATTTGATTTTTTCGGAATTACAATACTAAATTTCAAATGTACTTGTTAGGGTCAGATATTTAAATATTTCATAATACGAAACAAAAACTATGATTACCATGATCTTGACTTTCGAACGACCTTGAGGGTTGACCTTGAGTTCAAGGTAAACGGTACATAAGATAACCCGCATGTCCTAATAATACTTGTCTGAAAAATTCATTTCTTTTTATTGGAGCAATCGGAGCAAGTTTTCAAATAATATTTTGAATGCAAAATTTTCTGCTATCATAAAATGCCACAAAACTGGTGCTTCCCTTTGCAAATAACCTCATGATCTCCCAAAAACCATGATGAATTACTTTGAGAAGAAAATCAATAGTACAGAACAGTGACTGAACTATTTTATTGAAGGTGGTTTACCTGAGAGGATATTTGAATGTATACATAAAAATAGCTCAGTCTCTATACCGAGTGGCCACCACATTCGCGACGAAAGATTAAGAATATTTTACGGCCGATTTGGAATTTTTTTGTGCAGTAATAAGTAGTGCTGTAGTGAATACAAACAAATAATATTTTAGACTATATAAGGTGTTCCATAATAAAGTTACAAGCCAAAGTTATGATAAAATGGAGGTATGTTCGAAATTCCCTATACCTGTCTTAAATTTCCGAAATATTTGACATTTTCTGGAATTTGAGGACTTTTAAAAAACGTTCAAAATGTTCGTAAACGATTTTTGATGTTGGGGCTCATTCGAATCTCTTTTCTCAATGGGCATACTGTATAAATGAAGTGTCGAATAATTGATACATTTTAATACCTTTGGAATGGTAACTAGGTTTCCTAACCTATTTTCAACGGTTTCGAAAGTTTAGCCGATTTTTATCAAATTCTATGAAAAATTCCAATTCTTCATTCCAATTTCTATCTGAACCAATTGTTGCCTCAGAAAAAGAACCGAATCAGATGAAATCATTCCTGTGTTTAATTCTCATGAATCGTAAACATCCAACAACAATTGAGTAAAAAAATTGACAATTGACGAGTTCATATAATCACAGTAATTCATACTTCAAACCTAATATTGAAAACGTGCATTTGCAAGATAAAAATAGAAAGACTTCCCATCTTACAATTTTTACATAAAGTGTTCAAAATGGTCTGTATTTTGAACGATACACTATGTTAACCTGTCTTCGCATGATCTTCAGATTTTCAGTGAAATAAAACTAAAGTATTTAGATTTTCCCTATATTAACAAATCTAATACCGGTTTCACCACACTGTGGCTTCATTAGATAGATACAAACGAATGAACAGAGTTATTCCTTATATATTGGTCTTATTCCTATGTAATATTACAAAAGGTACAAGTACAAGAGTATGTTGGAAAACCCATCGGAGTTGCTTACTGTATGAATTGAAAAGATTGAGTAAAGGAGAAGGATTCAGATCTAATCAGGGTACATTCAATTTTCGTCATCTTCCTTCAATTTAAACACTTTTTTGGTATCTCCAACCGTTTTCGAGTGAAAAATTATTGAATTTGAATTCTTCGAATTGCATGTTATTCGTCAGATTAAAAAAATAATAGAAATACTCGATAGGTATACCCAAAAATAATTAATTGTATGCCCGTACGTTCGCTAAATAAAAAAAAATAATAGAAATACTCGATAGGTATGCCCAAAATTTGCTTTCATTTTAATAGCTCGTCTTCTAAGACTCAACTTATACTTATTCAATATCAAACTAAAAAAAAAAGAACAATCAAAAACTAGATAAATAGCAGGAAATGTCCTCCACCTGCAAGAATACAGGCCTCTGTCCTTCTTCGCATATTATCACGCACTCTTTAAAATATTCCTGGGGTATTTCTTATCGTGTCACAAGAGGTTATTATTCGATTTCTCAATTCTTCTTCAGTGTTCACTGGAGTGGTATAAACTAAACTTTTGAGATATCCCCATAAGAAAATGTCTAAACTATTTAAGTCTGGGGACCTAGGAGGCCATAGTTCTGGCCCACCCCGGCCTATCCATCGGTTGTTGAATGTATTATTCAAGAAATCCGTAGCTTCTCCACTAAAATGTACTGGTGCCCCGTCATGCATGAACCACATTATGTTTCTCTCCAGAAGTGCCACATCGCTCGAGTGGTAACTCCTCCTCAAGAAATTGCCGATAAGCGGGACCGCTTAGTTTTCCTCAGCCCAATAATAATTATTGTAAAAATTTGTGATAGCAGTTCTCGATGAGTTAGCTTCGTCTGTGAACATTATTTCACTATCAAAATGAGCAATTTCTCTACTTTTAGCTAAGAACCATCGGCAGAAACACAGTCTTGAAGGAAAATCTCGAGGAAGTAGACTTTGGACGCGTTAAATATGAAACGGGTACAATAAAAAGTATTTTTCTTGTACTCACATGAGGATTCAAATCAATACAATTCAAAACTGCTTCCTCAATATCTGGAGTTCTCATAGTTTGAGTTGCACCTTTTAAATGATTATTTGCAGCAAAAGTACCAGTTTCTCTGAACCTCCTGTGGACATTTGAAAACTTTCGCCTGTCTGGTGTTACTCGATCTGGAAAGCGCACCTGATATAATCGCCTAGCTTCTGTTGTGTTTCCGTCAGCCAGACCGTACATGTAATGGATATCAGCGAATTCGGCGTTAGTAAAATTAGCCATTTTTTCTTACAGCAATAACTTCAAAAGTCTTATAACTAATCGTTAATTTAATAAACAATTCGAGCAGACACTGGTTCAACTTTAGCAACCGTGAAAATAAATAAATAAATGAAAAAGTCGAAGCCTACTAGTCATTTTTTTAATTAGAAGTGATTTCAATCGTTTAATAATTCTTGGCTCGAGAACGGTTGGAGATACGAAAAAATTACAGGTGTCAAAAAAGTTTCTAAATTGAACGAAGATGACGAAAATTGATTGTGCGCTGATGTGGTATACTGCAAAAAAGTTCGATAGGGCAAAAGAAGACATGGCTCCGGACAAGAAAACACTTTGTAGATTCTAGTTGAAATTTAGGGCATGTAATGATGGAGGCTGTGATAAATAGCTTGCATTCCAAATTTGGGATGAATATCTCAACACCCTGTAGCTCCGTAACGAAGCTTTTGCGGACCTATGTTTACATAAACTTTTTTTCTTAAAATTGCACGTACTATTATGTAACACCCTGTATGGAGGGCACAAATTTTTTCTTCAAAAGTTTTCAAATTTCAGAAAATGTCAAATATTTCGGAAACTATTCAAGACAAGTATAAAGAATTTCGAACGAAATTTTCATTTTTCCTCACAGAGTCAAAAATGAAACAAAATATAGGGTGTTCCATTTAAAAATCATAAATTTGATATCTAACTTTATTATGGAACAGTCTGTATAGTCGTTTTATTTTCTAGTCACTACCGCACTAAAATTACTGCTCAAAAAAAATTAAAAATCGACTGTAAAATGTGGTATTATTATGAACATTTCAAGAATTTGTAGACGGGGTAACTCCTCCCATGTTAATATACTACTTGACACTTTTTAGGAAAGTCTATTTGAAAAACTACCATTTTTCTACTTCACAAAAAATCTTTCTTTAAATTTTATGACGTCGCTGTAAATATTGGCAACGACAGTGACGTCACATCGATATTTTTTCATTTCATTTTTTGATCCAAGAAGCATTAATTAAATAATTTTAATATTTCCTTGTCAATCTGTCAAATAGTATATTACGTAAACATATTGTTGTAAATATTGTAGATATCGATGTGTAATAAATATTATCAATAAATTTGAATTGTGGAGGCCGTTACTTGATGTAGATCCATGATATAAATGAGATAAAAAACACAAGGTTTAACTTTAATCTACACTTTATTTGAAAAAATTCGACGACGTTCCGCTGACACAGTAGCTTTATCAAGAATGACAAACAGAATGCAGAGTATGGTATTATAAACAAATCGTAGAACAAGTTGGATGAATAACAGGAAAATCCACACCGAGCCATTGTACAGTTAGTATGAAAGGTAATAAAAACTAATTAAACAAGTTAAGTAGGGGTGAGTAATTCACATCTACCTGTTCATTCAAAAGCTTGTCCGAATGTTTGTATCTATTTATTTCTAATGCTTCTGGGAGATCTAATTTTGAACTTTTTGATTTTATATGTAATATGTCAAAGTTTTTATTGAATGAATGGTTTTCTTTTATTAGGTGGTTTGAATGATTTCAATCAGATTTATTTTTATCGAAGCAACGTTTATGTTCAGATGTTCTTATGCCAAAACTCCTATAGGTCCTACCGATATAAATTTTATCACAAGAACCGCAATTGAGTTTATAGATTCCTGATTCACTTGATTTTTCAACACGAGATTTATTATTTTTAATATGTTTACCTAAGTTATTAGAAGTTTTGAAAGTTATATTAAGATTTTGTTTGACGAGAAAGGATTTAATATTTGTACTTGTAGAACCGCAGAATGTTAAACTGTTGATTATTTTATAGTCTTTATGAATAGGACATACTTCATTTATTGCTTTCTGATACAGTTTTTACGAATGATTAGATCTATCATATCCGGAATATATGAATTATTAATGGCTATCTGTTTGATGATTAAGTTAAACATCATCAAACAGATAGCCATTAATAATTAAACATTATCTCATTTATTATCAATAAAACTTGAAAAGGCGTAAGATTTGAAAAGTCGTCATCTACACCTCAAATAAACCTAAATTTAATTTTTTTCAATAATTAGTAAATACCAACCGGACGACTCAACGATCCAAATACCTTATACATTAACGAGAATGGAATTGTTCAACGGCTTTGACGGATCTTTCATTCAACCCTGTCTTGTATCGAGGTCCCTTGTGGTACGGGACCAACAGATTCATATTCCTTTCATAGCTATGCTATTCCTGTAAACAAAAAAGCAGCCCAACACCATCGTGGGAATCGAACCACGGTCCTCTCCCATACACTCTAACAACTAACCGAAACACGTTCAACATTTTTTTTACATTCTCTCTTTCTTCTCGAAAGAGAATTTTGAATTACAGTTTCAACTCTTTCCATAAATGTTCACCAAGCAATAACGAAGGAAATTTTCTATCAGGACAGATCAAGAATTATTGTACTTGCCTAAACTAGGAATTGATATTCTTATACATAATGAATACACAATAACAAAATTGCCATTGTATAATAGAAGATATTGAATAAAAATTAAAATTATATCAATCTAATGCAAAGTAAATATTTTACTACTTCCTAAATAAAAAGAACTGAATATATTAATGTTTTAAAGAATTATTGTACATAAACAAGACAAGTAAATTAAATTGTATAAACGTCATAATTCACACAATGAACCACTCATATTCAAACCAACAATAGATATTTTCTTGTTGTTTATAGTTAGTGAGCACCTATTTACGAATTAGAAATTGCTGGTACCTTCTCGAACCATAAAATTAATCTTAAAATTGAAACAAAAACGACAATTCTAAAAATCAAATTTAAGATCTCGATGTATGTATCATTAGATGAACCTTTAATGTTATCATTTTCAGCACCTTGATTTTTCGAATACCATTCACGCACCCATTGTAGCAACAAAACAAAAATAAACTAATTCTAAAAATGAATGTTATTTAACTCTTCCTTCTCATTCCATGTTTTTATTTTATATTTTATGTACTATACACGCCTAAAATATAAGAATTTTTGATCTTCTTTATTCGGAATTAAATTTTGAGAAAATTACTGGAAACAATTAATCAAAGTATACTGCGGACAGAATGGAAAACCCGAATTTATTCAGAATAAGTTCGCATTTCTTTTTCATTTGTAACGAAGATGAAGTAGAATATATTTTATGCTTTCCACAATTTCATTTTTACAAACAAGAGTGATTTGGAACGATTTTCAAGTGATCCCTTACATATACCGAGTGTCCACGCGAAATTGACACTTTTGGTGCCTTGAATGTTATTCGAAGTAAGTTCCGAGAATATTTTCAATGCTGTGGCACTTCCGGTTCTACCGTAAGTCGGAATTCTGACCAGAATTACTTTGATGAAGATTTCGAGATGGGTCTCGTAGTCTTCTTCTTCTTCTTTAAATAGGACGATGTCTTGTTTTTCTGTTACAGCCCCTGCTGCGAACCGGAGCTCCAGCACTCATGCCATCGCTTTTTCGGCCTTCCTATGGGTCTTCTAGTGTTGGGTTTTTGTGTTTTTGCCCACTTCGCCATACGTTCGGGGCCCATTCTGTCTACGTGATCTCTCCATAATAATAATAATAATATCTAATCAAAGGAGAAGATTCGTTCAGAATACAGTCAGCGTCTGAAGTCTGTGCTGAAATCGATGTTGAACTCGGGGAATCTAGTCAAGGCAATTAACACCTACGCCATTCCAGTGTTGCTTTACTCATTTGGAATAATCAGATGGACTAAGACGGAGCTAGATGATATTCAAAGGCAGACCCGAACGATGCTGACAAAGTACAACAATCATCATCCAAAATCGTCTGTGATACGAACAACTTTGAAGCGGAAAGAAGGAGGACGCGGATTAATAGATGTCAATTTACACACCGAACAGATAAGAAATCTCAGAGAATTCTTCTCAGCAAAAGCTCTCACTTCTGACCTACATAGAGTGGTATCGTTGGCTGATAAGGGATATACACCTCTAAATCTTGCTACAAGAGATGACCTGCTGAATCTACCATTCCTATCAGATACTGAAAAACAAGAGCAATGGTCAAGAAAGGAATTGCATGGACGACATCACCATGAGATTAATCAACCACACATCGACAAAGAAGCCTCCAACAAATGGTTGATGAAAGGAGAATTATTCGCGGAAACAGAGGATTCCTTATGGCCATCCAAGACCAAGTGATCGCTACAAACTACAAAAATTTATTATGAAGGACGGAACATTACAAACAGATAGGTGCAGAAAATGCCATATAAGATCGGAGACGATACAGCATATTACGTCCGGATGCGAACAACTGGCCAATACAGACTATCTTCACAGGCATAATCAAGTGTGCAACATTATCCATCAGAAACTTGCACACAAGTACGGACTTCTGAATACATTCCAGCCATATTACAAGTATCAACCGGCGCCCGTATTGGAAAATGACTCTATCAGATTATACTACGATAGGCCTATTATCACTGACAGAATGGTGACGAATAATAGGCCGGACATAGTGGTGTATGATAAGAGAGCCAAGACAGCAATGCTGGTGGATGTCGCCATACCAAATAATAACAACGTGCTGAATAAGTTCCAGGAGAAAAAGTCCAAATACACAGACCTTGCTATTGAGATCAAGCAGATGTGGCACCTCGACAAAATAGATATCGTTCCTGTCATCGTATCCTCGACTGGTTTAATACCCAAAACTTTGCATGATAGCCTTAAGAAATTAGAATTGCATGAGAATACCTATATAGAAATGCAAAAAGCTGTAATTCTTAATACATGTAGGATAGTTAGGAAATTTATGTCAAGTATATTGTAATCGAGCCTATTCCCTTTGATTGCTAAATCTGGGAAAGGTAAATTATATCCAGCTACTAGCTGAGATAGTGCATAAGTCCACGATAATAAATAATAATAATAATTTATTGATCCCTTAAGACATCACAAGTATGTATAGGACAGGTCAATAGAAAAGACATTTAGACATTATCTAAATCAACACATAGAAACTCATTCACAGTATAAAAACATTTTGCTAAAAGTAAATTCTTAACTGCTACCTTAAATCTATTTACACTTAGACCCTGTATATGCCGTGGGAGATGATTGAACAATCTGATACCCTGGTACAGGGGCGACATTTCAAATCTAGAAGTTCTGTTTAGGGATACATAATGTTTCCTTATTTCTGGTATTGTGGGAATGAAAGTTAGAAAGTTTAGTCATGTTACTTTCATTCTCTTTAATATAAACGAGGCATCTCAAAATGAAAATAGACGCCAATGTGAGGATACCATTCTTCAGGAACAACGGTCTACATGAAGATTGTGGAGCTGTATCGAACATCATTCGCAGAATTCTTTTCTGGATGATGAAAACTCTACCTACGTCTGAGGAATTTCCCCACAGTAAGATATTATAGGACAGGTGACTATATACCAAACTGTAATAAACGTTCACAAGGGAACTTAGAGGTAGTGAACTCTTGATTCTATTTAGGGCATAATAGGAACTATTCAGCCTCTTACAAATCGCATCGATATGTGCACTCCACTTCAGATTCCTATCGATGTGAACGCCGAGGAATTTAGTGGTGTCCTTCGAAGAGCTGACTGTATCTAAATACCTTATTGTTATGCTACCCTGATCACAAGACGACAGAGTGAAGTGAATGCATTCCGTCTTGTTGACATTGATCATAATAGCATTAAAATGGCACCATTCTACGAAACTCTCCACCAGCAGCTCGCATAACTTTTGAAGCTCCTCAAGAGTCTCAGCAGTAATAGCTATGGAAGAGTCATCAGCGAACAGTATCAACCAGATTATTTTTGATAATAAATTGCGAATATTAGATTTTCTGTAGAATATTTTTTCAAATTTGGTGGCAGATCGTTGATGAATAACAGAAATAGAAGTGGCCCCAAGACAGAACCCTGGGGTACTCTAATTTACAGTACTGTTCATTTGAGAACGAGTCGTGAACCCTGATTGAGGCAGTTCTGTCCTCCAGATAACTACCAATCCAGTTCAAGAACACGCCTCTGAATCCAAGATTATAACATTTATCCAATATAAACTGGATAGCAAGACTATCAAACGCTTAGACAAGTCAAAGAACAAACCAGCAACATATTGACCATTATCAAGGCAACGATAGACGAACTCCACGAACTGCAATGCTCCAGTTTGAGTCGAGCGGCCAGTTCTGAAACCATGTTGTGCAGTATCAAGTATTTGAAATTTATCTAGGTACTTCATCATTCTATCAAACACTATTCTTTCAAAAACCTTGGAAAAGACACTTAAGATAGATATAGGTCTATAGTTCATGATATCGTGTACATCATCCTTTTTATGAATAGGAATGACGATTGCTTTTTTCAGAATACGAGGAAATACGCCTGTGCTAATTGACAGGTTAATAACATGAGCGAAATGTCGGCTGATATAGGTACCTATCATCTTCAGAATTTGTGCTGAGATGAAATCAACACTAGAACCTTTGTTGTTTTTGAGTGATCATATAACATCATGGATTTCATGCTCCAGGACTGGGTGGAAGAAAAGGTTGTGTCTAACATACGTGACGTCGTACATGAGGATGACATTGAGTCTTTATAATAACTGTTGAGGGAAGATTCGGCAACTGTAGTGAAATGATTAGCGAAAATCTCAGCCAAATCCTTGGGATCGTTATGCGTAACATTATCAATAACCAGTGCAATAGAATTTTGTTCCATACGTTTTCGACCAGTCATAGTATTTACTAGATTCCACACAGTTCTATTTTTATTTACAGATTTATCAATAAGTTCACTGTGAAAATTGTATTTGGTTCTTAGGATTAAGAATTTATAATAGGATTTGGCTTTCTTATATTAATCATTAGAGGATTGAGTTTTTATATTAGAATGTAACCAATGAAGATTTTGTAGGTCACATTTGGCCAAAACAATTTCTGGAGTAATCCAGTTTTTCCTGTTATGAGTATAATTAGTACTACGCATAAGAGGGCAACAAATTTCAAAGATATGTTGAATGGTATCTACAATAGGCGTCGACGTGCTCTTGTCCACCTCACCACATCCTAGACACCTAGCTCCCTTAGCGTATCCTCATTCCTTATTCTATCTCTGCGTGTAATACCTCTTATAGCTCTTAGTGTTCTCATCTCTGTTATCCTCATTAGTTGTTTTGTTTTTGTTGTCTCAGCTCTTGTCTCAACCGCATATGTCATCACGGGTCTCACACAGGTCTTATAGATTCGGACTTTGCTTTCTGTGCCTATGTACTTATTCCGCCAGATTACATCTCTCAGGAAGCCAGATATTCTCGATGCTTTCATTGTCTGCTGTTTTGCTTCTTGTAATAGTTGCCTATCGCTCCATACTTCTACTCCTAGGTATTTAAAGTGTGAAACTTGCTCTATTATATGGTCGTTCACTACTAGTTTGCATCTAATTGGATCTTTCGCTATTACCATCGATTGGGTTTTCTGTGTTGATATTACCATGTTATATTTTTCTGCTGTTACTTTGAACTTTTGTAGTAGGCGTTGTAGGTCGTCCTCATTCTCGGCTATTAGTAAAGCATCATTTGCGTAGCACAGTATTCTCATAGTTTTGTTACCCATCCTATAGCCTTGGTTCATTTGGTTAACACCTGCTATTATTTCATCCATGATTAAATTAAATAGACATGGGCTGAGGCTGTCACTTTGTCTAATGCCTGCGTTAATTTTGATCTCGCTTGTAAGTCCCTGTGTAGTTTTTACTTTCGTCTTATTAGAGTTATTTAGTTCTTTGATTATGTTTATGTATTTATTGCTTAAGTTTTTATTTCTAAGGATAGTGATCACATCGTTCATTCGAATTCTGTCGAATGCCTTTTCCAAATCTATAAATCATATAAACATCGGTTTGTCAAACTCTATGGACTTCTCCACCAGTTGCTGCAATATAAAAATTGCTTCCGTTGTTGATCTATTTGGTCGGAATCCCTGTTGTTTTTCAGATACACCTACTTTGTCATATATCTTTTGCGATAGAATTTTAGTAAGTAGTTTCGATGCAGAGTTGAGGAGTGTGATGCCTCTATAATTTGCTGGGTTTGTCTTCACGCCTTTTTTGTATATGGGTATTGTTATGCTCTCTCTCCATTCTTCTGGTATCTCCTTGTTGTTTTCAATTTTTTGGAATAGTTTTGTTATTTCTCGTAGTGAGAGATCAAAATGCATTATTCGGAAAATTTTCGGTCATATAATCTGCGAATTTCATGGTCCTCGCGCGAAAAATCGTAACTCGGAAATTAGATAAAGTGAAACCTATAACAGATCGATGTCTATTAATACTACGAGTTAAATGGTGTATGCAAAAATAGGTAGTCTAATTTGAAAAACTGACTTCTGTACCTTCGAATGTACTATGATTTGCCACATGCTTTGGAAACACCCTGTATACCGTGAAGCGTCTAAATGCAGTGAATTCTGCTGAATGATCCTCTTTACTTACAACGAGCAAGAAATAATAGATATTGAATGTTCTTTAGTATTTTATGATGTTTTCTAAGAGACAACCAAAAATCACAAAATTCCGATTGAAAAATTCATTTCTTCCTCTCGGTTGATTTCAGGTGGCAATGATATAAGAAAAAATTGTCTAAAATATAATTCTCTACAATAAAAAAAAATAGATACTCTCATTATGCTATTTGAAATAACAAAGATGGTGTCAACTTCCGGTATAACCGTAAGTGCCCCAGCATTGAAAATATTTTCGAAAATTAGTTCGGATAACATTCAAGACATCAAAAAAAAATGTCTCTAATCGTTCATTCTTTTCTCCATATACTTTTAATGTTCCATCTCGCGTGGACACCCGGTATAGACTAACCCAGGGGTGATCAAACGGTCGATCGCGAGTGCTTATTGAATAGACCTCGAGAAGAAAACAATTTTTAATAAGTAGGTAACTAAACTACAAAAATTTATTACGTAATAAAATAACACTCTGTTAGCGGCAAAAGGCGGCTTTATCAAAGGAACGCGCGGTACTTGTCAAAGAAAAGCCGCGTTTTTTACTCTTGCCGATATGAATGTTGCGCCTGCAGGAATTGGGGTCATTCTGAATAACTTGAAGGCAATACTAGGTGGATACAAGGTTTATTATTGAATAGTACAAAATGAGTGCAGCGAAGAAATCTAAAACGTATCATTTTAATAACGATTGGTAGGAAGAATTTTTCTTTTGTATGGTGAAGGATAAGTGCATTTGTCGTATATCATAAAACGGTTCATAAGAACTGTGAAAGAGATTTTTCGCCACAGAGTGAATTAAAAAAACGAAAAGTACGTGATTTGATATCTTGTTGGAAAAAAGAACAAACCACGTTCACAAGACCAGCCAAACAGTCAAAAGCTGATACGATAGCGTCATTCAGAATATCTCATATATTGGCGAAACACAAGAAACCATTCTTCGACAATGGATCGATTGTGAAGGAAGCATTTATTGAAGCGGGTAAGACTTTACTTGGTGGTTTTAAAAATAAAACAGAAATCATGTCTGCTATTAGAGAACTTCAGTTATATCGTCCGACTGTCACAAGGCGTATTGAAGTCAAGAGTCAGAACTTGGCAGATAAACTGAAACATGATATTTGAATTTGGGAGGCTTTTACTTGGTAAAATTCCATTATCAATAATAAAAAACAAGTACTGTGTTTTAAGGAATTTCACTTAATAATTGCGATTCGTAACGCGTTTCACTACACCGTAGCTTCTTCAGACGAATGAATATACAAAAAAATATAAATGAGAATATAACTATAAATGTTCTTGAGTAATTAAAAGTTTATTGGGTTGCTTCTTCTTAAGTGGTTATTTATGACAGGTATATCCAATAAAATTAAGGAATAGATTGCTCCCTGAAAAGATTCAATAGTGGTGAAGGGCTTAAATCGACTTGTTCATTGATGAGTCAACCTGAGTGTTTGTATTTATTGATTTCTAAAGTTTCCCAAAGATCTTCCTTTCAATATTTATTATCTATATGCAAAATTTCAAACTGTGGGTCGAAATAATGATTATGCTCTAAGAGATGATTCGCGTAATTTGAATCTGATTTTTATTTGAAAAACTGCGTTTATGTTCCGATATTCTAATATTAAAATTTCTGTGTTCTACCAATGTAGAAATTATCACAGTCATTGCAATTCAATCTATAAACACCTGATTTATTGTTTTTACCTGGTTTGGTTTTATTATTTTTATATATTTGCCTAAATTATTATTAGTTTGGAAAGCTATGTTGAAATTATTGCTACTTAAGAATGATTTCAGTTTCTCACTTGTAATGCCAACGTAGGTTAAGGTGTTGAATTTTTGTTTCAATTTATCGACAGAGTAAACTTCATTCAATGCGATTCTACTTTGTTTTTATTTAAAATATTATTTATTAGTTTGGGATTGTAACCATTATTTTTGGCTATTTGTTTAATCAAATTTAGTTCTTTGTTGAAATTTTCTGAAGATAACGGGATGTTAATCAATCTATGAATAAAACTATTGAATGCTGACATTTTATGTTGATATGGATGACACGACGAGTTATGTATTATAATATCTGTATGTGACGGCTTATGGTAAATTGCGAAAACATGTTTTCCATTTTCATTCGAACTAAGGATCCTACCGCAAAATTTCAGAAAGTGGTTAAAAACATAATTTCGACCTCAAAATCATTAATTACAGACCACGAAAAATATGAATTCATTAATTCCAATCCACAATCCCCCGAATTATATTCGTTGATAAAACTTCATAAACCTCTTAGATTACCCTATTAGACCTGTTGTTTCTTATGTAACGGCACCTTCGTTCAAACTTTCAAAATTCCTCAACGACTTTCTAATAAAACATTGCAATTTTAAATCTAAATTTTCGGTCAAAAATTCATACGAACTTATTGCCAATATCAAAGATACCATTATACCACCTAATTCCATTTCATTTCTTTCGACGTAAAGAATCTATTTCCCAACATTCCTCCGAAAGATACGTACTACTTAGTTGAAGAATTATTAGAAAAGAATCATGTCAATACTTTCATTAAATCAGATATTCCTTCATTATTACAAATTTGTTTAGATCAAAATTATTTCCATTTCAATAACAAATATTATACTATTGAAGACGGCTTGATTATGGGCAATCCGTTAAGTCCTTTGTTAGCAGAAATATTCATGAATAACTTAGAGAAATTAATTCATAATCATCCACTCAGTAAATATTGTTTATACTGGTATCGCTATGTAGACGATATCATTATTTGCTTCACAGGAACAGATAGACAGTTGAAAATTTTCGAAAATCATATAAATTCATTACACCCAAAAATTGCATTCACAACCGTAATAGAAAGCAATAATTCGATAAATTTCTTAGACGTAACAATTTCGAATGAAAATGGAAAACATGTTTTCGCAATTTACCATAAGCCGTCACATACAGATATTATAATACATAACTCGTCGTGTCATCCATATCAACATAAAATATCAGCATTCAATAGTTTTATTCATAGATTGATTAACATCCCGTTATCACCAGAAAATTTCAACAAAGAACTAAATTTGATTAAACAAATAGCCAAAATAATGGTTACAATCCCAAACTAATAAATAATATTTTAAATAAAAACAAAGTAGAATCGCATTGAATGAAGTTTACCCTATCGATAAATTGAAACAAAAATTCAACACCTTAACCTACGTTGGCATTACAAGTGAGAAACTGAAATCATTCTTAAATAGCAATAATTTCAACATAGCTTTCCAAACTAATAATAATTTAGGCAAATATATAAAAATAATAAAACCAAACCAAGTAAAAACAATAAATCAGGTGTTTATAGATTGAATTGCAATGACTGTGATAATTTCTACATTGGTAGAATACATAGAAATTTTAATATTAGAATATCGGAACATAAACGCAGTTTTTCAAATAAAAATCAGATTCAAATTACGCGAATCATCTCTTAGAAAATAATCATTCTTTAAACCCACAGTTTGAAATTTTGCATACAGATAATAAATATTGGAAGGTAGATCTTTGGGAAACTTTAGAAATCAATAAATATAAACACTCAGGTAGACTCATCAATGAACAAATCGATTTAAGCCCTTCACCTCTATTGAATCTCTTCGGGGAGCAATCTATTCCTTGATTTTATTGGATATACCTGTCATAAATAACCACTTAAGAAGAAGCAACCCAATAAGCTTTTAATTACTCAAGAACATTCATAGTTATATTCTCATTTATATTTTTCTGTATATTCATTCGTCTGAAGAATCTACGGTGTAGTGAAACGCGTTACGAATCGCAATTATTAAGTAAAATTCCTTAAAACACAGTACTTGTTTTTTATTATTGAAGTGAATATCGTTTGTCGAGCAATATAGACAGCATAAGAACAGTGTTTTATCCTGCAAACGGATTTTAAACCACGGAAGGTCGAAAGCGTCGTCTGCCATCGTGTCCTCTATCAGGCATGCGACATCCGATCTGGCGAAAACACAGAGGCCCCCTTTAAATATAAATCTCATACCCATTAAAACGTAAATACGTTGTTTGACTTATTAGGGTTTCGGTTAGGGCCAGCACATGGGGTTGAGCGTTGTGCAAATGCTGGTGAACTGCATCGACATTCACGTTGTTGTGCTCCAGTCCTCTGATATTGCAGAACTCCACCAAGAATTTGCTTTCTTTTCTAGAACGTGAATGAATTAGTGAATTTGCCAGAGGAGTGCTCGACGGGGGTGAGGCCGCCTGCCACCATGTCAAGATGAAATAAAAAAGGTTGTTTTCTAGCGCATGAAGGACATTGAAGATTCTTCAATGATCTAAGCGTGAAAGACTCACTCTTGCTCTAGTACTCACTCACTCAATTATTCTTCTTTCAATTGTGTATGAAGTTAACTATTAATCATATTCATTATTCAAGCTAGACTATTCTGAATTACTTAGTCGCAATTTAATAAATTCTGAAACGTTTTAGGAACTGAACAAACTCGACTATAAAAACCCAAATGTTGTTGCGCCATTATTTCAGTGTCCCACGATCTTTAAATGCAAAACACTCCATATTTCCATTTAAATCTTAAAACTCCAAGACTACTGCATTGCCTGCTTACATAATACCGCCATCAACTAGCCTAAAATACTTTCTGCTTACATAGTCAGTGCAATAACTTTCAGAAAACAGATATTCAGGCAGAAAAGCTCGCCCTTCAAATCTACGGAGATTATCATACGCCGGGATCCTGGTTTATGACAAACACGGCCATAATTCATTGACGGCAACTTTGGAAGTATTGTCGTTGGCGACGATTTGTCATACGGCGCCCTACCGGCACAATATACGATTTAGGATCTCGTAATTTATGGCACGGTTGTGCCCGAACGTCTTCGATCGAAAAAAGAAACTTCCACCAATTAGAAGGAAAAACACCGTCCTTGAATTTGAGGGAAACCAAAATTAAAAAGTATGGCAATCGTGCAGGGGTAACTTGCTTGAAACGGTGAAGAGGTAACAGTTCAACCTGGCAAAATATATACAGGCTGTTTCAATAACCTGGGCTGCATCTACCGACCACGACCCGTCCAAGGTGACGCTGTCATTTTCCAAATGAGATAAAAAACACAAGGTTTAACTTTAATCTACACTTTATTTGAAAAAATTCGACGACGTTTCGCTGACACAGCAGCTTTATCAAGAATGACAAACAGAATGAAGAGTATGGTATTATAAACAAATCGTAGAACAAGTTAGATGAATAACAGGAAAATCCACACCGAGCCATTGTACAGTTAGTATGAAAGGTAATAAAAACTAATTAAACAAGTTAAGTAGGGGTGAATAATTCACATCTACCTGCTCATTCAAAAGCTTGTCCGAATGTTTGTATCTATTTATTTCTAATGCTTCTAGGAGATCTAATTTTAAACTTTTTGATTTTAGATGTAATATGTCAAAGTTTTTATTGAATGAATGGTTTTTTTTATTAAGTGGTTTGAATAATTTGAATCAGATTTATTTTTATCAAAGCTACGTTTATGTTCAGATGTTCTTATGCCAAAACTCCTATAGGTCCTACCGATATAAATTTTATCACAAGAACCGCAATTGACTTTATAGATTCCTGATTTACTTGATTTTTCAACACGAGATTTATTATTTTTAATATGTTTACCTAAGTTATTAGAAGTTTTGAAAGTTATATTAAGATTTTGTTTGACGAGAAAGGATTTAATATTTGTACTTGCAGAACCGCAGAATGTTAAACTGTTGAATATTTTATAGTCTTTATGAATAGGATATACTTCATTTATTGCTTTTTGATACAGTTTTTACGAATGATTAGATTTATCATATCCGGATTATATGAATTATTAATGGCTATCTGTTTGATGATGTTTAACTCTTTATTATAATCTTCTACTGATAAAGGTAAATTGAGTAACCGATGTACCATGCTGTTTGAAGCTGCAACTTTGTGTTGAATTGAATGTAATGAGTAGTTATGTATAATTGTATCAGTATGTGTTGGTTTACGAAAGACCGAAAAACATGATTATTATTTTGTTTAGTGATTTTTAAGTCCAAAAATTAATGGAATCGTTCTGTTCAATTTCTATCGTGATTTTAATGTTCAAATGGATGGAATTAATGAAATTAAGAAATAAGTCTAATTGACGAGTAGTTCCAATGAAACATACTAAGATGTCGTCAACATATCTATACCAATGAAGAAATTTGGAAATGAGTGGATGTGTATGAATTTTCTGTTATGAATTTGAACTGCTCAAACCAAAGAATAAAACAAAGGAACTGAATGATTCATTGGGATCTTTTCAGTTAACGCAATTAGTCAAACAACCAACTGGAACAACGCGAAAATCCTCCACATTTGATTTATATGCGTGGGTAATCCCGATTCTGTTTCAAATGACGTAACACATGCAGATCTGATTTTTTTTGCATCAGCTTACATATTACTATCAAAGCAACCTAAGTAGAGCGAGAAATTCAAATTTTTGGGGAGGTTCAAAAGTGTTCATTTATCAAACTTCAACTCAAGTATACGTGAACTTGATTGGAATCAAATTTTTTCTATTTGAGATATTGATGCAAAAGTGGACATTCACTCCATATCGAAAATTCAAAACTACCAGACCCAAAACATTTTGATTTACAGAAAGTCTCGTCAAATTAAAAAAGAATGAAAGATAACTGTTAAGTAAGTTTATAGGGATTCTCGGATGCAATCATTAAATTCTTTAGAAGTTACTTTTCAAATCGTTGTCAATATATCAGCATAGATAATAAAGAATCTGATTTGATTTTGGCAGAGTAAGGCATACCTCAGGGTTCGATCCTCGGCCAGTCCTAATCTAACCAATTACAAATACTCTATATTGGTTGATTCTTCAACAAAAAAATAATATTGGTATGAACTTCATTCATAAATTGCAGAAATCTATCATTTTGCTAAAACTAAACAGAGGCTATATCTACCAAGATATTAATTTCTGATCAAAACGCAAAAACAGGTCAATTTTTGTTTCAAGGGGGACATCTTTTGGGGTACAAAACTTGCCTGAAATATCAACCCCCTAAACGGGGGTTGCAATCCTTAAACATTTTGAATAGAGAAGATGGGTCGAGTGATGACTCAAATGAAAGGTGATATCTTTGTCTACATCGCCTTGAACGAATTTCCATTTTTAATTGAAAACTGTAGAAGATACAGAGTGAGCTACTGAAAAATAGAGGAGACTATCTATCGCCCTGAGCTATTCAAGTTTTAACGCAAAAAAATGGAACAGATTCATTCCAGATAAAAGGCTGTCATCTTTGATCTAAATGAATCTCTTCGCACTAATACTCCAATAGTCTTGGGGCGATAGTCTTCTCTATTTTTCAGTGGCTCACTCTGTATCTTCTACAGTTTTCAATCAAAAATAAAATTCTTTCACGGGAATGCAGACAAATATAATACCTTTCTTTCGAGTTATCACTCGACCCATCTACCCTCTTCCAAATTTTCAAGGGTTGTCACCTCCGCTCCAAGGGTTCAAATTCGAGATGAGGATGGTACTTGATGATGACGGCCATTGATCAGCATGGATCTGTTCCATTTTACTTCACTGAAACTTGAATAGTCTCAGGGAAATAGTCTTCCCTATCTTTCAGTTGCTCACCCTGTATCTTTTAGTTTTCCATTTAAATGGAAATTCGTTCAAGGCGATGTAGACAAAGATACCACCTTCCTTTTGAGTCATCACTCGACCCATCTTCCCTATTCAAAATGTTCAAGGATCGCAACCCCCGCTTAGGGGGTTGATATTTCAGGCAAGTTTTGTACCCCAAAAGATGTCCCCCTTGAAACAAAAATTGACCTGTTTTTACGTTTTGATCAGAAATGAATATCTTGGTAGATATAGCCTCTGTTTAGTTTTCGTTGAAGCACCCTGCATGATAATAAAAAAGAACCAGACTTGCAATAAAATAAAGCAGTTCTCGCCATCATAAAATTCAGTTTTTGATCTGACCTTATTCCCTTCGCCATGAAATTGTAATGAAATTCCAGTACTTGTTAGAAACAAGAATGAATAATAAAAAACATGTTCTATTAAACGCTTTAGTTCAGACACATTCCAAATTGCATTTACCTTATATCTTCAAAAAACACCGTCTCTTAAATCATTTATTATTTTTATTCCAACATCCCTCTTATTATGCCGATCTGAAAACTGCGACATTTTACAAGTACCGAAATCCCTCGAACCATCCTTAAGCTTCTATTGTAGCGATTTTCCAAGAAAACAAGTGTTTTCCAAGCAAAGTTGTCATCCGGCTTTAGGGGCTCATCCGTAATACGTCAACAAATTTATGAAAGTCTACACGGGGGAGTTTTGTGATATCGAAGACCCCTATGCGGCCACCACTTACCTGTTCGAATCCGCCGAGAATATCCGTCGTATCCATCGCCGAGGTCACTGGGAAAGTTTTCAGCGTTCTGCCGGCTAGATTGGCCAAAGTTTTAACTACACTGCTTTTGCCGCAACCTGAGGTCCCCACCTGGAACAAACAGAATTATTATATAAAAGATAACATGCTTCAGTATAAATTATAAAATGGCCCAATACAGTGTGAATATGGCTAATTTTAAAAAGTGTATTGATGAATTATTTATTCTTCAACCTTACATGATCAAGGTAACCAAAGCTCTTCAAGTGTTCTACCCGATGTTAATTCATGTTATGTGCTTTACCCATGGGATTCATTGTTATCCGAAATAAATGCTGTACGAGGAAGTCAGGTAAAAATGTAACAATAACACTTTTCTCTACTGAGTGTCATTTAATTTTCAACATAATCTTATTTTAGGGCTATATACTTGCTTTGGTGACGCTGAAAGTTTGTTATGTCTTTTTTGTAGTAGCTTTTTCCAAGATTCTCCAAATACACCTTTCTTTCGGAGTTGACTTGAGAATCTCTGTCCTCGAAGCCTATTCATGTTTGGAAATGAATAGAAATATCTGGAAGGCAGGTCAGGAGAATATGGTAGATAAAGTAGCTATTCATATCGAACCTCCACCAACTTAGCTGTTTCAATGCCGAAAAAATGACATGGGCATTATCTCACCTTTCTTTTTTTTGATCAATTGTCAACAAACGTAGCATCCATCTTGCCGATAGCTTTTTCATGTGCAAATGTTCATGCAAGATGCTAAAAACTCGTTCATTTGAGATTATTACAGTCTTCGCTCTTAACTTCACTCGGCGATTGTCTAACACAATATCGTGGACTTGTGGTCTCTGATGGTTAATGACCCTCTGGCAATAATTGGCGCACTGGATGTTTATGTACAAGCGTACACTGATTATATTGTAACTATGGCTCTCGGAAATGACGACGATGGCTCCGTCAGACTTCAGGAGGCTATGTCAGCTATTAGGGTGGTGTGAGAAACTTAGCTAAATCCCCACAACACCCTTATGGTACCATTCTCCAGTAAAATTAGAATATTTATTTCTCCCCGATTCTGAGCGGAGTATTCCAGTTGCGGAGGAAGCAAAATATCTGAGGGTTACCTAGGATGGCAAGCTCACGAGGAATTTGCACCTGGAAAACACAATACACAAGGCTAGACATCCCTTATGAGCATGTCGAATGACCTGTGGAAAGAAATGGGGTCTTGCCCCAAAGCAACTTCAATGGCTATAAGTGATGGTGGATACACCACTGCATTGTTTGTTGGGAGTGTAGCCTTAAAAACAATCCCAACTGAAGATCTTTAAATTGCAGAGAACGGCCTGCATGTTTACTGGACTACACGCTCTACAACCACTGCGGCCATGAAACTGATACTGGGTCTTGGTCCTCTTCACCTGGTAATTACAGGAGCAGCTATAATGGCTTCCTACAGATTCCAACACCTTTCCCGAAATAGATACGTTCAGCTTCGTACATAGCAATACTTAAAACCAACATGGTGCTGCCATTCCAGATCATCATTCCTATCAGACAGGAACGGGCCAGGTCCAAGGACCGCCTATTTGAGGGCCCATGTTGGTACACAGACGGCTACAGAACTGCAAAAGGTGTTGTAGCTGGTGTATATGGTCGAGATAGTGCCAAGGAACAGGCGATGTGTCTTGGCGGGCTTGCGATTGCTTTTCAAACAGAAATATTCGCCATTGACCACCGTGCTAACCCCTCGCTTGCGAGGGGATTAACAAATGGGTCAATGAAAATCATCATCGATAGCCAAGCTGCACTGAAGGCATTGGTATCCATAACCTGTACGTCACTTATGGTGCAGAAATGCTGCACCCTTGACAAACTGGGAGAACGGTGCAGGCTCCGTCTGATGTAAGTATCCGGACACTCGGGTATTGAGGGCAATGAGAAGGTGGATTCATTGGCTGCTCGAGCAACAGGCTTGAGATTCATCGGACCCAAGCCTATGCTCGGAATTCCCCTGGAGGCTGCAAGGATGGAAAATAACCGGTGGTTAAACCTGAAAGTACCTGAGCACAGATGAGTCACAGAGGTCACATACACTCTCGACATGCCATCAGTGGACATTCCACTGCAAGGGACATGGCTTGGCGTAAACTCTCCAGGATGGATTCGAGAGTTCTAACTGCCATACTAACGGGGCTTAGTCGCCCCAGAAATCACCTAAACAAGTTAGGATTTATTGGGGATGCTTCATGTAGACTACGTGGAACAAGTTATGTGCGAGTGCCCAGCTGGGGACAGTCAGGATAGATCTAACAAACTGAAGCTGACCGAGCTTATTAATCTCTCGCCCACGAAGCTTATATCATTTACAAGAAGGACGGAGCTTATGGGTGAAATTTAGGAGTGTGCCAGAGTGTACTGGGCGGTGGAGCATTTTCCGCGTCTATTCTACTGCAATGAAACTCCATTATGAATCATCTTGATAGGGGAGAATCACCATAGTACTCATCAAGAACACCTTTCTGTGTCATATGTTCAAGCAACAACAATTACTATCACAATAGTTGTACAGGGTGGGCAAATTTGGATGTATTTGTACGGCAGCTATGTGAAATATTGCAGATAGAGAAAAATGAACCCCTCTCTCGATCTTATTTTCAGGGACTAGTTTCTACAGGTACTTTTTCGAGTAAAATACGGTGCTGTGTAAAAAAAATTTTTTTTAGCTCAGCGGTTTTGGAGTTATAATGCAAACATCCTTTTTCTGAATACGAACCATAGGTAATTTTACCCCTATTGGATGCAGTAATTCTTTTCCTTTTCAAAAATATATAACACTTGTAGTCAATTATTGCATTCAATACCTTTTTTCAGAGATAAACCTGAAATTGCCACAATTCCATTCATTAAGTGCATGTCCATCAACGATTCATATTGTTCGACTGAAAACTATTGATTTTAAAGATCATATCTAAGATAATGGTTATTTCTATGGTTTGATTCAATTTAGACCATAATAATTAACTGTGGTCTTAGAGTTTGACACTTACGATTCCAGTTTCAGTATACAGGGTGCTTCAACGAAAACTAAACAGAGGCTATATCTACCAAGATATTCATTTCTGATCAAAACGCAAAAACAGGTCAATTTTTGTTTCAAGGGAGACATCTTTTGGGGTTCAAAACTTGCCTGAAATATCAACCCCCTAAGCGGGGGTTGCAATCCTTGAACATTTTGAATAAGGAAGATGAGTCGAGTGATGACTCAAAAGAAAGGTGGTATCTTTGTCTACATCGCCTTGAACGAATTTCCATTTTGAATTGAAAACTGTAAAAGATACAGGGTGAGCAACTGAAAGATAGGGGATACTATTTCCCTGAGACTATTCAAGTTTCAGTGAGGTAAAATGGAACAGATCCATACTGATCAATGGTAGTCATCATCAAGTACCATCCTCATCTCGAATTTCAACCCGTGGAGCAGGGTTGACAACCCTTGAAAATTTGGAAAACGGTAGATGGGTCGAGTGATACTTCGAAAGAAAGATATTATCTTTGTCTGCATCCCCGTGAACGAATTTTCATTTTTGATTGAAAACTGTAGAAGATACAGAGTGAGCTACTGAAAAATAGAGGAGACTATATATCGCCCTGAGGTATCACATGATCAAAATATTACCCCTGCTCTAGGGATTGAAATTCGAGATGAGGATGATTTCGTAAGTAACAGCTTTTGATCTAAAATGAATCTATTCCCGTTTTTCGCACTAACACTCCAAATATCTTGGGGCGATAGTCTTCTCTATTTTTCAGTGGCTCACTCTGTATCTTCTACAGTTTTCAATCAAAAATGAAAATTATTTCACGGGAATGCAGACAAAGATAATACCTTTCTTTCGAGGTATCACTCGACCCATCCTCTCCCAAATTTTCAAGGGTTGTCAGCCCTGCTCCAGGGGTTGCAATTCGAGATGAGGATGGTACTTGATGATGACTGCCATTGATCAGCATGGATCTGTTCCATTTTACCTCACTGAAACTTGAATAGTCTCAGGGAAATAGTCTTCCCTATCTTTCAGTTGCTCACCCTGTATATTTTACAGTTTTCAATTGAAAATGGAAATTCGTTCAAGGCGATGTAGACAAAGATACCACCTTTTTTTTGAGTCACCACTCGACCCATCTTCCCTATTCAAAATGTTCAAGGATTGCAACCCCCGCTTAGGGGGTTGATATTTCAGGCAAGTTTTGTACCCCAAAAGATGTCCCCCTTGAAACAAAAATTGACCTGTTTTTGCGTTTTGATCAGAAATGAATATCTTGGTAGATATAGCCTCTATTTAGTTTTCGTTGAAGCACCCTGTATATTTCTGAAAAGGAAAAAAATTGCTGCATCCAATAGAGGTAAAATTTCCCATGGTTTGTATTTGAGAAAAAAGTATGTTTGCATTAAAACTCGAAAACCGCTGAGCTAAAAAAAAATTTTCACACAGCACTATATTTTACTTAAAAAATTGCTTGTAGAATGTCAAACTTATTTGTATGTAACTTTGATTATAATCGAGATATCCGCGATGGACGATTTTGACAAAATTCGAGAAATTTTGAAAAAGTCCAGAACGGAAAGAGATTGGCCCACTAAACTAGTCCCTGGAAATAAGAAGAGAGGAGGGTTCATTTTTCTCTAACACCATTATTTCACATAGCTGCCATACAAATACATCGAAATTTGCCCACCCTGTACATCTGATGCTTTGAAATCAATATTGAGAGCACAACATTTTTTCCTCAAATTTCAGAAAATGTCAAATATTTCGGAAACCATTTAAGATAAGTATAAAGAATTTCGAACGAACTCACCCTCATTTTTCCTCACAAAGTCAAAAATGAAACAAAATATAGGGTGTTCCATTTGACAAATCATAACTTTGGTATGAAACTTTATTATTCAACACCCTGATAATCCAAAATATTCTTAGTTTCTAATCACACATATTACTGCGCAAAAAAATTTCAAAATCGGCTGTAAAATATTTCTAATCTTCGCGATTGTCGCGGTATAAATTTTTCAAGAAATGTTGAAACTTCAAGAAACAGATTCACTCACCAAGATGCTCATCCAACCCAAGTTGACACAATAGCTCAAACTTCTCAGCACCGATAGTTGGGACCTCAGGACTAGACTTTTAGTCTTATCCGCGCATTGTACTCGCGGCTTAACGTTAACATTCTTATCCACGAACACATCGCCGAAATAAACGCGATCCCGATTTAAGTACATAATCGGCTCAGTACCCGTAACTTTACGACCGAAAACACTCGCGAAGATCTCTTTCACTCTGTCTTTATCGAACAACGTTCGCATCCTATCGCCGTACAATAAGTTCACGAGGGCTTCAGGACGATATTCTCGATTTTTCTCGGTTCTGTTCGAATTATAATGAAAAATTGTGGCCTCGCACCAACGCGTTAAATCGCGCAAATTGCACTCCCACGGGGCGCCTTTGTTACCGAATTTGTGACCTGCTAACTCTTCTTCAACGAGTACGTTGAAATCAATCATTTTCCTGATAACTTCAAGAGGCAACTGACGAAACTGTTTGGTTAATATAAAATGTAGATCCTTCTCCGTCAAGGCATTAATGTAAACTTGTATGAACCTGTTCAGGAAAGACTGTGGTAACCCCCTTCGAGAACCGCCTTGTTTGAGCGGATTCTGAGCAGCGAAGAACCTGGTTCCCTCCTTAACATTAAAAGTTTTTCCTAATTCAGGGATGAATATCTCTCCGCGGTGATCGAGACAAGCGTTCAAACCTTCCAACACCGATTGCGAAGCTAAATTCAACTCATCGAGTAAAATCCAATGACCCTGTTTCAGTGCTTGAAGCAAAGGTCCATCCTTCCAGGAAAACTGTCCTCCTGTGCCCCCTTCTAGGGCAAGTCGGCACCGAAAAGATCTGAAATGTCCTGTAAAAATATTTATTTATTTAATTTATATTTGTAAAGAATATTATACAGGATGGGGCGTAATGGAAGGAAGTTTTTGGAACGGGTAGTACACGTAACGGTGAGTTAGTAGAGGGGAACGACTAAGGTCATTCGACTCAGGAGGAGAGAGAACCAATTAGTTCACAACGGTAATCTGGACAAGAGAGCACCGCAGTTAAAGAGTATTTAAAATCGGGAGAATGTCATTGTCCTGCAGCGGCGCTTTCGCCAGCGCTTCCCCATTGGCCGTAACGCTTCAATTTTGAAACGTGACACAATCATCTGATGTGTACATAATTCCAGAACGACTGCATCAACAATAGTTCCGAGACCTTAAGGTCCTCCCCGAAGTGTAAGGACACCTCTCATTGTCTCATTTCAAAAATACCCTTCCATTACCCCCCCCCCCCGCCTGTACATATCATTAACTCTCGTAACACATCGATCAATGAAGAAACTGTACTTTGATGTGCATATTATTGCACGGAACAATGGAGTGTTCCTTCTTATTATATGGGAAAAGTTGAAATTAACCATATTCAAAATTATCCCATCTACTCATTTGAAGGAGACACACAAATCAAACACGTTTAGCGAGAAGATCCAATCCAACAGTAGATCTTATCGAATCAAGGTCCAGATATATATATATATATATATATATATATATATATATATATATATATATATATATATATATATATATATATATATATATATATATATATATATATATATATATATATATATATTATATTTGAAAAGAGGATTTACAAAAATTCGAATAATTGTATTTACAATAAATACTTATAGCTATAATTTTGGTGTGTGTCAGAAAAACACAATCGTAAAAAACAAGCGAATAAATAGAATACCAGCAGAAAAAACAGACCATTCCCGTTCATTAATCAGGCATCTGAACTCGCATCATGTCTCCTACGATTGCCTCTAAAATGTGAGCACAGGAAATGTAACAGGGGAACCATACTATCTTGCGTATGATTCAGTAAACAAGTGAAAAAACCTGTGAAAAACTCGTTTCCCTGTCGCTATTGCACTAGCAATAGCTTGTCTGTTTATGTTGTGTTAGTGTCGTGTGTACAAGAAGAGTACCAAAAATTTTTCTGCTTAGCCGCTTCATTCTCTCATTGTCATCTTGCACTCCATGATTTCCAGGCCTTCTTCACGAAGACAAGGGTGAAAAGGAAGGGGGATTGGGACTGGAAAAATCTGTAACAATGGAAAAAGAAAACCAGCAGAAAAATATTTCATTAAAACATACCTAACTCTTATATGTCTAAACTCACTTTCTGATATTCATTCTGAAAGATAAATTTACGTTGCACCCTTACCACACAGTCAATATCACATTTTAAGTGATGAGACCATACCCTAGAATTAATCGAACTAAAGTACAGCATAGAATCTTAACTATATTTGAGCTGAATTCCCATGAATTCAGAATAATGAAACCTAGTATCCGGTAAGCTTTAGCAGTGGCTCTGCGATATGTGCTTTGAAACTTAATTGGATATCAAAGGTCACACCAAGGTCTCGTCTGTTATTGACTCTTCTCAACTGTTCATTGCTCATACTATAACTATGTCTAGTTCATTTGATTAATGGAACTTAATCACGCCACACTACCCAAAATTTAAAAACAGAGAATTTGATATAGGATAGTATATTGGTGAACTTATTTGCATCTGTGAAAAATCCACGTCAGTATCATCTCATCAAATCCTTGAATAGCTAGGTTGAAAAGAATAGGTCCCAAGTGCGAACCCTGTGGATCTCCCAAGGTTACAATTATTTCCTTAGACAGAAACGATTTATAAGTATTTGAGTACGGTTGCTCAAAAAACTCCGAAATCAGGACAACAGTGATACTGATACACCCATCCCCTCCAACTTATTCAACAGAAGATTATGGTTTACCTCATCGAATGCCTTGAAAAAATCTGTGCAAATACCATCCAACTGGGAACCTGATTCAAGACATTCAACGATATACCTAACCTAGAGCATTAAGTTTGACATGGTGGAGCGGCCTTTCCATGTTGCTCATACATTATAAGAGAGAGAGAATGCCAAGATAAAAAAAATAACACATCCAACTGTCGAACATCTTAGGCATTGCTGATTGTATTGAAACACTTCGACAATTTGTCCTGATTCAGAAATTGAAACAACAAAACTGTGTTCCATAGATTTGGAAATTCTCCCAAAGCCAGTCTATAGTCTGATACATCCCTACTTTCTTTAAAATTTATATGAGCTTTTTTCTTTTTAGTAATTAGTCTGGTTAAATCACTTTTGAACCATACTGGGTGTATCGAGATCAAGCCTCTATAAATATTATCGTAGAAACATGATAACGATAGATCAATGTTTTCCTTAGTGAAAGAACAATCACGTGATGAGAGTTAGTCGTTGAGAGCTACATAATTTCCTCTACGAAAGTCAAATTTTGACACATATCAGGTCCACTCCGCACTGTGACTATTTGTAGACACTTCAAATTACAATGTTTTATGGTGGGAATCATTCAGTTGTAGTATATCAGTAGCAAAGAAATCATCAGTGAAGACCAAGTCCAAATAAGTACCACGATATTTATCGTTGACACAGTCAATCTCTAAATCACGACAATTCTCGTACCGCAACGAGTACTTAAGAAACTTTAACAATCACTCATTCGTATATAGCATCAGAAACATGAGAATTACGAAGCAGAAGGAAATTGATAGGCGATCTGATCACCTACATGCGCATGCGCGCATCATAATTCGCCCGATCCAGCATGTCTGCAGCTACCTGCATCAGGTATTGTTTTCGAAGAAAATTCAGCTCTATCGAAACGAGCCAATTGGTTAACCAAAATCAAACCGCTCGTTTGATTTTGGTGATTTGATGGTTGAGATCACTAGTTATCTCTCTAACACTGGTATGACGATTTACGAGCACCATTTCCTTGATTTCTTGGACGTTATCGTCGTTGAAGACTTCGAAGGTCGTCCGGAACGAGGCAAATGTTCGACAATCTTCCAACCGTCTTTAAAGGCTTTGTACCACTCCTACACTTGGGTTTTCGATAAAACAGAATCTCCATAAGCGTTTTCCAGCATTCATAACGATTCAGCACACGGAATTTCGTTCAAAACACAAAATTTGAGATAAACTCTTTGCTCAATATTTTGTTCCATTGTAAAATTCGCAGAGTACCACTGAGGTCGACTGTTTTCAACAGCTGTCATAAACAAACTAGTTGACAGATCGCGCTCATGTTTGGCATAGTAATTAAGGACAGTCCTACCAACATACAGAAACTAAAAACACTCAACGCAGGCAATTAAAATGAGAATTTCCGGATACTTTTCTGTCACAGTAGTGTGTGAAACCGAATGATTTGATTTTGAGAATAACATTTTTGTATAGTAGGTTCAAATGGTTAATCAATATCTCACATTTATCTATCTGACGATTTTCATTTTCGACCTGAGGCGAAATATACCATCTTCAACAAAAATTTTCGGATATTACCACCGCGTGATGTTTCTATCATACGTAACTAGTTCCTATTTTTAGATTAACCACTATCTGTTATTATCAATCTCTGCAAAATTGACTGCTTAACTTTTTGAAAGTGAATGCCTTTTTTTTAATCTATTTATGTACATTTTGAAAATTGAATCAAAATTGCAACAAATATAGTGCGAATTTACACAAATTACATAAGCTGTAGCATAAAGCCCTCTCATTCTAGGAGACCCCCAAAATAAATTTCATTCATATTTCTGTTTAACCCTTTAGGTACATGAAAATAATATGATATCTGGGCTTATAAATAGCTTAGAGCCTTATCAAAGCTTAATAGGGTCCTGCTAAAAAAATTGTGGTTCTTTCGGCAATGACGTACCAAGTAAAAGCTCGTAGAAGTCAAATATTGACATAAAAATTTGAGAAATTGAAGCGATGATTTAACCAACAGAAAATATGGCGACAGAAAACTTGAAATTCAAACAGAAGAGATCAAACTCCTAAAATCGCATTATTACTAGAGAGGACACGTGGATTGTAAACTAATCTAACCGAAAAATCAATGAGAATGTTATTGAGGAAGCAGTTCGCCAAAGAAGACACCATCAAGATTCATTACTTCTTGACCTATAACACATACCGTTCAATATCCATCAAATTTACCTGATTTGACTTTCTGTGACTTTATGTTTGATTGACTAAAGCATTAACCTCTTCAAGAAACACGCTATAGAAGCCTAAAGTTAAAAGAAGAATCAGAAACGGTTTCGATATCCGAACTGAAAACCGACTAAAGGAAATGTTTTGATAATCGGATTGAGCACCAGTATAAGTACGTTATGGTCGAAAATGATTCTTTGATTTGGACGAATAAATTCCTATTATTGATTCAATAAGTAATAAATTTAAGGTGGTGAATAAGCAGAAAACAAGGGTTCCGAAGGAATAGAAAATCTATATTTGAATCAATTTCAGCAGCTTTGTTTTCTTCGAAGGTAACAGATTGTTATTGACACTTGTCGAAATGCACCTCGAATCGAACAGTCACAGAATTCTGGAATCTCAACGGAAATTTTTCTACAAAATGCAACCTTCCATACTTCCTACATCAGATGATTGAGAAAATGTTTTCGACAGATTAGCCCTAGGTTTTCTGAAACATCATTTTTATAATTCTATTTAAATTTTCAAGATGCTAAGAACAATTATAAAGTCAATGAAAAATCTACGCCTAAAATTTTTCTTTTAGGGTTTGTTCCAAAAAATTCTTCAGAATTTGGTATTTCGAAAAAGATACCATTTCAAATAACTTTATTACAAGATTTTATCATGAAATGAAATCATTAATTGAATCATTGGCAGAATCAAATCAACCAAATCCATTTTATCTGGACATTTTAGCTTGAAAACTTTTTATCTCCTACCTAAATCTTCATCTACCATATCTCAAGTATATCCTATACTTATATAATATAATATGTAATGTTCATTCAAATATTTCTAGGATTATATCATTTGTGATTTCAATTCTTTGTCTGTATTCAATCATTTAAAAAAAATTAGAAATATACAAAATTAATTTGAAGATAGTAACGCTGCGGTCAAAAACAAACTCTGACTGGTCTGCCAACTTTATTTACTTTACAATATAAATCATAAATGACATCTGTTGATCACGACAAGTTGATCTTCCACGAATTGCGGAAACTATGCATGAAAAAACTTCTTCCCAGCACTTTCGTGACATACGTTATGATAGTAAAAATATGTGTTGTAGAAGTACATCATGAAGTTATCTCCATTTTTCTTCTTCTTATTCATGGAACATTATAAAATGTATTGAATTTTTCTCCAGATTCAATAATAATAAGAAATAGTAATCGGATTCAATCATGACAAGAAAGAAGTTGGCCGATAAGGATTTCCAAAATATCATTAACAACTTGACCGAAGTTAGTGAGGAAAAAATTTTCAGAAACAGATAGTTTGAATAATCCTGCTTGTATGCCAGAACTTGAGGACGAAGATGAAAGCAGGGAAAACCTCGAGGAACACATAGAAGAGGAAAGTAAGGAGATGAAAAAGAATCATGAAGAAGAAACTAAAAGAGAAGTAGGTAACATATCTAACAAATCGAAAAAAGATAAAGTAAATATTATATGGGAACAGATCACAAGCTTGTATTATGCAAAATGTTAATGTAGAAGCCTATCTACATAAGAAAATTCAATATAGAATCTTTGTCTACCGAAAGCACAAGACAGCTTTACGAACTCAGATTATCAAGCAAACTGAATAACATTTGCATATCGGATGAAGTTGAAGAAGGCTGGCAACAAATAAAAACCTGCATAAGAGAAGCTGCAGCAGAGTCGGTGGGAGAACGCACAATCAACATAAACGCTAACAAAAATATCAAGTCATGGTACTGTAAGGAAGTAAAGGAACTGGCAGATATGAAACGTGAAAGCTATCTATTGTATTAAGTTCACGAACAGAAACCAATAGAAAATAGAAACAAAGCTAATGCATCCATCAGAGCCATCAAAAGGGAACACTGGAGACAGTTTACCAGTGAAATGGAACACGACCTTTATGGAGCCCAAAGAAAGGTATGGAAGATGCTGAAAAACAGGGAAAAGCCAGTAAATGAATACGTTCAAACTAAAATCATATCACCTGACATCTGGGAAAAATATTTTACGGAGCTGTACCAAGATGAAGAAACAACTGATACATGGGTGAACGAAGACGAACCACCAGATGATGTTTTGATAACAGAGGAAGAGCTGAGAAAAAGAATACAAAAGCTAAACAACGGGAACAGACAACATCTCGAACGAATTGCTAAAATATGGGGGAAAGAAACTCACCGAGAAGCTGCTAACCCTTTCAATAAAATTTGAAACACATCACAGATTTCTGAAGAATGGCGCAGCAGCATCACTATTCCTATCTTCAAAAGGGGGCAAAAGAAATCACCTGAAAACTACAGGGCGAACATACATATAACCCTGCTAAGTACGTCCATGAAACTGCTCACTGGCATCCTAAAAGACAAATTGGAATCACGTATCCATAATAGACAGGAACAGTTTGGATTTCGAACAAATAGATCAACAACGGACGCTCTCTTCATAATGAAACAACTAAACGAGAAATCAATAGAGTTCAACAAGCCTGCTTACATCTGCTTTATAGACTTAATAAAGGCATTCGACAAAGTGCGCTTGACAGACATCCTACAAATTCTAATAAAAAGACAGTCCTGGTCCCAAATCACCAAACTAATTAAAAACCGGAAATGTGACAAAGATCAAGTCAGGCGAACATAAAAACACTAGGCGGAATTAGACAGGGTGACAGCCTGAGCCCTTTCCTTTTCAACCTCTTGATGGATGAAATAATACAACAAGTCACATCCTTAGATTTGGGATACAGAATGGGCCACTCTAAAATATCTGTGGTCTGCTATGCTGACGACGCAGCTATTATAGCAGAAACGGAGAACGATCTTCAGAGACAGCTTTTCAAAATCTATCAAGTCAGCCAACAACTCAACATGGTAATTTCAATATCAAAAACCAAAGCCATGACATTCTCCAGAGAACCTGTCAGGTGTAAAGTGGTTGTGGAAGACAAGTCAATCGAGCAAGTCAATGTCTTTAAATATCTAGGCATGGATATCTGCAGCTACCACGATCCGGCGAAGGAAGTAAGAAGTCTCATAACTAAAGCAGCAGCTCTGTCAAGGTGTCTTAGAGATGTGATATGGTCAAACCAGCACATGGAAACAGATAGCAAGATGAAGATCTATAAGACTTGCATCAGACCTATCATGACTTACGGCATAGAAGCACGCGAAGACACTAACAAAACTAAAAGTATGCTACGCGTGGCCGAAATGAAAACCCTAAGAACTATCCTCGGAAAGACCAGACTGGACAGGATAAGAAACACTGACATACGAGCTCAATGCGGCATAGTAGACATAGTCAGATGGGGCAGACAAAGACGAAGAGAATGGTATGCGCACGTGCGAAGAATGCACAAAAACAGATTACCGCGCATAATGATGGAGAGCAAGCCACATGGAAAGCGCCCACCAGGAAGACCCCCAAAAAGGTGGCAGGAAAGCTGGCAGTCCACCTCGCAAGAAACCATCCAGAGACGGCTGCGGCAAGCAACAGACCAAGAGGTCTATTTAAAAGAATAAGAAGAGAAGAAGAAATATTATTTGGAAAAATAAACTTAGTATTGAGTGATGTTCAGAAGACTTTTCGTGGCACAGAATCATTATCTGCTAAGGCTTTAGAACTCAACACACCCTTCAATCGTTTTTCATATTTTTGTACGAATTAACTGTATATGAATATCAGAACTATAATGGCTATATGTACATGAGACTGATGTGAACAAACCACTCCATCTAACTGTATCTGAACTGGGGAAGTATTTCGGAATCATCATCATGATGCCTTGCGTTCGTCTTCCAAATACGCGTTGTACTATATGGCTATAATGGTTTCGCTTATAAACTCGAAATATACTCAGGACAAGAGAATGCTGATTCTCGCCGGTTGCCAGAAGAACCAGATCTAGGTGCTTGTGCGAATATCGTTGTCAGACTGGCCAGAATCATCCCGAAAAATTTCAATCCTCAACTATTTTTGATAATTACTACACCACTCTAGATCTTTTGGAATATTTAGCGAAAAATGGAATTTTGGCGCTAGGTGCAGTACGGCGAAACAGAATTCCGAACTGCAAGCTACCTATTGAAAAAGAAACGAATAAAGCTGAACGAGGAACGAGTTATGAGTTTGTAGCTACTCATAAAAGCATAGATGTTAGTTTCGTGGCATGAAAGGATAATCACATTGTGAATTTATTATCAACTTTTGGGGGAAAACTCCCGAGAATATCTATGGAAAGATTCGACAAAGGGTCAGAATCAAACAAGAATATAAGTTGGAAGGCCACAGTTATAGATGATATTCATAACTTCTGGTACAAGAAGTTTAATAAGCTCCATGGTGCCCTAGCAAAACAGTTAACGTAAGTTCTTCAACATTTAAGCATGCATATAACCAGAAATTTGAATTAATTCAACGAATCCTAAATTGTAGTGGCTGGTAGTATTCGATTCTAGATTTAACTCCGCCAGAAAGCACAACATGCTGAAAGAATGGATATCATATAAATGACTAAACTCACCGTTTGATCTGACAAATTGATTCGATAAATTTTATGCCCGGAAAACTCCGCCAGCGCAGTAACCAGACTCGTTTTTCCAACTCCCGGACTCCCTTCCAACAAAATAGCTTTATGAAGCTGCATACCCCTCAATATCCTCATAGAATTAAAGAGAGTTGTAGGAGCATTAAAGAAAAATTCCTTCGCAGCATCCACCTTTTTTTCCATATCGATCAAGAAAGGCTTGATACCTATTTTATCACCAGTGATTTCCAGCTTCAAATTTTCCTGATTTATAATTACTTCGTTGAAACCTATTTCTTTTATTTGTCCGTTCAGAAACGACATGCACAACTGCTTAAATTCCTCCAATACCTTCAAGTGCTCCCCACTTGAAACACCTGATCCGAAACTGTCCAAAAACGTCAAACTTGCGCCGTGAATATAAGATTCGCAAATTTCCACAGATTCTGAACAAGTGTTGATAAAATTTACCCAAGTCAGAATATCTCTTATACTTATGGTGAATTTTTTTCCAATATCACTGGATCTGAACCATTCTACGAACTCCATTATTCTTTTACCAATGCCGCTAGAACCGTCCTCTTGGTTACCAAACGATACACCATGTTTAATATTTGCCTCAATAATTGATATCAGATCATCCCTGTTTGTGCAAGGCTCGCACCAGATTTCTGTAAAACGATTTCTAAGAGCAGGAGACAATTCTTTCTTGCCAAAATCACCTCCAGGATTCATGGTACCGATGAAATGGAAATCATCGTGTGCCCTGACCAGCTCAGAATTATCTTGATTATTGATGTCTATACCTTTTTCAGCAAGTAGAAGAGATCTTTCAGGTTCTGGAAACATAAAGCATTAAGGAAATTATTCAGATAATTAAATTGAATAACTAAAATTCTGACAGATTAAAAGCTACAAACCCAGTAATGAATTAAGTCTCTCCAAGACACTATCGTCAGCCAAGGATATTTCATCAGCTAAAAACACACTTCCCTGTTGCATAGCTTGAATGAGAGGACCGTTGACCCATTCAAATAATTTATCACTTTCCTAGATATTTCGAAAAATAAAATATTTAACATAAGACTACGAATCAAATAAGGTATCTACATACCTCATGATTTCTGACTGGTCTCAATCCACCAATGAAATCACTGCTTTCAGTATGCATGTGACAATTGACTGTCACCAAATCTTGGCCATTGTTGTCTGCTAGCACTTTACATACAGTAGTTTTACCCCCTCCAGTTTCACCAACTAATAAGACAGGCTCTTTGAATTGTAGAGCTTTACCAACCAGCACAGCCAGTTGGCGCATGCTGTAGGTCCATACAATATTTTTGCAGCTTTCGCGGTTCTTATAGATATCTTCTAAGATTGTTTTTGTCACACTGGATGTATTATTAGATACTGAAAAACGATAACTGGTAGAGTTACTGTACACAAATAATTATTGAAATAGATTGAAAGAAACAATGGTAATTACTAAATTTTTGATCTATATTTATTGTATTTTATAAAATATGTTTTAGATGGCGTTTCTGATGAAGAATTCCTATTGTTTTTAAAAAAGAAACTTCAGTGTTTAAATCGTATAATATATCAGAATTTCATGACAATCCAAATGATGGTTGTTTAACTCATAAAGCGGAGGAAAATATGAATTTTGTGTTGCTAAAGCATTGCAAACACAACTTTGAAACACAAATGGGAATGAACGCTCTGGTTTTGTGATGTGGGCAATTTTTGAAGATAACACTGAAAAAGTCCACGAAACAGTTTAACCAATCAATAGCTTGAAGCTGCGTCCATAAGGAACAACTGTTGATCAAAAATAAAGCACTCACACTCATCATTCAATGTTTTAGCACAATAAAAAGAATTTGTATGTAGAAGGTATTTGTATATATAAGGCATGAATCCGTAACTACACTCCAAAGTGATATCATCAGTCAGCAACAAGTTGAAAGCAGTACCTTAGCGACTAAAAACGCAAATATAAAAATGGTGAGACGTTGGATGTTGTACCTTAAGATACTCATGACACATATACAAAATAGAATTTGCGGATTTGAATTTGGGAGGCTTTTACTTGGTAAAATTCCATTATCAATAATAAAAAACAAGTACTGTGTTTTAAAGGAATTTTACTTAATAATTGCGATTCGTAACGCGTTTCACTACACCGTAGCTTCTTCAGACGAATGAATGTACAGAAAATATAAATATAAATGTTCTTGACTAATTAAAAGCTTATTGGGTTGCTTCTTCTTAAGTGGTTATTTATAACAGGTATATCCAATAAAATTAAGGAATAGATTGCTCCCCGAAGAGATTCAATAGAGGTGAAGGGCTTAAATCGACTTGTTCATTGATGAGTCTACCTGAGTGTTTGTATTTATTGATTTCTAAAGTTTCTCAAAGATCTACCTTCCGATATTTATTATCTGTATGCAAAATTTCAAACTGTGGGTCGAAAAGAGTGATTATTTTCTAATAGATGATTCGCGTAATTTGAATCTGATTTTTATTTGAAAAACTTCGTTTATGTTCCGATATTCTAATATTAAAATTTCTATGTGTTCTACCAATGTAGAAATTATCACAGTCATTGCAATTCAATATATAAACACCTGATTTATTGTTTTTACTTGGTTTGGTTTTATTATTTTTATATATTTGCCTAAATTATTATTAGTTTGAAAGCTATGTTGAAATTATTGCTACTCAAAAATGATTTCAGTTTCTCACTATAATGCCAACGTAGGTTAAGGTGTTGAATTTTTGTTTCAATTTATCGACAGGGTAAACTTCATTCAATGCGATTCTACTTTGTTTTTATTTAAAATATTATTTATTAGTTTGGGGTTGTAACCATTCAAAAATTAAACAAATAGCCAAAATAATGGCCACAATCCCAAACTAATAAATAATATTTTAAATAAAAACAAAGTAGAATCGCATGGAATGAAGTTTACCCTGTCGATAAATTGAAACAAAAATTCAACACCCTAACCTACGATGGCATTACAAGTGAGAAATTGAAATCATTCTTGAGTAGCAATAATTTCAACATAGCTTTCCCAACTAATAATAATTTAGGCAAATATATAAAAATAATGAAACCAAACCAGGTAAAAACAATAAATCAGGTGTTTATAGATTGAATTGCAGTGACTGTGATAATTTCTACATTGGTAGAACACAGAAATTTTAATATTAGAATATCGGAACATAAACGCATTTTTTCAAATAAAAATCAGATTCAAATTACGCGAATCATCTCTTAGAAAATAATCACTCTTTCGACCCACAGTTTGAAATTTTGCATACAGATAATAAATATCGGAAGGTAGATCTTTGAGAAACTTTAGAAATCAATAAATACAAACACTCAGGTAGACTCATCATTGAACAAGTCGATTTAAGCCCTTCTATTCCTTAATTTTATTGGATATACCTGTCATAAATAACCACTTAAGAAGAAGCAACCCAATAAGTTTTTAATTACTTAAGAACATTTATATTTATATTCTCATTCTTATTTTCTGTACATTTATTCGTCTGAAGAAGCTACGGTGTACTGAAACGCGTTACGAATCGCAATTATTAAGTAAAATTCATTAAAACACAGTACTTGTTTTTTAGAATTTGCGGAAACCAATCTATCATTAAAAGCTTGTGACTCATCAATGACAAGTTCAACTTTCAACTATATAAAAACAATTCAATTGGTCTTTTTTCAGACACAGATTTATGGTCACATACACAGAACCTGGTACTCACAGCTAAATAAGTTTCCAGGAATCACTTCCCTCTTCAGATGTTTCTGCAAAACACAAATGATCTCCTTTTTCTCCTCGATCTTTCTTACTCGACCAGCTAAAACTAAGTACCCTTCATCTGCCAGGTGCTGATCCCAGTCATATAGCTTGTCTGTATTTTTAGCCAACCTATATCTCTCTCCCCATCTGAAAAGGTCGCGCAGAGTTATGAAACCTTGTTTCCCAGCGAAAGCTGCTGAACCACGTCTCCTCATCTGCAAGAAAACTCCTTAATCTCAAACAAATCCCCGCGTTTTGTTCGATGCCACCAACCTGTAAGTCTGTCATGACATTAATCATCTTCTTAGCATACGAAGGGGCGATCTGGCACCTCTGATGCAATATGGTCTCTAATTCTTTGGGTGGAATTTCTGTGAAATGAAGCTCAACAAATCTGTTTCTAAATGCTCTGGAGAGCATTTTTCGACCACCATAAGCACCTGGTGGATTCTGTGTAGCAAACAGCATGAAGTTGTGATGAGCTTTGATCACTTGCTGCGTTTCTGGTATGAACAACTCTCTGTTATCATCAAGAACTCTGTTCAGAGCTTCCAGGACATCTGTTGGGGCCAAGTTTAATTCGTCAAGTATAATCCAGTGACCCTGACGCATTGCTTCAACTAGCAACCCTGTAAAAGTCAAAAATGTAAGACAAACCTCATTAAATGACTAAACCAACGTTTTACCTTCTCTGAAGATCAATTTTCCGTTGATATCAGCCACATAGGAACCAATATATTCTTGGAGATCGGTATGTTCGTGATTGTTTATTCTTACGCATTTATTTCCACTCGCTTTAGCCAAATACATGATCAAACTAGTTTTTCCTACAGAGGTATCTCCCTACAAATTAATACCAAATGTGTTTCCAGAAAATTTCTCGAGCAAGTCTTTTAATTTTTGTGAATAAACCTAAGATCTTTTCACGAAAATAGTCTTAACTTAACAAGCTGTGTGGTATTTTAATACTCACCTGCAACAAAACCGGTAGTTTCCCAATAGCAACCACTCTGACCAAATCTTTCAAATTTTTCCTCACAGATTCTGTTAGAATATACTCCTCTGGAATAACACAATCCAGACTTCCCTGTTGAAGCCAGTATCCCTCAAACTGTACATATGTGGTTTCTGAAGTTTCAGAAGGTTTAGGAATGGGTTGATTCAAGACAGCTTTGACTTCCGCATCTTTACCTAGCAGATAACTGAAAGTGAAGACAAATTTTAGTTGTCTAAATCAGCTAACATTTGACAATTCCTGTCTCATTCACAAGAGAACTAACTTATCAATGATAATTAACCAAAAACAATGAAAATACAATCTAATAATCATGATAATCGTCTGATTTTCTACCAGTGACTTTTTGTTTGTCTGAATTACTACAAAAATCGATCAGCGCAAGGCGTTGAAAGCTTTGAGTATAAAAGCCCTTCTAAGATTAAAGCAAATGTTGACATTAATGCTTCATATTCAATGGAAAAACTTTGGGGTAATGTCGAATGATCGATGAAGAGACTAATATTTTTAATTTGATAAATTCCTGAAACATGTTGATGGCATGTAATTGGCACCCCTACGGGTGGAAATATAAAACAAGTAACTGCACTTGAAACTGAATATTTTGGGGGCAAGTGACGTTTGGTGTGGCCTCCATTTGTATTTGGGATAAAATACAATTAGGTCTTTGTACAGGCTTCTTTGATTAGCAAAATTAAGCAAACAATTCTGTGTAATTTCGCGATATGGTTGTTGTCCTTTTCGTAATGCTGTTGGTGGAAAATCGATGACAGCATGGACAAGCTGTGTGAATAATATGTTAAATTTGCATTCAGAGTGTACACTCTACAAATATGAACTACACTAAACATGTTTACGTCCTACTGCAACCCTTCAACGATTTGAAGCCGCCTTTCTGCAAATATGCGCAAACAATTTCACAGAAAATGTTATTTGTATAACACCAAGATGATTTATATCCTATAAACTCTCATAGGTACTAGAAATTCAAACTTCTAAAACATGAGGCAGTTGAAGAATAATTATTTTTTTGTTCATGAAATCTCGCATTTTCTGTCATTTTTCATTTATTCCTCATAAGTTTTGTCCACCTTCATTGTTCAAATGAACTGTAAATTTAATGAAAACATTTTATTTGTGCATTAACATACAATATTATGTGCATAATTTCGGAAAATAACTTCCAATTGTAGATTGTATCATCACATAAATAACTTCAAGACAGTTGACAGTTATAGTAAGTGGTGCCCTCTAAAAATCGACATATGAAACTACTAACATACCAGCAAACTAAGCACCCATCTAAAGAATATAATTATAGAATCACTCAGTGGCCCAATTCAAAATGCTCAAACTTAAATTTCTTGTAAAAAACTTTTATTTTTCCACCATGCTAATTTATGATTTTTATGTACATAAAGTCAAAACAAAACAGATTATTACAGTTATGAGAATAATGATAATGAATAAAATAAATGAGTGTCAATTTGGAGGGTTAAATGGCCAACTTTGCAGCTCAATATACATAGTACAAGATTAATGAGTGATGTTGAAACTCATATACTGTGACGAAAACATAACAATACTAATAGGTAATGAAGATATCAATGAAAATTAGATATCAAAATTATTGTATCAGCAGTAGAAAATGAACAACACTCAATACATATACAGAAGAATATTTTCTATCAAGCACATCAGGAAAAGGTCAAAGAGTAAAAAATTTAATACTGAAATATTGTTATACAGTGATTTTGGTTTACTTTGTAAAGAATATCACAAAATTAGGTGGAAAATATTTAATTAACAAACGTAATAGGTATTTCGATATTTCTATCATCAGACGTTTTCAAATTGTGAGTTAAAACTAAGTTACAGTTGTACAATTTGTCTTAAATATAGAAAAACAAGTACGAATTATAAAGAGAGAAAAACAACAAGTTTTCTACTATTGGAATATAGATAGGTATTCCAAGGTACATTCATAATTATATGTAAATCCCAAATATTGGGGAATAACTTAGGTCTGTATTGTCGTTAAGAAGGGTAACATTGTTTCTATTGTGTTTAGTTTTAGAAATTTCCAGAGATTCTAAGTAATTGAGTTTATTGCTTTTCGGGGCAGGATGAATAACGTTAATATTATCTATACTAGGGAAGCGGTGGTTGTTATCTAGGGAATGCTGTGCAATGATGAAGTCCCTTTTGTTTTTATAAAAGGAATAGTGATGTTCTTTGTACCTAATGCGAAAAGATCTTCGTGTCTTGCCTATGTATACATCATCACAATCAGGGCAATACAGTCCGTATACTCCTAAATTGTCGAATTTGTGAGTTTTGTCTGCGACATTACAAAATAATTGTCATAATTTACATGGAGATTTGAAGGCAATTGTTATTTTGTGACTTGACATTTGATTTGCAACTTGCTGTGAAATTGGACCAAAATAAGTTGAGGGAGAGAATTTTTGAATATCGGTATTTGGTTTAACATGGGGGAATATACTATTGTAAGCTAACTGTGTTTGTTTTTCAAGAACTTCTTTGTCTACTATGGTAGGGGTAACCGTTATTACTGGCGATAGTTTTTATGATGTAAATTTCTTTGTTAAGATTTTCTACAGAAACGGCTAGTTTATGTTGCAAGAGGTGAGAAGGGTCATGAGGAATGCAAATATCTGTGAAAGTAGGTTTTCGGAATATATCAAATGTAAAAGAGTTATTTTTCAGTAAATGGTTGAGACTTAAGATATAATTCGATTGTTTGCTTGTATTTCTAACTTGAAACTGATTTTTGGGTGGATATTGTTGATGGAATTCAGAAAAAGATCAACTTGCCTACACAAATAATTTTTTGGTATCGTTATATTGATGATGTACTATCGTACTTTACTGGTACATCAAGGCTACTTTTCTTTTTCTGAATTCCGTCAACAATATCCATCCAAAAATCAAATTCAAGTTAGAAATAGAAACAAACAATCGAATAATAAATTTAGACTTTCAAAAACCTACTTTCCGAGATATTTGCATTCCTCATGAATTTTCTCACCGCTTGCAACACAAACTAGCCGTTTTCAACTCAATGGTTATAATAATATTATTATTATAATATTCTTTATTAGTTCATTATTGACCCCAGTAGGGTATTGAACATGTCAATATAATTCTAATTTTAATAAATCCAGAGATACTTAGTAGTAAGAATAAAATTGAAGAATTAATGAACAATAAGGGTAAATGACATCACTTGCATCAACAAACAACAAAAATATAAAGACTCAATTGGAAATAAAACAGAAAACACATTAAAAATATATATACATCTGATATTATGTCTATGAGTATTCAAAGAATTGCTCCAATGTATAAAGTGGTCTTTCTTTTAAATAACCAAAAGTCTGCTCTTCAGTTTCGTCTTCGGAAGTTATTTTATTTCATCTGGTATTTTATTGAATATTTTATAAGTGCAGTATAGGGATTTCCGAGTTATGTTTCCCTCTTGTGTCATATTTATGCTTGGTTCCCGATTGCAGGAAGAGATCAGGATTACTAGCCACAAATAGAACACTCTCATAAATGTAAAGGCAAACAACAGTAAGTACTGACTTTTTCACAAATATGCATCTACAACTCACATTGTAAGGCAACCTGAAAATACTGCGAAGACGTCGTTTCTGCAAAATTAGAATTCTGTCTATCTCTGAAGAATTGTCCCAGAATATAATCCCATTTAGCCTGCACGTAAGAATGATATGCCAATAGAGCCGCATGAGTCCTTATCGCATAAGTATAACTCGCCATATGCTTGCATAAAACATCAACATGAGATTTCCAACTGAGTCTGTGGTCCAAGTGTACGCCTAAAAAGCATACACTTTCAGAAGTTTTAAGCGATGCTTTTTCGTCATGGGTGTATGTTATGCTCTCGAACTCTGTTCCACAATTGAAATTTTTAATCTGCGTCTTTCCAGTATTCAACAGGAGTTCATTTTCAGTGAACCATTGCTCAAGCCTTTCTAATGATTCGAATATTTCAGATTTTATTTCTCCACAGTTATCTGACAGCACAAGGGATGCATCATCTGCAAATAGAACCATTTTCTCAGGTATACTCTCAGGTAGGTCATTCACGTATACAATATAGAGCAATGGTCCAAGAATTGACCCCTGAGGTACCCCCCTCTTCAACACCATCTCCGAAGAGTTGATCAGTTCATCAGTCTTTGTAATTTTTCCAACAAAATCACATGATTCACGCCATCGAACGCTCTGCTTAGGTCGAGACACAGCAGAACAGTACTCTCTCTCTTTCTCTCTCTCTCTCTCTCTCTCTCTCTCTATATATATATATATATATATATATATATATATATATATATATATATATAAAGTAGTTCTAGAAAAACAAACACAGTTAGCTTACAATAGTATATTCCCCATGTTAAACCAAATACTGATATTCAAAAATTCTTTCCCTTAACTTATTTTGGTCCAATTTCACAGCAAGCTGCAAATCAAGAGTCAGGTCACAAAATAACAATTGCCTTCAAATCTCCATGTAAATTATCACAATTATTTTGTAACGTCACAGACAAAACTCACAAATTCGACAATTCAGGAGTATACGGACTGTATTGCCCTGATTGTGATGGTGTATATATATATATATATATATATATATATATATATATATATATATATATATATATATATATATATATATATATATATATATATATATATATATATATATATATATATATATATATATATATATATATATATATATATCCTACACTTCACCAACCTTCAGAAGAATGCTCAGAATATGGTGGTTAAAATAGACATAATATCAGATGTATATATATTTTAATGTGTTTTCGGATTTATTCCCAATTTACTCTTTATATTTTTGCTGTTTGTTGATGCGTGTGAGGTCATTTACCCTTATTGTTCATTAATTCGTCAATTTTATTTTTGTTAATTATCCTGGATTTATTCAAATTAGAATTATATTGACATGTTCAATACCCTACTGGGGTCAATAATGAACTAATAAAGAATATTATAATAATCTTATTATTATAACCATTGAGTTGAAAACAGCTAGTTTGTGTTGCAAACGGTGAGAAAAGTCATAAGGAATGCAAATATCTCGGAAAGTAGGTTTTTGAAAGTCTTAATTAATTATTCGATTGTTTGTTTCTATTTCTAAGTTGAATTTGATTTTTGGATGGATATTGTTGACGGAATTCAGAAAAAGAAAAGTTGCCTTGATGTACCAGTAAAGTACGATAGTACATCATCAATATAACGATACCAAAAAATTATTTGTGTATGCAAGTTGTTCTTTTTCTGAATTCCATCAACAATATCCACCCAAAAATCAGTTTCAAGTTAGAAATACAAGCAAACAATCGAATAATATCTTAAGACTCAACCATTTACCGAAAAAATAACTCTTTTACATTTGATATATTCCGAAAACCTACTTTCACAGATATTTGCATTCCTCATGACCCTTCTCACCACTTGCAACATAAACTAGCCGTTTCTATAGAAAATCTTCACAAAGAAATTTACATCATAAAAACTATCCAGTAATAACGGTTAATCCTACAATAGTAGACAAAGAAGTTCTTGAAAAACAAACAGTTAGCGTACAATAATATATTCCCCCATGTTAAACCAAATACCTATATTCAAAAATTCTCTCCGTTAACTTATTTTGGTCCAATTTCACAGCAAGTTACAAATCAAATGTCAAGTCACAAAATAACAATTGCCTTCAAATTTCCATGTAAATTATCACAATCATTTTTAATGTCACAGACAAAACTCACAAATTCGACAATTCAGGAGTATACAGACTGTATTGCCCTGATTGTGATGGTGTATACATAGGCAAGACACGAAGATCTTTTCGCATTAGGTACAAAGAACATCACTCTTCCTTTTATAAAAACAAAAGTGATGTACCAGTAAAGTACGATAATATATCATCTATATAACGATACCAAAAAATTATTTGTTTATGCAAGTTGATCTTTTTCTGAATTCCATCAACAATATCCATCCAAAAATCAGTTTCAAGTTAGAAATACGAGCAAACAATCGAATAATATCTTTAGACTCAACCATTTACCGAAAAAATAACTCTTTTACATTTGATATATTTCCTGCCCGAAAAGCAATAAACTCAATTACTTAGAATCTCTGGAAATTTCCAAAACTAAACACAATAGAAACAATCTTACCCTTCTTAACGACAATACAGGCCTAAGTTATTCCCCAATATTTGGGATTTACATATAATTATGAATCTACCTTGGAATACCTATCTTTATTCCAATAGTTGAAACTTGTTTTCTCTCTTTCTTTATAATACCTGTTTTTCCATATTTAAGACAGATTGTACAACTGTACCTTAGTTTTAACTCACAATTTGTAAACGTCTGATGGTGATAGAAATATCGAAATAGCTATTACGTGTGTTAATTAAATATTTTCCTCCTAATTTTGTGATATTCTTTACAAAGTAAACCAAAATCAACGTATAATGTTCGAATAACACATAGTATCGACTCAATATCATTTTTGAAATATAGTTATCAAAAATACCTAATTGTTGACTATGAAATGAAATATTTATTAAATGAGAAGGTTGTTTGAACAGAAAAAAACATGAATTTCATATCTGTTGAACAACGATGCTGTTTTAAAAGAATAATATTTCTTAAACAATTCCTTATATTGTAACTATACCATTGGCTAAAAAGATTGTGAAACTCATGAGGAAAATTCACATAGAAAGTACTACTCACCTCTTAATCATATTCTGCACACTCCTATAAGAATCAACGTCCAACTGAGTCAAAAAACTGAGGCAAAAAGCTTCATATAAACTTCTCTTAAGCATACCACATGGATTTTTCGCAGCTATACTAAGAGCTCTACACAAAGACCTCAAAGAATAATGAGGTTTATGCCCAATTCCGTCCAACAGATTCACATCCGCCTCTTTACGCACTTTAAGATAAAAATCTACAATTTTATTCAACTCCTTTTCCTTGAAAGATAAACTATCCAAATAACTAACGACAAGAAGTAACAGATCGTTTTTTTCAGTGAGTTCATGTACGAAAAACTCTGTAAAACGATTTCTGAGTCCTGCTGGTAAATCTCTTTTACCAACATCTGTCGATGGATTCATACAAGCGAATAAAATAAAATTAGGGTGTCTTTTTATGGGTTCTTTATCGCCTCTTTCTAGGAGACACAGGGAACCGTTTGAACCTTCAAGTAATCCGGAAAGACACTCCAAAGTTTCAGCATTTGCCAAGTTGATTTCATCGAGTAAAACCCAGTATCCTTCGTGTACAGCTTTAACCAAAGTTCCTTCTATAAAAGCAAACGCTAGAGCAGTTTTTTGTTTTAACTGCAAACTTAATTTTTCTAATTTTTCACCGATGCTTTTCCAACGGGATATCATAAGATTTTTCTTGTCTACTTTCTCTGGATCTTCACTTAGCATTCGTTTTCTATCTTTACTTTGAATAGATATAGATTTATTCAAACGATTTATAGCAGCTTCGTAACTTTTCTGCATTAATTTGACTAAATCCGACCATCTTTCACTATTGTAACAATACGAAATATTATTTAAAAATTGTCGGTTGGGTTCAACTTTGAAATACTCGCAAAAAACTTCTTCAAATTCTCTACGCAAAGGAGTTATCACAACTTTTATGTCGACAGGTTTGAAGCCTCCCAGTAAATCTGCAGAATCTGACTGTTGGTTCATGTTGATTACGACAAGTTTTTGTCCGATTGTACTTGCGAGATACTGAACGGTAGAAGTTTTTCCCGTACCAGTTTCACCTACTAAGAGAACTGGTTCAGAAGAAGTCACACAACACATAATTCGTTCTAGTAATACAGCCGAGGGTCTTGTGAACGAAAATTTGATGTTTCTGACAAATTCATTACGATTTCTCAAAATCACTGCTCTTCCTGCTATGAAACTATCGGTTGTTAACTCGATAACAGGTTTATAAGTTTGACAAAAATACTCAGCCTTATGATTTACTATTCCCAATAAAGTACTTATGTGCTTAGCTAAATTTATCGCCTCTTCTTTATCAGAGTATGCACAGCAAAATATATCAATAGCATCTTGAAGAACTTTCAAAGCACTATCCTGGCTTTTCGGATTGAAACCTACTATAGCTCTCGAGCACCATTTAAAAAAATCTCTGGTAGATGTTAACCTAGTGCTTTTGGAACTAGCGTTTTCATCGAAAAATATTTTAAAAACATCAACCAATCTGTCTGTGATAAAACGAAACTCGAAATGTTTCTTAACAACAATTTGTTTCAATTCTTCTGGTGTAAATGGATCGATATTTATTTGTATTAAATGTTTCTTCATGAGAATCACTGGGTTTGAATGTTTCTTATGTTGCCCCGAAATAGTGGATAGAAATCGTCTTGTTAGAAAAAGTTGAAATCCAGGTGCTACAGCTACGTTATCTCTAAATCCTGGAATCGATAATGTCCTATTCTCCAATAAACTCGTTAAAACAGAAGCTATATCCATATTAGCAGAATCTATGTCTTCCATCAATAACCAACTACCTTCCATTATGGCTTGAGTTAATACACCAGCTTGCCATATAAATTCACCAGGTATATCTGTACATCGATAAGTACCTAATAGCATTTTACTATCCATCTGATCCCCTAATTGTATTTTTACAAAATCTTTTCCTAGAACTCTTCCTGTTTTAGCAGCCAAATATTCAACAAGTGTTGTTTTTCCACAGCCTACCGGACCTTGAAGACATATAGCTTTATTCAATGTTAATCCCAGGGCAATTTTCCGTAAATTATTCCTTGTAGATTCAACTTCTACAAGGTATGTTTGAATAGGAAAAAAATGAGGTTTTGTGGGAATGTGAATGCCTACTATATTATTAGTTTGAATAACGCCACCTACAGAGGCATTAACAACTGGATGAAGATCCAAATTGCGTTTCGCAGTACATTCTATCAAAGTACCCTTTTGATCAAGCTCAAAGGAGAACTTGATATGAAGTTCTTTTGGGACTAAAGAAATAATTAATGACTCCAATAGCTTCTCGTTTATATTGTGAAGAAGTCCTATACACTTTGCTGCGATCCTGAAAAACAATGTTAAAACATTAATATTTTAATGTGAATTTACAAGTTGAAAGTTTCATCGCTGAAAATTATAGATCAATCTCCATAATCCAAACTGTCCTCACCTAGTCCAGCAACCTGAACTGATCAAGGAAAAATAAATTAAGTGCCTTTTTTATAGAGGAAATCAAAGATGATGCTTAAAATGGGAAAAAAACGGTGAGAAAGAGAAAACCTGTCAAGTAGGATTTCAAGGAATTTTTTCTTCTGAATATACAACGAATATTTTTCGAGATGAAGTAAAATATACATTTTAATACTTTCCACAATTTTATTTTTACAAACACGACCGGTTTCGACCGTCAGGTCATTTTTAAGTTGTCAACTACAGGAAATAAACTTACTTATACAGAGTGTTGATTAGTAGTATGTCACAACTTGAGGGGGTAAATCTACGTGCTATTTTAAGAAAAAAGTTTATATATAAACAGGTCAGCAAAAGCTTCGTTACGGAGCTACAGGGTGTTAAAATTTCCGAAAAAATTAGCTTTTCTTCAAAACTCCTGCAGTTGTTGAGATATTCAGCTCAAATTTGGAAATCAAGTTTCTTTCTGAGATCCTTTTTATCTTGGGAAAGGTTTTTCAGAACCATTTTTGCACAAATTCTTCTCATCCCCAATTCATTGGTCAAAATCTGATGAACGGAGGTGTGATTCAAATTCAACTGTTCGTGGTTCATCTTCAATCGACACTCTTCCTTCTGAAAAACCAGGGTCCTTGACAAAAAAGTATCCATAGGCCTGACAAAATTTCTCGAATGTTTTGGTTGCATTCTGTCAAAATTTGAAGCAAACACGACCGGTTTCGACCATCAGGTCATTTTCAAGTTTTTAACTACAGGAAATAAACTTACTTATACAGGGTGTTAAATAGTAGTATGTCACAACTTGAGGGGGTAAATCTACATGCAATTTTAAGAAAAGTTTATATATAAACATAGGTCCGCAAAAGCTTCGTTACGAGCTACAGGGTGTTGAAATTTCCGGAAAAAATTAGCTTTTCTTCAAAACTCCTGCAATTTTTTCCAGTTCCAGCTCAAATTTGGAATGCTAGCTATTTTTTACAACCTCCATCATTACACGTCCTAAATTCGTTTTTCTTTTCCCGAGCCAAGTCTTCTTTTGCCTTTTCAAACTTTTTTGCAGTACGCCACTGATCAGCGTACAATCAATTTTCGTCATCTTCGTTCAATTTAGAAACTTTTTTGACATCTATAATTTTTTTGTATCTCCAACCGTTCTCGAGCAAAAAACCATTAAACGATTGTATCTAGTCGCTGAATTGAAAGCACTTCTAATTAAAAAAAAAATGACTAGTAGGCTTTGATTTTTTTTCATTTATTTATTTATTTTGACAGTTGCTAAAGTTGAACCAGTGTCTGCTAGAATTGTTTATCAAATTACCGATTAGTTTTAAGACTTTTGAAGTTATTGCTGTAAGAAAAAATGGTTAATTTTACTAACGCCATTACATGTACAGTCTGGCTGACGAAAACACAACAGAAGCTAGGCAGTTATATCAGGTGCGCTTTCCAAATCAAGTAACACCAGACAAGCAAACATTTTCAAATACCCACAGAAGGTTGAAGGAAACTGGTTCATTTACTGCGAATAATCATTTAAAAGGTGCAACTCAAACTATGAGAACTCCAGATATTGAGGAAGCACTTTTGAATTGTATTGATTTGAATCCTCATGAGAGTACAAAAAAATTTGGAAATCAGTTGAATATTTCACATGTTCTAATTTGGAGGATTCTCCACGACTAAACACAACCCCTCCATGAAATAATTAGTTCAGATTATGGAGATTACACTAAAATATGTTTCATCAATTATTCAATAGTTCAAGCTATAGAAGTTTACAATTACTTAAATTACTTAAATATCTAATACAATAAAGCTAGTCTGATTTTCAGTATTTTGTGAAACATTTTATGAAAATAGATAAATTGGCATCGAATAGTATATATCTACATTCCTAATTTAAAAGAAAATTTCAAAATTTGAAAATTTACCTTAAGATGTATACCATATGTTCTCTAAATAATAAAACTTTAGTAACTCTTCAAGATACTGAACAATGATTCAACCATCTTGAAAAATTTTCTCAGCCAACTACTTAATATAAATTTTCTTGCCAAATTTATCATTTATGATTGTAGGTATTCTGTGATTCAATAGCAAGCCTTGTTTCCTATTATTAATTTTTTTGCATGAATTTCAAAAATATTACATCAGGTTCACTTTTGACAAAAAAAATAATTATACTGAACAATAAAAATAAATAAAATAATACTCACCATTTCACTTTAAGATCAGGATTCTTCAAGTAGGTAGTAATGAATTTGGACCAATTCCATTTTCTCTTGTAAAATTCTACATCATGCAACAGCAAAGAAAAACAACTTTCTACCAACTCAATATTGGAAATAGTAATATCTTCATTTTTCTTTGATCTTTTAGATCTTTCTTCTTGGAGGTTTTCGCCAAAAGGTGAAGGATACAATTCAAAGTACTTCAAAGCAAATCTGGAAACAGTAAAAGAATAATTTTCAAATATTCATAACAAAACATTCAAACATTATATATATAATAATCAAAACTCCACTTACACTGATAAATCTGGCCTAAATTTCAAAACTCTCCCTAACAAAACGCAGTTTATAACATGCCTACTTTGATCAAATTTGTAAAATTCATCATCGAAGAAAACTGCAATTGATAAAAGTCTAGGTAATTCTTCACTGAAATGTGTAACAATATCTTCTAAATATTGAGGAATGTGAAGTAATTCATGACCAATATAATGAATATATATCTCATCCAAATGATATCTTATAAAATCCTTTTTTCCCTCAGTTTTCTGAAAATGAAAGAAAATTAGGCATTTGTTTTCTAATTGAAATACACAATGTTTACATCGAAAGCAATTTTAAACTGTTGGTTGATTTCCCGAAATTTCTCAAATTTCGGTAACAAATTAGGATCAGGTTCAAGATTCTCCATCGTTTTCACTCAAAATATTTTGAAAACACATTTAAAAACAACTTTGCGGCATTGACCAACACGTGCTCAACAGACGATCACAGTCTAGTAGAACATAAATGAGAAGAAGTGACATGTGTTTGAACTTAAGAGGCACAGAATATCAGTACTACCAATCCAGAGATATAAAAGGACCTGCTGAGATTCCAGCTGCAACGGTAGAATGAGAGAATTTTCTTTTTATTAGGTTGTCGATTCTGCGACCATGTGCTTTTTAACATAACCTTATAACCTCATCGAGCTATAATTGTTTTTATTAACGAAGTGGATGGTTTCTCCGTATTAAATCTAAGAAAACAATGGGTATCGATAAACAAGAAGCTCACAGGCCTGGTGCCTTTAAGCAAACGAATAAAGTTCATAAACACGGCAGACATAGATCTAAAGGTTCTATAAGCCAAATCACTAAAGGTATGTTTTCCAATAATTATTTCTCGAAAGTTTACTTGAATTTTTTGTTTTTAGGAAAGATATCGATGAAAACAATTTCCAAAAGAGCGAAAAAGGAATTAGGGAAGGATCAGAGGCGACATCAGGCTGTGCAAATTAGGAAAAATAAGCGTGAGGAGGTTTTAAACAAAAAACGACAGATTGGAGGTTTGGACATAGCCCCATTTCTAGGTAATTGAAAGAATTACTTTTTAAAGTTATTTATAAATAACTATTAACTTGCAGTATGTATTCTACCATTGAATCAAGAACATGATCCGAATACAGTGCTTAATTTATTTTCACAATGTGATCCTGAAGCTGTTGTCAATAAAAGTCCTCAAGGTACAACTCATGTATTGTAAGTTGACTTGAATATATTATTAAGTCTTGATTGACGTAAAGATATCCATTTTTTAGTATACCAAGATTTAAGCAAAGATTTGCTTTTATTTGCCCACCGAGGGATAATGATTTGGCCATTTTAGATGCTCTAAAAATATGTGATACTGTTCTATTTTTAACATCAGCCGTTTTTGGAGAATTCATCAATGATTGGGGTGAAAATATTTTAGTCACAGCCCTTGCACAGGTAAGTAATTGCGGTAATCATGATGTTTACACTGACCACTTTTGCCCATCCAGTACCGAGTCGACGGGAATGTTACCCGAACGATTCAAATTTCAGTCAGTGTTGCCAGATCCCTTTTTCTAGTGGATTTTTTCAACCGCGGTGATTTTTGAGTAATTCAATATCTTGGTTATTATTGAAGTTAGGTAAAGAGTATTTTCACATTGTTCATCCACTTTTTTGAATGCAGTGGATGAGCCGAAATTTTTTTCTATTTGGCTTGACATAAAAGTGTAATTTCAATTTTTGTCATTAAATTTTTGGTTTCGGATTTGTTCACTGTGATCTCGAAAGATTTTCACATAATATTGAACCTCTAGCTGCAGTAGGCATCTTCCAAGCCGATGTAGAGAATTTTATCGAGAATTCTACTACTCTTTTCATTTCAATACTGACAAAGGTTCTGATGCTCAATTTTTACCCTTAGTTTTTATGCTAAAAAAACTTCCCCTCGAAATTATAAACCTCCTCCTTTTTGTTTGTTTGTTCTATAGACCTACAGTTTATAATTTTTTTCTTTTTTTTTATTGAAAGATTTACATTCGAATTTGTATCAAGTGTTCTTACACTATTTTTTAAATTTTACGTGCGTTATCTCCTTCACTTCACGGGAAAGCTTGTTATATAGTGTCTGACACCCTCAGATAGTATGCGTCTTTCCCCCATCTTGTTTCTGTGAGCTAAATAATTCAGCTCTTCATTTCTTCTGGTTGCGTGGTCATGTACTTCAGATCTAGTTGTTAAAATAAAATCATCATCTTGTATTTCATTGTCGAGAAATTTTCGCACCAATTTCATAGTTTCAAGCTGCCTCAGTTCTTCTATGGTCAAAATGTTTGTTCGTTTATATACTTCCTTCGTAGGTGTCATTGAGGGAATTTTATACAGGACCTTAATAATTTTATTTTGGCTTCGTTGCAGTTTTTCATTTCTATTACGTTTCCTGTTGCCCAAAAGATATCAAATAAGGTAACTTACTTTTAATGTAAGCTTCATACACCATTTTCTTCTCTTTCATAGGTAGGGCGTCCGAAATTTTGTGAGCTAATTCCCTGTAATAGGAAAGATTCTTGACAAGCTGCCTGATGTGAGGAGTCCATTTCATATTCTTGTCTAACGTGAGGCCGAGATATTTAATAGTGTATTGTTCAAGAATTTTGTTGTTATTTAGATATATGTTTATATTATGTTTTTTCGATTTATTCTCGAAGTTTATAATATGGCACTTTTCACTATTCAGGGTTAGCTTGTTTATCTTTGTCCATTCCATCAACCTGTGAAGATCTCTTTGCATCTGTTTTTGAGTCACCTTATCATCTTCATTCACATAGAAAAGAGCTGTGTCATCAGCATATATCATAACCTTCCCACATAGTTGTTGCCTCTCAAGATCATTTATGTATAGCAAATATAGATAAGGGCCCAAAATTGATCCCTGCGGCACTCCGTAATATATGTTTTTACATTCACTCACTTCATCCCCAACCTTGGTGAATTGCTTCCTATTCTTCAAGTAAGAAGCAAAAATATCAAGTGAACCTCCTGCCAAACCCATTTGTTCCAACTTACGCAACAAAACACTCGGATCAACCGTGTCAAAAGCTTTTTGAAAGTCCAAAATTAAAGCAGTAACACATTTTCCCTGGTCCATTTTTGTTCGTATAAAATTGAGTATATGTGTCATCGCAGTTTTTGTACTTCTGTGCCTTTGAAACCCATGCTGAGACTTGCTGAGTATATTCATATTTAGTATGTGTGCTGATAATTTGTCATGCAGGATTGTCTCAAAAATCTTGCTGAAAACTGTCAGGTTCACGATTGGTCTATAGTTAATCGGACATTTTTCATTTCCCTTTTTGTACACTGGAGTTATTCTAGCACTTTTTAGCTCATCCGGAAAACTTCCCTCTCGAAAGTGAGAGTTCACCAACCTAGCTATTGTTGGAGCTATTATGTTCTTTATTTCTTTGACTAGTTTCGGTTTAACTTTATCATATCCTGCTGCAGCATTTGTTTTCAGTTTATTTATGATTTTCACGACCTCTTTGGATGTTGTTGGCCGCAAGTACATCATTGCTGATGGAGGAGATTCGTCACTTTTCTCTTCCAGTCTACCAGGATTGTGGCTATTAATTTTCTTTGCTAGGTTTGCTCCTACAGTGACAAAATGGTTATTCAGTATAGTTGAGATCTGTTTTCGACAAGTTGTGACTTCGAAACTTTCAAGTTCTCGAATATCATTAGCTTGTAGATGTTCTTCGTTCTCAAGATTTTTTATGATTGACCACAGTTTTTTACTGTTACCCTCTGCACTTTGTAGTTGATTTTTGAAGAATTCTCTTTTTGCCTCTTTAATACATTTTTTGGTGTCCCTATCCTGTATTTTGAATTGTTGTTTGAGATAATGTGAGTCTCTGTTCTTCACCATGCTTTTATAGACTTTGTTTCTCTGTTTAATTTTTTCATATATAATTCGAGTCATCCATCCCTCTTTCTCTGTCGATGCATATTTTTTTGTTGTTACTATGGTAGTCTCGGAGAGAAGTTTTATGATTATCTCTTGGAGCTCTTTGAAACTTGTTGTACTTTTCTCTTTCAGTTCCATATCCAATAATTCTTTTAGTTTGTTGTAGTCCGTTTTTGTTTGTTTATACTTCTTAATCAGCGACTTTTTCATGCTTTTCACGTTCATTTCGAATTCAATACTTTTGTGGTCGCTTAGAGGAGTATCTTTGAGGATAATTTCAGAAAATCCGTTTTGATTTCGATTTGTTAGTACATGATCTATTATAGTGTCTTCTCCTTTTCTATTTATTCTGGTTATACTTTGTTTGTTGATTTTATTTATTATACTAATATTATTACTTTTCAATACGTTTTTGTAGTCTATAACTTTTTGTTTATTTTTGCTCAGTAAATCTAAATTCATGTCTCCAACTATAACTAGATTTTTAGTCTTGAAAATTTTTGTTCAAGAAACGAAAAAATGTGTCTATATCACTTTTATTCCGTCTGTATATTGCACAAAAGCTGGCATTAGAATCCTTCAGCGTTATTTTCACGAAATTGTTCACTTTTTCTACCGCTTCACATAATGATACTGTAAAGTCTAAATTTTTCCTCACATAGATAGCTGAGCCACCACTTTTTGTAGATCTGCATGAGTGAACACTTCTATAATTTTTTATTTGAAATAGTTCTGTTCATTCCTCCTTCAACCATGTTTCAACCAATATTATGACATCAGGTACTTTCCGACTAATGATAGTTTTCAGTTCATCAATTTTTTTTCGCATGCTCCTTATATTTAGATATAGTATTTTGAATTTGTTCAGTTTTTTTGTTATAGATTTTGAAGAGTAGCTTCATCTCTCACTTGTATTATTTTACTATCTTCAGTTTTGCGTAAAAATATTTTTCCCTGTGCGAACCAGGCAAACTTATATTGCAATTCTCTCTTCTTATCGCGAGTTAATTTGAACAGTAACTGATTCTGTCTTGTAAGCTCATGGTTCAAGTATATTATACTGTCTCCAGTCAGTTTCAAGTTCTTTGTTGTTATTTGACTTTCTTTCCTCTTGCTCATGAATAATTCCTTCTTCTCTTTGTCTCTGAAAACTAACTTGATTTGTTTTTTACCATTGTTGCCTATTTGGTAACATTTTTCCATATCAGCTTCATTTATATCAACATCACAAAACTTGGCAATCTTGACCACTATTTTCTTTTCATCGTTAGATTTTTTATTCATATATCAAACTGTATAATCAGCATATAGTGCTGTTAACACAGAGTATACCTAAGTTCATTTATTGGTGTAACAATAATAGTTTGTATTTTGTGTGAGCGGAGTCAATTTAGTATCATATAAACAACATCAACACATAACAGGTACTTTTTGATAGATTTGGAAATGTTCTGATCGAAGTGATTTGTTTCAAATTATTGGGCAGAGATTGTAGTAATGAATGCTTTGGTATACCGGAGCTCCAAGATTTGTTCTTATTTTTTTCTGAATTAAATTGTTAGTAGTTCTTGTTTTATATTTATGTATGGAGGAAACAGTCTGAATAGAGGAGCCGGACTTTATAAGATTGTTTCTGATTTTGAAAGTAAGTTTACATTGTTCTAGATTTTTAATTTTGTATCTCTAAAAGTTAAAATTCCTATATAGGTCAATTGTAGATGTTGAATAGGGTAGATTATATATTGCTTTGATAACTTTGTTCAGTAATCTTTGTACTCTTTTTAGATTAAATTTGTGGGTATTTGACCACACTGGTATAAGGTATGATAATATCGATTGAACATGTGAAAAATATATCAATTTTTTGCATTTCGAGGGTAAGTAGAAGGTCATCTGTCTGAAGGCACATATGAGGGCTCTAATTTTTCTATAAATATAATCAATATGTTCATTCCATGAGAGTTTCTCATCAATAATCAAGCCTAAGTATTTATAACTTTGCACTTTCTTTAATTGTATTTTGTTAATCTTAATGTCCAGAGAATATGATGTCTTGTCTTCACTTATTATCAGTCCGTTTGCTTTTAGCCACTTGTTGAATGTCTCCAAGCCTTGATTGATCGATGTTTCTAATTCTGCTTTGTTTGTTCCATTATACAACAAAACGGTATCATCTGAGAACATGAAGTGCTCAGCCCCTAGACCCACCATGGACAAGTTTTCCACGTATATTAAATATAGGATTGGTCCTAATACTGTTCCTTGTGGAATACCAGTGTTGACTTCCTTCAGCTCGCTCATCTTTCCATTCAGAACTGTGTATTGTTTTCTATCTGTGAGAAATGACCTCATGAGTGTGTGAGCTGGGCCTCGTATACCAATATTTTCGAGTTTCTTCAGTAGTATGTCATGTTTTACTGTGTCAAATGCTTTATGTAAGTCGATGAACAGAGCAACTGCAAGATGACCGTCTTCCAAGTAGTCAATCGGTAGCTGTATCACATCCATAGCAGCTCCCAAGGTTGAACTCTTCTTCTGGAATCCATATTGAGTAGAAGAAAATTGTAGGAATTCTCAGAAACGTTTTGTTATAATTTTTTCGAAAATATTGATGTCAAGCATATTGGTCTATAATTGCCTGGATTTTTTCTACATCCTTTCTGGTAGATGGGAATTATCTTAGAGATTTCACAGGAGTCTGGAAAAGTGCCTACTCGAAGATGTTCATTAAGTGGTTTTAGCTGTATCACATCCATAGCAGCTCCCAAGGTTGAACTCTTCTCCTGGAATCCATATTGATTCAGACTCAGACTGATTATTTTATATATTACCTCAGAGATTTTGGAAATCTCGAAGGATTGTTAGAATTGATTCTTTTTGAAATATTTCAATTAAAAGAAGAAATAAATTAAGGATTATTTTAATAAAGAAACAAATGAAAGAAAATAAGAGACTCCGCATGTAGTAAAAAAATTGAAAATTGTTTTCTCACGCAGTAGGTGTTTTACCTCGATCTCAGTAGCTTGTATTACCTCCTCTTGTCCTGATACAAGCCTGAATCCGTTTATGCATGCTTTGGATTAGGTTTTTGACCTCCTCTGGGTGATATTCTGCCACTGTTCTGTAGCGGCTTGTATGAGCTGTTGTGGGGTTCTTGCATTATCCTGGCTCGATCTAATTTTTCTTTTCAGATTATCCCATAAATGTTCAATAGGATTTAGGTCTGGAGAGCCAGCTGGCCAGTCCAACATAGCGATTATCTTTGTTTCAAAATAATGTCGCGTGAGGTTGCTGGTATGTGGAGGAGCATTATGTTGCATAAAAGGGAAATTCTTACCGTGGGCACCTCGCCAGAGTTGAACTATGGGCTCCAGCTCTAGGTCCACATAATTCCTAGCCCTTACACTCGCAGGAAACGAAAACAAATATGTTTTGCCTCCCAGCATAATGCCACCCCAAAACATCACACGGCCCCCTTGGTATTTCAGAATTTGTCTTGCTGTTCGGAGTCTAGCTTGTCTTCCACGACCCCTTAAAACCCGAATCCGGCGGTTATCTGATCGAACACCAATTCTGGTCTCATTCGAAAAAAGAACATTTTAGCAATTCTCAATATTCCAATTTTGGTGCTCGATACACCAATTAAGTCTGTCAATTTTTTATTCGCCTTAACTCTGGAAGTCTCAAGGGTCTTCTGCTGTATGAACCCCTTCAACGAAGTCTTTGACCTATCGTTTCGATGCCTGTTGCTTCCAGAAATCGCCTTTGGAGTATGGGGTGCGACGCACTAGGGTCTCTTCTTGCAATTTGGCACAATAAGTGTTCTTCGGAAGTGATCTTCCTACGACTTCTTCTATGCCTATTATTATAACAATCGCTTTCCATTGAAGAACTCTTGAAATTCTATGGTTCGAAAGTCAACATTTAATTTTGAGGAAGGAAATGCGAAAAATATTGAGTTTTTTTCATGAAAAATATATGATGAGAGTAATATGATTGTGTTAGATATTTCTTAAAAGTGTGTGAGTGTTCTCAAAAAATTACGAATCTATATTCTTATCTATCATTTGAATACAAGCTTTTTGGCTCTTTGGTATTTTAAGTTGTTACTTAAAAATGCTATAACATCCCAAAACCTGTGGTTTTCAACCACGTGTTTGAAGAGTGAAGTGTGTCCTAAATACATCAAACTTAAGACCAACAACAACAGTTATGCAGCTCGAAGAGCAGTTATCTCTGGACAGAAGATATGGATCAAATCAGAATGCAAGATTTTGTTCCACAAACGAGACATCTACAATATTTATCTCAAGGTAATTCATACCGAGTTATTGTACAGACTTCATCCACTTGAATTCGATTCATTATATTGCAATAATAGATTCAAAATTAGATCTATAATACATAATAAATATACCATCCAATACCGCAAATTAAAGTTTCTCGTGTCACGAAAACCGAAACCTACTCCACGTAAAACTAAATTTTCTGACCATCAATTTTTTGATAGATTCGTTAACCTTTCTGATACTAATTTCACAACTGATGAAACAAATCTTTTGGAGAAAGGTTTCAAACACAATATTAAATCAAACAAGTTAAAATCTGATTTAGAGGAACTTGGCATAGATACTGAAATTTCTCTGAAAAATATTCCTAATAACACACCTTAAATATTTAGCATCGAACATTATAAAAATGAATCATTAGCTGACTTTAATCGAGTAAAAACAAAATATTTTAAAGGCCATCAAACAAAAATCTCAACTAAATGAAGTTATTTTTACAAAAGCAGATAAGGGTAATACTGTTATTGCGTTAAATAAAAATGACTACCTATTTAAAACTCTAAATTTCATTTCGTCCGGAAACTATACAATTTTAAACAAAGATCCAACTATAAAATTCCAGAAAAATATTAAAATTGCAATAAATGACGCAAAATCTTTAATTAAAGCAATAGATAAATACAAATTAATTTTACTAACCCCTCAACCTCCTCAACTGTATTCACCCATTAAATTGCATAAAGTAAATAACTCCGTTAGACCTTACGTTACAGCCCCAGCCGTGAAATTGTCGCACTACCTTATGATATCATTAAAAATTATTGTTCATTCAAATCAAAATTTTCTATAAAAAATTCTTTCGAATTGATAAATAACATAAAAAACGTTAACCTACCACCTAACGCAAAACTTATTTCGTTTGATGTTGAGAATTTATACCCAGTTGTTCCTCCAAGTGATGTCAAAATATTAATCGAAAACATGTTGAATTCGAATCATGTTAACCACATAATTAAATCTGAAATATTGAATCTGTTGGATATTTGCATTGAACAAAATTATTTTTCTTTCAACAACATCTATTACAGTAGTGAAAATGGTTTGATCATGGGAAATCCTTTGAGTCCACTTTTAGCAGAGATTTTTATGAATAATATTGAACAGAAAATTCATACACATCCACTCATTTCCAAATTTCTTTATTGGTATAGATATGTTGACGACATCTTAGTATGTTTCATTGGAACTACTCGTCAATTAGACTTATTTCTTAATTTCATTAATTCCATCCATTTGAACATTAAATTCACGATAGAAATTGAACAGAACGATTCCATTAATTTTTTGGACTTGAAAATCACTAAACGAAATAATAATCATGTCTTTTCGGTCTTTCGTAAACCAACACATACTGATACAATTATACATAACTACTCATTACATCCAATTCAACACAAAGTTGCAGCTTTAAACAGCATGGTACATCGGTTACTCAATTTACCTTTATCAGTAGAAGATTATAATAAAGAGTTAAACATCATCAAACAGACAGCCATTAATAATTCATATAATCCGGATATGATAGATCTAATCATTCGTAAAAACTGTATCAGAAAGCAATAAATGAAGTATATCCTATTCATAAAGACTATAAAATATTCAACAGTTTAACATTCTGCGGTTCTGCAAGTACAAATATTGAATCCTTTCTCGTCAAACAAAATATTAATATAACTTTCAAAACTTCTAATAACTTAGGTAAACATATTAAAAATAATAAATCTCGTGTTGGAAATTCAAGTAAGTCAGGAATCTATAAACTCAATTGCGGTTTTTGTGATAAAATTTATATCGGTAGGACCTATAGGAGTTTTGGCATAAGAACATCTGAACATAAACGTAGCTTCGATAAAATAAATCTGATTCAAATTATTCAAACCACTTAATAAAAGAAAACCATTCATTCAATAAAAACGTTGACATATTACATATAAAATCAAAAAGTTTAAAATTAGATCTCCTAGAAGCATTAGAAATAAATAGATACAAACATTCGGACAAGCTTTTGAATGAACAGGTAGATGTGAATTTTTCACCCCTACTTAACTTGTTCAATTAGTTTTTATTACCTTTCATACTAACTGTACAATGGCTCGGTGTGGACTTTCCTGTTATTCATCCAACTTGTTGTACGATTTGTTTATAATACCATACTCTTCATTCTGTTTGTAATTCTTGATAAAGCTGCTGTGTCAGCGAAACGTCGTCGATTTTTCTCAAATAAAGTGTAGATTAAAGTTAAACCTTGTGTGTTTTATCTCATTCTTATCTATCAAACTAAGGGGGAAAAGGAATTACAGCAATTTACAAAAAAAAGTATAAATAATGTGAAAATTTCATAACCGAGTTATCGAGTATGAAGAATCCGAAAACCACATCAGAAATATCTTATTAAATCTATGAATACTAATGAATTGATATAACAAAGATGTTGTTAGTAGAGTCCTCCAAATGAATATATTGTGCAGTGTACAATTCTCAATTTATTACCCTGTAGTATCAGGTGAATAGTATAGGTTTATAGGTTCTAGCTTACGAAAAACTCAGAAAATTTATACCAAACAAATGGGAATATTTTCCTTCAACCTCATTAATCATGTTGAACTTTTTGAATTACTGAAATGAGATGTCACATTCGAATATCCTATAAATATTCTGGAAACTCTTTAGATTTTGAAAACATTTTGTGCTATACCGCACTACCCTGTCTGAAGAAGTCAAAATATGTATCTGTTTATTTAGATGATCAAGCGCGGGTTCCTGAAAAACTACGAGTCATACATTTCCCTTCCGCTCCCGACAAGTTACGCCACAGATTAGGAGTTTTTGCTATAGTATATCTTATCCTTCGCTATTTCATTTTCAACGTTAAGTAATCAAATCTCTGACGTGAGATAAAGTGTGGCAACACTGGCTACAATTCGAATACTTGCGGGAAACATCAGATCGACTCGGTACTGGATGCGCGAAAGTGGTCAGCGTAAACAGCAGGATAACCAAGTGATTTATTATGATTCAAAAAATTCAAATGTTAAAAGTAATGAGTGTATGCAAGGAATTTCTCTATTGATTGATATTAATTAATTAATGAATGACTGAATGAAAAAAATCAACTTTTAGGGTTTACCAACACCCATTCTTGCTATGACTGATTTAGAGAGTGTTGCTCTAAAAAAAAGGCATGAGTGTAAACAGGAAGTTCAGAAAAGTTTATCCAAATGGTTTCCTGAAGAAAAAATCTTCACTCTTGACAAAGAGGTTGATGGCATAAACTTATTAAGGAAAATTGGAAATCAAAAAAGAAAGCCAGTCCATTATAGAGACAAAAGACCGCATTTATATGCTGAGCATGTTGAATATGTTCAAGATTCAGGTAATATCTAATAATTATAAATCAATTAACTGTATAACATAATAAATTTCCATTATTAGGAGGGCTGGGTACTTTAAAAGTTACTGGTTATCTAAGAGGGGCACCATTATCAGTCAATGGACTTATACATTTACCAGGATTAGGAGATTATCAGATGTTACAAATTGATGCACCCTTTGATCCATATTCTATCGACAAAAATAAGTGAGTATTTATTCCACTTTAATTTACAACAGTGCTATCTCAATATAAATATGTTAATGAATTTTAATTTTTGCCAGAAATAATTCTACAGACAAATTATCTATAAGGATACTGGAGAAGTGTGATCCAAATAAACAAGAACCCCTCGATTCTGAAAATATTCCTGATCCTATGGATGCTGAACAGACTTGGCCTACTGCTGAAGAAATCAGATTAGCTGAAGAGGAACAAAAGGTATTGTGTTTGCTAATTTATCTACCATTGCATTTACATATCAATTCCTTGGTTTAGTAATTTTGATCATTGAAGTTCTTGGTCACTATTTTGCATGAACTTTTGTCCATGAGAAAGGTCTTTCCACATCGAGTAATGCATTTATTGAATCAAAAACAATACGAATATTCTCATTTTCTTTGTGGATGGCACCATAAGTGTTTTGTTTTGTTTATTGTATTCGCTTTGCGAACTTTCGTACAGGTTATCGCCAACGTATAAGGGAAGCAAATCAAAGCGCTAGGGATAGCTATATATTAAATTCTAATAATGAATCTAGAGATTTATGGCGCCTAATTAACTCAGAACGTAACCAATCTCAAGGATCTCATATACCTGAAGATATGTTCTCGAAAGATATTAACAAATACTTCTCTGAAATTGGTTAAAAGCTAGTAGAAGCAAAACTATCATCTAATACAGTTCTCACACCCACGGATCTTACTGGTCACCGTGTACTGCAGTATATTTTTAACTTCTATTGCGCCTTAGGAAATGCATGAAGAAATGAGTAAACTGTCTAATTCTTCCTATTTAGATATCTATGATATGAATCTATTAGCATTAGCATCTTGGATTCACTTTGTACACTCTTCACTAAATACCTGATGAGAGGGTATTTCCTGACGTCTTTACAAAAGCTAAAGTTATACCCATCTTAAGAAAAGGGGACCCCACGGAACTGGGTAATTACCGTCCCATTTCTATAATTCCGATATTAGCTAAACTCTTTTGAAGAATCGGATTGTTGCGTTCCTGGAAGAAATAGAGTTCTTAGCCCATTTCAATATGGATTCAGAGCTTCTTTCTCTACAATAGACGCTGTTTTGGGGGTTGTTGAGTTTGTGGTGGCTGCCACGAAGTCACAGACTTGAAGCTCTGTGATTTAACTAAGGCTTGAGATGCAATTATTCACTCTGGACTTCTGATGAAAGCTGAAATGTGTGAAATTTGGGAGCCTTGCTCTGAAGATGCTGAGGTTTTACCTCGACAACCTCTTACAATGTGTTGAGCTAAGTGGGACTGTTTATGGACCCCTGTTGTTCCTCATGTATATTAATAACCTTCCCTTGTAGTTACAGCCTTTCAGATGTGTACTCTGTCTGCGGCTTTCTGTGTCTGATTTGAGTAATGTGGCCTTGGCCAAGTCTGAGACATGGTTCAGAATAAACGTTTTGAAACTGAATCGAGATAAAGCACAAACCAAGATCCTTCCCTCCAACACTGGCTCTTCCACTGTGACACTTGCCTTATGGGTATCACATTGGATGCCTCTTGAAATTGGGATCTCCACACTGAGACTAGCTGGTCGACTGTCATCTGTTATCTCCTTATTAAGGAAGATGCACTATTCCAACTATGCTGACCACATTTTGAGGTCAACATATTCTGCCCTCTTCCATTCTATTTCGTCTTACGGTGTGGTGCTTTGGGCGCGGATAGAATTTTTCGGCTTCAGAAAAGGGCCGTTAGATTGATGGCAGGAGCTGGATATCTGAATCATTGCAGGCCACTTTTCATACACTCTAAATCCATGTCACTTTCTTCTCTCTATATCTTTTCGCAGATCATGTACGTTCACTCAAATTTGGAAAGGTACTCTTCTCACGTAGATGTGCATTCATTTCCTACTAGGTATGCAACCGATCTTCTGTGGCCGCGCTTCAGATCAACGAAGACAGCAAAGAACTTTATTAACTTGAAGCTTAGTAGGAAATGAATGCACATCTACGTGAGAAGAGCACCTTTCCAAATTTGAGTGAACATACATGATCTGCGAAACAAAACGAACGAAATAATCCCGTTGAAACGGTGCTCTAGGCCTCTGTTTCGGAGTTAAAACCTCCCGTCGGTAAATATTTGATGAGACAAATATCTTCCGCGACAAACTTCGCGAGGAGTCTACATATGTAAAGTTGAGACAAAAAGAATTATTCAAAAATCTGTAGATCAATGAATAATCTTTCCTGACATGAGCTAGTTCCCAAATCTGCCCGCCATGCACGCAACCCCCAAGAGCCACAATAGTGCAACTAAGCAGGATGCCGAGAGACAAAGTGGCAGACTGCAGTTTCGTCCTTATTAGGAGCTCATCAGTGTCGCATATCGCTACTCAGTATCCTAACAAGCTACATCGGGGTACCCTATCGATTCCAGAAAGGGGTACATATGTACAAGAGTCGCCCTCTATGGACCGTGACGGTGAACCCGCTACCGGACTTAGATACGAACAATAACAAACAGATGTGAGAACGTTAGAAATTCCAACACTTGGAAACATTTTTCGCCGGTCCGTGAATCACATCAACGGTTCAAAACAAGCGAAATAATCCCGCTGAAATGGTGCTCTGGGCCTCTGTTTCCGAGATAAAACCTCTCCTCGGTAAATATTTGATGTGATAAATATCTTCCGCGACAAACTTCACGAAGAGTCTACATATGTAAACTTGAGACAAAAAGAATTATTCAAATATCCGTCGATCAATGAATAATCCTTTCTGAGAAGAGGAAGCATCCTGCTTAATCGCACTATTGTGGCTCTTGGGGGCTGCGTGCATGGCGGGCAGATTTGCGAACTAGCTCTTGTCAGGAAGGATTATTCATTGATCTACGGATTTTTGAATAATTCTTTTTGTCTCAAGTTTACTTATGTAGACTCCTCGCGAAGTTTGTCGCAGAAGATATTTGTCTCATCAAATATTTACCGACGGGAGGTTTTATCTCGGAAACAGAGGCCCAGAGCACCATTTCAACGGGATTATTCCGTTCGTTTTGTACCGTTGATGTGATTCACGGACCTGCGAAAGATATTTCCAAGTGTTGGAATTTCTAACGTTCTCACAACTGTTTGTTATTGTTCGTATCTTTCTTGAAGTCCGGTAGCGGTTACGCCGTCTCGGTCCATAGCGGGCAGATTTGGAACTAGCTCTTGTCAGGAAGGATTATTCATTGATCTACGGATTTTTGAATAATTCTTTTTGTCTCAAGTACACACACACACACACACACACACACACACATATATATATATATATATATATATATATATATATATATATATATATATATATATATATATATATATATATATATATATATATATATATATATATATATATATATATATATATATATATATATATATATATATATATATATATATATATATATATATATATATACCTATATACTAAAGAGCAACTTGTAATTGACTATGTTGCTTTGAATCAAGCTCAAACTAAGAAGAGAAATATTCATACAGCCTTCATTGATTACCAAAAGGCTTTTGATAGTTCTCCCCATTCATGGCTTCAAGAAATTTTGGAAATTTATAAAATTGATAAGACACTTCGTCATTTTCTTGAATTTGTAATGAAAAATTGCAGAACCAATCTTCATTTAAATATTTCAAAACAATCGTTAAAATCCGAAGTAATTCCAATCAAAAGAGGCATTTTTCAAGGTGATTCTTTAAGTGCTCTTTGGTTTTGTCTTTGCCTCAATCCATTATCTCATGAATTAAATGCTACTAATTTCGGCTTCAAAATAAAGAGTCTATTAACTGAATTCAAATTAAGTCACTTAATTTATTTAGATGATATTAAATTATATGCCGGAACCAGATCTCATTTAAAAAGTGTACTTGAGATTACTTTCAACTATTCCAATGATATTTATATGAAATTTGGGCTTCCAAAATGTAACAATCTTTCTATTGAAAAGGAAAGATCACCTCTGATTATATAAAGATTTCCAATATCGAAATCGAGCCAATGCATCAAGGAGATACATATAAATATCTTGGATTTTGTCAAGAGAAGACAATTAACCATAGCAGCACTAAAGAAAATATTAGAAGTTCATATTACAAAAGACTTAGAATTATCATCAAGAGTTATTTAACTAGTAAAAACCTTTTCAGAGCTGCTATCAACTCCTATGCTGTTCCTATTCTTACATCTTCTTTTGGAATTATTAAATGGTCTAAAACTGATCTAAATGAATTACAATGTCAAACGAGGAAAATGCTCTGTAAATATCATAAGCACCACCCAAAGTCAGCTGTTCAGAGAGTTACACTACCTAGACGTCTTGGAGGTCGTGGATTAATTGATTTGAATAATCTTCATAGTAAACAGATTTTTCATCTACGTTCCCATTTTCATGATAAACAGAGAACGTCTAAATTACATGATATTGTTGTTGCTTCAGATTATAATCTTACACCTCTGAACTTGACAATGCAAAAGGTAGATTTTGATATGTTTGATGATAATTCTAAAAGAGAAAGTTGGATGCAGAAGGAATTACACGGAAAGCACTCTAAAGAATTGAAAAATGATTATATTGATAAAATTGCATCGAATAAATGGTTAGTATCTGGAGAATTGTTTGCTGAAACAGAAGGCTTGGCAATTGCGATCCAGGATCAGGTTGTTTTCACGAGGAACTATAGAAAACACATCATCAAACAAAATATAGATGATTCTTGCCGTAGATGTTTCTGTTCTTCAGAAACAGTTTTTCATATATTATCATCTTGCTCAGTCCTTGCTTCAACAGATTATTTAGAAAGACATAATGCCGTCGCTAATATTATTCACTTTAATCTAGGAATTAAACATGACCTAATTCCCAAAGAAAAAATTTCACAAATATGAACCTGAGATTATTTGTGAAAATGACAAATATAAACTTTATTTTGATAAAACAATTCTTTGCAACAGAGCTGTAAAACACAATAGACCAGATATCGTTCTTAATGATAAACAGAATCAAATAACATATATAATTGATATTGCTATACCCGACACACATAACATACAAAATAAATACAATGAAAAATTTCTAAATATATGATGCTTGGCGACGAGATTAAAAAATGTGGAAAATGAAGAAAATATTTATTCTGCCGATTATTATTTCTACAACAGGCGTTATTCCTAGAAATCTTCACAAAAGTATTGAGATTTTGGGTCTGAAGAAAAATTTGTTTGAACAGTTAGAAAAGATAACAGTCATCAAATCTTGTAATATTCTTCGTAGGTTTCTTTCCGAAAATAATAATGAGGTAGAGTCATAGGTTTTCTCTTTAGTTTATACTGCTCAGAATCTCATTTCATATTTTATTTATTTGTTCATATAAATGTAATATAATTAACTGACAATTTTGTCATATTTATATTCAGAGCAGTATTCTATTCGATCGTTCACCACTTCACACAAAGGAAACTATTAATGAGTAACATTCAGTGTTACTTGACTAAGGTCCGTACACTGGATTTTTCCGGGGAGAAAGCCTCTGACACTACTCGTTGGTACATTGATATCATTGTCTGATGATGCTATAGTATGTATATATTCTGGTAGATTGATATATTCTCATAACATTTAACGTTATCCTAATATATAATTATTCCAGGATATGTTCTGATTATAATCATTGCCTGGCAATGGTATTAATTACCGGGTGGTGGATTTATATTTTTTCATGAAATCAGTTTGATTGCATGAACAGATATATGGGCAACTCGTCGGGGTAAAACCCCCTATGAACGTCCCAATCTGTGCTCCTTAGGTTTCTGTATTCGACTACAGGTCTATGTTCAGGCTCAATGCTGAAATGTAAGGTAAGGCAAACTGCGTGCGTGAGAGTAGTTCCGTTCTTTACTATTCCACCAACTCATGTTCTTACTTGCGCAATGTTTATGCTTTTTCATAATGGCCGCCACTACCGGAGTTTTCTGAGTGTGAAATGTGGTACAGCTGTTTGAATTACGGTCGCATTGCAAATCTGAGACATGTCATTGTTTTTGCTGAAATTCGTTAATGCGGAATACGTGGAATGAAAGCATTGAGGTTGGCGACGACCGTCACTATATCGTCCCTCAGCGACCTATTTCCCACCAAATTGCCATCCTGATCTCTAGTTTTCTTAGGTGAACAACCCTATTAACCTAACCTCTGTCGGCTTCACTCTCTTAGATACCAATACCGGCCGATCTAAATGAATTCTAAAATCTACAAATTATTTAATAACTCCGGAATGAGGTTGTCTAAACTAAATAATACGAGGTATGGCAATTAAGTTCACGGAAGTTGGCAATGCTGCAGCGGTTGGTAACTCTGCAGCGTTCTCATTGGTTTCATTCGAAACAGAATTAATTTCTGCGTCAGCCTGCGCAAGTTTCGTGTTGATCGGTTGTATACTTCCTGTTTTATAGTTCTTTGAACATCGGCCTGTTTTGACCCACCGTCGTGAAGATGAGTGATAAAATAACTGAGCATAGAATAGTGTTTAAATCTTTGGTGAAACGCGGCGAAACATCCGTGGAAATTATGAAACCGTTAACCGACGTGTATAAGGAAGAGTGTCTGAAGAAATCAGCTGTCTACGATTGGGCAAAACGGTACAGAAGCGGCAGAGTGTCAGTGGAGGATCATCCGCACGAGGGAGCTCTGGAAACGCCCAAAACCTCGATCGGCTGCGCTAGCGAGTGCTCGGATACGGTCGGGTAAGCCTTAGAATGTTGGAAGACGAGTTGGGCATCAACAAGGAGACGATCCGGCAGATGCTACACGAAGATTTAGGGATGCGTAAGCTGCGTGCGAAAACGGTTCCCAAAGTGCTCACAGTTGAGCAGAAAGAGCTCCGATTGTCCATCTGTCAAAACATGATTTCTCGAATTGACGAATGTTATCACTGGCGACGAGTGGGTGTTCCAATACTACCCTGAGACTAAAAGGCAGAGCATGCAGTGGGTAAAGAAGGGGGGTAAGCGCCCCACGACCAGAATGTCAAAATCAAAAGTGAAATCTCATCGCATTTTTCGATATTAGTGGCGTTACAAATCAACAAATGGGCCTTAGTCCCCGGCAGGCCTTAGATGGTCAAAGGCTGCTAAGAATCCCCGGGTTAGCTATGCGAATCTGTACGTGGAATACCAGAACAATGTATCGAGCGGGTAAAATAGACAACGCGATACAGGACATGAATAGGTTAAACATCGACATAATGGGAATAAGCGAGATGAGATAGCCTGGTTCCGGACATTACACAATTAGTGAACACCAAGTATATTTCTCTGGAAATAGCAGCGGACAACATCAAAATGGAGTAGGTCTCATAATTAATAGTAGGTTTCATCAATCAGTGGATAATTTTGTTCCCATTTCGGAGAGAATACTTCTGCTTCAACTAAACACCAAGCCGGTACAAATTAATATCATGCAGGTATATGCACCTACGGCAGATAAATGCGATGATGAAGCAGAAAGTTTTTACCATGACCTCCGACAGACAATCAGGAAACTAAACAAGAAAGATATCACAATAATCATGGGCGACTTCAACGCCAAACTGGGAAAGGGAAGCGGTAACGAATTTGTTGGATCACACGGGCTTGGCATACGAAACGAGAGAGGTGAAATGTTGAATACGTTTGCAATGGAAGAACAAATGGTGATACTCAATACATTTTTTAAACTACCGGCCCGCCGTTTATACACCTGGAAATCACCTGCGGATAGACCGGACCACATAATAAGAAATCAGATAGATTTTATGCTGGTCAATAAGCGGTACAGAAACATTTTCACTGCAGTGAAGACTTACCCCGGCGCTGATATTCAGTCAGATCACGTTCCGCTGGTCGGCACAGCTAAATTAAAGCTGAAAAAGATCATAAAGAAGAAACAACATCCCCAAATCGACAAAATAAAACTAAAGAACCCAACCATAAAGGAACAAGTGAAACAACACATGTCTGGAAAATTGAAAGTCAAAGACACTACTGTGGACGTCGATGCTGAAGTTGATACACAAAAACAAGAAAAAGAAACGATGGATGACTGATGGAATCCTAAGTCTGATGGAAGAACGCCGGAAAGTAAAAGACAAAGATCAGGATAAATACAAAGATATTCAAAAAAGGATCCGGAAAGAGATAAGAGAAGCTAAGGAAACAGGGCTCGAGAAAATGTTTAGAAATAGAAGATCTGGAAAAAAGACATGATAGTTTCAACATGCATCGTAAAGTCAAAGAATTAAGTGGCCTATACAAAACACCTATGGTTGGCCGTCTGCTGGATGAAGACAACAACACCATCATAGATAGAGACGAGAGAATTAATACCTGGAAGAAATATATCAGCACTCTGTTCCAAGATGAGAGAAATAACGAACCAGTAATCAACGCTGACGCGGGTCCACCCATCACCTCTGACGAAGTGCACAAGTCCATTGAACAGATGAAGGATGGAAAGGCTCCAGGACCAGATGACCTTCATGCCGAGTTCCTGAAATTGCTGGACGGAGACGGAATAAAATGGCTGACAAATATATTTAACCATATTTACGACACCGGAGATATTCCTCGAGACTGGCTAAAGTCCACATTTATTCCAATACCTAAAAAGCCAGTGCAAAACAATGCGAAGACTATAGACTAATCAGCCTCATGAGCCACCTACTGAAATTATTTCTGAATATAATTCACAAACGTATATATAATAAATGCGAGGAACATATATCAGACACACAATTCGGATTTAGAAATGCACTAGGAACTAGAGAGGCTTTATTTGCTATTCAGGTCCTATTCCAGCGATGCAGGGATGTTGGTTGTGATGTATACGTCTGTCTTATAGAATACCAAAAAGCCTTCGATAGGGTCCAGCACAATAAAATGATAGAGGTTTTAAGAACAATCGGCATCGACGAGAAAGATTTGCGTCTTTAATAAATCTGTATTGGCATCAAACAGCAAATATTAGAGTCGATGGTGATTACTCAGAAGATGTAAATATAAGACGCGGTGTTAGACAGGGCTGTGTCTTATCCCCCACTTTGTTCAACCTGTACTCAGAACACATATTTAACACAGCACTGGAAAATGTGGATGCTGGAGTGTTGGTTAATGGACAGAGATTGAACAATATACGTTACGCGGACGATACTGTTGTGTTCGCTGATTCTCTCGAAGGTCTTCAAGAATTGATGAATCGTGTCTTTAAAGCTAGCTCTGAGTACGGATTGTCTCTTAACATCAAGAAGACCAAATTCATGGTAATTAGCAAACAAAATACACCTCCTGACCAACTAGTAATTAATAATCAACAAATTGAAAGAGTAACTAATTACACGTATTTGGGCACTACGATTAATGAGCAATGGGATCACTCTGTGGAAATAAAATGCCGCATAGAAAAAGCAAGAGCCACTTTCGTTAAAATGGGAAACCTATTTAAGAGTAGAGATCTTAATATACATACCAAACTAAGACTACTCAAATGTTATGTCTGGTCTGTGCTTCTATACGGTGCCGAGTCCTGGACCCTGACGGAAGCATCTACAAAAAAACTTGAAGCCTTTGAGATGTGGCTATACAGACGAATTCTTAGAATTTCCTGGGTGGATCGTGTTTCCAACAAAAGAGTCTTAGAAACACTACAAAAAGAGACCGAAATAATGAACATCGTTAAACAACGCAAATTAGAATATTTCGGACACATAATGAGGAATCAAAAAAGATATGGTCTGCTCCAGTTAATACTACAGGGAAAGGTTTTAGGCAAGAGAGGGCCTGGAAGGCGCAGAATCTCCTGGATGAAAAACCTCAGAACTTGGTTTTCTATGTCTACAAGAGGGCTGTTTAGAACAGCAGTCAACAAAGTACAAATTGCTTTGCTTATCGCCAACATCCGGAACGGATAGGCACGCTCAGAAGAAGAAGTGGCGTTGTAGACCACGAATACGTTCCAGCAGGTCAGACAGTCAACGCAGTATTCTACATTGAAGATTTGAAACGTCGGAAATCCAAAGCATCATGACGGCGGTTCTGAGGGACCTATCTTCGGGGGTTTCGGGGTGTGCTTCCAACAGTGGGTGCATCGGTAGCGCCGGTGCATAGAACTCGAGGGAGACTATTGCGAAGGAATATAAGGTATTTTCAAGTATTTATGTACTTTCCAACCTACCGGGCACTTTTCGCGATCTTAATTGACATAACTCGTATTAGTATGGTGAAATATTCTTTTTTAAAATTTGTGAATCAGCATGAAATATGAAAATTGAATCAATATCCAGGCTTTTATGTTTGATTAATCGCACAACAATTTAATGTCAAAACCTATAATGGAAAAATGAATTGAAATTTTTAATTTTTCATTACCAGACCAAGAAAGTGAAAAAGTCCCCAAAGGTTGGTCAGCATATCATGCAGCATGGATTCCAGATATTGATGCGGAAGTTGCATCAGAATCTGACGACGAATCTGGCGATGAAGATGATTACATGGAAGCTATGTCGGAAGAACATTCTGACAACTCTGACGAGGAAGACGAAGAATTCGAAACGATGACACAGTCTGAAGTGGCAGTTAACGATGAAAAGTACGATTTAGAAATGGACATCGAAGCTGAGAAGAAGGGCCTGGAAAATTTGAAACAAGCCAAAAGCGATCAGATGTTTCCAGATGAAGTAGACACTCCCTTGGATCAAGCGGCAAGAGTGAGATACCAGAAATACAGGGGCTTAGAAAGTTTTAGGTAACTATCATTCTTGTAATACCTTCGTGATTGTTTTTGAATATTATGGATTTTAACAAATAGATTGAGGTGAAACACCTCCAACCCCGGTTTATGAAAGACGATACAAAATGCATCGCTTTTACTGTAAATTGCAATATCTGAATCATCCTATTTTCTTCCCCATATTAATTACACCTGAGACCGACTGAAATCGGTCAAATGAAAAGCCATGTGATCGTCTAGTACCTGAACTTGCCTTGAAGTTCTTTTTATAAAAAATGAACCCTTTTCTTTGTTGTGTTGTGTATTTGTAGTAACCTACTCAAGTTCTTTTATGTGAGATTTCATGTGATAAGACCAATTCTTCGTCGGTTAAACCATAGGTAAGGAAATTAGAAAATCAAAAACAGATTCGGTAACAATGTCTATTTGATCTTTGTAGCATTTGTACTAAATTCTTATCCTTGCATTCTTTGGCGTCTTTTAATGAATTTAATGAAATATCAGATCATTTAGATAGAGGCCCAATTTGCCCACACCCATATTTTGGGTGGAAGTTGATACATTAGATTATTATATACAAACCTAATTGGTCCTCACCCATATTGGAATATTTAATTATTATAAACAGACCTAACCGGCCCTCACCCATCTTATGAGTGGTAACTGACCCGATCTAAAGGTTTTGGTAATATGATATCATGTTTTCTGAAAAGGTCGTTGCCCTGATACTCCAAACTCTAGAAGATTTGCTTTTAAAATTCTAAGGAACACGTCCACAGCTGACAACTTACAAGCGTTAATTCGCTCGCGTATTTTTAATCGAATTCAGTAATTCGTATAGTATTAAAACGTTATATATGGAACTAGAGGTAAGCCCGTAAAGCCATACGTGATTCTTTTTGCTCAACTGAGCGCCAACGGGCAGTTTTATTATTATTTTATTGTGTCACTGACTGTGGATCATATTCTATTCCCATATCGCGGATTTGCCAACCAGGAAATCATGCCCTCTGCTCATACACCTGTATGTACTACAAACGTCACATACATTCCACGAACTCAGACATCCTTCAAAACTTTCATACCGACAACATACAAACCTCAATGTCTGTGGGTCCATACATGCGTATCGTCCCTAAAGCCGTTTATTTATACTAATGATATTCGTAGGTGATCATTAAACCTAAAGGCAGGAAAAGTTCCCTTATTGAGCTTAAGAGTATCGGACATCAAATCAATAATTTGAAAGTAAGATCTTCCCCATAGTTGGATACAATGAAATATAAACCTCTTCGTTACAGTCGTTACAGTTTAAGTATATTCTGCTAAGTTATAGAATGAGATAAATAGATATACTGAATAAAGGATTATGATAATTCAAATAGATAATTGGCCCATTATAGAAGCAAAGATAAGAATCAATATTAAATGTTCTCACGTTCGAACATATCGTTCATCAGATTCTAACAAAAGATTTCTATTGGCAAAATGGTTAAGTAACATTTCACTGAGATCAATTTTCTGAGTTACAAAAGTAAAGTTTCACATCAATTTTAAACTTCATAACATTTCAAATTCAAATAGTTCTCAAAGTTGTTGAAATCAGTACACAATAGCTTAATTAAGTAACAATAATGTTGCCAGTTTGATAAACAAATGTTGAAATCAATACTAAAGAATTTTAGTATACCTCAAAATAATGTGTTAAGTTAAAACAACTGTGGAAATCAATATAAAATAAATTCAGTACATTTCAAATTCTACCAAGTTACGAAAGCAAACGTTCTTAAATAAGTCTATGAAAATAACTCTTCAAAATAAATATTAGAAAATGTCGGTGCAGTTCAAATAGATCATTTGCCAAGAAGAAAATATGTGAAAATAATTTGGAATTTGAGAAATGATTATTTCAACTCGCCCTTAGTGCGTTTAGAAATTACGTAGCATATATTTTTTGAATTTCGTAAAGATTAAATAGTTAACAGAAATATTGAAGGAAATTCAGAAAGTAATCACCTGTGGGACCCATCGGGAGCGGTGCTTCTTCCCCTGTCCGGCTTCTCGGAGAGCAACAATCTGCGTCTTCCATTCTTCTGGACTCATGTTATGCACGATTAATTAACTTAAATTTAATTCCGATTCACACGAATGAGTAAATTCACTGACCTTCGAAAACTGGATAACTGAATAAGAGTAACTGCACCCCGGAAGAAAATAACTCAATAATAATAATGATAATCATAATGATCCCTTAACGTCGTGATCGTGATCCTTATATATGCGTGACCCAGCAGCACTTACACCCTCACTTCCCTCTGCCCTTGGTACTCAAGTACCTGCTACATAGTCTCTTACAGACGCGTTCCTTCGTCGCGACGTGGAAATTGCTGTTTTAGAAAATACCAGATGTGTGGAATCTTGGATATACGAAAGGGTGCTTAAGAGCTTAGGTATTAAAGGCGAATATTGTTTTCGCTGGATTTCTTATCTGAGTTTAGATAAATTCCTTCGCCTCGATATTTACCCTTTTGGGTGATTTTAAGCTGCTTTAAAGATACGTAATATTCTACCATATTGAGAATTTAAAATAAAATTATTGAATCATTCTGGCAAATGACCGTCTTTTCACTGTAATTGTGAATTCAGATGAACAATATGAAATGTTATGCAGGTATATCTACAAAATACAGTTATCACAATTGATAATAAAATTCAATTAGATCAAAACCAAAAATTATATGGATAGTTTTAGCAAATTAACAAAAAAAATTGACCCCGGTTCTGGGTCGTCTCAAAGGAGTTGAAAAATTAATAAGAAATAACCACTTTTCTATTTGCACATGCATTACTTCAACTTACATATTGAACTCAGCTAATACTAATCGAAGAACTGTCTATCCGTACCTTTCAAAGATCCAATGGACAGTATCGGTCTTCTGGCTAGAACCCTGTGTAGCCTTGCACTACTTCCCATAGAAAGAATTTTCAAAAATCGATTGAGTTGTTTTCGAGTTAAACGGTAACAAACAAATCTTTCGTGTTTATGTATTAGTTAAGACATAAATTTTGAGTTGAACCAATTTTTCTATTGATCAAACAGTTGTTTTATAAAATTTAAGTGTTGTTTGTTTCAATCTATATCTATCTTCATCACTAAAACAATGGTTTTAGTGTAATTCGCTCTTTTAAAATGAGTCTTTACCATTCCAACTTCTCCCAACTGATGGCGATTTTCAATTAATTTGTTAAAGTTCCTTCGTTCATATTATCGCCAGCATTAGGTTTCTTCCAAAAACTAGTTCTATGACAATGCTGGACTGTTTCCAAATCAAGTATACGCGCATGTGTGAGAAATTACTGGTTTGTAACTACAGTACATCTTCACTAGTCCGGCGCATGCCCGAATTTCTGAAGTGACTTGAATTTGTTTCATTTTCAAAATAGAAACAACCCTAAATCTGTTAAAGCCGAGTTTATTATAAAAATATCGAAAAGTTGAACAAAAAATTCTATTTTCTATTATAAAACAGAATCAAATTATAGAATTTCCATTCATTATAATCTTTCCTCATAGAAAATATGGAATTTAAATATAAGCTAGTGTACATAAACAACATGCTATCCATCGATTTTACTCTGAACCTCTGAATTTGATGCTGCCATCTGAACTGATTTTTCCTAGAGCCTTTTCAGGATCAATACGTCTTCTATAGGAAGATTATTCTGTTCGGCCCAACTGATAATCAGGGAGAACGCATTGACAGTATCAGCATATTTCACTTTCACTATAGTATTTAAACCATCCTCTGAGTCGGAAGATTCCTCTACGTTTTCAATATTCCTTCCTAAAGCATCCTATATAAGCTCTTCTGCAGTTAAATCGATAACAAACTCATAGTCTCCCACAGCCGAGTTGGTAATGTTCTCAATGGTCAAGTCATTTTCTGGATCGATGACCCTCAATGATTCGGCAATATTTTTCAAATCATTTTCACTTATTAGACGAACTTTCTTCTGAAGCTCTGAGAGTGGAATATTTTCATCATCTGATTCTTCTACTTCTGTAGTGTCATGCCACAATGCTGTCCCACTTTTTCTAATATTTGTTTGAAGTAATGGCTTTCCAAGATTGGGTAAGATTGTTCACGGCATCTTTCAAATTATACTGCTTCAAAATGAAAGTTATCTCTTCACCTTCATGCGAAATAATATGATTAAGAAGGCATTCTATACGACACTGTAATGTTTTGAATTGAATTCTGATCCATAGGTTGGAGAACGGCAGTACAGTTGAGTGGCAAAAACATAACTGAAGTTTGGATCAGTATTACCTCTTACTCAGGTGGGTGAGATGGTGCATTGTCTACCAACATCAGAGCTTTAGAGGGCTTGTTAATCTTAGTTATAAAAATTCTTCACCTCGGGTTAAAAGATATTTTAAACCATTCATTAAATAATGTCTGGTCATCCATCCTTTGGTAGATGCTTTGTAGACAACTGGTAGTGAACTTTCGTTTTTGAAAGCTTGTGGATTTACCGCTTTTCCCAAGACTAGTGAAGGTAATTGGTGAGTTCCCGCCGCGTTGCAGCATGGCATGAATGTCTTTTGACACTTTTAGACCTGGTGCTGATTTTTCCCCTTGATGAACCCAAGTTGTGATTGGTAAACATCTCCAAAAAATGGCCTATTCATCAGCATTATACACCTGTTCTTTGGTTAATACCATCTGTTCAACAACAGATCAACAGAAATTTTTCCTTAAATGATATCACAGCAGAAACATCACTGGAAAGTTTTTCACCACAAACCTTCAAGAAACGAATTCCATGTCTAAGCTTGAATTTAGCTAGCCATCCCGAACTTGCCAGAAAACCTTATTTTTCCTGTGATTTGTTCATTTGGCTTTTGCTCTCAATATGTCTGACGAAATTGGTACGTGTGCGTTGCGTTGTTGAAGAAACTAGTTATACAATGCGATTTCTACATAAAGATTCTCAGCTTCTCTAATAATTTTTCTTTTACCTACAGAAATCCTTGGATAGAATAAATTCGAGAAAAGTTTAAAATAATATTCCTACTAGGGATGCACCGAGGGCCCGGTTGGGCCAGCCGAGCCCTTGACCGTGATACTCGGCATGCAGTGATTTTGTTTGGCCGAGATCTCTGTACTCGGCTTGTTGTGAAAACCATTGCTCGGTGCATCCCTAATTCCTACCTGTTCCTTGATACGATTTGGATATAAATCTCCTTATTTTGTCCTTGTTTTTTTATGTCAAACACTGTTGATAAAAATGAGATAAAAAACACAAGGTTTAACTTTAATCTACACTTTATTTAAAAAAATTCGACGACGTTTCGCTGACACAGCAGCTTTATCAAGAATGACAAACAGAATGAAGAGTATGGTATTATAAACAAATCGTAGAACCAGTTGGATGAATAACAGGAAAATCCACACCGAGCCATTGTACAGTTAGTATGAAAGGTAATAAAAACTAATTAAACAAGTTAAGTAGGAGTGAATAATTCACATCTACCTGCTCATTCAAAAGCTTGTCCGAATGTTTGTATCTATTTATTTCTAATGCTTCTAGGAGATCTAATTTTAAACTTTTGATTTTATATGTAATATGTCAAAGTTTTTATTGAATGAATGGTTTTCTTTTATTAAGTGGTTTGAATGATTTGAATCAGATTTATTTTTATCGAAGCTACGTTTATGTTCAGATGTTCTTATGCCAAAACTCCTATAGGTCCTACCGATATAAATTTCATCACTGAGTTTATAGATTTCTGATTTACTTGATTTTTCAATATGAGATTTATTATTTTTAATATGTTTACCTAAGTTATTAGAAGTTTTGAAAGTTATATTAAGATTTTGTTTGACGAGAAAGGATTTAATATTTGTACTTGCAGAACCGCAGAATGTTAAACTGTTGAATATTTTATAGTCTTTATGAATAGGATATACTTCATTTATTGCTTTCTGATACAGTTTGTTACGAATGATTAGATCTATCATATCCGGATTATATGAATTATTAATGGCTATCTGTTTGATGATGTTAACTCTTTATTATAATCTTCTACTGATAAAGGTAAATTGAGTAACCAATGTACCATGCTGTTTAAAGCTGCAACTTTGTGTTGAATTGGATGTAATGAGTAGTTATGTATAATTGTATCAGTATGTGTTGGTTTACGAAAGACCGAAAAACATTATTATTATTTCGTTTAGTGATTTTCAAGTCCAAAAATTAATGGAATCGTTCTGTTCAATTTCTATCGTGAATTTAATGTTCAAATGGATGGAATTAATGAAATTAAGAGATAAGTCTAATTGACGAGTAGTTCCAATGAAACATACTAAGATGTCGTCAACATATCTATACCAATAAAGAAATTTGGAAATGAGTGGATGTGTATGAATTTTCTGTTCAATAATATTCATAAAATCTCTGCTAAAAGTGGACTCAAAGGATTTCCCATGATCAAACCATTTTCACTACTGTAATAGATGTTGTTGAAAGAAAAATAATTTTGTTCAATGCAAACGTCCAACAGATTCAATATTTCTAATTTAATTATGTGGTTAACATGATTCGAATTCAACATGTTTTCGATAGATATTTTGACATCACCTGGAGGAACACTTGGGTATAAATTCTCAACATCAAACGAAATAAGTTTTGCGTTAGGTGGTAGGTTAACGTTTTTATGTTATTTATCAATTCGAAAGAATTTTTATAGAAAATTTTGATTTGAATGAACAATAATTTTAATGATATCTATAAGGTAGTGCGACAATTTCACGGCTGGGGCTGTAACGTAAGATACGACTGGTCTAACGGGGTTATTTACTTTATGCAATTTAATTAGTGAATACAGTTGAGGTGGTTGAAGGTTTGGTAAAATTAATTTGTATTTATTTATTGCTTTAATTAAAGATTTTGCGTCATTTATTGCAATTTTAATATTTTTCTGGAATTTAATAGTTGGATCTTTGTTTAAAATTGTATAGTTTCCGGACGAAATGAAATTTACAGTTTTAAATAGGTAGTCATTTTTATTTAACGCAATAACAGTATTACCCTTATCTGCTTTTGTAAAATAACTTCATTTAGTTGAGAATTTTGTTTGATGGCCTTTAAGATATTTTGTTCTTTACTCGGTTTAAAGTCAGCTAATGATTCATTTTTATAATGTTAGATGCTAAATATTTAAGGTGAGTGTTATTAGGAATATTTTTCAGAGAAATTTCAGTATCTATGCCAAGTTCCTCTAAATCAGATTTTATCTTGTTTGATTTAATATTGTGTTTGAAACCTTTCTCCAAGAGATTTGTTTCATCATCATCAAACGAGTAAAGAACAAAATATCTTAAAGGCCATCAAACGGTGTGTATTTTCCTGTTATTCTTCCAACTGGTTCTACGATTTGTTTATAATACCATACTCTTCATTCTGTTTGTCATTCTTGATAAAGCTGTTGTGTCAGCGAAACGTCGTCGAATTTTCTCAAATAAAGTGTAGATTAAAGTTAAACCTTGTTGTTTTTATCTCATTTATATCATGGATCTACACTGTTGATTTTGGAATAGTGAACTTTGCTGCTATTCGACGAGTACTCATTCCATCATCAATAAAATCTATTATTTTTTATTTCTCTGCCAGTGTAAGCGTTTTATGATTTCTCTTGGTTGGAGTCATTATGCACACCACCGGCGAGATTGAAATGCAAAATGCAACTGTAGAACGATACTCGCCACTCTTAGATAGTACAAGTACATAGATACATGTACAGACAGGAAAATTATTATTGTTTGTGTCCGGATTATAGAGGTAAAATTCTCAAAGTGTCCGAGTTACTGCAGTGTCCGATATAGCGAATGTCCGGACTAGTGAAGTTGTACTGTAATTTCTTATAAACGATTCAACTGCTTTGGAACACTAAATTGACAAATTAACACCGAAATCTATCCATACTGGCAATAATGAATTTCCCATTTCTCCTTAGAACCAAGAACTGATTTCCTCATTCTAGAATCAGTTGAAATAGTTTCAAGACTAATGGAACATGCTGTTCACTAGTAGATGAATTCAATTTGCTCACACTCCACCCAATTTTTAACTAATTCAAGTCTGTATTGGAACAAATCTATTATAATTCTCGTTGTTTATTTTTTCTGAAATATTATATCTTCCAGAACTTCGCCCTGGGATCCAAAAGAAAACCTACCAAGCGATTATTCTAGAATATTTCAATTTGAAAATTTTGATAGGACAAAAAGAAGAGTTCTTAAAGAATATGACGATGTGGATGGTGCCCTTGTAAGTAAAACAAAATTTATTTCAATTGTATCCATGAAAATATCGAACAGTATATATATTTCATGACTATTTCGTAGCCTGGATGGTATATCACTGTCCACGTCAAAGATGTCTCAGAACTAGCTTGGTCATCCTTCGAGAAAACAGGATCTCCAGTGGTACTCATAGGAATGTTCCAACACGAGCACAAAATGTCTGTAGTTAATACAGTTCTGAAGAGAACATCAAATTATAATTTGCCAATCAAATCAAAGTCAAGACTTATATTTCAATGTGGATACAGGAGATTCATCGTATGTCCAGTGTTCAGTCAACACACAAATGGAACTAAACACAAGGTAAAAACATTTATTAATATTTTTAATGAAATAAAACTAAAGTATTTAGATTTTCACTATATTAACAAAACTTTGACCAGTTTCACCACACTGTGGCTTCATCAGATAGATACAAACTAATGAACAGGGTTATTCCTTATATATTAGTCTTATTTCCTACTTAGTATTACAATAGGTACAAGAGGTATGTTGGAAACCCCATCGGAGTTGCTTACTTTATGAATTGAAAAGATTGAGTAAAGGAGAAGGATTTAGATCTAATTGACTATTAAGTAACCTACCTGAATTCTTTTGTGTAAAATTTTGAAATTATCATCAAAGTTATGGTTTTCTTCGAGCAAGTGATTAGACTAATGGGAATCTGATTTATGATAATTAAAACTACGTTTGTGCTTGGATAATCTAACTTTGAAATTTCTGAAAGTTCTACCAATATAAATTTTATTACAATCCCCGCAAGACAGTTTATAAACACCGGATTTATTACCTTTATCAATTTTAGATTTGCAGTTTTTGATATGTCAGCCTAAAGAATTCTCAGTTCAGAATGATATATTGAAATTATAATGCGAGAGGGATGATTTCAATTTTAGACTAGGATTACCAATATAAGTTAAGTTGTTGTATTTTGTGTTAGAACTTTTTATACTTGGAAATACTTCCTGGATTGATTTTTGAAATTTTTGCGTGAAATCATGTTCTTAATCATAGTTGGATTGTAACCGTTATTGACTGCTATTTGTTTAATTATATTTAGCTCTTTTATGAAATTATTTTGTGACATTGGGATATTAATGAGTCTATGTAGCATACTATTGTAAGCTGCTAATTTATGTGGATAAGGATGTGTAGGTGAGCTGTGAATAGTAATATCTGTATGCGATGGCTTATGAAAAATAGAAAAATCATGTTTGCCGTTAATTTTAGTAATAGTTAAATCCAGAAATTAATGGAATTTTCTGTTTCTATCTCTAACGTGAATTTAAATATTATCGTAAATTTTGTTGATGAATGTTTTGAATGACTCTAATTGTCTGTTTGTGCCAGTGAAACAACAAACGATATCGTCGACATATCTAAACCAATAAATTAAGTGTTTGAATAACGGATGTTCTTGGATAGTGTTTCCAATATTATCCATGAAAATTTCAGCGAGCAGAGGGCTCAGAGGATTACCTATGATTTAACCTTTTTTACTATTATATAATACTCCATTGAAGTTGAAATAATTTTGTTCTAAACAAATTTCTAAAAGGTGTAAGATTTCTGATTGAATTATCGGATTGACTTTATTAATTTGAAGGGCGTTGTTGATGAGTTTCACTGTATCACTAGGTGAAACACTAGGAAAGAGATTCACTACATCCCATGACATAAGTTTAGCGTTCGGTGGTAGTATCGTGTGCTGAATTTTATTTATCAAGAGAGTATTCAAAATTATTCTGAATTGTGAACCTTATTCTCTAAATGAATTTTATATATTTTGTAAGACAGGTCATAGATTTATAGCACTGGTCTACAATGGTTTTGTTGCCCTAGATATGAAAATGATTTTGGGTCTATTTATGCACACAATTCGTGAAACTATCAATGATTTTGTAGGATTTGCTCTGATTTCTTTTTAAATCTTTATTTTCATTTTACATAACAAAAATCGTAAAACAAGAAACAAAATAACAGATATATTTATAATGTCAGTTATGTTTTGAGAAATTCGGATACATCGAAGTAAATAAAGAGGAAAATGTCGAAAATATATTTCATATTTCCATAAAACGCCTTTTATGAGCTTTTCTTCTATAATTTTTCAGGGACAATCTCTTTTCAAAGACCAGCAGTAATCTGCCATCATGTGACAATCCCATCGACCTTGATACCTTTCTTCCATCACTTTTAGATCTTGATGAAACCGCTCTCCTGTTCCTCACTATAATTTCCTAAATTATCCGGATATTTATCTAGATGATTGCGGAGATAGTGTAACTTAATACTCATATTTGCTCCTAAAGTCTGAAAGTTTGTCAGCATATTTTGCACAATTTCTTCATAATTTGCTGCTTTATGGTTACCTAGGAAATTTTCGACAACCAACACAAAACTTTTCCAAGCTTTACTTTCCGGAACAGTCATAACTTTGATAAAATCTAAGTCTTTCATCAATTGCCGTATTTGAGGACCATCAAATATTCCACCTTTCAATTTTTCCATACTAAGCTTCGGAGATTTTCTGCAAATGTAATTAAAACAATTTCCGTCTTTGTTCAACGCTTTTACAAATTGCTTAATCATACCTAACTTAATATGTAATGGTGGAAGTATGACTTTGTCTCTGCTCACCAGCGGCTCCCTTATTACGTTGGCTTTACCGACAGTTAATGAATTTCTTACAGGCCAAACATCTTGTTCCCAATGAAGTTGCTTTTCTCTACTATCCCACATACAAATAAAGCAAGGGTATTTTGTATATCCACTTTGTTGGCCAAGTAAAAAATTAACCATTTTTAAATCCACACAGATCGGCCATTGATGCTCAGAGTATTTAATTTTATCTAAAACTAATTTTACATTTTCATATTCTTCTTTGAGTTTCGTTGAATGGGCAATTGGAATTGATGCAAATTTATTTCCATTGTGCAATAAGACGCATTTTAAACTTCTTTTGCAACAATCAATAAAAAGGCGCCATTTAGTAGATTTGTACTCTTTTAAACCCATGTCTATAAGCAGCTTCGCGATATCATTACAATACACTAATCCTTCATTTTCACTAAAAATTGTAATAACTCTTTTCTCGCGTTCTGTATGTTGTAATTGTTACTGTTGGTGCCAATAAATTTTTTTCTTTCAATCTTGAGGCTAACAGTTCTGATCCTTGTTTTGATAAATTGAGATCACGTATTAAATCACTGAGTTCATTTTGAGGAAATAACTTTGGCGTAGATGTTTCACCTTCCCATTCACTTCCACTAGTAGATGGTCCCGATTTCTGTGAATTTGGTAACATCATTGTTTCTGAGGGCATGCGAATTACTTTTGAAATGTATATGGGCCGATGGAGATTTTCACTGTGTAGAACCGGACATTTCGTAGACTGTAAGTCTGGGCATCTCCACGTTTGATTTCTATTAAAACCTTCAACATCTACTACGCAAAAGTAACAATCATCTAAATGATTCGTAGGCTCCATCCAGATCATAGGAATACCAAAGTCTAATCCAGAACGTTCACCTTTTTTCCACAACCGTAAAGACTCAACACAGGACTTACAAACTTTATTAGGAACCCATGGTTTACCTAATTTGTCCATTTTGAAACCAAAATATTCAACATAAGTCTCCTTGACAAAGTCTGTGATATTTCTTTTTGTTTTTTGGTATATAAACACCGCAAATATAACAAAATGAATCACTACAATATTTACACTTTCTTCGTGACGAACTCATATTTTAGACTAGAAGACAAATATATAAGAATGGACATTCAGTAATTGAAACAAAATATTAATCCATGACACTTTATCCAGATTTACGTGTATATGTACTTCAATATTGTCAAATAACTGAGATCTCAGCTGTTCTTTGGAGCAAGGGGTCTGAGAGTGGGGATCAGGTGATGTTTGTATGCGCGAAAAAGTTGCGCAGAAGCCTAACCATGACTGGAAAATTAAATTTTATTTCTAACAAGCTTATAATTGTTCAAAATATAAGAAATGCAAAAATCATGCAAATACGAGCACATTGAGAACTTTCATGAATATATTCGTAATCTGGGCACTTGAAAACATAAAAATATGCGATGATATCCAGGGCAACAATAAAAAAAATTTTTTGTAGAGCTGTGTAGTTTATCGATTTATAATCCATTATACTTGTACTTGAATTGTTTCATCTTATTGTTTGTCGATATACAATATTCGTGAAATAAAGAAAAATACTTTTATTTATTTATTTATTAAGTTTACTTTATCTCTTTGTTTTATTGAAACATGATGCCTAATTGAGTTGAGGTTAGGTTAGATTTAAGTTTTACGATTTGTTTAATATTTTAGTTATAGTTTACTTAGTACCGGTAACTGAGAAGGGGTACCTAAAATGTTTTATGAGTAAAAAAGGGGTTGTGTCTAAATAAGTTTGAGAACTACTGATCTAAGCGTTACATAAATGGTTTAGTCAGATGCCGGTACCGGTTTTGTCGTAACCTTAAGCATCCTGTAGCTGAAATCAATGATATTGTAAAATATGATCAAAATAGTATAATTTCATAAGAAATTTGGGATATATTTTTATATGAGCTTTAGCTTTTTTTTCAGGTAACCAGCGAATGCCTCTTTAACAAATAGGTTGGCTTTGAGAATTATGTGTATTGTGATATTCTAAAAGTAACATTTATTATGTAGCTAAAGTTTATGCCTCTTGAAACAATTAACTCTTACTTCCTTACAGTTTGAGCGATTTTTTCAACCAAATTCGACATCTGTGGCAACGTTCTTCGCACCAATACAATTTCCTCCTGCCCCTGTTCTCTGTTACAAAGAAATTAACAATAAACTGATTCTGGTTGCAACTGGAAATTTGTTATCTTGCAACCCAGACAGGATTGTACTGAAAAGGATTGTATTATCAGGTGAGAAAATATTCTGTTTTAATTGATATATCAGTTTTCTTTCAGAGTGAAAAAAAAATATATTCTTCCTCTTGTTTTTGTGGTTTTTATAGAAGAATTTTCTGTATATTCATATATTTTATTAGCTTATGAGAAAAATTTTTTCTCAGCCACTTATCAACTTTTTCTCATTATGAAATCATCTCATTGCACACAGATTGCGACACAAACGGTGCCGTTGAATCGAAAGTTTGATTTTTTCGCAGATCGAAGTTACTGGAGACCTGAGTACCTGGCAATATCTACTCGAGTTACCTATAAAAAGATAGATAAAAGTTTTTTTCTATATCTAACAATAAGATACTGCTTCTTGCCAAATTTCATGTTTTAGGTCAGCTTTAGGTGCCCTATAGCTTCCAATTCTTTTTTCTATATACCGATGGGAGAAAAATCTGCTAACAGACGCCCGGATCACCTGGGGCTAGTGTGGGTTTAAGTCCAGATCTCCGCCCTTCCCACTAAAAAACTCCCCTCCCGTCTTCATCTCTATCTCCGGAATACCTGCTGGCATGACTTCCCTTGCTCTTTCGAATTCCAGTTTTCTCCTTATAATTCTTTCCACTCTGTCTCGCTCGTCTCCTCCAGCTCTCCTCGCTCTCCAACATTATTTTTACCAGCTCATCCACCACCATTCGACATTTCAATTTTGCCTCAGTTTCCCTCCTATTCTCTTCCATATCCCTGTACTCGAATATCAGATGCCTTGCATCTCCCAGCTTCCCACATGTCCTATATTCCCCTTCGCTCCTCTTGCCGATTCTCCAGAGATAGCTGTCGAAGCAACCGTGGCCTGTCAAGACCTGCGTCATCCAGTAGCTCAGGGTACCATGCTCTCTTACCATCCACTCATTCCAACAATGATCAAACAACGCTCCTCCACACATTCCATATTTTCCTCTCTTCCATTATTTCATCCACTTCTCCTTCATTCTTTCGTCCATGCTTTCCCTTGTCATTCTTTTATCCCAGATCTCTCTCCTTGGCCAGCACTTTACCCGCTAGCTTTTGGCGCTGTTCTATATGGCCTAGTTATACCTATGCTCAGCAATCTATCCACCTTTCCAAGCTCCCTTCTGTTGCATTGCAGTTTAAGCCCATCCGCTCATATCTCTGCTCCATAGAGTACGATGGAGTGTGCCACACTCGCAAGCAGTCTCCTTTCGCCGTCATCTGATCCGCCAACCTTAGGCATCAATTTTCTCAGGGATTCTGTGGCCCTTGTCGCTTTCTTACTTACTTCTCTCGCGTATCTTCAAAAAGTTAAATTTTTGTCCAGCCATATTCCCAGGTATTTAACTTCTGTCTTAGCTATTACTTCCGTATTTCCGACCTTCATTCTCCATTCCCAATCCACCCCCTTTCTGCCTGATAACCACACCATTTCCGTTTTTTTCTCCGCTATCTTCATGCCGTTTCACTCGATCCAGTTCCGTACCAGTTCCACCGCCGTTTCGGCTCTTTCTCTCACTTCCATCTTCGACCTCCCTTTCACCAATAGTGCCAGATCATCTGCATATGCAGTTCTTTCTACCTCCGCAGGCATCTCTATTTTGAGGCGATGTTCCATAAGAGTGGGCCCAACACCGAGCCCTGAGGCACTCCCCTACTAACTCTGTACATTTTACCATTTTCATCTTGTAGTTCCCTGTCTTTCAGATAGTTATGCACTAATTTTACCACATAACCGCTTATCCTTCTACATTTCATCCCCTTTATTATGGCGTGTTGAAAGCATTGCTTATATTAATCGTAATCAACAAACACAAACTCCTAGCTGAAATCGGATTCTCCATTTCCATCTTTGCAGCTCTCTTTACTCTATCTACGGCACCTATGGCTGACAGCCCCTCTCTAAAACCGAACTGGAAACTCGACAACGGACATTTCTCTTCTATTTCCTTCTCCAATCTTCTGGCAATTCTTTTGAGAATGTCAAAATATGCCATGATATGCAACATAACGACCGTATCTTTGTATTACCTTAACTACGATGCTAAAGATTGCCGACTTGAGTATTCGGTTTCAATTTCAAGTCTATACCTACATTTGTTCCTGTGAAAAGAGTCTTACTGAACAGACTGACAACGAAATGATCCTATGAAGGTTTCTTTTTTTCAATGTATTAAAGAGAAAAGTTTTTGATACACGACCGGTTTCGACACCGTTCATTTTAAAGTACTAAATACTAGTTAACGTACAAAGATGATTACAAGATATATTTTTGATTAAATGATAAGTAAGGAAGAATTATTGATTGTAAGTTTATTAATTTCCAAATTTTTCAACAGATGCATTCTACTTCCTTGCATTGGTGGAGGACTTTGAGATTGTCTAAAACTATTGTGTGGTTTGTTGATTCAATGTACTCAAATATTGGAGATTTCTTGTTTGAAGATATATGTTCTTTGAACCTGCATTTAAAATCTCTACCTGTTTGATCTACATAAGCTGAAAGGCATTCCTTACATTCGCTTTTGTAAATATCAGATGTGTGAGTTTATCTGTTCTCTATTTTGCATTTAATAGTAATTTGCTGAGATTAGGATCGTTCCGAATGAGGTGATTATTTTGAATTTTTAAGAATAATGTTTTATTTTATGAGAAAGTGGGCTGAGATGATTGAGACTTCAGTTGAATTAGTGGATATCAGGTCGAATGATTAAAACTAGATCATTTAATCGCCGACGTTTCGATTTATTCAAAATCTTCAAGGCTCTAAGAATAAAAAAGGATTCCTAAAAACAAAATTAAAAATTGTACATCTCGAAACAATATAAAGAATATAAGCAATGTGAAGGATATTGAATTTTTTTTAAATATTTGAAAAACTAATTTTCTCTGAAACTTTCAAGAGAACCAGAGAACAGTCTGAAAATCATGTAAATCATACATAAAATGACTGATAGATTTATAAATAAAAATTCAGTAAAAACATTTATGATTGACAAGGACAGTTACTAATTATAAAGATTTTAAAAGCAGAGTTAGTTACATAACAAGTTGGTTTTATGAGTCGCCATTAATAATAAAAGAACCAACGAACGAATGGTGCATTTACTCTCTTCTACCAAACACAGCATGATACGGACTGAATTATCATGTCGCCCGTCTGCAGGGGATGGCTACGTATCGCGTCGACAAGACAATCAATGATAAAATAAAAACATGACAACAATTAATTTCAGACTCTAATCGAGGGTTAACAACTATTCTACCTCTTAATTTTTCGAATTAGATTAAAATAAGAAGTATTTAGGTTATCAATATCTGATGTTTTGTTGAGAGAGTTTCCTTCTTTCTTAATTTCAATCATTTCATGAACCAACCTTTTCTGTAAAATGTTCTGTCTATCGATTACTTTCACATCGTCGTACGGAATTCTTGTTATCCTCCGCTGAATAGATTAGAGAGAACTCGTCTCGTAATTGTAAATGGGAGACCACACAGGACCTGCGAATTCCATTAATGGACGAATATAAGTTTTATATAAGAGACTACAAGTTTTGGGCTGACAACCTTTGAAAGATCTCTGAAGCAGAAACGAAAGTCTAGAAGCTTTGTTACAAATACTTTGAATATGATCAGACCACTTTAGGTCATTAGAGACGATAACATCTCGATCAACTCGCTTCGAGGTGGTGCAGTTCCAGAGATTGTGTACATCCGATGGGGGTTGTTTTTGCCAAGGTGCAGGACCTTGCACTTATCCAAATTCAAGGGTAAAAGCCAGTCGGTGCACCACCTGGACAGATGATCGAGATCTTGTTAAAGAGTGTGGAAGTCAGAAAATGGGTTATTATATAATTTTGTATCGTCAGCATAGAGAGAGCAGGTGGAAGAAAGTATAGAAGGAAGTTCAGCAGTATACAGTAGGAATAGTAATGGGCCTTAAACGGAACCCTGAGGATCACCACTTGAAACCGGCTTGAGTGAAGGCTTTTCATTCGAAACTTCAACGCGAAAGCTTCTCCCAAGTAGAAATGCTCTAATCCATTCTAGAAGCCGACCTCTCATGCCAAGGTGTTCAATCTTATACAGCAGTCGTCGATGTAGGACTCAATCAAACGCTCTCGAAAAATCTAAATAAACTACATCAATTGGAATCTCCCAGTCTACAGCCTTTGTCCAATCGTTGATACATAGAAGCAGGTTTGTAATCACTGAACGACCAGGAAGGAAAACATGCTGGTTTTCAGGAATCAATTTATTGGAAAGGAGAAAATCGAGCATTTGTAGGTGAATTATTCTTTCACATATCTTCGAAGCAATCGATACAAGACTGATAGGTCAACCAACCAATCATCCGGAAGAGCACCTGTTTCGAAAGATATGGTGAAGATGATAGACAGCGGTGCTGCCAATGTAGATGCACATTTGCTCAAGAGAGTAGAAGATAGACCATCCGCACAAGGGGCTTAATCACATTGTTCAATTGTTCCTCTATAATTGCTGAACTGAAGGTTACGTGTGATAGATCCAAAGAACATCGATTGGATTGAATGGGTGGTAAAGGACCATTAGGTTCGTGAGTAAAAGATGCTGAGAAGGACTTTGCGAGCACTTCAGCAGATTCGCATTTATTTGTGCAAAGTTCACCATCTGAGTTGCGAAGCATGGGTGTCGACACTTTTGCGTTCATTATTGAGCGGATGTATTTGAAAAATTTCTTTCTGTCCTTGGTTCTCGCAAGATTATCCTCGAATGATCGTTTAGATTCTATTATTGATACCTTCAACGCATTCGAAAAATATCTGTGACTTTCGTAATCTCTATCGGATCTATAACGGAGGTATCTCTGCCACAAAGATTTTTTCTGACGAATCATGTTCATTATTTTGTTGTTCAGCCATGGTTTTGATGGGTTGGAGAAAATTTTCATCTTAGTTGTGCACTCTCTGGTTTTAGAGTTTAGCAAGTCCAAAAAGCATTTCCACACAACATCAATGTTATTCCCCCACAAAACATCTTTCCAGTCTATTGCACCGAGCATGCTATTCAGCTTGTCGTAGTTGATAGTAGATATAACTTTATGAGATTGTATACTCGAAGAAGAAGGAACGTACTGAATACTGGACTTCACAACAACGTGATCTGATTTTCCAAGTGGGGGTAAATAGCTCACAGGTGATAAGATATTTGCGTCATTCACCAGAATTAAGTCCAGTAGAGAAGGTTCATTACCAGGGCGAAAGCGAGTAGGTTTATCAACAATTTGGGTCAAGTTTGAATCTAACAAAATCGAAGCAATAGTATAAGAGGTCGACTGCCCGGAAGTCATATTGGATAAAGTGATTGGTCAAACTATATCACGACAATTGAAATATCCAACAAAAAATATAAATTTTTTGGGTTATGAAAAGGACATCAGGAATATACTGATTTTTTTCTTGTATGCAATCATATTTTTCGTTTTCTGTTTGTTTTTTTTTTGGAAAATTATTCATTGAGGTATACTTATGATAAAATGTATATACTGGGTGATTCACCAGTGGTGCGGTGCTCGTACACTCTTGAAGACTTCATTTTTGTTCGAATGGTACTGTATTTAGAAAGTAAAAATCTACTTTAGCAATTCATTTTGAAACAAACAGGGTGTTCCAATTTTCTATAAAAAAATCTTGGAAGGTTTTTTCAGATTGAAAGACCACTTTTTTGTTGAAGATTCAGGAGCGACTTAAACTGCTATAATGCCTTTAAGTCATAAATTTTTTGGTGAGTAGTTTCATCACAATATTTTTCGTTTTCTTATTGCCCAAGCATAGCTTTATTGATGAATTAAATAGATTATCCTCTTTTTATACAGGAATGATTCAAAAAATGATTGAATATTGTCATTTTAAAAATATCATATCATGATTTTTTCAAATGGTACATCCTGTATTTTATTATTCATGTCAACGCATAAAATATTGTGCCTAATTTTTGCAGAAGTAACCTTATCTTTATCTTCGACCATTTTCGAAATAAAAAAATTAACTAAAATTAATGGAATCAGAGGTTGCGAAAGCAGAGTTTATTAGTACATATCATTATACTTGATCAGAGAAATAGAGATATTTTAAGGAAGTCGTGTATGAAATACGTAATAGATTGGTTTTTGGTGAGATGATCACAAGGTGTTGAACTATTTCAATAAGTGTTCGAAATGTTATCCATTCCTTTGTAGACACAACTCAATCCTTCTGAGGAAAGACCGTTGAACTCGACAACATTTGAGGATTAACTGACTAAAATGCGTCGACTATTCTCTGTCTCATATCCAAACGTATTGTAGAAGGAATCTGGTAAACGATGCCCTTAATATAACCCCACAATAAAAAATCTAGACTTGTAAGGTCCGGAGACCTAGGCGGCCATCTAACAGGACCACCACGTCCTATCCATTTGTTTGGAAATACATGATTCAAATGTGAGTAGTGTGCCGGTGCTCCATCCTGTTGAAACCACAAATCGTGTCTTATATGCTCTGGTACATCGGCAAGTAACATTGGTAGATGATTTTGCAGAAAATATAAATACATTTCACTATTGAGGTGCCCTTCGAAACAGTGCGGCCCAATTAGATATCTATCTACTATAGCGGCTCATACATTCAAGGACCAACGATGCTGGTGATCTATTTGTCTCATGAGGTGTGGATTTTCCGTGGCGTAATAATGAAAGTTGTGCCTGTTATCAAGCCCATTCTTGTGAAAAGTTGCCTCGTCCGAAAAAAGAACTCTGCTAAACATATTTGGATTTTCCGCTACTTTGTCACTTGCCCAATTGCACAAATTGATTCGATTTTCAAAGTCTTGATTGTTCAGTTCCTGGTGCAGCTGTACATGATATGCATGAAATTTATTCACTTTCAAGATTCTCTGGACGGAAATTTGACTTATATCTGTTAACTGAGAAATCTCTCTGGCTTTTATATGGGTCCTCTGTCACTGTCAACATAACTGATAACTGGTTGTCTTCAGTTGTAGCAGTTTTTGGTTTATCATGTTTTTTGTAAGTGATATTACCCGTTTCGATAAATCTAATTAGAAGTTTTTTAAAGCATCTTGCATTAGGAAACCTTTCTGCATAAACTCTACTTGCCAACAAAGAATTTCGATCACACTCACCCAGAATAGAAATCATATCAACCATTTCTTCTTTGGAGAAGTTCATGGCAGTCAATTGAGAAAATTGTGTTTAAACCTCACTTTAACAAACACTGATAAGTTTCATGTAAAATGCAGAATATGATATGTCCGGACACCTGACAGAAGGCACAAATAAAAATAAATGTCAACACACCTCAATTTACGTTTTAATCATCTTGATTTTATCATTCGTAAAAGAATTATCTTGTTTAGGTTTCATTTTTTACTACTTGAATCATTACAGAAAAAAAACTTCTGTGCGAATAATGATGCACGTTGATGAGTTTGATACGGTTTGTAGAATTTTCATCAAAATTTTTACAAATAAACGAATATTTCGAAAATGATGGAAGATAAAGATAAGGTTACGCCTGCAAAAATATAGCACAATATTTTATGCGTTGACATGAATAATAAAATACAGGGTGTTCCATTTGAAAAATCAAGATATGATATTTTTAAAATTACAATATTCAATCATTTTTCGAATCACTCCTGTATAAAAAGAGGATAATCTATTTAAATCATCAATAAAGCTATCCTAGGGCAATAAGAAAACGAAAGGAAAAAAGTATTCATCCTCTCTGGCCGAAGGAGTATGCGATGATGTGAGAGCCTATTTTCATGAATTTTTACGGAAAAAAAATATTGTGACGAAACTACTCACCAAAAAAACTTATTACTTAAAGACATTATAGCAGAGTTTAAGACGCTCCTGAATCTTGAACAAAAAAGTGGTCTTCCAAACTGAAAACACCACCCAAGATTTTTTTATAGAAAACTCTTTACTGCAAAATAAATTGCTGAAGTAGATTCTTACTTTCTAAATACAATATCGTTCGAACAAAAATGAAATCTTCAAGAGTGTACGAAATACAGAGCACCGCGCCACTGGTGAATCACCCAGTATAGAACAAGTTATATTAAATAAATTCAAATGAAGAATTATTTCGGTTTTGCGAATGAAATATTGAGTAATTTGTAAATTGTGATGGATATTACAAAAAATGTTAACTAAAAACAATTCTGAATTTTTTCTCAGGTCATCCCTTTAAAATTCATAAGAAATCAGCTGTGATAAGATTCATGTTCTTCAGCAGGGAAGATATAGTTTACTTCAAGCCTTGCAAATTGAGAACGAAAATGGGTCGAATTGGTCACATCAAGGAACCTCTAGGTAAATTTTATGTTCAATTCAGTTGTTTTGAATATTACATTAAACGGTATTTTAGGTACTCATGGACATATGAAATGTATTTTTGATGGCCAACTCAAGTCGCAGGACACTGTGTTGCTAAATTTATATAAAAGAGTATATCCCAAATGGACTTTTGAAAATCTTGAAGTGACTCTGTCAGAAACAAGTTCAGGAAATATGGATATCTAAGCAATGTGTTATGTTATGAACATTATAAATAAAAGATTTATTTATATTTATACAATTCTTTATTTAGGTTCAATCTATAAAGGGGGGACATCTTTTGGGGTACAAAACTTGCCTGAAATATCAACCCCCTAAGCGGGGGTTGCAATCTTTTGAATAGGGAAGATGGGTCGAGTGATGACTCAAAAGAAAGGTCGTATCTTTGTCTAGATCACCTTGAACGAATTTCCATATTTAATTGAAAATTGTAAAAGATACAGGGTGAGCAACTAAAAGATGGGGAAGACTATTTCCCTGAGACTATTCAAGTTTCAGTGAAGTAAAATAGAACAGATCCATGCTGATCAATGGCAGTCATCATCAAGTACCATCCTCATCTCGAAATTCAACCCCTAGAGCAGGGGTGACCACCCTTGAAAATTTGGAAGAGAATGGGTCGAGTGATACCTGGAAAGGAAGGTATTATCTTTGTCTGCATCCCCGTGAACGAATTTTCATTTTTGATTGAAAACTGTAGGAGATACAGAGTGAGCCACTAAAAAATAGAGAAAACTATCGCCCCCAAGACTATTGGAGTATTAGTGCGAAAAACTGGAATAGATTCATTTAGATCAAAGATGACAATGAAAAATAGAGGAGACTATCTATCGCCCTGAGCTATTCAAGTATTAGTACAAAAAATGGAACAGTTAAAATTTGAGATGTGAATGGTGTTTCGGAAGATGACAGCCTTTGATCTGGAATGAATCTGTTCCATTTTTTTGCACCAATACTTGAGTAGCTCAGGGCGATAGATAGTCTCCTATATTTTTCAGTAGCTCACTCTGTATCTTCTACAGTTTTGAATCAAAAATGAAAATTCGTTCACGGGTATGCAGACAAAGATAATACATTTCTTTCGAGATAGCACTCGACCCATCTACCCTCTTCCAAATTTTCAAGGGTGGTCACCCCTGCTCTAGGGGTTGAAATTCGAGATGAGGATGGTACTTGAAGATGACTGCCATTGATCAGCATGGATCTGTTCCATTTTACTTCACTGAAACTTAAATAGACTCAGGAAAATAGTCTTCCCTACCTTTCAGTTGCTCACCCTGTATCTTTTTCAGTTTTCAATTATAAATGGAAGTTAGTTCAAGGCGATCTAACCTAACCTAACCACGTTCCTTTTGAGTATCACTAGACCCATCTTCCCTATTCAAAATGTTCAAGGATTGCAACATTCGCTTAGGGGGTTGATATTTGAGGCAAGTATTGTACCCCAAAAGATGCCCCTTTAAACAAAAATTGACCAGTTTTTGCGTTTTTATCAGAAATGAATATCTTGGTAGATATAGCCTCTGTTTAGTTTTCGTTGAAGCACCCTGTATGAGCGTATTTGTAGGCAAAGCGATTTGTCACAAAATAGTATGTTACAAATTTTTTGAAGGACGTACAGTTCCGAGATATCGCAAAAAAGGTACATTCCTCTTTTCAAGATGGCGGATGAGGGACAAGGGCGGCAACCCCTAAAACTTGGGGTTAAACTTCTATTTACCCCCCTACATGTTCTAAAAATAAAATTGTGTCCTCTAAAAAATGCAAAGCTCATGTAACATTTCAATGTACTTTTATTCGTTGGCGTTAATGTATTATTCCGGAAAGGGCCTACTTTGAAGGCGATATAAAAAATTTGGAAAATAAATATTTTGTGTTTCGTTCAATAACTCCAGATACTTTTTGAACAGAAAGTATCACCCAAAAAAATCTAAACACTGTTAGAAAATTATAATATTCTTTCCGAACAAGAAAAAAGATTTTTGTTATTTAGCGAATAACACACAATTCAAATAATTCAAATTCAATAATTTTTCACTCGAAAACGGTTGGAGATACGAAAAAATTATGAGTGTCCAGATAGTTTCCAAATTGAACGAAGATGACGAGAATTGATTGTACGCTGATCAGTGGCGTACTTCAAAAAAGTTTGAAAGGGTAAAAGAAGATATCCGGAAAAGAAAACACCTTGTAGATTCTAGTTGAAATCTAGGACGTGTAATCATGTAGGCTGTAAAAATAGCTTTTATTCCAAATTTAGGTTTAATATCTCAAAAACTGCAGGAGTTTTGGACAAAAAACAATTTTTTCGGAAATTTCAACATCCTGTAGCTCCGTAACGAAGCTTTTGCAGACATGTTTATACAGGGTGCTTCAACGAAAATTAAACAGAGGCTATATCTACCATGATATTAATTTCTGATCAAAACGTAAAAGCAGGTCAATTTTTGTTTCAAAGGGGACATCTTTTGGGGTACAAAACTTGCCTGAAATATCAACCCCCTAGGCGGGAGTTGCAACTTTTTACATTTTGAATAGGTAAGATAGGTCGAGTAATAACTCAAAACAAAGGTGGTATCTTTGTCTATATCGCCTTGAACGAATTTCCATTTTTATTTGAAAACTGTAAAAGATACAGGGTGAGCAACCAGAAGATAGGGAAGACTATTTCCCTGAGACTTTCAGTGAAGTAAAATGGAACAGATCCATACTGATCAATGGCAGTCATCATCAAGTACCATCCTCATCTCGAATTTCAACCCCTAAAGCAGGGGTGACCACCCTTGAAAATTTGGAAGAGGGTAGATGGCTCGAGTGATACCTCGAAAGAAAGATATTTTCTTTGACTGTATCCCTGTGAACGAATTTTCATTTTTGATTGAAAACTGTAGAAGATACAGAGTGAGCTACTGAAAAATATAGGAGACTATCTATCGCCCTGAGCTATTCAAGTATTAGTACAAAAAATGGAACAGGTGAAATTTGAGATGTGAATGGTGTTTCGGAAGATTACAGCCTTTGATCTGGAATGAATCTGTGCCATTTTTTTGCACTAATACTTGAGTAGCTCAGGGCGATAGATAGTCTCCTATATTTTTCAGTAGCTCACTCTGTATCTTCTACAGTTTTCAATCAAAAATGAAAATTCGTTCACAGGGATGCAGACAAAAATAATACCTTTCTTTCGAGATAGCACTCGACCCATCTACCCTCTTCCAAATTTTCAAGAGTGATCACCCTTGCTCTAGGGGTTGAAATTCGAGATTAGGATGGTACTTGATGATGACTGCCATTGATCAACATGGATTTATTCCATTTTACTTCACTGAAACTTGAATAGTCTCAGGGAAATAGTCTTCCTTATCTTTCAGTTGCTCACCCTGTATCTTTTACAGTTTTCAATTGAAAATGGAAATTCGTTCAAGGCGATGGAAACAAAGATACCACCTTTCTTTTGAGTCATCACTCGACCCATCTTCCCTATTCAAAATGTTCAAGGATTGCAACCCCCGCTTAGGGGGTTGATATTTCAGGAAAGTTTTGTACCCCAAAAGATGTGGCCCTTGAAACAAAAATGACCTGTTTTTGTGTTTTAATCAGAAATGAATATCTTGGTAGATATAGCCTCTGTTTAGTTTTCGTTGAAGCACCCTGTATTTGTAGAAACTGTATTTAAGTTGATTCAGACAAAAAATGGTATTGTTGAATCAGTTTTATCGTGCTTGATATTAAAAATAATTAATATTTTGATAATGATGAAAAATTAAACTATGTATTATATTATCACAACAGGTTTATTCAAATTCAGGATTGCAATTTTGGTCTCTCTTCCATCTTCAGCTGACAAGTACTGAAGTAAAGTTGAAATATATAAATATATATGAAAAGATTCATACAAAATTAATAAGGGTGCTAACAAAAAGTAATAAACGAATTATGATAAAAGCTGGTATCATTTAAAGATATCGAAAATGGATGAATAAACCGGGCCATACTGGTCCTTGAGAAGATTATCTCTATGTGGAGTGGATAGTAAAAAATCTAACTTTCGTCCTTTAGGTATGTATTGATCTATAGGTGAAAAATGATGGCCATTTTGGATACTATGTGAAGTGAAAGTATATTCGTCGGTTCTCTGTTTATTGTAATCTGATTGATGCTCTTTGTATCTAGTTTTATGTGAACGACCAGTCTGTCCTATATAGACACAATCCATTCAAGACAACTTTACTATTGAAAAATTATTGGGAGAGTTTCGTGTGGATTTCGAAAGCTACTTTTTTATTCTGTTTTGAAAAGATATTTGCAATATTGTCACTGATAGGGCCAAAGTATGTTAATGAAATGTATTTATCTGTATTAGTTGTTCTATACTGAAAACTGAATAAATTTGAGTTTACGATTTTGTGCCTGAATTTCTATTAATTATTTAATACTTCATCTTTCAATAAGCGATTACATAATTATGGATTAATATTAAATACTAGTGATTAATCAATAAAATATATAATCAACCATATCAAAGATTCATTAATTTGTACTGCAGGCCTTGCTTTTTAATAACTGAAAATTTTCATACATCATTTTAATATTTCCTCAAAACAATCAATTGAAGTCATTTAGCCAAAGGAAGTCGAATCTATTATTGCTATTTCAGTTTTCGAGATTTCGAAATTATATTTCAAAATGATGTGGAAATGTTGAATCTGTATGGGAATGTCAAGGTTATTTCATTAACCCTCAATAATAAATGTAACTCTGTGATCCGTGTCTAGCATGGGAATAAACACAGCAACCTTGCGTCGATCCTCTAAGTATAATATTCCTAATGAAAAATACGTTGAATTAGCTTCATCAGGCACAAAGGAAGTTCAGGGTACAGCGCCTGTGAAGTATTGTCATTATCTGTGTAGCATTTTATAATAACAAATCATCACTTCGTTAAAACTTTGTTTTCGTATTTGAAATATATCAACGCACCTTTTCTCTATGTTAGCATCATTCCGGGATTTCTTCTTAGGAGATGCCTGAAAGAACTCACCGCACCTTTGACCTACCTGGTAAATCTTTCTTTCTTCGAAGGTCAGTTTCCTGATAGATTGAAAATATCCAGGGTGGTACCCCTGTTAAAGAAAGGAGATTCTGAATCGATGTGTAACTATCGTCCTATATCGCTGTCTCCGGTCTTGTCAAAAATATTTGAATATTGTTACCTTGACAGGCTCTTGAGCTTTCTTGATAACTTGGGACACATGATGCGATATACGCTTTCGTTGAAGGTGTGGTGGAGTCGGGACAATGTCCGGTTGGTATCTTCTGGGATTTGAGTCAGGCCTTTGATCTCGTAATTGCTGCAAAGTGGTTGGTTAGTTACTTGACTGGCCGGCAACAACTTGTTTCCATCAGACACACTTGTGGTAATATGAGAGGGACAACAAATTCGGGTTTACTTGGCACAGATATGGGCGTGCCTCAGGGCTCGATATTGGGTCCATTGTTGTTTCTCTTGTACATAAATGACATAGGAAGCGGTCTGAGTTGCGATGTTTTTCTTTATGAAAACGATGCTACCGCCTTGATTACTGATTATAGCAAGGCTATGCTGGAGTCAAGTATTCTTCAAACTACGAACTTGCTGTGTCAATGGTTTAGCAGAAACATATTGCACATCAATGCCCTCAAGTCTACATATTTGGTCTTTCACAACCAAAATAAGGTAATAAATATTAATGTGTCTCTCAATAATACTCAACTGGAAAGGGCTGGCTCGACGGGGTTCCTAGATCTTCGGATAGATGAGAGTCTAAACTGGAAAGATCATTGTACCTACCTGTACTCCAAACTTAGTACCGTCTGTTATCTTATGCGAAATTTGAGAAGAGTTTTGACTGCCACACAGTTGAGGGCTGTTTATCATGCCCAGGTGGCCTCCAGATTGAGATATGCGGTTTTGTTTTGGGGGGCATCGGTTGGAGCTGACGAGGTTTTCCTTTATCAAAAAAGGATAATTCGTTGTATGCTGGGTATTTCGCAACTTACCTCCTGTCGAGAGGCTTTTCGATCTTTGGGCTTACTTACATTACCATCCATATGTGTACTTGAAATGACGACAGTAGTATTTAAAAACCAAAATGAAATAATGCGTAATTTTGGATGTTGCTAAGTTGGCAGAACTGTTTTCTATACTGACGCGAAATTTGAACGCGATCTGTAAAGATGTTGATGTTAGGGAAGTGAGGGATAAGGTTCAGAAAGGAATGGGTGAAGAGTACAATGTATATATTCCAAAGAAGAAATATCCCAAATTGAAGATCGTAGGCAAACTAGGTGAGTTGGACAGAGAAGTGAATAGCCTAAGGGATAAATAATTGCACTGAATAAACTAAGCAGTGATGAGGCAAATTCAAATTCTATATTATCTGTACAACCAAGGAATTCAAGGGAAGATTTAACATATTGGTAGAAACAAGACTTTCAGGAAACTGTTAGACAAGGGAAAAGTAGATCTTGGGCTCTATACATGCAGGGTTTATGAGTTTTTGAATATCAGAAGATGCTATTGCTGCGTTGTGCTTTCAATCATATTGCGAAGGATTGCAATTTTATAAATTATGTAATGGGCATCATTCTATGAAGGAGTGTAAAGAGAAAGTAAAGAAATGTGTGAATTGTATGAGATCAAATGGGAAGTATAAACTTAATCTGGACACTAATCATGCAGCTTGGGATATAACATGTGTGTGTTTCATTAAAGCGGAAAAAATCAGCTAGAAATAGGATTTTCTATGAGTCTGCATAGCAATCAAAAAAAGCGTGTCTCAACTGTCAGAGCCTATGGAGTAATTTAGAGCAAATAAGATATTATGTTGAAAATAGTAATATTGATGTTGCCTCAACCGAAACACGAATTACAGAGGATATAGGGGATAATGAAGTTGATTTTTTGCGGTATTTAATCGTTAGATGTAATTCTCAAAGCAGACATACAGGGGGAGTCATCTTACTCATTAGAGAAGGGTTGAACCATGACTTGATTATCAATGAGTATGTCGAAAATACTTTGTGGGTATTGTCTGTGAGCATTAACAATATGAACATAACTTTAATTTATAGATCTCCTGGAGCTTCTGTGGCATATTCTATTCAGAGATTTTAGAGCAGATACATGTGAAAGAAGGAATGAAGATGATAGTATTGTCGATGGGACAGGACTTACAGTTATTCAGTTGAAAGTACCACAGATACTGGGAAAAAAAGGAAAGAACCAAATACAGTACAACCTCTTTAATCCGAACAACGAAACTTTGAAATCACCCACCTCTATAATCCATACGCAATTTATTTTTTACCTCTATAATCCGAACGGCGTCAACAATTTCATCGATTGAAAGTGTCCGAACTTGCAATATCTTGTCTGAATACTCGCTTCACTTGTGCAGATTAGATTCTCTTCTTACATTCAGCGCCTGATATCCGTACTAATCATGTCGCGTCGACATAAAACGTGAACATTGCAGCAAAAATGCGAAATTTCGAAAGAATTAGATAATGGAAAAAGTGTTTCTGGATTGGCCAGAATACATCCAATTGGAAAATCTATAGTATGCGATATAAAGAAAAAAGAAAATCAATTGGGAATTTTATATTTTCTTCTGATTCTGGTTCTGGGAAACAGCGTACGCTCAAAAATAGTGGAAATCCGAATGTTGGAAATGCTTTGTACACTTAGTTATTACAAGAACGATCTCGTCATACACCTTTATCTAGTGATCTCATATGTTCAACGTTACAAAACTCTAACTAGTTTATTTACACGTAAACTGAATAATTATAACACTAAACTAAATAACTAACTTGTATAACCCAATCGATACTGCTCAATTTATCTCTAAGAACTTATTCGCGCTCTGTATTCAAATTTAATTCTTTGCGCTTCGCGCTCTCTTCTTATATGCAAGTACGAATTGTTCTAGAACATTGCGTAACCTCGGCTCTGTTCCAGATCTTCGTTTGAGAACCTTCCGGAAACGGCAACACAGATTTCTTAGTAATACGGCGCACTGAGACCTTCAAATATTTCTCGAAGTCTCCCGAAAGTGCCGCGTACTCGTCAGTCCGCCGGGCGGTGACAGGGTCGGCTTCAGGGACAATTGGATATCGTTACAATACATTTCATGACCATATGTTGGCCCTATCAGCGAAAAGATTTCAATTGTCAATTCAAAACATCATAAAAAATAGCTCTCAAAATCACATTGAATTCTCCAAAGATTTTTTAAATAGTCAAGATAAAAATGATAGATTTGACAATACAGGAGTTCACAAGTTGTCCTGTATGGATTGTGAAGGCGTTACAATACAGGGTATCCCAAGTTGAGTGGCCTATTAGACGTTTATAGAGAACTAATTATGCTATCGTTCTGAAATTTTGGTTGTTTATTCAGCTCTATTTCTAAATTATTTTAATCTCAATGGCACTTTCGGTTATACCGGAAGTGCATACCAACTTTGTTATTCAATATAGAACACGCTATATATTGATGACTGATTCGATAACACTTGTTATTTCGATTACAAAAACACCCAACACATAAGTCTAGCTTGTTTGGTTCATAAAATATCGTAGTTTTACTTAAAAATTATCAATTTTTTTTTTGAAAAAATTGATGTTTCTCGAGAACGGCGATAGCTACCAAAATAATGAAAGATGTTTTGCAAACAACAAACCATGCGGGACATAACTCATATCCGAGTGAATCTCAGTTAGTATACAGATTGCTCTTTTTTCCACCTCATATTTGGAAACTACGTTTTTTCAAATTGTAACCCATATTTTTTTTTCAATTCATTAGATTCGCCGTAAAAAATTAAATACATACTCTGTTCCTGAAATTTCAAGTTTTCAAGTTATGGCGAAAAAAGTAATTTTACGTACCTACCCAAATAAAGTTGGTAGTTTAATTTCTTAGTATCATCTGTTACGTAGTAATGGCGGAATCACTTAACTATTAAAAATTCTTCTGTTTGTAGGGCTAGAGTACAGTAGATCTTGCTTTCATCGACGATCTTCCCGATAACTTACAATTTGGCCCTCTTCAAGAATCGAGTGAATACACACATTAAATCATCTTGGGTGGCCACAAATGTGGCAGGACAGTCATCTCCCCCACTCATGAGCTGAGTATAATAAAAGAATAAAAAGAATCCTTAGTAAAAAATACCCATATCCTTCTTTAACTATTTAATGTCCTTCTTAATCAACTGCCTATCAGCACCTATGATCTATTGAAAACATTTTTCATTTCTATCACAAATGTCTGCTAAATTTTTTCACAAAGCTCTTGCATCTTCGTGCGAACTGGGCCGCACGGTGCATCAAATGCGACGTTGCCGCTTTACTGTAGAGATGGTTGCGACTACGCTTGTAACGAATTGTTTATTGAAGCGAAAGGCACTATATTTAACTTCCCCATGAACAGCTGTCACTCGATGGTATTTGGCGATTACACACTTTGTCTGAAGCGACGTTAGTCTTCTTTTCTTCTTCTTTAAATAGGACGATGTCCTGTTTTTCTGTTATAGCCCCTGCTGCGAACCGGAGCTCCAGCACTCATGCCATCGCTTTTTCGGCCTTCCTATGGGTCTTCTAGTGTTGGGTTTTTGTGTTTTTACCCACTTCGCCATACGTTCGGGGCCCATTCTGTCTACGTGATCTCTCCATAGGCGTCGACGTGCTCTTGTCCACCTCACCACATCCTGGACACCTAGCTCCCTTATCGTATCCTCATTCCTTATTCGATCTCTGCGTGTAATACCTCTTATAGCTCTTACTGTTATCATCTCTGTTGTCCTCATTAGTTGTTTTGTTTCTGTTGTCCCAGCTCTTGTCTCAACCGAATATGTCATCACGGGTCTCACACAGGTTTTATAGATCTCTCAGGAAGCCAGATATTCTCGATGCTTTCATTGCCTGCTATTTTGCTTCTTGTAATAGTTGCCTATCGCTCGATACTTCTACTCCTAGGTATTTAAAGTGTGAAACTTGCTCTATTATATGGTCGTTCACTACTAGTTTGCATCTAATTGGATCTTTCGCTATTACCATCGATTGGGTTTTCTGTGTTGATATTACCATGTTATATTTTTCTGCTGTTACTTTGAACTTTTGTAGTAGGCGTTGTAGGCCGTCCTCATTCTCGGCTATTAGTAAAGCATCATCTGCGTAGCACAGTATTCTCATAGTTTTGTTACCCATCCTATAGCCTTGGTTCATTTGGTTAACACCTGCTATTATTTCATCCATGATTAAATTAAATAGACATGGGCTGAGGCTGTCACCTTGTCTAATACCTGCGTTAATTTTGATCTCGTTTGTAAGTCCCTGTGTAGTTTTTACTTTCGTCTTATTAGAGTTATTTAGTTCTTTGATTATGTTTATGTATTTATTGCTTAAGTTTTTATTTCTAAGGATAGTGATCACATCGTTCATTCCAATTTTGTCGAATGCCTTTTCCAAATCTATAAAACATATAAACATCGGTTTGTCAAACTCTATGGACTTCTCCATAGTTGCCGCAATATAAAAATTGCATCCGTTGTTGATCTATTTGGTCGGAATCCCTGTTGTTCTTTAGACACACCTACTTTGTCATATATCTTTTGCGATAGAATTTTAGTGAGTAGTTTCGATGCAGAGTTAAGCAGTGTGATGCCTCTATAATTTGCTGGGTTTGTCTTCACGCCTTTTTCGTATATGGGTATTGTTATGCTCTCTCTCCATTCTTCTGGTATCTCCTTGTTGTTTTCAATTTTTTTGGAATAGTTTTGTTATTTCTGCTCCCCCATATTTAATTAGTTCGTTGTTTATGTTGTCCGGACCGGGTGATTTTCTATTTTTTAATTTATGGATTACGTTAGTCTTGATATTTAATAGTCACACCTCGTAATTACTCTCTCTCCACCGAAACGTTCGACAAAAATCCAAATTTGTAATTTGCCACTTCGGACTACGAAGACAACTAACAAATGTGCAGATTTGCGAATTTCGAATCTATATATGCAAAAATTCAAGCATGACGGAAAGTTTTGTTAGTTACCTTGAAGAAAACATAATAGAATAATTTAAATTGTCAAGACTTCAAATTAGACATGGAATAATCAAAGTGTAGCTAATTTGAATGTTGAGAGTATGAGCAATTCAAAAAAAAGATAAATGCAATTCCGTTCAGATTTGTCACAAGAGAAATTGTTCCAATTCAGCGAATTTCAATTTTAAGCAAACATAACAAAAAGCGTTACGTCGTTACTAGTTCTTATATAAATATCTATATTATTATAATAGACGCAATGTAGATTCAATAAAGAGGAAATGTAACAATAATTGTTAATGATGTGGTATTCTCTCGAATTCAGAGTTTATAAAAAATTGATCGATACAATCTGTGAGAAATGAAAGATTGATTGCCATGTACAAAATTTATGAATGTGAAATTGACTTGAATGCCTACGTATTTTTTGTTCTGAATGAGTTGTTATTCTGCTTGATTATTATGTTACAGTACAAAATGTACTATGCAAAATTCGATGCTCCATATTTATTTTTAATGTCCAATTTTAGGTCTAGAAGGACCCCATACATACCCTTCCGTGTGATTTCAAGTTTTTAAGTTTCCTAAATTTCAAATTGTTCAAAGTGATGACCACAACTAGACATAGTTCAACTCGACGTATAACACCCTGTGATGTGGCTCGCCTCAGTTCATCCAGATCCAACTGCATGCAAACATTTTGCAGTCTATTATGCAAATCATATCTTGAAGTCACAGGTTCAGAATAAATTTCATCTTTAAGCGTTCCCTAAAGATGAAAATCCATAGGCGTTAGTTCAGATGACATTGGAGGCCACAAAAACGCACCGTTCGTTTCAATTAAACTATCTTCAAACATATCAGTTAAAATTCGCACTCTGTATACTGACAGATTAAATCGGATATGAGTTATGTCCCGCATGGTTTCTTGTTTGCAAAACATCTTTCATTATTTTGGTAGCTCACGCCGTTCTCGAGATATATCAATTTTCAAGTAATACTAGGATATTTCCTGAACGAAACAAGCTAAACTTCAGGTTTTTGTAGTTGGAATAACAAGCGTTATCGAACCAGTCATCACTATACAGGGTGGAATCAATTAACTATTTGAATTTCATATGAAATGAAACTTTCCGATACGGAATCATATCGTATTCTATTTGCATTGAAAAATAAAATGAATATCATGGTGTTCCCCCTACTACAAACGTTTTTTCATTGTCAATTTCTTGATGCATTTTTTCCGCTAACATGCTAATAAATCAAGTGCTAATCTAAATGGAATATTCTGGCGTTGATTCTTCTTTGTGCTATCGTTAAATAAAATGAGTAATTTGAATCATTTATCCCAATTACTCGAGCAACAAACGTGATTTCAAATACGAGCATTTCCGCGTCTCCTCATCTTAACTATAATTATGTTTGTACTTACTGGAATCAGAATTGTTTAATTGAGCAACGGCAATTATTTACTGGAACTCGTGCGCACGATTTATCTCTGTACACTATTTTTTGAAATCACGTCCTTGAATTCGGTAATGATTCTCCAGAAGTAGTAACGTCTACTGAGTTTACCATACGATTTCCTATCAAAAACAATTTTGTTCAATTATGTTAGTATTACATGAACTGTTGAATTGCAGATCCATTAATGACTAAATGAATTCTTTTTTTAGCACTGAGTATGATTATTAACTTAAAAGACTCAATTATTAGTTTTGGTCTAGAGAGAATTGCCATTACATATTGGTAAACACAACTCAGTGTTCACTGAAATAAACTTTGTGGATGGATGTAATTATAGATGGTCTTTCGATTCTATAATTTATACAACGGAAATTTACCACTTTCTTCAAGAAGGATTTGTTTTGGCAGAAAAACCTGGGGCACGACAACATATCCTAAGTGAAAATTCATTTATGGAAAAGTGCGTCCAGTGACATATCTTTGAGAAGGTCTTTAAGTTCTCTATTTAAAAATAGTATTTTTACGAACATTTAATATCACGCAGAGAGTCCAAACACAACGAAACTTTGTATTCTAACGAAAATTTGCCACCCCCTCTATGTCAAGAAAGACTGTTAAATAATAATAATAATAATAATTAATGGAACATGAAACGCCCTCCTGAGCCGAATCAGCAGAACGAATATACGTATTTAGCAAGATCAGAACTCAACAGAGCAATAACTGAATTCAGTGGTAGTAACCCAACTAAAAGACCTATACTGCCCAAACTCAAGACGAACAAGAACACCAATATCATCCTAGCAAGCGTAAACTCAGTGCTTGAAGAATATACCGACCAGAACACCTTGGAGAAGATTCACACTTTGATTTACTGTGGAGCAGTAGCGGTTCTTCGACTTCACAAACAACAAATCTCCACAACTCTGATTCAAGCTGAGCCAAAAAGCGTCAGAAAACCACCATGGCAAAAACGACTGGAGAAGGATATTGATAATATTAGAGCAGAAATCGGTCGCCTCCGGAGAAACAGAAAACCCTCAAGGCGCTTGAAATCACATATACGCAAAATTTATAGGAAAATTGGTACGAACACAAAACACCCTGATCACAAACAACACATCGACGTGTATATGGACACTTTGAAACATAAACTCCAAGCAAAAGCAAAGAGGCTTTCAAGATACGTCAAGTGTACTGAAAGGAAACACCAAAACCAAAGGTTCCTCCAAAACGCAGCCAATTTTCATAAGGGAAATAACAAAACTGCGACCAACAATAACAGAGAAGTACCTGACGCACAGTGCTTAACCGACTATTGGTCATCACTATGGTCGAACCCCAAAAAACACAATAGAGATGCGGAATGGATCACGAATGAAAAAGAACGCGTCGATATCAGACATATGGACTTCGATGGAATAACGGAGGAAGAAATCACAACAGTAATTAGAGCGACCAACAATTGGAAGGCCACAGGTATAGATAATATCCACAACTACTGGTACAAGAAGTTTGATAAGCTCCATGGAGCCCTAGCGAAACAGCTCACGTATGTTCTTCAACATCCCAAGAAAACATCCACTTTCCTAACGCAAGGCTTAACATATATGCTACCTAAGAGCAATAGAACACAGGATCTGTCCCAATATAAGCCAATCACTTGCCTGCCAACACTCTACAAAATACTCACCTCATGCATATCCAATCGAATATACCAACACCTTGACGACAACAATATATTAGCAGAGGAGCAGAAGGGATGCAGAAAGAAACACCACGGGTGCAAGGAACAACTCATCATCGATTCTGTGAGAATGAAACAGGCACACGTAGGGCATCGGAATGTTCATTCAGCTTTTCTCGATTATCTGAAGGCATTCGATTAGTACCGCCCATTCTTGGCTTGTTGAAGTATTGCAGATATACAAAATTCACCCAGCCCTGGTAGAGTTCTTGAAGACAACAATGACACACTGGCGCACGTCTCTGCAGGTCAACATGAACAATAAATCAATTAAAACCGACGAGATACCCATACGTCGTGGAATTTTTCAAGGAGACTCTTTGAGTCCACTATGGTTCTGTTCAGCAATGAACCCATTGTCCTCTATGCTCAATAGAACAGAATACGGATTTAGGATAAAAGCAGAAAGGAATTATCATACAATCTCCCACCTGCTGTATATGGATGACATCGAATTATATGCTTCGAACAAGAAGCAATTGGATGATTTGCTGAAAACTGTCAGTGAGTTCTCGGCAGACGTTCATATGAAATTCGGGATTGAAAAATGTAAGACCCTGAACATTCAAAGAGGGAAAGTCATAGATGGTGAAACACAACTTCCAAACGGTGATATAATACAGTGCATGAGAGATGGCGAAACATACAAATATTTGGGATACCAACAAGTCAGATTGCTAGACCAAAAACAATCAAAGGAGAAGATTCGTTCAGATTATAGTCAGCGTCTGAAGTCTGTGCTGAAATCGATGTTGAACTCGGGGAATCTAGTCAAGGCAGTTAACACCTACGCCATTCCAGTGTTGCTTTACTGATTTGGAATAATCAGATGGACTAAGACAGAACTGGATGATATTCAAAGGCAGACCCGCACGATGCTGATAAAGTACAACAACCATCATCCAAAATCGTCTGTGATACGAACAACTTTGAAGCGGAAAGAAGGAGGACGCGGATTAATAGATGTTGTCAATTTATACACCGAACAGATAAAAAATCTCAGAGAATTCTTCTCTGCAAAAGCTCTCACTTCTGATCTCCATAGAGTGGTATCGTTGGCTGATAAAGGATATACACCTCTAAATCTTGCTACCAGAGATGACCTGCTGAATCTACCGTTCCTATCAGATACTGAAAAACAAGAGCAATGGTCAAGAAAGGAATTGCATGGACGACATCACCATGATGTTGGTGTATGTCGTCATACCGAATGATAACAACGTACTGAACAAGTTCCAGGAGAAAAAGTCCAAATACACAAACCTTGCTATTGAGATCAAGCAGATGTGGCACCTCGAGAAAATAGATATTGTTCCTGTCATCGTAATCCTCCACTGGATTAATACCCAAAACTTTGCATGATAGCCTTAAGAAATTAGAATTTCATAAGAATACCTATATAGAAATGCAAAAAGCTATAATTGTTAATACATGTAGGATAGTTAGGAAATTTATGTCAAGTATATGGTAATCGAGCCTTTTCCCTTTGATTGCTGAATCTGGGAAAGGTAAATTATATCCAGCAAACAGCTGAGATAGTGCATAAGTCCACGATAATAAATAATAATAATAATATTGTTTATTTTCCTATGCAATTTTGTGTGTACATAAGTTGTAAAAACCAGGTTGTTGGCAATAAACCCAGAAAATAAACATCAAACTGTTGTTTCCTGGAAAAATAAAATTATATCACCGATGTAGTCTCGATTTCGCAGGGGCACTATGTGCAAAATTGTATTTTGGTTTCGATGTGATTGAGTCACAATTTTTTGAGTCATATTAGGACAAGCGTTCCCACGTAGTAGTTATCGACAATGACCGTTCTGACGTAATTCGTATGACGTCTGGAGTGCTCCAGGGATCTGTGCTGGGGCCCGTACTTTTTCTTCTTTACACTGCAGATATTTTTCAAGAAATTGATTCCCGTAGGGCCCGTGCTTTTGCTGATAACACTCAGTTTTTTTACTACTTTGACGCTCTACGTGTTCCCGCTGCTGCAGAAATTAGCAATGCTGATTATAGCTGTAAGAGAAATTTTGGTGAAGGAACAAACAATAAAGAAGGCTTTGAAGGAAAATTAGTTGTACTTATTTGTTCAGACATTTGTGCTCGGATTGCTAGTTGTATTTTAAATGCTACTCTCCCCCAAGAGTTGTGTGTATCATAGAATAAATGGCAATTGTAAAACATTTATTCCATAAGTTGATGATCTTCAAGGATTATATATGTATCAGGAATCATTTTGGAATTATCATGTAAGAATGTCAAATCTTTCAGCTACTTCTCTTTGACCTTGGGAATTATATACTACTGGTAATGGCATTTCCCAAATCTATTTGAGGTAACGAATTCGATAACAATTTATGCCAAATACACACAACCAAATTTATATGGAATCACTTGGTATTTCATATTATTGATTGTTTTCAACCATAGATCTTTGACTACTTGTGAAGAATGAAGTTTTTTGTTATGAAAAAACTGGATAGTATGATAAGAAATGTTGAACTATACCACGTGTTCGGGTTATTGTACTGAGTCGTCACTGAGATTTGTAACTGTGAATTTCAAAATTTAAATAAGCCTATAATCATAATTAAAAATGCCTTACGTTGGATTGTCCAATATGTAGAGGGGTCGAATAGATGCTCTCGTTGAATAAGGGATGACACAGAGAGATATAGCGGCCACAATAGGGGTATCACCAGGGGTGATTTCAGAAACCTACGCCCGATACGTGGAGTTACAATCTCTGTAAAATAGGCCTAGAAGAAGTCGTAGGAAGATCACTTTTGAAGAATAAGACCGCTTTTTATGCCAAATTGCTAGAAGAGACCCTAGTGCGTCGCACCCCATACTCCAAAGGCAATTTCTGGAAGCAACAGGCATCAGTTATCAGTCGAAACGATACGTCAAAGACTTTGTTCAAAGGGTTTATACAGCAGAAGGTCCTTAAGAATTCCAGAGCTAACCAGACAACAAAAAATTAACAGACTTAATTGGTGTATCGAGCAAAATTGGAATACTTAGTATTGGCGAGATGTTCTTTTTTCGTATGAGGCCAGAATTGGTGCTCGATCAGATAAGCGCCGGATTCGGGTTTTAAGAGGTCGTGGAAAACAAGCTAGACTCCGAGAGGCAAAACAAATTCCGAAATACCAAGGGGGCAGTGTGATGTTTCGGGGTGGCATTATGCTGGGAGGCAAAACAGATTTGATTTCGTTTCCTGCGAGTGTAACGGCTAGAAATTAGATGGACCTAGTGCTGGAGCCCATAGTGAGACTCTGGCGAGGTACCCACGGTGAGAATTTCACTTTTATTCAAGATAATGCTCCTTCGCATCCATTATCTTGAAACAGAGGGAATCGCTATTCAGGACTGGCCACCTTGCTCTCCAGACCTAAATCCTTTTGAAAATTTATGGGGTAATCTAAAAAGGAAAATTAGATAGCGCCAGGATGATCCAAGAAACCCACGACAGCTCATCCAAGCCACCGCAGAAGAGTGGCAGAATATTTCCCCAGAGGAGGTCGAAAACCTTATCCAAAGCATGCTTAGACGGATTCGGGCTTGTATTAGGGCAAGAACAGATAATACAAGCGACTGAGGTCGAGAAATAACACCTTCTCCGTGGGAAAACAATTTTCAACTTTTTTACTACATGCGGAAAGAGTCTCTTATTCTCTTTTATTTGTTTCTTTCTTGAAATAAACCTTAATTTATTTCTTTTTTCAATTGAAATATGTCAAAAAGAATTAATTCTAACATTCCTTCGAAATTTCCAAAATTCCTGAGGTAATATTCAAAATATCGGGTGATTCCATATAAATTTGGATGTGTGTATGTACCAATTTTCCTCTTCGTGAAGAAGGATTCTCATGAACCTCTAGGAAAGAAAAATTACATAAAACTCAACGTCGAGAATAGTTGATATAATGTTCCCAAAGAAGGATTAATTGCAAGGCGTTATAACAGAAATATTAATTAATATAATAGTTATAATACTAATGAATTTTTTTGCCTACATTAGGCGAAATTCCCTTGAATATACGTGTAAATTTATTCTATAAGAATTCTAATTCATTCGGAAGATGATTCAACCACGTTGCATCGCTTCCGAAGCAAAACAAATGTGGAAAATAATAAAATTCATCAGCAAACGTATAAACAAGGAATTATTGTAAATAAATCACAAAGTCAGATTTAATGCATGGTCTATTATGACGTATTTCAAACCATCGCGGGAGAAATGGAATATATATAAATAGTTGGAACCAACTAGTTTATGTTTTGTTTAACCACGCGACTCGCCAACTCGAAATCTGTGTTGTGTTTCTGTTATTAATCATGGCTATCTTAGATAAATTGGTAAGTACCTGAATTTTATTGAGACAACAACAATCTGGGGTGGGAATTTCTCGTGATTACAAGAAATATACTCCAACAATATCTTAATTCAATTATTTTCGTACAAACAGATTTTTTCACATTCTGAATCCAATTCCTATTAATTTTGTGAATAATCAATTATGTCGAACTCCAAATTCAATAAACAATAGAACAGCTGATTTGAGCAAACAAATAGTAATTTTGGAGGACGTCTATTCTGGTACAACATCAGAATTATAAAAATAAAAATCATAAACTTATAATGTTGATATGAAAATTTTTATATTATAAGAAATTAACGAAGGTGGGTCACTCAAACAAACTACAAATTAATGCAAATTTTATGAACAATGTTCATAAGTTTTGAAGTCATTTGTGCATGAATTTTTACATTAAATTGGGCTTATAATTCCTACTTGAAGGGTGTTAGTACTATCCAAAAATCGATATTAAAAATAATATATAGCAAAACACTTACCTTTCCTAGCGATGAGATATATATACAACATCTCTCGTGTCATGGACGTACACCAAATATCGTTGAAGATACAAAAATTTCCAAACATAAAATAGAAATAGCCAATTCGAAACACGGCTATTGAAATAAACATAAATCTCCCAGATTCGAAACAATCAGAGCAAAAAAAAACAAAAAGTCAGAGAAGTTTTGTTTATCCCTGAATATAGTTTTATGAATATCTGCTCAGGCAAGATTTCTATACAAGGTTTTCCATAATAGTATGTCACAACTTAAGGTGGTAAATCTACGTGCGATTTTAAGAAAAAAAGTTTATGTAAACATAGGTCCGCAAAAGCTTCGTTACGGAGCTACAGGGTGTTGAAATTTATGGAAAACATTGGTTTTTTCGTCTCCTCCTGCAGTTTTTGAAATATTCAGCCGAAATTTGGAATGCAAGCTATTTTTTACAACAAAACGCAGTTCCGTATTCAGCCTAGATTTCATATTTTTGGAAAAGGGATAATAGAAAAGTAAAATAAGTTCATTCTTCTTCAAGTTAACGAAAAGTTAAATATACAGGGTATTACATAATAGTATGTCACAACTTTAGGAGGTAAATCTACGAACAATTGTAAGAAAGAAAGTTCATATAAACATAGGCCCGCAAAAGCTTCGTCACGGAGCTACAGGGTGTTGAAATTTCCGGAAAAAATTGTTTTTTTCTTCAAAACTCCAGCAGTTTTTGAGATATTCAGCCCAAATTTGGAATTCAAGCTATTTTTCACAGTCTCCATCATTACACGACCTTAATTTTAACTAGAATCTACAAGGTTTTTTCTTTTCCGGAGCCATGTCTTCTTTGGCCCTTTCAAACTTTTTTGCAGTACGCCACTGATCAGCGTACAATCAATTTTCGTCATCTCCATTCAATTTAGAAACTTTTTTGACGACTGTAATTTTTTTGTATCTCCAACCGTTCTCGAGCAAAAATCATTAAACGATTGTATCTAGTCGCTGAATTGAAAGCACTTCTGATTAAAAAATGACTAGTAGGCTTTGATTTTTTTTCATTTATTTATTTGTTTTGACAGTTGCTAAAGTTGAACCAGTGTCTGGTCGAATTGTTTATTAAATTAACGATTAGTTTTAAGACTATTGAAGTTGCTGTAAGAAAAAATGGCTAATTTTACTAACGCCAAATTCGCTGATATCCATTACATGTACGGTCTGGCTGACGGAAATACAACAAAAGCTAGGCAGTTATATCAGGTGCACTTTCCAAATCAAGTAACACCAGACAGGCGAACATATAGTATACTTATAGTCAGCGGCTACTCAATACTATTTGTTTAATCAAATTTAGTTCTTTGTTGAAATTTTCTGGCGATATCGGGATGTTAATCAATCTATGAATAAAACTATTGAATGCTGACATTTTATGTTGATATGGATGACACGACGAGTTATGTATTATAATATCTGTATGTGACGGCTTATGGTAAATTGCGAAAACATATTTTCCATTTTCATTCGAAATTGTTACGTCTAAGAAATTTATCGAATTATTGCTTTCTATTTCGGTTGTGAATGCAATTTTTGGATGTAATGAATTTATATGATTTTCGAAAATTTTCAACTGTCTATCTGTTCCTGTGAAGCAAATAATGATATCGTCTACATAGCGATACCAGTATAAACAATATTTACTGAGTGGATGATTATGAATTAATTTCTCTAAGTTATTCATGAATATTTCTGCTAACAAAGGACTTAACGGATTGCCCATAAAAATGCATTCACAACCGAAATAGAAAGCAATAATTCGATAAATTTCTCAGACGTAACAATTTCGAATGAAAATGGAAAACATGTTTTCGCAATTTACCATATGCCGTCACATACAGATATTATAATACATAACTCGTCGTGTCATCCATATCAACATAAAATGTCAGCATTCAATAGTTTTATTCATAGATTGATTAACATCCCGTTATCACCAGAAAATTTCAACAAAGAATTAAATTTAATTAAACAAATAGCCAAAAATAATGGTTACAATCCCAAACTAATAAATAATATTTTAAATAAAAACAAAGTAGAATCGCATTGAATGAAGTTTACCCTGTCGATAAATTGAAACAAAAATTCAACACCTTAACCTACGTTGGCATTACAAGTGAGAAACTGAAATCATTCTTAAGTAGCAATAATTTCAACATAGCGTTCTGAACTAATAATAATTTAGGCAAATATATAAAAATAATACAACCAAACCAGGTAGAATCAATAAATCAGGTGTTTATATATTGAATTGCAATGACTGTGATAATTTCTACATTGGTAGAACACATAGAAATTTTAATATTAGAATATCGGAACATAAACGCACTTTTTCAAATAAAAATCCGATTCAAATTACGCGAATCATCTCTTAGAAAATAATCATTCTTTAGACCCGCAGTTTGAAATTTTGCATACAGATAATAAATATTGGAAGGTAGATCTTTGGGAAACTTTAGAAATCAATAAATAAAAACACTCAGGTAGACTCATCAATGAACAAGTCGATTTAAGCCATTCACCTGTATTGAATCTTTTCGGGGAGCAATCTATTCCTTAATTTTATTGGATATACCTGTCATAAATAACCACTTAAGAAGAAGCAACCCAATAAGCTTTTAATTACTCAAGAACATTTATAGTTATATTCTCATTTATATTTTTCTGTATATTCATTCGTCTGAAGAAGCTACGGTGTAGTGAAACGCGTTACGAATCGCAATTAGTAAGTAAAATTCCTTAAAACACAGTATGCACAGCATCTACAGTATGCGATATAAAGAAAAAAAGAAAATCAATTGAGAATTTTATATATTCTGCTGCAATTCCTGTTTATTATAAAGGTCAAAAAAAAGCGTGAGTAACTAGAGAACTTTTTTATGAATGGTTACACAAACAATTTATTCCTGATGTTAAAAATAAAATGGACGCACTGAAATTGCTACAAAAAGCTCTGCTCTTATTAGATAATGCTCCTGGACATCCAAGAGAAGAGGCATTAATCAGTTAGGACTGAAATATTCAGGAAATGTTTCTACCTCCTAATTGTACTCCATTATTACAACCAATGGATCAACATGTAATACAGAATGCGAAATTTGCATTATCGAAAATCTTTGCTACTGAATATTGTGGGACAAGAAGACAATAACGTTTCGCAGTTACTGAAACAATTGGACCTCAAACATGTGGTGTTTTCTTTTGAAAGGGCCTGGTCATATGTATCCCAAGAGTTGATTCATGATCATGGAAGAATTTATGGCCCACAAAAGATGATGACTATGACGCAGGTGGCCTGTTGCCTCTTTCACAATTGAGAGAAAAAATTTTGCTAGGAGAAGAGAAAAATCGCGATCTACGCATGATGACAGATGTGCTAAAAAATGTATCTGGTCAAGAATTAACAACTGAAGACATTGAAGAATGGGTTGTAGGAGATAATGAGAATTATCTCTCTGAAGCTGAAATAATCAACAACCTAGAAAGTGACGAGGATACAGAAGAACTTGAAGAAGAAGATGTCATCATAAATTCAGTGAAACATAAAGAAGCTCTCTTGTGTTTCAACAAATGTTTGGAATGGTGCACAGAAAATGATATCCCTCAGCACCAGATATTATTATTGAATAACTTGAGAGAGAAAACTGCAAATTCTCATATTCGTTCGTTAAAACAGAAAACGATCCAAGACTTCTTCAGAACCTAATAAATGATCTGTGAAATGTATAACTTTCTTAAGAATATGTAGTTATATTTTCATGTTTTTCTGTGAATCACAATAATTTTGAGTTTTTCAATGAATATTTTACGCTTGTCAATAAATATTTTACGTTTTCGATAAATATTTCTTGTTCTTCAAAAACATTTCACGTTTTTCAGTCCTTTTCTTTATTATTTCATTTCAATTACCTCGATAATCCGAATATTTCAGTAATCCGAACAAGCCCTGGTGCCATATGATTCGGATTAGATTACTACAATTTGCCACATGCTTTGGAAACACCCTGTATACCGTGAAGCCTCTAAATGCATGGAACTATGCTGAATGAGCCTCTTTACTATTACAACGAGCTAGAAATAATCGATATTGAATGATTTTTCGTATTTTTATGATCCTTCTAAAAGATAACCAAAAATCGCAAAATTCCCATTGAAAAATTCATATCTTCCTTCCGGTTGATTTCAGGTGACAAATATGTGAGAAAAGATTGTTAGAATTTTTCCTTCTACAACAAAAAATTAGAAACATACATTATGCCGTTTGAAATTAGAAAGATGGTGTCAAGTTCCGGTGTAACCGGAAGTGCCACAACATTGAAAATATTTTCGGAACTTAGTTGGAATATCATTCAAAACAACAACAAAAATTCTCCAACCGGTCATTCTTTTCTCCATATACTTTTCATGTTCCATCTCGCGTGGACACCATGTATGTGAGACTGGTCGTTCATTTAAAACTAGATACGAGGAACATCAATCAGATTACAATAACCAGAGAACCGACGAATCTACCTTCGGTTCACATTGTATAGAAAATGGCCATCATTTTCAACCCATAGATCAACTTCAAATCATTCACTAAATACTTAAACGACGAAAGTTAGATTTCTTGGAATGCAACAAACAAACCCACCATAGAGATAATCTTCTGAACGAGTAGTATGGCCAGGCTTATTCGTCCCTATTTGAAATCTTCAAATAATACCTGCTTTTATCATATTAGTTTACCTTTTGTTTGCACCCTTATTAATTTTGTATATATGTATATATTTTCAACTTTAGTTCATCACTTGTTCTTGTTCTTATCTGTCCTACATAGACATCGAAATGTGACCACCTTGTACATACCAAGGACCAAACTGCAGCCTGTTACGATAATGAATTGATTCATCAAATAACCATATCAAATAGATTTTGACGCAGATAGAGGTTCTTATGTTAATTTCACTTAAAAATCTATCGCATCCAAAACAATTTCAATCATATTTCAAGAAAATCTACAGAATCGAATTGTCATCAATCCGAAGGTTATATCAAAATACTCATATACTAGTCATGATTTCTAAACTATGCAAAAACGTTCAAAATGTCAATATCTGATCGATTATCTAATTTCATAGCTAATTGACGTCTTATCTATTGACATGCTCCATATTAAGTAACTGGTAATTTCTATTTGTTGTGTAGATTCAAAAGTCCTTTCACTAATTTTATTCCAAAATGAATAATGTATGTTACACAAATATAGGAGAATTTTTCTGATATCTAACAGTAAAACTAGTTTTCACTTCCTTTCATTTTATTTGAATATTGTCTTCGTAACTATTGTAAACGGAAATAAATATTACATAAATTTATCAGGTGGACATTTTTGAGTGCATCATTAATTCATTTGTGTCAATTTCGTGTCGAAATTTGAAAGTTGCAGTATTTTTTAAGTCCATACTAGAAACGTCTTTCTCTATTTGTAATCTTAAATCATTTATCTTAATGATTAGACATTCAATTATTCAATGATTGAAAACAATCAATAAATTAATCGAACAACTACTATTGAAAATCATTTGCATATGCGGAAGTTCACGTATAATTTCAATGTATACAATGCATACAAAGTGACCATATGCTCTGTTTTGGAATACAATAATACAATTCGCACAATTGAATCGACAGGGTGTTTAAAAAGGGCTTGGCAATACTTAAGGAGGTGATTGCTGAAGTCATTACATGAAAATAGATCCTCAAATACTTACCGATATACAGGGTTTTAAAGCTTAATCGAAGGTGCAGTTAAATTTGAATTTTTCGTAAACCACTTGAGATATTGAAGTAAAACTTTGGGGAACTTGAAAACTTTCAAAGACGCATAATTTTCAATACGAAACAATATTTTGGAATCACCAGTGGAGCGCGTATGGGCACAACTCAGTTTATTCTCAAAGGAAAAACTAGATCGCTATTGATTTTTCAAAAATAAAAATATTTTTGAATTTCCCAAAATTTTCATGAAAGAAGCTGTCTTGACATATCCAGTTAGATACGAGTTATACGAATGCTGAGATGATCGACATGCACTTCATGTATGGACGTGCTGAGGGAAATGCATTAGAACAAGGGTGCTCAAACTTGAACTGCTGGCGATCTACTTCAATATTTTTAGATTAGTTACGATCACCTCAGTGGCTTCTAGTATGTGTGGTGCAGGGTTGTCATATACAGTGTGTTCCAACGAAAATTTGACCCCCCCTATAACTCCGAAATGAGTAACATTAGCGAAAAACACCAAGACACGTCGATTTTTGTTTCGAGGGGAGCATTTTCGAAATAATTCGAAACTTGTCAGATCAACCCCTACCCCCAGCAACCCTAATTTCGAAATTCATCATAGGGAATAAGGGTCGAGTGGCACCTTACTGTAAAGGTCTGTCAATTCTCCATTCTGATTTGTCATTTTAGAATCTTAAATTAACATACAGGGTGTCCCAACCGAGGGTAAAGTTGAATTCCTGCAAATCCCAAATACTAAATGAAATCGATTTATTTTGGCATAATGCAAGCGCAGGTTTATGCTCGGTCTAGAAAAACGACCTACACTTGTGAATTTGGAGTTGGTGCAATCAACCCCTATTTCCAGCATCCCCAACTCAAAAATCATTCGATCGAAAATAGGTCAAGTGGCACCTCGTTGGAAAGGTATTTCAATTTTCTCTTCGAATTTGGTATTTTCGAAATTCAGAATCAGCATACAGGGTGTCCCGGAGCAGGAACACTGAAAACCCAAATAACTTTTTGAAACTGGTTCATTTCGGTATAATACGAGAACATGTTTATGTTTGATTCGAGAATAAGACTCTCTTGCGTGAATATGGAATTTTGCAATCAATCTCTTCCATTCAGCATCCCCAACTCAAAAAATCATACAAGTGATTACAGGTTGAGTGGCAAAGTTCCAGAAAGATTTTTCTATTTTCTGAATCACTGAAGCATTGGTTTCAGTTTGGCAATCGAGGTTTTCTGGCGTGAGGATCAGGATGAGGGATGATGGAGAAACTGATTGGATGCTCATCTAAACAGGAAAACGAGATTTATTGAACTTGTATTCAATTGAAAACAAAAACTAACTTGATTATTACAACAATTGTTAAAAATGACCTCCGCCCACCTCCATACAGTTATACAGACGATTTTCGAACTCTCTTCTCACATTAGCGAAAACTTCAGGAGTCAAAAGTCGGCATTCTGTGATAATCCTCATCCGCAGCTCCTCCAGGTTTTCTGGTCTTGTGGCATAAACTTTAGATTTTAGATGGCCCCACAAAAAAAATCTAGGGATTTAAATCTGGTGACCTGGCTGGCCACTCAACAGGTCCTCTTCTACCAATCCACCTTCCTGGGAAATTTTCGTCTAAATATTGGCGCACCCGAGCATCATAATGCGGAGGAGCACCGTCTTGTTGAAAACGCATTTCGTCCTCAGAAAGAGTTGGATCGTTCTGTAAAATTTCTGTCAATCTAGGATGTATGTGTTCCTCTAACAACTGTAGGTAGCCATTTCCATTCAGATTACCCTCAATAAAGAAAGGCCCAACTAGATGATTGCCAAAAATTCCTGCCCAAACGTTCAACTTCTGAGGCCTTTGCGTGTGGGCCTCTCTAAACCAATGAGGATTCTGTGTGTCCCAATATCGACAATTATGTCTATTCACTTCACCACTGAGCATAAAGGTGCTTTCATCAGAAAAACAGATGTTATTCAGAAAATTTGGATTAGCGTTTAGGTTTTCACTTAGATTTTCACAAAACTGTAAACGACGATCTGGATCATCTTCGTTTATTTCATGCACTAATTTTACCTTGTAGGGGTGAAATTTGTGATGTTTCACGATTCTATGGACAGTTGTAGCTGATACACCAGTCAGACGAGATAGTTTTCTGATCGAAGTAGTATTCTCCATTTGTAGATAACCCACTACTGCCACTTCCGTTGCCTCATTTCTGACAGGACATGCCACTTCATGTTTTTGTTTGCCACCGAACCCGTAGCTAGGAATTTGTCAACCAAATATTTAACGTACTGGTGACTGACTCCCTTTCTCTTTCAGGATGGTTCCTATCGAATATCCTTGCCGTTTCTTTGGCACAACTGTTATTTCGAAAATACGTCGATACAATTTCGACCCTTTCCTCAGTGGAATAAACCATTTTCAGATTAATTTCAACTGACGAACAACAACAATAATGAGGAACTGATCTGAATAATAATAATATTTCATTGCAAAATGAGAAATAACAGATGACTGCACGCCAGATGGAAATGAAAAAATGTGAACATTTTCAATGCAGAAATCAGCTTTATTTCTTCGTAATTGATGCTCAACACATCGTACCCCAATACTTTTAACAGTTTCGAATTAATTTTAGTTGATAATTTCAAATGACGATATTGAATTTTTCGAAAGCGACATCCTGTATGGAGAGCCGAACTGAATGAAATGCTTTAATCATTCTGGAATTCAAAAAACCTTTCTGAAGATATGCCACTTGAATTATTTGTATGATTTTCAAGTTGGGGATGCTGAATGGAAGGTGTTGATTGCAAAAATTCTATAACCACACAAGAAAGTCCTATTCTCGGATCAAACATGTTCTCGTATACCGAAATGAACCAGTTTCAAAAAGTTATTTGGATTTTCAATGTTCCTTCTTCGGGACACCCTGTATGATGATTCTGAATTTCGAAAATACCAAATTCGAAGAGAAAATTGCAGTACCTTTCCAACGAGGTGCCACTTGACCTATTATCGATCGAATGATTTTTGAGTTGGGGATGCTGGAAATAGGGGGTTGATTGCACCAACTCCAAATTCACAAGTGTAGGTCGTTTTTCTAGACCGAGCATAAACCTGCGCTTGCATTATGCCAAAATAAATCTATTTCATTTAGTATTTGGGATTTCCAGGAATTCAACTTCACCCTTGGTTGGGACACCCTGTATGTTAATTTAAAATTCTAAAAATGACAAATCAAGGTGGAGAATTGACAGACCTTTTCAGTAAGGTGCCACTCGACCCTTATTCCCTATGATGAATTTCAAAGTTAGGGTTGCTGGGGGTAGGGGGTTGATCTGAGAAGTTTCGAATTATTTCGAAAAATGCTCCCCCTCGAAACAAAAATCGACGTGTCTTGGTGTTTTTCGCTAATGTTACTCATTTCGGAGTTATAGGGGGGGTCAAATTTTCGTTGGAACACACTGTATACTCGATACACCCTTTCTACCTACCTTCCTAAGTAGGGTGTACCGTAGCATATATAGATATTAGATTTCCACACAATATACATTATTTTAGTCAAGGTTTGGGTTAGGTTTAGTTAGGTTCTTCTTTATAAAATGAATGGAAAAACTCATAGTTATTCAAAATTGCGAGTTTATTGGTTCTTACAAAACAAAGAAGTTACATATGGTGTTAAACTTAACTAAGAAGTGACTTTGGATGTTGAAACGTGGCGCTGCATGTCCTCAGCATACTTCTCATAAGATGGTATGTAACCACTCAGTGCTAATCGCAAGCATGATGACATATGATCGTCAGTTAGTCGATTGCGATATTTTGACTTGATTATGTTCATTTCAGAAAATACAGACTCGCACAAGTAAGTTGACCCAAACATTGCCTTCAGTTGATGGACGATTTGCCTTAGATTCGGATATTTATCTTCAGATATAAAACACCAGAAATTTGTATCTGATGCTGTACCTTTGAGATGTATATCTGATATAATCTGCACCAACTCATTTTCAACAGAACATGAGTTCATATTGAACTGACTTGCTATTTCAGTAGCTAATTCCTCAATGTTTTTACATGAAAAAGGATAATGAAATGAATGATAATTCAGCCTCATGCGTTTCATAATTCAACTGAGGAATCCTTGATCTCAAAGACGGAAGATGTTTCAGATCCTTACTATTCAGTTGATCTATCATAAATTGCAATTTACTTTTGAATGCGTTTACTGCGCTTATTATTTCAATAATAGTTTTTCCTTTACCTTGATGCTCCAAGTTAATGGTGTTTAAGTGCATTGTGATGTCAGTCACAAATACCAAATCAGTCAGCCATTTTTCGTTTTTCAACATCTGAGTGTCATAACCTCTTTCGTCTAGAAAAACTGTTATTTCGGGCAAAAATTCTCGAAACCAGTGTGTTCTGCTGACACCCTATCTGCAACTGAAAGAGCCGCCGTTGCAAGCTACGTGCACGTATGGAATACACAATTTCTGTTGCAATACCCATAATTTAAAACTTTTGGACACAAAACTTTGTGATGTATAATGCAATGGCATAAAAAAAATGAAGGGAAATCTTCATTACCTCGACACAATGCCACAAAACCGTTTCTGTTTCATTGCTGGTGCTCCATCGGTTGTAATGCACATTAATTTATATATTGGTAGCTTGTAGTTTTTCACAATTTTGAAGAAAACGTCATATATATCTTTGCTACGGGTCTTTCCCTGAATAAAAATACACAGTTGGACAGTGTCAGTCATATCGGTAGATTCGTCGAATTGTAAAGAAGGGTCGAATGATTTATAAAAAGGCGAAAAGTTGGTAGATAATTACCGATCTTTCTCTCTGCTCTTGGCAATATCAGAGGTGCTGAAAAGGGCGATCCTAGATAAAATGGTATTATTCCTTTCTAAACATAAGTTGCTGAGTGACCGCCAACATGGATTTCGAGAAGGTAGGTCGACTGAATATGCCATTGTGGACTTCATAAATGAGCTCAACAATACAGGAGGTGTATTACCATCTTCACGGACCTCTTAGCAGAACTCTCGACCTCATTTCTCATTGCTTACAGCTCCACAGACTTGACTACATAGGTGCAAGGGGCGTAAGCAATTACTTAATCAAGTCGTTCCTTTCCAATAGACAACAGCTCGTGGAAGTTGATGGTGTAAGATCCAAACTCCTCAATGTAAACTGCGGAGTACCATAGGGCTCAGTTTTGGGCCCGTTGTTATTTTTGATATACTTAAACGACATAACGACAATTCTTGACGAGAACAATTAATGGACCCCTCTGACCATCGGACAATCCAACGTAAGGCATTTTCATTTATGATTATAGGCTTTTTCAAATTTTGAAATTCACAGTTTCAAATCTCAGTGACGACTGAGTACAATATCCCAAACGTGTGGTGATAATTCAACATTCCTTATCATACTATCCAGTTTTTTTACAACAAAAACTTCATTCTCACAAGTAGTCAATGTCGGATCGGTGTCGAATGATTTATAAAAAGGCGAAAAGTTGGTAGATAATTACCGATCTTTCTCTCTGCTTTCGGCAATATGAGAGGTGCTGAAAAGGGCGATCCTAGATAAAATGGTATTATTCCTTTCTAAACATAAGTTGCTGAGTGACCGCCAACATGGATTTCGAGAAGGTAGGTCGACTGAATATGCCATTATGGACTTCATGAATGAGCTCAACAATACAGGAGGTGTATTACCATCTTCACGGACCTCTTAGCAGAACTTTCGACCTCATTTCTCATTGCTTACAGCTCCACAGACTTGACTATATAGGTGCAAGGGGCGTAAGCAATTACTTAATCAAGTCGTTCCTTTCCAATAGACAACAGCTCTTGGAAGTTGATGGTGTAAGATCCAAACTCCTCAATGTAAACTGCGCAGTACCACAGGGCTCAGTTTTGGGCGCGTTGTTATTTTTGATATACTTAAACGACATAGCGACAATTCTTGACGAGAACAATTAATGGACCCCTCTGACCATCGGACAATCCAACGTAAGGCATTTTCAATTATGATTATAGGCTTTTTCAAATTTTGAAATTCACAGTTTCAAATCTCAGTGACGACTGAGTACTATATCCCGAACGTGTGGTGATAATTCAACATTCCTTATCATACTATCCAGTTTTTTTACAACAAAAAACTTCATTCTCACAAGTAGTCAATGTCGGATCGGTGACGTATGGGATATGATGCTCGTCTCCTGCGCAGAGTTACCTGGGTTCAATCTCCCCAAAGTCGGTGCTATTTTTCGGATGCGGGAATCGCTTGAGTATCCATCTTTCGGAGGAGATGTCAAGCTGTCGGTCCTGTCTAACAGAGATGTGTTGGACATTAAAGATTCCTTCCCTCGACACGAGAGGGTTCGGCAAAAATTCTCGGGTTAGTTAGGTGACAGAATTCCTGGCGTGTCATTGGCGGAAATAGAGCACGTTAAAGGAATAACAAACAAACAAAGATGGTTTAAAACAATCAATATCGTGAAATAACGAGTGAATCCATATAAATTTGGTTGTGTGTAAACTCAGGCCCGCCGCTAGAGGTTTGAACGCCGGTGTGCAATTCCTATTGTGCCGCCCCTATCTAACTACAAAACCTAGGTGTTTATAAAAATGTGAAAAAAAATGCTGTACAGTGAAAAACTATGTTATATTAGGTTATTTTATACAAGATAGATACACTAATACGACATTAAATGAAAAAATGAAGGCAAGAAAGGTGCAGTTTATACATATTATGTAGGTAGGTATAGGTATTAAGTTATTTTACAGAAACTGCACCTTTCTTGCCTTCATGTTGGCAAAATCAGCTATAATTTTTTGGTGTCTAGTCTATTTAGAATCTCATGTTCAATTGAAATTATTGCTAAATTACTTAGTCTTTGCTGGTGCATAGTTGATCTCAAATAGTTTTTATTATTTTAACTTTGAAAATGACCTTTCACCAGATGCAACTGAAACCGGCAATGTGAGTAGTATCCTTAGCGCTATTGCTGTATTCGGAAATGTTGACATTAATTCATTAGCAAAAATGTATTTCAATAGGGTTTGTGGATCATTAGACTGGTTTTCAGTTAAATGCAACTTTAAAGCATTGATTTCATTAAACATATCTATACCGTCAATATCTGCGTCACTACTTGAACTATCTTTTAGCTTCACATTCAAATCTTTACAATATTTCATTAAATCATCTTTGGAGTAACTAAACAAGTTATTACTGGTGAAAAAGCCAAAAACGTCGGTTAAAGTTTCCAACTCATCGAATCTACGTTTTAAAGAAGTTAAGGTTTGGTCCAGGATCCTAAAAAAAACATCTACCTTGTATTTTGTTTTAGGGTCTAGTAAGACTTCATCACTCTGTTCATACTGAAATTGAGTTGGTTTTCTTCGTGGACGAACGGTATCTATAGGCGGAAAATCTGCATCTACATTAAGTTCCCGAGCCACAGTGGTAGCTTCTTCTAACACCCTTTCGAAATGCTCATCTGTGCGATATTCAGTGAATGTATGAATCAATTTATTTAACAAATTTATGCAGATTTGAGTATTTATTGTGGGGTTTTGCATCATTTTGCTAATAGCATTAATTTCGTTTAAAATATCGCACCAAATTACAACTAAGCAAATAAATCTATAATTTTGAATATTCAAAGCAAGCGAATGTGCTTAGTGAGTTGTTGTACAATCCCATTTCGACGAATTGTTATCTGATATTTCAAGTAAAGCGTCAAAAATTTTTCGAGGTGATACCGTAAAGGTTTGACTGCATCGATTCTGCTAGACCATCGCGTGGCACTTAATGCCTTTAGTTTTAAATCAGGTAAATGCTTGCAAATTATGTACCACCTTTTGGTAGAAGACGAAAAGAAAACGTAAATTTCTTGAATTAAGTTGAAAAAGTTGACCGTGTCGTGCGTTATATTTGCCGTATCGTTAACGACCAAATTGAGACTATGCGCCGAGCATGGAACGTAAAATGCACGATTATTCATTTCCAATATTTTTTTATAATCCATTGTGTTTTCCACGCATATTAGAACCATTGTCATAACCTTGGCCACGTAAGTTTTTAATATCAAGGTTTAATTGCGAAAATAAATCTAAAACAAAATTTAATAGTCCTTCACCTGTGGAGCTGGTTATCGGACAGAAACTTTCGCATATTGTAACATTTCTAGTTTCACTGTTTAAAACAACATACCTTAGTATAACTGTAATTTGTTCTGTGTGACTTACATCTGGTGTGCAATCTAATATGATAGAGAAATATTTTGATTCTCTGACTTTGTTCAGGATATAATTTTTTATGGTCGTGCCGAGTAAATCAATGATTTCATTCTGAATCTGATCTCCTAAATAGTGAGTCATGCGAGTTGAATCGAATTTCGAGGCTTAAATTCTGTGAATATGTTCCCGCATAACTGATTCAGAGGATGCTATCATTTCTATTGCTTTGAGAAAATTACCATTATCATGCTCATATAATATTTTGGACGAGCTCCTAAACGCCAGACATTGATGAGATAAAAATTTTATAACAGCTATGATCCTTTCCAATACATCACAACATTGTTTTTTTTTCAGATTCTAATAGTCTCAGTTGCATTTGATTTACAGTAGTTTTATTTTTCAACATATGATTTAGTTGGACCCAACATTTTAAATTTTCGCTCTGGGAAATGCTTGTTTCGTGTCGTTTTAAGGTAGATGACAGATGTTGCCAATCGGAAAAACCGCTTGAAGCTGACAGACTACTTACAGTTTTACTGAATATTTTACAATAAAAACAATAGACTGAATCTTTTGACGTAGAGTAAACAAGCCATTCTCTGTTAATTTCTTCTCCATTAGGAAGATTTCTAGAGTAATAACTGTTTGCAAATTTTCTTCCATCGATATTAGCAGGAAAATTGTGGTTAAACAGCTGCACGGGACCACGGCTAACCAAAATATTAACAATATCATTAGTCATACTGGCGGGCCACGAACCGGGATCATCACCACAATCTAAACAGCTACTTGATGACGATAAATTGCTTACAGGTTCTTTAGCACTACTTTCTCTTTTTTTAGTTTCACTGGAGTCTCCTTCTGAAGGACTAACATTTTTCTCTTCAGATACCTCCATAACTTCTAGATTTAAAGCTGCGCTTGTTGAAGCTACATCTACGTCAACATTCTCTTGACATTCAGAGTCCCTATTTTCTGGTTTGCTAAAAAATTTCTCAAGAGATCCCGCTAGTTTTTTTCTCTGTATCTTTTTCTCGTTTTTGCCGTCGAAATTGAGCTCCTGAAATGTTTTTCCTTTTTGCGGTTCCTGGAATTTTTTGAAAAGTTTAGTATACGGTTGTACAAAGTAACTTAAATCCCAAAAGGGGGTCGATCATTCCACCCATTATTGCGAACAACCTTTACTAGAGGGTCAACACTGAAATCGCGAAAAAAAATCAGCTTTTCCATACATTTTGTATGGAATAGTTATTTTTTTTCGCGATTTCACCGTTGACCTTATAGTAAAAGTTGTTCGTATTTATGTAGAATGACTCCTTTCGGGATTTAAGTTACTTTTGTTACACCCTGTATAGGTATAATTTTATATTTTTTTTATAAATCTTCACTCTTAAGTTGTATAACAGAAAAAATACTCTCTTTAAATCATAATAATAATCACAATACTACTGCGAAAAAAAATGTTCATACCTACTGCACACAAATGTAATGGAATAACTAATTTTTTTTCGCGACTTCAGAGTAAAAGTTGTTCGTATTGATTAGATGGTATGTCCCCTTTCGTTACTTAAGTTACTTTTGTTACACTCTGTATTAATTTTAATACATTTTTTAATAAATCTTTACTTTAAGTTTTTCAGTAAAATAACCTTTAAATTTTACATGAATACCTGCTGTTTATATGAATGCGCCCATATGCTGATTAATTAAACAAAGACACTTACCATAATTATGATTTTTGCGCCGACGGATAATATGAATAATTTTCTAAATTATTTTATAGTCACACTTCGCACAAAAATATAGAGAATATTATTAATTTTAAGTACCCTGGACCGTTTCCGGATCTCACATTAGGGCCATAAACAAATAATTGAAGTTTGTTGTTCACTCACATCACTTTCGCATTTGTGTTAAATAAATAAAAACAAAGAAATGAGTATATAGTTTTAAGGGGATTTCCCTGATATCTGTGGGATTTCCTATTTCGCATAGAGCACGATACGGATTAACTTTGTTCTCATGAATTTCAATAGATGGCGCTATGTAATGCTACGATATAAAAGAAATATTTGGGCGCCGTTCATCATATTATTTTTATAAGGATAATCTTTTTAGTATTGTGAGGTGACAATGTCTGAATTTTAGTCGATGATTGTCTGATTTGCCGCCCCCCTGAATGCGCCACCCGCGTGCATTGCACGCCTTGCACGCCCGCTTACGGCGGGCCTGTGTAAACTCACATATTTATATTACAAACATGTCCTAAGCAGATCCAATTTCTAGATACATAAACAATAATGATTAACAATAAAACAATAAAATCATATTAATATATTCTTCTGTTATGTTTATTCCAAGGTAACATATTCAGTCACAATAACAAACTGTAAGGATCATCTACCTGAGCTTAGAAAAACCAAAAATCATAGAACAAATAAGAACATTAATTTATCTTCCATTTGATTAGAATTTTTATCTTCATTCACTTATTCCGTCGTTCAGTTTGGAACTGATTTGAGATTCATTAAATTCAAGGTTTTCAAATAAGTAAGCGACCAGTTTTTTATGCGTTTCACCGACCAATTCTTTGCCAAGGTGATTAAAGGTTGTTTGTTATTTGAAGATACCGAGAAAATTGTACGATTGTTGAGAAATTGCAATTGATAAGACGAATTATACAATAGACCAGAAGTTGTTTGAATGGATATGATTAGTGAAATGTTTCAGGCATGTGTTACAAATTGCAGGAACGTGAGTTAGCTAAAAACAATGGACATTGAGTTATGAAATCAAAACATAAACACATGGTTATAAAACTTTATGTCGGGATATAATCGGTATAGTATCACTTGCGTACACTGCCACAGTCGTACACTATTCGTACAAATGCACTGCTCCAAAAAATGAACACACAATTTCAATATTTCAAATTTCTTTTTTGATAGAAAAATAATAAAAGTCCGGCCATATGCCAACAAATTTCCATGTTTTTTCTTAGCGCACCTCTTATGAGGAATAATAATAATAATAATAATATTTATTTATCCAACAAGATACATCGGTATATAGGACATGTCATGAGAGAGTATCATCCTCCATAAATTCTTTAATAGAATAATATGCCTTTCTCAGAAGAAAAGACTTAAGAACAGATTTGAACACTTTTGTAGGCTTAACTCTCAGATGGTGAGGTAAAGTATTGAAAAATTTGATACTCTGGTATGTTGGAGAGTTCTCAAATTTTGAAGTACGATGTTTCGGCAAGAGAAGAGTTGACTGACTTCTAGTTGCATAATCGTGATACATAGAGAGTTTCGAAAAGTTAGCCTCATTATCCTTTAAATACACTAAACATCTATAAATATACACACATGGAAATGTCAAAATGGCATTCTCAATGAAAACAGGTTTACATGACATTCTGGGGTTTATATTGAACATCATTCTCAGAATTCGTTTCTGAAGAATGAGAACCCTATTACATCCACTGAATTCCCCATAATACAACATTATAAGACAAATGACTATGAACAAGACTGTAATACACTGTCATCAGGGACGTAACTGGCAGCGAATCTTTTATTTTACATAAAGGAAAATAAGCTTTATTCAATTTCCTACACACATGCTCAACCTGTTCTGACCATGTCAGTCCACTGTCGACATGAATACCAAGAAATTTTGTGCATGATTTAGATGTTAAAGCACTGTCCACAATCAGATGTCTCTCATCAGCATTTCTCAAACCAAAGAACAAACATTCAGTTTTACCAACATTTAAAATTAGAGCATTATCATGACACCAACAGTTGAAAGAGTTAACAATTTTTTACAAGCACTTGCCAGCTCCTCAGGACTCCGCGCTGTGACACCAAATGAAGTGTCATCAACAAAAATAATGATTAGCATTAATATCTCTACTATAATATGATCTGGTAGATCATTAATGAAAAGAAGAAACAACAAAGGTCCCAGCACGGACCCCTGAGGAACCCCAAGTTTACATTGTAATCACTGGACCAACTGTCCTGTACCTTAACCCGAAAAACTCTGTCTGACAGGTAACTTTTATCCAATCCAGAAAAACACCTCTAAATCCTAAGTTGTACAGTTTATTCAGAATGAAATTTAAGTTGAGGGTATCAAACGCTCTGGAAAGATCAAAAACAGGCCTGCTACATATAGCCCCTCATCCAGGCTTTTATAAACATGATCTACGAAAGAAATCGCAGCTGACTGCGTAGATCTGCCTTGGCTGTAACCATGTTGACAGTCTGTCACAAGCTTGAACTTATTTATGAAGTCCATCATCCGATCAAGAACAATCCTCTCAAACACTTTAGAAAACACACTCAAAATAGATATAGGTCTATAATTGGCAATATTACTGGTGTCGTTCCTTTTGAATACTGGAATAACAGTTGATACCTTAAGTGCAGTTGGAAACTTACTTGTAGAGATAGAGATTTAGAATGAAAGACAAATGGGGAGAAATCTGCTCAGCTATACACTTCAAAATTTTTGAAGAAATACAATCAATACCAGTACTTTTTTTGATTTAAGTAGTCTAATGGTTGATATAATCTCACCTTCCGTAACCGGAAAAAAAAAGAAATTGCAACTTTTCATTATTGACGATGTGCAGCATTGTGAAATGTTATTCCCGAAATGCTGATGAAGACATTTGTTATTTACTGATGAGAAGTGTTCTCCAAACGCTGATACAATCATTTTAGGTTCTGAACAGATTACACCATCAATACATAATGAAAATTGGTTTTTATATGACGACGATTTACCTAATTCTTCATTAACAATGCTCCATACAGTTTTATTCTTGTTGTGAGCTGTATTCAAACGGTTTTCCTATACTCATATTTGGTTTCCCTTAATAAACATCTATAATTTTTCTTTGCCTGCCTGTACTCTAGATCTAAGCTCGTGGAATTTAAGTTCACCTTTAACCAGTATAAATTTTTCAAGTCCATACTTGCTCGCTTAACTACATCAGATACCCAAGTTTTTTTACAGTTACCAATCGTGAGACGTTTTAAGGGGCAACATTGATCCAGTGAATCCTGTATAATGAGCAAAAATTCCCTGAAGCACGCATCCACGTCAGAAAAACAATAAATTTCACTGAAACTCAAGTTGGAAATCAGAGTCGTGAAATCTGCAAGATTTCGTTCATGAATATTACGAACAATTTTTTGTTGCGGTTTATTATCAACCAACTTTTGATCACTGACGTTACATAAGATGAAACAAATGAATTTTACTAGAAATTGGTCGCAATTATGAAGAATTTTGATATCATCTAATGTAATTGAATATTTTGTGATTTAATATGTTCACATATTGAAGAATCATTGTCAGATGATAAATGTTCTTTAAATCTTGGTCGAAATTTCGACCTGTCTGACTAAAGTCCTGATTTTCTCAAGTTCAGATCACTTGAGAAAGAGGTGGTTATTTTAAATTTGAAAAAATAGTTGCTCAAATTATTGGAGAGAGGTTGAAAGTAGCGTATTTTCTCAAGCTAATATCTTTTATGGAATAGGGGAGAGTCGGGTAGTCTCGGTCACATAAATAAAACTCAGGATTACAGAAAAACTCTCAGAAAAAGAGATCTATTTTCAATCTATATAATGAACAAAACATATTCCTCCCAATTCTAATGAAATAAGAAATAAAAATTCTGTTTGAATTCAAAAGAATTCAATTTCCGTCTTGCATTTGCCATGACTATCAACAAATCACAAGGCCAATCTTTAAAAAATTGTGGTTTCAATCTAGAACATCCATGTTTTTCCCATGGTCAATTATATGTGGCATGCTCACGGGTCGGAAGACCATCTGCGTTGTTTGTTTTTGCGCCTGATGATAAAACAAAAAATGTCGTGTATCACAAGGTACTTAAGTAAAGAGAAACCTAGGTACCAAAATTAGGAGATCATAATGAATGATTAATGTAGGTACTTAATTCATTTTTGTATTTTTTTCTAATAAAAAAAATTAATAAATTCCAAAATCGGCTTACTTAGTGCCTTTAAGAGCAGAGTTCGTCCGGTCAGCTAGTTACTCATAAACTGAAGTATGAAAAGCGTTAGTGAAAAATTTGTGTAGATGTAAAAATAAATTTGCTCCAAGGACAATGCGAAGCTACTACTAAGTGACTCATTTATTGTTGATAAACAAAATGTACTACCTTAATCAAGAATTATATTTCTAGCACTTCATATATATATATATATATATATATATATATATATATATATATATATATATATATATATATATATATATATATACAAGCCAGAGATCGTACTACCAAAGCATCTCAATTAGCTCAAGAGCTATCACGAGTACATAATGTACAAATTTCCGGCCAAACTGTGAGAAATCGACTGCACGAAGGTCAACTCCACTCCAGACGCCCTTTAAGAGTTCCACAACTGACTCATGGAAATCGCGCTGCTCGTTTAGCTTGGTGCCAAGAACACGTAAACTGGGATCAAGAGAGGTGGGCCACAGTTCTCTTCAGGGATGAATCTAGATTTAGTTATTATTCCGATTCGGGAAGAATTCAAATATGGAGGGAACCTGGAAAGCAAAACCGTCTCCAGCATGCTCGAGAAACTGTTAGACAGGGAGGAGGATCAGTGATGTTTTGGGGAGGTATACGCCTTGGTGGAAGAACTGACCTCGTTTTCATACAGAACAACCTCACGGGAAATTCTTACGCAAATGAGATAGTTTTACTTGTAGTGGTACCGTATTTCCAAACAATGGGTCAAAATCCACTCTTCCAACAAGATGATGCCCCTCCTCATCGTGCAAGAGTTGTCTTGAACGTTCTTGAAGAGAATGATATCGATCTTCTACCGTGGCCATCCTGCTCCCCAGATCTGAATCCCATCGAGCATGTGTGGGATACCCTAAAAAGAAATCTCCTGCGTCAAAACGTCTTCCATCATGAACAGGAGCTTCGATTAGCAGTTCAGGGGGCTTGGAATGACTTAGGCCAAAATGTAATACACAATTTAATATTGAGCATGCCGCGACGATGCCAAAGTGTTATTAATAGCAGAGGTGGACCTTCTGGGTACTGAAAAATATAAGTGCTTCCATATCGTTTCGAAAATATTAGTTCAGGATTTTTTTTGTGTTTTACCAAACTTCGTCATTTTCAAATTTCAATTTTTTTTATAATAGGTGCTTTGGAGAAGTCAAATATTATTTTGTTTTCTTGAAAATACATTATATACAATACATTCTAACAAAATTGAAAGATTTCTATAATTTCGAATCATCAAATTCATATTTTAAAGATATTGGTAAGTGTTCCTTAGACTTTTTGAGGTGTTTATGGTAGTATTGCTTGAGGAGGTACGTACAGCAATTGTATGTCTTTGTTAGAGCATAAATTATTGAAAGTAATAAAAAATAAAGTTGTTTCTCCTGAAAATATACTGAACATTCAGTTGCATTCCAGATTTCGTGTCGAACGGATGTTAATCTTATCTCTGCGAATTTGGTTTCGATAACGCGTATTCTTTCATTAACTGATCTCGTAGTTTTCGGACATATTATCTTTTAATATGTCATCTAATTCGGAACCCCCTGATAAAGGGGGAGGTGTTATAAATACTGATATAATATCAGGTGCTGTTAAAATGATTCTAGAGGAGCAAGAATTTGGCGATGATTTTCCGATGCAAAACGTGGTTTCTGATTCGGTGAGTTCGTTCCATAAAGATTCTGTTTCTTCTTCAATTGAATTAAATAAAAATGATCTATCATCGAAGGAAAAATCTCAACTTATTTCTAGTCCAAAGACGCCTAATAATAACAACAATATAAAAAAGGTGTCTATCAGATATGATTTATCTGACTGTGGCCCGTTCATTGTTTTTGTCGAAAGTCTCGATAAAAATATTGGGAATTTGCACGCGATGTCGATTGGAAAACTTATTTTCAGACACGATGCAAACATTTCTAACAATATATTATCTATAGAAAAAGTGGAAAAACAGAATAAAGTTAACATTCAGGTCTTTTTAATTGCGAATAAATTTTGAATTCAGAGTTTCTGGTTTCAAATAACCTTGAAGCATATATTCCCCAATTTATAATTCGTAGGCAAGGGGTGGTGAAAGCGATTGATTTAGATATATCTGATAACGAACTTAAGTCTTGTATAGAACCTGTAGGAGGAAATTCCTTCAAAATTTTAGAGGTTAAAAGAATGACAAGAAAAATCTTTGAGGATGGGTCTCGAAATTTATTCCTACTACAAGCATTTTAGTGACCTTCAAGGGTCAATCTTTACCTGACAGGGTTGCTATTTTCAATTGTACTCATGAAGTGTTTCCATTTATACAGAGGGTCATACAATGTAAAAATGTCTTAGGTTCGGACACGTAGAAAATATGTGTAGAAGCGCTATTCGATGCCCCAAGTGTGGGGAAATCATTCTCAAAATGACTGTAAGGCGGAGGTTTTTACCTGCGTTCATTGTGGTGGTAGTCATTCATCCGATGATAATAAAAATTGCCCTTATTTCGCCAATCAAAAAAAAATTAAAGAAAAAATGGCCTTTGAAAATATATCTTACAGGGATGCCCTCAAGTCAGTGGAAGATAGTTTTGCAAATAAATTGTCCTCAGTTACACATGTGGAAACTCCTTTGAATAGTTATTCGCGAAATGAAACACATTTTCCTTCCCTTAACAATTCTTCTCGGAACGAAAAACATTCCGCTCTCCTGAAAACTAAGCGTAAAAATTTACCCGATTATTCGAATATTGAGGTCAAAAGAAAACATGCAGAAATTATAAAACCAATCCCATCTACGTCTGGGAATGGGGTGTGTTTGAATGGCAAGGAATCTAATAGTTCCTCTCAAATTGCCACCAATCCTCTGAATCTAGATTCAGAGGACGTTTCCTCCATTATCAACATTATAACTGAAGTGGTTCTGTCACTTTTAAGAGATTTCAGTGGTTCTTCTTTTAATACATTTTCTAATTTGAATAAAGATGTTATAATGCATAAATTGAAAAATATTTTCAATGGACAATAAAATCAAGTTTCTACAGTGGAATGCACGGTCAATATCATCGAATAAAGGATCTCTCGAATTTTTATATATCAACACGATATAGATGTGTGTCTAATTTCCGAAACTTGGTTAAAACCAAGTCTTAATTTCAAATTAGCTAACTATAGAATTTTCCGAAGTGACAGAAATAATTGTTCTGGTGGCGTTGCAATTTTAATTAAACAATATATAGCTTGCGAGAACATCGACATTCCACTTATTAATGGGGTTGAGAGCCTCGGGGTATCTATCAAAATATCTGATGGATCAAAATTATCGGTTGTTTCTATTTACAACCCCCTAAATCCAAAATACCAGAAAATGAATGGAATCGTTTTTCGGTTTATTAAGTGGGTCAGTCATTGTTGGGGTGATTTCAACGTTCATCATTCGGCGTGGGGTTCTGTTCATGATAGTCAGGAGGGCGTCCACTTACTTTCAGCGTCTGAGCAAAACCAATTTTTATTCTGAACGACGGGTCTCCTACCAGACTAACTCCCCTGGTCAAAATAAGTCCGCAGTTGATATCACTTTTGTTCTGGCTCAATAAGGCCCTATTGAATTGGTATACGGTGAGCGATACTTTTGGGTCTGACCATTTTGGAATCAGGTGTGATTTGTTAATACGAATTGAGAAATCAATTAGGCGCCGTTCACGTATTTTTAACACAAGTAAAGCAGATTGGGTTAGGTTTTCGGATACAATGAATCAGTACACATATACAAATACAGAGCATATCTGCTATGAAGAATTCAAAACAGTTTGTCCGAAGCTATCGAAATGAGTATTCCCAAGTATAAGGAAACGATTAACAAAATTTTTCTAAACATTGGTGGAATGAATTGTGTGAAAGTGCCATAAAAATAAAAACTTGCGTTCCAATCATATTTACAATCGTCAACTCTCGAAAATTTCTTAGCATTCAAAAATAAAGAAGCTATAGCCAGGCACACCATAAAAATGAAAAGAGAAAAGCGTGGCAAAAATTTTGTTCGACTCTAAATAATAACACACCAATCAAAGAAGTATGGAGGAATATTAAAAAAATTCGAAATATTCAGTCACAAAGCCAACCAATTTTTAAAGGGGATTGGTCTCAAGAATTTTTTTCTAAATTAACACCTCCTTGTACATTTCATCAGGAGATACAGCTCTCTCCAACTAATGATTCAGATTTTTTTTATAAACCTTTTGATTTTCATGAACTAGAAAGATCTCTGAAATCGAATTCAAATACGGCACCTGGTATTGACAATTTTCAATATTCGATGTTATATAACTTACCTTCTCGATCTAAATTCATACTTCTTCATATTTTCAACGATATATTGAGAACAGGAAATATTCCAGAAGACTGGAAAACATATATTATTGTGCCTATTCTAAAGCCAAACAAAAACCTTCCTTGGCCGATTCGTATCGGCCCATATCTTCAGGTTCTTGCCTACTGAAAACGTTTGAAAGAATGCTTAAATTTCGTTTAGAATGGTGGATGGAACACCATGGAAAATTTCCACTCTCGCAATATGGCTTCCGAAGAGGAATGTGTACAACCGACGGTCTTATTCAATTCATTAATGATGTTTATCTAACTCATACTGATGGAAAAATTTTAATGTCCATCTTTGCCGATGTTGTGGGTGCCTATGACAATGTTAGTTTGGGTGTGCTGAAACAAGAAATGATTGAAATAGGGATCAGTCCTAGACTTGCTGAGTTCATCTTTAATTTATATATAAATAGAAAAATTTTCTTGAAAATTGAAAATACTTTGGAAGGTCCAAGGTTCACCAGTCGTGGTCTTCCCCAGGGTGGCATCCTTTCACCTATTCTATTTATAATTTATTTTCACAGATTGCAAAAAATTTTCAGTAATCCAAATATCAAGTTGGTACAATTTGCTGATGATATAACTCTGTACTGTATTAACCAGAGTATAGCAGGCTGTCTTCAACTTCTCACCGTAGCAATGTCAGAATTTACATCGTTTCTACATTCACATGGTCAATCTTTATCAGATTCCAAAACGGTAATGTGTTCTTTCACCAAAAAACGCATTGAATTTCGCAATGCTTACAGAATAGGCCATCATACCTTTCAGCATAAAGAATCTGTGAAATTCTTAGGTATTTATCTAGATACAAAATTAAATTGGGGATCACATTACTTATGTCAAACAACGAGCTGAAAAACGAATTCAAATTTTAAGATACGTTTGTCACAATTATTGGGGTGCAGATCAAAATATCGCTCTGCTTTTCTATCGTAGTTTTGTTAGGTCGGTTTTTGATTATGGTTGTTTTCTTTATGGCAGTGCTACTTCCTGCAACTTGCAGAGTCTAGATGTACTGCAAAGGAAGTGTCTGAAATTGTGTATAGGCTTTCTTAAGAGTACCCCGAATGACGTGGTGTTGGCAGAATCTCAGGAACTCTCTTTGTCTCATCGCCGTGAAATCCTAGCAAGTAAGTTTCTTCTTAAAAGGATGTCAATTTCGAGTTCAGTCATATGTTCCATCCACGAACTTTTTTTAAAAACCTTGACTCACAAATTTTGGGTTGTCAAGAAAGATCCTGTTTATATAACAGCCTACAATGCATTACTACGACACTCAGAGGAACTTAATCGGGAAAATAAGCTACCCATTTTTACAATCGACTATAGTTTCTTCCTTATAGGAGTACATGTGTATATTCCTAACTACGATGTTATTTCAGTCAAAACGGATTTTATGATGTATATAGAAAAAAGATTCTCTTCCTTTCTTCACATATATACTGATGCCTCCAAAACATGCTTCTCAGCAGTCGGTGCAGCTATTTACATCCCAGTCGAAGATATAACTTCAACTTCAACTTTAAGTGAAAAATATTCCATTTTCAACGGTGAACTCTATGCTATATCAATGGCTTTGGAATATATAGAGGACAATTGGTTCAGTCTTCAACAAAAAATTCCTCATTCTTTCAGACAGTCAAAGTGCTCTCCTTTCAATAAAAAATATGAAATATGACGCCTCCTTCACATTTATTCATAAAAAAATTCTTTCTTCGTTGAATCGAATTAAACAAAACAATATTTCCGTCTGGTTCATATGGGTTAAAGCTCATGTGGGTATAATTGCCAATGAGAAAGTGGACCAAGCCGCGAAATTGGCTTCTAAGAATCGAGTCCAAATTTCGAAATGCACATCATCAGATCTTTTTTCAATATCTAAAAGAATTGTCGTTGGTAGATGGTGCAGTGAATATCAACAAAACGATAGAGGAGCCTTTTATAAGAATATCCAAAACATTCCACCATCAGTAGTTTGGTTTAAAAACGTCGGGGTTCAAGAGAATTTATTAGAATTTTTGTCGTTTAAGGAGTGGTCATGCTTTATGTCCATCCTATTTACATCGTAATGGTCTTAGGGATGACCCTTTTTGTAGCTGTGGTGAGTTCGGCAGCCTAGATCATCTAATCTTGGGTTGTAGTAATTTTCGTCACCAGTGTGTAGAAATGAACTCAAAAATCACGGAAATTATTAAAATTAACCAACCGTATAATTTAAATTTTTATTGTGTCAGAAAAACTTGAACGTGTATAAAGAACTTTATGATTATATAAGATCAGCTGATCTAAAATTCTAATACTTGTGTTAATTCCTATGTATTACCTATCCTCGTGTTTATTTTTGTCCTACAATCCGTGGCTTGATTCTGTATGTGTATGAAGATCAAAATCGCCTTGACGAGCCCCTTGGCGTTATGTATCCCTGTCTATCCTCTGAGTAATTGCATCATCTAATCTTGTTCGCCAATGGGAAGGGTTTAGTTTTGTGGATCACTGATCAATGTATAATCGCACGGTTCCTTTAATTAATTTAGTCAAATTTTATTGCATATGATGGCTAATGACTTCAGTCAAAGCCAATTCAGGTCTCTCTGTATTAGAGACCATTTTGATTTAAAAAAAAAATACTGAACATTAGACAGATTTTTGCGTATGAGTCACTTCAATACCATTATGAAACATTCAATCAAAAATATCTCATTAGCACAAGAATCAGAAATAGGAATATAATCCTACCTAAAATAAACAAGACAGTACGATACAAGGATAGTTATATCAAGGCTCTTAAACTATTTAATGATCTTCCTGATGATTTAAAGGCTCTAAAAACCACGACAGGTTCTTATAAGAAAAAATTAAAACAATATATTGAAAATTTTGTATCTTTGTAACAGGAGAGAGATAGAATTGAGTTTTGGAGTTTGGGGACTTTGTTGTTTCAATATGGGAAATGATTTTAGAATTTATAATATTTAAAATTTTTGGTATAGGGGTATTTGGGTTTTTCTTAAACGTCTGAAGTAGATAGTTAAGTCAGTATTTAAGTGCGTTCAGTTAATTTATTGTTTTAGTTTTTGTAAAGAACCTGTATATATATTCTAAAATTTAAGAAATGAAACAAATTGTAAATATTAACATAAGCTCTACTAAGCTGGGATGACCAGAGGATAATTTCCCAATTCATAATTTTATTTCAAATACCATCATAAAATTTATTATTTTATCACCATAGGGATGCAATGAATGTCCCTTTAACAGCTTGGTACAATAAGACGGAAGAGGTTTATTAGTCTAGGGTTTGCCCAGTTATGTAGTACCACATTTTTGATATTTGTTTGCAATATTTCTGAAATATTCTTATTCTTATTTTTTCAAACCAATGAAATGTGTGCATCCCTACCTAAATGTTAAGTCCAACCTTAGTTTCAGGAAGACATTAGAGATGTGTGTGTATACCAGACCAGGCAGAATGATTTTTAAGATATTATAAAACGTGTAAAATCTAAACAAAATAAATTAAGTTAGTACAGCAGTGCTTCAATTTTAATTAAAACAACCATTACTGAAATAAATCAAGTGCAATATTATTAATACAAAACAAAACAATTCAATTCGCTTTAAGAGGAAATCAACGGTTAAGTTGTGATACTCCTGCGATCTTCAACAGTTCTAGTTATGGTTGATTCTTTAGCCTTATTTTTCTGTAGTTTTCATGACTCACATAGACAATTCAATATTGAGCATGCCGCGACGATGCCAAAGTGTCATTAATAACAGAGGTGGACCTTCTGGGTACTGAAAAATATAAGTGCTTCCATATCGTTTCGAAAATATTAGTTCAGAATTTTTTTTGTGTTTTTCACCAAATTTCGTCATTTTCAAATTTCATTTTTTTATAATAGGTGCTTTGGAGAAGTCAAATATTATTTTGTTTTCTTGAGAATACATTATATACAATACATCCTAACAAAACCGAAAGATTTCTATAAATTCGAATCATCAAATTCATATTTTAAAGATATTGGTAAGTGTTCCCTAGACTTTTTGAGGTGTTTATCTAAAACTGATATATCTCTCTCTAATAAAGGAATTACATTGTTCTGTCTCCAGCAATATTATGTAGCTGAACGGTGCTGTTTTTTGATTGTGTTAACAAGCTTAAGTGACCATGTATCATTGTTCTTATGAGTGATTATTTCTGAAAATCAATAGTGAAAATTCTTTACTATAAATTAAAACAATGCCTAGGCATTTGGTAAATATAATTCTATATAAGAATATATTTTTGGGTGCAATAATTGCTTATACATAAAGATTATATCACTATAATAAAAAAAAAATTCCCAAATTTTTCATTAAATTAAACAAGAATCACATAGAAATAATATATGGGAGATGTCAACCCAAATTTCTGGGTCCATAATGAATCTAGAACATCTATAGTTCAAAATCGGCATCACTTAGAAGACCGAACCTGGCCATCGGGGTACTCTCGGTCAAACAGAGGAGAAATTGTTTTGTTGAGTTTGAATATTGAAGGGGTTTTGCCAGATTATACTTCAAAATATATATAAATATATATGACATTAGTCATAATTTAAATAAAAATGTCAAAAAAATTTTGCATAATTTACTAAAGTTCCACGTAGAAATAATATATGGGAGATGTTAACCCAAATTTCTGGGTCCATAATGAATCTAGAACATCTATAGTTCAAAATCGGCATCACTTAGAAGACCGAACCTGGCCATCTGGGCTCTCTCGGTCAAACAGAGGGGGAATTGTTTTGTTGAGTTTAAATATTGAAGGGATTTTCAAGGATAAATACGATTATTCTTCAAAATTGGCAAGCAAGAACAAGGTGGAAGTGATTATGCTTCAGGAGACTCACACTGCGACGGAAGAACATCTCCGCGAAAGAAAAAATATCCCAGGTTATGTACTTTTTGATTATCTCCTTAGTCCTATTTATGGCCTTGATTGCTATGTAAAATCTTCATCGTTCAATCATATTAAACTTGTACAGAAGGGTACGTTGAGTGGTGTTTTCTATATTGCGTTCAAATTTTTTGATGTGTTTGTCGTTAATATTTATAAACCTCCTGGCGAAATCTGGCTCATCAATTTCGGTATTGTTTTTCCTCACCCTGCTATCTATTGTGATGACAATTGCCATCTCAATCAATGGGATTATACAGAAAACGACAGGAGTGGTATTTCATTAGTTGAATGGATGTAAACAAATATTTTTCAACTTGTATTCGATGCGAAGGCAAAGGGCCCTTTTCATTTTGCCAGATGGAATAGCGACTATAATCCTGATCTTTGTCTGGTTTCTAACGACTCTGAATTGTTTCCTCTTCCTGTTCTTCGTAAAGTACTTTCAGTTTTTCCTCACAGTCAACACAGGCCAGTTATTATTTCGTTAGGTTTTCAATTTGCATTTGCAGATTCATTAGAAAAACCAAGATGGAATTTCAAAAAAGCTCGTTGGATTGATTTCACTAACAGGTACATAGTGATTTGAGATGACTTCCCGACTTGGGTAGAAATTATTTCTACTAGGTACTGAAAAATATGAGTGCTTCCATATCTTTTCGAAAATATTAGTTCAGGATTTTTTTTTGTGTTTACCAAATTTCGTCATTTTCAAATTTCAAATTTTTTTTATAATAGGTGCTTTGGAGAAGTCAAATATTAATGGGATAAAAAGCACAAGGTTTAACTTTAATCTACACTTTATTTGAAAAATTCGACAACGTTTCGCTGACACAGCAGCTTTATCAAGAATGACAAACAGAATGAAGAGTATGGTATTATAAACAAATCGTAGAACAAGTTGGATGAATAACAGGAAAATCCACACCGAGCCATTGTACAGTTAGTATGAAAGGTAATAAAAACTAATTAAACAAGTTAAGTAGGGGTGAATAGTTCACATCTACCTGCTCATTCAAAAGCTTGTCCGAATGTTTGTATCCATTTATTTCTAATGCTTCTAGGAGATCTAATTTATCTATAGTTGTATCAGTATGTGTAGGTTTACGAAAGACCGAAACCAACACATACTGATACAATTATACATAACTACTCATTACATCCAATTCAATACAAAGTTGCAGCTTTAAACAGCATGGTACATCGGTTACTCAATTAACCTTTATCAGTAGAAGATTATAATAAAGAGTTAAACATCATCAAACAGATAGCCATTAATAATTCATATAATTCCGATATGATAGATCTAATCATTCGTAAAAACTGTATCAGAAAGCAATAAATGAAGTATATCCTATTCATAAAGACTATAAAATATTCAACAGTTTAACATTCTGCGGTTCTGCAAGTACAAATATTAAATCCTTTCTCGTCAAACAAAATCTTAATATAACTGTCAAAACTTCTAATAACTTAGGTAAACATATTAAAAATAATAAATCTCGTGTTGAAAAATCAAGTAAATCAGGAATCTATAAACTCAATTGCGGTTCTTGTGATAAAATTTATATCGGTAGGACCTATAGAAGTTTTGGCATAAGAATATCTGAACATAAACGTAGCTTCGATAAAATAAATCTGATTCAAATTATTCAAACCACCCAATAAAAGAAAACCATTCATTCAATGAAAACTTTGACATATTACATATAAAATCAAAAGTTCAAAATTAGATCTCCTAGAAGCATTAGAAATAAATAGATACAAACATTCGGACAAGCTTTTGAATGAGCAGATAGATGTGAATTATTCACCCCTACTTAACTTGTTTAATTTTTAATTATCTTTCATACTAACTGTACAATGGCTCGGTGTGGATTTTCTTGTTATTCATCCAACTTGTTCTACGATTTGTTTATAATACCATACTCTTCATTCTGTTTTTCATTCTTGATGAAGCTGCTGTGTCAGGGAAAGGTCGTCGAATTTCCTCAAATAAAGTGTAGTTTAAAGTTAAACCTTGTGTTTTTTATCTCATTTATATCATGGATCTACATCAAGTAACGGCCTCCACAATTCAAAAGTCAAATATTATTTTGTTTTCTTGAGAATACATTATAAGTATACAATACATTCTAACAAAAACCGAAAGATTTCTATAAATTCGAATCATCAAATTCATATCAACAGGTAACGGTGGTCGGATCGGATATACAGTTTATTATTGCTATAAATTAAAATCCATCACACACTCACCGATGTAACGGATGATGGCGGAGGAACTCGAGAGTAGGTCTGTGAAGGAATTAATTGTGGAAATTACCAAATTAAGGACAGAACTTAAAGAATTGATTTCTTCTTCAGAAGCAAACATCGTCTCAAAATTGGGACCATTGCAACAAAAGATTGAACAGGTGGAGAAGGAGAACGTTGAATTGAGAGAAAAGTCGAAAAATTAGAGAGAAATACTCGAAAGAGGAATATAGTCATTTTCGGTCTTGATAAGGCTCCGTCTGATTTATCGTATGAGTTTGTGAGGATTCACTCGCGTCTCTTTTCGGGGTGGAAATTGAAAATTCGGACGTATCCGACTTCTACCCGCTTGGAAAACATCAGAATTGTCCAGTCAAGGTGGAATTCACAACATACCGGAAGAAAAAGGAAATAATCTCCAAGGAACCCTATTGAAGGGCACCACTATAGCTATAGCGAATGATTTAACTCCTCTACAAAGAGAGAAAGATAAAATTTTGCGGAAACACTTAGCTAAGGCAAAATCTGTTCAAGGTACAGAAGCATATATAAAAGGAGGAAAGCTGATCAAAAACAAAAAAACCTATACAGTCGAAGAACTTGAAGCTTCAACAGATAGTGAATGCGACGACGTTGAACCTACTACACAAAAACATTCTCTGGACCTGATTGATGATAGTGCTCTATGCAGTTCGAGAAGAAAATTAATAAGGACGAATATTCAACCAACTAAATCGAGCTCAAGAATAGCGTCTAAACAAAATAAATGAAAAGGAAAGAATAAAAAAAAAAAATATATATATATATATATATATATATATATATATATATATATATGTATATATATGTGTATATATAATTAAATAAAAAAAAAAAAACATAATTAAAAAAGAAACGAGTACAAGGAAACTAAAGCATGAAGTTCAACCAGAGTATATAACTCATCTTTCCAAAAATGGATCCGTATATCAGAGAGTACCGAGTGAACACCCCGAATACTAGAAAACTGGAGAATATAACCGATCTAAAGAATTCTGCAATAAGTGAATATTTCAAGATATATCACAGTAACATCCGAAGTGTGGGAAGAATATCGATGAATGCAAAATTCTGTTAGAAACTAGCCCATACAGATTCCATGTAGTTGTCCTAACCGAAACTTTTCAGGTGAAGGATCTCGGAATTTTCGGTATTCCTGGGTATTCGATTGTTTATAGCAATGGCACTTTTAATAAAAACGATGGAGTGATTGTATACGTTAGTAATGATCTTAGTTTCGAATCTGAAATTATTAAGCTTGATCAAATCACAGCTGTAGAAATTTTAATAAAACTTCCTAATAATAGTATAAAAATAACGTGTATATATCGGTCTCCAGATTCATGTCCTTATATATTCAATAGAACTTTACTGAACTACCTAGAACAAACAAAAGTTACTGATTATCACGTGATTACTGGAGATATAAATCTGGACATATTGCAGACCGAAGACTTTGTTGAAGAATACAAAAATATTTTGAGTTCTTGCGGTTTTGATTCGTATATCAACGAGGTCACTCGTCCAGCAAGTGGTACCTGCTTGGACCATTTCTTTATGAGGGAAAAAGGCAAATATGTGGGAATCATCATTCTGCTTTTATTGTACAAAGTGGTATTACCGACCACTATCCAATAATATTGAATATCGATGCAAATGTACCCCCTCTCAAAAAGAGCTGATGGAGTCAAAAATTCATAGACTACGATACCCTGAAGGTTGATTTGAGGAATATTGACTGGTTTTATAGTCATTCAAAAACGTCAATGAATTCACGAAGTTATTCATTGAGAAATTAACGCACTGTATAAATAAAAATACAAAAATAATACATTTCAGCAGAAGAAAGTTTGGTAAAACAGAATGGATAACATCTGGCATACTGAAATCTGTAAATAAAAAATGAATTATATAAAAACTTGCCAAAGATCCAGGCAATGCTATTCTCAAAAAACAATATACTAATTATCGGAATACACTACATAAATTAATAGCACAAGCTAAAAAGGAACATTTCCAAAAATACTTACACATGAATAGATCCAAAAGCAATGCTCTGTGGAAGTACGTCAACAATATATGCAATCAATCCAGACCTGAAACAAAAATAGAGTCCATGATAAGAGCAGATGGAGAGCTGACTGATGAAATCAGTGAAATTGCAGAAGAATTCGTTGAATATTATAGTGAATTAGGAGAAAAGTATTCAAAGAAAATAAAAGATCCGGAATCATTTGAGGAGAGGGAGGATTTTGTAAACAAGACAATATTTCTGTATCCTACAGATCCAGAAGAAGTAAAAAAGATTACAAGTGAACTCAAGGATCGTAGAGCTGCAGGACAAGATGGCATAAAATCTGAAGTTCTTAAAAGAGTAAGCAACGAAATAGCTCACCCCATTTCCCACTTGGTTAATCTATGTTTTGAAACTGGCACATTCCCAGATCTTTTAAAGATTGGTATAATTAAGCCCTTATACAAATCTGGAGATAAAATCTTGATGGAGAACTATAGACCGATCTCTTTGATGTCAAACGTAGGAAAAATAGTTGAAAAAATTTTGAAGAAACGAATAACAGAATTTCTTGACGAACATAATGTTATTTCTTTCAATCAGTATGGATTCAGACAGGGAAAATCTACCGAGGATGCAATTGGAGAGCTAACTCAAGATATTTATAAATGGTTGGATGAAAAAAAGCCTGCCCTGTGTATCTTCGTGGATTTAGCGAAAGCTTTCGATACTGTATCACATAAGAAACTTCTGAGAAAGCTGCATGTTTGTGGTTTCCGAGGAAGAGCATATAATTTACTTGAAAGCTACCTTAACAATAGGAAACAGTGTGTCGAGATTGAAAATGAAAGAAGCTCTATGAGAGAAATAAAATTCGGAGTACCACAAGGAACCGTGTTGGGGCCTTTACTTTTATTATTTATATGAATAGTCTTCTCAAACTCAAAAGTAAAGGAAAATTATCAGCTTCGCCGATGATACCGTAATAACGTATGAGGGCAACTCTTGGCAAAGTTTAAAAGATACAGTTGAAAATGATTTCTGTAGAATAAAAAATGGTTTCAATTCAATCAATTAACCTTAAATATAAGTAAAACAAAATACTTACCCTTCTCCTCCTACGGCACTGGACTGCCTAATATGGGTGACCTTCATGTCGAAGATATCAAGATACCTGAAACTAGAAATATAAAATATCTGGGGATTGTATTGGATCGTAACTTAAAATGGGATGAACAAGTCGACTGGTTGGTAAAAAATTACGGGGACTCACTTATAAATTTAAATATTTGAAAAACTACCTAAGTATCACAGACTTGAAGAAGCTATATTTTTCGCTGGTGCAATCACAGCTTGCATATGGAATCATAGGATGGGGTGGCGCGTATGACTGTTACATCAAAAAAATTGAAAGGATGCAGAAATATATACTTAAGATAATTTACGGCAAACCACTCACCTACTCAAGTAATGAACTGTATGCTGAGGCTAATATTTTGGATGTTCGACAGTTATTTGCAATGCAAATTGTTATTTCAGTTTACAGAGGAAAAATAAACTTAACTGTAGCAGACCATCCCTACTCCACCAGGAATAAAGAGCACATCAGACCGAAGGCTAGTAAAACAATCGGGAAGAGAGTGTACACCTATCTAGCACCAAGGATATACGACCTATTACCGACAGGAGCCAAAAATCAAAAACTTAAATCAGTTCAAAAGACAATCAAACTTCTGGATTAGGGATTGCGGACGAGGAAAAATTAATAAAATCATAAACCAGTTTTACTAAAAACAATGAAATTGCGATTCAAGTGAAACCTAAAAGTGACAATTTAAAACCCAAAAATGACAGTCTAATGCCTGGACAACTAACCCTGAAAGAGACAATTTTACCCTGATGAGACAAAATAACCCAAATAGTGACAAATTAACCCAATTGCGACATATTAACCAGGACATAAAAAGTATGTGATAATAAGAACAAACTGTACTAAAAAGTTCAACAGATTGTGATCGCGTACAGAAGGATTATATCCATCTCTGCGATTTCCTATCGTTTATTCGGGAAACCTATCAAATGTAATAATAAACATATCTAAGAATGTAAAGCCATGTACCTACTTACCTTCTTGAATAAACTATGTTATTATTATATTATATTATTATATTTTGAAGATATTGGTAAGTGTTCCTAGACTTTTTGAGGTGTTTATATATATATATATATATATATATATATATATATATATATATATATATATATATATATATATATATATATATATATATATATATATATATATATAGTGGGTATTATGAAGTACTTAGAAAGAAAAGTTGAAAGCATACATTTTCGACCATAAATTAAACAACTGATAAAGACCCAAATTACGTTGAATGAACAAACTTGAAAAGCTTCCTGAAATTTTTCGTTATTCAGTGATTCAACTGGAATCATAAATCAGAAAACTATTTCTATGAAACATGAGAATCTGAATTTCCCATTTAATCACAGTCGCTAAGAGAATAATACGAAACAGTTGTTGAGGTTTGAAAAAAAATCGTTTTCCGCTTGGCAAAGTATCTCAATAATTAGCGTAATTACTATAAACCAGACTGAAACAATTCTCAGTTTTGAGAGCGAAAGTACAAAGTGAAAATGCCGGCAAAAACGTTTAACCATCTACGCTTTTAATGTAAAACATTTACTTCAGTAATTTATTTGTACTTCTTGTCTCAACAAATAGTTGCTCTTGTTAAACGTATGTTTACGACAGAGAAAATATAAGTGATAAGAGTATGAAAATTGAGCAAAAGTAGGTGAGGATAATGTTAACTCCTATAATTGAATATTTTTAGCATTATTTCAACCACAGAAGAAAGTTCCAGAGATACAGAGTAAATGATTGTTCATTTTGTTCGGTTCAATAGTTCAAAGCATTTTAGTTTTCGACAGGTCCCCGTGAGATCTACTGGCGCTTGTGTGCAAAAAAGGATTTTGGCGCACCTTATGGCATTTTTTTATTTTTTTTAAGGTAGGAGGTAAGTAGGTTGGTGCTTGAAGTAAAGCAAAAACTGAACTTAAGAAGTCAGATTTATTTGTAGACTAAAATATCAAAATGAAACAAACAGAACAAAATCATAACAAAATAAATTCTTGTTCACACCCAACTTAAAATATTTAGTTCAGTAATGGGATACATACACATTGACTCGTTGTTTATGAATACAAGAAAATAACCTAAAACTAAAAATCACATTTTTTAGGAACAAATAACAGAAATATTACCTAATGTTTACATATATAAATATATATATATATATATATATATATATATATATATATATATATATATATATATATATATATATTTATATAGGGGTTTCGCCCCGACGAGTTGCCCATATATCTATTCATGCAATCAAACTGATTTCATGAAAATATAAATCCACCACCCGGTAATTAATACCATTGCCAGGCAATGATTATAATCAAAACATATCCTGGAATAATTATATATTAGGATAACGTTAAATGTTATGAGAATATATCAATCTACCAGAATATATACATACTATAGCATCATCAGACAATGATATCAATGTACCAACGAGTAGTGTCAGAGGCTTTCTCCCCGGAAAAATCCAGTGTACGGACCTTAGTCAAGTAACACTGAATGTTACTCATTAATAGTTTCCTTTGTGTGAAGTGGTGAACGATCGAATAGAATACTACTCTGAATATAAATATGACAAAATTGTCAGTTAATTATATTACATTTATATAAACAAATAAATAAAATATGAAATGAGATTCTGAGCAGTATAAACTGAAGAGAAAACCTATGACTCTACCTCATTATTTTTTTCGGAAAGAAACCTACGAAGAATATTACAAGTTTTGATGACTGTTATCTTTTGTAACTGTTCAAACAAATTTTTCTTCAGGCCCAAAATCTCAATACTTTTGTGAAGATTCCTAGGAATAACACCTGTTGTGGAAATAATAATCGGTAGAATAAAAATTTTCTTCATTTTCCACATTTTTTAAATCCCGTCGCCAAGCATCATATATTTAGAAATTTTTTCATTGTATTTATTTTGTATATTATGTGTGTCGGGTATAGCAATATCAATTATATATGTTATTTGATTCTGTTTATCAGTAAGAATGATATCTGGTCTATTGTGTTTTACAGCTCTGTTGCAAAGAATTGTTTTATCAAAAGAAAGTTTATATTTGTCATTTTCACAAATAATCTCAGGTTCATATTTGTGAAATTTTTTCTTTTGGGAATTAGGTCATGTTTAATTCCTAGATTAAAATGAATAATATTAGCGACGGCATTATGTCTTTCTAAATAATCCGTTGAAGCAAGGACTGAGCAAGATGATAATATATGAAAAACTGTTTCTGAAGAACAGAAACATTTACGGCAAGAATCATCTATATTTTGTTTGATGATGTGTGTTCTATAATTCCTCGTGAAAACAACCTGATCCTGGAGCGCAATTGCCAAGCCTTCTGTTTCAGCAAACAATTCTCCAGATACTAACCATTTATTCGATGCGATTTCATCAATATAATCATTTTTCAATTCTTCAGGGTGCTTTCCGTGTAATTCCTTCTGCATCCAACTTTCTCTTTTAGAATTATCATCAAATATATCAAAATCTACCTTTTGCATTGTCAAGTTCAGAGGTGTAAGATTATAATCTGAAGCAACAACAATATCATGTAATTTAGACGTTCTCTGTTTATCATGAAAATGGGAACGTAGATGAAAAATCTGTTTACTATGAAGATTATTCAAATCAGTTAATCCACGACTTCCAAGATGTCTAGGTAGTGTAACTCTCTGAACAGCTGACTTTGGGTGGTGATTATGATATTTACAAAGCATTTTCTTCGTTTGACATTGTAATTCATTTAGATCAGTTTTAGACGATTTAATAATTCCAAAAGAAGATGTAAGAATAAAAACTGCATAGGAGTTGATAGCTCTGAAAAGGTTTTTACTAGTTAAATGACTCTTGATGATAATTCTAAGTCTTTTGTAATATGAACTTCTAATATTTTCGTTAGTGCTGCTATGGTTAATTGTCTTCTCTTGACAAAATACAAGATATTTATATGTATCTCCTTGATGCATTGGCTCGATTTCGATATTGGAGATCTTTATATAATCAGAGGTGATCTTTCCTTTTTCAACAGAAAGATTTTTACATTTTGGAAGCCCAAATTTCATATGAATATCATTGGAATAGTTGAAAGTTATCTCAAGTAGACTTTTAAATGAGATCTGATTCCGCCATATAATTCAATATCATCTAAACAAATTAAGTGACTTAAGTTGAATTCAGTTGATAGACTCTTTATTTTGAAGCCGAAACTAGTAGCATTTAATTCATGAGATAATGGATTAAGGCAAAGACAAAACCAAAGAGCACTTAAAGAATCACCTTGAAAAATGCCTCTTTTGATTGGAATTACTTCGGATTGTTTTGAAATATTTAAATGAAGATTAGTTCTCCAATTTCTCATTACAAATTCAAGAAAAACACGAAGTGTCTTATCAATTTTATAAATTTCCAAAATTTCTTGAAGCCATGAATGGGGAGAACTATCAAAAGCCTTTTGGTAATCAATGAAGGCTGTATGAATATTTCTCTTCTTAGTTTGAGCTTGATTCAAAGCAACAGAATCAATTACAAGTTGCTCTTTAGTACCAAGGAGTTTTTTCTACATCCTTTTTGTTGTTCGGAAACAATAATATATATATATATATATATATATATATATATATATATATATATATATATATATATTATTGTTTCCGAGAAAAGAACAAAATATTTTAAAGGCCATCAAAAGTTATTTTTACAAAAGCAGATAAGGGTAATACTGTTATTGCGTTAAATAAAATGACTACCTATTTAAAACTCTAAATTTCATTTCGTCCGAAAACTATACAATTTTAAACAAAGATCCAACTATTACATTCCAAAAAATATTAAAATTGCAATAAATGACGCAAAATCTTTAATTAAAGCAATAGATGAATACAAATTAATTTTATCAAACCCTCAACCACCTCAACTGTATTCACTCATTAAATTGCATAAAGTAAATAACCCCGTTAGACCTGTCGTATCTTACGTTACAGCCCCAGCCGTTAAAATGTCGCACTACCTTATAGATATCATTAAAAATTATTGTTCATTCAAATCAAAATTTTCTATAAAAAATTCTTTCGAATTGATAAATAACATAAGAAACGTTAACCTACCACCTAACGCAAAAGTTATTTCGTTTGATGTTGAGAATTTATAGCCAAGTGTTCCTCCAGGTGATGTCAAAATATTAATCGAAAACATGTTGAATTCGAATCATATTAACCACATAATTAAATCAGAAATATTGAATCTGTTGGAAGTTTGCATTGAACAAAATTATTTTCCTTTCAACAACATCTATAACAGTAGTGAAAATGGTTTGATCATGGGAAATCCTTTGAGTCCACTTTTAGCAGAGATTTTTATGAATAATATTGAACTGAAAATTCATACACATCCACTCATTTCCAAATTCCTTTATTGGTATAGATATGTTGACGACATCTTAGTATGTTTCATTGGAACTACTCGTCAATTAGACTTATTTCTTAATTTCATTAATTCCATCCATTTGAACATTAAATTCACGATAGAAATTGAACAGAACGATTCCATTAATTTATGGACTTGAAAATCACTAAACAAAATAATAATCATGTTTTTTCGGTCTTTCGTAAACCAACACATACTGATACAATTATACATAACTACTCATTACATCCAATTCAACACAAAGTTGCAGCTTTAAACAGCATGGTACATCGGTTACTCAATTTACCTTTATCAGTAGAAGATTATAATAAAGAATTAAACATCATCAAACAGATAGCCATTAATAATTCATATAATCCGGATATGATAGATCTAATCATTCGTAAAAACTGTATCAGAAAGCAATAAATGAAGTATATCCTATTCATAAAGACTATAAAATATTCAACAGTTTAACATTCTGCGGTTCTGCAAGTACAAATATTAAATCCTTTCTCGTCAAACAAAATCTTAATATAACTTTCAAAACTTCTAATAACTTAGGTAAACATATTAAAAATAATAAATCTCGTGTTGAAAAATCAAGTAAATCAGGAATCTATAAACTCAATTGCGGTTCTTGTGATAAAATTTATATCGGTAGGACCTATAGGAGTTTTGGCATAAGAACATCTGAACATAAACGTAGCTTCGATAAAAATAAATCGGATTCAAACTATTCAAACCACCTAATAAAAGAAAACCATTCATTCAATAAAAACTTTGACATATTACATATAAATTGAAAATTAGATCTCCTAGAAGCATTAGAAATAAATAGATACAAACATTCGGACAAGCTTTTGAATGAGCAGGTAGATGTGAATTATTCACCCCAACTTAACTTGTTTAATTAGTTTTTATTACCTTTCATACTAACTGTACAATGGCTCGGTGTGGATTTTCCTGTTATTCATCCAACTTGTTCTACGATTTGTTTATAATACCATACTCTTCATTCTGTTCGTCATTCTTGATAAAGCTGCTGTGTCAGCGAAACGTCGTCGAATTTCTTCAAATAAAGTATAGATTAAAGTTAAACCTTGTGTTTTTTATCTCATTGTTGAATATCCTTTCCTACACCCTTCATCATCATCGTCTACTAGAGCCACACAGTAGTGGTACAGTCCGATCAGATGTCATGCTCTTTTCTTCATCATTAATTTTCAAACAACCTTTTTGTTTTCTTTGTGCTACATTCAAAATGAGTAGTTATGAAATGCATTAAAAACTAAAAATTCTCGACAGTTCGATATAAAAAAATATTTCAATACCTAGGACATTATAATTTAATGTTTCCTTATGTATTCGTAGACGATAGATTGCGATTTCATTAATTTCAAACGAGGAAATATAAAAATCATTCAATAATTGCATAATTGAATATATAATACGTAAAGCAAATAACACTACTTCTCAATCAATTTCTACAATCCTTTCACTTTCAATTCAACAAACACTTGATAGTTCAATGATTTTCAATGGTAGTGAACTTGAACGAATCGTCGAATGAACAAAAATGCATACTTTCCAACATGGTCACTTTCAAGATATACAAATCAAGTATGGTCACGCCTAAAGCTTCACTAATTATGAAACAAGATCAAATACTTCGGATAAGAATTAGCCGGTATTACCGGAAAATTTATTCTTTCTTCCTCATCGTGTTTTATAACTTCCACAATGCATTTCCCTTTTAAAACAAGAAACGCAGTTAACATTGACTATGACGTGCGTGGTTACGCAAAACTTACCAAGCCCTCTTATCAGAATCTCTAGAATGTCATTCCATAATGAATATGTCAAAAGAAACCAGCTTGAGCACACATGTGCTCTTTCTATCATAAATTCAACGTTTTCGACATGATTAGGACTAACTATTAGGGGACATCGGGGAGAGTTGACTATGTTAACGAAAGTTTTTTTTTCATATTTTATTGCCATACAAAATTCGATGTTTTTTCATGGCATGTACATGTTTCTTTCATGAAAAATAAAACGAAAGAAATCATTCAGTCAAAAAGTATTTTCCTGATTTTCTTTCTTTGATTCAGTTAATTGATATGGGATATGAAATTCAATGAAATATCTAGAGTGGCATCAAATTATACTACAAATGATACTCATAGAAACTAAAGTAAAACTAATAATGGAAAACGTATTTTTGGAAAATATCAAAAAACCTATTAATGACCTAATAGCATTTTGATCCATTTCGTTTCAAAGCCAATCCCATAAAAACTAACTAACTTGCCAAAAAAAAAAACAGGAGAAAACAGTAGGTAGTAAAGAAGGCAGATTGCATTCTTTTGCTTATATAATTGTAACAATAAGCAATTTTCTTAGTTACCAGAACCCACATATTTTCAATAAAATAAAACTAAAGTATAAATAGGAAAAAACACAAGGTTTAACTTTAATCTACACTTTATTTGAAAAAAATTCGACGACGTTTCGCTGACACAGCAGCTTTATCAAGAATGACAAACAGAATGAAGAGTATTGTATTATATACAAATCGTAGAACAAGTTGGATGAATAACAGGAAAATCCACACCGAACCATTGTACAGTTAGTATGAAAGGTAATAAAAACTAATTAAACAAGTTAAGTAGGGTGAATAATTCACGTCTACCTGCTCATTCAAAAGCTTGTCCGAATGTTTGTATCTATTTATTTCTAATGCTTCTAGGAGATCTAATTTTGAACTTTTGATTTTATATGTAAAATGTCAAAGTTTTTATTGAATGAATGGTTTTCTTTTATTAGGTGGTTTGAATAATTTGAAATAAGATCTAATCATTCGTAAAAACTGTATCAGAAAGCAATATATGAAGTATATCCTATTCATCATAAAGACTATAAAATATTCAACAGTTTAACATTCTGCGGTTCTGCAAGTACAAATATTAAATCCTTTCTCGTCAAACAAAATCTTAATATAGCTTTCAAAACTTCTAATAACTTAGGTAAACATATTAAAATAATAAATCTCGTGTTGAAAAATCAAGTCAATCAGGAATCTATAAACTCAATTGCGGTTCTTGTGATAAAATTTATATCGGTAGGACCTATAGGAGTTTTGGCATAAGAACATCTGAACATAAACGTAGCTTCGATAAAAATAAATCTGATTCAAATTATTCAAACTACCTAATAAAAGAAAACCATTCATTCAATAAAACTTGACATATTACATATAAAATCAAAAAGTCCAAAATTAGATCTCCTAGTTTTCATTACCTTTCATACTAACTGTACAATGGCTCGGTGTGGATTTTCCTGTTATTCATTCAACTTGTTCTACAATTTGTTTTTATACCATATTCTTCATTCTGTTTGTCATTCTTGATAAAGCTGCTGTGTCAGCGAAACGTCGTCGAATTGTTTTCAAATAAAGTGTAGATTAAAGTTAAACCTTGTGTTTTTTATCTTATTTATATCATGGATCTACATCAAGTAACGGCCTCCACAATTCAAAAAAAAAACTAAAGTATTTAGATTTTCACTATATTAACAAAACTATGACCTGTTTCGCCAATCTATTGGAAATTTCAGAGATCAACAAAGAAAAGAATTCAGGTAGGTTACTTAATAGTCAATTAGATCTAAATCCTTCTCCTTTACTTAATCTTTTCAATTCATAAAGTAAGCAACTCCGATGGGTTTTCCAACATACCTCTTGTACCTATTGTAATATTAAGTAGGAAACAAGACTAATATATAAGGAATAACTCTGTTCATTAGTTTGTATCTATCTGATGAAGCCACAGTGTGGTGAAACCGGTCATAGTTTTGTTAATATAGTGAAAATCTAAATATATTATTATTAATATTTCATTGAAAATATGTATATCCATTTTCATCAAGTAACGACCTCCTCAATCAATAAAAAAAAGAACTCACATGCATCATTAAATTAATCATCACAACAACAAAAAACAAAGTAAAATTATTTTTCACTTTCATTCTCAATTGACTTATCTTCAGTATTTTCACACTTCTTCTTTCTAAAATCTTCTTTTAAAATCATACATGTTTTTGTTAAATTTCTTCATGTGCCTTTCTGTGGCTTCGAATGACAATAACAATCGGTTATTTCGGATTTACTGTGTAATACTCCTTCAATAGTTCTCTTGCATAATTTGGTTTTCGTAATATTTATAGCAGAAAGTAACCTTTTCACGGTAGCGTTGCTATGTGGTAGGCACAAAAGTTTTTTGAACAATTTATACAATGTGTGTGTGAAACTACATGTTTCAAAAAGTCGATATTATCGGGTATACCATCTGTCTCTATCAGCTGTGTACACCTAGTTTTTCCCCGCGATCTTCTGGATGTTATCTCTCCATCTGAGCTGTGGTCTTCCTACGCTTCTTTTGGTAGTTCTTGGTCTCCATGCGAGCAGTTTGTTGGCCCATTTCGATGGTTCTTGCCTGGTTACTTGGCCAGCAAATCTCCATTTCAATTGTGCTATCCTTCTTAGCACGTAAGTCCCTCCAGTCCTCCCTCTAATGTCCTCATTCCTCACTCTATCTCTCAATGAAATCGATATCATGGTTTTCTCCATAGGTGGTTGTAAAACTTTTAATTTATTAGCTGATCTTCGAGTTAGAGATATCGTTTCAAGGCCATATGTAAGGACAGCAAGAACACACGAATCGAAGACTTTTTTTTAAGGTTAAGAGGAATATTTCGGGACTCAAAAACAAAGCCCAGTTTTCCACCCACCCACTCTCCTGGAAATTTCACAGGTTTGATTTTCTTTCCCAAGTTTTATTTTATGGCCTAGATATATGTATTCGGTCACATTTTCTATCACCTGATTTTCAATCGAAATGTGTATGTTTTCTGCACTCAGAATTTTGGTTTTATTCAGGTTAATTCGAAGGCCGACTTCTCTAGATTTTTGGTGCGGTTCTTCTAGCATGGTTTTGAGTTCTTCAGGGTTTGTATTAATAAGAACTATATCGTCTGCAAACCTCAGATGGTTTAAATGTACTCCATCGATGTTGATTCCTTTTTTGTTCCATTCTGAACCTTTGAAGACTTCTTCTAGGGCCAGCGTAAATAATTTCGGAGAAATAGTGTCGCCTTGACGAACTCCCCTCTCTATGCGGATTCTATCTGTTATCTTGTTCTCATCCAAATGAATTGTGATGAAAGCATGATCATAAATGTATTTCAGCAAATCCGAGTACCCAGAGTCGACTTTTGCATTATCTAAAGATCTAATTATTGCCCACATTTCTATAAGATCGAAAGCTCTCTGGAAGTCTATAAAAGCCAAGTAGATGGGAATATTGTATTTGGTACACTTCTCGATGAGAGTACGAATTGCTTGTAAATGATCAATGGTGTTGTAACCTGCTTGGAATCCGGCTTGCTCTACAGGTTGGTATAGATCTAATTTGTGGGTGAGTCTATTTGTGACAATTTTAGTGAGCAGCTTGTACAGGTGTGGAAGAAGGCTGATGGGCCGAAAGTTCTCCAGGTTGTTCTCATCCCCTTTTTTGAGAAGAAGAATTACTTCAGCATTTCGCCAGATTTGTGGAATTCTTCCATCCAAAAGACATTTATTGAAGAGAATTTTCACGGCATCCAATAAATCCTCGCCACTGATTTTCAACATTTCACAACTTATCCTATCCTCGCCTGGATGTTTGTGGTTTTTTCATCTGTTGAAGTGCTAATTTTAGTTATTCTATTTCAATGTCTAGGATTTCTTCAGAACCGATATTATTCATCACTGGTCTTTGAGATGTATTAGGGTCACTTGTCTCCGAAGTATAAAGACATGTGTGAAACTTCTTAAATGCTTCAATGATGTCTGATCTATTGTTCTCCAAAATGCCAGCTTTGTTTCTAATGATGTTCAGTATTAATTGGTCTTCTGTTGGAGGAAGAGAGCTTGGATTTTAGAACTTTCATATTCTTATTGTCTTTAATAGTATATATATATATATATATATATATATATATATATATATATATATATATATATATATATATATATATATATATATATATATATATATATATATATATATATATATGATATTCCAATTTTGTCAATGAATTCTTCCTTTTCATGAAAAAGTATTACAGGATTCTGGAAATTAGAGATCTCTATAGCTCCAAATAACAGAGATGATAAGTTATGTGAAATACGTAGGTTACCTTTCAAATTTTACACCTGAGAAAAAGACAAGTAACTTAGGGAAAAAAATTCATTGGAGGAACACTGAAAAATTTTATCAATTGCGCTTTCTTTAGATAATTATCGAGCTAAATAAATAAACAACAAGAAATAAAATCGTGCAATAGTTACTATATCACCTTTTATAATTCTAAATCTGTCTTGACATCTTTTAATCTATTTTGGATGAAGACACAAGGTCTTGTACTTATATATCAGGTAAACAAGCCTAATAAGAAAATTCAGATTTAGTAACAACAAATGAATTCTTGTTAAAATAAAATACCATCGACTTGAATAATTTAAAACTGTCATTTTTACCATATTTACACAACCAGTCGAACCTAAATTAAAATTAACAAAGGAAATCGACATTTTATATTCAACGCTTCGTCAATCACGATTTCAATATCGATATGGGGAATCTTGAATCTCATTACACAATTTTTTTTATTTAATCTTTATGTTGCCAAACAACCCGACGAAATAAAAACTGGAACTATTGTTTCGCCCACGATTATTGTTTCAAAAAGTGTGTAGGATAATTGAGTGTTCAATGTTTTGATTGTTCAGAAAATCTATGTTAAATTTTATAGAATTGTTTAATGGCGAAAACAATGAAGCAGAATGTTCCACATTTTAGTTTCGCAATTATGGAAAACATTCAGATAAGCCATTTCAAATTAGCGTCGATTTTTTTTGATTGAACAAATTCTTGGTTAATACGTATTTCAGCGAATTCATAATTGCATTAAATGATGGTCAAATCTATCCAGAGTTAGGTGACACGAAAAATAACACACTAAGTTTTGATATATATCGAAAACCCACCTTCATTCATATTTGCATCTCTTATAACTCAACATACCCAAAATTTCATGAATACGTTGCGTTTCATTCAATGATTCATAGGGATTCCTTTCTGTCATTATCCAAAAAAATATGTCCAGGAAAGTGTCAACTTTTGAAAAAATAGCTGAGAACAATAGCTATCTCTCAAATATAATAAACGGAATGATCAAAAAGAAACAAACACAAATAGCATATCATAATATTTACTCACGTATAGGATCAACTAATTCAGATAAATGTATTTCATTAACATATAATAGCGAAAAGATTGCCAATTTCATTTGAAAATAGCATCAAAAAGTAGGTTAGAGCATTAATCAGATAACAAAACCAAAAAACCGACGAATCTACTTTCGCGTCACATTGTAACGAAAATGACCATCATTTTCCACCCATAGATCCATTCAAAAGTATTGTATTCACAGAGTACCTAAATGAAGAAAGTTACATTTCTTAGAATCCACAGAAATTTTCAAACTTCAACAAACTCCCCATAAAGATAATCTTTTGATCGACCAGAATGGCCAAGCTCATTCGTCCATATTCAATATCTTTGAATAATTCCTGTATTTAACATATTTCGTTTATCACCTCTTGTTTGCACTTTTTTTTGTAATTTTTTATATACCTGTTTATGTGTGTGAACAGGGTGTTACATAATAATATGTCGCAACTTGAGGGGGTAAATATACATGCGATTTTAAGAAAGAAAGTTTATATAAACATAGGTCCACAAAAGCTTCGTTACGGAGCTAAAGGGGGTTGAAATTTCTGGAAAAAATGGTTTTTTTTCAAAACTCCTCTAGTTTTTGAGATATTCAGCCCAAATGCAAGCTATTTTTTACAGCCTCCATCATTACACGTGCTAACTTCAGCCAGAATATACAAGATGTTTTCTTTTCTGGAGCCATGTCTTCTTTTGCCCTCTCAAACTTTTGTGCAGTACGCCACTGATCAGCATACAATCAATTTTCGTCATCTTCGTTCAATTATTAACGATTAGTTTTAAGTCTTTTGAAGTTATTGCTGTAAGAAAAAATGGCTATTTTACTAACGCCGAATTGGCTGATATCCATTACATGTACGGTCTGGCTGACGGAAACACAACAGAAGCTAGGCGATTAAATCAGGTGCACTTTCCAAATCGAGTAACACTAGACAGGCGAACACTTTCAAATATCCACAGAGGGTTGAGGGAAACTAGTACTTTTACTGCAAATAATCATTTAAAAGGTGCAACTCAAACTATGAGAACTTCAGATATTGAGGAAGCAGTTTTGAATTATATTGATTTGAATCCTCATTTGAGTACAAGAAAAATTGGAAATCATTTGAATATTTCACATGTTCTAGTTTGGAGGATTCTCCACGACTTTTTATTGTACCCGTTTCATATTCAACACCTCCAAACTTTACTTCCTGGAGATTTTCCTTCAAGACTGAATTTCTGCCGATGGTTCTTAAATAAAATTAGGGAAAATGCTCATTTTGATAGTGAAATAATGTTCACAAACGAAGCTAACTTTTCGAGAACTGCTATCACAAATTTTCATAATGATCATTATTGGGCTGAGGAAAACCCCCTTTGATTGAAGAATTGCATCATTAAGAACAATTCTCAGTAAATGTCTGGGTCGGAATAATTGGAAATTGGCCATATTTTTGCCTAACAGACTAAACGGTCCCGCTTATCGGCAATTTCTTGAGGAGGAGTTATCTTTATTGCTCGAGGATGTGCCACTTTTGCTGAGAAACATAATGTGGTTCATGCATGACGGGGCACCAGCACATTTCAGTGGAGAAGCTAGGGAATTCTTGAATAATACATTGAGCAACCGATGGATAGGTCGGGGCGGGCCAGAATCATGGCCTCCTAGGTCCCCAGATTTAAATAGTTTAGACTTTTTCTTATGCCGATATCTCAAAAGTTTAGTTTATACCACTCCAGTGAACACTGTAAAAGAATTGAGAAATCGAATAATAACCTCTTGTGTTACGATAAGAAATACCCCAGCAATATGGCAAAGAGTGCGTGATAATATGCGAAGAAGGCTAGAGGCCTGTATTCTTGCAGGTGGACACTTTCAGCAATTTATTCAGTTTTTAGTTGTTCTTTTTTTTAGTTTGATATTGAATAACTATAAGTTGAGTCTCAGTAGACAAGCTATCAAAATAAAAGCAAATTTTGGGCATACCTATCGAGTATTTCTATTATTTTTTTTATTTAGCGAATAACATACAATTTAAATAATTCAAATTCAATAATATTTCACTCGAAAACGGTTGGAGATACGAAAAAATTACAAGTGTCAAAAAAGTTTCCAAATTGAACGAAGATGTCGAAAATTGATTGTACGCTGATCAGTGGCGTACTGCAAAAAAGTTTGAAAGGGCAAAAGGAGACATGACCTCGGCAAAGACCACACCTTGTGAATTTCAGCTAAAATCTAGGACGTGTAATTATGGAGGCTGCAAAAAATAGGTTGCATTCCAAATTTGGACTGAATATCTCAAAAACTGCAGGAGTTTTGAAGAAAAAACGGAAATTTCACCTTTCTGTAGCTCCGTAACGAAGCTTTTGCGGACCTATGTTTATATGAACTTTTTTTCTTAGAATTGCACGTAAATTTACGCACTCAAGTTGTGACATACTATTATGTAAAACAATGTATACTTTAACTTTAGTTCAGTACTTGTTAGCTCAAGGTGGTCGAAAGACCAAACTTGTAATCGGCGTTACTATGTGATATGTAATTGATACTATAAGGATTGCGAATATTACTAGATGAAAAATATATCACTTTGTTAATGATCATTTATCCAAAATTAAATTTAAACTAGAAAAAGAACGAATAAGGATTTTTTCGTTAAGAGAACGATTCGCTATCGCTAAGCTAAACCTTCAAATGCAGCTTCGACAGAACAGTGGAGTGTAAATTACCAACAAAGATGAAATAAAATATATTTTATACTTTCCACAATTTTATCATCAAAATTACGGCCGACTATCAAGTCATTTTCAAGTGGTCAACTACAGGAAACTAACTTAGTTATTACTCTAATTAAAAATTGAATAATGGAGAGGTATTAATGTCTAGCTGGCTATTATGGGTGATTGAAATTCGGTTTTTACAAAGTTTATTGATTTCCAAACATTCCCACAGATTCATTTTCTGTCCTTTTTCGAAATTATGAAGTACTTCGATATTATCGAATGATATTGAATGTTTCGTGGATTTTATATGTTCCCATGTGAGAGAATTAATATCAGAGGATAAGTATTCTTTGAATCTGATTTCGAAATTTCTACCAGTCTGCCCAACAAAAGCTGCCATAGACTCATTGCAAACAATTTTGATAATAAAATATATTTTAATTCATCTTCGTTGAAAATGAATTTCCATAAAATAAATGAAGCATCAATATTACCACTGCAACGATATAACAAGTGAATTTAGCCACGGAACACGTCGATTGTTTTCAAGCATTTAGATGGATTACTGAAAAAATAATTCTTCTACATATCTGAACACTCTTGGCGCAGTACAGAATGGAGACCATTGATAAATTAGATCATTACACTTCTAATTCGTCAGAAGCGGCTTAGACTTTTAGTTAGATTCAATAACAGCGAATAATTAATCTTTTCACAAATTTTGTTGTTAGATTTAAATGAACAATTTGCTTATCAGCTTAATTATTTGAAGAACTTCCTTCGTTTGAGATGTTTTCATATCGATTTTAGCTAGTTTCAATAATTGGTCACTTCTAACTTTGTCCATACGGAAGTTGGAGGGGACGAAGGTACCTTGTTGGAACAATTATAATCCTATTTGGATTCAATCTGAATAATGATCCTTCTAAATATTCTCTTTATTTTTTCCACAGGTTTTGGTGGTATGTATTTCTGCAATAGCTACTGCTAGAACAACATTCCAAAAGTCAGAAGAAGCAAGAACGCAACCTGAAGACATTTCACAAGATGATTCATACATTCCAATAATTGATGTATATAATCCATCAACAGTACAACATTTACCAAATGTAGAAAGTCCAAGCATTCCCTTCAACCTTCCCGAACCAAGTACTGACCTCAAACCACCACAGTACTACGAGAATCCACCCGTCAGCTTTTTGGAAGTGCCAGTTCCATCCTTAGATCTTAAGGCACCATCTGAAGCTTCATGGAACCCCCAGAACAACCCCATATTTTACTATGAACTACCAGCTTCCCTCACCAAGTTAGACACTCCAACATATCAGTTCCCCAAGAAGTACAACAAGGATGTTCATTCCAAGGAAAAATCATTCTCTTCTCAACCTAAGGTAGAAATTGAATTGATTCCCATCGAGGAAAAAGATCTCTTCTACAAGAGAAATGAATTAGACAAGAAATTCAATAATCTGGCGAAACTTCAAAATCAGAAAGAACTCGAAAACTTGAAGGTAAGTGCAAAGAATTATGATTAAATCATACAATTTTATGTTTCAAATTATTGAAGATTGATGGACGAAAAGAAATTTTGAAACTTTTTTGAATATTAATAACAGAATTTATTGCACACAAAAAAGTACAAAAGGAACTCCCATTCGTGTTTACGGTATTCCATAGAGTCCTGGATTAAGTACAGTGTGTCCCATTTTGGGGGTGCCACCAGGAGCATCTCTGTTATTATTTAAGATAGAGAGATGGGGTTTTCACGACCCTTGGCTACTTTTTCGAGACAAATTCATAGAGCTAATCAGAATTATTCTAACTTCAGTGGTTTTTGAGTTTCGGATTATATCTTCTATGGCCCTAGTCAAATGTAGCGAGGATCTCCTCAGATCTTCGAATGCTTCATTTGTTGCATTCTTCAATTGATCGTAATTGGCGTATTGCCTCCTATATATCTTATTTTTTAAATAACCCCAAAGAAAAAAATCTAAAACGGATAGGTCAGGAGACCTAGGTGGCCATTGAATTGGGCCATTGGTACCGATCCATTTATTTTCAAAATTTAAATCCAAGTAGTTCCTCACCACGGCCGAATTATGGCAAGGAGCACCGTCTTGTTGGAAGTAATATGTGTTGAATTGAGCAAGAGGAATGTCATCTTCTAGTTGTGGCAGACAAATATTTGAAATTTCGAGATATCTCTGTGCATTCAAGTTGCCATCAAAGATATAGTAGGCTAATTTGTTGCCCATTACGAAACACGACACATTGAAACCGAACCTCCCCTGCTGCCGTCGAGCTACTGCTTCGTGTTGGTTTTCGTTTGCCCAGAATCTATTCGTAGGGCGATTTAAAGATTCCGGCACTGCTGATTCTTGACTCATCAGACCAAATGATATGTCGCCCAAAACGAGCTTCACCTCTGATTCTCCCTAAATACCAATTGCAGAACGCCGTTCTCCTCTCTGCATCCCCGGCATTGAGATGATGAATTATATTATATTTATAGGGATGATATTTATACTTTCTCAAAATTCTTTGGGCTCTGCTTTTTGACACACCCACTTCGCTCTCAGTTTGCCGACACGATGTAGAATGGTTAGCCTCAACAGCTGCTAACACGTCAAGTTCATTATCACCTCTATTCCGTTTATTGTAGTTTTTACTTCTTGGTTTCTCGAACGAACCATAATTGGAAAGATTTGCTTCCATTTTGGCGAAGAACTTCCTGTTTGGTTGAATTCTTTGAGGAAATCTATTGGAGAGTGTCAGTCAGGTATTTAATATTGATTAGAATTACTACTTCCATTTCCATTGTCGAACTTACCTATTCAAATATTCTTCTGATGCACGGACTGCGTTACAGTGACACTGAAAGTAGACCTTCAGCATATCAACTTTTTCGAAATTTTCGTATCTTCTATTTTGTTCCATAGTGTGAATTGCAGAAATTAACTGAACAATCCAAATTCAACAACGAACACTAATTTTACGAATTCAAATAGACACGAAGCCAATATATCCTTAGATAATGAATAATAATAATTATTGGTCGTTCTATGGTTTCTAATGAACGTGCATAGATGAAGACTTCTGTGTTCACAGAGAGCATTCAGTCATAGAAGATATAATCCGAAGATGCACTTTATGTTCACAACATGATGGAAATCAGTTCGAGCAATATATGTAAATCATTATGAGAAGTAAATTTGAGTAAATTATTAGGTGCCTATTATTATTCTCATGTAGGTATTTCTCAGAGAACTCTAGAAACTAAACGACAATCTCAAAAATAAAATAAATAGCGGAAATTGCGGATGTCATAAATAACGATGGAATCTTAGGAGCAGCCTAGCTCCATTATTTCGGTCAAGAAGATTTTGCATTGTTTTGATCGTTTTCATCGAATAACTACAAATGTTCTATGGTTCGTCCGCTCACGTGTGTTCCTTCGCCCAGCCATTAGGGTAAATCATTATTCCGTTATTTTCTTCAAATTGGGTGGAAATTTTGTCATCATGTTATATATTTTGAGAAGGAAAAATACGGCAATCGGAATATGCCATAAATAAACTATGTTCGTATTTAAAAAAATGCAACTTTATGTCATATCTGTCATAATTAATGAAGAAAAAAACTTCGAGTACGTCACTGGAATCTACTCAGAAAACCGTTTTAGAAACGTAAAAACAGATTTCAATTATCTTCTATAAGAACCGAGATTTCGGGAAAAAAGAAATCCGGAAATTTTCAAGATTCGCGAATAACTCAAAAACCACTGAAGTTAGAATAATTCTGATTAGCTCTATGAATTTGCCTCGAAAAAGTAGCCAAGGGTCGTGAAAACCCCATCTCTCTATCCTAAATAATAACAGAGATGCTCCTGGTGGCACCCCCAAAATGGGACATGCTGTACAAAGACATATTGTTTATATAAAAATATCAGTTTTAACATTTATATACAAATAGTAATAATAATAAAATTTACATCACAGGGGTTTTCTTTGTTGACATATAAGAACCTTAAATGGCATTCTGCAAGCATATCCTAAAAATCTTGCTGGTTTAAGAGATTTACTGATTTATATGCAAAAGTTTTTTCAAAAAATGAGGTGTTGTGTTTATGGCTTTGAAATCTTTCATTTATGTTTCTCAATGGCCTTCTGTGAAGAGTACCTCGCCGTGTCCACAGACTGTATAGATAAGGGGGCTTTTTGTTCTTATAAACCCTGAACGCAAGCATATCCTAACATAGAGCATAGGCGTTGTTTGTAGTTGAGATAATGGTTTTCTCTATCTTCTTCTTCAAGTGCCATCTTCGAGTCGAAGGTTGGCAATCATCATCGCTATTGTTACTTTAGAAGCGGCCGATTTAAAAAGTTGGTTCGAAGTGCATCCAAACCACTCTCTCAGGTTCCTCATCCATGAGATTCTTCTCCTTCCTATATTTCGTTTTCCCTGTATTTTGCCTTGGATAATCAGCTGTAGGAATTTATATTTTTCACCTCTCATAATATGGCCCAGATATTCCAATTTACGTTTCTTGAGTGTGTTAGCAACCTCTCTTTCCCTGCCTATGCGTCTCTGAACTTCTGCATTTGTTACTCGATCCATCCATGATATTCTAAGAATCCTCCTATACACCCACATTTCAAATGCTTCAATCTTTTTAAGAATTGCGGCATTCACTGTCCATGCTTCCGCTCCATAAAGGAGAGTAGAGAAAACATAACATTTAGCTAAACGATGTTTTAATGCCATACTTAGATCTTTACTACGAAAAATTTTGTCCATTTTTATGAAGTTGGCTCGGGTTTTTTCTATTCTTATTCTCATTTCTTGGGTGTATTCATTTGTGCTGTTCACCATTGCTCCAAGGAAAGTATATTGCTCCACTCTTTCTACATTTCTGCCGTTTATAGTTAGACTAACATTTACTGGATTGTTCTTCGAGATTACCATGGATTTTGTATTTTTTATGTTTAGTGATAACCCATATTCCTCACTGTAAGTAGATACTCTGGTCATTAGTCTCTGCAGAGCTTCGATACTCTCCGCTAAGATTACTGTGTCGTCCGCATATCTTATGTTGTTTACCCGTGTTCCACCAACTGTTCTTCGTTTTCCAGAGCTTTCTTAAGTATTTCTTCAGCATATGCATTGAAGAGTGTCGGCGATAGAACGCATCCCTGTCTTACCCCTCGTTGTATTTCAATTTCTTCTGATGTGTGGTTGTCCATGCATATTATAGCTTTTTGCTTATAATAGAGATTAGTGATGATCTGTACGTCTCTACTATCTAGATGTTTTGATTTAAGGATGTCTATCAGTTGATCATGACGAACCTTGTCAAAGGCTTTATTATAGTCTATGAAACACGCATAGACCACTTTGTTGACATCGAGACACCTTTGAGTCAACACGTTGAATGCAAAAAGGGCTTCGCGGGTTCCCAATCCCCTTCTGAATCCAAATTGAGTATCGCTTATATCCATGTCAAGTTTATGGTATATTCGATTATGGATAACCTTGAGGAACAGTTTGAGAGTGTGGGACATCAGACTGATTGTACGATGATCACCACATTCTCTAGCATGTGGTTTTTTTGGTAAGCAGATGAAAGTAGATACTAACCATTCTCTTGGAATATTTCCAGTTCTGTATACTTTATTGAATATATTGACTAAGAGACCGATATGATTGTCGTCAATTAATTTGAGTATATCACTTACCAATTGATCTGGTCCGGGGCTTTTCCCATTTTTCATGTTCTTTAATGCATGTTTCACCTCTTCTTTAGTAATATCTGGGCCTATCTCTTTACAGTATGTGTTAATTTCTTCTGGTTCAGTTCTGTTATCCATAAATAATTCTTCTGTGTATTCCTACCATCTTCGTAGTTTATCTGCTGTATTCATTAAGATCTTACCCTCTTTATTTACAAGAATAGTGTTTTGATTCTTTCTCTGTGTGCCTGCAAGCTCTTTCACTTTTTTGTGTAGGTTGAACATGTCATATTTTTCTCTATAGAGCGGGCTAATATCGTTGAACTTTGAAACATTATGTACAAAGCGAAAACAAGCATTTTAAGCAAGCTGTATCTTATTTTTATATTCTACTGTAAGGAATCCGTAATACACCTCAATGCAGTAGTCGATCTGTGGTGATATCAGGGACTGAACTATTTTATACTTAGTTTGATCTACGCCTTGGTGGAACAAGGAGCTTGCTCAACTCAAAGCTAGAGCCAGAAAAGCATTCAATAGAGCGAAAGGAACAGGTGAATGGGACGCTTACCGAGAAGCTCTAAGAACAACAAAAAACTCAGGAAATCCAAACGACAATCATGGAAATCCTATTGCAAGGGGATCAATGATCTTGCCCCAGCTGCACGAATTCAAAAGGTTCAGCCAAAGACCATTCGAATGCACTTGGTCTCGTTAAGGAGCCTGGAGGAGAGTATTCTAAAGACTTTGGCGGAAGCTTGAGGGTACTTTTAAATACCCACTTCCCGCACTCGAAAATAGTCCCCATCAATAACACCCAACAAAAGGAGCTAGAACTGTATAGCTCCAGTAGGGAAAGCAGAAATCTATCGGGCCGAATCTTCACCCTAGATGAGGTAAAGTGGGCTACCAAAAGCTTCAAACCCTACAAATCACCAGGGGCGGACGGAATCTATCCGGTCATGTTGCAAAAAGGCAATACATATACAGCCCCATGTCTGAGAGCTATATACAAAGCCAGCTACTCACTGGGCTACATACCCCAGTCATGGAGGAAAGTCAAAGTATTATTTATACCGAAAATGGGCAAGAGGTCTCCAGATGAGCCTAAATCATATCGCCCGATAAGCTTAACCTCCTTTCTCCTAAAATCAATGGAGAAAATTCTCGTCAACCATATGAGAAGTTTCATAAAACTGCATAAAAAATAATTTGCCTACCAACCAGGCAAGTCTACAATTGATGCCCTACACGATCTAGTCAAAGAAGTGGAAGGTGCACTAGAGGCTAAAGAAATAGCCTTAGTTCTATTTGGAGACATTGAAGGAGCCTTCGATAATACCTCCTATATATCCATTAGCAATGGTGCAAACAACAAGGGTGTCAAAACACCCACCATCAAATGGATCAAAGAAATGCTCAAGAGCCGGATCATAACGGCCACTTTTGGAGACACCGAAATATCGGTGTCTCCAAAAGGATGCCCTCAAGGAGGTGTCCTATCGCCGCTACTATGGTCAGTAGTTGCTGATGGCCTCTTAGAAAGACTGAATAACGTTGGCTTCAACGCACAAGGCTATGCTGATGATCTAGTTATCATCATTAGGGAAAAGTATGATGGAATCTTATCGAACATGATGCAAAAAGCCCTTAACATCGTAAATGAATGGTGTGCTGAAGAGGGGCTCAGCATCCATCCAGACAAAACCATTCTAATTCCATTCTCAAAACGTAGAAAGATGAACTTAAAGCTCCCCTTTCTGAATGAACATACTCTGAAATGTTCGGAACTGGTTAAGTATCTAGGGTTAACCCTAGATCAGAGACTCAACTGGAATTTACACATTGACAAAACCAAGTACTCGTCATCAGTGTCTCTGGGCCTACTCCCACAATCATGCAAGCAGAAACACTTGCTGTAAACCTTTGCTGCCAGGAGGGACTACGAAGGAAACTCAAAGGAGCAAAGATTTACATTTTAACGGACAGTCAGGAAGTGATAAGAGCTCTAAACTCCTACAGTTATCGGAGCATCTCTGGGAATGTCGTCAATCCTTGAAGCAACTTGCTGAGGGGAACAAACTTTTCCTGTGGTGGGTGCCTAACCACGAAGGCATACGAGGAAATGAAGCCGCTGACGAACGCCAAATCAGCTGCTGGAATCCCACCCATCGGACTTGAACCGTTCTGCGGTTTTAGTAAGCCGCACAGACGACAGGAACTGGAACGATGGGAAGAATCTAGCAAAAAAGGATACTGGAGGAAAACTCCAGGCCAAAGGCAAGCGAAAAAGTTCATTGACTATTCGCCAGAGAAGACAAAACAGCTTCTCGATCTCTCTAGGGACGAGTTGAGGATCATAACAGGCCTCCTTACTGGACATTGCCCACTGAGATATCATCTCAATAAAATGGACAAATCGGAAACAGCAACATGCAGAATGTGTAAAGAGGGCGAATGAAACTGCCGAACATATTCTTTGCAGTTGCATCGCAACTGTCCGTCAAAGACACATACACTTCGATAGCGATAAACTAAAGCCGCGCGAAGTAAAAGCGAAAGCTCCCAGGGAGAATCTTAATATTGTAAGGGATTTAGACCTACAGGGAAATGAATAAGAAGGCTTACGAACAAAAGACCAATTTGGTCGCAGTTCAGAAATCGACCCCCACGAATTTAATGTAATGTTATGTAGTTTGATCTTGCCGTATATGCCTATATTCATACAGTTGTTTGAGTTACATATATTCAACACATAGCCTTTTCGTTACATGGGTTTAAAGTCATCTTACCGTCGAAAAACAGCCCGACATTTTTAGCCAAAACATCATTTTCTATATGTAGCTGGTTGAAATTGTAAGCATTGGCTTTTCATCGATTTGCTTCGATTCCCAAAATTAGGTAGCAGCTCTTACTGTATTCAGCGTCAGTCAATGTCCCTCTGACCATTTGTGTATTCTCCTCAAATCGCCAATTCGAAGATTTGCATTTTTGGAATGGAAAGATGTTATAATAATCATCGGCGTACAAATGTATAATACAATTACGAACCTGTTTCTGCGCTAGTGATGTCTATAGACAATATAGGGTTGGTCCTAGAATGCTTCCCTGAGGTACTTCTATTTCAACGGATATGGCTTTAGATAGAAGGTCATCTAATCTCACTATTTGATATCTGTATGTGAGATAGCTTCGAAATCAGCGGAGAGGAGTGGCATCAGACCCATAGTGGTTCAGAATCTCAACCATGAGTGAATGGTCGATTAGGTCAAAAGCCTTGCTGTAATCCAGCAAAACGAGACATACCAGCTTATAAGCATCAATTCTAAGGGCAATATCAGTGGTGATCCTAGCAAGGGCTGTTGATGTGCTGTGACAAGTGCGAAAAGCAGACTGCACCTCTGGGAGAATTCATTGAGCATTCCAGCGACAATATTTTCCAAGATCTTCGACATTATTGGCAAAATGCTTATAGCTTTGAGATCATTGAAAGTTACTGGATGATAAATCTTAGGCAGAGGCACTAACAGAGAGGACAGATAAAAATTTTCCACTGCTTAGGAACAGGTTTAAGATACCCGCCAAGATCAATGATCAATGATCAATGAACGGCACATGATCGTGTTATGTGATATTTCATCGTTGCCCATTGCCTTAGATTTTATTTCTGAAAATGAGTTTTTCACATCCCGACAACTGCAGTATTCTTAAATTTGTTGTTTTAATAAAAAAGCAATGTCTCCTCGCTAGGAGTGGGTTCTGAGACAGATTTTCCTGAAAAGACAAGGTTTATTTCATCAGGATTTGCTAGATTGTATAGTAACAAGACCACTATTTTTCATGCCCCATTGCTTGAACTTTGTCCACAACTGTTTTGCATCGTTGCCTATCTCTTGAATCTGATTATTCATCCACTCCCTCCAACTCTAAGATATTTTCCGAGGCGTCATATTATTTTTCCGAACTTTTTGATTTTTCTTCAACTTCTTCCTTCATTGAGGCGACTTTTGCTCTGAGTTCGAAATTGTCTCTCTCCAATTTTTGCAAACCTTCTGGATTTCCGTTTACATTCTTCAAAGACAAATTTTCGTCTTTGAGTGCTATATTTTCTCGTCTGTTGATCTCCATCAGTTTTTTTGTTTCAGGGGAAAATTTTGTGCGGTTGAAAAACAGAATGATGATTTAATTTGAAATTAGATATGTTCTTCTTGTGGCTGATGGTTACGAAGCCCTCGTCGTTAATGAAACAATAATTTTAAACCATTTACAAGTTGACGCAATGTATATATATATATATATATATATATATATATATATATATATATATATATATATATATATATATATATATATATATATATATATATATATATATATATATACTATATATCATAATCTCTTCTCGTCCATCTTTCACATTTTCGAAAAGTAATTTCGTTTTTTCTTATGGTTGAAATGAAACACATTTCGGCACAATAACTTTTGGCATCATACTGGTAGTAAAATGATTACTCATGATCTTTGCTGGCTAAAAAAGCTCCAAGTCACAAGTTTTGAAGCCAAAAAAATTAGGTAGAATAATAACCCAAAAAAGCCGAATCCGGAGAATAAGGTGGTTGTACTAGCACATTCCATCTAAGCAGCAGAAGCTTTTGGCAAATTCATTTATTTCTATATTCGATTGAAAATGAGAATTACGAAAAATTTAAAGATTTGCATCGATTATATCATGTCAAATATTGAAGTTAGTGGAAAGGATAATTTATAGAATAGATAAACATTCAAATATAACTAAACCTCCTAGAGTAAGCTCTGGAAAATGAGAAGAGCAGTGAAAGCTGTGACACCGTCGCTCTGAAAGGCCTTGTACAAAGGCCAGAAAAGGACGATTGGAAGAACGCAAGAACGATCATCAAACCCGAAGCAATCAGGTGGGCGATTCTCACATTCAAGCCATTCAAAGCTCCTGGAGAGGATGGCATCATGCCTACTTTGTTACAACAGGGGGTGGATGTCCTCCTCCCATACCTCATTAGGCTCTTCTGGTCGAGCTTTGCCTGGAATGTTGTCCCAGCCAGCTGGCGAAGAGTGAGGGTTGTTTACATCCTTAAGGTGGTAAATCGAACTCACAACCTAAGTCGTTTAGACCGATTAGTCTTACGTATTTTGTTTTGAAAACCCTGGAGAAGGTGTTAGACGGATACATCAGGACCGAGGTGTTATCGTTGAGGCCACTGAGTGAACATCAATACGCCTATCAACAAGGTAAATCAACCGATCTGGCATTAACAACTTAGTAGGGAGGACCACACAGTCTCTGGACCGCAAGGAGACTGCAGCTGCAGCCTTCATTGGACATTGAAGGTGCGTTTAATGCGGCCCCCACTGGCTCGCTGTGTGCGGCTGTGAGAGCCAGAGGACTACCAAATATTATTGCGGAGGAGTTCTATCCCCACTGTTGTGGTCGCTGCTAGTTGATGACCTTCTGGCAATAATTGGCGCACTGGATGTTTATGTACAAGCATACGCTGATGATATAATCATTCTGGCTGTCTGAGATGATAGCGATGTTTCCGACAGACTTCAGGAGGCTATGTCTGCAATTCAGGGGTGGTGTGAAGGAGAGAAACATAGCATAAACCCCTACAAAACCCTTATGGTACCATTTACCAGAAAGAGGAGGATATTTGTTGTGTGTTGAAGCTGACTGAGCTAGTCTATGAATGTGTTGTTGACAAAAGTTTTGGAATAACCGGAAGGCACTCATGAATTGAATCTAGTGTTATTATAAGAAGGTCAACCAGAAGCTCCATTTTACCATTATTATTTTCACCTGGCCTTTCAGAGTATCTTTAACAAAGTGCTGGAAACGAATGAAAACTATTGAGCATAATCAGTTTCTCTCACTTCATAATCTGTCAAAATTTTGAACGCCAATGCGTCACATTGGTGAAATTTGCTGTGTCCTCTGTTTGGAAAAACGAAATTACTGTTCGAATGATCTTACAAGTACCATCCATTTCTATTCTTGAATATAACCGTTCTCACTTCATCTCGTGAACTATTTTATCCTCACAAAGGCATTTTCAAATCATAAAGACGAACCTACCGTAGCCGCCACTGGTTACACTAACAACAACGACTATGACGATGGAATATCCCAAGCATCGGAGTACGGGACACAAGGACTAAGCGCTGATATAATTTCTTCAATGGGTATACCACATCATGACAGTACAAAAGACAGACTGACCTTTCACGTGGTCGGACATGACGGACCGCATACTTACAAATGGGGATACGATACTGGCAAAGGGTAAAATAACTTTTCTTTTAAAACGTCTGTACTAACGTTTACATTGACTTGAAAATCGCACAACTCACTGTATTGATTGCAGAGATCCTTGCTCTTCAAATAGTAAACTAATTCGGCCGTTACTACGTGATAATCATGATGATAATAAGATATTAAACTATATATTATACTATCAGGATGGCAATTTTGTTCTCTCGATCATCTCCGCTGACAACAAGTACTGAACTAAAGTTGAAGTACAGCATGTCCCATTTTGGGGGTGCCACCAGGAGCATCTCTGTTATTATTTAAGATAGAGAGATGGGGTTTTCTCGACCCTTGGCTACTTTTTCGAGACAAATTCATAGAGCTAATCAGAATTATTCTAACTTCAGTGGTTTTTGAGTTATTCGCGAATCTTGAAAATTTCCGGATTTCTTTTTTTCCCGATATCTCGGTTCTTATAGAAGATAATTGAAATCTGTTTTTACGTTTCCAAAACGGTTTTCTGAGTAGATTCCAGTGACGTACTCGAAGTTTTCTTTTTCATTAATTATGACAGATATGACATAAAGTTGTATTTTTTTACATACGAACATAGTTTTTTTTTGGCATATTCCGATTGCCGTTTTTTTTTCCTTTTCAAAAATATATAACATGATAATGATAATGGCTGGGCGAAGGAACACACGTGAGCGGACGAACCATAGAACATTTGTAGTTATTCGATGAAAACGATCAAAACAATGCAAAATCTTCTTGACCGAAATAATGGAGCTAGGCTGCTCCTAAGATTCCATCGTTATTTATGACATCCGCAATTTCCGCTTTTTTTTTATTTTTGAGATTGTCGTTTAGTTTCTAGAGTTCTCTGAGAAATACCTACATGAGAATAATAATAGGCACCTAATAATTTACTCAAATTTACTTCTCATAATGATTTACATATATTGCTCAAACTGATTTCCATCATGTTAACATAAAGTGCATCTTCGGATTATATCTTCTATGTCTGAATGCTCTCTGTGAACACAGAAGTCTTCATCTATGCACGATCATTAGAAACCATAGAACGACCAATAATAATTATTATTTATTATCTGTGGATATATTGGCTTCGTGTCTATTTGAATTCGTAAAATTAGTGTTCGTTGTTGAATTTGGATTGTTTAGTTAATTTCTGCAATTCACACTATGGAACAAAATAGAAGATACGAAAATTTCGAAAAAGTTGATATGCTGAAGGTCTACTTTCAGAGTCACTGTAACGCAGTCCGTGCATCAGAAGAATATTTGAATAGGTAAGTTCGACAATGGAAATGTAAGTAGTAATTCTAATCAATATTAAATACCTGACTGACACTCTCCAATAGATTTCCTCAAAGAATTCAACCAAACAGGAAGTTCTTCGCCAAAATGGAAGCAAACCTTTCCAATTATGGTTCGTTCGAGAAACCAAGAAGTAAAAACTACAATAAACGGAATAGAGGTGATAATGAACTTGACGTGTTAGCAGCTGTTGAGGCTAACCATTCTACATCGTGTCGGCTAATTGAGAGCGAAGTGGGTGTGTCAAAAAGCAGAGCCCAAAGAATTTTGAGAAAGTATAAATATCATCCCTATAAACATAAAATAATTCATCATCTCAATGCCGGGGATGCAGAGAGGAGAACGGCGTTCTGCAATTGGTATTTAGGGAGAATCAGAGGTGAAGCTCGTTTTGGGCGACATATCATTTGGTCTGATGAGTCAAGAATCAGCAGTCCGGAATCTTTAATCTCCATACGAATAGATTCTGGGCAAACGAAACCAACACGAAGCAGTAGCTCGACGGCAGCAGGGAGGTTCGGTTTCAATGTGTCGTGTTTCGTAATGGGCAACAAATTAGCCTACTATATCTTTGATGGCAACTTGAATGCACAGAGATATCTCGAAATTTTAAATATTTGTCTGCCACAACTGCAAGATGACATTCCTCTTGCTCAATTCAACACATATTACTTCCAACAAGACGGTGCTCCTTGCCATAATTCGGCCGTGGTGAGGAACTACTTGGATTTAAATTTTGAAAATAAATGGATCGGTACCAATGGCCCAATTCAATGGCCACCTAGGTCTCCTGACCTATCCGTTTTAGATTTTTTCTTTGGGGTTATTTAAAAAATAAGATATATAGGAGGCAATACGCCATTTACGATCAATTGAAGAATGCAACAATGAAGCATTCGAAGATCTGAGAGATCCTCGCTACATTTGACTAGGGCCATAGAAGATATAATCCGAAGATGCACTTTATGTTTACAACATGATGGAAATCAGTTCGAGCAATATATGTAAATCATTATGAGAAGTAAATTTGAGTAAATTATTAGGTGCCTATTATTATTCTCATGTAGGTATTTCTCAGAGAACTCTAGAAACTAAACGACAATCTCAAAAATAAAATAAAAAGCGGAAATTGCGGATGTCATAAATAACGATGGAATCTTAGGAGCAGCCTAGCTCCATTATTTCGGTCAAGAAGATTTTGCATTGTTTTGATCGTTTTCGTCGAATAACTACAAATGTTCTATGGTTCGTCCGCTCACGTGTGTTCCTTCGCCCAGCCATTAGGGGTAAATCATTATTCCGTTATTTTCTTCAAATTGGGTGGAAATTTTGTCATCATGTTATATATTTTGAAAAGGAAAAAACGGCAATCGGAATATGCCAAAAAAACTATGTTCGTATTTAAAAAATGCAACTTTATGTCATATCTGTCATAATTAATGAAAAAAACTTCGAGTACGTCACTGGAATCTACTCAGAAAACCGTTTTAGAAACGTAAAACAGATTTCAATTATCTTCTATAAGAACCGAGATATCGGGAAAAAAGAAATCCGGAAATTTTCAAGATTCGCGAATAACTCAAAACCACTGAAGTTAGAATAATTCTGATTAGCTCTATGAATTTGTCTCGAAAAAGTAGCCAAGGGTCGTGAAAACCCCATCTCTCTATCTTAAATAATAACAGAGATGCTCCTGGTGGCACCCCCAAAATGGGACATACTGTACATACATACGTGGATGGATTGATGAAGTTTCCGGCCTGACGTTTTAAGGAATTTTTTTTTTAATTCTCAACATTATCTCCTTTAAGACTGATACATTTCTCATAGCGGTGTTCAAGTCTAGTAATGCCATCTCTATAAGCTGATTCGTCAAGTTCCTCAAAATACCCATTTACAGCTTCGATAACTTCTTCATTGCCCGCAAACCTCTTACCGCCAAGCCATGTTTTGAGGTTAGGAAACAGATAATAGTCACTCGGGGCTAGGTCTGGAGAGTAGGGAGGGTGCGGCATCAATTCGAACTTCAGATCATAGATTTTAGCCATGGCAACGTGCGAAGAATGCGTTGGTGCGTTATCGTGATGAAACAAAATTTTTTCTTCGCCAAATGGGGTCGTTTAATTTGCACCTCGTGGCTAAAACGTTGCAATAAGTCTGCGTAGTATTGACCAGTGATAGTTTCAGCCTTTTCAAGATAATCAATGTATATAATATCTCTTGCATCCCAAAAAACAGTAGCCATAACCTTGTTTGCCGATAAAATTGTTTTTGCCTTCTTTGGAGTTGGTTCCCTCATTCCAATCCACTGCTTAGACTGTTGTTTGGTTTCAGGAGTGTAGTGGTGGACCCAAGTGTTGTCAACAGTAACGAATAGACGCAAAAACTCGCTTGGATTATGCAAATGTTGGTGCAAAATATTTTGTACGTTCATATGACGTCTTACAGGTCTCAGCTATCTCACGCACTTTTGATCTGCGGTCTTCCAGCACTATTTAATGAATTTTTTCACATCTGAAGATCTAGAGCTGCTCATACGACCCAATTTAAACTCGGAAACCCACTGCTTAACGGTTGAATATGATGGAGGGGATGTCCCCAGTGTTGAATCAATCTCTTCTTTAATTTCCCTCGGCGTTAACCCCTTCAAATAAAAGTATTTGATGACAGCACGCTTCTCCAATGTTTCCATTTTCAGAAACAACACAGAGGTGTCTTGTTTAGCCTGCTCTCAAACGTAAACTAACAGGGCGATCGTGCTGAAACTAAACCTACAAGCTATCTAAGGATGGTACTGTAGAAAGCCACCTCCGAAGTAGGCCTAGTGGCGCCATCTCTTGGTCAGGCCGGAGACTTATCAATCCAGCCTCGTAGTCTGGAAATCTAAAATGAAACGCAAAAATCTTGAACTACTTCAATATTTATTAAATCTCCTTCAAATATGCTCCATTTGAAACGATAAACATGTGCCAACGTTTTTTTCCAATCATCGAAACATTTTGGGCATTCAGGGATGGCCTCAGCTCCTTCTACGAATTTTTTTTATGACGTCTATGGAATCAAATCTGGTTACCGTAGCGGCAAATTCAGTCTGGAGAAACGAAAAAAGTCACACGGAGCTAGATCAGGCGAATAAGGCTCCAATTCTTCCGCATTCACCGTATTCGCCCGATTTGGCTCCCTCGAACTATTATCTCTTTCCAAACCTCAAAAGATGGCTCATCGCTCACGCGAGATAATCATCGACGTCGCAGAGGAATATTTTACAGACCTTCCGGACTACATTGAATAAAATAAAAAAATATCAAAAAAATTGATTTCATTACCAAAGAGATTACTTCTCATCCCACCCAGTAATACGAGGTTTGTGGTGGTACAAACTTGTGACTTTGTATGGACAAAGTTACAGTTGACCAAAAATTCAATCGAATTGAGCATAGCAAAGACATCATTTGAAGTGCTCGGAGGGCTCAAACTTCTTGAAAACGATTGTAACGCTTGGAGACGTCAAAACTGAAGGTTATGCTGATTTGTTTTTACCAAAAGAAAGGTTTTCACTGAATCAAAGATGATAAGCTTCGGAGAGGAGTAATGTTGATTGGTCAAGAGTTTATAATGAGTCTGAACCTAACAAAGCATATGATATATTCGATGGTATTATTCAGTCAATAAGTGATCGCATATTTGCCATGAAGTCAATAAAATCGCAAAAACAAAAGCCATGGATTACAGTTGGTATCAAAACTTCCTCCAGGCATAAAATGGAGATATATAAAAAGAAAGGACAGGTATCATTAGAGCATACAGTGGATTACTTAGAAGAGTTGTTAGACAGGCCAAGAAGATGTTCAATGAAGAGTGCATATTAAGATCAAAATTAAAATTTCGCAACATGAAACTTGATAAGGATGCACAGCAATGGGATCAGAAGGAAGGTCTTTATTTTGGAGGAACTGAGTGAAGGAGAGCAGGGATATCAGGAAGTATTGAATGATATTAATTCATTTTTTGTGAATCGGGGCTCTGAGTCGTCCAGAAATATTGGTGATTCGAGGGAGCAAGGCTCTGTTCTGAGACACACTGGTTCTTACCCGTGTAGCAGCCTTGTGCTCTTGTCAACGGATTCTGGAGAGGTCATCAATCTAATCAGCTCGGGAATTCCTGTCAAACTTATTAAGATGGTTGCAGATGAGATCTCGCCTGTTCTGGCATATCTGATAGGTCTCTTTTTGACATTGGTGTATATCCTGATAAACTTAAGATGGCCAAGGTGAGAGCAGTGTACAAGAAGGAAGCAAACAGCTTATGGGGAATTACAGACCTATATCCATACTCAGTAACATTGGCAAGATATTTGAAAGAGCTATTTACAACAGAATTGTCGATTTTTTTGAGACTTACAGGGTGGTACTCTCAGAATACCAAAATGGCTTTAGAAAGGGTAGGACTACGATAAGAGCTAAATATCAGTCTATAACAAAGATTTTCTCCTGCTTAAACAGTGGTAAAATAACATCACTGATGTGTATCGATCTGAGAAAAGCCTTCGACGGTTGAGAAGATGTATGCGGTTGGAATTAGAGGCAGGCCTTTGGATCTGCTTCGGTCTTATTTATCAGGAAGATCTCAATGTGTTGCTGAAAAAGAGCCTACAACTGGGAAGACACTGCAGTCAACGATGTTGGCTATTGATAGGGGGTGCTGCAGGGGTCGGTTTTGGGTCCCCTCCTTTACCTGATTTATACCAATGACTTACCTGGTTGTATAACTGAATTCATGGTCCAATTTGCAGACGACACTTCTCTGGTGCTCGCCGATCCGGTTTCTCTGGATTCGGTAGTGGACGATGTGCTTGTCGATCTTGATGCCTGGTTTTGTCTAAATGAGTTGAGAATGAACAGTCAAAAGACTAAACTTGTCAGGTTTGCATATGGAAGAGAACACATACCCATTTCTCATGGATATAAGACTGCCATGGTTTCATATAATAGCATTAAATTCCTGGGTGTTTCGGTTGACTATCGACTGGATTGGGATGATCATATAGACCAACTTGCAAATGATATGACCAGATATGTGTATACACTAAGAACACTGTGCTAACTTGTGAATGTCTCCATAGCATTTACCGTATACAATGCATACATTGATGGTAGGCTAAGATACGCGATAGTTATATGGGGGAATTCATCGGATATCTTGAGGCTCCTTTTGTTGCAGAAGAGATGAATTCGTGGGATTCTTAAGCTGAGCAAAACACAATCATGCAGGGCTCACTTTGTGGAAAGATCAGTGCTAACTGTTGTAAATCTGTATGTTTATGAAGCAATTATGTTCATAGTTAATAATAGCGACGTGTTTGTGGAGACTAAGCGTCAACATGAGCATAACACGAGAGCTAAGAACGATATGAAGCTACCCTTAGGGGGACACCATACTACACTCTCCAGGAGTATTTTGAGGACAATATTTATCTAAGCTGATTTCGCCTCTTATTGTTAGGTCTTTATTCTGTTTACATTGTTTGTTTCTATGTATTTTATGTTTATGATGACGTGTTCTACAACAATTTATGTTTATATGGAACAAATAAATGGATTGATTGATTGACTATTGTAGAAGAATTGTCCACAAAGAATTTGTTCCGCGCGGCCAGACAGGAGACTTTTATTTGTATGTCATGAAGCGGTTGATGGCCTAAATTCGCCTTATTCGGCCAGAATATTTAGAGAACGGCAATTTTCTCAGACTATTTTGCGTAATAATGCCCTATCACTTTGTTCAAGAGTTGTAACTAAATATTTTATCGCAGATCACATTATGAGTTTACAACCTGTTGACGCGTGCAAATTTGTGTATCAATGCAGAAGGCGAACAAATACGAATTTGGCAATAATAAAAAACAAGTACTGTGTTTTAAGGAATTTTACTTAATAATTACGATTCGTAACGCGTTTTACTACACCGTAGCTTCTTCAGACGAATGAATGTACAGAAAATAAGAATGAGAATATAAATATAAATGTTCTTGAGTAATTAAAAGCTTATTGGGTTGCTTCTTCTTAAGTGGTTATTTATGACAGGTATATCCAATAAAATTAAGGAATAGATTGCTCCCCGAAGAGATTCAATAGAGGTGAAGGGCTTAAATCGACTTGTTCATTGATGAGTCTACCTGAGTGTTTGTATTTATTGATTTCTAAAGTTTCCCAAAGATCTACCTTCAATATTTATTATCTGTATGCAAAATTTCAAACTGTGGGTCGAAAGAATGATTATTTCCTAAGGGATGATTCGCGTAATTTGAATCTGATTTTTATTTGAAAAACTGCGTTTATGTTCCGATATTCTAATATTAAAATTTCTATGTGTTCTACCAATGTAGAAATGATCACATTCATTGCAATTCAATCTTTATTAACACCTGATTTATTGTTTTTACCTGGTTTGTTCAATCAATAATAAATAATATTTTAAATAAAAACAAAGTAGAATCGCATTGAATGAAGTTTACCCTGTCGATAAATTGAAACAAAAATTCAACACCTTAACCTACGTTGACATCACAAGTGAGAAACTGAAATCATTCTAAGTAGCAATAATTTCAACATAGCTTTTCAAACTAATAATAATTTAGGCAAATATATAAAAATAATAAAACCAAACCAGGTAAAAAACAATAAATCAGGTGTTTATAGATTGAAATGCAATGACTGTGATAATTTCTACATTGGTAGAACACATAGAAATTTTAATATTAGAATATCGGAACATAAACGCAGTTTTTCAAATAAAAAATCAGATTCAAATTACGCGAATTATCTCTTAGAAAATAATCATTCTTTCGATCCTCAGTTTGAAATTTTGCATACAGATAATAAATATTGAAGGTAGATATTTGGGAAACTTTAGAAATCAATAAATACAAACACTCAGGTAGACTCATCACTTAAGAAGAAGCAACCCAATAAGCTTTTAATTACTCAAGAACATTTATATTTATATTCTCATTCTTATTTTCTGTACATTAATTCGTCTGAAGAAGCTACGGTGTAGTGAAACGCGTTACGAATCGCAATTATTAAGTAAAATTCCTTAAAACACAGTACTTGTTCTTTTATTATTGATAATGGAATTTTACCAAGTAAAAGCCTTTCAAATTCAAACGAATTCGGTATGTAAGATGTATCATCTGAATACACACAAATAAAAGTCTATTGTTAACTATAACTATCATATAATAAGAATCTAATGAATAAAAATCACGAAATAAATAAGTGGCGTTTTTCAAAGCGTTCCTAAACTATAATTATTGCACTTGCAGTAGTACGGTACTTAATCATTCTGATAATTACCAGCATATGAAGATTATCGTATGAAGGAAGTGTTCCAGCTACTTTACCTCAAGTTCAAATATTTTTTAAATATTGATTGTTATGTAGGTAACCTTGTACGAAATGCTATTACAATTATGATTCATAAAATATGTCCTCTTCATTCTTGAGATATCCCTGAAGCTTAAGGTAATCAAATGATAGTTATGAGTTTTGTATAAAGTGCTAGATTGAGAAATTAACATTTCCTAATCTATTCATTATACGAAGGATTATTATTGTTTTGTCATCAGAAGAAACTTTTTCTAATAGTAATGTGGGCTCAAATAGTTCAAGCATTTATTTAGTAAATCTAAAATCTATTAATAAGAAGGTAATGATACTGTGTAACATAAGATAATCTTTTATCATGCAAGCAGAAATTACATTCACTTAAATTATTTGAATCATAATGAAAGCATTATAAACGTATTTAATCCTCGCTTAACACTTGGTGAAACATAACGAATAAATGATTCGTTTATCACTTGGCAAAGATTTTACAAATATATACTCGACATAAGTTTCGGGTTGTTAGCCCATCATCAAGAGTAATACAATACTAAATTCAAAATGAGTGATTTCACTTATGTATAAGGGCATTCACAACAGGAGGTAAATTGAAGTCTAGTTGGTCGTTCCAAATTGGTTGGTTTTTTCCTATGAGCGGACGTAATTTCAATAAACTGCAAGATGTCCATCCTTTTTCCTTTATTACCTGAATGCATGAGTTAAAAATTCTCAAAATCTATGAAACGATTTTTGTTGATGCTGGAAAACAAATCTCTTATGTTCTTCAACTCTCTTCTAGATGCATCTTCCGGTTTGGCCTATATAGAATGTACCTCATTCACAGCAGTGTATTTTATTTACAATAATAAAAAACAAGTACTGTGTTTTAAGGAATTTTACTTAATAATTGCGATTCGTAACGCGTTTCACTACACCGTAGCTTCTTCAGACGAATGAATATACAGACAAATATAAATGATAATATAACTATAAATGTTCTTGAGTAATTAAAAGCTTATTGGGTTGCTTCTTCTTAAGTGGTTATTTATGACAGGTATATCCAATAAAATTAAGGAATAGATTGCTCCCCGAAGAGATTCAATACAGGTGAAGGGCTTAAATCGACTTGTTCATTGATGAGTCTACCTGAGTGTTTGTATTTATTTATTTCTAAAGTTTCCCAAAGATCTAATTTCCAATATTTATTATCTGTATGCAAAATTTCAAACTGTGGGTCGAAAGAATGATTATTTTCTAAGAGATGATTCGCGTAATTTGAATCTGATTTTTTATTTGAAAAACTGCGTTTATGTTCCGATATTCTAATATTAAAATTTCTATGTGTTCTACCAATGTAGAAATTATCACAGTCATTGCAATTCAATCTATAAACACCTGATTTATTGTTTTTACCTGGTTTGGTTTTATTATTTTTATATATTTGCCTAAATTATTATTAGTTTGGAAAGCTATGTTGAAATTATTGCTACTTAAAAATGATTTCAGTTTCTCACTTGTAATGCCAACGTAGGTTAAGGTGTTGAATTTTGTTTCAATTTACCGACAGGGTAAACTTCATTCAATGCGATTCTACTTTGTTTGTTATTTAAAATATTATTTATTAGTTTGGGATTGTAACCATTATTTTTGGCTATTTGTTTAATCAAATTTAGTTCTTTGTTGAAATTTTCTGGTGATAGCGGGATATTAATCAATCTATGAATAAAACTATTGAATGCTGACATTTTATGTTGATATGGATGACACGACGAGTTATGTATTATAATATCTGTATGTGACGGCTTATGGTAAATTGCGAAAACATGTTTTCCATTTTCATTCGGAATTGTTACGTCTAAGAAATTTATCGAATTATTGCTTTCTATTTCGGTTGTGAATGCAATTTTTGGATGTAATGAATTTATATGATTTTCGAAAATTTTCAACTGTCTATCTGTTCCTGTGAAGCAAATAATGATATCGTCTACATAGCGATACCAGTATAAACAATATTTACTGAGTGGATGATTATGAATTAATTTCTCTAAGTTATTCATGAAAATTTCTGCTAACAAAGGACTCAACGAATTGCCCATAATCAAGCCGTCTTCAATAGTATAATATTTGTAATTGAAATGGAAATAATTTTGATCTAAACAAATTTTTAATAATGAAAGAATATCTGATTTAATGATAGTATTGACATGATTCCTTTCTAATAATTCTTCAACTAAGTAATACGTATCTTTTGGAGGAATGTTGGGAAATAGATTCTTAACATCGAAAGAAATAAGTTTGGAATTAGGTGGTATAGTGGTATCTTTGATATTGGCAATAAGTTCGTATGAATTTTCGACCGAAAATTCAGATTTAAAATTGCAATAATATTTTAAATAAAAACAAAGTAGAATCGCATTGAATGAAGTTTACCCTGTCGATAAATTGAAACAAAAATTCAACACCTTAACCTACGTTGGCATTACAAGTGAGAAACTGAAATCATTCTTAAGTAGCAATAATTTCAACATAGCTTTCCAAACTAATAATAATTTAGGCAAATATATAAAAATAATAAAACCAAACCAGGTAAAAACAATAAATCAGGTGTTTATAGATTGAATTGCAATGACTGTGATAATTTCTACATTGGTAGAACACATAGAAATTTTAATATTAGAATATCGGAACATAAACGCAGTTTTTCAAATAAAAATCAGATTCAAATTACGCGAATCATCCCTTAGGAAATAATCGTTCTTTCGACCCACAGTTTGAAATTTTGCATACAGATAATAAATATTGGAAGGTAGATCTTTGGGAAACTTTAGAAATAAATAAATACAAACACTCAGGTAGACACATCAATGAACAAGTCGATTTAAGCCCTTCACCTCTATTGAATCTTTTCGGGGAGCAATCTATTCCTTAATTTTATTGGATATACCTGTCATAAATAACCACTTGGGAGGAGGCGACCAATAAGCTTTTAATTACTCAAGAACATTTATAGTTATATTCTCATTTACATTTTTCTGCATAATCATTCGTCTGAAGAAGCTACGGTGTAGTGAAACGCGTTACGAATCGCAATTATTAAGTAAAATTCCTTAAAACACAGTACTTGTTTTTATTATTGATAATGGAATTTTACCAAGTAAAAGCCTCCCAAATTCAAATATTTTATTTACCTCGATTTTATCCAATAATTTTGTTTCATCTTTATTATTAACCAATAATGAACCCAAATTCTTTTTATTAGTGCTGATGGTGTTAATATTATTTGTGTGTAATCTGTTACATATTTTGTTCCTAAGGAATATAGTTAATTGGAAATTTTCTGTTAGATTTCTCAGTATGCAACAGATAAATGCTCTGCAATAAAAGTTTGTGTCGTTTTTATCTTATTAAGGAATCAATTAATTTTTGTTCATAGCGATTGAGAACTTCATTCTCAAAATCGACAGCTGACAAAGGAATAGAAAACAATCTGTGCACTAGGGCCCCCGTGAGGGCTACTGGCGCTTGTGTGCAAAAAAGCATTTTGGCGCTCCTTAAGGAATTTAAGATCATGTTTTTTATTTATTTTTGAAGGTAGGAGGTAGGTAGGTGCTTGAAATTAAGCAAAAAACTGAACTTTAGAAGTCATATGTATTTGTAGACTATAATATCAAAATGAAACAAACAGAACAAAATCATAACAAAATAAATTCTTGTTCACACCCAATTTAAAACATTTACTTAAGTAATGGGATACAGACACGTTGACTACTAGAAAATAACCTAAAACTAAAAATCACATTTTTTTAGGAACAAATAACAGAAATATTGCCTAATGTCTACATATATATATATTTATATATATATATATATATATATATATATATATATATATATATATATATATATATATATATATATATTTATATAGGGTTTCACCACTACGAGTTGCCCATATATCTGTTCATGCAATCAAACTGATTTCATGAAAAATATAAATCCACCACCCTGTAATTAATACCATTGCCAGGCAATGATTAATAATCAAAACATATCCTGGAATAATTATATATTAGGATAACGTTAAATGTTATGAGAATATATCAATCTACCAGAATATATACATACTATAACATCATCAGACAATGATATCAATGTACCAACGAGTAGTGTCAGAGGCTTTCTCCCCGGAAAAATCCAGTGTACGGACCTTAGTCAAGTAACAATGAATGTTTCTCATTAATAGTTTCCTTTGTGTGAAGTGGTGAACGATCGAATAAAATACTGCTCTGAATATAAATATGACAAAATTGTCAGTTAATTATATTACATTTATATAAACAAATAAATAAAATATGAAATGAGATTCTGAGCAGTATAAACTGAAGAGAAAACCTATGACTCTACCTCATTATTTTTTTCGGAAAGAAACCTACGAAGAATATTACAAGATTTGATGACTGTTATCTTTTGTAACTGTTCAAATTTTTCTTCAGACCCAAAATCTCAATACTTTGGTGAAGATTTCTAGGAATAACACCTGTTGTGGAAATAATAATCGATAGAATAAATATTTTCTTCATTTTCCACATTTTTTTAATCTCGTCGCCAAGCATCATATATTTAGAAATTTTTTCATTGTATTTATTTTGTATATTATGTGTGTCGGGTATAGCAATATCAATTATAAATTTTATTCGATTCTGTTTATCAGTCAGAATGATATCTGGCCTATTGTGTTTTACAGCTCTGTTGCAAAGAATTGTTTTATCAAAATAAAGATTAAAATGAATAATATTAGCGACGGCATTATGTCTTTCTAAATAATCTGTTGAAGCAAGGACTGAGCAAGATGATAATATATGAAAAACTGTTTCTGAAGAACAGAAACATCTCGGCAAGAATCATCTATATTTTGTTTGATGATGTGTTTTCTATAATTCCTCGTGAAGACAACCTGATCCTGGATCGCAATTGCCAAGCCTTCTGTTTCAGCAAACAATTCTCCAGATACTAACTATTTATTCGATGCGATTTCATCAATATAATCATATTTCAATTCTTTAGGGTGCTTTCCCTGTAATTCCTTCTGCATCCAACTTTCTCTTTTAGAATTATCATCAAATATATCAAAATCTACCTTTTGCATTGTCAAGTTCAGAGGTGTAAGATTATAATCTGAAGCAACAACAATATCATGTAATTTAGACGTTCTCTGTTTATCATGAAAATGGGAACGCAAATCAGTTAATCCACGACCTCCAAGATGTCTAGGTAGTGTAACTCTCTGAACAGCTGACTTTGGGTGGTGCTTATGATATTTACAAAGCATTTTCCTCGTTTGACATTGTAATTCATTTAGATCTTTTTAGTTTTTAGTTTTTACTAGTTAAATGACTCTTGATGATAATTCTAAGTCTTTTGTAATATGAACTTCTAATATTTTTTTAGTGCTGCTATGGTTAATTGTCTTCTCTTGACAAAATCCAAGATATTTATATGTATCTCCTTGATGCATTGGCTCGATTTCGATATTGGAAATCTTTATATAATCAGAGGTGATCTTAATCTTTATATATATATATATATATATATATATATATATATATATATATATATATATATATATATATATATATATATATATATATATATATATATATATATAGTAGTACTTTCTACTTATACTCAGATATTTAAAAAATATACAGATATTTCTAATAACAAATACCTAGGGAACTTCGTTTTAAAATCAAAAATGATAGCTAGGTCTAGGTGCAATAGAAAATAAAAGATAGCTATTGTAGTAGCAATATTTTCCGAGATTTTGCTGTTGCAAATTCATCAATTACATCGCTAAAATTTATGCCGTTAAAAATTTCTTGTTCAATTGCTAATATTGTTAGCCCAGACAATCTTTCTTGAATCATTGTGGATCTTAAATAATTTTTGATGATTTTCAACTTTAAAAATCATCAGGTAATGAAAACAACTTTAACGCTTTAATTTCGTTAAACAGATCATTGGAGTCTATATCCTTATTATCCTGATCTGTCAGTCGCTCTTCAAGAATAGAACAATGTTTTAAAAGATCGCTGTCACTTCATTTGAATATGACGTAGTTTGTAATAACGAAGCGACCATGTTGTACGAAAAGTTTCATAAATTCTGTCAACAAAGTAACGGGAAAATGGCCAAAGAAACACAAAATATTTAATTTCTCATCAATCGCCTTCAAAGTTGGCTCCTACCGAAATAATACATTTACCCCAACAAATAATCCAATCGTCAAAACATTTTTCAAACTATTTTTCCGAAATCTCGCTGCGAATTCCCTTTTATATGTTCTATCGATTACGTCGAAGTGGTAATTTGAGTTTTGGAAAAAGAAAAATGTCAGTCGGAGCCATATCAGGTGAATAAGTTGGTTGTTCGATGGTATTTGTTGAGTTTTTGGCCTAAAATTCATTCACAATGATAACTTTGTAAGATGGTGCATCATGTGGTGCAAAACCCATGAGTTTTCTTTCCACGAATCTGACCTTTTTCGACGAGTTTTCTTTCTCAAACGCCGCATAACGCTCAGGTAATATTCTTCATCAACTGTCTGTCAACCTTATGGCAAAAATTCCGAGTGCACAACACCACGATAATCAAAGAAAACAGTCAACATTACCTTGACTTTTGATCGACTTTGACGTGTTTTTCAGGTCTTTTGGAACTAGTCGAGCGGAAAAGTGTTTCATGCCCAACCAATCGTTTGAAATGGTAGGAATTGATTCGTGAGACAGAAAGTTCTCCCATACTTAAATGACGATTTTCAGTTACAACTTCCTTCACTTTATTGATGTTAACTTCAGTTGAAGATGTTGATGGTCGAGCGAAGCGAGGAAATCTTCCATCATACCTCGGCTGCTGTTGAATGCACTGTACCACTCATACGCACGTGTTTCTGATAAAGTCGATTCACCATAAGCCTTCTGTAACACTTTCAGTGATTCGTCCCACGAAATTCCATTTGCAATAAAAAATTTGAGACAAATCTTTTGTTCGATATTTCCATTGTAAAAATCGCAAAACACACTTGTGAGAACTGACAAAATCGAGCACTGTGAGCAAAGTAAATGACAGATCGCGTTAAACTCCGCGTCAGTATAGAAAACAACAAAAATTTCGACAATCGAGCAGATTTTTCAAATAATCAATTCCTGGTACTTTATTGTATGTACAATTTTTGGGTTTTCATGATAACACGTTCTGGATGAAGAAATTGAGTGCACTTGTCAAATATATTTGGAAAGGAAAAAGAAAACTCTATTTAATGTAATTAAAGTTTCCTGTGGTTCATATTTAAAAAAAAAGTTGTTCAAGGATTGCAACCCCCGCTTAGGGAGTTGATATTTCAGGCAAGTTTTGTACCCCAAAAGGTGTCTCCCTTGAAACAAAAATTGACCTGTTTTTGGGTTTTGATCAAAAATGAATATTTTGGTAGATATAGCTTCTAAATGAGATAAAAAACACAAGGTTTAACTTTAATCTACAATTTATTTGAAAAAATTCGACGACGTTTCGCTGACACAGCAGCTTTATCAAGAATGACAAACAGAATGAAGAGTATGGTATTATAAACAAATCGTAGAACAAGTTGGATGAATAACAGGAAAATCCACACCGACCCATTGTACAGTTAGTATGAAAGGTAATAAAACTAATTAAACAAGTTAAGTAGGGTGAATAATTCACATCTACCTGCTCATTCAAAAGCTTGTCCGAATGTTTGTATCTATTTATTTCTAATGCTTCTAGGAGATCTAATTTTAAACTTTTTGATTTTATATGTAATATGTCAAAGTTTTTATTGAATGAATGGTTTTCTTTCATTAGGTGGTTTGAATAATTTGAATCAGATTTATTTTTATCGAAGCTACGTTTATGTTCAGATATTCTTATGCCAAAACTCCTATAGGTCCTACCGATATAAATTTTATCACAAGAACCGCAATTGAGTTTATAGATTCCTGATTTACTTGATTTTTCAACACGAGATTTATTATTTTTAATATGTTTACCTAAGTTATTAGAAGTTTTGAAAGTTATACTAAGATTTTGTTTGACGAGAAAGGATTTAATATTTGTACTTGCAGAACCGCAGAATGTTAAACTGTTGAATATTTTATAGTATTTATGAATAGGATATACTTCATTTATTGCTTTCTGATACAGTTTTTACGAATGATTAGATCTATCATATCTGGATTATATGAATTATTTATGGCTATCTGTTTGATGATGTTTAACTCTTTATTATAATCTTCTACTGATAAAGGTAAATTGAGTAACCGATGTACCATGCTGTTTAAAGCTGCAACTTTGTGTTGAATTGGATGTAATGAGTAGTTTTGTATAATTGTATCAGTATGTGTTGGTTTACGAAAGACCGAAAAACATGATTATCATTTCGTTTAGTAATTTTAGATTAGATTTTGTTCCACAAACGAGACATCTACAATATTTATCTCAAGGTAATTCATACCGAGTTATTGTACAGACTTCTTCCACTTGAATTCGATTCATTAGATTACAATAATAGATTCAAAATTAGATCAATAATACATAATAAATATACCATCCAATACCGCAAATTAAAGTTTCTCGTGTCACGAAAACCGAAACCTACTCCACGTAAAACTAAATTTTCTGACCATCAATTTTTGATATATTCGTTAACCTTTCTGATACTAATTTCACAACTGATGAAACAAATCTTTTGGAGAAAGGTTTCAAACACAATATTAAATCAAACAACATAAAATCTGATTTAGAGGAACTTGGCATAGATATTGAAATTTCTCTGAAAAATATTCCTAATAACACTCACCTTAAATATTTAGCATCTAACATTATAAAAAATGAATCATTAGCTGACTTTAAACCGAGTAAGGAACAAAATATTTTAAAGGCCATCAAACAAAAATCACAACCAAATGAAGTTATTTTTACAAAAGCAGATAAGGCTAATACTGTTATTGCGTTAAATAAAAATGACTACCTATTTAAAACTCTAAATTTCATTTCGTCCGAAACTATACAATTTCAAACAAAGATCCAACTATTACATTCCAGAAAAATATTAAAATTGCAATAAATGGCGCAAAATCTTTAATTAAAGCAATAGATAAATACAAATTAATTTTACCAAACCCTCAACCACCTCAATTGTATTCACTCATTAAATTGCATAAAGTAAATAACGCCGTTAGACCAGTCGTATCATACGTTACAGCCCCAGCCGTGAAATTGTCGCATTACCTTATAAATATCATTAAAAATTATTGTTCATTCAAATCAAAATTTTTCATACACATCCACTCATTTCCAAATTTCTTTATTGGTATAGATATGTTGACGACATCTTAGTATGTTTCATTGGAACTACTCGTCAATTAGACTTATTTCTTAATTTCATTAATTCCATCCATTTGAACATTAAATTCACGATAGAAATTGAACAGAACGATTCCATTAATTTTTTGGACTTGAAAATCACTAAACGAAATAATAATCATGTTTTTTCGGTCTTTCGTAAACCAACACATACTGATACAATTATACATAACTACTCATTACATCCAATTCAACACAAAGTTGCAGCTTTAAACAGCATGGTACATCGGTTACTCAATTTACCTTTATCAGTAGAAGATTATAATAAAGAGTTAAACATCATCAAACAGATAGCCTTTAATAATTCATATAATCCGGATATGATAGATCTAATCATTCGTAAAAACTGTATCAGAAAGCAATAAATGAAGTATATCCTATTCATAAAGACTATAAAATATTCAACAGTTTAACATTCTGCGGTTCTGCAAGTACAAATATTAAATCCTTTCTCGTCAAACAAAATCTTAATATAACTTTCAAAACTTCTAGAAACTTAGGTAAACATATTAAAATAATAAATCTCGTGTTGAAAAATCAAGTAAATCAGGAATCTATAAACTCAATTGCGGTTCTTGTGATAAAATTTATATCGGTAGGACCTATAGGAGTTTTGGCATAGGAACATCTGAACATAAACGTAGCTTCGATAAAAATAAATCTGATTCAATTTATTCAAACCACTTAATAAAAGAAAACCATTCATTCAATAAAAACTTTGACATATTACATACAAAATCAAAAGTTCAAAATTAGATCTCCTAGAAGCATTAGAAATAAATAGATACAAACATTCGGACAAGCTTTTGAATGAGCAGGTAGATGTGAATTATTCACCCTACTTAACTTGTTTAATTAGTTTTTAATTACCTTTCATACTCATACTCTTCATTCTGTTTGTCATTCCTGATAAAGCCGCTGTGTCAGCGAAACGTCGTCGAATTTTTTCAAATAAAGTGTAGATTAAAGTTAAACCTTGTGTTTTCTATCTCATTTATATCATGGATCTACATCAAGTAACGGCCTCCACAATTCAAATGATATAGCCTCTGTTTAGTTTTCGTTGAAGCACCCTGTATATTCAGATAATTAAACTAGGTGTTTACGGAACAATAGATAAATTCCCAAATGTTTCTGATACGTCGAATTCAATTTTAAAATCCAATCTCCAAACTTTCAATTATAGATTAATCTGACGTGTATCATAATTTTTTACTAATGATTTGTTTACTTTCAGACACAACCGGCAGTTCAGGTTTGAGGAGAAGGATAAAACAGGTTTAGTTAAGGGCCATTATGGTTACTATGATAAGCATGGAAAACTACAAATAGTCAATTATGATGCTCATCCACACGAAGGCTTCCATGCGAAACGGAGCACAAACAATGAAAATGATAATTAATATCCAAAAAAAATTGTCTACTTGCTCAACCAATTAAAATCAATTTTGCAATGTTTGATTTCATAATGAATTTGTATAATTGATGTTCTAATAAGGTTATCAAAATCATTTCAAACATGTTCAGTATTAGAGACATTTCAACGAAAATATTGTCACTGATGGTCTTAAAAATTTGAACTTTACCTTACTATAAATCGGAGTGAGATGTGTATTATGTACTATGTACTTATTTTTATTAAAAAACTATCGTATCACAAACTTATTTTAGTATATACTTCCGTGTTCTCATACCAGAAAATCCCCTAAATATAACAGCACGTAAACATAACGTGCTGTGCTAAAAAACCGTTCAAAAACTTTGTTTGCATAAATTGTCTCAGCGTGTTTCATGAAAGTTGCATTGAGAGAATGAGTTATGTGAAAATCGTGGATGGATTCAAAGTAGAATGTTGTGAAGAAGGGGAACTGAAGAAAAATCTTCTCAAGGAGAATTTAGTTCTGATAGCTGAAGACTGGGATGAGAAACATGCAAAATTGAAAGAGGAAAATCATCATCATCATCATCTGTCAACCATCCTAGTCCACTGCTGAACATAGGTCTTCCTCAACGATCTCCATTCCTCGCGATTTTGGGCCGGATTTATCCAGTTCGTACACACTCGTTTGATATCGTCTTTCCAACCGTGCTGGTGGACGTCCTCTACTTCTGTGGGCTTCATCTCTGGGACGCCACTCCAAAAGACGCTTTGTCCATCTACCGTCCGTGGTTCTTGCTAGATGACGGGCCCAGTTCCACTTTAAATTAGCAACTCTCTCGAGAGCATCCTGGACTTTAGTTCGTTGGCGTATGATATGGTTGGGAATTCTGTCCCGTAGTGTTATGCCTATTATAGCTCTCTCCATCTTACGCTGAGCAACACATATTTCATTAGCTGATTTCTTTGTTAGGGTCAGGGTTTCTGCACCGTACGTCAAAACTGGTAAAACGCATTGATTGTATACTTTACGTTTCAAACAAATCGGTATCTCTGATTTGAACAGATCTCTCAGTTTTCCAAATGCAGCCCATGTCAGCCTTATTCGCCTTCCTATTTCTGTTGTTTGGTTGTCCCTGCCTATAGTTATCTCATGCCCCAGATATTTGTATGACGTTACTTGTTCAACAATTTCACCATCGATGGAAACTGGTTGGCTTGGTACTAAGTTGGTCATCATCTTAGTTTTCGACATATTTATCTTCAATCCGATTTTACTGGATTCCTTAGACAACTGCAAGAGCATCTCATTTGCATCATCTAATCTGTTTGCTATAATGACCATGTCGTCGGCGAAACGAAGATGACTTAATCGCTCACCATCCACATTTACTCCCCTCTGATCCCATTCCAATTGCTTGAACATATATTGCAATAGGTTTGTGAACAACTTCGGGGAAATAGTATCACCCTGTCTTAAGAGGAAAATAGTGCTCTCAAAATTGAAGTTGAAAGACCTAACGAGGAAGTTGATCTGAAAGGGAAGGAGGAAATTCAAAGGGAGCGAGTGAAACACTTAGAGAAGGATTTTCTTGAAAGTGAAAAGCAAGGAAGGAAAGTTGTCCGAAAATGTCAGGATAATTGAAGAACTATAATTGAATTTAATAGACAAAGAGAATGAAATGAAAATTCTCAAAAAGCAACGACGCAGTTTGTTGCTTGGTAGATCTTGTGACAGCAATTTGGCTGCTACATCTCAATACAAAATCGAGATCTTGGACTCTTATTTATACACTTTCAAAAAGCGATATAGTGAATCATCGCATATTACTGTAGAAGCTTACGCTCAGATTAGGCTTTTCGGAAGAAAAGTGTCCTACCTAATAGAGCGTAGGCAGTTCATATAGATTGAGAGTTTTGGTTCCATTGAATTTCTACATCTGGTGTTCCGCAGATATTAAATCTTGGTCCTTTGCTGTTCATTATGTTCGTTAATGGCCTCTTGGATTAATACTACTAACAAATACAAGTAAGCGATGATTTCTACTAAAATATATTATTAAATGCTCGACGCGTTTCGATACACAGTATCTTTATCAAGAGCGAATGAATACTACACATATATCTTACTAACAAATTTTTATATATACTAAAAAGGCAATCCACTCAGAGCTATTCGTACTTGAACTAATGTTTAGGAAATAAATTTAATAAGGGTGAGTTATTTATGTCTACCTGATCATTTAGAATTTCCGGTGAATTCCTAAATCTGTTAATTTCAAGTGCTTCCAGAAGGTTGAGTTTTATACCTCTATTCTCAGAATGTAGGATTTTAATTTCTGAATTGAAAGAGTGACAATTTTTCCTAAGATGATTTGAATAATTTAAATCGGTTTTTCCATTGATGAAACTTTACATTAAAATTTCTTCCTGTTCTACCTATATAAAAACAATTGCAATCTGCACAATCCAATCTATAAACACCTGTTTTATTTTCTTTATTAATTGGGGAAATCAGAGAAAAAATCAATAAAATTATCAAGAGTAAATATGAAACTCAATTGATGAAGCTTACTAACCTCATTAAAAATAAACCTTAAATTAAAGAAATTAACACCAACTTGCCAAATCATCAATTTTTCAAGAGATTCATAAATTTAACCGAAACAAATTTCACCATTGATGAGACGGCGTTATTGGAGAAAGGATTCAAACACAATATTTCTCCTAAACATCATACATCGAATTTGCCTCAGAAATGTTGAAAAGAATAGCTCCCTGAAACACCAAACTGCGTCCGTGATCAAGAAAGAACACCTAAAAAAGCTTAAAAGACCAATTAGAGATCACATATGAATCAAAAATATAAAAGTTAAATCAACATCGAATGATATTTTCACAAAAGCAGATAAAGGCAATACAGTTGCGATAAATAAACAAGATTATATTTCCAAAACATTAGATTTCATTAATGATTCTAATTATTCAGTTATATCCAGAGATCAAACTAATAAATTCAATAAGGAAGTGAAGACAGTCTTTGAGAATTCAAAATCCATCATTACAGATAGCGAAAAATTTAAACTTGTCTTACCGAATCCTTCACCACCTCAACTTTATTCTTTAGTTAAATTGCACAAAAATGGTTATCCACCAGTGGTATCATTCACACATGCCCCAGCATTCAAGATTTCCAAATGTTTAATACATATTCTGGAAAAATGTTGTAATTTTAAACCGTCTTTTCCTATTCGTAATTCAAATGATTTGATAAGGAATATAGAGAATATTGTCATTCCAAGTAATGCAAAGTTAGTCTCTTTTGATGTCAAGAATTTGTTTTCAAGTATTCCACCGAAAGATCTCTATAATATAATCAATAATTTGTTAACACAAAATATAACGAATCCACGAATTAAATACGACATTATGGCTTTATTAGATGTTTGCATATCTCATAATTATTTTTTATTTAACTATTGTTTTTATGAAAAGGATGAGGGACTTATAATGGGAAACCCCTTAAGTCCTCTTTTAGCAGAAATCTTCATGGATACCATAGAAAAAAACTATTCATAAACACCCGCTTAGTAAACATTTCCTATATTGGTATCGATATGTCGATGACATTATTGTTTCACAGGAACAAACAGACAGTTCACTGTATTCGAAAATTTCACCAACAACCTACACTCAAAAATAAAATTCACTTCTGAAATAGAACAGAACAATTCGATCAATTTCCTAGACCAAACAATAAAAAGTCAAATAATAAACACCAGTTTTCAATTCATCATAAGCCTTCTCATACAGATATTACAATTCATTATACATCGGCACATCCTTACCAACATAAAGTTGCAGCATTCAACAGCTATATACATAGACTCTTGAACACACCGATGTGTGATAATATGATATGATAATTATTTCAAAGAATTGAATTTGATAAAACAGATCGCAATAAATAATGGTTAAAATGCAAATTTAGTTAGCAGCATACTACATAAGAAAAATAAAAATTAGCTGTACAACATATATATCCAATCAGTAAACACCAAGACAAGAAATTCAATAGTTTAACATATATAGGTAATATTAGCAATAATGTGAAATCCTTCTTAAAAATTCAAATTTAAATATAGCGTTCAAAACATCAACAAATTTAGGTTCATTTATCAGGAATTATAAATCTCCAATTAATAAAGAAAATAAATCAGGTGTTTATAAATTGAATTGTGCAGATTGCAATTGTTTTTATATAGGTAGAACAGGAAGAAATTTTAATGTTAGAATCTCTGAACATAAACGCAGTTTCATCAATGGAAAAACCGATTCAAATTATTCAAATCATCTTAGGGAAAATGGTCACTCTTTCAATTCAGAAATTAAAATCCTACATTCTGAGAATAGAGGTATAAAACTCAACCTTCTGGAAGCACTTGAAATTAACAGATTTAGGTATTCACCGGAAATTTTGAATGATCAGGTAGACATAAATAACTCACCCTTATTAAATTTATTTCCTAAACTTTAGTTCAAGTACGGATCTCTGAGTAGATTGTCTCTTTAGTATATATAAAATTTGTTAGTAAGATATATTTGTAGTATTCATTCGCTCTTGATAAAGATATTGTGTATCGAAACGCGTCAAGCATTTAATAATATATTTTAGTAGAAATCATCGTTTACTTGTATTTGTGAAAATGGATTTCTATCACATAAAAGCCTCGTCAATTGAATAATACTACTAATCTGGAATATGCCGATGATCTAAACATTTTATTCTGAAAATAACGTCTGAACGCTATTGTGAAAACTTGCAGATGGTAATGAATTCTGCGTCCAGATGATGTGCCATTAATCGTCTGGACTTAAATGTCCAATAATTTTCGATTATGCCATAAACAATGTCTCAAAACGGTCCTCTGAAATCAAGGATCTGGGTCTCATGTTTGATCAGATTTACTTTTACTCATATTAAACACCTCAAAATCATGCGCATTTATGATTAGCAATGGAAAGTATTTTGCCAGATCAACTACTTTGATGCTCCTTAACAGTTTAGAATATGCTTCAATAATCTGGCAATCTATTTACTTATCACTTGGAGCCTATTCAAAGAGTGTTCTTAAAGTATCTTGTCTGGAGAGAAACGGTGTTTAAGCCACCAGGAGTTGATGTAGAGCTCTTAAATAGATTTGGAGCTACAACTTGGAAATAAGAAGAGGCATTTTCGCTCTGAAATTCATATTTAAACTTCTTAACATTTTATTTTATCTCAACTAAAAGGTTTAGTTCCAAGATCGAACTCAGGAGATGGTTGCTTGTTTTCTGTTAGTATACCAAAAAAAAATTGTTTCCACAAGTTCCAATATCATTTATATGATCTACCTACAATTCAATCTCGAGACGGTATGACATTAATTTCGACTATTTTCAACTACTAGTCCGGTATATGTGGACATTTCGTTCTGAATCGCTTCCAAGGTATTATTATTATGTATTTTCAGTTTTGCTTCATGGAGTTATTTACGTTGAATATTTCTTAATTTACTCAACATTCATACATATTTGTACACCTTTTTTTCTGTAATTGATTTTTTTAGGAAATAAAGGAAACAATATTATTATGCGCACCTAGGACGCTGCGCAGTTGCTAATGCGCCAGCATCATGAAGAACTTGTAGCAAGTTTCAAAGAATATTTCCTGCCCATACTTAAAAATTTCCATTTGAATTGTGGAGGCCGTTACTTGATGTAGATCCATAATATAAATGAGATAAAAAACACAAGGTTTAACTTTAATCTACACTTTATTTGAAAAAATTCGACGACGTTTCGCTGACACAGCAGCTTTATCAAGAATGACAAACAGAATGAAGAGTATGGTATTATAAACAAATCGTAGAACAAGTTGGATGAATAACAGGAAAATCCACACCGAGCCATTGTACAGTTAGTATGAAAGGTAATAAAAACTAATTAAACAAGTTAAGTAGGGGTGAATAATTCACATCTACCTGCTCATTCAAAAGCTTGTCCGAATGTTTGTATTATTTATTTCTAATGCTTCTAGGAGATCTAATTTTAAACTTTTGATTTTATATGTAATATGTCAAAGTTTTATTGAATGAATGGTTTCTTTTATTAAGTGGTTTGAATAATTTGAATCAGATTTATTTTTATAAGCTTTTATTGTTATGTTTATAGTCCTGAGATTTATTAAGAACAATTGATTTATAGATTGATTTACTTGATTTTCAACACGAGATTTATTATTTTGATATGTTTACCTAAGTTATTAGAAGTGTTGAAAGTTATATTAAGATTTTGTTTGTTTTCTAATAACTTAGGTGAACATAATAAAAATAATAAATCTCGTGTTGAAAAATCAAGTAAATCAGAATCTATAAACTCAATTGCGGTTCTTGTGATAAAATTTATATCGGTAGGACCTATAGGAGTTTTGGCATAAGAACATCTGAACATAAACGTAGCTTCGATAAAAATAAATCTGATTCAAATTATTCAAACCACTTAATAAAAGAAAACCATTCATTCAATAAAAACTTTGACATATTACATATAAAATCAAAAAGTTTAAAATTAAATCTCCTAGAAGCATTAGAAATAAATAGATACAAACATTCGGACAAGCTTAACTTGTTTAATTAGTTTTTATTACCTTTCATACTAACTGTACAATGGCTCGGTGTGGATTTTCCTGTTATTCATCCAACTTGTTCTACGATTTGTTTATAATACCATACTCTTCATTCTGTTTGTCATTCTTGATAAAGCTGCTGTGTCAGCGAAACGTCGAATTTTTTCAAATAAAGTGTAGATTAAAGTTAAACCTTGTGTTTTTTATCTCATTAAAATTTCCAACGAAATTCGTAATGTAACAAGGCGTTGTAATTATAATGAATTGAAAGTAATGGAAATACTTTTTAATACTTGTGATATAAAACTTTTCCTTGGGTATCAAGAATCAGAACTTATATTTTTCACCAATATAATGTTGAACTAGTAGATGTTTCTGCAACTACAAAAAACAAACAAATTATTTCTCAAAATGAAAGGTGGCACATTATTTGATGTTTCAATAATCTATAAGTAAACTCTTCAAAATTAAAAGAGATTTATTTCAAAATATTTACATCTACATAATTATTATAAAATTTGAGTACTATCTCTTGTACATATTCAACCCAAAGTAAACATATAAGATTCTGGTTCACGTTTGAAAGCAAATTTATAGAGTGCTGATTCAATATCACCTAACAACCCTGATGCTCCAAATCTGAATAGTTCATTATTCAACCAATCATGACCTAACACTTCTTTGATTAAAATAAGCCAGTTAATAGCATCTTTTCTAGTCCTGATTCCGCCTGCAGGTTTTAATCCCACCTAAAATAGAAAGAGTTAAGTTTTGTGCAAAAATATACTAATCTATATCATTAACAAAATGATGAGTACTAAATAAAAAGCAAGGCGAACAAAATTTCATGAAATCCTTGATTCTGATGATACGAACACAGTAAAGATGCCTTTCCCATTCCCTGTGAAAGAGGGTTCCATCTATTTTTTTTTTTTTTGATACTCTTTTGGTGAACAATTTTGTTAACAGCTCTAGTTATTTGCGAAAAATTATAAATCCACCCCTGAATCGACTTGATTTATCGACGAAATTCGAAACTGATCATTTGGTTTCCATGTTATCCTGGGCGAAATTTGTTGTTTTCTGTTATCCAGAGTATGTTAAGGTTGGCTACCTTGTTTCTAGGCAGGTTTTAGGCCAAATAGTTACGTAGGTTGCCTTTTAAATTCAGCATCTCTGGCACATTTACTGTTGACAGCTCCAATCAGACAACTGCGTCGTGTATTTTGACATTTTTTAACCTAAACGTATTTGTTTGTTTGTCTTCTATGGACCTACAGTTTATAGTGGACCAACAACTATGGTAATGTGTCCAATCTCTATGTATGTCTTTGTCAAATTCACTTTTTTGTTCAAGGACAACATCCATGCCTTGAACCTGGATTCGAACCAGGCACTTCGGCTAACCTAACCTAAACTGACTACTCACAACACTTTGACATACGAGTGAGTTTTCGATTGTTTATAATCATTTGAAAAATTCAACTTGTTCACAAAATAGAATTAACACGTGAGTATTTTCGTGCGATGATTTTTGACGTGGATTAACTCCACAACAGTGCTGCCATCAACTTGCTTCGATATTTGGTGATGAAGCTCCACACTTGGCCACTGTGAAAAGCTGGTATAACCAATGGACCACAGGAGTAATGACGTAACGACGGCCATTTTGTTGGGAAAGGTCAGTGTCTACTTTCCAAACAAAGTTAGAAGCAGTGTTAATTTCCATAAGAACAATTTCAAATCGTGATTATTTTTATCCAGGAAGTTCCTGAACATGTGAGTACATTCATATTTGGTGTTTTTGAAACTATTTCAGAAGAATTTTAATGGCATCTAAACATGTTCTCAATTTATCCTCAATTTTGGAGTTCTTTAAAGACGATGCCAAGCTTGTAGCTCGAGGAGAAAATGCTGTAGAGTCCGGTCATGTGAAAGACATGGCATTTGATGGAGAACTTCTCATCATTCGCGGCAATGTTCATGCTAGCATGCGGGATCGTTTATATAAAGTAGAGGTATGAGACCAAAGTAGCGAATGTGTTCTGTAGCATACTAAAAAAATTCATTTTCTAGATAAAACTTGACACAGACAAGTGTATCGAAGAAGCCAGTTTGTACTGCATTGGTATGAGGTTTTCTGCTCTTCCATGTACAAGTTATATCTGTTACAGATATATTGTGATAACCAAAAATCGACAATGCTGCCATGTGATGACACACCAACTGACCTCTTGTGCATGTACAACTGGCTTCTTCGATACACTTGTCTGTGTCAAGTTTTATCTAGAAAATGAATTTTTTTAGTATGCTACAGAACACATTTGCTACTTTGGTCTCATACCTCTACTTTATATAAACGATCCCGCATGCTAGCATGAACATTGCCGCGAATGATGAGAAGTTCTCCATCAAATGCCATGTTTTTCACATGACCGACTCTACAGCATTTTCTCCTCGAGCTACAAGCTTGGCATCGTCTTTAAAGAACTCCAAAATTGAGGATAAATTGAGAACATGTTTAGATGCCATTAAAAATTCTTCTGAAATAGTTTCAAAACACCAAATATGTAAAACGTATATAATCATCTACAGATCCTAACCTCACTACTTCAATAACTAGGTCTAAATACATATTCTTACGAGCATAAGAATTGGCTATTAGTGAAATTCTTTAATTTATCACATAATTCAATCATAAAATGTACTCACATGTTCAGGAACTTCCTGGATAAAAAATAATCACGATTTGAAATTGTCCTTATGGAAATTAACACTGCTTCTAACTTTGTTTGGAAAGTGGACACTGACCTGCTTCAACAAAATGGCCGTCGTTACGTCACACTCCTGTGGTCCATTATATCGGGACCGCCTCTAAACAACAATCCACAGTATGGGTCTTTCAAGACGAACTAAGCCCAACAAAAGTTGTTTCTGCACGAAGCACTTCGAAACAAATGGTCGCCTGTTTTTGCAGCAAATCCGGACGTGTCGCCACCATAGCATAAGACAATGGTATACAACCACTCGTTTGCCGTAAGTGTTCGATGTGTCAAATGAGTGATCAAATCGAAGAACTAAAATTATTCTGCATCATGACAATGCAATCTTATACACATCACCTGATACGATGGAGTATTTGAACACCCAAAACATTGAATTAATGGACCATCCACCTTATAATCCCGATTTGGCACCTAACGACTTCTTTTTGTAAGCGCACATCAACAAAAAACTACGTGGATAAACGATTTTCGATGACAGAAGATGCAGTTGAAATCGAAATTTTCGCCAATAAAAACTTTCAAATAGGATTTTGTATATTGATTCCGCAGATAAATTGACTAGGATGCAGGAGCATCATTCTTCATAAGAATGCCGCAATAGAGCAAAATATCTGAGTCTGAGCTATTGACATAACTTTCGCTAATGCGAAAATGAGCGAATGTTTAAAAGGTTGGAGAGCGATGGAGGAGGATTCTCTAAGCCTTCATAACTACATCACGTTCGAAATATAATCGAAAAAACAACCTGTGGTTGAAGGAAAACGACCGGCAGGCTAGAATGTACACAAACTAGATTCGGCAACCCTCAAGGAGAAACTTGATAGATGTTTCGAGGACCTTCGCAGGAAAAACCAAAAATTAGGCGTGGAAATATTTACAACTATCATAACAAAACCCTGTGATGTATCAAATGCCCAAAAGAATAACCTATGGAACAAAAAATAAAGTGTACTGATGGAATGAAGAAATCGCCGAGATGAGAAGGAATGCTACAAGAGCCAGAAGGGAAATAACGAGAGCTAACAGGAAAGGTATCTCTACCATTGAACTTAAGACATCCTACAAAGATACTAAAAGACAACTCTCCCTTACCATCCTACGAGAGAAAGAAAAGTGCTGGAGAGAGACCTGTAGGGAGGTAGGCGAAGACTTTTGGGGAAACGGCTATAAGCTGGTCACAAAAACAGTTTGCAAATAAAGCACCTAAGCTAAACTAGCAAAAAAATTGTTGAGGCTCTTTTCCCCACTCGGGATATTCGAGAAACGCGAAGGAAGTTGAAATATTTCCACTCTTCTCAGGGAATTCCTGGAACCGGCCAGACGCCTAAAAAAAGGCGTCAGGACCAGAGGTAATAAAGATAGTAGCGGAAAATTACCCAGAAGAAACCACTGAAGCGATGAACGCGTTACTTTGCAGAGGAGATTTTCCTACAATATGGAAAACAGCAAAACTAGTCCTCATGAGGAAAAAAGGAAAAGACGAAAATGACCCAAAAGGATACAGGCCACTGAGTCTCCTGAACTCGCTGGCAACACTATATTGATGCTCTGAGGTGTGTTGTTGAAACTGCAGAGAGAGAGAGAGAGAGAGGAAAACTCGAAAAACACGAGAGTTCTGTCTTATGGTGACTCTGGACATGGAAAATGCATTCAATTCAGCAGTGCGGCATATTAATCATGAGGAAATGGAGAAAAGAAGAGTGTCGCCATACTTACTGAATATTGCCATAAGTTACCTGAAAGAGAGACGTGTCAGCTATGAGGGTGTGGGGTATGACATGACTTGTGGTGTACCACAGGGCTCGGTTCTTGGGCCTCTCTTATGGAATATTCTGAGGCTAAACCTGCCCAAGGGTGTGAAAATACTGGCTTTTGCTTACGATCTAGCTGTACCAACAACGGCAAAGACAGAGACAGAACTGATGGAAAAACTAACAGAGCCCTAAAGAAAATAATTGCTTACCTGAAAACGAGAGACCTCAAAGTCTCAGTCCAGAAGACGGAAGCTATAATTCTATCTGGAAGAAATAAATGTGGACATATAGAGGTGGTGGTAGAGGAAGCTATAATAACTCCAGGAAAAACCCTTAAATACCTGGGAGTGGTGTTGAAAAGGAATTTGAGCTTTGGAGAACATATTATTCAGAGAGCAGTCAGAGCTGGTGAAACGGCCGTAGCCATCAACCGGCTGATGCTCAGAATTGGCGGAGGATGACAAAATAAGAGGAAAATTTTGAGCAATGTAGTGGACTAAATTTTCTTATATGCTGCTCCTGTGTGGTGGAAGACACTTCAATTAGGGAAGTACAAAATAGTGGCTGAACGCTTAAGAAGGAAAGTGGCCATAGGAATGTCCCGAGCCTATAGGACTGTCTCTACAACAGAGCTGGAGGTAATCGCAGGAACGATTCATTTAGATCTTTTAGCAAAGGAGGGAAACAGCACTTATGGGATTGGTAAGGAAAACAGGCTGAAGGAAAAATGGCAAGAAACGAACGGAGCTTGGACAAGGAGAATGATACCGAACCTGGTCCCCTGGTACAGAAGGATGCATGGAGAGGTAGATTACCACATCCTCAGCTCATCTCGGGGCATGGATGCTTCCAATGTTATCTGCACAGAATAGGTAAGCCTGTGAGCGCTCATTGCCGCTATTGTAGAGAGATTGATACGGCGCAGCGTACTGCTTTCGACTGCGTCAGATGGGAAGAACACAGAAGGGAAATGAACAAGAAAATAGGAAGGGTGGTGACCGACGACACCATTGTTATTTGTATGTTGGCGTCGCAAGAGAATTGGCTGGCTGTCAATAAATATGCTGTGGAAGTCATGAAAAGGAAGGAACAAGACGAACGGAAAGGTGAAGCGGAAAGGGAATAAACGACTGTAATGGCAAGTATGCATGGAAGTAATGCAAAAGCGGTACCCATGCATATCTTGAAAATCAGGAGGGGTTTTAGTTAGGGTATACTCCGTCAGATACTGATGGTGGGTGTCCCACTCTACCCGACGTGACAGAGTCGAAGCATTGGGTGTCCATAAAGATTTTCTCTCCACCGAAAAAAAAGAAGAGTGCAAAATATCTTAACTAGGGAAAAAACCTTAATTTACTCTAGAAAATGACCGAATAAAATCTAATAAGTCCAAGTCGAACTAAATATTCGAACATACAAAGAAGGCATCAACAACCACATTCTTTACAAATACAGCACTGCTAAATCACGAATCAATTCGTACCAATTTAAACGACTGCTCGGGCATGAAACGCGTTACCGCTCTACTAATTCCGGAAGAACTGAATTTTCTTCGAAAATGAATCGCGTAAAAGTCACTGAAGACGTACTACACTGAGTCAATTCCGATCCCACATTCATAGAACCCATTGATGATGAGACACGGGTTCATGGTTTGATTACCATTGTGAATGAATTTCTATACTGCATAATCATTCGTCTGAAGAAGCTACGGTGTAGTGAAACGCGTTACGAATCGCAATTATTAAGTAAAATTCCTTAAAACACAGCACTTGTTTTTTATTATTGATAATGGAATTTTACCAAGTAAAAGCCTCCCAAATTCAAATGTTAAAGAAAGCTGATACCGGCTTTTTGGCTTTGTGGTATTTCAAAATACTACTAAGATGTGCAGTTCACACTCAGAATATATGGTTCTACTCAATGTGCTTGAAAAACAGATTGACTCCCAATTACATACGGTTGAAGACACATAACAACAGTGGACCAGCAAGAAGGGCAATCGAGAAAGGCCAACGCATATGGCTCAAAGAGGATATGAAGATCCAGTGCAACAGGAGGGACGTTGCAAACATATATTTGAAGGTAATCCATACGGAATTATTGTTTAGATTGCACCCTGTTGAGTTTGATATTTTAGACTCTGAATCCAGATACGATGTCAAAATTTTAATTCATAAAAGTTTCAGCAACAACAGAAAAGTTGAATTCACTTAAATTCAAAATTTCTCCACCCAAACCTTCAACTGATAAATTTTCAGACCATAAAAATTTTTTGAACGATTCACTAATTTAACTGATACCGATTTTACAAAACCACAAAAAGATCTATTAGAAAAAGGATTCAAACATAATTTACATCCAAAACATAATAAAACTAATTTTGAACAGTTAGGCATAGACTCCGAAATTATTCTCAAAAACTCCAAAGATAATAAATATTTTAGCCAAACATCAAACAGCAAAAATCATCAAAGAAGACTTTTCGAAATTATCACCTCATTGCAATACCGATTATAAGATAATAAAAACGATTCGTGAAAATAGTACCAAGAACGATTTAGTATTCACTAAAGCAGATAAAGGTAACACCGTCATTGCGATTAGTAAAACCGATTATATTTCTAAAACTGAAGAATTCTTAACAGCCGGAAACTATATAACATCAACTAAGGATCCTACCGCAAAATTTCAGAAAGTTGTTAAAAACATAATTTCGACAGCAAAATCATTAATTGCAGACCACGAAAAATAATCCCCCGAATTATATTCGTTGATAAAACTTCATAAACCTAAGTACCCTATTAGACCTGTTGTTTCTTATGTAACGGCACCTTCGTTCAAACTTTCAAAATTCCTCAACGACTTGCTAATAAAACATTGCAATTTTAAATCTGAATTTTCGGTCAAAATTCATACGAACTTATTGCCAATATCAAAGATACCACTATACCTCCTAATTCCAAACTTATTTCTTTCGATGTTAAGAATCTATTTCCCAACATTCCTCCAAAAGATACGTATTACTTAGTTGAAGAATTATTAGAAAGGAATCATGTCAATACTATCATTAAATCAGATATTCTTTCATTATTAAAATTTGTTTAGATCAAAATTATTTCCATTTCAATAACAAATATTATACTATTGAAGACGGCTTGATTATGGGCAATCCGTTAAGTCCTTTGTTAGCAGAAATTTTCATGAATAACTTAGAGAAATTAATTCATAATCATCCACTCAGTAAATATTGTTTATACTGGTATCGCAATGTAGACGATATCATTATTTGCTTCACAGGAACAGATACAGTTGAAAATTTTCGAAAATCATATAAATTCATTACATCCAAAAATTGCATTCACAACCGAAATAGAAAGCAATAATTCGATAAATTTCTTAGACGTAACAATTTCGAATGAAAATGGAAAACATGTTTTCGCAATTTACCATAAGCCGTCACATACAGATATAATACATAACTCGTCGTGTCATCCATATCAACATAAAATGTCAGCATTCAATAGTTTTATTCATAGATTGATTAACATCCCGCTATCACCAGAAAATTTCAACAAAGAACTGAATTTGATTAAACAAATAGCCAAAAATAATGGTTACAATCCCAAACTAATAAATAATATTTTAAATAAAAACAAAGTAGAATCGCATTGAATGAAGTTTACCCTGTCGATAAATTGAAACAAAAATTCAACACCTTAACCTACGTTGGCATTACAAGTGAGAAACTGAAATCATTCTTAAGTAGCAATAATTTCAACATAGCTTTCCAAACTAATAATAATTTAGGCAAATATATAAAAATAATGAAACCAAACCAGGTAAAAACAATAAATCAGGTGTTTATAGATTGAATTGCAATGACTGTGATAATTTCTACATTGGTAGAACACATAGAAATTTTAATATTAGAATATCGGAACATAAACGCAGTTTTTCAAATAAAAAATCAGATTCAAATTACGCGAATCATCTCTTAGAAAATAATCATTCTTTCGACCCACAGTTTGAAATTTTGCATACAGATAATAAATATTGGAAGGTAGATCTTTGGGAAACTTTAGAAATCAATAAATACAAACACTCAGGTAGACTCATCAATGAACAAGTCGATTTAAGCCCTTCACCTCTATTGAATCTTTTCGGGGAGCAATCTATTCCTTAATTTTATTGGATATACCTGTCATAAATAACCACTTAAGAATAAGCAACCAATAAGCTTTTAATTACTCAAGAACATTTATAGTTATATTCTCATTTATATTTTTCTGCATAATCATTCGTCTGAAGAAGCTACGGTGTAGTGAAACGCGTTACGAATCGCAATTATTAAGTAAAATTCCTTAAAACACAGTACTTGTTTTTTATTATTGATAATGGAATTTTACCAAGTAAAAGCCTCTCAAATTCAAATGAATGAATTTCTGGTCAAAAACTCAACAAATACCATCGAACAATCACGGTATTCACCTGATATGGCTCCGGCTGACTCTTTTCCTTTTCCAAAATTCAAATTACCACTACGAGGTATCCGTTTTGAATCAATAGAAGATATGAGTATTCGCGGCGAGTCTTTTTCGAAAAAAGGGTTTGAAAAATGTTTTGACGAATTGATAATTCATTGGCGTTAAAATATTATTTCGGAAGGGACCTACTTTGAAGGCGATACAATAAATTTTGATGAAAAATAAATATTTTGTGTTTTATTAACCACTTCCCGGTATTTTTTTGACAGAATGTGGAATCCATGAAAATTCCCTAGGTCAAGTTAGGGAAATGTTTTTTCGATATTTGACATTCAAGGTTTCAATCTTTTTGTTTCGTCATTGTATAATGCAGTTGCCCATAAAAATCAATACAATTTCTCATTCTTCTGTGCTGTTCAATTCTCAAAACAAAACTTGGTGGTTTTTTTGAACAATTTATAAATTCATGGTCTATTTCATTTTGCTTAATTTTGGGGGGTGATGCAGGGGTAAAATTTTATTAAACTCCATTTTTATGTCACCTACTGGTTCCAATTGTGAATGTAAGCATCCAGATACTCTCAGATAAAAAAGAATTATATAGGACGAAAGAAGAAAAATACCAAAAACATTACAGATGTTTTTTCAAAACAAAGTGTTATTTTCAATATCAAGAAAAAATGAAGAATTTTAAATGAGTAACAAGCCCATAGAACAATTGATATTATTTAAATACCTTGTAGCCCATTCTTTGATAGTATTCCTTTATGGCTCTAGCCATAACTAAGCCGAAGGGAAGTGTAGCATTCACAGTTTCTTTACCAGTTGATGTCTTAATGAAATCAGAACCCGCCATCATAGCAACTAGGGAAGCTTTATAAATCTGTAAAAAATAATTATTTATCCATAATAGGTATATTCATCACCAAAGATGATGTTCTAGGTCATATGCAGTTTGTTGCAAAATATTTAGTACTGGTTATGAACAATCAGCAAGAAATTTCCAACAGTAGATGTTTTATATTCGAAATGGAAATATTTTAAGATATAAATGAGATAAAAAACACAAGGTTTAACTTTAATCTACACTTTATTTGAAAAAATTCGACGACATTTCGCTGACACAGCAGCTTTATCAAGAATGACAAACAGAATGAAGAGTATGGTATTATAAACAAATCGTAGAACAAGTTGGATGAATAACAGGAAAAACCCACACCGAGCCATTGTACAGTTAGTATGAAGTGTAATTAAAAACTAATTAAACAAGTTAAGTAGGGGTGAATAATTCACATCTACCTGCTCATTCAAAAGCTTGTCCGACTGTTTGTATCTATTTATTTCTAATGCTTCTAAGAGATCTAATTTTAAACTTTTGATTTTATATGTAATATGTCAAAGTTTTTATTGAATGAATGGTTTTCTTTTATTAAGTGGTTTGAATAATTTGAATCAGATTTATTTTTATCGAAGCTACGTTCATGTTCAGATGTTCTTATGCCAAAACTCCTATAGGTCCTACCGATATAAATTTCATCACAAGAACAGCAATTGAGTTTATAAATTCTGATTTACTAGAATTTTCAACACGAGATTTATTATTTTTAATATGTTTACCTAAGTTATTAGAAGTTTTGAAAGTTATATTAAGATTTTGTTTGACGAGAAAGGATTTAATATTTGTACTTGCAGAACCGCAGAATGTTAAACTGTTGAATATTTTATAGTCTTTATGAATAGGATATACTTCATTTATTGCTTTCTGATACAGTTTTTACGGATGATTAGATCTATCATATCCGGATTATATGAATTATTAATGGCTATCTGTTTGATGATGATTAACTCTTTATTATAATCTTCTACTGATAAAGGTAAATTGAGTAACCGATGTACCATGCTGTTTAAAGCTGCAACTTTGTGTTGAATTGGATGTAATGAGTAGTTATGTATTATGTAGTGATGGAATTAATGAAATTAAAAATAAGTCTAATTGACTAGTAGTTCCAATGAAACATACTAAGACGTCGTCAACATATCTATACCAATAAAGAAATTTGGAAATGTTGAAGAAAGCGAATACAAGCTTTTTGGCCCTTTGGTATTTTAAGTTGTTACTTAAAAATGCTATAACATCCCAAAACCTGTGGTTTTTAACCACGTGTTTGAAGAGTGAAGTGTGTCCTAAATACATCAAACTCAAGACCAACAACAACAGTTATGCAGCTCGAAGAGCAGTCATCTCTGGACAGAAGATATGGATCAAATCAGAATGCAAGATTTTGTTCCACAAACGAGACATCTACAATATTTATCTCAAGGTAATTCATACCGAGTTATTGTACAGACTTCATCCACTTAAATTCGATTCATCAGATTACAATAATAGATTCAAAATTAGATCTATAATACATAATAAATATACCATCCAATACCGCAAATTAAAGTTTCTCGTATCACGAAAACCGAAACCTACTCCACGTAAAACTAAATTTTCTGACCATCAATTTTTTGATAGATTCGTTAACCTTTCTGATACTAATTTCACAACTGATGAAACAAATCTCTTGGAGAAAGGTATCAAACGCAATATTAAATCAAACAAGATAAAATCTGATTTAGAGGAACTTGGCATAGATACTGAAATTTCTCTGAAAAATATTCCTAATAACACTCACCTTAAATATTTAGCATCTAACATTATAAAAATGAATCATTAGCTGACTTTAAACCGAGTAAGGAACAAAATATTTTAAAGGCCATCAAACAAAAATCTCAACTAAATGAAGTTATTTTTACAAAAGCAGATAAGGGTAATACTGTTATTGCGTTAAATAAAATGACTACCTATTTAAAACTCTAAATTTCATTTCGTCCGGAAACTATACAATTCTAAACAAAGATCCAACTATTAAATTCCAGAAAAATATTAAAATTGCAATAAATGACGCAAAATCTTTAATTAAAGCAATAGATAAATACAAATTAATTTTACCAAACCCTCAACCACCTCAACTGTATTCACTCATTAAATTGCATAAAGTAAATAACCCCGTTAGACCAGTCGTATCTTACGTTACAGCCCCAGCCGTGAAATTGTCGCACTACCTTATAGATATTAAAAATTATTGTTCATTCAAATCAAAATTTTCTATAAAAAATTCTTTCGAATTGATAAATAACATAAAAAACGTTAACCTACCACCTAACGCAAAACTTATTTCGTTTGATGTTGAGAATTTATACCCAAGTGTTCCTCCAGGTGATGTCAAAATATTAATCGAAAACATGTTGAATTCGAATCATGTTAACCACATAATTAAATCAGAAATATTGAATCTGTTGGACGTTTGCATTGAACAAAATTATTTTTCTTTCAAAAACATCTATTACAGTAGTGAAAATGGTTTGATCATGGGAAATCCTTTGAGTCCACTTTTAGCAGAGATTTTTATGAATAATATTGAACAGAAAATTCATACACATCCACTCATTTCCAAATTTCTTTATTGGTATAGATATGTTGACGACATCTTAGTATGTTTCATTGGAACTACTCGTCAATTAGACTTATTTCTTAATTTCATTAATTCCATCCATTTGAACATTAAATTCACGATAGAAATTGAACAGAACGATTCCATTAATTTTTTGGACTTGAAAATCACTAAACGAAATAATAATCATGTTTTTTCGGTCTTTCGTAAACCAACACATACTGATACAATTATACATAACTACTCATTACATCCAATTCAACACAAAGTTGCAGCTTTAAACAGCATGGTACATCGGTTACTCAATTTACCTTTATCAGTAGAAGATTATAATAAAGAGTTAAACATCATCAAACAGATAGCCATTAATAATTCATATAATCCGGATATGATAATTTAATCATTCGTAGAAAACTGTATCAGAAAGCAATAAATGAAGTATATCCTATTCATAGAGACTATAAAATATTCAACAGTTTAACATTCCTTTTAAATCTCGTCAAACAAAATCTTAATATAACTTTCAAAACTTCTAATAACTTAGGTAAACATATTGAAAATAATAAATCTCGTGTTGAAAAATCAAGTAAATCAGGAATCTATAAACTCAATTGCGGTTCTTGTGATAAAATTTATATCGGTAGGACCTATAGGAGTTTTGGCATGAGAACATATGAACACAAACGTAGCTTCGATAAAAATAAATCTGATTCAAATTATTCAAACCACTTAATAAAAGAAAACCATTCATTCAATAAAAACTTTGACATATTACATATAAAATCAAAAAGTTTAAAATTAGATCTCCTAGAAGCATTAGAAATAAATAGATACAGACATTCGGACAAGCTTTTGAATGAGCAGGTAGATGTGAATTATTCACCCCTACTTAACTTGTTTAATTAGTTTTTATTACCTTTCATACTAACTGTACAATGGCTCGGTGTGGGTTTTTCCTGTTATTCATCCAACTTGTTCTACGATTTTTTTATAATACCATACTCTTCATTCTGTTTTTCATTCTTGATAAAGCTGCTGTGTCAGCGAAACGTCGTCGAATTTTTTCAAATAAAGTGTAGATTAAAGTTAAACCTTGTGTTTTTTATCTCATTTATATCATGGATCTAAATCAAGTAACGGCCTCCACAATTCAAATATTTCAAGATATATAAGTAATGTGAAAGTATTCCGAAAGTAAACGATTGATATTGCTTAAAACACAATTTGAAAACTATACTGATGTGCAATTGACTCAACAATTGGGGGAACAAAAAATGGAATTACCTGGTATCATCCCTTTAACACCATTTATTTCAATATTAAATATTTCGAACTTTATGTAAAACATAAATAGTAATCCTGCTGTATACGCTGACAACTTTAGCGCATCCAGTACCGAGTCGAACAGATGTTTCCCTGCTCCAGAGTGAAAGTTTATTACACACTCTATAAAAATAACTGAAAGTATTCGAATCTTAGCCAGTGTTGCCATAATTTATCTCACGTCGGAGATTTGATTACCTATCATTGCAAATGAAATAGTTCTCATAAAAAAACGGTTGACCAAAATTATAGATAACTCAATGTTTTCGCATTTCCTCCAGCAAAATTAAATCTAGACTTTCGAACCATAGAACTTCGAGAGACTTCTTATAATAATTAAATGTCTTTATTGCACCCAAGACCACGCATCCATAATACAACATAATAATATCAACATTGGTGGTTCATGCAATAATCAAGCAACACAAGCAGTGTTATGGGCCGTTGTCCATATTTCCTACAATATTACTTGTGTGAGTTCAGCTTATAGCTGCTCTTCCACTCAAAATCAAGCCGACAGACCTTAAAGTCTCATACATTAAATACATAAAAGAAATTTATAAACATTAATACCTATACCTAGTATAGTCTGTCTCTTAAGCTCAATTGGGAGTTTATTCCATAAAGTGACAATCATGTACGATACGTTCTGTTGAATATATGTGAATTTTTGGGTGAGACATTTTTTGTTTCTTGTATCATACTGACGATTGCCCTCCCTTTCTCTGAATAGTGAATAATTTTCCGCCACAAACATCACACACTCATAAATATACAATCCGTACAAGGTTAGCATATTCTTGCGGTTAAAAAGAGCTCTACAACTTTCAGTCTGTCTCATCTTGAAAATGGTTCTCAGACATCTCTTTTGGAGTACAAAGATCCTGTTGGTATGTAATGAGTTTCACCAAAACACTATACCATATCTGACTCTGGACACAACGAATGCATGATATATATCGAGAAAGGACTGGAAAAAGACGAAGTTACTCTAGGAATATTGCAAGATATAGAGGGAGCTTTCGGCAATACACTATACAAATCAATAGATAGAGCTATCGCAGATAGGAAAGTAAACAAAACCATAGCAAGGTGGATGGGACGTCTGCTGTCGACCAGGCGCATCGAGGCTCAGCTCGGCGAGACAACCGTTTGGGGGACCGCCAGCAGGGAAGGTCCACAGGGGGGAGTTCTATCTCCTCTTCTTTGGAAACTCGTGCTGGATGGGCTACTAGCGGCCCTTGCCGGTGCTGGGCACTTTGCGGTGGGTTATGCCGACGACCTCATCCTCCTTGTTCGTGGGAAAAACCTGGCGCAGAATTCGCTCTGCGAATTACTGAACAATGGTGCGGAGAGAATGACTTGTCTGTAAATCCTAACAAAACATTCACTCGAAGAAGGAAAATACCGCCTTTCAAAGCACCCATTATTTTCAACGAAGAACTAACACTAGTAAAACAAGTGAAATACCTAGGTGTGATGCTTGATGCCAAACTAAATTGGGACAATCACATCGAAAGACAGGCGCAAAGAGCCCAAAACACACTCTGGGCGTGCCGGAGACTATTCGGCCCCAGATGGGGACTTAAACCAAAGATAATATACTGGCTATACACCACAGTGATAAGACCGCTCCTGACCTATGCCGCCATCGTATGGTGGCCTGCACTGGAAAAAGAGATAAAACGGAACAAAATCAACAAGATCCAAAGGCAAGCATGTCTAGCAGTCATGGGAGCCTTGAGATCCACAGCCACGTCCTCCATGGAGTGTCTTCTGGGCATCCCTCCACTACACATAGAGGTGTAAGAGGTGACCATGAAGGCCTATTTGAGACTTTAGGAGGGAGGTATGTGGAGGCACAGAAATCCAATTCCTGGACACTCCGCATCCCTGAACAAAATCAGAGAATTCCGACCTGACCTTCTCACAAGAGGATCTCAAACAAGAGCCACCTACTACTTTGACGAATCCTACAAAGTAGTTATTCCACCAAAAGAAAATTGGACCACACCCCACGCCTTACTCACACCACAGGGCCCCACCTGGTTTACGCATAGGTCCAAAACATAATGATTGCGCTGGGAGACGTCACCGTAACACTCACAGAAATATTTGCTATTCTCCGGTGCGTACAGGAAAACCTACATAGAAACTATAGAGACGCCTACATCTACATATGCTCTGATAGCCAAAACGCCCTTAGATATCTTAAATATACGAAGGTTACATCCAAACTGGTTGACGAATGCAGAACAGCACTTCGAGAACTCAGTGCTACAAACAGAGTCACTCTGATTTGGTGCCCAACCCATCAGGCCATCGAAGGAAACGAGATAGCAGACAGCCTCGCTGAAAAAAGCAACAACTATCAAGCCAATGGGACCAGAACCAATTCTGACCATCCCATGGACCAATGTGCTCTCTTTCTTTCAAAACTGGACCACCACCGGGGCCCAAAATCACTGGGCACGCATCTCGGGACTGAGACAGTCAAAAGGCTCATAAAAGGGCCGCAATCAAACAAGAGGGTACATGAACTACTGTCTCTCGAAAAAAAAAGTCTGTTGGGATGGTAGTGGGCCTATTGACGGGACACCAACTCAACAAACATCTACACGTCATGAAACTATCGGAAACCACACAAAGTCGTGGTTGCCTAGAAAATGACGAAACAACGGAACATATACTCTTCGAATGTCCCGCCCAATGGAAACCAGACTGAACACCTTGGGCACTGAAACACCCAGCGCCCGGATGATCCAGGAGACCCCCTACAATAGTCTTGAAAGCTTTATCAGGAAGTTTTTGCAAGACAATTAACTCAACAGCACACGGCAAGCACAATAGCCCAAACGGCTTGAGTGCTACCCATATGGGCGCCGTGCAGGAAGAAGAAGAAGAATGCATGATATGCGGCTAGTGCGGCATCGGAGAACATAGTACGCGAAGTAACTCTCAGCGCGTAACAATACCGTGAAATGCTGCCAGCAAGGTGTTGTATATACAGTTTCCAATTCAGGCTTCGTTCTATGTGCACCCATAACAACGGTAGATCTTCAACTGAATCAATATTTTCTTTCCCATCTCGCATCGAAAGTTTGAGTTTACTCCTAATGCCAAATGTAAGCAACTTGGTCTTAGTCAAGTTTACACAAAGGTTGTTGTCAGTAAACCATCCCTTCAAGTTTTTTAGGTCCTCTTCATGGCTCCTCACACAATCCTTCTCATTATCAGCTGCATATACCAGTGACGTATCATCAGCATATAGGACGACTTCACTTTATCGTTGGCATTAAGGATATAAAGGAGAGGACCAATGATCGACCCTTGTGGAATCCCTTTCCTTGTACGCTTAGGCTCTGACACAACTCTTTCTCCGTGGCGACCATATTCAACCACTCGCTGCGATCTATTTGCCAAGTACGATCTGAACAAATCCAGAGCAACACCTCTTACACCAAAACTTTTCAATTTCTTCTGCAGTACGTCGTAGTCAACACTGTCGAAGGCCCTTCGACAAATCCAAGCACAAAGCTGCTTAAGGGCTTGGTATATTGCCGTGGTTGTACATTTACCTTTTCGGAACCTATGTTGTTGATTCGCGCAAGAAAAATTCAATTAGTTGATGGGAAATTACTCTCTTAAAAATTTTTTTTACATTAGAGAGAAGTGAGATTGGCCTATAGTTATTCAGAGTGTCACGGTCTCCTTTTTTGTGAATCGGTCTTATCCATGCCTCCTTCAGTGCATCTCACCCCAGTAAGAAACGACTGGTTTATGATGTGGGTCAAAGGAGTACCAATGTCCTCAGCAATTGTTTTCAATAATGAAACTGGTACCATAGAACAACCAAACAACCAAACTGGAAGAGGTTGCAGCCAATACAAAGAAGAAAAGAAAGTATTCAATATTCTAAAAAAACTTAAAGAAAATATAAATGCAAACAGTTTCAAAATGCATCGCTTGGGGGCACACAACCAAAATAAAAAGAGACCCATCAGAGTAATTTTTCAAACTAAACAAGAAGCTCTGGAAATACTGAAACTCAGAAACAATTTGAGAGATTCAGAGGTTTATATCACATCAAACACCAGCCCAGCGGGACTTCCTCAAAATGGTACTCGATGACATGAACAATAAAAAATCTGGTGGTATATCAAATTTAAGGATTAAATATATCGGAGGTGTCCCCACCATAATAATTCCAGCAGCTAAGGGAGCGGAGGCCGCCAGGACAAAAAACGGTGTGACCCCGTCGCAGAACTAACACTCTATCACACAAATGCAAACTCTCTCAAGAACAAGTACAATGAACTGTAGGCGGAAATAGCAAGGATGGATCCCACCTTCATTTTTGTGACGGAGACGTGGCTGAACAGCGACTTTTCGGATTCTATCCTTGGGGTCCCACACTAGTCTATGTTTAGAAAAGATAGGTTACAGCAAAGAGTTGGGGGCGTTTGTGTCATGGCGAAGGACCGCATAAACAACAACAAAGTCTACTCTAGTGTAAATTTAAAACACTGTTTACCTATATCCATAGAGGGGGTACGGGTCGATGTTAGGATAGCCGACAAGAGGTTTACACTGGCTTGTATCTACAGAACCCCAGGAGTTTCGAACATCGACAACTCCGAATTTATATCAGCAATAGGTAAAACGTTCGAGGGAGATAGTGAACCCATAATTTTTGATGATTTCAACTACCCTGAGATTGACTGGTCTCAACTGGCTACATCACGGTGTAGTACTGCTGCGGAGGGCTTTCTGCTGGGTCATGCGCACTGTTATCAGATGGTGAAAACAAATACTAGGCAGAGGGGAGATTCGCTCTCTTTATTGGACTTGTTGCTGGTGCGCGATGATAAGTTGGTGACAGAGATTCAGACTCTTCCTCCTTTGGTCAAAGTGACCACATGGTTTTGTTAGCCACAATACAAAGTGCCTTTTCGGAAAGAAACACCAAATGCATAACCAAAAGAAACTTTCACAAGGCAGATTATGTAAAGGTGAATGAATATTTAACAAATAAGTTAAATTTACTAATTGCTGAAGATACTACACTTGATACTATGGAGAAGCTGCTGCAGAGAACTAGTCAGGACTGTTTTCCTCTAACCAAGAAGAGAATTAACTATAAAAAACCTTGGATAAATAGAATAATATTCAGAGAAATAGATCGAAAGAGAGCATTATGGGATAAATATATTAACAACCGCACCCCAGAGAACTATACTTCCTATCGTACCCAGTACAACTATCTGCGACGAGAAATTCTGCAAGCCAAGCAAAGGTATGAAGAGAGCGTTGTGGAGCAGGGAGACAAAAGGTTCTTCGGCTACGTTAAAAAAACTTTGTGCAGTTTAGCTCTCAAATATTTCTGAAGGACACCCAGGAAGTGATAGGCGACAGCCTAGAGATTGCAGAACTTTTTGCTGGACATTTCGAGTCAGTTTTCGTCCCTGAAGACATGAACAATTTTCCAATTTTGTCACCTGCTACTTGTGCACATAATGAATTGAATGAAATTATCATAAATGTAGAAAACGTTGAGCAGGAAGTGCAGACTCTCAGGACTGACTCGGCTTCAGGACCAGACGATATTCCTCTTGAGGTGTTCAACCACACTTGTTAAGCACCTCACATGTGCCCTCCAAAGCAGCCACAGGGATGGCTTTCTACCAGACTCCTGGAACAAGGCCATTGTTATTCCAATCTATAAGAAGGGAGACAAGTACAGACCAAACAACTATAGACCAATAAGTCTCACCTCGGCCCTTCGTAAAATAATGGAGATCATTGCGAAACAGCTCACCGCATTTCTACCAGGTAACGGAGTCATAACTAAGCATCAACATGGTTTTCTACCCGGACGCTCGACTACCACCAATCTGCTCACCTACGTTAATAACTGGAAAAAAGCAATTGATAATGATGAGTCAGTTGATGTGGTTTACCTGGACTTTAAAACAGCATTTTATACTAAGCCAATTAAGAGATCTCTCTACAAGTTTAAGCACTTTGGCATAAGAGGCAAGCTTCTCAGATGGATTGAAAGTTTTCTAAAAAATAGAACCTTCAGAGTTAGAATAGATGGTTTCCTCTCATCTGAGCGTCAAGCTCTTAGTGGCGTTCCTCAGGGCTCTGTGCTTGTACCTCTTTTGTTCAGCACCTATATCAGTGATATGGTTCAAAACATTAAAACCAACATAATTTGTTACGTTGACGACACAAAACTGTATTGCAATCCTGTTGAGCAATCCGTCTTATTCAAAGAGGACCTACGGGCTATCGAGGTGTGGCACCTCTTCCTGAATGCAGCTAAGTGCGCAGTGCTGCATATCGGTAGGAAGAATCCTAAAGTACCTTACATGGTCAAGGGTAGTGCAATATGAGTTGTTGAACATCAGAGGGACCTGGGCGTCTGTGTTCGGGGAGACCCCAAGTGGGAGGCTTACATAAATCAGGTGGTGAATGGCGCAAACTCGCTTATATACCTTGTGAGGAGAGCGTTTTCAGATAAGTCGGTACCCTTCATAAAAAAAATTTATCTCTCCTATATTAGACCAAGACTGGAATAAGCACATTCAGTTTGGAACCCATACTTTGTCCAGGACATCGAAAAACTTGAAAGGGTTCAGAGAAAAATAACCAGAATGCCATTGGAGCTGTCTGCCACATCATATGAAAGACGACTAGAAATTTTTCAGCCACCAACCTTGAGAAGCAGAAGATCTAGAGGTGACTTAATAGAAACTTATAAGATCCTGGCGGACTGCTATGGCGATGCACTAACGTTGCATCTTTTTGTGCCCAATACAAACTATTAGCTAAGAGGACACTCTAAAAAACTCTCCAGAGAAAGATGTGCGGTGCTCCCTCGTAGGCATTTTCTGACAAACGGTGGCGAATTGGAATAGCCTAAGTGAGTCAACAATAAGCTCTCCTAATAAAAATATATTCAAGAACAGATTGGACCAAGAACTGAGCATGGTGTTGAACGGTGTGTCCTTCCTGTGACTGTGTTGTGCTTCGTGATTCTATTTTGTCTGCTGCGGAGCTCCACCCTGTCGTTTGTTTATTGGTTAAGTAGTTTACTTCAAATAGCTGAAATACAATAGACTCAACGGCTTTGGCCGCTTTCTATTGTTAAAATAATAATAATGATAATAATCAATTCGAGGGAAAGTTTTTTTTGCATAACAAAATGAGGTAAAAATTGAGCATCAACATTTAGTTGTATTGAAATGAAAAGTGTAATAGAAGATGCCTACTGCAGCTGGACGTTGAATATCAAGTGAAAATCTTTCGAGATCACCTTGAACAAGCCCGAAACCAGGAATTCAATGACAAAAATTGAAAATACACTTTTATGTTATGTCAAGCTAAATAGAAAAAGACTTCGGCTCATCCACTGAAACCTATTCAAAAAAGTGGCTGAGCAACGTGAAAATACTTTTTACGTGACTTTAATAATAACCGAGATATGGAATAACTAAAAAATCACTGAAATTGAAAAAATTCAGCAGGAAAAGGGATCTGGCAACACTGGCTGAAATTTAAATCGTTCAGGAAACATTTCCCGTGGACTCAGTACTGGGAGTGCAAAAGTGGTAAGCGCAGGATTACCAACATAAATATATATACCAAAATTAATAATTACATTTGACATAGTGTCAAGTTCACCAACTGCAAGTATTGATTTCATATGAACATTTGGACCACAAGCCTCTTTCATTTGCTGGATTTCTTGGTATAGTTCTTCCCATTTTCCTGTTAAAACTAAAGTTCTATTAATAACTATATCGATTTCTGTAGCTCCTTTTTCTACAGCATAGTTTATTTCTTGAAGCCGAGTCTTCAGAGGCATCTGCCCACTAGGAAAACCAGTTGCCACTGAAAATCATTCTATAAAAATATCCATGAGATAAAAACTTAATACTTTTACCTGAAGCTACATTTATTTTTCCACATTGATTCAGCTTCCGTAACTCCTTCACAGCATCTTCAACCCTTGACGGATAAACGCAAACAGCAGCTGTTTTGATAGATATATCATCGTCCTCTTTAAATCCTAACGCATCCAAAATATTTTGGGATATTGGTTGTGCAGCCTAAAAAATTCAACATAATGGAATGTTCATGTATTAGATCATATCTTACTTTTCGACATAATCTTGCCACATTGCTTGAAGTATCATCTCCGCCTAATGTAGTTAGATCTATACAAGTTACTGCTTTTAATAACCAAGCAGCATAATGTTCACCTTCTACTTTCTTATCGGCTATAATATATTCAACACATTCGTGTACAGCATTTGCATTAACATTCACACTATGCAACCACCCCAAATCTGAAAGAGGAGTTATATTCTAAATTTCCAAATAAATGAGCAACAAGTTTTTCTACCTAGTTCACAACCAGGGTTTCTATCCATCTCTTTGATATGATCATAAGATTCCTTTCCAGTAATTTGAAAGATTACTACTGAATTCAGTTCTAATTAACATAGATCAAATCGTATCAACGTCAGTTATGAGATAAAAGAATGAAAGATTAAGCCAAATCTTATTTTCTTCTTCGAAGACGATAAGATTGCAAATTCAAATCAGTTACTTGATTTGACAGCTGTGATATAGGTTAGAGATTCACCCATAAAACAACGTAACTTAATAAAAAGAAGCGAATTTTTCTTTTATAAAAGTATCTTTAGAAACAACGAACAATTGATTTCGATTCTGTGCTCCGTAAATTAACCTATATCGTACAAGAAAAGATACTTAACTCAAGTTCAGTACGTAAATTATAAACGACTTTATTGGTAGCAATTTTGTATTTCTTAAAAATTTCTCTCGGTCAAATTAAATTTTTGTGTGAATAGGTATTTTCAAATACATAACTTGTTAACACTTATTACAATATATTAAGAAACGGTTGTTGTTTGAGTTTGTGAAAAATGCTGGTAAACTAGAAAAATGACCGAAAAAAAGGTGAAAACGAAAAACACAGCAACGGATATTCGCAGAAGAATTGATAGTTTTTATTCTATCAATGAAAAACCTGTAGATGATATATCTTTGGAAATATTCTACAATCCCCATACCATCACCCTATTGGGGATATCAGTTGCACTCCTGATTTATTTCGCTTTTGTCAGGTAAGTTATAAACTAGCCTTCACTTCTTTGTACTTATTCCTTTAGTTCAATGTCCATATTTTATCTAAAACTGACAACATTAGAGTATTGTCAGAGGGCAGAAGTTATCAGGAAATGAAAAACAGTTTTAAGAAGCATGATAAAAATATTTCATAGAACATCTTAAGAAGTTGACAGAATTTCAACATTCTTATTAGAGTATTTCATATTATGTAATGAGATAAAAATAAAACGGTAGTTACTCTCTATGGAGAATAACAAATATTTCTTTAATATTTTGTAACTTTATACCATCTCATATAGTTTTTGTTTTATTAATGGGTGTATGTAATAGTAACAGTTAATGGATATCATACATGACAGACCATATATTTTATTTCAATTTTAGATAATCTATAGGACCACATATTGGATTACTATTGTGAAAATCTATTTTACCAAACAAGATTTTCTTCAGAAATAACATTGTGATCCTCATCATCCTTTCAATCACATTCAATCAATCTCAGGTCAAAGTTCAAAGTCTCACCCCCTTCATACCATACAAAATTATTAGTACAGCAGAGCAAGCAAGGGTAGATTTTTGCCAGCAATAATTTTCCGATGAATCCTAACCAATGATTAAAATTGATTAGTTTAGTTTAGATTTGTTTTTGTATTACATAATTACATGCAAATACTCCACAGAGAGTAATAAAACTCTATGCCGGGTGAGGCATGAAAACTACAGAAAAATAAGGCTAAAGAATCAACTATAACTAAAACTAAAACAATAAATTAACTAAAGGTACTTAAATACTGACTTAACTATCTACTTCAGACATTTAAGAAAAACCCAAGTACCCTATACCAAAAATTTTAAATTTTATAAATTTTAAAATCATTTCCTATATTGAAACAACAAAGTCCCCAAACTCCAAAACCCAATTGTATCTCTCTCCCTGTTACAAAGATACAAATTTTTCAATATGTTGTTATAATTTTTTCTTATAAGAACCTGTTGTGGTTTTCAGAGCCTTTAAATCATCAGGAAGATCATTAAATAGTTTAAGAGCCTTGATATAACTATCCTTGTATCGTACTGTCTTGTTTATTTTAGGTAGGATTATATTCCTATTCCTGGTTCTTGTGCCAATGAGGTATTTTTGTTTGAATGTTTCATAATGGTATTAAAGTGTCTCAAACACAAAAATCTGTCTAATGTACAGTATATTTTCAGGAGAAACAGCTTTTTTTTTTAATTACTTTCAATAATTTATGCTGTAGTGACTCTAACAAAGACAGACAATTGCTGTACGCACCTCCTCAAGCAATACTACCATAAACACCTCAAAAAAGTCTAGGGAACACTTAACAATATCTTTAAAATATGAATTTGATGATTCGAATTTATAGAAATCTTTCGGTTTTTGTTAGGATGTATTGTATATAATGTATTCTCAAGAAAACAAAATAATATTTGACTTCTCCAAAGCACCTATTATAAAAAAAATTGAAATTTGAAAATGACGAAATTTAGTAAAACACAAAAAAAATCCTGAACTAATATTTTCGACGCGATATGGAAGCACTTATATTTTTCAGTACCCAGAAGGTCCACCTCTGTTATTAATGACACTTTGGCATCGTTGCATCTTCGCGCTGAACTGCTAATCGAAGCTCCTGTTCATGATGGAAGACGTTTTGACGCAGGAGATTTCTTTGTAGGGTGTCCCACACATGCTCGATGGGATTCAGATCTGGGGAGCAGGATGGCCACGGTAGAAGATCGATATCATTCTCTTCAAGAACGTTCAAGACAACTTCTGCACGATGAGGAGGGGGCACCCTCAGGTATATTATTAGGTCCGCAACAAAGTTCTCGCTGTTTTTTATTTTGAAAATACAACTTTATTGTGAAAAAGACAAAAAGACAACTCTTGCACGATGAGGAGGGGCATTATCTTGTTGGAAGAGTGGATTTTGACCCATTGTTTGGAGATGCGGTATCACTACAGGTAAAGCTATCTCATTTGCTTAAGAATTTCCCGTGAGGTTGTTCTGTATGAAAACGAGCTCAGTTCTTCCACCAAGGCGTATACCTCCCCAAAACATCACTGATCCGCCTCCCTGTCTAACAACTTCTCGAGCATGATGAAGACGGTTTTGCTTTCCAGGTTCCCTCCATATTCGAATTCTTCCCGAATCGGGATAATAACTAAATCTAGATTCATCACTGAAGAGAACTGTGGCCCACTTCTCTTGATCCCAGTTTACGTGTTCTTTGCACCAAGCTAAACCAGCAGCGCGATTTCCATGGGTCAGTTGTGGAACTCTTAAAGGACGTCTGGAGTGGAGTTGACCTTCGTGCAGTGGATTTCTCACAGTTTGGTCGGAAATTTGTACGTTTTTAACTCGTGATAGCTCTTGAGCTAATTGAGATGCTGTGGTAGTACGATCTATTCTGGCTTGTAAAACCAAAAATCGGCCTTGGGCGACTGTAGTAATCCTGAAACTATCTGTATGGCGTTCTTCTACGCTACCTGTTTCATTGAAACGCGACCATAAACGGTTTATGACACTTGGGATACTTCCCAGAATCCTGGATACTTCCCGTTGTGAGCTCCCAGCTTGAAGCATGCCAACGGCTCGTAACATCTCTTCTTTAGTCAAATGTCGTCGTACCATGGTCGAATCACAAAACTTGAATCTTTTATTCGTGCTTACAACAGAAACAAAGTGCCAACTAACTGATTTCAAACACTGAATACATGAAATGATTATAAAGCAGCGTCGCATCTGCTGCATTTTTAGTATTTTATAAAAAAAAAACTGAAATCTGTTGCGGCACTCTACATAATTTGGTGAGAAATTGATGCAGGTGTTCATTTCTTGAAAAAATCATCCATATTGATCGTTCTGGATACGATATATCGATATTCAGAAGTGTTCCTTAGACTTTTTTGCGGTGTTTATGTGATAATACTATTGAGAAAAGCATGATGAATCAAGCTTTTGAAAAACAAAAACTAAGTATTTCGTTTTGTTGACGATGTATTAAATATGTTTATTCCATTTTAAGTTTTAGTCAAAAACAATCCCCAAATATTTACAGTGTCCAACTCTCCTCAAAGACCTACTCTCAATTTTTATATCTACCTTCCTCGGGACACTATCACAATAGTTTCCAAAAGATATAAATACAGACTTCTCAACATTCAATGTCAATTTATTCAGTTTTAACCAAATGGCGACTTTTTCAAGTTTTTTATTCAAATTATTTTGTGTTTCTGACCATGTGCTTTCAGCTGATATAATAGCTGTATCATCAGCATAGGATATTATTGATTCGTCGGATTGACAAGTTAACAGATCGTTTACGTAAAGAACGAACAAAAGCGGTCCTAATATCGTACCTTGAGGCACTCCCATCTTAACATATTCACTATTACTTTCAGTACCATTCACTCACTTTTTAAACGGTTTTATTTAGCTCACCCCGTTTGTTTTATTTATTCTTGGGTCAAATTTAGTAATTCAAATTTCACCCTCTTCTTGTCAACCGATTAATCTGAAATTTTGTATACACTTTGGATTTTGGTGACAATACAATTATATTTATTCATTATCATTATAAATACAAGATGGCCGCCGCTACAAAATGGCGGATAATTTGTGTTTTATTAATCCCATCAATATGGGTATCAAATGAAAGGGCTCAACAAGCAGAATACAATATACTATAAAAAATTGAAATCCAAGATGGCGGCCGCTACAAAATGGCGGATAACATAGCTTTTATCAATCCCATCAATATGGGTATCAAATGATAGGGCTCAACAATCAGAATACAATATACTATAAAAAATTGAAATCCAAGATGGCGGCCGCTACAAAATGGCGGATAACGTAGGTTTTATCAATCCTATCAATATGGGTATCAAATGAAAGTGCTCAACCAGTAGAATACAATGTATCCAGCCTGAATTCACCACCCAAGTCAAGATTTTGTATCGTGTTGAGGACTGTGTGGCGTTAGGGTGGCTAAAAATAATACGTCGTTAGCGGTACACCACCCAAGTTAAGGTGAAAGGTTAAAACGCGCCGAGAACTGTATGGCATTAGGGTGGATAAAAGTGATATGTCGTTAGCGTTTTCCCCTCAAGACTCAGGCGCATCTTGTTGTACATAGCCTCGCCCCTTTATTGGACCTCTGGGGGGGTCGACCGTTTAAATGTCCATTAATCGTGGGAACAAAATGGTAAAAAATATAAAAATACAAACATAAATAAAACAGAAACTGCAACACAACGTAAACGAAGGCTTCAAAAAGCGAAAGAAAAGTATCAAGCAAAACGAGCTAAAGAAAGTGAAGGTGATAGAAAAAGTCGATTACAGAAACGACGGGAACAATTAGCGTCAAAAACACCTGAGCAATATGAGGCCAGGTTAAAAAAGCAACGTCAGCGATATACACAAATGACGGAGTACATCTTATACATCCGAAAGCCATACAGTTTCCAGCTAAGTGCAATTATGGGACAGCTGAAAGAAGAATGTTGCCTTTAATACTATCATGGGCTTCTACAATACATAAAATGCAGGGCAGCACTGTGGATCACGCAGTCGTATACTTAGGTGCGAAACTGTTTGAAGAAGGTCAAGCCTACGTGGCTCTGAGTAGAGTAAGATCTTTGCAGGGACTACGTATAGAGGAGTTGGATGAATGAATTAAAAAGAATGCGAAATAAAAACTAAAAACTAGAAAATAAAAATAGGTAAAAAAACTTTTTAAGTTAAACGGTTTTATGTTAAACATACATTGCACTGTTTAAGATAAATGTACTAAAAACCAAAAAATAATAAAATAGATACAGTCGTGGGAATTATAAACATATGCATAGACTAGACTAAAATAAACCGTGGGGCACGTCAATTGTCTACAATCGTTGATTAAAATGTTCGTTTTGTAATGTTACACTATAATTATTAGGCAGTTGTGCAACCGACAACGATGGACGTGTGATAAGTAGGGCTAGAATGTGGAAACAAGCTATCAAGCTCGATTATAAGCGAGTTTTAGGGTTTCATAGTGATGAGCGAGTAGTACTTTTGTCATATGTTTTGTCGATTAAAGACAAACAACAAGCAGTGAAACGATTCCTCGCCAGCCAGCAGTGTGAATGTCCAACGATAAACTAGTTAAAACATCTCTTTTATTTACATGGAGTGTATAACTATTAGAATTTCCATGAGCAAGAAAATAGTAAATAATTTCTCACCGTCTGCGGGCCAACTGCCTAACGACGAATTAAACGATTCTTCTATCGCACATTAAGTCGATAATTTGTAGACAATTGACGTGCCCCACGGTTTTATTTTAGTCTAGTCTATGCATATGTTTATAATTCCCACGACTGTATCTATTTTATTATTTTTGGTTTTAGTACATTTATCTTAAACAGTGCAATGTATGTTTAACATAAAACCGTTTAACTTAAAAAGTTTTTTTACCTATTTTTATTGTTCTCTACCATTAAGACTACTCCTTTTTTCAACAAGTCAAGCACCTTTCCCCTTAGTCCGAGAAAATATAATTTGTCCAGCAGAAATTTGTGATCAACTGAATCAAAAGCTTTGGCCAAATCTTAGAAAGCTGTTATTACAGGTTTACTCTGATCGAGTTTTTTATATAATATACTTGTAATGAAATGTAACGCATCTTTGGTGCCCCTTCCATAACAAATCCGAATTGGTTTTTTGAAATTATGCTGTGAGTTTATACATGATTATAAATTCGATCATAAACAATTCTCTCAAGGATCTTTGCAATATTTGAAATGAGAGTGATTGGCCTATAATTAGTGACTCTGCTCTTGCTGCCTGATTTATGAATTGGTATTATATCAGCTCTTTCGAGTACTTCTGGCCAAACTCTTATACTCAAATTAAAAATATGAGTTAACGGATCAACTATGAACTCTGCCAATGTTTTCAGTGTCTTTGTATCAATCATATGTACACCTCCTTTTTTAGGTTTCATATTTTTTATTATAGATCCTACTTCTGAACTGCTGGTAGGCTTAAGATACAATGTATCACAAACCATGCTTGCCACTTGAATTTGTCTTCCGGATGGCTGTATAATCGAATCACCTAACTTTGTATTGGCATACATTTTATTCTATTACTAACTTGAACTTCTGCTGTTATGCAATAAAACTAACTTGTAGAGCATTTTCTTCAATCTATGGTGACTAATATGAATAAACAGTTACACTGTGAAAATTGAGAGATAAACACCATAACTATTATTTTCATTTAGCATCTGTATCGAGTTCACATCCTCATCCGTGAATAGAAATGGCCTACTTGAAGCAGGTACAATAATACTAGGTGGGGTAAAAAGTAACCTCCTTGGCCGCCAGAATGCGTTGCTACTGCAAAAAAGTTATGGTGACTTTTTTTTATTTTTTTTTATTGAAAAATAATATCTAAATAACCCTTTCAGGTTTTGACAGATATAGTTACAAAATATAAGATTATTTTATGATCAGATTTACATTCGAATTTGTATCAAGTGTTCTTGCAATTTTTTTTTAAATTTTGTGTGCGTTATCTCCTTCACTTCACGGGAAAGCTTGTTATAGAGTCTGACACCCTCAGATAGTATGCGTCTTTCCCCCACCTTGGTTCTGTGAGCTAAATAATTCAGCTCTTCATTTCTTCTGGTTGCGTGGTCATGTACTTCAGATCTAGTTGTTAAAATAAAATCATCATCTTGTATTTCATTGTCGAGAAATTTTCTCACCAATTTCATAGTTTCAAGCTGCCTCAGTTCTTCTATGGTCAAAATGTTTGTTCGTTTATATACTTCCTTCGTAGGTGTCATTGAGGGAATTTTATACAGGACCTTAATAATTTTATTTTGGCTTCGTTGCAGTTTTTTCATTTCTATTACGTTTCCTGTTGCCCAAAAAGATATCAAATAAGTTAACTTACTTTTAATGTAAGCTTCATACACCATTTTCTTCTCTTTCATAGGTAGGGCGTCCGAAATTTTGTGAGCTAATTCCCTGTAATAGGAAAGATTCTTGACAAGCTGCCTGATGTGAGGAGTCCATTTCATATTCTTGTCTAACGTGAGGCCGAGATATTTAATAGTGTATTGTTCAAGAATTTTGTTGTTATTTAGATATATGTTTATATTATGTTTTTTCGATTTATTCTCGAAGTTTATAATATGGCACTTTTCACTATTCAGAGTTAGTTTGTTTATCTTCGTCCATTCCATCAACCTGTCAAGATCTCTTTGCATCTGTTTTTGAGTCACCTTATCATCTTCATTCACATAGAAAAGAGCTGTGTCATCAGCATATATCATAACCTTCCCACATAGTTGTTGCCTCTCAAGATCATTTATGTATAGTAAATATAGATAAGGGCCCAAAATTGATCCCTGCGGCACTCCGTAATATATGTTTTTACATTCACTCACTTCATCCCCAACCTTGGTGAATTGCTTCCTATTCTTCAAGTAAGAAGCAAAAATATCAAGTGAACCTCCTGCCAAACCCATTTGTTCCAACTTACGCAACAAAACACTCGAATCAACCGTGTCAAAACTTTTGAAAGTCCAAAATTAAAGCAGTAACACATTTTCCTGGTCCATTTTTGTTTGTATAAAATTGAGTATATGTGTCAACGCAGTTTTTGTACTTCTGTGCCTTTGAAACCCATGCTGAGACTTGCTGAGTATATTCATATTTAGTATGTGTGCTGATAATCTGTCATGCAGGATTGTCTCAAAAATCTTGCTGAAAACTGTCAGGTTCGCGATTGGTCTATAGTTATTCGGACATTTTTCATTTCCTTTTGTGCACTGGAGTTATTCTAGCAATTTTAGCTCATCCGGAAAACTTCCTCTCGAAAGTGAGAGTTCACCAACCTAGCTATTATTGGAGCTATTATGTTCTTTATTTCTTTGACTAGTTTCGGTTTAACTTTATCATATCCTGCTGCAGCATTTGTTTTCAGTTTATTTATGAATTTCACGACCTCTTTGGATGTTGTTGGCCGCAAGTACATCATTGCTGATGGAGGAGATTCGTCACTTTTCTCTTCTAGTCTACCAGGATTGTGGCTATTAATTTTCTTTGCTAGGTTTGCTCCTACAGTGACAAAATGGTTATTCAGTATAGTTGAGATCTGTTTTCGACAAGTTGTGACAGTTCCATCTTCACTTTCAATTTCTCGAATATCATTAGCTTGTAGATGTTCTTCGTTCTCAAGATTTTTATGATTGACCACAGTTTTTACTGTTACCCTCTGCACTTTGTAGTTGATTTTTGAAGAATTCTCTTTTGCCTCTTTAATACATTTTTGGTGTCCCTATCTTGTATTTTGAATTGTTGTTTGAGATAATGTGAGTCTCTGTTCTTCACCATGCTTTTATAGACTTTGTTTCTCTGTTTTATTTTTTCATATATAATTCGAGTCATCCATCCCTCTTTCTCTGTCGATGCATATTTTATTGTTGTTACTATGGTAGTCTCGGAGAGAAGTTTTATGATTATCTCTTGGAGCTCTCTTTCAGTTCCATATCCAATAATTCTTTTAGTTTGTTGTAGTCCGTTTTTGTTTGTAGTCCTTTCATATATAGGCCGACATCAAATTTCAGTGCAATACTGGACTTAGTTTTGTTGTGACAGCTGATTGTTTCCAATGTTTCCAAACATGTTGAATATGGACAAAAACGATTTTCAGTCTCTCATAAAACATTATTTTTTGAGAGGCAAAACAGCGAATTGAACATATTGTCACATTCTTTTTTTCTAATAGAGGAGGGGAAATGCATTAACACACATCTGGCAAGGTGTTTCGGCGTTCAATTCTTTCCCACATTTCAAAGACAAGTCTCTTTTCTCATTTTCCCACCGAACACACCTGAAAAGGGTGTGCGATGGGATGTAGTTGCAACCAATTTCTTCTTTCTTTTTTATTCTCACAAGATACGAGTTGAAGCATCCATGACCTGTGAGCGCCTGTGTGAGGAAGTACCCAACTTCCCCAAATTTCCTCTCTCTGTAAAGTTCCTCAGGTTCTTAATGAGCTTTCTTTTCCATGCAGCGTCTTGTTCTTCCCATCTCTCCTGCCATTTTCTGAATGTACTTTCCCTAAGTTCTTTTTTACCTATACCGAACCTGTGTCTCTTGTTTCTCGTACACGAGAATAATAATAATATTAATATACTCAGTGTTTGAAGAATATACCGACCTGAACACCTTGGAGAAGATTCACACTTTGATTTACTGTGGAGCAGTAGCGGTTCTTCGACTTCACAAACAACAAATCTCCACAACTCTGATTCAAGCTGAGCAGCCAAAAAGCGTCAGAAAACCACCGTGGCAAAAACGACTGGAGAAGGATATTGATAATATTAGAGCAGAAATCGGTCGCCTCACAGAATTCCTGAGAAACAGAAAACCCTCAAGGCGCTTGAAATCACATATACGCAAAATTTATAGGAAAATTGGTACGAACACAAAACACCCTGATCACAAACAACACATCGACGTTTATATGGACACTTTGAAACAGAAACTCCAAGCAAAAGCAAAGAGGCTTTCAAGATACGTCAAGTGTACTGAAAGGAAACACCAAAACCAAAGGTTTCTCCAAAACGCGGCCAATTTTCATAAGGGAAATTACAAAACGTCGACCAACAATAACAGAGAAGTACCTGACGCACAGTTCTTGACCGACTTTTGGTCATCACTATGGTCGCACCCCAAAGAACACAATAGAGATTCAGAATGGATCACGAATGAAAAAGAACGCCTCATCACGAATGAAAAAGAACGCCTCGATATCAGATATATGGACTTCGATGGAATAACGGAGGAAGAAATCACAACAGTAGTTCGATCGACCAACAATTGGAAGGCCACAGGTATAAATAATATCCACAACTACTGGTACAAGAAGTTTGATAAGCTCCATAGAGCCCTAGCGAAACAGCTCACGTATGTTCTTCAACATCCCAAGAAAACACCCACTTTCCTAACGCAAGGCTTAACGTATATGCTACCTAAGAGCGATAGAACACAGGATCCGTCTCAATATAGGCCAATCACTTGCCTGCCAACACTCTACAAAATACTCACCTCATGCATATCCAATCGAATATACCAACACCTTGACGACAACAATATATTAGCAGAGGAGCAGAAAGGATGCAGAAAGAAACACCACGGGTGCAAGGAACAACTGATCATCGATTCTGTGATAATGAAACAGGCACACGTAGGGCATCGGAATGTTCATTCAGCTTTTCTCGATTATCTGAAGGCATTCGATAGTACCGCCCATTCTTGGCTTGTTGAAGTATTGCAGATATACAAAATTCACCCAGCCCTGGTAGAGTTCTTGAAGACAACAATGACACACTGGCGCACGTTTCTGCAGGTCAACATGAACAATAAATCAATTAAAACCGACGAGATACCCATACGTCGTGGAATTTTTCAAGGAGACTCTTTGAGTCCACTATGGTTCTGTTTGGCAATGAACCCATTGTCCTCAATGCTCAATAAAACAGGATACGGATTTAGGATAAAAGCAGAAAGGAATTATCATACAATCTCTCACCTGCTGTATATGGATGACATCAAATTGTATGCTTCGAACAAGAAGCAATTGGATGATTTGCTGAAAACTGTCAGTGAGTTCTCGGCAGATGTTCATATGAAATTCGGGATTGAAAAATGTAAGACCCTGAACATTCAAAGAGGGAAAGTCCTAGATGGTGAAACACAACTTCCAAACGGTGATATTATACAGTGCATGAGAGATGGCGAAACATACAAATATCTGGGATACCAACAAGCCAGATTGCTAGACCAAAAACAATCAAAGGAGAAGATTCGTTCAGAATACAGTCAGCTTCTGAAGTCTGTGCTGAAATCGATGTTGAACTCGGGGAATCTAGTCAAGGCAATTAACACCTACGCCATTCCAGTGTTGCTTTACTCATTTGGAATAATCAGATGGACTAAGACAGAGCTGGATGATATTCAAAGGCAGACCCGAACGATGCTGACAAAGTACAACAATCATCATCCAAAATCGTCTGTGATACGAACAACTTTGAAGCGGAAAGAAGGAGGACGCGGATTAATAGATGTTGTCAATTTACACACCGAACAGATAAAAAATCTCAGAGAATTCTTCTCTGCAAAAGCTTTCACTTCTGGCCTCTATAGAGTGGTATCGTTGGCTGATAGGGGATATACACCACTAAATCTTGCTACCAGAGATGACCTGCTGAATCTACCGTTCCTATCAGATACTGAAAAACAAGAGCAATGGTCAAGAAAGGAATTGCATGGACGACATCACCATGAGATTAATCAACCACACATCGACAAAGAAACCTCCAAGAAATGGGTGATGAAAGGAGAATTATTCGCGGAAACAGAGGGATTCCTTATGGCCTCCAAGACCAAGTGATCGCTACAAACAACTATAAAAAATTTATTATGAAGGACGGAACATTACAAACAGATAAGTGCAGAAAATGCTATTTAAGATCGAAGACTATACAGCATATTACGTCCGGCTGCGAACAACTGGCCAATACGGACTATCTTCACAGGCATAATCAAGTGTGCAACATTATCCATCAGAAACTTGCACACAAGTACAGACTTCTGAATACCTTCCAGCCATATTACAAGTATCAGCCGGCGAAAATGACTATCAGATTATACTACGATAGGCCTGTTATCACTGACAGAATGGTGACGAATAATAGGCCGGACATAGTGGTGTATGATAAGAGAGCCAGAACAGCAATGCTGGTGGATGTCGCCATACCGAATAATAACAACGTGCTGAATAAGTTCCAGGAGAAAAAGTCCAAATACACAGACCTTGCTATTGAGATCAAGTAGATGTGGCACCTCGAGAAAATAGATATTGTTCCTGTCATCGTATCCTCCACTGGGTTAATACCCAAAACTTTGCATGATAGCCTTAAGAAATTAGAATTGCATAAGAATACCTATATAGAAATGCAAAAAGCTGTAATTCTTAATACATGTAGGATAGTTAGGAAATTTATGTCAAGTATATTGTAATCGAGCCTATTCCCTTTGATTGCTGAATCTGGGAAAGGTAAATTATATCCAGCTAACAGCTGAGATAGTGCATAAGTCCACGATAATTAATAATATAATATGTTTATTCGTTCAGTATAAAAGCCCATACAGGTGATGAACATGTCAAAAAGAGTATGAGTATGTACAGCACTTAACACAGAAATATCGACAAGAAATTTGACATATAGGCGACATACACACGCAATACAATACAATATAATTTCAAAGGAAATGCATGCAGCATCACAATATATCAATGTTATCCATCAGAAACTCCTGCACTTTATAGTAGGCTTTCCCCAATAAAAACTGCTTTATTTTAAATTTGAAGATTCTCAAAGGCAGTTGTCGAATATTAGCTGGAATTCAATATTCAATATGTTTAGACCAGTCAAGTCTAGCATCCAGCCTGACACCAAGAAAGGCAACTTCACTATTTTATTTTATTAAGGTATTTTTATGTTGGAATTCAAAATGAGTGTCGGGTTTATGATATTTGAAATGTAAACATTGCGTTTTAGAAACATTTAATTTCAAGTTATTTGAAATAAACTAATTTTCCAGTATTCGCATACATTCCTGGGTCTTCAATGTAAGGTCTTCGCAATCATTTGCAGATACAACAGCTGATGTGTCATCAGCATACTGAAAAATATATTTCGAAATCTCATCCGGCACATCATTCATATATAAGATATAAAGAAGTGGCTCAAGGACTGAGCCCTGCGGTACGCCTCGTAGAACTTTCTCTTTTTCAGATATTATTTCCTTCCCTTTTTCATTTTTTCAACTATATATTGATATCGGTCTTTCAGATAAGATGCCATCAACTTGAGACAGACTCAACGTAATCCACACCTTTCAAGTTTTTTTATTAATATTGCGTGATCGACACTGTCAAAAGCTTTTGTCAAATCTACAAACAACGCCATAGTTTCTTTTCCACTATTCAAAGGCACAATTATTCTATCAAGTACAGAATAAATAGCTCCTACAGTAGATCTGCCCTTTCTGGAACCGTATTGAGAGTTTAACAAGATCGAAAACTTTTCTAAAAATGATGTTATTCTGTTGGCAATGATATGTTCGAATATTTTACTTAAGTTTGGCAAGACTGCAATAGGGCCATAGTTCTCAAAATTATTTCCATTACCTTTCTTGTACAAAGCTTTTATTCGTGCAATTTTTAAATCTGGGAAGACACCTGATGTTAAACTTAAGTTTATTATATGACTCAAAGGCTGTGCAATGATATGACCCATACATTTGATTAACTTGATTGGTATCTCATCATAACCTACAGAGTGTTTGTTTTTTAAGGAATGCATGATATTATACACTTCAGTTGAGTAGGTTGGTTTCATGAAAATAGAGTGTTGCACACGATATTTTTTATCTAGAATAATGTCTTGTGGAACAGATATTTATGAAGTGTTTGTTTAAATCTAACCTAACCTGCAAGTTCTATCCACCACTTTTTGACATTCGCCCTGAATTAAAAAGAGATTAAACATATCCTCGTTTGAATAATCAGTCATTTTATTATCAATCTGGTGTTTTTCAAAAATTTTCACTTCAAATTACCAACAATTCTTGTTCAAATATCAAATTCGAATGAACGAAGTGACAAGCACATTAATTTTAGGCACCTGTTAGGTGAGCGTAGCCAGTTCATCTACTTGATTCAAATATTTCAAAGCATTCTCTGTTAGTTCTTGCAAAATCATCAAAATTCAATTTATTCCCAAATTATTTCGGAACTATAAGAGATGGGTGTAGTACATGCTGATACAATTCCATCTGAAATTTGTCGCTTCATCTGATGGCGATATAAAATTTGGCACGTCCATTTGAGTACAAAACAACGCAATAAACATTTGACATGTGTAGACTGCTTAAAAAATGCCTTGATCCTTCTTCTATTCACCCAAGCAAAAATTGTGTCTGTAGTGCAAAAGATCTACGAGCTACAATTTTTTTAAATGTTTCTCAAAAATCGAGTTCATAACAAAAATAATTAAATCTGTCAAAAGTTTTGACAGATAAGTGCCAACAACTTGGGTATTTTATGCCTTGCTCAAATGTCGGTTCTAGATTGCCATTTGAAATAACAAAGTGATGAACCACTTTCGGTATAACCGGAAATGTTATCACTTGGAAAATATTTCACTTCAATTGGAAATAAATGAGATAAAAAACACAAGGTTTAACTTTAATCTACACTTTATTTGAAAAAATTCGACGACGTTTCGCTGACACAGCAGCTTTATCAAGAATGACAAACAGAATGAAGAGTATGGTATTATAAACAAATCGTAGAACAAGTTGGACGAATAACAGGAAAAACCCACACCGAGCCATTGTACAGTTAGTATGAAAGGTAATTAAAAACTAATTAAAAAAGTTAGGTAGGGGTGAATAATTCACATCTACCTGCTCATTCAAAAGCTTGTCCGAATGTTTGTATCTATTTATTTCTAATGCTTCTAGGAGATCTAATTTTAAACTTTTTGATTTTATATGTAATATGTCAAAGTTTTTATTGAATGAATGGTTTTCTTTTATTAAGTGGTTTGAATAATTTGAATCAGATTTATTTTTATCGAAGCTACGTTTATGTTCAGATGTTCTTATGCCAAAACTCCTATAGGTCCTACCGATATAAATTTTATCACAAGAACCGCAATTGAGTTTATAGATTCCTGATTTACTGGATTTTTCAACACGAGATTTATTATTTTAATATGTTTACCTAAGTTATTAGAAGTTTTGAAAGTTATATTAAGATTTTGTTTGACGAGAAAGGATTATTTGATATTTGTACTTGCAGAACCGCAGAATGTTAAACTGTTGAATATTTTATAGTCTTTATGAATAGGATATACTTCATTTATTGCTTTCTGATACAGTTTTTACGAATGATTAGATCTATCATATCCGGATTATATGAATTATTGATGGCTATCTGTTTGATGATGTTTAACTCTTTATTATAATCTTCTACTGATAAAGGTAAATTGAGTAACCGATGTACCATGCTGTTTAAAGCTGCAACTTTGTGTTGAATTGGATGTAATGAGTAGTTATGTATAATTGTATCAGTATGTGTTGGTTTACGAAAGACCGAAAAAGCATGATTATTATTTCGTTTAGTGATTTTCAAGTCCAAAAATTAATGGAATCGTTCTGTTCAATTTCTATCGTGAATTTAATGTTCAAATGGATGGAATTAATGAAATTAAGAAATAAATTATTATTATTTCTACATACAATTACATAATTAAATCAGAAATATTGAATCTGTTGGACGTTTGCATTGAACAAAATTATTTTTCTTTCAACAACATCTATTACAGTAGTGAAAATAGTTTGATCATGGGAAATCCTTTGAGTCCACTTTTAGCAGAGATTTTTATGAATAATATTGAACAGAAAATTCATACACATCCACTCATTTCCAAATTTCTTTATTGGTATAGATATGTTGACGACATCTTAGTATGTTTCATTGGAACTACTCGTCAATTAGACTTATTTCTTAATTTCATTAATTCCATCCATTTAAACATTAAATTCACGATAGAAATTGAACAGAACGATTCCATTAATTTTTGGACTTGAAAATCACTAAACGAAATAATAATCATGCTTTTTCGGTCTTTCGTAAACCAACACATACTGATACAATTATACATAACTACTCATTACATCCAATTCAACACAAAGTTGCATCCGGATATGATAGATCTAATCATTCGTTAAAAACTGTATCAGAAAGCAATAAATGAAGTATATCCTATTCATAAAGACTATAAAATATTCAACAGTTTAACATTCTGCGGTTCTGCAAGTACAAATATTAAATAATCCTTTCTCGTCAAACAAAATCTTAATATAACTTTCAAAACTTCTAATAACTTAGGTAAACATATTATAAATAATAAATCTCGTGTTGAAAAATCCAGTAAATCAGGAATCTATAAACTCAATTGCGGTTCTTGTGATAAAATTTATATCGGTAGGACCTATAGGAGTTTTGGCATAAGAACAACTGAACATAAACGTAGCTTCGATAAAATAAATTTGATTCAAATCATTCAAACCACTTAATAAAAGAAAACCATTCATTCAATAAAAACTTTGACATATTACATATAAAATCAAAAAGTTTAAAATTAGATCTCCTAGAAGCATTAGAAATAAATAGATACAAACATTCGGACAAGCTTTTGAATGAGCAGGTAGATGTGAATTATTCACCCTACTTAACTTGTTTAATTAGTTTTTAATTACCTTTCATACTAACTGTACAATGGCTCAGTGTGGGTTTTTCCTGTTATTCATCCAACTTGTTCTACGATTTGTTTATAATACCATACATACTCTTCATTCTGTTTGTCATTCTTGATAAAGCTACTGTGTCAGCGAAACGTCGTCGAATTTTTTCAAATAAAGTGTAGATTAAAGTTAAACCTTGTGGTTTTTATTTCATTTATATCATGGATCTACATCAAGTAACGGCCTCCACAATTCAAATCAATTGGAAATCGCTAGTTATGGCCGCGTATAAAATTCCAGCTTGTTATTGTAATTGGAACTCAAAAGTTTTTAACGAACGGTCCTGGTGGATATCCCTATATATATATATATATATATATATATATATATATATATATATATATATATATATATATATATATATATATATATATATATATATATATTCTTTTGAAAAGCGAGGATTTACAAAAATTTGAATAATTGTATTTACAATAAATGCTTGTATCTATAATTTTGGTGTGTGTCAGAAAAAACACAAGTGTGAGCTCAGGAGATGTAACAGGGAAACCATACATCTTGTATATGATTCAATAAACGAGTGAAAAAACTGAGAAAAGAAATCGTTTCCCTGTCGCTATTGCACTAGCAATAGCTTGTCTGTTTATGTTGTGTTAGTGTCGTGTGCACATAAAGAGTACCAAAGATTTTTCTTCTTAGCCCTTCATTCTCTCTTGCATTCCATGATTTCCAAACGAAGACAAGGGTGAAAGGAATGGGGTTTGGGACAGGAATCTGTAACAATGGAAAAAGAAAACCAGCAAAAAAATATTTCAACAATCGTGCTTCTTATATGTCTAAACAAATCTAAGAAAAGATTTAACATAGCAGTAAGGTCATGAAACGGACTAAGAAGATAATACAAAAAATACATAACTTGCGATATTTCCTCAAGTTCCCTCTCTGTTTGTCCGAGAGAGCCCCGATGGCCAGGTTCAGTCTTCCAAGTGATGCCGATTATAATCTATAGATGTTTTAGAATCATTATGGACCCAATAATATGGGTTGACATCGCCCATATATTATTTCTTCGTAGAACTTGTTTAATTTAAAGAAAAATTTGCGAAAAAATTTTGACAGTCGTTCGAAAAATATACGGTGATCATGCTCCATCGGATTTAATCTGTAAGGAATGGTTTCGACGTTTCAAATCTGGTGATTTCAAGGTAATCTCGAAAGAACACTAAGCACCGAAGAAAATGTTCGAAGATACTGAAATACAGGCTTTAATAGACGAAGACCCATGCCAAACTCAAAAACTGCTCACAACAACACTAAACGTGGCTCAATCTCGGATATCTGAACGTTTGAAAGCATTGGGTAAAGTATAAAATGCTGCTGGTTAGAAAGATGAGAAAGGGATTTCTCCATCGTATTATTACTATAGATGAAAAGAGGACATATTTCGACAACCTTAAGCGACGAAAGACCATTTGTGGTCTGGCCAACCATCAACATCGACTCCAAAGCGTAATATTCATAGAAAGTAGGCTATGCTCTGCATCTGGTGGGATCAAAAAGCAATCATTCACCATGAGCTTCCCAAACAAAGTCAAACAGTCACAAGAGATCTCTACCGAGAACAAATGATCCGTTTAGGCGAGCACTGCGCTAGAAGCGGCCAGAATACGAGACAAACTAGAATGAAGTCATCCTGTTGCATGATAGTACTCCTCTGTTTGCACAAAGGCCATCAAAGAAACGCTTAAAGCGCTTCAGATTACGATTTGTTTCGGTCAATGGCTCATGGGCTTTCGGAACATCACTTCAATCATTTCTAAAACTCTTGTGATAGTATAATACATTGTTTATTTTCTTATTTTATCATCATTATTAACTATCGCATAGTTACCGCGAAATCAACTAACTATTCTAGTATTGAATAGAATAAGTCGTTACTACTTGGTATTCAATCATAATGAAAACAACGAGATTACACTGTTATGTTTTACTACCAATAAATACAAATAATACGCTGTTACTGCAGTTTAGAGCTTTTGCTCATCGTCAGACAGAAAGTAATCTTAAATAACAAGTGCTTGGCATTTATAGCAAATTGAAAGGGACAATAGATGTTATGAGAATAAAGGTATAAAAGACTCATCTGAAGAAATCAAATTCAATAAAAAATTGAATAAAGAAAAAATGAAATCAATATAGTTTTTTTCTCGATAAGAGTCAGAGATACGAAAAATTCTAAAAGGACAAAAAGATTGCAGACCAGAGCATTCCGTTAGTACATGATATTTAGGAACAACAATACACAGTGTATTGTTTCTGTAATTTATTACCCAATAGTGGTATCGATTAAAGCTAAGATGGATTTCTATTTTTTCATTAAATCATTTTGATTGCATGAGCAGGTTTATGACAAGTACCGATTTTTTATGAAGGTCATATCTATTCCTGAGAAAGAGAATGGTCAAACACATAAAGCGTTGTTATGTGTGAAAATACGCTTGAGCTATCAAATGAAGTTCATTTAAGGCAGTTATATTCTTGTCGAATAACGTATTACGTTCACAATTTTATCAATAAACGCTGTCGATAAAACTTGATGCATAAAAAGTTAGCTCATTAACTTTTTCGTGAATGATGAAATGATTATACAATCAATAATTCAATACTTCAAATAGGAAAAATGTAAGTAAGAAGTACAAAAGAAACTTTGCTATTGGTATAGATTTAAATTATTACTTAGAAAACCTATAAGGATCAAAACAAAAGTATATTTTCAAAATGTCGAGTTTCTCAACTCGAAACATACAGAAAAATTATACTTTGAACCCTTTTGAAAGTCAGAAAAATTTATTGAGTTATTAATTTCTATTTCTGTTGTAACTTAATGTTGGTATGAACTTCATTCAGAAATTGCAGAAATTCATCAATTTTTGCCTATTTGAGCCCTGAAAACCTACCAAACTATCATCTATATATCTGTATCAGAACACTATATCTTCATGGATAACATAGAAAAACTATTCATAAACACCCGCTTAGTAAACATTTCCTATATTGGTATCGATATGTCGATGACATTATTGTGTGTTTCACAGGAACAAACAGACAGTTCACTGTATTCGAAAATTTCATCAACAACCTGCACCCAAAAATAAAATTTTCTTCTGAAATAGAACAGAACAATTCGATCAATTTCCTAGACCTAACAATAACAAGGTCATATAATAAACACCAGTTTTCAATTTATCATAAGCCTTCTCATACAGATATCACAATTCATTATACATCGGCACATCCTTACCAACATAAAGTTGCAGCAATTAATAGTTATATACATAGACTCTTGAACACACCGATGTCTAATGATAATTATTTCAAAGAATTGAATTTGATAAAACAGATCTTGGTGTTCACCGATTTGATATATATATATATATATATATATATATATATATATATATATATATATATATATATATATATATATATATATATATATATATATATATATCCAATCGGTGAACACCAAGACAAGTAATTCAATAGTTTAACATATATAGGCAATATTAGCAATAATGTGAAATCCTTCTTAAAAATTCAAATTTAAATATAGCGTTCAAAACATCAACAAATTTAGGTTCATTTATCAAAATTATAAATCTCCAATTAATAAAGAAAATTAATCAGGTGTTTATAGATTGGATTGTGCAGATTGCAATTGTTTTTATATAGGTAGAACAAGAAGAAATTTTAATGTTAGGATCTCTGAACATAAACGCAGTTTCATCAATGGAAAAACCGATTCAAATTATTCAAATCATCTTAGGGAAAATGGTCACTCTTTCAATTCTGAATTTAAAATCCTACATTCTGAGAATAGAGGTATAAAACTCAACCTTCTGGAAGCACTTGAAATTAACAGATTTAGGTATTCACCGGAAATTCTAAATGATCAGGTAGACATAAATAACTCACCCTTATTAAATTTATTTCCTAAACATTAGTTCAAGTACGGATAGCTCTGAGTGGATTGTCTCTTTAGTATATATAAAATTTGTTAGTAAGATATATTTGTAGTATTCATTTGCTCTTGATGAAGATACTGTATATCGAAACGCGTCGAGCATTTAATAATATATTTTTGTACAAATCATTGTTTACTTGTATTTGTGTTTCCTATCCTGATGTTTGTTGGTAAAATTTTGATTGAAATTGAAAATACGCCACGGTATTCGAGCTCTGCCAGAAAGATGGGAAAAAGTTGTAGCTATGGCAATACTTCGAATGATTCATTTGTAATAATTTTTCACAATAAAGTTGTATTTTCAAAATAAAAAACAGCGGACCTAATAATATACCTGAGGGTGCCCCTTTCTCATCGTGCAAAAGTTGTCTTGAACGTTCTTAAAGAGAATGATAATGATCTTCTACCGTGGCCATCCTGCTCCCCAGATCTGAATCCCATAGAGCATGTGTGGGACAACCTAAAAAGAAATCTCCTGCGTCAAAACGTCTTCCATTATGAACAGGAGCTTCGATTAGCAGTTCAGGGGGCTTGGAATGACTTAGGCCAAAATGTAATAGACAATTTAATATTGAGCATGCCTCGACGATGCCAAAGTGTCATTAATAACAGAGGTGGACCTTCTGGGTACTGAAAAATATAAGTGCTTCCATATCGTTTCGAAAATATTAGTTCAGGATTTTTTTTTGTGTTTTACCAAATTTCGTCATTTTCAAATTTCAATTTTTTTTTTATAATAGGTGCTTTAGAGAAGTCAAATATTATTTTGTTTTCTCGAGAATGCATTATATACAATACATCCTAACAAAACCGAAAGATTTCTATAAATTCGAATCATCAAATTCATACTTTAAAGATATTGGTAAGTGTTCCCTAGACTTTTTTGAAGTGTTTGTATGTTCTGTTGCTTCACTTTTCTTAAAGAAGAAAATTTTATTTTCTGATAGTAAAATTCATTTTAGAGTCCTGAAGAAGGCAAAATATTGCGCCGAAACGTCGACTGAATGTATAAATAAAGATCTTTGGAAAAGAACTGCCTTAATTCCACCATAATTCTGCATTTATTTTTGCTCATATATCAGATCTTATGAAAACTACACCTCCACGCCAAGATATTAGTAGTTTTGAACTAGAAATTGGAAGAAAATGCTCACTATTCATATTGATAATTCGACCACCTACTGTAAATTTAATCCTTCAGCAGTTAATTCAGATTAATTTCATTCTCAATTATTTTTTTCAGAGATACTCAGAGTATTGAGGAGAATGTATGGGCTGGAATTCAAATCTGCGTGTTCTTCTTCTTGGTTATTTCGAGCTTGGCCTTCCCCAACGGACCGTTCACCCGACCGCATCCAGTGGTATGGCGATTAGTATTTGGAATGAGTGTTATATATTTACTTGCCTGCATATTTCTACTTTTCCAAAATCTAGAAACAGTTAAGAATATCCTTTTTTGGTTCGATCCAAATTTGAGGAATTTTAATATAGACATGGACAAAGAGTATGGTGTGAATTGTTCTGATATTACTTTGGAACGGATATGGAGTCACGTAGATGTGTTTGCAGTCGGTCATTATTTAGGATGGCTTTTTAAAGCGTTACTTGTACGGCATATGGGTATTTTATGGGCTATAAGTTGTATGTGGGAAATTACTGAAATAGCTTTTGCACATTTATTACCGAACTTTATAGAATGTTGGTGGGATGCTATAGTTTTGGACGTTATAGTTTGTAACGGTTTTGGAATTTGGTGTGGACTGAAAATTTGCCAAATCCTAGAAATGAGAGAGTACCGTTGGGCTGGTATTAAAGATATTCACTCTACAACAGGTAAAATAAAAAGAGCTGTTTTGCAGTTCACTCCAGAAAGTTGGACATCTGTTCGATGGTTAGATCCTAAATGTTCCTACATGAGGATAATCGCTCTAATGCAGCTAGTAATATTCTGGCAAACTTCTGAATTGAATACATTTTTCTTAAAACATGTTTTTGAAATGCCACCAAATCATCCATTAGTGATTGGTAGGTTGATACTCATTGGAGTTATTGTTGCACCTTCAGTTCGTCAATATTACAGTTATGTTACTGATACTACCTGTAAAAGAGTGGGTACCCAGTGTTGGGTATATGGTTGTATTATGGTAGCAGAAGCTCTTCTATGTATAAAACATGGAAGGGAATTATTTGAACGAACTCAGGCTCTAAACATAATTATTTGGTTATGTATTATGTTTATTGTTTCCATGGGCTGTGTTATAGGTTGTGTAATGTGGCATAAATATTACGATATGGCAGAAGAAATTGTAACGTCATCAAATCAAGATGGGGACCATGCGGTCATTCAGAAGAAACACAAATAGATGGATGTGTTCTTTCTAATTACGTAGAATAATTCATGTAGACTTTGTACGTGATAGAAGAAAGTCGAATCTTTCTGATAGGTTGAAATAATTATTTAAACTTGAACTGGTTAAAGGAACATTGAGTTTTCCTATTTTTGCTCATCCATTTCAATGACAAAGAATTAATTTATATGAATAGGTAACTTTTATGGACAATCCTGGTTGGTATTGAAGGAAGTTATAATTTAAGAAAATTAATGTTAATATACACACCATTCGTTTTATTTGGCAAACTTAATGTAAATGTTCTTTGTGAAAACGAACCCTAGACTGATTTGAAATCAATTCACTAATTTTTATCATGAAATGATTGAAGTAACAAGAAAAAACGGCCGCGGCACATTCAAAAACATTGGTAATTGAAAAGACACTTTTTTAAGGGGTTACATGGGTTTCCTCGGGCAAAAAACGGCCTTTTTTCAATAATTTTTTTTACGTATAAAAAATGAAATTTTTTTTTATTTAAAAGATACATATTTAATAAACATTTTGTGAAATTTTCAAAAAAAAATATCAAAATGTCGGTCATTACGACGCCATTTCCGGCAGTCCCTCGGAAAAAAGGTGCCTTCGCGTTGTCAACAGAACTTCTTTCAGGATCATCTGAAATAAAAATAAAAAATACGTGTTTTAGTAAAGACAATAAACTAGGTATTGGACGAAGGAAAAAAAATGAAAATTGGATTTTTGGCAGCCGTTTTTATAAAAAAAATGCAAATTTCGATGAAAATTTCTCGACATTTTTTTTTCAAAATAGTTGTAAGGTACCGGTGGCAATTAAGGCCCACCTAACAAAAATTTGCTTTAAATCTGAGTAAAATGCGTATAGGACGTCAAAACATGTTGTCTACATAGCTTCTACATGTTGCTGTAATAAATTGTGAGAAACAATTCAGAAAAGCATATTTTTAAATACGAAAATACACTTTTTAAACTTCTCTCATGGGCCTTATTATACTACGGTAGTATATTAAAGCCCATATAAAAAAATGCTTTATTTTTAAAGTAAATCGCCCTAAATTAACCTAGAAATAAGTTAAAATAAAAGTAAATTGTTGTTTTTACTTATTTAATCATTTTCCTTTATTTATTAAACGTGGGCCTTATTACCCTCTCAATAGTAATCGAAGACAATTCAGTTTCCAGGAACTAGTGGCCTTAACTAAAGTATTTGGTACAATCACAACATGTTCTCTAACTTAGAAAATTAAAATAATCAGTTCTTTTCTTATTAAACAAAACTATGTAATTAATCTTATATTAATTTTTAAGACTTAAAATCAGACTTTAATTAAAAATACCTAACTTAGTTCTTTAGTATCACAAGCATATTCCTAGACTCAGAAAATAGACTCAAAACAAAACAAAATATCTTCTGCAAACAAAATAAAAATAAAAACGATTAACAAACATATTATTCATACTGACACGGTAAAATATAGTTAAGTATTTTGTTTAAACACAGCAATAAAAAATATCTTTATCTTCGGTTGAAAGTCCGACACATTCTTCGTGGTACCATTTTAAACATTGGGCACATTGTCGCATGTCCGAAACACGACCTTCTTTGCAAGCATGACAGAACCATTCAGATTCAATTATTTTTGACTTCTTAACCTTACTGCTATCTTTTCCAGACTTATTCTTACGATCTTTAGTTTTCCGATTGGCTTTTTTCACCTTTATTACCTCATTTTCTTTTAGCTCCTCCCGTTTCTTAAAAGGTCCTAGTAATCCGTTGACCTCTATAATTGATGGCCTTTCTTCTTGGTTTGTTTTTGATAACAGCATAGTTTGGAGTTGGCATAAGTTCTTGAAACGGGGATTTAGTTTCCTTTGTTTTAAGACTGGCTAGCGGAGTATCATTGTCTGAGTCTTCTTCGGAGGTATATACATTGATTCTAGTGGGATTATTTATATTCAACATCTTCTGTATAGCATCAGGCTCAATATCCGTTTCTGAGTCTGAACTTAGAATAAGAGGACGTTTTGTCACAATACCAGATGTTGATGGTTTAGGCGATGGTGTTAAAGTTTGTGGTACTTTCACAGGAAGAGTTGATGTATCAATATCAGTTAAAGCCCTTACACCAATTTGCTTTTCTGGGGTAACAATGCCAGCAATAGTACATTCTTCGTTGTTTAGTATTGACGGTGAAACAGTGTCAGAACGTGACGTTACTTCAGGGTAGTCTATGTTTGCCTCAATAATAGTTGAAGTTTGTAGAGGAGGATGTTCGGTCAAGATCGCTGGTGCAAATGCTTCATCTGGTAATACATCAGGGTTGAATGGTAACAATCCAGTAGCCCTGAATCCATTTATTATATTTTCATGAGTCAGTGCCCTCGACCAAGCTTTTGAGAATATTTTGTTGAAGTTCGATTTTGTCAAGCGTCTGTCAGGATTTTGATACATATATGTCATAGCTTCTTGATCCCAGTGATGCTCAAAAGACTTATTGACAGATTTATCGAGGGTTGAAGTTCATGGGTTGTGTTACTAGGCAAACAATAAAGCACAATATCATGCTTGTCTGCTTCTTCAACAATTGTATAATCCAGGTGCGAGGATGCTCCATCAAAGATTAACAAGACTTTTCCTGCGTTTTATTCTTTCCCAGATGCTTGATGAATTCAATAAATAGCTCCGTGGTCATACTTCCTTTTGGAGCCATCTTTATGAGAGATCCAGCTGGTAAGTTATCACTATATTCTGGTTTTTGCCTTTGGCCTTTGAAGATGATCATTGGTGGGATAGCAGTACCAACAGCATTAACACACATTGCTATCGTAACATTTTCCGCGTGCTCAGGTGCAATCAAATGGACTCGACGAGCTCCTTTTGCGCCAAAACAGTTTGTTGATGATGAATAGTGAGTCTACACCCTTTTCATCCATATTATAGAGTCGTTGAGGGTTCTGTAGAATATCTAATTCTTCATATAGGTCTTTCACTTCTTGGAAATGCTGAGCGACAATACGACGGTTTAATTTCTGTGCTCTGCCTGGATTCATAAACTGGGCTTTTCTTTTGGAAATTTCTGGGTTCCTTTTCAAAAACGTTTTAAGCCAGTCTTTGCCCGCAATTCCAGAGTCTTTGTTGAAATCATGCTTAATATCATAACTCTCGCAAAATAAAAATGCTTGTCTCCGTATGACTTTCGGAGTAACAGGTACACCAATGTTAGAAAATCATATAATGCGTTGTACAAGATCTTTTTCTTGGTCAATTGTCAAAACGGAACGACGACCTAAGCGCTTAATAGTACTTTCGTACTTTATATGATTTCGGAGAGTTCGTCTTGGAATATTGTATCGTTCAGCTGCAGCTCGTTGCGTCAGATGCCCTCGTTTTATAGCTGCCATAGCAGCCCGTAAATTGTTTTCTGTCCACTGAGCTCTCTTTGGAGGCATTTTAATCAAAATCTGTAACAATATTACACATATATTGTCAAAATTCACATAGTACATTGACCTAGAAAATAACGAACAATACAATCTGATACTTTAATATTAAGAGGCTAATAAGGCCCAAGTATCGTTACAATGGGCCTTATTAACCGCATGCCACGTTTTACAAAATAATCCAAATAACCTACAAAATCATTCTCTGGTTAGGAAAAGCCATATCCTTTGTATTACGCGAGACATACTTAAGGTAATAAATACAGATTATTAGTCCATTATTAAATAAAACGTTAAATACTTACAGTTTCTTGGTATGAAAATTATAAAATTGCACAATAGCCAGTCACTTCATCAAAGCATCGCACTTGACTGACAAGATAGCGGCGCTAGCGTCTGCTGACCAATACGGAATCATTCACACCGACATTGTGCACGTGTGCGTAAACAGTGAAGTGTCATAGGTATATTTTCCCGCGAAATTTGAAATTTGGGCCTTATTACCCCTTGGGCCTTATTTACCTCAGGTACCTTAATTAAAAAAAAAAATCCTTCGTTCAAGACCTTGTAAATGATATCTCGAAGACCTGTGTAAAATTTTATCAAGATCGGTTGAGTAGTTCGCGAGAAATCTTGACAACCGACTTTGAAAACATAGTTTTGAGAAAAACGCGTTTAAAGTTTTGAGGGACAATAAAAGTGGGAAAAATTTTTTTTTCTAACTTACATTGAATCGTCGATTCCTGGGCCATAAAGTAGAGAACCTGCTGCAGCTGCAATGTCCAGGGCATCCTTTTGCTCTAGTTTATGACGAATCCTGGCTTCACGAGTCTCGCTGGTAGATTTCTTTTCGGCTGCGGTCACCCGGTTCTCATCCATGTTTCGGGCATATTCATGGGAATTTGGACCAAGTTTTAGGTCCATACCGTGCATAATTAATAATAATGCTGATATCCCTTCATTGAAAACACAAGCAGCGATTAATGCAGCATTTTGAACGATTATCGACCCAGCTGGAAGTATTTTGGGAGTAATTTTCCAAATCAACTGATTGAAACTTTCATTGTTATTTTGTGTAAATCCTCGGACACACACCGATCCAGAAGCTCATCCTTACTCAGGTCTTCATAAATTGGTTTCATTGCAGTCAAAACATCATCTGGTAATGGAGTATATTGGTGTTTGAACGATGAGAGAGTACCTGATGCTGATGCTCGCTGCCAGATGCACCACGTCTTTTGTCTGTAGAACTGTAGTGGTAGTAAGTTGCCCATATCGCATTCCTCATTTTATCAGCTGAATCACTGTTTCTTCTTATCGCTAAGCCGTAATATACAGTTAATTTGTCAATCAATTTACTAGTCAATTTACCTTTACCAGAAAGAATTTTTTTTTGAGTTTTTTTGCCATTGACTATTTTCTCCTCAACAGTTTTCTTCACAAAATCACGCAACCGGGTTCCCATCCTCTTCTGTACGTGGCCAACGCATTCTTTCTTGTTGACAACAAAATTTTCACCATAAGGTTTGGCTTTGAGAATACCAGAGTATGTTTTAGAATCTTCATCTCCTATATAATTTACGTACCTCAAGTCATGTTTTACAATAGAACGTTTAAATATTTTAATAATTGAAGATACTTCCATGTTTCCAGATGCTCCAGTGTGATTGGCGGTACATTGTTCATTTTTGATGTGTTCTTCTTTCCACTCTTCAAATTCTGCCGTATCTAATTTTTTTTTTCCAAGACTCACATAGTTTACAGTATGAACATTTAACAATGACATCCAAGACTTTTCCTGAGTGATATCCGATTAGACAACTGACACCATAAAGTGATGCAAAACCACGCTTTTTCCACGTTCCATCACCGGAGACAGTCACATCTGTCGTATCTTCCATGTTGTTGGCTAAACTTGTCAATTGCTTTTCCTCTGTAGCATCAAAGGAGAACAGTTTCTCAGTAACTATGGTAATACATTCATGTATTTTATTAATATAAGAGTCGTATGTTGATTGATTCAAAAAGGAGCTGCTTGGATCCATCAAACCGCAAAACTTCTTGCATCCAGCAAAACCCAAACCCAATAATCGCATAACAAAAATGAACCGCCGATTTAGTTCATACATTCTGCCAATTTGTTGACATGATAAAATATATTTTGGCATACATCGTTCACATTCTACCACAAGTTTAAATCCCAGACCGAATTTGGAGCATTGTTTAAAATTTACTTTTCCATTACAAAATTTTTCTTCACCTCCACTTTCAATAATGTTTGAACACCGTACAAAACACGAAAGTGTAGAAAAAACCAGAGCAAAGTCAATTATCGAATATTGTATCGTGGTTTCCTCTGGCACGTGCTGTTTGTCATCGCCTTTTAATTTTTTTGCCGACGTACTCGTGAAAGAATTATCATCTACCTCAGGATTTTTTGGATTAAACGATTGTTTCCTCTTCTTACGTCTATCTTTTCTAGGAACACCTTCCATTATCTGGGTTCTAGACACTTTAAACGGCATTCTTTATCGAATAAAATTCACAACAAACACGTATAAACTCAAAATGAACTTCGTAGTTCAACGAGAAATCACCAAATGAAATATTTTCCAGTAGTTTACCTTATTATAAAGAAAAAAAGGGACAATAATTACGGCTAACAATAGATGAGCTGCAGCTGCGCTATACCTATTGCGCCCTCAGCCTATACCTGACCTCAAGCGTCCACCTTTTCGAGGCTGTATCTCCGAAACTATTAGTCGGATCAACTTGAAAATTTAGGACAATATTCTAGAGATGTTATAGAATTTAATAAGACATTTCGATTTTTTGAAACCGTGAAACCCATGTAACCCCTTAAGTATTAACATCGATTTCTGAACCTAAAACAATTAGCATATATTTCCACCTTCGGCTTATATGTCAGCCTGCATACGACTTCTTGGGGTATATTTTCCCATTTCTAATGGTAAGAAGAATCTGTGGATACCCACCTCTCGAGTTCGTCTGACATGTGCTCAAGTGAGATCATATGTGGACCTTAAGCATGCCGTATATTTAATTTCACATTCATCCTGATACTGCATTAGGCTTGCAGCAGTTAGCGAGTGAGTATTGCTACCAAAAAATCGAAAATTCTTCGAGAATGTTCATTTACCATTCAGCTGTCATAGCGTCATAGAATCTCTTCTAAAATTCACTCACTGTGAACACACTGGTCAGATATCTTTCTCCATTTCGACCTATCATTAAACTGTGGACAAATCTTGACTCGTCTGAGGAATGAACTCTGGACTAATCACTTACATTCCAATCTACATGAGTCTTCGCAAAGTGCCCTTTTTTGTTTAATCAACACACGGAATTCTCTTTCATCCATTTTTCCAACAATAACGAAAGTTGATTCACTCTCAATACTAAATCTCGCGAACTGCTGAAAACTTTTTACTGGTGACTAGTTAACTTTACTATTAACTGAAAATCATGGCATTTGACCCTAGTAACGCCATCTGTATATCAGCCTAGAAACTTTCCAGCCCACCTGTTAATCTACAATATATAGAATGCAATTTTTTGGACAACGTTTTAAGGTTATGTGTAAAGATTATTCAGTTTCAAGAGGGCAGAAACATTAAGGTGCCTTCGGTGAAAAACTAAATCACCCCATTTGATTCCTGAAAGAATTTAAGATCTTGGCTCAAATCCAGGTTTTATTTGGGTCTTAAATCATACAAATCATGACCCAACAAAAGTAATGACTGATTCAACTCTTTTTTCAACTAGCCTAATCAAATAAATTAGAGAAATTAGTTAGTTTGGATGTAAATAAAATACTGTTCAAAATATATCAATTATTACTCCCTGAAGATGGTTCAACAAATCGTAAATTGAAGGAATTGACTTTATCCTTTTTTCTTTTCGTTTATTCTGATGGAAAAAATAGAATACTTTTAATTTTTAACCAAGTGAATTCTTTCTACAAACTCGATAAACGTATAATTCTCAAAAACGGATTATTGATTGTAATAATTCGATAATCCAATAGTAATCAAATATTTTGTTAATCTTTCAATTTGTTGTTAAATCTACAATGTATCTCTAGTCAGTAGAATAAAACTTGTTACAAATATTAGTTAATTTGAAAAATGATTTATATCGTTCAACATTTCATAAACTTAGGGAATTTCAGTTATAAGATTAGATATATGATTTTATTTCTCTGTAGAAGGTTACTTATTAGGAATACATTTGTCTCAACTTGGGAAATTCATCTCAATATACTATAAGCTTTTTATGTTTTCCTCCTATATCTCTCTTCTAATATTCAATAAACCACTGCCTTCTTCATTTGGAAGACTATACTACCGAAGATAGATATTCAGAAAATAATTTCAGTTAATTTTTTCTCTGAACATGATACTCTTTTCTATATTCAACATTTTGGTTTTTTCTAGAGAATCAGCTCCCCAAGAAATTATACAAAAATCGCGAGTTATTTTATTTGTTTGGTAATTGTTACGCCGAGTATTTAGAGTGTTTTAGTTCGCCCTTCCTCAATACTTAGAGACTAAATGATGAGATGTGATGGTCGATTGGTGCCTGATTTCATTATTGTCCTTAGAATGCTGAGTGGTGTTTTCCGAGGTATAAAGCACATCTTGGTATATGATTCTAACCTCAACTTTCTGCAATACCATTTTAGATTTTCTATAGAATTCGCCATATAGTTGGTTTTGCATTTGACTATAACTACAGAGCGTTAGAATCATCTTCCCTTGAAGATTGATTTGATAATTTATGAAAAATTGAATAAGATAGTATCCTCAATCCATTTCCGGTCACGAGAAAAACAAGATAAAAGGAATTTGGTAAACACGAAAAATATAGAGTGTAGTATAGAATAACCTCAATCAATTAAAAATATAAAACTATTTATTGTATTCGAAATTAATTAAAAATATAAAGGTCGTGGTCAAGAATTTCTTCCAATTTTCAAAAACAAACCAACACCCTTTTTTAACAGTTTACTATTCCCTATCAAATTCCAAGTTTATGGCGTTTATTCTTTCGTATATCTCATGATTAATCAGTGGGTGATATTTCGCTTTTATATAACAGCATGGGAGAAGTATCTAGGGTTTCATCTGCCAGCCGACTCCGAATGCTGCATGCCAGATAACCAGCTGAGGAAAACACCCGTTCTGCCTCGACACTTGTTGGTACAGATAAAAGACATTGGTGAGCGAAGTGTAGATTTTGTCCTTTTGACTCTCCTGACTCGTACAAATTGATTTCTTTCTTCAAAATCATATCAAGTGACGATGACAAAGTGCCACACGTTTTTTCAAACGTTCTTTCAATGCCATTTCCAATTCCTCATCAAGACTAAGAGAAGCGTTCGCCATTTCAAGCTCTAAATTTTTTTTTAATGCAGCTAATGGAATTGAATCGTCATCATTCATGGCTTCATCTGCAACTGAAGATGTGGAGGGTTTGTTTTGTATATTGACTGCGATATTGTCATCTTTGGTACTGTTCTTGTGTAATCTTCCGATTAACTTTATTATTTCTTTTTTGATTGAAAATTTTGGAGGTACTAGCAGATTGATTGAAATATACGTCGTATTGGACAGGGTCTATCAAATAATACAATGCTGCGGTCATAGGTGTTAGGCGTTCATTAATCCGAACCCTCATGGATGGATGGTTTTATAGGCTGAAATACGAGTTCGAAATCTTATAAAGCACAATATTCTTCATCTGAGAAACTATGATTCGTATTCGATCCAAGATTGCAATCAATCAAGGCTTTGCTTACACATTGCTTCACCTTATTGAATGTGAAAATAATATCTGCAAGACTAGACCAGCGTGTTTTGCCGTCCAGCTTGAGTTGAAAATTTTTGCTGAACTCGTCCTTCATATATCTACCCATCTACAGTGGGTAATCTGAGGTCAAATCCTTCATTATCAATAATGTCATCAAATTTTTCATCGTCGGACTCCTCCACATCTGACTGAGCTACAACTGTGTCTTTCGTAATTTCTTTTTGCGTTTCGGTACCACGTTTTGATTTGTAAATCACATCAATAACTCCCCATTGAATGCTGTGAGCATAGCATAGCTGGTGAAGAGGATTCATCCCCATCTGTAGTAACACCTACTATATCTTCATATCTAATGACAAGCCATATTCTGATAATTCTTAAGAATAGTTATGTAACTCTCTGCAGGCATGCTTCCCACTATGCGCATAAGACCCAAATTCCAGACATATTTTTATTCTCAGAAAATGTATGAACATTCACATTCATGAAGCGCCCGTTTTTGCATGAAATCCATTCATCGAAAGTAATGCTGAATCTATGGTTATTCTTTCTAAGATTCATGAAATCCTTCGAAACTTTCATTTTCAAACCCATGCCATAATCCATAACAATCTGTTTTATGGAGCTAGGCGATACAGGTAATTTGTAGACACTAGTTGTAAATAATTCTCTCAAGTTTTTCGACGTGCAAAAAGATCTAAACGTCATGCCGTCTTTAGAAATCATCTTTCCTCCAAAGAAACTTTTTGTATGGACGAAAAGTAATCAGATATTTTCCGCCTCTTCGTACCGGTTGGAGGAGGTAGCCTTACTGACGCGGAAGCATTGATCAGCATTGAAGAATTTGAACCAGAGTCATGTTTTCTGTCACTTTTTATGAGAAGTATCAATTTTGTGCTTGTACAGTAAATGTACATGTAAGATCGTGCCGTTGTTTTCAAAATAGACTTTCACAATTTGCACTGGACAGTTTGTCCATCATCTACCTTCAAAAAGTATTTCAATACCTCTAATCCACTTTTTAACACAAAAAGAATAGACCGAGAGAACTTAAATACACACTATTTTCGACTGTTATTGGAATAGTTTATAAATCTGCAGATTGTCATGCACTCTGACACGTCCAGGCTCTCAAAACAATAACAAATTTACGACAACCGGAAAACGTATCGCCTTACTCATCCCTATTGCCCTGTAGCCCTAGCGCCACGTGTTGCCACCGGTAATAGGAACATTGTTTACATAAGTTAACAACAACATGTGAAAGCACTGAAAGCTAACCAAAATTGACATAGTACAAATCTTGCGAAATCGCGCATGATTTTGGATGCGAGATTGATCTTGCAGAATAGGTTCGAGATCTCGGTATTGCAAGATCTTGATACACCAAGATTGCATTCCTTAATCGTAGGAATCGAAGTAATGCTCAGCCAATGCGTGTCCCATCGATGCAAACAAATGGTAATAGGAAGGGACCAAGTGTGGTGTATACGTCGGGTGGGGTAGCAGTTCCCTGCCAAGTACTTTGATTGTATCCTGAAGCAATTTTGCTTAGTGGGCATGATAAATCTTATCGTATCTGCAGCCTATAAGCAATTAGAACTAGCCTAGTAATAATTGTAAGTGGTTCGACCCCTAACAGTGCACCCAAAACCGCAGAAAGGGTGTCCCTTTGAGCACACTTCTCACCATCTCAATGATCTCAGCTTCTCTAGAACCTGCTTCGTCGTATATTTTCCACACTTGTCTACCAGGCCAACAAGGCCTTGGTGTGTTTGAGTAGCAGAACAACCACATCAGCACGTGTGGCTTCAAGCCCCACGTACCGCTGAAGGCCAAGTCTAATGAATACGGCGGGTGGGGTAACAGCTACCAGTCAAGTACTTTGATTGTACCCTGAACCGATTTTGCTTTTATGCAGGTGCATTTTCGTGTAATAAAATTATTTTACCTTGTCTTCTGGCCCATTCTGGTCGTTTTTCGAACAATGCATGGTTCAAATTGATCATTTGTTGCTTATAGCGATTAGTATATTAACAGTTTCAGTTGTTTTTAGAAGCTCATGATATACCACACCCTTCTGATCCCACCAAACAAAGCTTCTTATCAAATCTATCTGTTTTCGCAGATGGTTGTATATTGATGGTTGTCCCGAATTTTATCCGTTTTGGATTCTTAAAATAAATCAATTTTTCGTCGATAGAGACAATTCAATGCAAAACTGATTTTCTTTTGTGTCTTTGAAGCGAAGTGTTTTTTCGGTTTTCCATTTGTCTTTCATTCCATTCATGTGGCATCCAGTTACTTTCGGATCTTTCCCATAGCTATCAAACGGTCTGAAATTGTTTGTTGTGCAACATTCAACATGGTCGCCATTTGTTTTTGACTCAAAGTATCATCTTTATCCAATATTGCTTGCAGTTCGGCGTCTTCGAACTTTTTTGGTGGTGTTCCACGTTCTTCATCTCTCACATCAAAATCATTATCTCTGAATCGTTGAAAACATATTTTGCATGTTGCTTCTGATAGTGCATGAATGCAAGCATTCGATGTGACTCTGCAGCACTTTTCTTCAAATTGAAACCAAAAATGCTTTCCGCAAATCATCACTTTCCGGTAAAATTTTGACATTTTCAACAAAATGAAAAAATATGTTGTTTGTTCAATAACTGCGAGCCGAGGTGCTTGCTTCGAATCCGGGTTCAAGTTATGGATGTTGTCCTTGAAACAAAAAGTGAATTTGACAAATGCATACATTGAGTTGGGTCATGACTACGATGGCATATGGCTAAACCCATATGCCATCGAAGGCCGTGATAACTTGTAATCCAAAAAAAACTGCAAGGTTATTGAATCTATGACAGATGTCATGCCAACCAAACAGAAAACAAATTAAGGTTCGTTCACAAATGTTCCCTAACAACACATTTGTATCTTTATGCTCACTTCACACCTGTACACCTGGTATAAATGACTTTATTATGAATTTTTATGTTTGTAACTATAAAAGTGGATCCATGTGAATATCATCCCTCATTTTGCACCTTCTGAGAATAAATTCCAAAAAGCTTTGAATGACTTTTATTTAAATTTGATCTTACGAGATTACAACCCATTTATGATTTCAATTTTCAAAAATTTTCAAAGGATCTCCTGGGAGGAAGTTCTGAAAACTTTTCTTTTTTCCCTCCTTATCTCAAATCCATAACTCCACCGTCGGTAATATTCATTTAATTTCCATCCACCAATACTGTTCTTCTTGCTTTCATCTGATTCAAACTTTTAAATATGATACTCTTCGCGAAATTCGGTTTAGTATTCAGTATGACCTCCACGACTCCTTCTAAAAGCTGCTAGCCTTCTTAGCATGCTTCTTATTAAATTTGTTACGAATTTCTGAGGAATGTTCTTACACTCCTTCAGCCAAGCTATCTAGTCTCAATAAGTCCACCTCCCTCATGAATTTGCTTTAAGAAACACCATATATGTGGTCGATAAGATTTAGAGCACTGGTTAAATGCCCAGTTAAGTCTGTGAAAATGGTACTATAATTGTTGAAATATCATTGCCACCATACAAGGTGTGTAGCAAAGTTGATGAGGTAACATGTAAAACACATTTTTCGGTAAAATTCAATGTTTTTTTTTTAATATAATCACCTTCAAGGGAAATACAGCGATTGTAGTGATCAATAATTTTTCGATGACTTTTTTATATATATATATATATATATATATATATATATATATATATATATATATATATATATATATATATATATATATATATATATATATATTTCCTTCCTCAAGATAGGCTTCAGTTTGGTCGATTACCTGTTCATTAGTCTTGAATTTCTTTCAGCGAACATTGTTTTCAAGTCTGAAAACAAAAAATCGCTGGGGGCAGAATAAGGTGGATGGGGAAGTCATTCGAAGACCAATTCATACCATTTTGCCATTGTTTTGCATGATCTGTGGCAAGGTGCGTTGTCTTGATGAAACAACACTTTCTTTTTTTCAAATGGGGCTGTTTTTTCGTCATCTAATTCTTCAATTGATCCAATAACTCAATGTAGTAGTCGCTGTTTATCGTCTGGTCCTTTTTAAGGTAATATAATACCGTGTACATTCCGGAAAACATGCCATAACCTTGCCAGCAGACTGCAGCGTTTTTGCACGCTTTGGATGGAGTTCATCTCGTTCAGTCCACTCGTCTAACTGTTAATTGCTTTCTGGAATGTAGTAATTAATTCATGTTTCATCCATTGTGATGTGAAAAAACGAGAAAACTCAGCTCTAATACGGTTAACCTTGCAGTAGTCGCGCCCTATTCTGTAACATTTTAATTTGAATCTTCAGTATATATGCTTTTTACACATGTTGAAGTTTTCTGTACAGAGATAGTACCAAATTTTGGCGTGTTTTAGACGTACAAATTTTCTGCATTTTTGACAGTAATATCTTGATCTATTTTCATTTTTGCACTCGAAACAATATTTTCTGATATTTCCGGCATTTCTAATTGCTGATCATTATTAGATGATGTACAAATAACTTCTTGGCTTCTCTGTTGAACTGCTTGGGGTACATTTGATTCTGTTGCAAGCAGCTTCAAATGAGGATCTAATAAATCGAGAGCTATTTTTTCAGAAAATGTCTTCAAATCATTTCCACGATCTTCATTGTTTGCAGTATGAGTAACTTGACTATTCCTGCTGTATTCATCAGTGCATAGAAGATCACCATGGGCCAACGTCTAGTTGGTCTTGTTACGTTATATATTGCAGAAAGCTCGTCCACTGTATCTACACCCCTTTTCGTAGAGTTATAGTAGGTTATCATCTCTGGTTTATTTTGATCACCAGTGCTGTGAAAAAAACCTGAAAAAAATGAAAAATAATCGGGAAAACATCGAACTTCATTCAAGAGCAACTGCCGATTCAATGGTGGGGGTTGCGTAGTTTGAATCAGCGCCACCGATAGCTCAACAAGTATGCTCATCGTGAAGATATGCATATGCATATGCAATTCAAATAACCTTGAAAAACACAGTGGCACAAAGTCACCCCGTTTTACGGTACCTGAAACTTATTAAGAAATTGAAATTCAGATACCAGTTGTGAGATATAATATTACTTTATTTTCCTTTCTTTAAGATTATTTAAAATCCCACATTTTTGACTAAATTTCTTCTACTACTAGTTTTTTAATTGTTATACCTTTATTTTGAAAGAAATAATCACTTTTTCAGTAAATAAATATAATAATTCTTAATTTTTCTCATTCATTATATTATTAAATAAGAGCATTAATAGTGTGATAATCACATATAACGAAACCATTAAATGTTTTATTTTTCCAACAAAAATATTCATTTTTCCTACTAACTATTCATAACAGTGGTTTTTCATTTGTTCTCTTGGCATACATTGTAAAAGCAAAGTATACAAATTTAATGATTTATTGCATACAAAGTGTTACCAAGATTGATTGTCAAGTTTTTTACCCTATAAATCCATAATCGAACTATTCATAAGAGTGGTTTTTGATTTGTTCTCTTGGCATACATTGTGAAAACAAAGTATACAAATTTAATGATTTATTGCATACAAAGTGTTACCAAGATTGATTGTCAAGTTTTTACCCTATAAATCAATAATCAAACTATTCATAAGAGTGGTTTTTCATTTGTTCTCTTGGCATACATTGTAAAAACAAAGTATACAAATTTAATGATTTATTGTATACAAAGTGTTACCAAGATTGATTGTCAAGTTTTTTACCCTATAAATCCATAATCGAACTATTCATAAGAGTGGTTTTTCATTTGTTCTCTTGGCATACATTGTGAAAACAAAGTATACAAATTTAATGATTTATTGCATACAAAGTGTTACCAAGATTGATTGTCAAGTTTTTACCCTATAAATCAAAAATCAAACTATTCATAAGAGTGGTTTTTCATTTGTTCTCTTGGCATACATTGTAAAAACAAAGTATACAAATTTAATGATTTATTGCATACAAAGTGTTACCAAGATTGATTGTCAAGTTTTTACCCTATAAATCAATAATCAAACTATTCATAAGAGTGGTTTTTTCATTTGTTCTCTTGGCATACATTGAAAAAACAAAGTATACAAATTTAATGATTTATTGCATACAAAGTGTTACCAAGATTGATTGTCAAGTTTTTTACCCTATAAATCAATAATCAAACTATTCATAAGAGTGGTTTTTTCATTTGTTCTCTTGGCATACATTGTAAAAACAAAGTATACAAATTTAATGATTTATTGTATACAAAGTGTTACCAAGATTGATTGTCAAGTTTTTACCCTATAAATCCATAATCGAACTATTCATAAGAGTGGTTTTTCATTTGTTCTCTTGGCATACATTGAAAAAAACAAAGTATACAAATTTAATGATTTATTGTATACAAAGTGTTACCAAGATTGATTGTCAAGTTTTTACCCTATAAATCAATAATCAAACTATTCATAAGAGTGGTTTTTCATTTGTTCTCTTGGCATACATTGAAAAACAAAGTATACAAATTTAATGATTTATTGCATACAAAGTGTTACCAAGATTGATTGTCAAGTTTTTTACCCTATAAATCAATAATCAAACTATTCATAAGAGTGGTTTTTCATTTGTTCTCTTGGCATACATTGTAAAAGCAAAGTATACAAATTTAATGATTTATTGTATACAAAGTGTTACCAAGATTGATTGTCAAGTTTTTACCCTATAAATCCATAATCGAACTATTCATAAGAGTGGTTTTTCATTTGTTCTCTTGGCATACATTGTAAAAGAAAAGTATACAAATTTAATGATTTATTGCGTACAAAGTGTTACCAAGATTGATTGTCAAGTTTTTTACCCTATAAATCAATAATCAAACTATTCATAAGAGTGGTTTTTCATTTGTTCTCTTGGCATACATTGTAAAAACAAAGTATACAAATTTAATGATTTATTGCATACAAAGTGTTACCAAGATTGATTGTCAAGTTTTTTACCCTATAAATCCATAATCAAACTATTCATAAGAGTGGTTTTTCATTTGTTCTCTTGGCATACATTGTAAAAGCAAAGTATACAAATTTAATGATTTATTGCATACAAAGTGTTACCAAGATTGATTGTCAAGTTTTTACCCTATAAATCAATAATCAAACTATTCATAAGAGTGGTTTTTCATTTGTTCTCTTGGCATACATTGTAAAAACAAAGTATACAAATTTAATGATTTATTGCATACAAAGTGTTACCAAGATCGATTGTCAAGTTTTTACCCTATCAATCAATAATCAAACTGGCTTTGAAAAGTTAGTAGAGTTGGGTATGCCTTTATAGATTTGGATACAAGTCGTTTTTGTACGTTCTTATATAATTGAAGACACGTGCAAATTTTGTTGAAAAGAATTATTCAATATTTCATAAAATATCAAACAATTTCCCATGAGGAACCGATATGCTTCAGTTTCGTCCTCCGTATATTTTAACTAGGATGAATAGTATGGATGCTGCTTTGATAATTAAATGTTGTCACTTGCCACGTTCTTAGTTAACAAACCTGGAAACTAACGCCCATTTTTCAATAATTCAAAAATGATTGAACTTTGTGAAGTTTGTATTTTAAAACTGTGAATCCAAAATACAAATTTCAAGAAGCAAAATAGTTTTAAAAATTAAAATATCAACTTATGTCTAATAACATTTGTTAAATTTAGTATAAACATCGAAGACGTTCCTTAATCTAGCAAGTGCTGGTTCTAGTTTTGTTACCCAACATTGATTCAATTTTCTATTTGACTTGGCTGAATCAATTAAGCTTATCAAATATTTTCAATGACCCAGTAAAGTACACAAACCTGATATTGATAACATCGCTTAAGGAAATTATAACCAAAAGTTGAGTGATTATCGTATTTTAAGAATAAATAAGCTATTTTAGTTCCTAGTATTTGTTAATTAGTAGTATAAAATACAATCAATAGTCACGATAAGATGTTTGAAGATTCACTTGTAATTTTAAGTTTTGGTGTGCCATATTCACGTAATGTGCATAAGATATTCAATAAATATTGTAAATGTGATAGAAAGTATCCTATTTGTTTATTTCGAAATGAAGTTGCATTACTATGACATAAATTAAATTAAAGGGTCGAAGAAAGGTATTTTAATATAAATTTTTTTGTTTTATGTATCTATGAATTCTTGACATATGTACAAATTTGTTTGGCCAAATTAAATTTGTTTTGTTTGCTATTGTGTTTCTTATTGAAATTAATAATAATATATATTTTTTGAAGAGAGAGGATTTACAAAATTCGAATAATTGTATTATTATATATATATATTTATTACTATAGCTGTTCAGAGAGTTACACTAAGTTACACTACCTAGACATCTTGGAGGTCGTGGATTAACTGATTTGAATAATCTTCATAGTAAACAGATTTTTCATCCACGTTCCCATTTTCATGATAAACAGAGAACGTCTAAATTACATGATATTGTTGTTGCTTCAGATTATAATCTTACACCTCTGAACTTGACAATGCAAAAGGTAGATTTTGATATATTTGATGATAATTCTAAAAGAAAAGTTGGATGCAGAAGGAATTACACGGAAAGCACCTAAAGAATTGAAAATGATTATATTGATGAAATCGCATCGAATAAATGGTTAGTTTCTGGAGAATTGTTTGCTGAAACAGAAGGCTTGGCAATTGCGATCCAGGATCAGGTTGTTTTCAGGAGGAATTATAGAAAACACATCATCAAACAAAATATAAATGATTTTTGCCGTAGATGTTTCTGTTCTTCAGAAACAGTTTTTCATATATTATCATCTTGCTCAGTCCTTGCTTCAACAGATTATTTAGAAAGACATAATGTCGTCGCTAATATTATTCATTTTAATCTAGGAATTAAACATGACCTAATTCCCAAAGAAAAAAATTTCACAAATATGAACCTGAGATTATTTGTGAAAATGACAAATATAAACTTTATTTTGATAAAACAATTCTTTGCAACAGAGCTGTAAAACACATTAGACCAGATATCATTCTTAATGATAAACAGAATCAAATAACATATATAATTGATATTGCTATACCCGACACACATAATATACAAAATAAATACAATGAAAAAATTTCTAAATATATGATGCTTGGCGACGAGATTAAAAAATGTGGAAAATGAAGAAAATATTTATTCTACCGATTATTATTTCCACAACATGTGTTATTCCTAGAAATCTTCACAAAAGTATTGAGATTTTGGGTCTGAAGAAAATTTGTTTGAACAGTTACAAAAGATAACAGTCATCAAATCTTATAATAGTCTTCGTAGGTTTCTTTCCGAAAAAATAATGAGGTAGAGTCATAGGTTTTCTCTTTAGTTTATACTGCTCAGAATCTCATTTCATATTTTATTTATTTGTTAATATAAATGTAATATAATTAACTGACAATTTGGTCATATTTATATTCAGAGCAGTATTCTATTCGATCATTCACCACTTCACACAAAGGAAACTATTAATGAGTAACATTCAGTGTTACTTGACTAAGGTCCGTACACTGGATTTTTCCGGGAGAAAGCCTCTGACACTACTCGTTGGTACATTGATATCATTGTCTGATGATGCTATAGTATGTATATATTCTGGTAGATTGATATATTCTCATAACATTTAACGTTATCCTAATATATAATTATTCCAGGATATGTTTTGATTATAATCATTGCCTGGCAATGGTATTAATTACCGGGTGGTGGATTTATATTTTTCATGAAATCAGTTTGATTGCATGAACAGATATATAGGCAACTCGTCGGGGTAAAACCCCTATATATATATATATATATATATATATATATATATATATATATATATATATATATATATATATATATATATATATATATACTATCTTGTATATGATTCAATAAACGAGTGAAAAACCTGAGAAAAAACTCGTTTCCTGTCGCTATTGCACTAGCAATAGCTTGTCTGTTTATGTTGTGTTAGTGTCGTGTGTACATAAAGAGTACCAAAGATTTCTCTGCTTAGCCGCTTCATTCTCTCTTGCATTCCATGATTTCCAAACGAAGACAAGGGTGAAAGAAAGGGGTTTTGGGACAGGAATCAGCAGAAAAATATTTCAACAATCTTACTTCTTATATGTCTAAACAAATCTAAGAAAAGATTTTACATAGCAAGCAAGGTCATGAAAAGGACTAAGGAGATAATAAAAAAATACATAACCTGCGATACTTCCTCAAATTCCCTCTCTGTTTGACCGATAAAACCCCCTATGGCCAGGTTCAGTCTTCCAAGTGATGCCGATTATGATCTATAGATGTTTTAGAATCATTATGGACCCAATAATCTGGGTTGACATCGCCCATTTATTATTTCTTCGTGGAACTTGTTTAATTAATTTGTAATTTTTCTTTTTTTTGTTTTAAAAATAATAAAATCGTAGCATAAATACTAAACACCCCTTTTTTCTAGAAGGTGCAAATCCATATACATATGTCTGGTCGTATACGGTCGAGATATCTTGATGTTGGTTATAATAGAAGTTCTAACGAATGAAGGTAATTCAGTCTTTGTAGATCTAGATCAGGGGTCTCCAACGTACGTCCCCAGGGCCAAATCCGGCCCGCGACAGCTTAAGACTAGTACCATCAATCTGGCCCACGACAGCCAATGTTTTACTGTTGTTACTATTGCTGTGATAAGTTGAATGGAAGAAAATGAAAACAGAATGATAATTACTCGGTTTTATTTACTTGCAACGTAAAACTACGACAGAAATTATCACGCTGAAACCTAAGCTTAAGCATATTCTAACAAATAATATGAAATCAATCACACTAATAAAAAACACTAATGAAATTTATGTAATTGTGATTTTCCAACGACAATTGTTTGTAGTTGTAGATTAATTTTACTTGTACCAATTATTAGAAGAGATTTAAGATCCTCATCTGTTAATTTAGATCTGTAAACGTTCTTTGTGTACTTCATCTTGGAAAACGTTTTCTCACACAAGTACGTAGTACCATACAGAAAACAACCCACGAGCAAAATTATGCAAATTACCAAATTGTATGAGTGGAAGACTCTTGTAAAATTCCAATAAAGATGAATTTTGCTATTTGAATTTGAAACGAGAATCGAAATTTATCTTTAAAGCACTCAAAGTTTCGACTGCAAAATCGACGGGAAATTCAGTATCTGTAGTGTGGCTAAATATTTCACATGTTTTGAAATGTGTGAAAATTTTTTTTACGTAATTGCCATTGCAATGGTATTATTTTCTGCCTGAACGTTTTGATATTGGTGTATAAATCAGGGAGATGCTGATTTTCTCCTTGAAATCTCAAATTTAGTTCTTCTGCATCTTCAGCTGACAACAAGTACTGAGCTTGAGTTGACATACTTAAACAAGTATATACAAAAATAATAATAAACAAGAGGAAATGAACGAATTATGATAAATAAAATAATAATGAAAAGGTATTATTTAAAGATATCAAATATATTCGTCGGTTCTCTGGTTATTGTAATCTGATTGGTGCTCTTTGTATCTAGTTTTGAATGAACGACCAGTCTGACCTATATAGACTCCTTCACAATCCATACAGGAAAACTTGTAAACTCCAGTATTGTCAAAGCTATCAGTTTTATCTTTACAATTGAAAAATTGTTGGGAGAGTTTCCTATGGGTTTTGAAAGTTACTTTTTCATAAAAATGATATTGAGTCGGCCATTACTAAGTGATATTTGATCATCATACGGTGATTTTGGTTTACTGTGTAAAGAATATCACAAAATAGGTGGAAAATAGCAAATAATTAACAAACCTACTTTCACCGATATTTACATTCCTCATTACTCTTCTGCCCCTTGCAACATAAACTAGCCGTTTTCAACTCTATGGTTCTTGAAGCATTTTCATTGCCACTTTCTATTCAAAAATTCAATAATGAAATTTACATCATAAAAACTATCGTAATTACGGTTACCCCCTAGCATAGTAGACAAAATAGTTCTTAAAAAACAAACACAATTATCTTACAATAGTATACACCCCCATGTTAAACCAAATACCGATATTCAAAAATTCTCTCCCTCAACTTATAATGGTCGAATTTCACAGAGTTGCAATCAAATGCCAAGTCACAACAAAATTGCCTTCAAACATACATGTAAATTATCACAATTGTTATTTAATGCCAAAGGCAAAACTCACAAATTAGACAATTCTGAGGTACACGTATTGTGTTGCCCTGATTGTGACGGTGTATACATAGGCCAGACAAGAAGATCTTTCCGCATTAGATACAAAGAACATCACTCTTCTTTTTGTAAATACAAAAGTGATTCCACCATCGCACAGCTTTCCTTGTATAATCTTAAAATTATTCATCGTGCCCCGAAAAGCAATAAACTCAATTACCTAGAATCTCTGAAAATTTTCAAAGCTAAACACAATAGAAACAATTATACTCATCTTAGCGACAACAAAGACCTATGTTATTCCCCAATTTTTGGGATTTTCAAGTAATAGGCGTGACGATAGTATGACATAATCAATTTAATGACTTCAGGGGAAAATACACATTCAAAGGATTTGAAAAACGGATTTAGTTTTATTTAAAAAATTGAGATTAATAAGATTTTCAATAAAATAAATGAATAAAATACTGCAATCGGCCATTTTGACTGAAACGTCAATCACAGCGCATGACGTCATACTTATGTAAGCTTCACTGTGTTTTGATTACCTACTACTGATTGCGCGTTACGATTGATTTTATATTTGTCTTTGTGATTTATCGACTTTACAACACGAATCTATCTATAACAATGGAAACAGGCTTTGTTAAGGCAAACATCTCAAATTTGTCCAGGATCGATTTATTGTTATTGGGCGAGTTCCTCGCAACAAATAGAGACTTTTGCTCGTTCGAATTTAGAAACGTGAAAACCTCTTTGTTAGTATATTTTGTTTGTATTTATCTTAAACACTAGATACAAATATGACCAAGTAGTAATCAGACTAGTTTTAAACTCGCAGAAGTTTATTTTGTTTTACTTTCATAGGTTATTTTTACTGAATTAACATTCTAATAAATAAGTTAGTAAACTATACCTGAACTATAGGAAGCAATTTATTTTAAACTTGATGGCTCTTTAACTATAGTACTTTCTCCAAATTGCTTTTCACACTCTTCAAGAATCATCATCCTTCGTTTTTTAACTATATAGGGTCGCTCTGTTGTGTTAGATGTTTGTGTTTTCCTGCCTGGTTGGCAAGTAAATTTTGTGGGCATACATCTTGGTTTCATACGTACTTGTGATACCGACCCCATCACATGGTGTTCCATATCATTTGGCAACTGAAAACTGCAAAGGTAACAATTAAAATTGATAATAAGAATGATAATCAAGACTAACACAAACATAACCTCAATAAATGACTAGTTATTTCATAGCCCCTACATTTCAACTATTTCACGTCAAACAAACATTAAGTTAAAAATCTATCAATACATGATAATATGCTCACATCAAAGTGATCTTCACAGGAATAAAGTGGCGAATTTGTCTTAACATCGTTTTACCATGCAAGCTTTAACCATTTATATCTTATTATTTGTTGTATTTGACGTTTACGTAAGTATGACGTCACACACGGCGAGCTGTTTAAGCGCAATATTTAAAAATGATTATAAAAATGGCCTTAAACTTCCAAAAACTTCATTTTATTACAGAAATAAAGGTTTTGTTGTAAACAGTAGATGTGTACCCGCATTACGGAAGAGGATTTCAAAATCTTTCGTCATGCTTATTATTATGAATGTACCTTTGAATACCTATCTATATTCAAATAGTAGAAAACTTGTTGTTTTCTATCTCTTTATAATTCATACCTGTTTTTCTATATTAAAGTCAAATTGTACCTTAATGTTAACCCACAATTTGTAAACGTCTTATGATGGAAATATCGAAATAGGTAATACGTATGTCAATTAAATATTTTCCACCTAATTTTGTGATATTCTTTACAAAGTAAATCAAAATCACTGTATGAAGTGTCAACTATTAATGAAATAGCTAAAAACAATGGTTATCCTCAAATGTAATGAATGGAATGATCAGAAAAACAAACACAAATAGCACAGATACAGATAAATATATTTCATTAACATATTTAGCGAAAAGATTGCAAATGCCATTTCAAAACAGAATAAAAGAAAAGCTTTCAAGACCCTCATGAAACTCTCCCAGGAATGTTTTGATAGTACAGATAAAACTGATAAATTTGACAATACTGGAGTTAACTAGTTGTCCTGTATGAATGATGAAGGCGTCTATATAAGTCAAACTGGTCGTTCTTTCAAAAATAGATACAAAGAGAATAGATCAGATTACAATAACCAGAGAACCAACGAATATTCTTCGCTTCACGTTGTATTTAAAATGGCCATCATTTTCACCCATAGATCAACTTCAAATTATTCATAGAATAACTAAGGGGCGAATGTAAGATTTCTTGGAAATCATCGAAATTTTCAAACTGCAACAAATCCCTCATAGAAATAATCTTCTGAACGACCAGTATGGCTAGACATTCCCTATGGGCATGTCAAAAGACCTGTGAAAAAAAGTGGGATCTTGTCGCAAAGCATCTCCAGTGGCTATATGTAATGGTGGTTAGACCACGTATTACGTACGGCTGTATTACTTGGTGGAAGTGCAGTCTTAAGAAGCAATGCCAACTCAAGCTCTCTAAATTACAGAGAACAGCCTGCATGATGATTACAGGAGCCTTTCGCTCTACACCCACTGCGGTCATGGAACTGATATTGGGCCTTGTCCCTCTTCATCTTGTGATAACAGGAGTCACTAGAATGGCTTTCTATAGATTACATAATCTTTCCCGTAATGAAGCGGGTAACTTCGGCTTTGTGCCTGGCGCCTTACAGTCTGAAATTGAGGACAATGAAGTGCTCAGTATGAGGTCGGACATAGCAACACCTAAAACCAACATGGAGATGCCATTCCAGATCATCATTCCCGATAGACAGGAATAGATCAGCTCCAAGGACCGTCTACTTGAAGGTCCCTGTTGGTACACGGATGGCTCAAAAACTGGAAAAGGTGCTGGAGATCGTGTCTACGGTCGAGATGCCACCAAGGAACAGTCGATCTGTCTTGGTGGGCATGCGACTGTCTTTCAAGCAGAAATATTCGCCATTGACCGCTGTGCTAACCTCTTGCCTGCGGGGGGATTAACAAATTGGTCAATTAAAATCATCACCGATAGCCAAGCTGCACTGAAGGCATTGGCATCCGATACCTGTACTCCCTTATGGTACAGAAATGTCGCTCTACTCTTACCAAACTAGGAGAGCGGAGCAGGCTCCGTCTAATATGGGTTCCTGGTCACTCGGGCATTGAGGGAAATGAGAAATCGGACTCATTGGCCGCTCAAGGAACTAATTTGAAGTTCATAGGACCGGAGCCTAAGCTTAGAAATCCCCCTGGAAACTGCAAGGAGGGAAAACAATCGATAGCTGGACTTGGGTACGTGAGCATTGGATGAGCCTCCCTGGTTTCAGACACGCTCGACGTGCCATCAGTGGACCTTCCGCTGCAAAAGCCAAGGCCTGGCTTAAACTCTCTAGGTTGGAACTGAGAGTTTTAACTGCCATACTAACGGGGCAATGTCGCCTCAGGAAACACCTTAATAAGTTAGGATTGATTGAGGATCCTTCATGTAGGCTATGTGAAGAAGAATCGATGGAACATGTTATGTGCGAGTGCCCAGCAGGGGACAGAGTCAGGATGGAAGAACTTGGATCTTGCAAACTGAAGCTGACTGAGCTTATTAAGCTCTCACCCATGAAACTCGTATCCTTTACGAGAAGGATGGAGCTCATTGATGAAATTTAGGACAGAGTGTGCCACAATAGACCACTGTTAGGCAGCCCTTATTCAAAAGATAATATCTATCTATCTATGGCCCGGCTTACTCGTCCCTATTTGGCATCTCTAAATAATACCTGCTTTTGTTATAATTAGTTTATTACCCCTTGTTCGCACCCTTATTAACTTTGTACCTACCTGTTCATATATGTATTATCAATTTTAGTTGAATACTTGTCAGCTGAACATGGTCGAGAAACCGAAATAGCAATCCTGATTTTCAATGAATCACTTGTGATAGTATAATACATAGTTTAATTTCTTATTATCATTATAATTAATTAACTAGCACGTAGAACGGCGGAATCAATTAACTATTAAGAAAAAAATTGTTTATTTAATTAAGATCGAATGACCAGTTAGTGGGTTAGAGCAGTCCTGTACTTTACCCTTCGTTTCGAGAAGCAGTTCTATTGAATAGATATGATAATATCTCAAAAAAGACCAATTAAATTTGAGCAATAGCAGTTCTTATCAATTCAATCCAGAAATTTCTTATCAGTCATGTATTTTAAGTTTCTAATTTCGAAGACTAAAAGTTATTTGCCATATTTTTACATATTTCCGTATTTGAAACATTCTATGCTCTTCGAAAATTTCGAGTATATTGTAGGTTAGACCGCCTCGGTAGCTGCACGGTTAGTGAGCAAGTATGTAGGAATATGCTTAGCCGAGGTGCCTGGTTCGAATCCGGGTTCAAGTCATGGATGTTGTCCTTGAACAAAAAAGTGAATTTGACAAAGACATACATAGAGATTGGACACATAACCATAGTTGTTGGTCCATAACCTCTGAAGGCCAGATAACTTGTAATCCTGAGAGGTGGCAGTTATCATTGCACGGTCTAGGTGAGTGGTTCGGAGTCCACTATAAACTGTAGGTCCATAGAAAAAACAAACATATTGTAGGTTTTATCTCCCTCCGTGGGTAAGTCAGTAGAAGTACTGACTCCCACGCCGAGGGCCCGGGTTCGAATCCCAGGTAAGATATGGATGTAGTATGAATGTTGGTGTGTTTGTCCCACGTATGTATATAAAATCACATTGAGACTGGATACATAACCGATAGGTTGAGTCCATAACCTCCGAAGGCCAGATAACTTGTAATCCTCAGAGGTGGCAGTTATCACTGCACGGTCTAGGTGAGTGGTTCGGAGTCCACTATAAACTGTAGGTCCTCAGAGAAAAACAATATTGTAGGTTAGGAATCGATTCATTCAAGTTTATACTGATGCAACCAGGAATGCATCTAATAGTATAATTGGTTGCAGATATCGTTAGAATTTCAATAATTTCGAAGTCGCTAATCATTTTCACACAATAGGTGGTCCTAGATTTTCTAAGGTGTTTATAAAACACCGTTGTTTTTACTGTTTCAGTTACTAAGTAGTGTAAACAGTAATTCGAGTAGTAGATTATTATGTTGCAAAATCATTATAGGTATTTATTTTGGAAATTAAGAAGTTTAATATTGATAGATAACAATTTATAGTTATTTATATAGTTGTTGATAAGGTACTTCCATAGATACTTCTAAAATAACTGACTTGTCTTACCTAAGTGCTCATAACTTTTTGCGGAAAGGATACATTTCGAGATTGTTGAGAATTTCCACAATAATCATCATATCATTTTGTTAAGAGGAATGTGAAAGAACTCGAAAATGCTAGAAATTTTCGGTAAAGAGTTAAGTAATGAATGGTGGTAATTTCAAAAATTTACTATACTTTATCAGTTCAAGAAATTAATTTCAATGTAAAATGTCAATTTTTTTGATCTCTTTAAAATTTTCTAAAACGCTAATCTTGAAGAGGAATGGCCAAAAACACTTAAATGTTCAGTAGCAGGGTGTTTGAATTTACAAAATGAAACACACCTTGTATGTTTGAAATAAAAATGGGCTGATTACATTTTCTCAGAGAAATTTTCTCAGTTTTCGTCAAAATTATGAAGGCTGTAGAGAGTGATCCAAATTCGATGTACATTTTTTCCAAAAAGGATTGATTATTTTAAAAATCTGCTTAAAACGATTGTCAGAATTTTTGTTGTTGCTGAGTTGGCACAACTGTGTCTTATGCTGACGCAGAGTTTGAACGCGATCTGTCATTTAGTTTGTTTACAGTGCTCGATTTTGTCAGACCTCACAAGTGTGTTTTACGATTTTTACAATGGATAAAAATATCGAACAAAGAATTTGTCTCGAATTTTATATTGCAAATGGAATTTCGTGTGCTGGATCGCTGAAAATGTTACAGAAGGTTATGTTGGATCGACTTTATCAAAAACACGTCCATATGAGTGCATTCAACAGCGGCCGAAATGTCGTGCGAAGATTTACCTGGTGCAAACTAGTGAACTAGCTTCGAAATGGCGCTTTCCAACTGAACCGAAACCACGTCAAAGTTGATAAAAAGTCATGGTAATATCGATTATCGCAGTGTTCTGCATTCGGAATTCTTGTCAGAAAGTCAGACGGTAATTGAAGAGATTACGTGAGCGTTATGCGGCGTTTGAGATAGCAAATTTGTCGAAAAATTACAGCTTGTGGAAAGAAAACTCATGCATTACGCACCATCTCCCAAGGCTATTATTGTGAATGAATTTCTGACCAAAAACCCAATAAATACCATCGAATAACCACCGTATCCACCTGAGATGGCTCCGGCCGACTTTTTTCTTTTCCAAAACTCGAACTACGACTTCGAGGTACCTGTTTTGAACCGATAGAAGATATAAAAGAGAATTCGCGGCGAGATTCTGGAAAAGGCGTTTGAAAAATGTTTTGATGATTGTATTATTCGTTGGCAAAAATGTATTATTTCGAAAGGGTCCCACTTTGAAAGTGATACAATAAATTTTGATAAAATAAATATTTTGTGTCTCATTGACAAATTCCTGGTACTTTGTTGACAGAATGTAGGGGAGGGGGGGCACTTTGATACACAAAAATTCAATCTCTTTTTTGAGGACCATAAACCATTATATTTAAATATTTGTTTTGATGTGTGCATTGGCTGATATGTCAGCTTATATTTTGCTACGCAAAACCGCAAAACTGGCAACGTATAGAGATAAACTCATTTTAAGAAAAATCATTTTTTATCATTCTGCCCCACCAGTGGGGCACTTTGATACACGGGGTGGGGCAGTTTGATACGTATTTTAGATCCATATGAAATGCAAATTTAAACTGACTAATAACCCAATATAAACTGTATTTTTACTTAAAATTAAGAAATAAAACAATTTTATTGATTGAGATCGCAAAATACTTTTTATTCAGAGTGCACATTAGCCATAATCAGTCTCTTAAGTTACTTAAGGAATAAAATCACAAAAAACAATATTGTCATCATACAACAAAACTAAATTCTCTGTTATTTTCTTAATTATATAATCAGTTATATACTTACTAAGTAATCAGACTTTAACATTGAATATTGTTAATGAAAATATATTATTAAAACCTTCTATCGTAATTAACAATGTTTTTCTTAAAAATTAAACAAACATCAAAAATTTAACAAAAATAATCATAAAACTCTCATATTAAAATTACAAAACAATCTACTGGACATTATATCGAGTTAAACCTACCGAAAATGAATAAAGCGACGATGTTCGAGATGTGCCTTTGGAGAAAGTTGGTTTTGGTAATTGCAAACTACATCTCTAACATCCACACTTGCTTTGTCTTCCACAATTGGAAATATAAACTTAGAAGACCCTGCTTTTTTCTGAGATATAATACTTCATATTCTGTCACACTATACTTAAATACAACTTTGGCTATGTAGTGAATCACAGTTTTCTTCTTCTCAAATTTAATTAGCAGAAAATCTCCAATATTTATGTGTTCAGGATTAACTGGTTCTTCATTAATTACCTCTTCTTCCGATTCCGACGGCATTTCAATGTCTTCACTATCACTCGTCATCACGACTTCATCTTGACTAGAATCGGAATCTATTTCTGAAGGCAAAGAAGTCACTCTCTTTTCTTTTTTGGCTCAGTTAATCCCAACAGATTTTTCGCTGTTTTCAATTCTTTTGCATGCTGTTTTGCTTTTGTAATTCTCTTTTCCTGTTCTTTTCATTACGTAAGCTTTCTAATCTATTTTTTCTGGTGTTTCAGTGTATATTCTTGATCGTCCTTTTCTCTTCCTTTTCTTTTAAGACACTGTCAGTAATCGCCTTTTTGGATAAGGTCTAACTACTTCAGGAGTAAGAATAGCCTTTGATGAAGAAACATGTAAAGGATCGTCAGCATCAGACACTGAAACTGGGTCGGCATCCAAAGTAGGAGTTTTATTTTGTTTTCTATCAACAACCTCATTATTTTGACTTGCTTCTGAGTCTACAAAATGTAAATCTTGTGTGTTGTGAGTGTTCTCATCTGTCAAATCGTGATAACCTGTGCTGAAAATGTCTATCGGTGCAAAGTCGTCGTCGCCAAATACCAGTTTATTAATTGGCCATATTCCAGGTTTGGAAAAACCACCTATGATATTCTTTGGTGTAAATGATTCCAAATATGCTAATTTGGACAGTTCAGCAATGTTGTATATGGTCAAAGTTTTTCCAACATTTTGAATGTGCCAGTCGTTGAAAGCTATCTTCAATTTGCCTTTGAAGGGTCCGAACACACTGACATCAAGCGGTTTCAATTTGTGCGACGTGTGTGGGGGAAGACTCAAATAAACAATACCGTTGTCACGACAGTAGTTAACAGCTTCTATTGAAATGTGAGATTCGTGGTTATCACAAATGATTAGGATTGGGTTATCCTTATTGCTCGAAGTAAGGCGTTGAATGTGTTTCAAAACTCTTATAAACAATTCTGAAGTCATCCAGCCGCTTCTGTTTGCCAACCCTAGACTTCCATCAGGAGCACCATTTAGGAAGTGATCTTTATAGTGAACTCTTGGAAAGACATATACTGGAGGAAGGAAGAACCAGTTGCAGTAATAATACCACAGAAAGTAACTAACTCTCCGCGTTCTGCAGAAACTATTTGTCCCACTTGTCTTTGTTTTCTTCCAGCAATAACTTTAGGAGTAGAAAGGACTGTGCTTATGCCTGTTTCGTCTAAGTTTATTATTCGATCAGGTGTAAAATTGTATTGTCTCATTATGCGTTCGTAATTATCATGAAATTGAGCTACAGCAGATTTATTGAAGGCAAAGCTTCTTGCTGCGCTTGTGTTTTCTGGTTTTCGTAGACTCAATTCTGGGTTTCTCTTCCTGAAGCCAGCTGCCCAATCTTTTCCACCGCATTTGTTTTCTTTCCAGGATTTTGGATAATTACACCCTGAGGATTCTGCGTACTCGTATGCCAAAGTCAAAAGCTGTTTCAATGAAAGGCCGTAGTGCATTTTACTGCAATTCAATAAATATTGAGTCAATGCCTTTTCTTGTTCGGTTGAAAAAACTTGTGCAACGGTATACTTGGAACCATATATGTTTGATGAAGTAGCTGTAGCAGTGTGTGGTGATAAAGCTGCAGTAGTAGTGTGTGCTGAAGATGATGCTATTTGTGCCATCTCCATAGATGGTGCTATTTGTGATGAAGATGGACCTGCTTGTGATAAAGAAGATTCTGCTTGTAATGAAGAGGATGCTTCAATTGTAGATAATGGTCTGGTAGCTTCAAATGATTTTCGGGCCTTTTCGATGCGATGTTGTAGGGTTGCAGTTTTGATGCCATATTTGTCGGCTGCTTTGCGTATAGATAAAGTTTTGACAATACTTCACGTATTGCATCTTCAATGCTTTCTTCATTGATATTTTTCTATCAGTTTTGGGTTTGTAAGTGCGCACCATTTTCTGAAAAAAGAAAAAAACAATAAAATAAACTATTATTTTTGACGGGGCACTATAATACACTAGAGGGCAGATTGATACGTATCATTGTACGCCGCACATTACCGTATCAAAGTGCCCCAAAGGACTTTCCACAAACAATTAATTTTATCAAATATATAATAATCTTGCAATCAAAAACATTTTAAAATACAATAATAACTATATTTACTTACCTTTAGTATCAAATAATAACAAAACAACTAAGAGTGTCCTCCTGAGACACAATTACATTTCACGTATTTTTTGTAGGCAGCCGCGCACTACACTTCCAACACGTTAGTGACCGTTGAGGCCCAACGGCAAACTGGCGGCGAGCGACGTCACAACTGTCATTCTTGTGAATGTCCTTGAGCATTCTAGTGATGTGCTGGACTGTGTAGCGTTTATCGGTTTTGAGATATAGATACTGTACCAATGTGTTTCATTGACAAATTCGTGAATCAATTTGCCCCCAAATGTACGTTCGATAATTCCTTTTAAATCACATTGAAAACTCTTGAAGAGGTAGCCGTAAACAAAGCAGCTTTATTTAAAAAAAATCAAGTTAGCAATGATAAAAACTTTTAGTGCCAAACCGTAGCCCCTTCTAAAACTTACTGATCGAAGTGTTAACATACTTACGAACGCCTGCATAGTAACAACTGATACAACATTCACCCTCTTCGTCAAAATTGAATGAAAACTAAATGCTTTACGAAAGTTTCATTTACCGCTCGAATTGTAACCCTCCATGGACACGAGAGTAATTGATAAGATCCTCAACTATTCAAAAATAGTGTAGTATAAAGGCGGTGGGCGTAACCCTCTTACACACCCTCGCGGGAGTAAGACCAGGACCTCCCAGCAGTTATTAGCCCACGTGCGGATTCAGTTCTAGCCCTATAATTTGACGGCGGAGTCTAATACAATAATCTTTAGTTTATAACATTCCCAACATTAGAGCTGGTATACTCTTGAAAAAATCGGCCTTGTTTCGCAACAGGATGATAATAATGTACGGGGGTTGTTCTTTAATACATGAAATAACCAAATAAATCTGTCGAAAGTAGGTGGGACTCAGCGCACCGAGGATTTCGTAGAAGCTTGAAGCTATATCGATAGATACAAACATTCTAAACAACAACAATTATTGGTGTCAACTGTGAAATTTCTCGTGAAATTCTGTGGTCTTTTAATTTTGACGAGGACTGGAAAAATCTTTCCTTTCGCCTTTCTCGTGAAATTCGATATCTAAATTCTAATATTCCGACAATCAAAAATATTGCATATCTCTGACTGAATATTTGCTGACATTCCTGAACACCTTGTTTGTTTAATTAAGCCGTAGAGTAATGAATCTTTAGGTGACAGGATGGTCATAAGCATGCCATTAATTATATTTTTCTTACATATGGTCATCTGCGAATGATTGTATATATTTTTGGGACGCTGATTCTAAGTATGAAATAAGTTTTCCTCTATCTTCTCAGCTAGTACGCGCAGAGTACTAAAGATTCTTCAGAAAAGAAATTACCTTCAACGCTAAAACATTCCTTTTCACACCTGCATCTGTTGCGATGCTGAAAACGTCAATTTAAAAGACCTTGAAAAATAAGATGCGAAAGAAAAGCTGAGTATCTGCGCATGCTTGTGGTCCCGCGACACTCATCTCCGGCCACTTAGAAATGCCACACAGAAATAAGAATAGTTTGTAGGACCCCTCCGTGGAAGAAACATGTTTCTGGCGTTCTAAAAGTGTTACATCCGAAAACTGGAAAAATTGTATAGACCACTGCATCAAAGAAGAAAATAAGATATGGGAACTGGATCATATTATGGATGCCATGATAGATCCTGTTATAGTGAATTTAGGTATTGAACATACATCATCAGGAGATGAACTGCTAATTTTTATGAAAATATTGCAGCTTCAAATATACAGGGGTAAATCTACGTGCAATTTTAAGAAAAAAAGTTCATATAAACATAGGTCCGCAAAAGCTTCGTTACGGTGCTACAGGGTGTTGAAATTTCCGGAAAAAATTGGTTTTTTCATCGAAACTCCTGCAGTTTTTGAGATATTCAGCCCAAATTTGGAGTGCTGGCTATTTTTTACAGCCTCCATCATTAGACGTCCTAAATTTCAACTAGAATCTACAAGGTGTTTTCTTTCCGGAGCCATGTCTTCTTTTGACCTCTCCAACTTTTTTGCAGTACGCTACTTATCAGCGTACAATCAATTTTCTCATCTTCATTCAATTTGGAAACTTTTTCGATACTTGTGATTTTTTTGTATCTCCAACCGTTCTCGAGCAAAAAATATTAAACGATTGTATGCATTCGCTGAATTGAAAGCACTTCTAATTAAAAAAAATGACTAGTAGGCTTTAATTTTTTTCATTTATTTATTTATTTTGACAGTTGCTGAAGTTGAACCAATGTCTGCTCGAATTAACTATTAAATTAACGATTAGTTTTAAGATTTTTGAAGTTATTGCTGTAAGAAAAAATGGCTAATTTTACTAACGCCGAATTCGCTGATATCCATTACATGTACGGTCTGGCTGACGGAAACACAACAGAAGCTAGGCGATTATATCAGGTACGCTTTCCAAATCGAGTAACACCAGACAGGCGAACATTTTCAAATATCCACAAAAGGTTGAGGGAAACTGGTACTTTTACTGCAAATAATCATTTAAAAGGTGTAACTCAAACTATGAGAACTCCAAATATTGAGGAAGAAGTTTTGAATTGTATTGATTTGAATCCTCATGTGAGTACAAGAAACTTGGAAATCAGTTGAATATTTCACATGTTCTAGTTTGGAGGATTCTCCACGACTTTTTATTGTACTCGTTTCATATTCAACGCGTCCAAAGTCTACTTTCCCGAGATTTTCCTTCAAGACTGAATTTCTGCCGATGGTTTTTAGATAAAATTAGGTAAAATGCTCATTTTGACAGTGAAATAATGTTCACAGACGAAGCTAACTTTTCGAGAACTGCTATCAGAAATGTTCACTATAATCATTAGTGGGCTGAGGAAAACCCCCATTTGATTGAAGAATCTCATCATCAAGAACAATTCTCATTAAATGTCTGGGTCGAAATAATTGGAAATTATTTGATTGGGCCATTTTTTTGCCTAACAGACTGAACGGTCCCACTTATCGGCAATTTCTTGAGGAGGAGTTACCTTTATTGCTCGAGGATGTGCCACTTTTGGTGAGAATAATGTGGTTCATGCATGACAGGGCACCAGCACATTTCAGTGGAGAAACTAGGGAATTCTTGAATAATACATTCAACAACCGATGGATAGGTCGAAGTGGGCCAGAACAATGGACTCCTAGGTCCCCAGAGTTAAATAGTTTAGACTTTTTCTTATGGGGATATCTCAAAAGTTTAGTTTATAACACTACAGTGAACACTGTAGAAGAATTGAGAAATCGAATAATAACCTCTTGTGACACGATAAGAAATACCCCAGGAATATTTCAAAGAGCGCGTGATAATATGCGAAGAAGGACAGAGGCCAATATTCTTGCAGGTGGAGGACACTTCCAGCGATTTATTTAGTTTTTAATTGTTCTTTTTTTAGTTTGATATTGAATAAGTATAAGTTGAGTCTCAGAAGACGAGCTATCAAAATAAAAGCAAATTTTGGGCATACCTATCGAGTATTTCTATTATTTTTTTTATTTAGCGAATAACATACAATTCAAATAATTCAAATTCAATAATTTTTCACTCGAAACCGGTTGGAGATACGAAAAAATTACAGGTGTCAAAAAAGTTTCTAAATTGAACGAGGATGACGAAAATTGATTGTACGGTGATCAGTGGCGTACTGCAAAAAAGTTTGAAAGGGCAAAAGGAGACATGGCTTCAGAAAGAAAACACCTTGTGAATTTCAGTTAAAATCTAGGACGTGTAATGATGAAGGCAGTAAAAAATAGGTTGCATTCCAAATTTGGGCTGAATATATCAAAAACTGCAAGAGTTTTGAAGCAAAACCAAATTTTTTCCGGAAATTTCAACACCCTGTAGCTCCGTAACGAAGCTTTTGCGGACCTACGTTCATATGAACTTTTTTTATTAGAATTGCACGTAGATATACCCCCTCAAGTTGTGACATACTATTATGTAACACCCTGTATATGAGCATCTTGACAAACATTATTTTGATTTTTATAATTTTAAAATGTAGAAGAAATTGAATTTAGAACTAAAAAGTTTTATACAGTCATGAAATTATTTATAAACATTGTTTAACATTCTATTATGTAATGTGGAAAATTTAGCTCAAGTCTACTATAATATAAAATAAATGTACATTTCCATAATTTAATAAAATTATTGAGTTATCTGAAATATCATAAACATTATTTAATTTTAACGTATAGAATTGAGCGTAAGTTGAGTATGCATGAAATTCATGAAATAATTATTTTTAGTAAACGTTACTATCTAGATATTCACATCAAATTATTATCGTTTTTAAATACATTAGTGTTCAATTGATTCAATATCATTTTCAAAGAGAAACCTAAAACACATATTCACGTTACTGACTACAAATTTTAGACGTATAGTGTAAACATTTCATTTGAAACGAGGACGGCAGATTCTCAAGCAACAAAGAAGAAAGAGAAGATCGTAGTCAGGTACTTAGTTGGGTTCTTCTTGGTTATTTGTACGAGGGTTTCTATTAAAGAACCGGAAATAAATTGGTGCCAGCTTCAAAACAAAATCATAGAAACTACATTCATTTTTGAATTTGCCCACGTAACACATTTCTAAGGGATTTACATACTTAATGAGCTTTTATTACTGAACGTCTTCACCAAATAGACTATAATTGTAAATTGACATTGAGGCGAAAACTGATTTTGAATGTGACCTGAAATTCGCCGAGATTATTCAAAATGATTTAAACGACCTAATCAGAGATCTGGAACTGTCAAAGTCTGCTTCAGAAATCTTGCCTTCTAGACTAAAAGAAAGGAACTAATAACAAAACGAACTGAAGTTTCTAATTAACGATCCAAAGAACATCATTTACTGAACTATTTTGATGAAGATGATTTTGGAATTTGTAAAGATATACCTGGTTGAATAGTTGCAATGGTATTACGAAATTAGGTTTGTAATTAATGGCGTCTGTTCATAGAGTCGTCAAAACAAAGAGGTGGTTATTTTAAGTTTAGAAAAATAGTTTCTCAAGTTATGGGAGAGGACCAGCGTATTTTTTCAAGGAATTATCTTTTATGGAATATAATAATTGTGTTATTTGATGTTTGTTGAATACGTTGAATAATTTTGTCTATACAAACCAGAGGAATTTTGTTGTTTAAGGCAATTTTTCTGATGAAATTTATTTCAGTTTTAAAGTCTGTCGGTGACAAAGAAAAAGGCACTATAAATCACTGAATTATAAGCTGCTGGTTTGTGATATAAGTGATTGACTTTTCTGCAGATGTTATTGATGAAATTGTTAGTCGGTTTTGTTACTGTCAGGTCTAAAAAGTTATTAATTTCTATTTCTGCTGTAAACTTAATGTTGGTATGAACTTCCTCGGCTAGTTCTAATCTAAACAATTAGAAACACTCTACAGGGTGTTACATAATAGTATGACACAACTTGAGGAGGTAAATCTACGTGCAATTTTAACAAAAAGTTTATATAAACATAGGTCCGCAAAAGCTTCGTTACGGAGCTACAGGGTGTTGAAATTTCCAGAAAAATTTTTCTTCAAAACTCCTGCAGTTTTTGAGATATTTAGCCCAAATTTGAAATGCCTCCATCATTACACGTCCTAAATTTCAACTAGAATCTACAAGATGTTCTCTTTTTTGGAGCCATGTCTTCTTTTGCCCTTTCAAACTTTTTTGAAGTACGCCACTGATCAGCGTACAATCAATTTTCGTCATCTTCGTTCAATTTAGGAACTTTTTTGACACTTGAAATTTTTGCGTATCTCCAACCGTTTTCGAGTGAAAAATTATTGAATTTGAATTATTTGAATTATATGTTATTCGCTAAATAAAAAAAATAATAGAAATACTCGATAGGTATGCCCAAAATTTGCTTTTATTTTGATAGCTCGTCTTCTGAGACTCAACTAATACTCATTCAATATCAAACTATAAAAAAAGAACAATTAAAAACTAAATAAATTGCTGTGTGTGTCCTCCACCTGCAAGAATACACTGGAGTGGTATAAACTAAACTTTTGAGATATCCCCATAAGAAAAGTCTAAAATATTTAAATCTGGGGACCTAGGTGGCCCACCCCGCCCTATCCATCGTTTGTTGAATGTATTATTCAAGAATTCCCTAGCTTCTCCACTAAAATGTACTGATGCCCCGTCTTGCATGAACCACATTATGTTTCTCATCAAAAGTGGCACATCCTCGAGCAATAAAGGTAACTCCTCCTCAAGAAATTGCCGATAAGCGGGACCGTTTAGTCTTTTAGGCAAAAAAATGGCTCAATAAAATAATTTCCAACTATTCAGGCCCCGACATTTAGTGAGAATTGTTCTTGATGATAAGATTCTTCAATCAAATGTGGGTTTTCCTCAGCACAATAATGATTATTGTGAAAATTTGTGATAGCAGCTCTCGAAAAGTTAGCTTCGTCTGTGAACATTATTTCACTATCAAAATGAGCATTTTCTCTAATTTTAACTAAGAACCATCGGCAGAAATTCAGTCTTGAAGGAAAATCTCGAGGAAGTAGAGTTTGGACGCGTTGCATATGAAACGGGTAGAATAAAAAGTCGTGGAGATTCCTCCAAACTAGAGCATGTGAAATATTCAACTGATTTCCAAGTTTTCTTGTACTCACATGAGGATTCAAATCAATACAATTCAAAACTGCTTCCTCAATATCTGGAGTTCTCATTGTTTGAGTTGCACCTTTTAAATGATTATTTGCAGTAAAAGTACCAGTTTCCCTCAACCTTCTGTGGATATTTGAAAATGTTCGCCTGTCTGGTGTTACTCGATTTGGAAAGCGCACCTGATATAATCGCCTAGCTTCTGTTGTGTTTCCGTCAGCCAGACCGTACATGTAATGTATATCAGCCAATTCGGCGTTAGTAAAATTAGCCATTTTTTCTTACAGCAATAACTTCAAAAATCTTAAAACTAATCGTTAATTTAATAAACAATTCGAGCAGACACTGGTTCAACTTTAACAACTGTCAAAATAAATAAATAAATGAAAAAATCAAAGCCTACTAGTCATTTTTTTAATTAGAAGTGCTTTCAATTCAGCGAATGCATACAATCGTTTAATATTTCTTGCTCGAGAACGGTTGGAGATACAAAGAAATTACAAGTGTCGAAAAAGTTTCTAAATTGAACGATTGCACGCTGATCAGTGGTGTACTGCAATAAAGTTTGAAAGGCAAAAGATGACATGGCTCCGGAAAAGAAAACACCTTGTAGATTCTCGTTAAAATTTAGGAGGCTGTGAAAAATAGCTTGTATTCCGAATTTGTGTTGAATATCTCAAAAACTGAAGGAGTTTCGAAGAAAAAAACAATTTTTCCGGAAATTTCAACACCCTGTAGCTCCGTAACGAAGCTTTTGCGGACCTATGTTTAAATAAACTTTTTTTCTTAAAATTGCACGTAGATTTACCCCCTCAAGTTGTGACTACTATTATGTAACACACTGTATAGTTAGTAATCGTACTTTGTATTCAGTTTTCTTATTCTGTCTGAAGATGAATGTTAGACATTTGAAACTGCAGTAACAGTGTATATTTTATAATTTATTGGTAGTAAAGTATAGTCAACCTAACAACCGCCTAGGTAGCTGCACGGTTAGTGAGCAAGTATGTAGGAATATGCTTAGCTAAGGTGCCTGGTTCGAATCCGGGTTCAAGTTATGGATGTTGTCCTTGGACAAAAAAGTGATACTTGGAAAGAGCCCCTAAAAGAAACATAAACTTCCAAAGACCAGATAACTTGTAATTCTTGTGTTGGTTATCATTGGACAGTCTAGGAGAGTGGTTCGGAATCCACTATAAGCACGAAGATTTACCCCCTCAAGTTGTGTCATACTATTATGTAACACTCTGTATATTCAAAATGAAAATGTGGTGGAAACTACTTCAAAAAGCCTTTTTTCAATTTTCATAAAAAAAATATGAAAACAGTTTCGCTCCCACTTCTGTATTAGAGATTATCGACCCTCACTTCAGTTCATTCAAAAAAACGCGTGCCTTCTCATGTAAACCATTTTTATAACTCGGAAACGGTTGCGATTTCGAAAAAATTTTAAAAGACAACAAAGTTTTAAAATGTAATAACTTTTCAATAAATATATTTGAAAACATCAGTACCGTACTACACTATGATTTTGATAGGGTAAAAGGTAGCATGATCCTGAAAAAAATATCACCCTGTATACAGGGTATCCCAAGTTGTGTGTCGTATTAGACGTTTATGGAGAACTAATAATGCTATCGTTCTGAAATTTTGGTAGTTGATTCAGCTGGTTTGAAACTCTATTTCTAGAATATTTTCACCACGATGGCAATTCCGGTATAACCGGAAGCGCATACCAACTTTGTTATTTAATATAGAACACCCTGTAAATTGATGACAGCTGCGATAACACTTGTTATTCCAATCACAAAAAGACCTAACACATAAATCTAGCTTATTTCGTTCATGAAATATCCTAGTTTTAGTTCAAAGTTATCAATTTTTTGCTTTTTTAAAAAATTGATATATCTCGAGAACGGCGAAAATAATGAAAGGTGTTTTGCAAACAAGAAACCATGTGGAACATAACTCATATCCGACTGACTCTCAGTCAGTATACAGAATGCTCTTTTTTTCGCCTCACATTGCGAAACCAAGAAACATCGAAAACAACGTTTTTTCAAATTGTAACCCATACTTTTTTTCAATTCATTAGATTCGCCGTAAGAAAGTAAATGAAGTTCCCCATACATACCCTGTACCTGAGATTTCAAGTGTTCAAGTAATGGCGAAAAAACGAGTTTTACGTACCAAAATTTCATATAGATAGCATTATTAGTTCCCCATAAACCAACAGAAATGCGAAGAAAAAATCTGGACTTCAACATTCTGTATCTCGAGAAAAAATGGAATTTTAGTCATATGTACATATTTTTCGATGAGGAAACTCCTGTAGAAATTAATAACTGCATACATGAGATACCCTGTATGATATGTAGACTCGACACTGCTACGAGAAAAGCTGAATTGTTAACAATTTTTTTATGATCAATAAAGTGAATTAATTTCGAAACTGCCACTCTTGACTCAACTAGAACCCACTATTTTGATCTAGCTAACGCCAATGTAGCGTATTATTACGAGTCGAATATACACGAACCTCAACTCGGCCGCTCCCTACGCCTCTGAATCCACATTCAGTTGTGACAGTCGGAACCAGCTGGCTTTGCATTGCCAGAATTCTCTACTCCTACTACCTACGGTCTACTACTGTCCTATTGATAAGAGACGAACAGCCCAGGGGTAACCTCGTGCGAGGGTACGGAGGGGTGGCGCAAGTAGAGACGGCTGACGCCCCTTGGCCTGCACTGTAACGTCTATAACATAGCCCATGCTTTGATAACAAGGGGACAACGGACATAGGCGCATCAGCGCCTATGAAATATATCTTGTCAAAAAAATACCGGGAGTTTATTATTCAAAAATTTACCGTTAAATGCACTTTACTAGTCGCACGGAGCCAGATCAGATGAATAGAGTGAATGTTGCAGGGCCATAATGTAATTTTTGATCGAAATTCAGTTACAATCTTTATATTATACACAAATGATTAATACTGAATTGCAGATCGTCTTGATTGATTTATTATGAATTATTAATATACTAATATATTTAGTAATTAATTACATAGACACACCTGTCGTTAGATTTTGTTAGTCTCTATAGTTGGTCGGGGCTCTGGACTTGGGGAATTTCCTTTACATTAGCTATGCAAGATAACTTTATTTGGAACAATTCATCCATTCAGGGTTGAGCTTCACATGAAACTAGATAGAAGGTCGTATTTTACGTAGTTTCTACTTTATTTTAATTATCATCCACCTGTTATCTCAAGTTATCTGTGATAACCAAGGGCGCAGTTTTTTAATAAAATGGATAAGTTTTTGATTAAAAACATATAGAAACATATTCAAACTTTTTTCTTTTAATAAATAATTAATGAAGGTGATTTAATGATGTTAATGTTTGTATTTGTATCTGTTTTCCAACGTGAAGATTCCTTTTCATTGGAGCGTTTTGACGCTGATTCGAAAGGTCACGTGATTTTCACCGTTGATGCTGGGGAGTTGGAAATTTGTGAACTTAGAGGCAGACGCTGCAAGAGACAAGTCACTGGTGATACATTTTCGGTCTTCAAGGGTTATCAATAAAAGACCAAAGGTAACCAGTTTTCTTCCATACGAAATTTCATTTGGCCATTTTTCGTCGTTCAGTTATTACTCCATATTTTGCCATATAAAAGATTGCTGAAATTATACTAAATCAATACAAAATAGGCGGTGAAAATCTGATTCGTGAAATAACGAAACTTTCCAATAAATGTTTAGCTGAAGCAAAAGTACCAGAGTCTTGGCATAATGCTATAATAATAATTATGTACAAGAAAGGAGACCCCACAAATCTCTCGAACTATAGACCTATAAGCCTTCTATCGCACTTATACAAACTCTTCACCAAAATAATAACAAAGCGCCTCACAAACAAACTGGACACCTACCAACCTCGAGAGCAGGCCGGATTTCGGGCAACATTTGGTGTTAATGATCATCTCCAAACTCTCAAGACTTTGATTGAAAAGAACATAGAATACAACTTGCCTCTGGTTCTCATATTCGTGGATTACGAGAAAGCCTTCGATACCGTGATACAGGCGATTATGCTTAAAGCGTTGGCTGACTGTAGAATAGATCATAGATACACTGCCATCATTAAATATATATATGAGCATGCCACTTCACAAGTGTGCCTTCACAAATCTACAGAAAAATTCAGGATCGGACGTGGTGTAAGACAGGGTGATACTATTTCCCCGAAGTTGTTCACAAACCTATTGCAATATATGTTCAAGCAATTGGAATGGGATCAGAGGGGAGTAAATGTGGATGGTGAGCGATTAAGTCATCTTCGTTTCGCCGACGACATCGTAATTATAGCAAACAGATTAGATGATGCAAATGAGATGCTCTTGCAGTTGTCTAAGGAATCCAGTAAAATCGGATTGAAGATAAATATGTCGAAAACTAAGATGATGACCAACTTAGTACCAAGCCAACCAGTTTCCATCGATGGTGAAATTGTTGAACAAGTAACGTCATACAAATATCTGGGGCATGAGATAACTATAGGCAGGGACAACCAAACAACAGAAATAGGAAGGCGAATAAGGCTGACATGGGCTGCATTTAGAAAACTGAGAGATCTGTTCAAATCAGAGATACCGATTTGTTTGAAACGTAAAGTATACAATCAATGCGTTTTACCAGTTTTGACGTACGGTGCAGAAACCCTGACCCTAACAAAGAAATCAGCTAATGAAATATGTGTTGCTCAGCGTAAGATGGAGAGAGCTATGTTAGGCATAACACTACGGGACAGAATTCCCAACCATATCATACGCCAACGAACTAGAGTCCAGGATTCTCTCGAGAGAGTTGCTAATTTAAAGTGGAACTGGGCCGGTCATCTAGCAAGAACCACGGACGGTAGATGGACAAAGCGTCTTTTGGAGTGGCGTCCCAGAGATGAAGCCCACAGAAGTAGAGGACGTCCACCAGCTCGTTGGAAAGACGATATCAAGCGAGTGTGCACGAACTGGATAAATCCGGCCCAAAATCGCGAGGAATGGAGATCGTTGAGGAAGACCCATGTTCAGCAGTGGACTAGGATGGTTGACAGATGATGATGATGATGATGAATACAAAATAGATTTCATATTCATAAATCTAACCTAACCTGAAATAAATGACGAAGGACATATTTTGCCGCTGAAAATACCTTTTCATATGAGCGTCAAGATTTCATGTCTTGGGTAACGTGACCATTTCGATGCTCAAAAATAGCGCCAAAACGCACTAATGAAAAGGTACTTTTGACGAATAATATAACTTTACAGTGAAGGTCACACTAGTGAGTGATATCTGACATATGTCAGAAATGCATTTTTAGTTGTTTTATTTCTGTGTGGACTATGTGAGGAATTATCTTTTTCTTTCCCCAAACGTAGGGAATTTTGCATATTACTGTCGGCAACCCTGGTTACAACTCTTGAACGATGTCATAAGACGTTATCGTGCAAAAGAGATAAACTGCCGTTGACGCCCAGATAAAAGTCTGGCCGCGTGGAACAAATTCTCAGTGGATAATTCCTTTACAATCGTAAAAACATATCAACACAATCTTCATTTTGACGTCGCCAAACGACTTTTTTTGGTTTTCCTTCGTCCAACGCTCTCCATTCAACACTTTGCCGTTTTGTTACTGGCTCATACTGGAAACATCCCGTCTCGGCACCAGTCACAATCGTTTGCAGGAGACTTAGATCCTTCCTAGCACTTTTATTGATGTTTTAGCTATGCTCAATTCGATTAAAATTTTGGTTGTTGGTAAGTTTGTGTGGTACAAACATCGTATTGGTTCGTCATCGTTTAGCATCTTTGCACCTGATTTAAATCACTTGAAATACTCGTACACTTCGTACGGGATAGACAATCATTATTATATACCGTTTGTAGTATTTGGGGCGTTTCGGTAAAAGATTTACCAAGTTTAACACTAAACTCAATTTCAGCTCTTTGCTTAAAACTCATTTTCCGACCATAGTACCAAAAGCACTAACAAACATGACGCAATAACTCAATTTTCATGATTTTTTAATAGCTATCAATGAAGTACCAAGTAATCGACGTGTACAATATTACAACAGATGGCACTAGTAACACAGTTTTTAAAATAGTACAGTTACTGTTCTAACCCACTAATTCGTCATTCGATCTTAATTAAATGAACAATTTTTGTCTTAATAGTTAATTAATTCCGCTGTTATTCCGTGATAGTTAATCATGATGATGCTAAGATCTTAAACTATTGCAATTTCGGTGTCTTGACCATCTTCAGCTGACAACAAGTATTAAAATAAAGTTGAAAATACAAAACATACATAAACAGGCAGGTACAAAATTGATAAGGATGCATACAAGAGGTAATAAACTAATTATGGTAAAAGCAGGTATTCAAAGATATCGAATAGGGACGAATAAGCCAGACCATCCTGGTCTTTCAGAAGATTATCTCTATGCGAGGTTTATTGCAGTTTGAAAATTTGGATAGATTCCAAGAAATCTAACTTTCGTCCCTCAGGTATTCTTTGAATAATTTGAAGTTGATCTATGGGTGGAAAATGATGGCCATTTCCGATAGTTTGTGTGGTACTAACCTCATAAGGTCCAACATTTCGGTCAAAATGAGTTATACAGTTGTTTGAGGAATGCCTTATTCCATTTATGAATTTCACCGATGATTTTTTTATTTATTTTTGATTAATTCATGTACTTTTGTTGTTAGTTTCGATCATTCGGTTTTAGGACGGCCAGTTTTTCGACCCGATTCAAATCGCTTGAACCACTCGTACACTTGAGTACGAGGTACACAATAATTACCATATTATTTGGTGCGTTTCTGAAAAAGTTTTAACACATAACTCAATTGCAGCTCTTTTATTATTTTGTGAAAACGCACTAAACAAACATGACGAAATAACTCAAGTTGTTTACATACAAATATCATGAAAGTTTGAACAGCTGTCAATGAAGTAACAAGTTATCGACGCTTACAATATTACAACAGATGACACTAGTATTATTGTTTATTAAAACAGTTCGGTTACTTCTGGGTGTAATACACGTTTCCGTAAGAATTTTTCGGTTTGTTTCCGAAATAAAAAGCATCATTAATTCAATTAATTTGAAACCTCTTACTCGTTTATAACTTCAACAAAGAAATATTATTAGATAAAATATATAGATAGATGAAATGGAAAAGCTTTACATTTATGTATTCAATTGTGGACTTTTCACATTTAACATGTCACTTTCCCTTTCATGGTAATTTTCTTTCGAAAATCAAAAATTTGACGAAGTTTCGCTTATGCTGTGCCACTCTAACCCCGTTCTCACCTACGCCTATGCCTCATTGTTTCCTGAACGATGCGAGCTTGCCTCCTCCCTCCACAAAGCCAGTCCCAGAATGGCGTGGTTTGTTACGAACGCTCGTCCTGCTCCATAACTTGTAGATCCGAATTACCCATTGTAGGGAGTCTTTGATCGGTCTATCACGCCCAACTGTGTATTTTTCAGTTAATAAACGAAACGAATTAATTGAAACAATTCGATATTGAAGTGAAAGTGCGAAAAGTGCGACCAAACAAACTACCGACAAATCGATTACAGTGCAAGTGCGAGACAAAGAACGTGCCGGAGTTGTGTACGAACGAAATACGATAGATAATGTTCAGTGTGTTCGAACTTGAATATGCAATCTGCATGTATGAACAATAATGACCACGATTGCTTCAGGAATTAAGGCAGAATACGTCCAAAATTCTACACAGGTGGGTGTTGCTCATTTATATTAAATTTGATAAACTGGGCCCAGCCAAAAGACCGAATTATCGAACAGCGTTGCCAAACGTACCACTCACGACAACCGTATTTATACAAACTTTTTGAAGAATAAATATTCAAGTAAACATTGATTACCTAATTATATAAGATGAATAATACGAAAAATTAAAGGATTTTTATAATTTCGTATTCGACTCCTTTCACTGAAATACAATTTTCGCAACACGGCTTTATTATTCTATTCGTCAACAACACTAAAATATTTATTGAATAATAATCCAGATACTATATTTAATGACGACAAACTTAATTTTTCATTGTTTTTATTTTCTCTTTGACATAACCTATTCCTATAGATTTATTTTCATGTTATATTTGCACTTCTTGGCAACGTAGCGTAGATAGTTGCGTTAGGGCGGGCGGCTATGACGTCACTGTGGGTGTTGCTCTTTGTCCCGCAAGCTTTCCTAAACCGTCAAGAGGAGGTCGATTGTCGATTCGCGACCGAAATTGAACGAAAAGAGTTCAACTTTCTTCATAGTTCACCTCTGGTGGAGGAGCTATTAACGTATTCGGCACCAGGTGGGTGGGTTTTCGGTTAAAGGTAGGCACATGGGTCAAAACTAAAATACATGCAACTTAACCAAGTTAAATAATCACTTTGACATTTGACACATGACTGAAATTTTTGGATTATTTTTAAAGTCGTTGTGGATAAATATAGTATCTAAAAATACATAGGCGTAGTTGTATTTGTATATCAATGAGTTTGGTTGAAATCGGATATCTTTATCATAATGAATCTCGCAACTATTCATTATTTGATAATTATCTCATTTCAGAGGAGTTTCTTTCTTTTCGTGATACCAGTTTTATTATAGGTTGTCCCTTCACTTATTACCACCTACCATTGAATATTCTTATAACGGTCGGATAGTTGTGACTTAGTCGTGCTTTCAATTCATAAGAAACAGTAGCGTCTCGTGAACAAAATAGGCAATTCCTTATCTTATACGTTATGAATAAAAGCTTAGACGTGAATAGTGAACTTGAAGTGAAAAATAATTATATCTTTGTAAACATACTAAAATACATAAAAGTATGAAAATTAAATTGTTTTATTAGCAAATATTCCTCCCGTTTTTTTTACAACCTTTTCAATACGTTTTGCAATGGAATCGATAAGTTTTTACAGTTTACTGGAATCTGCCGACTTCTAAACTATGAAAAATCATATCATTAAAAATCCAAGACCTCATTTTAACAAAAACTGATAATGGCAACAGCATCGTATGTGTCAAAATACAGGGTTATATTTCTGCCTGAACACTGAAAATAGGGATGTTTCAGTCCAGTCCTGGAATTTCGGAATTTTATTTTCGGCAATATGTCTGATGCTATTAATGCCAATAATGTTTCAAACGTATCATTCCATTGATTATTGACAGTTTTAGAGGGACTTGAAGTTTTTGGCAAATTTCAAAAAACACCCTATGCTTTCACCAACAAGGGGTAAGGTGGTATAATAATACCCTTCTTTTTCCTATGGAAATCGAATATTTTCGCATCAAACATCTAATATTTTTGTATGAAACTGCTAGTGACAGTACAACGCTTATTCCACATAACTTAAAGTTTGAAATTCCCGAAATCTTCTGAAAACAAATTTGTTTTCAACAGTCTTTCAACTTTTACCCGACCCGATAGGTTAAAAGTCCGCACTTTGGAAGGTAAGAATACGCATGTTCTATTTAAACCATCCCGGAGAACTAGGGAAGAAATAAAAAAACTATACTCTCAAAAACTCAGTATCTATAAAAATACAAAAATATATGTCTCGCGACAAAGAAAAAAACGAGTAATGAGAATATAAACCTGCTCAAAATGAGTTCGAAAACAAAACAATAAAGAAAACATAAAAAGCACAAAGAAGACAACAGCACACTGGATCCAATCAATCCTCTTGTGGAGGACCTGAAAACATTTCATCGCCTCCTGCACTATATATTTTTTCTGATGGATTCAAATTGATATCTTTTTCCTCGAAGGGCGTTTTTCCTTTGTTCAAAAACTTTTTGGCATCTTTTTTCCTTTGGGCTTCTTTCTTTTTGCTCTCCTCATTTTCAAGTCCCTCCTTATTGGGAGTAAATGTAAGTATTGTTGACTTTTTGCCTTTTCCCAACGGCTCACGTGGTTCAAAATATTAGGATAAGGAAATAATTCCCTAGGGACATTTTGCATTGGGTGAAGACGAACTCTCGAGTTTCGACGTGGAAGGTTGAGGTGTAACAGATCTATGAGGGAAATGAAAAGGATTGAAACTCAGATAGAAATTAGAAACTAGATGACAGGAGATTGATCTCCTACTTCATAGTTGCTACAGATCAACCGAGCAAGAGGCATGTCACATCACTCTATGAGGGGTCCTGAACTTGTGGATCTTCTTCTTCTCGATGTCCTTGATCAGTTACAGTTGCTGGCAGAAAGTCTTCATCAAAAAGAGAAACTTATCAACAGGAACTCCTACATATTCTGAAAGCATTTACCTCTGTGCACCCTTTATTATACGCTTGTCCAAATATTGCAGCCACATTTTCTTGACCAATTGTTCAACCCAGCATTGTTTACAAGCCACTGATCACGATATTCATCGTAATAATTCTTAACCCATTAATGCCTGAGTAATTTTTTTTCGCGAAAATTGATGAAACTAAAAATACTCATTCCTTTATTGATACAAAATACGAGAACAATACTTTGAGATACACAATTCTACTAAAAGTACCTTTTAATTAACATATGATATATCATACCATAGGCATTGGCGAGTCTAATACAAAAATATTCTATTGGAAGAATTTATAACAGAACTAATGATTAGTCATAATGAAAAACTAGGAAAGTATTCTGAAATGATGAAGACAACATTCATGGTCGTTTGTGATATAACATGAAACAATCTTTTGGGTGAAGTCCAACATTGCACTTGAAACAAATAAACTTCGTACATTTTTTACACTGAGCGCATTGTCTATGAGTTGGAATCCAAGAAACTAAGTGGTCTACCCCATCAAACCTCACTTCTGTCAAAACATTTCGACTGCATTTTGGTTTTGGTCCAGACATATGTTCAGGACTAGTCAGAAATGATTCTTCTGGTGAATTCCAATAAATTGATTTTTGGAAAAGCATGTCGATAAAGGATCCACATATTCACCATTGCTCCGTTTATACAAAAACGAACAAATGGCCAATACCATTTTTTGGAACGTATACGGATACGGTGGTCCCCTCATTTGGTCGAAAATATCGACCCCGCCCATTCCTTGGTTATATATATTCATCAGGGTAGGTTGATCAACCTGCGTATATGATTTTTCTTTTTTTGACCAACGATTGCATTTTACCTAACTTAGGCACAGCTGATCGTTATTTATGTTCGTTGCGATGTTGACAACATTGTTGTCGTTCCACCTTATCAATGAAATTGACTTATCCGAATCTTGTAGAACATGGAAGCTTCCTCGTGGTTCTTTCTTCAATTCTTTCCAGGGCGCTTTTTCAACTCTATCGGAACGAATGGTACCTATGCAATTTATGTTTTCTTCCTTCAATGTATCTAGCAACTGTAAGGAGTTGAAGAAACCATGAAAACAGTACTACCATGGGGCAAATAGTGTAGACATAAATTTTATGATACCGACGAACCCAAAGTTTTCCCCTCCTTTTTATTTCCTGCACCACAGTATGGATCGAATTTCAATAAATAGCCTTCAATGGTTGTTAGGCACCAAAATTTGAAATCGTAAGTAATTGGTTTCCCTCGTATGAATTGTTTCATATGATGGTGACCGAAATATGACTCCATTGCTTCATCTAAGGAAAAATTTTCTCCCAACGGTATAGCCAAAGTCAGTTCAGTTGATCTATCAGAGGTTGAACCTTATACAGTTTGTTATTTTGATCTATTGTGTTGTTGTCATTGAAGTGTAAGTAACGATGTATAGCTTCAAATCGGTCTCGTGATATGCTGTTACTCACTAGGGAATTGAAAGTATCAGACTTTGTTTGCCAAAACAATCTCCTGGACGGCATATACATTTCTCGAGTGGTAACAGAAAACGAATGATCGCATACCTTTGTGTTTCGTCGCAAATTTTTTGAACAAATGTTTCAGAAAAAAACATTTTGAATAAATCAAGTGGTATTAAATTTTGATCCCTTATAGTATTGACTATGTTGGGCGCCGGAATTTTTTCGAGAGAAGTTCTCTCTTCGCGTTCGTTCAAAATGTAATTATGCCAGTTCCTCTTCGTTCTATTCTTTATTGTACGTTCACCCTGACGTCGTTCGTTTGGTGGGTGCTCGTTTGTATTCGTACTCTTTTTGAATTTCTTTGCTAACTCTGTCAAAGGTAAGTTATCATCATCACTATTCTGAGGAACATTCAACTCAACATTTCAGTACCATTATCATCACTATTCTGAGGAATATTCAACTCAACCATTTCAGTACCATTATCTCCACCAACGGCGTATATTTCCATCGTTTGTCTCAGAACTCCTTTGCCAATATCCTTTAGTCCAAAATCTCCTTGTTCGTCGCTTGGACCGTCATCTCTATCGCTGTCTTATACATCTTCAGGTGGAGATAACACAAAGTCGAGATGATCACAATTTTTTACATTGGAATAATCTTCATCCACTTCGCTCAATTCGAAAATATCAGCTCCTCGGCATCTCGAGGATCCTCTGGGTTATACTTGCGTTTCCTGCAATAGAACGAACCCATTACTTCCTATGAATATCATGAGCTACGATTGCGAGCTCCTAGCTCATACATATATCCAAAAATGAACTTTCTGAGCTCGTAATCTGATAAAATTAACCTTCATTGTTAAAATTCCAGAATGGAAATAAAATGAGATCAATTTTTGTAGGAAAAAATGAATCAAAACTCACCTTAGCGGCATCGTTGAAGCGAAATAAAATCTCTCCTCACTTCCTTCGGGTGTAGAAACTTTTTTTTACGCACTATACTTCCCCGTCCCGCACCGAATCGACGACAGACTTGTATTAATGCTAATTCGTTACACGAATATCGAACACAACGGATGGTTCAGACATGTCGTAAAGCGGTCGTCTCTGGGATATGATATATCATAGGCATTAATGGGTTAATAAGCATTGACGAAGCATCAATCTAATGGCTGAGTTTTATGGCTCGAATGTGGTGGAATACTCAGAAGCCGAATATCATATTCTCGACAATATAGAATAGCTTCAAGGCAGCAGTGAGAGGAATGGTTGTCTTAGATAAGAAATACAGGATTTTCTTTCGAGGATTTGACATGCCTTTAGAAATACTCGAGATAATTCATGAATATCTGAGAGTTGATATACCCTGAATCAGGCAAACAAAACTGAGTCAGGAGGAGACCCTTGAAGGAGGCAAGGTTTTACACGTTTCTTAAGAAAAATCATGGCAGGGGGCACATAGTGACCCCAACAACAACAATTATAGATCCTACTAGGTGAAAATTTATTTTTGTCAGGTTATCAAAAAAGATTTCTACTTGAATTTTATTGAAGCCCATAATCCTTCTGAGGACAACTTATAATTCTTGAAAAAATTTCTCGTCCAATCCAACCATTTTCAAATTGACCTTGAACTTATTCGGAATGTCGTTCTTTTGCGCAAACTCGTACGCAATTCTTCGAAACTTTTTTCTCGTCAGAACGTAGAATCTTTGATCTATCTCTTTGCAATGATCTGCGGGAGATCGCTCCTGCCCTACAGTAAAATACTTCTTGAAACGTGCTAAGGATTCAACACCATATTCCTTCTTCAATCGCGCTCTTAATGAGGATGCTTCGAATAGAACTTCCGGCATCTCTTCTTCGCGGGTTTCTTGGAGCATTTCCTCGGTGATAGGTTTCCTATTAGTTTTTCTCTTATAGTCTCTGAAAACATAAAGTGAGGCATGAGTCGTCATCCTGCTTTGGGGTAAGAATCCGCGCGTACTTGCGCCCCAAGCAAAAACGGATTTTTACCCCATAGTTACATTCCAATCTTCTTCCAACTCTCTAACACACACCTTCACTTTAATAGTTAACTCTTTATAGTACTAAAGGAAGGTCTCACATATGCAAATGAAAATTAATAATGACTTTGTGTGTATTAGGGCTAGTCTGAACAGAATTACTTATTGTATGCATGCATTATTTTACATCAAAACTAGTGATCTGGAAACTCACCTCATAGCTGACGTATCAAACTTGCGCGTGAGGTTAAAAAGTACTTTCACCCCACTGCTTACTTGCCTTGTTGTGGAACAATTTTGATAGCTGCAATAGCTTCGGAGTGGGACATTATTTCTTGTGTTATAATCAAATCGTCACAGTCGCTATCTTCAGGAATATCACTTTCCTCTTTGTATGAGTCAAGAGTATCGTTAATCAAGGTTTCCGGTACATTTTGTCCCCAAATTTTTGCGAAGCCTAGCTAAAGGTAAATTTTCATCATCTTCATTGTTTTTTCGTGAAAAATTATGCCAACACCTTTCCAGTCGTTTCCAAGCCTTATATAAACGTAGAGAAGCATCTATCAATGTTATAGTCTTAAGATCATCTGCTAGTCTATTACTTACTGTAAGAAAGCTTAGTAAGTCTCAATGCATTCCGATCTATAGGTTGGATAAGGGATGACAGACATTAGCTGGCATAAATCTGACAAAAGTATCACCATCAGGTGTTTTTAACTCCTCTGCTGACGGGTGGGATGGGGTATTTTCTAACAGAAGGATAGCTTTAATAGGTTAGTTTTCAATTTTCAAGGAAGTTTTAACCTGTAAATATTTTTGCTTGCAAAATTAAATTAAATTTCTTTGGTCATCCATGCATTACTTTGTAGACGAGAGGAACACGAATTTGTGAAGTAGATGGAGTAGTATTATAGCAGTTCGATCATCGGAACATCGGGAACACGGAGATATTTTCATTATTGGAACACATGGCAAAAACGGGTTAAAAACATCAACAAGTGTATGGCGCGCTTATCCGACAATGATAAAAGTATCATTCTCTAACTTGCCTACCCTAATTGAGGATTGAAATCTAAGTGTCAGTTGGGGAGGACGCCTCCTTTTCATCCTGCCCTCGGACCCCCGATCTAAACTCCGCCCACGAAATGTAATTTATTCGCGTCTCGACCGCTTATTGCCTTGTCAGTGTGGTTGTGCACACTTAGCAAATATTAGGTGACACTGTAGACTTACAATAAACATTGAACGAGGATGGGAACAATAGATACGCGCGCAACAAGTTCAAAACAGGGCGCAATCCCTTCGATATTGCGGAGGGAATGGTTCGAAATGGGGTTAGGGGCGATTCTAGAACATGCGAACTTAGTTTTCCGACAAATTTATGTTGTCATGTCGAAATGATCTGTAATTTATCGTTCAGGTTCTATAGGCTCGATCTTAAAATCATCAGAATTTCTTTTTATAGGCAAAAAGCAATCCTTACTGAATTTTTTCATTTCTTCAATGCAATGAGACAAAGAGACATCTTTCTTCCGGAAAATATACAAAGCAGGGCAACTAGAATGAGTTATGGTAGAGCTCTCCCCAATTATGAGCAACGTCTCGTTTGCCAGAAATTAACAACTTTCAAAACCAGAAGACTCAGAGGCGGTTGATTATCCTCTTCAGAGCAGGTTACGGGCTTTTTAATTTCGATTCAAATTTTCTATTTGAACTTTCCAAGGCCTCTCATTCAAGCTGGGTAGAGAGATATTCGCTACGCCTCAAAAACAGCATTTTCTTCGAAATCGAACCTTTTACATATGGGACCAATTAGATAGATAGATAGATATTATCTTTGAGTGAGGGCTGCCTAGCAGCCCGGCAACTGCGACCCAGTGGTCTATTGTGGCACACTCTGTCCTAGATTTCATCCACGAGCTCCTTCCTTCTCGTCAGTCAGTTTGCAAGATCCAAGTCCAACGTTATTGTATGGTTTTGTTTGTTTTTGCTTTAACGTGCTCTATTGACACGCCGGGGAATTTTGTCACCTCACTAACCCGGGAATTTTGCCGAACCCTCTCGTGTTGAGGGAAGGGATCTTTAATATCCAACACATCTCTGTTAGACATCTCCTCGGAAAGATGGACGCTCAAGCGATTCCCAGAATCCGAAAAATCGCATCGACTTTGTGGGGATTGAACCCAGATAACCCTGCGCAGGAGATGAGCATCATATCCTCTACGCCACCGAGCCGGTTGAATTTTTTAAACTAAAAGTTACTCGCTTAAGGGAGCAAACCCTATTATGTCTTGACGACACCGCGAGTACCTGAAAAGGATAGACGGTTAATATTTCGCTTGAATGTTAACAGGTTATAGTCATAAGGAAATACGTTACATGGAAGGGAGTTCCAGAGTTTTGCCGTTCTATGAAAATTGGAATTCTGATGTAGAGACGTTTTAGGGTCTCTATTTCAACCACGAATGGGTGATTGGCAAGAGTTTGCCTACTTTAAATAGAAACAAGCGGTGGAACAAGCGTAGAAAGTTCCTCAGAGCATCTTCCATGAAAGTACCTGTAAAAAAGAGAAAACTCACCAACTTTTCTTCGATGTTCCAATAGTGGAATGGAATCTGAGTGCATTGTCTCCGATTAACCGTTTTGCTCTCTTTTGGATGGAGTCCAGGAGTTTCAAGCTGTATTTAGGAGCAGAACCCCATACATGGGAGCCATACTTTAAAACAGGACGAATTTTAGATTTATAGAGAGTTAGCAATTTCGAAGTGAAATATTTCTTTGCGCTATAGAAAAATCACAGTTTTTTTGACGCTGACCTAGCAATATTCTAAACATGGTCATGCCATGATAGATTGTCGCCGAAAGTTACTCCAAGCATTGTTATAGAGGAAGTAAGTGAGACGGTCTCATTCGCCAACGTTATATCAGGGACAGTGCTATTCATCGAAAATAAACGGGCTTGAGTTTTACTAGCATTGAACTCTACCAGGTTAGCAGATCCCCAATCAAGAACTGATTTCGAGTCGCTATTCACTTTGTTGTACTGTTGGATTCGTATTTCGTTCGTGTCTTGTGATAATAGGGGTTTTACCAAGCAAGAATATGTATGAAGTGTACTGTCATCCGCAAAGCTGTGGATTTTACAACCTGTAACAGTAAGGAGGTCATTTATGTGAAGCAAAACATAGTTGGTGCCAAGATGGAGCCCTGAGGCACACCACCATTAATGCCAAGTGTGTCAGAAGTAACCCCATCCACGACAACACAGAGATCTTTTGGAGAGGAAACTCGGAATCCATAGGCATAGCCGTTGAGACAAACCATATGCGGACAATTTACTGAGCAGACTTTTATGCCAAACTCGATCGAAAGCTTTCGAAATATCGAGAGCCACAGCCAAAGACTCCCCAAATTTCTTAATAGAACTCTTTCACATGTGAGTAACATACGCAAGTAGATCTCCTGTTGATCTCTGGTGCCATATTTCCGGTCATTTATAATACCAACAGATTCTAAATATTTAATAAGCTCAAAAGTGATGGCTTTTTCCATCACCTTAGAGATTATAGGTGAAAGGGATATTGGACTATAATTGGATGGAATGGTTTTTCCTTTTTTAGGGATGGGTTGGATTCTGAAATTTTCCAGTTGCAAGGACAAATGCCTTTATTATAGGAGATAGTGAGAAGTCTACGGAGAATAGCTGCTTTATTAGTATCGAGGTTTAGCAGTATTTTTCTGATTGTCTCCTGCCTGAAAACAATATCGGGCATAAGAGACACGACATGAGGAATAACAGGAGGGTCCCTATTTCCCGCATCCAGAGTAGAATTAAAAGCAAATAGCCCTGCGAGAAGGTTTGCTTTTTCTTCAAGTGTAATGGCCAGAGACCCATCATCCCTAGTCAAGGGCGGGAGGCAGCTGGAAGTAAAGTTTCTCCCAATAGATTTGGCCAATGCCCAAAAGGATCTAGAACAGCTTAGTTCTCACCTTGTTCATATGTTCAGTTTTTGCATCTCTTACTGCAAGATTGCATAAATTACGAGCTAAAATAAACGCCCTCAGTTTTCAGAACAAGAGTTTCGACACCATTGGCGATATGCCAGCTTCCTGGTATTCACAGCAGCTGCACACCTACCATTAAACCATGACTTACCTTGGCAGTGTTTTTTGGTAGAATGGGGAATGAACAATTCGATCCCCAGATTGATGATTTCGGTTATCTTTTCGGAGCATTCTGATGGATCCTCATCTACAAGACAACCTTCTTTCCAAGGGAAACCTGCAAAAAACGTTCGCAACCCGTCCCAGTCGGCAGAATCATAGTGGCAGACTAGACGAGATGGTAAAGTGATAGGTGGTGTCGCTGTGAAACGGTCAGATTTTCCTAAAGGAGCATGAACCTTTATTGTGTAAGGATCAGAGTTGTTAGTAAAAAAGAGATCGAGGATATTAGCGTATTGACCTTCAACGTCGGGAATGTGGGTGGGTTTCATAACCAATTGCTCAAGGCCATACGCAATGGCGAACGATTCTGCCTCTCGACCAGCATCATCAGCTCTATTCGAAAATTTAAGCCATGTGGTATTGTGAACATTAAAATCTCCCAGTACAACAATCTCTGCTGAGGGGTAATTCTGCTGTAAGTAATCGATTTTAAGAGAGAGTAAATCGAACAAACGGGAATAGGATGGATCATTCCCTGAAAGGTAAAGACAGCAGACAAATTTTATTTGTGTTTTATTGGTTATTATGGACCACATAACATCAAAATCATCAGTTTCAAGGGATTCCTTCCTGTGACATGAAATGTTGTTCTTCTTATAAAGACATACACCTTGTTTGAACTTAAATTTTGTGTGCAGTTCGTAGCCTGGGTATAGAAGATGGATGCTACTACTTGAGGGCTTGATCCGGGTTTCCGTTAAAGCTAATATGTCTGGTTTAGCGCTCTCCTGATGGTAATGTACGGCATTAATGTTACCATTAGTTCCTCGTATGTTACAGAACTCTAGTTTCAATTGATTGTTCCTAGAATTTTCAGAGAAACGTACCTGATTATTATCCTTCGATATAGACCCTCCGCCCGGAGATCCGAATGGGAGGGTATTTCACCTCCGGAAGAACATTTTAGGAGGCACCCATAGTGTGGTAAGGGCTCAGGAGAAACAAAGATGAAGGAGAAAATGAAGTGTGGTAAGGGCTTAGGAAAAGGGAAGGGAGCCGACACACTTCCACATGAGGTAACACGTCAGTGGCACGAAAAAGGATTTAGAAGTTCATGCCAACCTTCCTTTTATTCACTTCTTACGTCAGGCAGGAAATACCATGATATAGCATACAGGGATGTCCACCGGAACCGTCCGTTAAAAACTTTTGAGTTCCAATTACAATATCAAGCTGAAATTTTATACGCGGCCATAACTAGCGATTTCCAATTGAAGTGAAATATTTTCGAAGTGATACCATTTCCGGTTATACCGGAAGTGGGTCATCACTTTGTTATTTCAAATGGCAATCTACCTTTTTTATTATACATCTGGAACCGACAATCGAGCAAGGCATAAAATACCCAAGTTGTTGGCACTTATCTGTCAAAACTTTTGACAGATTTAATTATTTTTGTTATAAACTCGATTTTTGAGGAACATTTAAAAAAATTGTAGCTCGTAGATCTTTTGCACTACAGACACAATTTTTGCTTGGGTGAATAGAAGAAGATCATTGCTTTTTTAAGCAGTCTACACTTGTCAAATGTTTATTGCGTTGTTTTGTATGATTTTTTCAATTTAGCTTTTTTCAAACAGCCATAACTCAATTCTTTCGAATGGCACGTGCCAATTTTTATATCGCCATCAGATGAAGCGTCAAATTTCAGATGGAATTGTATAAGCATGTACTATACCCATCTCTCATAGTTCCGAAATAATTTGGGAATATATTGAATTTTGATAATTTTGCAAGAACTAACAGAGAATGCTTTGAAATATTTGAATCAAGTAGCTGAACTGGCTACGCTCACCTGACAGGTGCCTAAAATTAATGTGCTTGTCACTTCGTTCATTCGAATTTGATATTTCAACAAAAATTGTTGGTACTTTGAAGTGAAAATTTTTGAGAAACACCAGATTGATAATAAAATGGCTGATTATTCAAACGAGGATATGTTTAATCTCTTTTTAATTCATGGAGAATGTCAAAAAGTGGTTGATAGAACTTTCAGGCAATTCAATAACCAATTTCCAAATTTGGCGCCTATGAGTAAAACAAAATTTCGAAGGATTAGAAGCAATTTTCTGCAATTTGGAGGATAAAATACATAGAAACTAGAAAAAAACCAATTCTCGAGGACGACGACAATCAAATTAATACGCTAGCGTATTTTCATGCCAATCCACATGCGTCCATAAATGGATATTGGATTGAGTTATACTTCCATTCAAAGAATCCTTAAGAAACATAACATGCACCCTACAAAAATTGAAACCAACTGACCTTCCCAAGCAGCTAAATTTCTGTGAAAATTTATTAATTCGGCTTCAAGAAGATGAGACAATTCTGCAAAAAATTATATGGCCTGATGAAGCCAAGTTCAATGAAAGTGGAATAACCAACAGGAGAAACACAGAAAATCCACATTTCATTGAGGTTATTGATTTCCAAAATAAATTCAGCGTGAACGTTTTTGCAATTTTAATGAATGATTTGTTAGCTTATCACATTTATGAGGAAAATCTTAATGGACAAAGATACCTGGAAATGTTGAGAGGAACATTAGCAAATTTTTTAGATGGATTACCCCTCAACATTCTGAGGGATTGCTATAACCAAATGGATGGTGCACCTGCACATAAAACACGAGCTGTAGATTGGCAGCTAACAGAAATGTTCGAGGATAAATGGTTAGGTTAGGTTAGGTTTTTTATGGCCTCGGCGTTCTCCGGACCTGACGCCCTTGATTTTTATTTATGGGGCAAAATCAAGAGTGAAGTGTATCTTATTCCTGTAAGAAGTAAAGAAGAGTTACTAGAGCGCATTCATAATGCCTTTCGTAAAATTGATCCTGAGGAAACTAGGAGGGCAACTCATCATGTTCGTATACGAGCTGTCAAGTGTATCTAGCAAAATGGGGCCCATATAGAACATTTATTCAGATCGTAAATAATGATGTTTGCTATCATTTATTCGTATTAATGTAATTATCTTCGATGATTGGTTTTCGCTTAGTTCCTACAATTTTTATTCATCCGAATTGTAGAAAATTGCTTCTAATGCTTCGAAATTTTATTTTACTCATAGACAGTAAATTTGGAAATTGGTTATTGAATTGCCTGCAATTTCTACCCACTACTTTTGACATTCTAAAATGAATTAAAAAAAGATTAAATATATTTTCGTTTGAATAACCAGTGGTTTTATTCCAAATGTGTTGTATTTTTTGGATATTGTTAATCTGAAATAAGGACAATTCTTGTTGAAATATCAAATTCGAATGAACAAAGTGACAAGTACATTAATTTTAGGCACCTGTCAGGTGAGCGTAGCCAGTTCAGCTACTTGATTCAAATATTTCAAAGCATTCTCTGTTAGTTCTTGCAAAATCATCAAAATTCAATATATTCCCAAATTATTTCGGAACTATAAGAGATGGTATAGTACATGCTTATACAATTCCATCTGAAATTTGACGCTTCATCTGATGGCGATATAAAAATTGGCACGTGCCATTTGAAAAAATTGAGTTATCGCTGTTTGAAAAAGACCAAATTGAAAAAATCATACAAAACAACGCAATAAACATTTGACATGTGTAGACTGCTTAAAGAATTCCTTGATCATTCTTCTATCCACCCAAGTGAAAATTGTGTCTATAGTGCAAAAGATCTACGAGTTACAATTTTATTTTATGCCTTGCTCAAATGTCTGTTCTAGTTGTATAATAAAAAAGGTAGATTGCCATTTGAAATAACAAAGTGATGACCCACTTCCGGTATAACCGGAAATGGTATCACTTCGAAAATACTTCACTCTAATTGGAAATCGCTAGTTATGGTCGTGTATAAAATTTCAGCTTGATATTGTAATTGGAACTCAAAAAGTTTTTAACGGACGGTCCCGGTGGATATCCCTGTATTAAGCCATTTTCACAACTGTCATATATCAACCTTTCAAATGTCAAACTTCCTAGGCAAATTCTGCGCGCGCGTCAGTACCAATTATTCTAAGTCCACTAGATCTCTGTAATAATAAAAGAAAATTCAATCAATAACCATATGTGTGCTTTGGAACCCGGTGGCAATGTTTGCCTCATGGGATTAAATATAGTCTCGTAAGAATAACTGAGTTCAAAGTTGATAATGCTTAATGACAATTTCGAAATTATTTATTGAATTAAACTTTTTATTAGAACCTTCAAGAGAATATATGTAGTTTATATCTGGTTAAAAAAAAATTGCCAAGCTTGAAACAATAACATATATAGTGATGGTACCAAATGAGGAATTTCAGGTATATATAATAATTTGTGTATTTTATTTTATAACAAAATTGCTTCGTATATTGTCACTCTGTATATATGCATTCAAACAGTTCCATTTCCTTTGCAGGAAACAAAGCCAACTCCATCCCCTCTAGCACTGTTAGCTGCTACTTGCAGCAAAATTGGTCCCTTATCTCAAGAAATTCAACCCACCGTCATAATGTCAAGTACACCTACGTCAGTGAAGGGTGTATCGGTAGCCAGTCCCCAAGTGGTCAGCGTGCCTGTTAGTATACCACAACAATTCTCCCAGCATCTCCTCCAACAACAAGGGGGTCAGTTAGTAAGTGCTACTGGTCAAAATATTGCTTACAATGTTCTGCCCCAAATGCAGTCGGTGACAGTGGATGGGCAGGAAGCATTATTTATACCAGCAATGTCTTTGGCAGGTAATTAATTGTTTCAAGTTCAATAATAAAGAAGTAGTATTTCTATTCTATTTTTGAAATCAAAATGATGGTATTTCAATAGTAAGAAACTACAACATACCTTCCAGGCGGACAACAACCTCAACAAATATTCAGCCCCGGACAAATAATTAGATCTCCAAATGTACTACCGAATCTGCAGAATCTTCAAACGGTTCAGTTATCGAATGGCCAAAGTGTGGCTGTCAGGCCTTCATTACAACAAGTAGTGCAATTCCCAATGCAACAAACGATACCCATTCAAGTACCTATTTCTTCTCAGAATGGACAAACAATATATCAAACCATCCATTTTCCTGTACAGCTTACTACTGCTGCAACTGTTCCCAATATCATTCAAGCTCAACAGATCGTTCCTCAGGTTGCTAATATCATAACACCCAATGGTCAATTGCAACAGGTGCAAATTGGTAAGTGTCTATATAATTTACAATTTACATTTTCAAATAAAATAATGTCAGTTGATTTTAGCGCAATAGTTAAACCATAGAATATTCTTATTCGCATAATACAAATTTTATTTGGTTTGTATTCCTATTCTTTTTCATTTATCCAGCTACATCAGTTCAGCAACAGACGCCTACTTCAGTATCTAATGCTTCAGTACAATCAGATGGTACTGGACAACCTCTCACCTTTACTGGTGCCAATGGACAACAATTTACTGTGATACCTGCTTCAAATTTGCAGTCTCTAGGTCGAACCAGTCTAGGAAATATTATTCAAGTTCCTAATATTCAAGCAATACCTACTGTTCAAAATATCCCAGGTAAGAAAAACTATTATTGCACAACGTCTTAGACTTAGTTTTCGTTTTCCGTTAGTTTTACTCAAAGAAATTGGGGAACTAAATAATGTTTCTACTAATACAATAAAAATAGTTTAAATTCATATTATATTCACTTTTCATTTATTCCAGTTGAGGAAATAAACGAACTGCGTAGAATTTTTCCGACTTAATTTGATTACAGATTGAAATTCTAGCTCAGATTTTCCTACATTCCTAATAGTAGTGAATAAAATATTTGAGCCAATTTCAAATAACACAAAATTATATGAACAGAAGAATAAAGAAGATGAAAAATATCGTTCTGTGATAGCACGCTCGAATCAAGGTTATGTTTCGTTGGGTTGTCAAAGAGGGTTGCATAGGCGTTTCTGTGTGAATAACAAACATGAAAGAAATAATAGTAGTATTGATTAATATTTGAGCGATTTTTAATGAATAATTGCTTTAAGAAATTATCTTTTTTCCTGATTATCACTTTTCGATATTTCGTACGTGATATGTTACGACGCAATGGGAACATTAAAAGCAAAATTAGAATCAAAATAACGCCAAAGCGTAAAAGAGGTAATTGCAATAATTATGCCGTAAATGGAAATAGTATATTTTATAATAAAAATAAGATTGATGAAACGTTATGAGAAGAAAAAAAGTTCTCGATTTCATAATTGTTACAGGTTTGGGGAATGTTCAAGTGATAACTCAAGCTCCCCAAATTGTAGGGCAACATATTCAGCAAGATCCAACTGATCCAAGTAAATGGCAAGTGATTTCAAGTGTTCCAGCAACTACACAACACACGCCACAACCTACAAATATAACTTCTGGCGTTGTTGTTGCGGCTTCGGCTCAAGATTTAGAAAATAATCCTAGTCAAGTTCCAGACAATTCGGATAACATGCAAAAACAAAGAGTTCGAAGAGTTGCATGTACTTGTCCAAATTGTCAAGAAGGGGAGAGACATTCTGATCGAAAAAAGCAACACATTTGTCATATACCTGGTTGTAATAAAGTATATGGAAAAACATCCCATTTGAGGGCACATTTAAGGTATGTGTATCATTCGTGACTAGTATTATTATTTTTGACAAATAATTTGGTAATAGTTCAATACAGTGTCAATAGTCAAAATTCACTGAAAACATGGTAACTTACTAATTTTGGGTCCCAGAATCCAAATCTGAAATCATTTTGCCCCAATGGGCTATCGTTTAGGAAAAAACTAAAACCAAAATTTCGTTGAAAGTTCTTTTGTCTATATCATTCAAACTCTATAATTTCTTCTTTAAAATGCCTTGTTACTATTACAATGAATAAAATATACACACATGTACCATTAATCAGAAATTTCAAGCTCAAATATACATTAATTTCTTATTAAAATGCTTTTCAATTCGAATGTTTATTTTCTAAACAGTTAACCCGCCATATTTACTGTCACGATATGATTGCCCCTCAATTCTCAATATCAGGCAACAATTTTACACATTTATAGTCCAAGACCTACGTGACATGAACCCGTCAATAGTGACGTACTTGCCGTCTTCTGTCAAAATAGAGAGGGATATTCAAATGGAAATCTCTTCAAACCAAACCTAACTAACCTAACCGAAACACAAACCTAATTTAAATTTATAATTTTAAATTGAATAGGTTAGAAGGTTAGGTTTTAGGTAAAACTAGGTTAGGTTTGGAAATATTCCCATTTGAATTTCGCTCTCAGTTATGAACGAGAGAGATAGATTCTATCTCTTTCTTGCATCGTTGCGAGCCTTACCTCGTATAACACGAAACATGAAATCATTGTAAAAATGGCGGGTTGACTGTCTAGCAGATAAACATTCGAATTGAAAAGCATTTTAATAAGAAATTAATGTATATTTGAGCTTAGAATTTCTGATTAATGGTGCATGTGTGTATATTTTATCCATTGTAATAGTAACAAGGCATTTTAATGAAGAAACTATAGAGTTTGAATGATATAGACAAGAGGACTTTCAAGGAAATTTTGGTTTTTGTTTTTTCCTAAACGATAGCCCATTGGGGCAAAATGATTTCAGGTTTGGATTCTAGGACCCAAATTAGTAAGTAAACATTTTTCAGTGAATTTTGACAATTGATACTGTATCAAACTATTACCAATAATTCAGTTAAGTATAAAAAAGTTACGGTAATTATTTGATATAGCGTCGATAATCAAAATTCACTGAAAAAATGGTTACTTACTAATTTTGGGTCCCAGAATCCAAATCTGAAATCATTTCGCCCCAACGCCTATCGTTTAGGAAAAAACAAAAACCAAAATTTCCTTGAATGCCCTCTTGTCTATATCATTCAAACTCTATAATTTCTTCCTTAAAATGCCTTGTTACTATCACAATGGATAAAATATACACACATGTATCATTAATGAAATATACATTAATTTCTTATTAAAATGCTTTTCAATTCGAATGTTTATTTTCTAGATACTTGACCCGCCATATTTACTGTCACGATATGATTGCCCCTCAATTCTCAATATTAGGCAAATTTTACACATTTATAGTCCAAGACCTACTTGACATGAACCCGTCAATAGTGACGTACTCGCGATCTCCCGTCATAACAGAGAGGGATATTCAAATGGAAATCTCTTCAAACTAAACCTAACTAACCTAACCGAAACACAAACCTAATTTAAATCTTTAATTTTGAATTGAATAGATTAGAAGGTTAGGTTTTAGGTAAATCTATGTTAGGTTTGGAAATATTCCCATTTGAATTTCGCTCTCAGTTATGAACGAGAGAGATAGATTCTATCTCTTTCTTGCATCGTTGCGAGCCTTACCTCGTATAACACGAAACATGAAATCATTGTAAAAATGGCGGGTTGACTGTCTAGAAGATAAACATTCGAATTGAAAAGCATTTTGATAAGAAATTAATGTATATTTGAGCTTAGAATTTCTGATTAATGGTACATGTGTGTATATTTTATCCATTGTAATAGTAACAAGGCATTTTAATGAAGAAACTATAGAGTTTGAATGATATAGACAAGAGGACTTTCAACGAAATTTTGGTTTTTGTTTTTTCCTAAACGATAGCCCATTGGGACAAAATGATTTCAGATTTGGATTCTGGGACCCAAAATTAGTAAGTAAACATTTTTTCAGTGAATTTTGACTATTGATACTGTATCAAACTATTACCAATAATTCAGTTAAGTATGAAAAAGTTACGGTAATTATTTGATATAGTGTCGATAATCAAAATTCACTGAAAAAATGGTTACTTACTAATTTTAGGTCCCAGAATCCAAATCTGAAATCATTTCGCCCCACTCGCCTATCGTTTAGGAAAAAACAAAAACCAAAATTTCCTTGAATGTCCTCTTGTCTATATCATTCAAACTCTATAATTTCTTCCTCAAAATGCCTTGTTACTATTACAATGGATAAAATATACACACATGTATCATTAATCAAATATACATTAATTTCTTATTAAAATGCTTTTCAATTCGAATGTTTATTTTCTAGATAGTTAACCCGCCATATTTACTGTCGCGATATGATTGCCCCTCAATTCTCAATATTAGGCAACAATTTTACACATTTATAGTCCAAGACCTACGTGACATGAACCCGTCATAACAGAGAGGGATATTCAAATGGAAATCTCTTCAAACTAATCCTAACTCACCTAACCGAAACACAAACCTAATTTAAATCTATAATTTTGAATTGAATAGGTTAGAAGGTTAGATTTGGAAATATTCCCATTTGAATTTCGCTCTCAGTTATAAACGAGAGAGATAGATTCTATCTCTTTCTTGCATCAATTAGAGCCGCTCTTCGTATAACACGGAACATGAAATCATTGTAAAAATGGCGGGTTGACTCTAGAAAATTAACATTCGAATTGAAAAGCATTGTAATGAGAAATTAATGTATATTTGAGCTTAGAATTTCTGATTAATGGTACATATGTGTATATTTTATCCATTGTAATAGTAACAAGCATTTTAATGAAGAAACTATAGAGTTTGAATGATATAGACAAGAGGACTTTCAAAGAAATTTTGGATTTTGTTTTTTCCTAAACGATACCCCATTGGAGCAAAATGATGTCAGATTTGGATTCTGGGACCCAAAATTAGTAAGTCAACATTTTTTCAGTGAATTTTGACTATTGATACTGTATCAAACTATTACCAATAATTCAGTTAAGTATGAAAAAGTTACGGTAATTATTTGATATAATGTCGATAATCAAAATTCACTGAAAAAGTGTTTACTTACTAATTTTGGATCCCAGAATCCAAATCTGAAATCATTTCGCCCCACTCGCCTATCGTTCAGGAAAAAACAAAAACCAAAATTTCCTTGAATGCCCTCTTGTCTATATCATTCAAACTCTATAATTTGTTCCTTAAAATGCCTTGTTACTATCACAATGGATAAAATATACACACATGTATCATTAATGAAATATACATTAATTTCTTATTAAAATGCTTTTCAATTCGAATTTACTTATTTTGCCCCTCAATTCTCAATATTAGGCAAATTTCACACATTTATAGTCCAAGACCTACTTGACATGAACCCGTCAATAGTGACGTACTCGCGATCTCCCGTCATAACAGAGAGGGATATTCAAATGGAAATCTCTTCAAACTAAACCTAACTAACCTAACCGAAACACAAACCTAATTTAAATCTTTAATTTTGAATTGAATAGATTAGAAGGTTAGGTTTTAGGTAAATCTATGTTAGGTTTGGAAATATTCCCATTTGAATTTCGCTCTCAGTTATGAACGAGAGAGATAGATTCTATCTCTTTCTTGCATCGTTGCGAGCCTTACCTCGTATAACACGAAACATGAAATCATTGTAAAAATGGCGGGTTGACTGTCTACCAGATAAACATTCGAATTGATAAGCATTTTGATAAGAAATTAATGTATATTTGAGCTTAGAATTTCTGATTAATGGTACATGTGTGTATATTTTATCCATTGTAATAGTAACAAGGCATTTTAATGAAGAAACTATAGAGTTTGAATGATATAGACAAGAGGACTTTCAAGGAAGTTTTGGTGTTTGTTTTTTCCTAAACGATAGCCCAATGGGACGAAATGATTTCAGATTTGGATTCTGGGACCCAAAATTAGTAAGTAAACATTTTTTCAGTGAATTTTGACTATTGATACTGTATCAAACTATTACCAATAATTCAGTTAAGTATAAAAAAGTTACTGTAATTATTTGATATAGTGTCGATAATCAAAATTCACCGAAAAAGTGTTTACTTACTAATTTTGGGTCCCAGAATCCAAATCTGATATTATTTTGCCCCGCCCGGCTATCGGTTAAGAAAAAACAAAAACCAAAATTTCCTTGAAGGTTCTCTTGTTTATATACTTCAAACTCTATAATTGCTTCATTAAAATGCCTTGTTACTATTACTCAATACGTGGAGATGAACGAGGTGCAATCTTGGTCGCTCCCACTTAGGAAGGGAGTACCTCAGGGGTCTGTACTCTCGCCCCTGTTTTTTATTATATATATCAATAGTCTCAGAATGAATAACACTTATCTGTTTGCTGATGATATGTCTCGCCTTGTCCACGCAGAGAATAAGACTCAGTTGTCCAAGAATGGTAGTGTTGGGGCTGTGGAGTGAATAGACTATTTTAGAGATTATAATTTGATTGTGAATGATTCCGAATCGCTAGTTATGCACATGAACATATCCAACCGTCTGAGGGATCACAGCTTATTGGTGAGGACTGCTACCACATCGCTAGCGGAAGTTGCTGATATCAATTTTCTGGGGGTGATCATTGATAACCAGCTCAAATGGCACAGACATACTTTGAGGTAAACTTACTCCTGTGTGTTATTCCTTGAGATGTCTCAGAAATAGTGTCAATCTCTCGGTTCTTCGTGTGTACTATTTTGTTTGCTTCCACTCTACGATATCGTATGGAGTTCTCGCCTGGGGTCTTCAGGAGACTTGAATGGGTTTTTTTTGCTGCAGAAGAGAGCGATGCGTTTCATGGTTGGTGTCGGACCGAGAGTAAGCTGCAGGTCATATTTCAAGAAATTAAATATATTAACTCTGCCTTGCCAAATCATTCTTGAGCTGCTTTTGTATGCTAGGTTGAGTCCATCTCTATATATATGTATATATATATATATATGGTGCTTCAACGAAAACTAAACAGAGGCTATATCTACCAAGATATTCATTTCTGATCAAAACGCAAAAACAGGTCAATTTTACAAAACTTGCCTGAAATATCAACCCCTAGGCGGGGTTGCAATGTTTCAAGGGACATCTTTTGAGGTAATATCAACCCCTCAGCAAAATGGGATTGCAATCCTCGAACATTTTGAATAGGGAAGAATATATATATATACATATATATATATATATATAATATATATATATATATATATATATATATATATATATATATATATATATATATATATATATATATATATATATATATATATATATATATATATATATATATATATATATATATATATATATATATATATTATAATATATATATACATTCTAAAGTAGACGTTTCAGGATTTTTTTCCCTTCTTCAGTATTTAATCAACAATATTACAGAAATATACATTATGATTCATATTAAATTATTCTTAAAATGTATCTTACCCACTAATCTTTGGATGATTGTTTTATTTTTATTTGTAAGAATTGTGGAAACTTTGTGTTTTAGAGATGTCAGTTTTCGGAGGCTATGTTGAAGTTTTCTATGGTGCTGTTTTCTTTGTGGACTTTTCAGGTGTTTCTGGGATCTGTTTGTACCGCGTATCTACTGTGATTGTTAACCTTCTCGAAACGTGTTTCTTTTGTGCCCTGTTTCGTAGATCTATGTATATGGAGCTTAGTGTCTTTATGTCTTTCCGGTCATTTACAGAGTTGTCTATGTTTTTTTGTATGTGTATATCTCAAGTATTTCTCTCTTTTTTCTGTTGTGTTCTTTGTCAAGAATTTTTGTCTGGTCATAGTCAAATTCGTGTTTTTTTTTTTTTGTGTTTGTTTAGTGCACCGTCGTTTCTTGCGTATTTATGGGGTTTGAGACGTTCTTCGAGGTGTTGTTCTGTTTGTCCAATGTAGACCCTTCCGCAGTTCTTGCAGGGTATGGCGTATACTATGTGGGTTTTCTCCATGTGCGGTATTTTGGATTTTAGTTTTGTATGTACGTGTCTTATTTGATTTATGGCTGAGTAGGTCATTTTGAAGTTATAAGGTTTGAGGATGTTTTTGATGGTTTCTGTTAGTTGAGGTATGTAAGGAATAGTTATGTATCGTGTGGTGTTAGTAATGTCGTTTTTCTCTTTTTGTTCTGTGTTGTACAGTATATGTGTTCGTTCTTTGATGATTTTGTTTGTTACCTGGGATTTGAACCTGGGCCCTCGGCGTCGGTGTCAGTACCTCTACTGACTTTCCCACAAAAGAGATCTCTTTTTTGGATTTTTGTTGAAGTCGGTTAAAAAAGGGAAGTAGCTTTCAGAACCATAAAACATCGAGAATCATGTAATAGCAATGAGCAAAATAATTCAATAAATGCTTTAATTTCCATTGGATTGTGGAAAACGACTCAGTCCATCAGGAATCGCTCTCCATTGGAGAACTCTCGAAGTTTTATGTTCGAAAGTCAAGATTTAATTTTTCGGGAGGAAATACGAAAAATATTGAATTTTTTTATGAAAGATATGTGATGAGAATAATATGATTGTGTTTGGTATTTCTGAAATGGGTATAAGTATTATTATTGAATTACTGAATGAGAGGTCAGATTTGAATATCATATAAATATTTTGGAAACTTTTTGAAAACATCTTGTGCTATATCGCAATACCCTATCTGAAAAAAGTCAAAATATGTATCTGTTTATTTAGATAATCAAGCGCGGTTTCCTGAGCCCAATTGCGAAAAAAACGAGTCACACGTGTCCCTTCCGCTCCCGAGAAGCTACGCCCCTGATTAGGAGTTTTTTCTATCAATTTGACGTCGATAGTATATCTTGCCCTTGGCTATTTCATTTTCAACGATAGGTAACCAAATCTCCGACGTAATATAAATTGTGGCAACACTGGCTACGATTCGAATACTTTATGAAAACATCTGTTCGACTCGGTACTGAATGCGCAAACGTCAGTGAAAACGTCAGAATTACCTAATTTTTTTTTTGCAGGTGGCATACAGGTGAGCGGCCCTTTGTCTGTAACTGGTTGTTTTGTGGTAAACGATTCACAAGGTCAGACGAACTACAAAGGCATAGAAGGACTCATACTGGAGAAAAGAGGTTTCAGTGTGTTGAATGTAATAAGAAGTTTATGAGATCAGACCATCTATCTAAACATTTAAAAACACATCAGAAGCAGAGGATTACGGTAATTCTAAATAAACATTGAACTATTATAAATATATGGAGTGTGAATCAATCTGACTTTTCCATTGAGTTGTTTAAATTTACTGAATTCAATGCCAAACTTATACGGAACATGATTTTTGTATTTCCATTCAATTTTTTTGGTTCTTTGACTTTTCCCATTGTTTTTCACCATAAGTTCATAGTAAATGCCCTCTGTCTGATTTTCCCAAAATCTTTTCCACACATTCAGTTTTATGAAGTCTGTTCGAAAAGTATCTCGAATTTTGTGTTTTTTACGAGTCCGTCTCTAATTACAGTCAATTTAACTCCCGAGAACGTTAAGAAAGCTATACTGTCATTGAGAGATGACGCTTCCTAGGCGAGAATGTAATTCCGGGTGTCTTTCTCACGAGATGTGTTACAACCTTGTCTGAGTCTTTGGCGGTCACTATGACAAAGATCTTTGAAGGAGGACTACTTTCAAATGAATGGGGAACCGCCATAATAATGCCCATCCACAAAAAAGAAAACAAGCAGTTACCAGAAAATTATAGGCACCTCAGTTCGACCAGCAGTCTATGTAAATGTATGGAAAAGATTATACTTTGGGTATGACATCTTTTCTTTTGGAGAATTGATTCCATCATCCCAGCATGGTTTTATGCCAGGAAGATCAGCTGTAACAAATCTGCTTTCAAAACTGCAGGACTAGACTATGCTAAATGACATGGGGTAGGTGGTAGATGTGTTCAGTGTAGACTTTGAGAAAGCCTTTGACAAAACACCTCACAAAAGAATGGAGATAAAATCAGCTCAATAGTTCAGGACTTCAGCGGTGTTCCAGTTTTGAAAGAAGGAGAGCATGTGGATTCATGGAATAGTAAGAATAAGTTCTAGTCCCAGCAGTCTAACAGCTGTTGCCTTTTTGGGAAGGCTTTCTGCTTTCTCATTCCCTCTGATACCCTGATAGGTATGGCACAAAAGCAGAGTTACTCTGTTTGTAGTACTGAGTTGTCAAAGTGCTTCTTTGCATTTGTCAACTAGTTTGGATGCAACCCTTAGACCTTTCAGATATCCTAGGACGTGAACGCCGATGCCTACACCCATTCCGATTTTGTACCCGCGTATAAACCAGGTGGGGCCCTGTGGAATGAGTAAAGCATGGGATATAGACCAAATTTCTCGACCATGAAGGATTCATCAAAGTGGTGGGTGGTCCCCATTCGATCTTCTCTTGTGAGAAGATCAGGTCGGAGTTCTCTAATTTTATTGAGGGATGTAGAGTCTTCAGAAATTGGATTTTTATCCCTCTTTCCCACATCCTCAATGAGGCTCTCATGGCCTACTCCTCCACCATTATGTAGAGAAGGGACACCGAGCCTCAAGGCTTCCATGACAGCTAGACATGCTTGCCTCTGAATCTTGCTTATTTTATTTCGTTACCATACGATGGCCGCATAGGTCATTGTCATGTATAACCAATATATTATATTTGGTTTGAGTTCTCATCTGGGCCCAAATAACTTTGGGCAAGCCCAGAGTGTTTTGCGCTCTTTGAGCTTGTCTTTTGATGTGATTGTCTCAATTTAGTTTGGCATCAACCGAGATATTTCACTTGTTTTACTAGTGTTCTTCATGACTTGAAAGGCGGTATTTTCCTTTTACAAGTGAATAGAATCATGTCTGTTTTGATTGGATCAACGGACAGGTCGTTCTCTCAGCACCATTGTTCAGTCATTTGTAGAGTGATCTGCGGAACTTTGCATATGGTGCTGAGATTTTTGCCACGAATGAGGAGTACAAGATCGTCGGCACAACCCACCGCAAAGTGCTCAGCATCCGCAAGGCTGTTGAGATATAACTAAACGTTCAAAATGGCTAGTCTTGTTCGTTTGAATTTGGGGGGCTTTTACTTGGTAAAATTCCATTATCAATAATAAAAAACAAACAAGTACTGTGTTTTAAGGAATTTTACTTAATAATTGCGATTCGTAACGCGTTTCACTACACCGTAGCTTCTTCAGACGAATGAATGTACAGAAAATAAATGAGAATATAAATATATGATCATATATATATATATTTATATTCTCATTTATTTTAACATAGCTTTCTAAACTAAGAATAGTTTAGGCAAATATATAAAAATAATAAAACCAAATCAGATAAAAACAATAAATCAGGTGTTTATAGATTGAATTGCAATGACTGTGATAATTTCTACATTGGTAGAACACATAGAAATTTTAATATTAGAATACCGGAACATAAACGCAGTTTTTCAAACAAAAAATCAGATTCAAATTACGCGAATCATCTCCTAGAGAATAGTCACTCTTTCGACCCACAGTTTGAAATTTTGCATACAGATAATAAATGTTGGACGGTAGATCTTTGGGAAACTTTAAAAATCAACAAACACAAACACTCAGGTAGACTCATCAATGAACAAGTCGATTTAAGCCCTTCACCTCTATTGAATCTCTTCAGGGAGCAATCTGTTCCTTAATTTCATTGGATATACCTGTCATCAATAACCACTTGAGAAGGAGCAACCCAATAAGCTTTTAATTACTTAGGAACATTCATATTTATATTCTCATTCTTATTTTCGTCTGAAGAAGCTACGGTGTAGTGACACGCGTTACGAATTGCAATTATTAAGTAAAATTCCTTAAAACACAGTACTTGTTTGTTTTTTATAACCTTGTTCGCATAAGTATGTGAGTACGACACGAAAAAATAGAAAATCGAATATACGTTGTCCGAGTGAATTCGTGATACTTTTTGAACAGACTTTTTATATTGATTTTGTATATTTTTATTCAATTCAACGTTTTCGCAGCAAAATGGTGAGATACATGAAGCTCCAACAGATGATACTGAAGAAGAAGAATGGAAGCAAAACATCGACGATCCTCAAAAACCTATCTGGATAACAGACGATAAAAGCAATGTTAAATATGCTGTGACTCGAGTACAATTTGAACAACAGGTAAATTCTTTCATATAATCTTAAAATTATGTATTCTCTTTGAAACATGGTCATTTTGAATGCGTACCAAACCGTTGTTAGGAAGAAAGCAATCGGTGTGAATTTTGTAAACTAATAAAAATGTATTTGTTTTTTCAGGAAGCTGCCACATCAACGCAATCAATGTCGTCAACAGATAGTTCAAGTAATGAAGAAAAAATGATGATTACCCTTAGTACCTCTGAACCTGATGAGTTGATAATAGCCGATCCATTAGATAGCTGAGCTCCTATTTTTTTGGTAACTTCATCTGTTACATAATTGACCTAGTTTAATGTAATGACGTTATGCAAGGCTGAGGAAGTTTCATCTGGATATAAGATAAATATTTGAAAATTTACTTCCCCGAAGAATATTGCTCACCAATTTGGCACAAACTTAATTTTCTAGGTTTGGAAATATGAGAGCTAGTCGACAATAACTGAATAAAAAAGCCTGGAAGAGAGGGTGTGAAAACTATTTGACAGTAACTTTTTCATTGACAAGTATCGATTGAACTTAGATTAACCTTAAAATATGGACGTTGGGTCTCAGCGGCCTCACCGTTTATTAGAATTTCGCAAATGATTCTCGAAATTGTATTTTTAGTTTTTTTTACACAAGCTTCTTTGGTACATATTTCAGCAATTAATCAAGGGTTTTCTTCATCATTGAGGAATTCTTTCTATATTATAAACAATTATATGTCAAAATTTTGGTCAACAATCGATTCTTTTTATTTTTTAATTTTGCCATGTTGCTTTTTCTTTCAATTAATGACTATTTAAAATTCAGAATAATCAAACAGTGGATGTAAACAATGAACGTAGGGAAATAATGCTTCTCATTGGAAAGATGGTCGTAAATTCACACGCTTGCGCTGTTTTGCAGCGAGATGAAGGCCGTCAAACATATCTGAAGTTTCCCCTTCTCTTAGATAGACTTTCTAATAGGTTGCGCAGTGGAGAGCGCCGTTTAATGGTTAGTTCATCAAAGCTCTCGCGGAGTGAACATCGTGAATGTGCAACAATTATTTGGTATCGCAACTGCTGAAATTCCCTATCTCAATTCATGTCCATCGTCATCCGTTCAAATTTGTATCTGAAAATCTTGATGAGGATTGTACTTTATTTATTTATTTATTTATTGATACAAGCTCAACAGGATTACTCCCAATTACAGAGCCGAACAAGTATATCCCTTCGCCTACACACCTATTTTTCCAATGTGACCCTGTTCACTTTTTGACGCGCGTTTACTCCGAAACTACTGAACCGATTGGCTTGAAAAAATTCAGAGGTATAGTTTAAAGTATATTTAAAATAAGTATTATACAGGTTTTTGAAATGTTAAATACCCTAAAAAATTCGTGAAAAAAAATTTTGAAAAAATTTAATTTTCTTCAAAAATCATAACTTTTTCAATTTTTAATATTTTTGATAAAAATTCATGTGAATACTCTCGAAATATGTTCAAATAATAAAAAATAGTTCTCTATGATATCTTGCAAAAAGGTATTTATTTTGCATACTGAAGAGGATCTCTGAAAGGTGCAAAAAATCGTCATTTACATGGATGAAAAGGATTTTTTATCATTAAATAAATAAAAAAAAGTATGAAAAGCTTACATTTATTGATTGTAAAAGTATTTTGCATTTTATGGATAAAATAATATGAAATTTTAATCAAATCCAATACAATCATTACACATGTAGGCGCGATGTTCATCACACATAGGCCTCTCACAAGATTGGCAAACCATCTTCGTTTTTCGATCGGCTTTGTAACTACAAAGACCACATCTTGATCTTTTAGTCAGTACTATACGATCTTCTTCTTGTTGTGGGTTCCTTGATCCAAGAATCATTTCCACGCCTCTTCTAATATCTGTTCGGAGCGCTGGATTTTTTAATTTTTCGCGTAGAAATGGCTCCACGAGATGAAATACTAGTTGTTTTACAGCATTGATGGCGGTTAATTTTTTGTTAGAATTAGACATGTGTTTGCAAGTGTACAAAACTCTTGCATTGACACAAGATTGATCGAGCATCCCAAAGAAAAAACGCATCGGCCAACGCTTGGTTCCACGGGCAGTAGTGTAAGCGTGGCACAGTTTGTCAAAAACATCAGTTCCACCTTTGGTTTTATTGTAGAACGAGATCATTTCCGGCTTGCCATCTTCACCGATACTTTTTTTTTTTTTTATTATAATAGTAGTTACAAGCAATCAGAATAATTTACATTCTATAAGCTCATTTGCTGGTTTTAGAGCTAACGCTCCCAAGTGTCATGATGAGGTCCTGTCCAGTGACAAGTCCTCTTTAAATCTCCTTTAAATCTGCTGGCCAATTTCGTTTCAGTCGCCGATCGTTCTGCGATTCAGACAGAGGTTGTACCAAAATATTTGTGTGAATCTCAAGCTTTGCGTGATATTTGTTGCTGTTTTCTCTAATGACGTCCTTTACATACGGTACCATCAAGTCTTCATGTAGGGTCTGATTTGAAACGTACCAAGGGGCATTTGCAATCATTCTGAGGATTTTAGATTGGCTTCTTTGGATGATTGCCATATTGGACTTACTGGTGCATCCCCAGATCTCGATTCCATAGGTCCAGATGGGCTTAATTATTGTTTTGTAGATGAGCAGTTTATTCTCTAATGATAATTTCGATTTCCTACCAATGAGCCAGTGTAATTCTTTGACTTTCAGGTCAATTTGTTTTCTTTTTGATTACATGTTCCTTCCAGGTAAGTTTTTATCCATGTGCATTCCCAGGTATTTCACTGTAGGAGATTCAGGTATCGGAATATTGTTCATCTGTACTGGCGGACATTGGCCTTTTCTTAGTGTGAAATTTACTTGTACAGATTTGGTCTCATTGATTTTAATTCTCCATTTTGCAACCATTCTTGTATCTGGTCCAAATGGCTCTGTAGCAAATGAGAAGCTTCTGCTGGGTCCTCGTCGCTTGCTAGTATAGCTGCGTCATCCGCGAATGTGCCCATCACTGTTTGGGGGTTTGTTGGCAGGTCTGCTGTATACAATAAGTACAATATGGGACCGAGGACGCTACCTTGTGGTACTCCAGATGATATGGGAAAATTGTTGGATATCTTGTCGTTCACTCTTACCCTGAATTTCCTTGTGTCTAAATAGGATCTCAATAGTTTGAAATATGTTGTAGGAAGATGTTTTTTTATTTTGTATAGTAGACCGGGGTGCCAAACCTTGTCGAAGGCTTGGCTCACATCGAGAAATGCTGATGTACAGTACTTCTTCTGTTCAAGTGCTTGGTTTACCGTATGGCTTATTCTGTGTGTTTGTTGAACAGTTGAGTGGGATGCTCGAAACCCAAACTGGTGGTGAGGTATCCATTGTTTTGTGTTTGGATCTGTGTTGATTCTGCGTAAGACCAGTCTCTCGAGTACTTTTGAGGTTACAGGTAGCAAACTGATTGGCCGATAGGAGGTTACACTGCTCGGATCTTTACCTGGTTTTTGAATTAAAATAATTTCTGCTGTCTTGAACTGCTCTGGCCAATAGTTTTGTTTCAGCATAGCGTTGTAAATATACTTCAGTAGAGTGATCCCTTTTCTGGCAACTCTTTAAGCATTTTTGGTGTGGTTTTGTCAATTCCTGCAGTTTTTCTTGTGTTGAGGCGACTGAGTTCGTCCTGTACTTCAGCTGCAGTGAAAGGTTTAATTGGTGATGTGTTGTTGGGTGTTTCTAGAAGTTCTCTCTCTATTTCATTATCTCTGACGTCATTATTAGGGGTGAATACTGTTACTAGGTGTTCGGCAAATAGTTTGGCTTTTTCTTCGTCACTTCTGGCCCAGTGTGATCACCGATACTTGAAGTAGTTATTTTATTACTGACAACTAAGACGATTTTATTTTTTTTTGGCGTATAACTCGCTAAAGTTATATGCTCATGATGACAAAATTTTGTTGAAGGAACTTCTTTGCTTGCGATTTTCATCTCATTAGGAATATCTGGTTTGTTTTTTCTTATTGTGCCAGTAATCGTTATATTGTAGGGCTCATTCAACATATTTTTCATCAAAGGAATAGTCGTGAACCAATTATCACTTCGGTGAGTACCATGAATTGGCTCAGTTACTTTTTTGAAGAAAAATTCGCCAGACGACTCATTTCTTGCATGGCCACTTTTACCTAAGTAGGGAATCCCATTTATCTGTAAATAATTATATGTATTATTTTACAAATCGAGCAAGGAAATGTGAATATCTAAAAAATAAAATAAATTACCATAAAAAATGTTTTTGCGTCGTTCATTTCAATAATTTTTAAGCCGTATTTATCCGGCTTTGACTTGATATACATGCGGAATTTACACCGACCTCTGAATGAAAGTAACTGCTCATCTACTGTTATTTCATCGCTTGGATTGTAGTAAAATTGACAATGTGAATTAAATTTATCCCATAATTCTCTTATTGGAGCTAATCTATCCTCTTTTGATCGGCTTTCTCTAATGTCAAATCGCAAACAATAGCAAGAAATACAAATCTTGACCTTGACATGACTGATCGATAAAAGTTGATACCGTTCACGTTATTCCATAACTCGATCGTATCAACATGATTAGACTTCCACTGCCCAGAATAATAGAGTAATCCAATGAAAGCGTTTATTTCAAGCAAATCAGTTGTGTGGTGATATGTTTGCATTGTTTTATCCTCGGCCATCATTATCGCACAGACATCTTCAATTTGTTTATTAGTGTAATCTACAATTTTCTGTCGCATATCTTGATTTATTAGAAGTTCCCAAAACTCGACGAAATTTTCACAATTTTCCGCACCATTTCGTGGTCCAGGTACTCTTTCCGATGCAATGTTTTGTCTGTCTGTAAAGAAATAAACATAGAATTAGTCATATAGCGTTGATAGTAAAATATATACGCAGCAAACCAAACGAAAAAAAAAAGAAAAAGAGAATGTTTTGGAGCAAATATGTGAAAGAAAAGAGGGCACGCACATTTGATGGTACGCTTCGAGTCGTTTATTTTGGAGCAAACGTTATAGAAAGTGTTTTGAAGCAAACAATAAGAGGAAAAGAAAGTGCACTTGTATTCGTGTATAAAAATTTACTTACCCGATGTTCTCTCGCATGGTTTTGTGCTCCATTTGGTTTTATTTTACTGAATAAAACAGTCGATGGCCTGCCTCGTGCATTGGCTTGCTGACGCTGCTGCAAAATTCTTGCACTCAGCGTTTCGTTTTCGGCGTCTTTGGCTTCTGAATAGTCAGACGCATCATCTTCACTGTCTGATTCGGATTGCTCCGAAACATTATCACTATCAGAAGTCGCATCACCGCCGAAATCATTTTCCCGCGATTCTTCTAACATAACCTCACGAACACGTGGTCGCAAACTGTATGCCATTGTGCACTACAGTAAATGTACACTTATACAAAACTTAACAAGTAGTTTTTTTTGTTATTCCCTCACATAAAAAACCTATTTTTATAATCAAAATCGAATATGCAAATTACGTTTGATTCGACACAACCTACACACCTGGGGCAACTAGACCCTGCTCCGACTTGCGTCGCTTCTCAAACACAACTGACGACTCAGCACGCTATAGCAACTGTCTGAACCAATAGTCGGGATCCCAAACTATAGCTGTAAGACGAGGTTACCGCCTTTTTTCAAAATACAGTTTTATATTCGATCACAGTTGGTGTATGGGTCCAGCTGACCCATTGTGTAGGCGAAGGGATATACAAATTTGATCAAACCTAAAACACAGATTTAAAAAAAAAACTTTCAAGAACAATATTGACATAAAACGCATTGATAATGCAAAATCAAATAATAGAAATACACACCAAACAATCAAAACAATTTAAGTGCGTGAACTAAGTTTTGCTAATAGGTTTCTTTTGAATGTAGCTTGAGAACTGATATCAATCGAAGAGGCCACCGTGTTGAAATAGTGACAGCTTCGATTGATAGGTGAGTTGAAGAAAACTTCCGTAACAGCTCCAACGACATGAAAAGTGACTGATGTTTTTGGTACACAGCGAGCCTGGGTACCAAAAACATCAGTCTGTCAAGCAGACACGAACAACAGATGGAGTTATTCAGAAGTCCATACAAAAACATGCAGCACAAATATTAGCGTTCCTCGGATAGGATATACTCCATCTTGTTTGTATGCCAGGTACCTAAGGAAAGTTCTCTGGACGCTTTCCAATGCAATTTTATATTTCACATAGTATGGATCCCAGATAACACAGGCATACTCCAATCTAGACCGAACGAAAGCGAAATACAGAACCCTGAGAACAGCAGTGTTCCGGAAGCTCTTGGAATTCCTCAGAATTAAACCCAACATTTTTCTTGCTCGCAGAACATCACCTATATGGTCCCGGAACGACCATTTCGAGTCGAGAAGCACCCCGAGATCACGAGAACATAAAACACGTTCAAGTCGTGAGCCCGCCACCGAATAAGGAAAGAAATTTGGCGACTGTTTGCGCGTAATTGACATGTACTTGCACTTAGAGACGTTCAAAGGCAGTTTGTTTTCTAAACACCACTGATGTATCATCAGTAACTCTCCTTGAAAACTCTGACAGTCCTCATTCTATCTTATTTCTGTGTAAATCTTGAGATCGTCCGCAAAGGCTACGTCCCCAACGTTTAGCCTCTTACTTTGTCGATCTTCGAGCCATGCTTCTTTTCTATCTCCCTTACTCTGAATACTTTCTCTGTTGGTATTTGGTCATACTCCCAATATTCGCGACAATTTTTCCTACGTTTGTGGGACTGTAAATATGTTCAGAGTATTATAGGAAATGTCGAGTTCATCAACAGATACTGTCAAGGAAAATGTGGTATCTCTGTGTTCATGGTTCCTACAAGGACTAAGAAATAAATGTTAGAATACCATCATTTTAATTTATGGGTTTTCCATTTCCAAACGCGATTCTGGTCACTTAACTATGTTCTGCTTAGTTCTGTTTACAACCACTGTCTGCCTACTTGAATTTAATATAGCTTATACATTACTTGAAGAAATCGGTTAAATTTTTTAAATTCCAATGATATAATCTAGAGATATGGAGGTCACCCAAAACCCCATTTTGTGAGAATCTTGAGGAAATCAGCTATTGCAGCTTTCAAAATATTCATTTTTAGAAATAAAAAACGTTTGAATACAATTAAAAGTTACTAAAATATGTGTATGAATTTGACATTGATAAATTCAACAGTCTTCTCAGCATAATTTCTTGAAAAATCGCTTTTCTTAGGCATCCTAAGTGTATATAACCCCTCTGTGAAACATATTTTGTATATTTATTTTTTCCTTTTCAATTCAGCCTAATGAATAAAATAAAAGCATGTTTTCTCTCTTATCCCAAAATATTATTTCATCGCTTGGATTGTAGTAAAATTGACAATGTGAATTAAATTTATCCCATAATTCTCTTATTGGAGCTAATCTATCCTCTATCCAAAATATTGAAACCCCACATCCATATAAGTATAATATTTTTTTTTCTATATCACTGTTCAGTTTGAAGGAGTAGAGTATTAAATATCAAATATTAGCATGCATATAGTAGAATTTTCCGTTTAAATTGTATACTTACTAAGAGTTATTTGATTTGATCTATAAAGAAAATAATGAGAAAATGATTTTTGCGATTTTTCAAAATGTTTGGAACCTGTTAACTTGTTACAATTTGTTGAATTACTTCCATCTCCAATAATTCTATAATTTATGGTTGATTTAGCTGAACTTGTTGAAGCATAAAGAATTTCGTTTATTAAAAAGTGTTATATTGTAGCGCATTATGCGTAGAAAGTTTAGTTTCTGTTGAATTGTTATATTGGTGTATATTATGCACAATTGGGTTCAGATTAGAATTGTATAATAGAATTTGAAAATTCAACTCTTCAGGCAGAAAATTATTTTGAAAGTTAATATAATAAATGCTCAAGAAAAAATTCTATTCTTGGTGATGCAAAAATATTTTGGAAGTGCCTAGGAAAAGATGTATTCAGATGAATCTTCGATAAATTCTCATAACTTATTGTTTTATACATTGTGTTGAATAGTTATAATAAGAAAAATTATATTATCTATTTTTACAATATGTGTTTCATTTAAATTTGAGTACGCACATAAAACATTATATCATATTACCAAAACCACTTATAATATGGGTGAGGGCCGATTAGGCCTGTCTATAATAATATAATATCCCAATTTCCACTCAAAATATGGGCGAGGGCCAATTAGGCCAGTCTCTGAATGATCTGGCATTTAATTAAATTTATTTTAAAGACGCCAAAGAGTAAGGAGAAAAGAATTTAATATGAATGTTGCAAAGGTCAAATAGACATTGTTACCGAATCTGTTTTTGATTTTCTAATTACCTTACCTATGGTTTAAGCGGCGAAAAATTGGTGGTATCACATCAAAGAAGGTATTGAATAGGTCACCAAGGCTTGTCTTTTACAATTGTGTTTTTCTGACACACACCAAAATTATAGCTATAAGCATTTATATAATTATTCGAATTTTGTAAATTCTCTCTTTTCAAAAAAATATATATATATATATATATATATATATATATATATATATATATATATATATATATATATATATATATATATATATATATATATATATATATATATTTACAAAATTCGAATAATTGTATTTACAATAAATGCTTATTTATAGCTATAATTTTGGTGTGTCAAAAACACAATTGTAAAAGACAAGCGAATAAATAGAACAGAATACCAGCAAAAAAAACAGACCATGTCTGTTCCTTAATCAGGCATTTAAACTCGCATCATGCCTCCTATGATTGCCCCTAAAGTGTGAGCACAGGAAATGTAACAGGTTGAATATAGTTGAAAAAATGAAAAAGGTGAGGAAATAATATCTGAAAATGAGAAAGTTCTACGAGGCGTACCGCAGGGCTCAGTCCTTGGGCCTCTTCTTTATATCTTATATATGAATAATGTGTCGAATGAGATTTTGAAATATATTTTTCAGTATGCTGATGACATCAGCTGTTGTATCTGCAAATGATAGCGAAGACCTTACATTGAAGACCCAGGAATGTATATGAAAACTGGAAAATTGATTTATTTCAAATAACTTGAAATTAAATGTTTCTAAAACGCAATGTTTACATTTCAAATACCATAAACCCGACACTCATTTTGAATTCCAACATAAAAATACCTTAATAACAGAAAATAATGAGGTTGCCTTTCTTGGTGTCAGGCTGGATGCTAGACTTGACTGGTCTAAACATATTGAATACATAGCAAACTCTATTAGTAGATATTACTACGCTTTTAGAATCCTTTCCATCTTGGTGGATTCAGAGACAGTTCTCTGGACGTATTCGGCGTTTGTGGAATCAAGGCTGAGGTACGGCTTAATATTTTAGGGAAATGCACAGGAAGCAGAAAGGGTTTTCATCCTTCAAAAGAAGTGTTTGAGATCTATTTTGAATCTAAAATATCGAGATAGCTGCAGAGCATTACAAGTGTGTCCTTTTTGTAAAACAAAACCTAATGAATTCTTTGACTAGTAATGACTGTATCTATGACACAAGACATAAATCCAAGTTGAAAACTTATAAACACAATTTTACTTTCCTTCAAAAAAATGTACATTTCCCATCTATAAGTGTTTTCAACAAAATTCCAGCTTATATTCGACAACTTCCTTTGAGAATCTTCAAATTTAAAATAAAGCAGTTTTTATTGGGGAAAGCCAACTATAGAGTGCAGGAGTTTCTGATGGATAACATTGATATATTGTGATGCTGCATGTATTTCCTTTGAAATTATATTGTATTGTATTGCGTGCGTATGTCGCCTATATGTCAAATTTGTTGTCCATATTTCTGTGTTATGTGCTGTACATACTCATACTCTTTTTGACATGTTCATCACCCGTATGGGCTTTTATACTGAAACATATTATTATTATTATTATTTCAGTCTTGGGTAAGGTGCTGCAATCCATTCTGAAGAACAGTCTTTCAAACTTTCTCGAAAATAATAAGATATTATCACCTTAACAGTACGGTTTCAGGCCGGGTTAATCCACAATAGGAGTACTTTCAGACTTGGTGTCTAAGGTGGTTGAGGGTTTGGAAAGGGGTGAACAAACGGCCTTGCGTTTATTATATTTGGCCAAGGCTTTTGATCTTGTGCTACATACCATTCTTCTCCAGAAATCAGACCGCTTTGTATTAGAGGAGTTCCATTGAAAGTCCTCACCTCTTACCTGGAGGATAGGCTATTGTGTGTCTGCGTGGAAGGGGCTGTCTTAGTTCTTACCCATAAAAACAGGCGTGCCCAGGGCTCTGTGCTGGGACCACTGCTCTTTTTGATCTATATCAACAACTTACCATCTCACTTGAAACCAGTAGGCAGCGTCTTCTTCGCTGACGACACATCTTTATATAATACAAGCAGGGACCCACAAATGGCAAATGAACTTTGTGATTTGGCCATGAATCGTGCTGATCTATAGTTGAGAGCAAATTCTCTCCAATTGAACAGAGAAAAAACCCAAAAATTGACGATTTCAGTTAGTTCTAAACTCTCAAATAGCGACACAGCTAAAATACTAGATATTACCTTAGACGACAATTTAATGTGGGGATCGCATGTCAACGCGTTGGTCCCTAGATTGTCATCAGTGGTGTTCTTGCTTAGAAGACTTCAATATATGGGACATGATGAGGCTAATCTACGAATGATTTACGTGTGTACGTATTATCACTCGTGCTGAATACCGTGCACATTGTGTTCCTATCTTCAGAAGACTTGGTATACTGACACATCCTTAATTGTACGTATACGCCACACTCATAAACATTAATTCCAACTTGAAGGACTACAAAACGCATAGCTTCAACCATCAGAAAAATAAAAGAGAAAAAGATTTTCTAATAGTACCAAGATACAGAGACTAAGTCAGAACGGAATTCCCCCAATTTAAACTATTATGACAAGCTGCCTCTGGAGTGGAGAGAGCTTACAACTGAAAAATTCAAAGTTGAAGGTAAAGAATTGTTGTGTGAAAGATGCCTGTACTCACCAGCGGAATTTTTGTGTTAATATTTATCTGAGTTATCAACTGAGTAATCTACTTTTTTTTTTATTTATTTAACTAGGTATTTTCAATTGACTTATCATAAGTAATCAAAGATTGTAACCATTATAATAAAGCATACAATACCACAAATACGCAACACAACAGAAAATCCTATTTTATAAAAAGAACTTCAAGGCAAGTTTTGCTTGTTTATTATTCCTTTAACGTGCTCTATTTCCGCCTTTCGGCCAATGACACGCAGGGGAATTCTGTCACCTCACTAACCCGGGAATTTGCCGAACCCCTCTCGTGGCGAGGGAAGGGATCTTCAATGTGTAACACATCTCTGTTAGACAGGAACTGCTATTTGTTTAATTATATTTAGCTCTTTTATGAAATTATTTTGTGACATTGGGATATTGATGAGTCTATGTATCACAGCTTTACATCTCCTAATTTAAAAGATGGATACTCAAGCGATTCCCAGAATCCGAAAAATCGCACCGACTTCGTGGGGATTGAACCCAGGTAACTCTGCGTAGAGGACGAGTATCATATCCTCTAGGCCTCCGAGCCGGCTAAGGCAAGTTTTGGTACTAGACGATCACATGACTTTTCATTTGACCGATCTCATTCAGTATCAGATGTAATCAAGGTGGGGAAGAAAACAAGATAATTCAGATATTGCAATTTACATAAAAGTGAGGTATTTTGCATAGTTTTTAATAGACTGGGTTGTGGGTTGTTCCAACTTGTTAGGCTGGAATCTTTAGAACCACTTAACCCAATCAGTTTTAGTTAATACGAAAACGAATTGCTTCATGCGGTTATGGAGATGAATTAAGATAAACAATAAGTAACTCAAAACCATTTAATATATAACAGGTATAAAATTACAAAAATATGATTAACATCTTTAGATAAATTTCGATTAATTTCTAATACTATGAGCTTCAGACATATGCTTCTTATAACCTTCACGAAAATCAAATGCTTCTGGACAGAGATGGCAGCAGTACATATTTGTCAGATCAGAGTGAACCAACCTCACATGGTATTTGAGCGCAGACTGATTTGAGTAAATTTGTCCACAATGTGGACAAGTCCCACATTGTGAACTATGATGTGGTTGAATATCAACTGATTTAATCTGTATATTGGGATCCAAACTGTGGTTCCCTTCAAATTCAAATGGTTCACCTTCAACTTGTAAAGACTGTTGCAAAAGTTCACTTGGACGGTCATATGACAGACTGCTACTAGAGTCTGAAGAAGGAGATTTCATCAAGTATTTTTCTAGTTCCACTTCTGGTGGCTTTCGTAATATTAGAGCATTTTTTGGCATTTCTAAAGTCACTATTGGTTCTAGGGTATTAGGTATTGCTGAAGGTGATTTTCCTGAAATCAAACGTATTTATTTAAATAAAATTAAAGAATTTAAGATAAGATGAGAATAAAAACAATTTGGGAGTTGAGGAACATAAAATACAGGGATATCCACCGGGACCGTCCGTTAAAAACTTTTTAAGTTCCAATTACAATATCAAGCTGAAATTTTATACGCGGCCATAACTAGCCGTTTCCAATTGAAGTGAAATATTGGAATACCATTTTCGGTTTTACCGGAAGTGGGTCATCACTTTGTTATTTCAAATGGCAATCTACCTTTTTTATCATACATCTAGTACCGACATTTGAGCAAGGCATAAAATAATCTGTCAAAACTTTTGACAGATTTAATTATTTTTGTTATAAACTCGATTTTTGAGGAACATTTAAAAAAATTGTAGCTCGTAGATCTTTTGCACTGCAGACACAATTTTTGCTTGGGTGGATAGAAGAAGGATCAAGGAATTTTTTAAGCAATCTACACATGTCAAATGTTTATTGCGTTGTTTTGTATGATTTTTTCAATTTGGCCTTTTTCAAACAGCAGTAACTCAATTTTTTCAAATTGCACGTGCCAATTTTTATATCGCCATCAGATGAAGCGTCAAATTTCAGATGGAATTGCATAAGCATGTACTATACCCATCTCTTATAGTTCCGAAATAATTTGGGAATATATTGAATTTTGATGATTTTGACTTTCGAAATTTTGTTTTACTCATAGACGCCAAATTTGGAAATTGGTTATTGAATTGCCAGCAAGTTCTACCCACTACTTTTTGACATTCGCCATGAATTGAAAAGAGATTAAAAATATCCTCGTTTGAATAATCAGCCATTTTATTATCAATCTGGTGTTTTTCAAAAATTTTCACTTCAAATTACCGTGGCGAATGTCAAAAAGGGGTGGATAGAACTTGCAGGCAATTCAATAACCAATTTCCAAATTTGGCGCCTATGAGTAAAACAAAATTTCGGAGGATTAGAAGCAATTTTCTGCAATTTGGAGAAACAAAATACGTAGAAACTAGAAGAAAACCAATTCTCGAGGACGACGACAATCAAATTAATACGCTAGTGTATTTTCGTGCCAATCCACATGCGTCCATTACGTCAGCATCAATGGATATTGGATTGAATTATACTTCCATTCAAAGGATCCTTAAGAAACATAATATGCACCCGTATTCTTTTATCAGACTACAAAAATTGAAACCAACTGACCTTCCCAAGCGGCTAAATTTCTGTGAAAATTTATTACAAAGATACCTGGAAATTTTGAGAGGAACATTAGCAAATTTTTTAGATGGATTACCCCTTATCATTCTGAGGGATTGCTATTACCAAATGGATGGTGCACCAGCACATAAAACACGAGTTGTAGATCGGCAGTTAACAGAAATGTTCGAGGATAGACGGTGGGGTAATCAAGGACCAAATTTATGGCCTCTGCGTTCTCCGGACCTGACGCCCCTTGATTTTTATTTATGGGGCAAAATCAACAGTGAAGTGTATCTTATTCCTGTAAGAAGTAAAGAAGAGTCACTAGAGCACATTCATAATGCTTTTCGTAATATTGATCCTGAGGAAACTAGGAGGGCAACTCATCATGTTCGTATACGAGCTGTCAAGTGTATCGAGCAAAATTATTGAACATTTTTCAGATCGTAAATTAGTTTTCTCCTATGATGTTTGCTATCATTTATTCGTATTAATGTAATTATCTTCGATGATTGGATTTCGCTTTGTTCCTACAATTTTATTCATCCGAATTGTAGAAAATTGCTTCTAAAGCTTCGAAATTTTATTTTACTCATAGACGGTAAATTTGGAAATTGGTTATTGAATTGCCTATAATTTCTACCCACTACTTTTCAACATTCTAAAATGAATTAAAAAAGATTAAATATATTTTCGTTTGAATAACCAGTAGTTTTATTCCAAATGTGTTGTAGTTTTGGATATTTTCAATCTGAAATAACGACAATTCTTGTTGAAATATCAAATTCGAATGAACGAAGTGACAAGTACATTAATTTTGGGCACCTGTCAGGTGAGCGTAGCCAGTTCAGCTACTTGATTCAAATATTTCAAAGCATTCTTCTGTTAGTTCTTGTAAAATCATCAAAATTCAATATATTCCCAAATTATTTCGGAACTATAAGAGATGGGTGTAGTACATGCTGATACAATTCCATCTGAAATTTGACGCTTCATCTGATGGCGATATAAAAATTGGCACGTGCCATTTGAAAAAATTGAATTATTGCTATTTGAAAAAGGCTAAATTGAAAAAATCATACAAAACAACGCAATAGACTTTTGGCATGTGTAGACTGCTTAAAACATTCCTTGATCCTTCTTCTATCCACCCAAGCAAATAAATCAAATATCCTCAAAAATCGAGTTTATAACAAAAATAATTAAATCTGTCAAAAGTTTTGACAGACAACAGGTGTTGGGTCTTTATGAACGAGTGTAAGCGCTTCTTTATTAATGAAATCTTTTTTCCTCATATTGTATATAAATTTCTTTGAATCGATGGAAATTTTCAAGGCATCTAGGGCGAAAAAACGACGCTCAACGTCTCTTGGCTTAAAATCATAAGGAACCCAAGTTCCTTGCTTTTGAATCATTCCCAACTCTTGCGATCGCTTGGAAATGGCCTGGCGGGTAACTCCTAAGGCTGAAGCAAACTCTTCTTGCCTTTGGCAAGGATCCTGATCGAGCAATGCCTCCACATCAGCGTCTTCGAAGATTTTTGGGACGGTCGTTTTTGAAGGGACGGAACCAATACCGGCACGATATTTCACTTAGAGCAGCATCTCTGTAAACTTTTCGGAGCTCTATATGAGCTTCAGTCGCCGTTTTCTTCGAATGAAAGAAGAAAATCAACATTTTCCGCAAATGACGATTATTTGGCGCAAAACCAGACATTTTCTCACAACTAAAAGTATATGACGCAAAAACAAAATCAATAATGTGTCACAATGGTTTGTTTACCATATGTCTAAGCTTTGTTCAAGGCGTTCTTGATATGTAAAAATCGACCAGCACTTACTCCTGGATCCATCTATTGACAAACAGCGAGAACTTAGTTGCACACCTAATAGTACAGGGGTGTCTCATTTTCAATGTTTTAATTAGCTATGTGAAATACTGCAAATAAAACTTCCCATCTACTTTCTCGATTTTTGAGGAAAATTCATTGGTGAAAACAGATCACAGTAGAAAACTTTTATGTTGGAGTTATACCGGAATGTTTTATTTCGATGGCTTATACATATCGGTGTGTTATCAATTTTCTCATGTCTGAAAATGTATTCTCCATGACCATCACTGAAAGTAATAATTCTGATATCATTTTTAATAATAGAATTTGAGCTTTCTCACTCTTGAATTTGATTATTTATTAAACACTTGAATCTTATGTGTTTTTATTATATAACTAGATACGGAATGAATATTTCGTAATTGAACCATACATCATCCATTTCATTTCAAATCAGCGTCAGTGTAAGATATAAATGTCAACATCATAATTATCTTCGAGAAAGTTATTGTTTAAATGAGAGTATAGGTGAAAAATCGAGGGCATTAAATATTGAACTTCAAAAAGTAAACTGATATTGAGGATCTGATAACGTTTCAAATGAGGTATTACCCAACCCCTTTCTCATCATAAAATGTCAGGGTGGAAGTGGATAGGGACAACGAGAACTTAGTTGCACACCTAATAGCTGTTAAAAGAAGAATGGAACTTGTAGGTACAATTTACGACAGTTTACCACAATCAATAATCACGTGTGTATTATGTGCATTATTAAAGTGCATGATGAAGAAATGTTTTTCTAAATCAATAGATTTCCAAATGTTGAATACTAAAATTTATTAATTAGTATAATTATGTAATTTTCATACAAATAAATAATTAGATAGTTCTTTTTTTGTTGAGAGTGATAATTAGATAATCATTAGGTTAGATATTACATACAAACTAGATAATTATTGAGTGACAATAATACTGAAAACTAATAAAAATACTTAATAAATAGGAAGTTTCACAGATTCTCATAAACACCTCAAAAAAGTCACTTACCAATATCTTTAAAATATGAAATTTATGATTCGAATTTGAAGAAATCTTTCGGTTTTGTTAGGATATTGTATATAATGTATTCTCAAGAAAACAAAATAATATTTGACTTCTTTGACCCGGAGATACACTCACATATAATACAAATTTTCGAAGACTGCCTCAGAAAGCAACAATTTCCGCTCATATGGAAGTCAGGATGTATAATAACAATTCCTAAACCTAACTCAAACCACAAGTCAGTTAAAAACTACAGACCTATTACACTTCTACCGTTACTAGGAAAGCTTTTCGAGAAAATAATAAAACTGAAGATGGAAAAGCATATCACCAACATTTTGCCCACTTCTCAATTTGGATTTAGGAACAAGAGGTCTACCACACATCCACTGGCCGTTTTGGTATCGAACACACAAAATGCAAAACTAAAAACTTTAAAACAGCGGCCATAAGTCTCGATATTGAAAAGGCTTTCGATAGCATATGGCACAGGGTGTAATCTTCAAATTATACAAAACTAACCTACCGAGATTTCTTATACACATGATCATAAATTTTTTGAACGATAGAAAGCTGACAGTGAAAATTAGAAATACAATGTCGGAACCATTCTTCCCCAAACAAGGAACACCGCAATGTTCTAGCCTGTCACCATTTCTCTACATAATTTACTGCAATGACATTCCAGAAGAAAGAAACAACCAGCAATATTCTCTTCAGTATGCAGATGACACTTTTATAATTTCCCACGATAGCTCACTGACAACCTGCTTGAATGGATTGCAAAGTATGATGAACAAACTTGAAATGTGGCTGAGTAAATGGCGCCTGAAACCCAATCCAAGGAAATCACAATATATAATTTTCCATCATAAAACTAGTCAAAATTCGCCTAGTATAACAATTAAAGGAATCGCCAAAAAACCTACAGCGGAAATAAAATATCTAGGGGTTGAAGTCGACAACAAAATGAATTTCAACAAATATACCAAAGCGATTAAGAAGAGAACCATATCAAGAGCTAAAACTTTCACTAAACTAACCGTCAGGAACAGAGGAATAAACACAAATAATGCAGTTAAAATATACAAGACAATATGCAGACCTGTCCTGGAATATGCACATCCCATCTTTGCTAACTGTAGACGCCCAGCCTTGAACAATCTAAAACCGCAAAACTACATCTCTTCGTACAATAACAAAGATTAGACACCCGGAAAACAGAACACATAACCCACCAAATGAATTATTGTACCAGATAACGAATATACAACCGATAGAAGAAAGACTTAAAGTTGAACAAGAATTTTTACGCACTTCTTAAAGACTCGCAGGACATTCTGGATCTCTTCCACCATGAACATATCGCACAAGCAGCAAGAAAATACCCACCTAAGTCATTAATACTGACATTGGAAGAACAAGAGAGGAACTGAAGAGGCAGAGATAAATTTTTAGATTTTAATATAAAGTGTTATATATATATATTTTTTTTTTGTTTGTTGGATGATTACTCAGAATAATTTTGTTGTAAAACTAGGCTGAAGGACCCAAGGTCGATGGCCATTTGCGCAATGCGCAGTACTAATATATATACATATATATATTTGACTTCTCCAAAGCACCTATTATAAAAAAATTTGAAATTTGAAAATGACGAAATTTGCTAAAACAAAAAAAATCCTGAACTAATATTTTCGAAACGATATGGAAGCACTTATTTTTTTCAGTAGTCAGAAGGTCCATCTCTGTTATTAATGACACTTTGGCATCGTCGCGGCATGCTCAATATTAAATTGTGTATTACATTTTGGCCTAAGTCATTCCAAGCCCCCTGAACTGCTAATCGAAGCTCCTGTTCATGATGGAAGACGCAGGAGATTTCTTTTTAGGGTGTCCCACACATGCTCGATGGGATTCAGATCTGGGGAGAAGGATGGCGACGGTAGAAGATCGATATCGTTCTCTTCAAGAACGTTCAAGACAACTCTTGCACGATGTGGAGGGGCATTATCTTGTTGGAAGAGTGGATTTTGACCCATTGTTTGGAGATACAGTACCACTAGAGGTAAAACTATTTCATTTGCGTAAGAATTTCCAGTGAGGTTGTTCTGTATGAAAACGAGGCCAGTTCTTCCACCAAGGCGTATACCTCCCCAAAACATCACTGATCCGCCTCCCTGTCCAACAACTTCTCGAGCATGCTGGAGACGGTTTTGCTTTCCAGGTTCCCTCCATATTCGAATTCTTCCCGAATCGGGATAATAACTAAATCTAGATTCATCACTGGAGAGAACTGTGGCCCACCTCTCTTGATCCCAGTTTACGTGTTCTTGGCACCAAGCTAAACGAGCAGCGTGATTTTCATGGGTCGGTTGTGGAACTCTAAAGGACGTCTGGAGTGGAGTTGACCTTCGTGCAGTCGATTTCTCACAGTTTGGTCGGAAATGTGTACATTATGAACTCGTGATAGCTCTTGAGCTAATTGAGATGCTGTGGTAGTACGATCTCTTCTGGCTTGTAAAACGAAAAATCGGTCTTGGGCGACTGTAGTAATCCTGAAACGACCTGTATGGCGTTCTTCTACGCTACCTGTTTCATTGAAACGCAACCATAAACGGTTTACGACACTTGAGCTACTTCCCAGAACCCTGGATACTTCCCGTTGTGAGCTCCCATCTTGGAGCATGCCAACGGCTCGTAACATCTCTTCTCTAGTCAAATGTCGTCTTTCCATGGTCAAATCACAAAACTTGAATCTTTTATTTGTGCTTACAACAGAAACAAAGTGCCAACTAACTGATTTCAAACACTGAATACATGAAATGATTATAAAGCAGCATCGCATCTGCTACATTTTTAGTTTTTTATAAAAAATTGAAATCTGTTGCGGCACTCTACATAATTTGGTGAGAAATTGATGCAGGTGTTCATTTTTAAAAAAAATCATCCATATTGATCGTTCTGGATACGATATATCGATATTCAGAAGTGTTCCCTAGATTTTTTTGAGGTGTTTATATTCTTCAATGAACTTTATGAAATATAATAGGAAATTTCCCTAAACATTCACTTATATTAACTAAAGATTTCAACGTTGAATCCAATAATAAAAATTTGAAGCACTCAGTTCTATTCATCAGATTAAATTCGGGTATTAATAATAATCTCTTACCTGGACTATGATGGGCAGTTAAAGACCTCTCTAATATACTTCTTTTGGAATCGAGAGCTGCTTCTAGTATTGATGGTTTTTCCAGATTTTGATTAGAAAGATTTTCATTAACATCTGGACATAGCTCATCATCAATTTTTTCTGTTTTAATGTCAATTTCCAGTTGTTCCAAATGTCTAGGTGAACTTATGCTTGGTTGAGTAGTAACTGGAGGAACTAATAATTCACTAGATCTATTTGGTGAAGAATTTTCTTTAAAACACTTAGTTTTAACTTTCTTAATGGAACTATCAGAAGATGTAGATTTCAATCTCTTTTGATTTGATATTTTTCTTGTATTGTCTGTTGAATTCAAGCCTGATACTTGAAGCAGTTTGGCAGTACTTAAAAAAGATGGTAACTGTTCTTCAGAAACCATAACTTCACCATGGTACATAAAGTTAATGACAGCTATTAAATCCGTATAAATTACATCTTTCAGTATAACAATAGGATGCGGACAAGGGTTTTCCTGCGGATAGGAGAAAGATGAGATTCATGTAGCTAACATACAAAGTATCAAATAAATACCTTAAAGACTGTACGAAAGTAGGGGCTGCAAGCTGATAAAATAAATTTATGTGCTTTCAGGTTTATTCCTTCACAAGTTAATGTAACATCAACCAAATCTTCAGAGTGCTGTAGGCTCTCAAAAGCACTTACTATATTAGATTGATAACTATTCCATTTCAAGCAAAAATGCTTGGCAGACATTTTGATGGATAAATAGGTCACAAGCTTAACGAATAACGTATTTCATAAAAACATTCAACAAAATTACGTAAAGCATGGTTTAACTGAAAATAGCGTAAGAAAAATGAAAAATGATAATAGAAAACAAAAATAAAAAACTGGATATAAAATAAACTTGGCCTTCAACAGCTGTCACTGTCACCTTAGTAACAACAGTTTGACTCATAGATAATAGATGTCAGTCTATTCTATGATGTGAGTATGATATTAGGTTTGTTCCAACAGAGAATCAGAGACCTGTTTCTGATGCGTTCCTGACATTACTCAAAGAGTAACAGTGCGCAGGCGTAAATATTTATCAATTTCAAACTAGTAAGGAATTCCTCTTGGAACACACGGATTCTGTGACATAAAAATAAACATTGAGTAAAGAAATCGGCTTGTGTAGATATTTTTCGTTTTCATTAAATTACCACTTCAGCAGACGACGCCTTCATTTTGCAGAGAAAAAATAAACGTCATGGATCACGAATGTGAGTATTTAGTTTTGTATATTTTACTCCTCCATAAAAATATCGAACTGTTCTGAAAAAACTCTAGCCAAGAACCAATCCTTATCATTCTAGATTACCAAATACAGTTAGCAGAGGAAGACATTATCACCAAACCATGGACTCCCTTGGAAATAGAACATTCAGAGAGCACTATTTGTAGACCTGTATGGAAAATACAGACATACGGTGAGTACATCAGCAATAAAAAATCTTAAGAAATTATTGGAAACAATTGTTGAAGAGTTGAATATTCTATTGAACACATTAGGTCCCGATTGCGTATGGAAGTAATCACTGATACTAAATCGTTGAGCAATATCTGCAGCAACTTCCCTGCTCACTCGAAAATGTTGCATAAACTCAGCATTATCCATTAGGGGAACTAGTTCTTCTAAATAATTTTCATTTTTGGGTCTCCACCGTTCTTAAATAGATCTTCCAGATCACTTCCAGAATCACTTATCTCAGATTCATCATTTAAACATGATGAAATATCGCTCATTTCGACGCCAATAAAATTCCAAAAAATTATCACTAACCAAACCCCAAAACTACAATACGATAAACAAGTTTACCACTCCTTCCGAAGAAAAATTCAACCACAGAATAAATTTAACTTGTTACACTGCTCATTGCGCAGGTTTGCGACACTTAATTTGCTTTTCGTCAGAAAACTCGTCTGACAGTCATAATTTAGTCCGTAGATTCAGTTGGAACACCCATTATACAGTTTGAGCCGAGTTTGAGAAATGCCAGAAATGCTCTTGAAACGTACTTTAACAGACTGCGCAAAATCATGACAGTCCGTGACTGTTTCTGATCTCTGTAGGAACAAACCTAATATTCTATATACCGCCTGTGTAGTTGCACGGTTAGTGAGCAAGTGTTTTTTTATGCGCTCTTCCCGGGAATAGGCGGACCTGTTACAATACATGAGTGGGCGCCTGGGAAGAATTGAGATATCTGTTTACTCGCTTCTTGAAGAGGGCCAAATTGTAAGATGTTGGACGAAAGCGAATTCCACAGCTCACCGGCCCTGTAAACGAAGGAATTCTTATAGAGTACTGGATTGGCTTATTGACTATTTGTCTGAAAGAAGTCAGGTCACAAGGATTGAAGACTCTTACTCGGATCCAGAATTAAATGAGTTCGGAGTGTCGCAGGAAGTGTGCTAGAACCTCTATTGTTCCTAGTGTATATCAACGACATTTGTTTTTGAATTCGTGTGACTTTGTTTGCTGATGATACCCTTCTTTGTATTTGTAGTAAAAATCTGGCAGAGGCAGTGAAACACCCCAACCCCGGTCTACGAAAGACGATGCAAAATGCATCGCTTTTACGTAAATTGCAATACCTGAATTATCTTATTATCTTCCCTTATTAATTACACCTGAGACCCACTGAAATCGGTCAAATGAAAAGCCATGTGATCGTCTAGTACCTGAACTTGCCTTGAAGTTCTCTTATATAAAATAGGACCCTTTTCTTTGTTGTGTTGTGTATTTGTAGTAACCTACTCAAGTTCTTTTATGTGAGGTTTGATGTGATACGACCAATTCTTCGTCGCTTAAACCATAGGTAAGGAAATGAGAAAAACAAAACAGATTCCGTAACAATGTCTATTTGATCTTTGTAGCATTTGTATTAAATTCTTATCCTTGCATTCTTTGGCATCTTTTAATGAATTTAATGAATATGATCATTTAGTTAGAGGCCCAATTTGCCCTCACCCATATTTCGAGTGGAAGTTTATACCTTAGATTATTTTATACAGACCTAATTGGTCCTCACCCATATTACGAGTGGAATGTGGAATATTTAATTATTATAACCAGACCTAATTGGTCCTCACCCATATTACGAGTGGAAGTTGGAATATTTAATTATTATAACCAGACCTACTTGGCCCTCACCCATATTTTGGATGGAAGTCTTAATATTTAATTATTATAACAGGCTTAATCAGCCCTCATCCATATTTTGGATGGAATTCGGATATGAGATTATTGTAGACAGGTCTAACTGACCTCACCCATTTTATGAGTGGTAACTGACCCGATCGAAGGGTTTTGGTAATATGATATCATGTTTTCTGACGAGGTCGTTGCCCTGATACTCCAAACTCTGAAAGATTTACTTTTGAAATTCTAAGGAACACGACCACAGCTGACAACTTGCAAGCGTTAATTCGCTCGCGTATTTTAAACGAATTCAGTAATTCGTATAGTATTAAAACGTTATATATGGGACTAGAGGTAAGCCCGTAAAGCCGTACGTGATTCTTTTGCTCAACTAAGCGCCAACGGGCAGTTTATTGTCACTGACTGCGGATCATATTCTATTCCCATATCGCGGATTTGCCAACCAGGAAACATGCCCTCTGATCATACACCTGTATGTACCACAAACGTCACATACATTCCCTAACTCAGACATTCTTCAAAACTTTCATATCGACAACATACAAGCCTCAATGCCTGTGGGTCCATACATGCGTATCGTCCCTAAAGCCATTTATTTATACTAATGAGAAATGATATTACTCGCAGGTGATCATCACACCTGAAGGCAGGAAAGTTCCTTATTGAGCTTAAGAGTATCGGACATCAAATCAATAATTTGAAAGAAAGATCTTCCCCATAGTTGGGTACTATGAAATATAAACATCTTTGTTACAGTTTAAGTATGTTCTGCTAAGTTATAAACTGAGATAAATAGAAATACCGAATAAAAGGATTATGATATTTCAAATAGATAATTGGCCCGTTTATAGAAGCAAAGATAAGAATCAATATTAAATGTTCTCACATTCGAACGTATCGTTCATCATATTATAAACAAAAGATTTGGATTGGCCAAATGGTTAAGTAACATCTCAATGAGATCAATTTTCTGAGTTATAAAGTAAAGTTTCATGTCAATATTAAACTTCATAACATTTCAAATTCAAATAGTTCTCAAAGTTGGTAGAATCAGTACACAATAGATTAATTACGTTTCAATAATGTTGCAAGTTTGATAAACAATTGTTGAAATCAATACTAAAGAATTTTAGTGTACTTCAAAATAATGTGTTAAGTTAAAACAGCTGTTGAAATCACTATAAAATAAATTCAGAACATTTCATATTCTACCAAGTTACGAAACAAACGTTTTAAATAAGTCTATGAAAATAACTCTTCAAAATAAATATTAGGAAATGTCAGTGCAGTTCAAATAGATCATTTGCCAAGAAAAAATATATGAAAATAATTTGGAATTTGAGAAATGATTATTTCAACGCGTCCTCAGTGCGTTTAGGAATTACGTAGCATATACTTCAAGAAATTCGTGAAAATTAAATAGTGAGCAGAAATATTAAAAGAAATTCAGAAAGTAATCACCTGTGAGACACAGCGGGAACGGTGTTTCTTCTTCCCCTGTCCGGCTTCTCGGAGAGGAACAATCTGCGTCTTCCATTCTTCTGGACTCTTGTTATGCACGATGAATTAACCCAAATTTAATTCCGATTCACACGAATGAGTAAATTCACTGAGCTTCGAAAACTAAATAACTGAATTATAAGAGTAACTGCACATCTGACGAAAAATAACTCAATAGTAACCAAAATCATAATAATTAATGAAAATTAATGATCGAATGATCCCTTAACGTCGCGATCGTGGTTACTTATATAAGCGTGACCCAGCAGTCCTTACCCCTCACTTCTCTCAGCCCTTGGTACTCAAGTACTTGTTACATAGTCTTTTCCAGACGCGTTCCTTCGTCCCGACGTGGGAATTGCTGATTTAGAAAACACCAGCTGTGGAACTGTGGATATACGAATGAGTGCTTAAGAGCTTAGGTATTAAAGTCGACTATTGGTTTCGCTGGATTTCTTATTTGGGTTAGATAAATTCCTTCGTGTCTATGTTTACACTATTGGGTGATTTCAAGCTGCCTTAGAAATACGTAATATTCTACTATATTGAGAATTTAAAATGAAATTATTGAATCATTCTGGCAAATGACCGTCTTTTCACTGTAAATTTGAATTCAGAGGAACAATATGAAATGTTATGCAGGTAGATCTACAAAATACAGTTATCACAATTGATAATAAAATTCACTTAGATAAAACCAAGAAATATATGGATAGTTTTAGCAAATTAACAAAAAAATTGACCCCGGTTCTGGGTCGTCTCAGCAGTTGCAAGAATGAATGCATGTTTACAACTGATTAATAAATATCTGAAAACCAAGAGATTAAAACTAAATTCGTTTAAAACCCAAGTTATGGTTCTAACTACTCCTTCTAAGTTTTCAAACCTTGATTTGTCTGTTCACACATTCAGCATTGATAACTCAAAAATACAATTTGTTACAGAATTTAAGGACCTGGGTTTCATGTTGGATAGTTGTTTAAGATTTAACAGCCATATTTCTTATGTCTATCGAAAGATATGTAAAAAATTATACTTTATCAGTCGTGTTGCAACTGGCCTCTCAATTTACTCTAGAATCACTGTCTATAACACAATAATACAGCCACACTTCGACTATTGTGCGAGCTTGCTCTATTAATTCACTTTGAGTAAAGTTTCTGCTTTACAGAAATTACAGAATGCGTGTTATACTTAAATGTAGATACACAAGTGTATCACTGATGCTCGATAGTCTCAGTTGGCTGACCGCAAAGGATAGATTTTACTTGAGTGCTGTGGTTTTTATTTTCAAGATTGTTCATAAGATGTTGCCGGCATATTTTGCAGATTTCCTTACTTTTTATTATGATAATCACAATTATTTTACAAGAGGAAATGATCTCTTTTATTTGCCAAGATGTAATCTTTCCAGCAGAATGCAGTCATTATTTAGCAGAGGTCTTAGTGACTTTAATAAGTTACCTGCAGAAATTAGAAGGACTGAGTCCTTAAAAATATTCAAGAGGGGTGTGATTGCTTCTATAAAAGCTTCATATATCACAGAATAATTTAGGGTTTTATTATTTTTTTATCACTGTCTGCCTGAATTAGACTATATCTTTTAAATAACTCGGATCGAGAACCTTAATGGGTGTATCAATTAATTAATTCATTGTTTTTTAATGTTTATTTCAGTATGTAATATTAGGATGTATCCTATTTCAATAAACTATTATTATTAGAGAGAGGTTCGAGGGGTCGTTAAGTGTACCGCCATATGATGAGAACTCCTTGCCAGCCTAGTGTTGTGGCAAAACATGAGTTTTCCCGGAACATGTTGGAAATGCTAAGCCCAGGTGCCTGGTTCGAATCCGGGTTCAAGTTATGGATGTTGTCTTGAACAAAAAGTGAAATTGGAAAGAGTCGCCTAAAGAGGCCACAAAGTTCCGAAGACCAGATAACTTGTAATCCTTGTGGTGGCAGTTATCATTGCACGGTTTAGGAATCCACTATAAGCTGTAGGTTCACTGTATATATGTGCTAAGTTCCCAAGCACATTGTTAAAAGACGAAACAACAACAAATTTAATGTTCTATGTTCTAACCTATATTACTGATCACAAAATTGAGTTTGAAAATTCGTATTTACTAGAGCAATTAAGTAACATATTTCAGGGCAATATTTACAATGTACTTATGGATTTACTTAATTTCTTTATTCGTCGTTGAAATTTTCGCAGATTGTGGATGTAGTACTAGTAGAGAAACTAATCAGTGTACCACTAAAAATGAAGAACTTAACAAATATACTAGAAAAACTAACCAAGTTCTTGAAAACAATGGTGATATTACTGATATGACATTGATAAAAGAGTCAACTTTCGAGATGGGTTCAAATGAACCCTTTTTTCCAAATGATCATGAAGGACCCATTCGTAATGTAACATTAACTTCATTTTACTTAGATATATACGAGGTATCAAATAGAAAGTTCCTAGATTTTGTTTCTAAAACCGGGTATATCACAGAAGCAGAACGGTTCGGCGATAGTTTCTTATTCGAAAATCTTATAAATGAGAACGAACGCCACAAATATGAACATTTGAGAGCTGTCCAGGCTCTTTGGTGGATAAAAATGCCAGGTGTTTCTTGGAAGAACCCTGAAGGTTCAAATACATCTATAGAAGGTAAATGATTTTCAGATGCCTAAGGTGCAAAGAAATATTAGTAGATAAAGAAAGATTTTCATTCGAGGTAAAATGGATCATCCTGTCATTCATGTTTCTTGGAATGACGCTGTAGAATTTTGTAAATACTTCGGTAAGAGACTACCTACAGAAGCTGAATGGGAGATAGCTTGTAGGGGTGGATTGAGACAAAAGCTTTTTCCTTGGGGTAATAAACTAAACCCGAAGGAACAACACTGGTAAGTCTTAATTAATTTTTCTAAAGGGTAATACTGCTGTTTACGCTGACCATTTTCGCTCATTCGAGTCGACGGGAACTGTTTCCCGAACGATTTAAATTTCAACCAGTGTTGCCACATCCTTTTTTTTGGTGCATTTTTTCAACTTCAGTGATTTATGATTCATTCAATAGCTCGGTTATTATCGAAGTTACGTAAAAAGTATTTATTAACTTTTTCGAATAGATTGCAGTGGATGAGCCAAAATTTTTTCTTCTATTGGGCTTGACATAGACATAAAAGCGTAATTTCAATTTTTGTCACTTAATTCCTGGTTTCGGGCTTGTTCACGGTGATCTCGAAAATTTTTACGTAATTTTTTAACTCTAGCTACGGTAGGCATCTTCCGATCCGATGCAGAGAATTCTACTACTCTTTTTATTTCATTAATGACAGAGGTTTGATGCTCAATTTTTACCCCATCTTGTTATGCAAACAAAAAGTTCCCTACTAATTGATAACCTCCTCTTTTTTGTTTGTTTGTTCTATGGACCTACAGTTTATAGTGGACTCCGAACCACTCGCCTAGAGCGTGCAATGATAATTGCCACGTCTGAGGATTACAAATTATCCTGCCTTCGAAGACTCTCTAATGTAATTTTTATATATATACGTCGCACAAACACACCGACATTCATACTACTTCCATATCTTACCTGGGATTTGAACCCGGGCTCTCGGCGTGGGAGTCAGTACCTTTACTGACAGAGACACACCGGTGGGCGGGACCTAGTAAGCTTAGAGACATCCTACAAGCAACAAGTATATAGCATGCAAGAGTACTTCAAGGCTAAAAACACACCTCTATACCGAGCAATACGCGTTACTGACAAAAGACTTACTTATACAGGGATATCCACTGGGACCGTCCGTTAAAAACTTTTTGAGTTCCAATTACAATATCAAGCTGAAATTTTATACGCGGCCATAACTAGCGATTTCCAATTGAAGTGAAATATTTTCGAAGTGATACCATTTCCGGTTATACCGAAAGTGGGTCATCACTTTGTTATTTCAAATGGCAATCTACCTTTTTTATTATACATCTAGAACCAACATTTGAGCAAGGCATGAAATACCCAAGTCGTTGGCACTTATCTGTCCAAACTTTTGACAGATTTAATTATTTTTGTTATAAACTCGATTTTTGAGGAACATTTAAAAAAATTGTAGCTCGTAGATCTTTTGCACCACAGACACATTTTTTGCTTGGGTGGATAGAAGAAGGATCAAGGAATTTTTTAAGCAGTCTACACATGTCAAATGTTTATTGCGTTGTTTAGTATGATTTTTTCAATTTGGCCTTTTTCAAACAGCAATAACTCAATTTTTTCAAATGGCACGTGCCAATTTTCATATCAGCATCAGATGAAGCGTCAAATTTCAGATGGAATTGTATCAGCATGTACTATACCCATCTCTTATAGTTCCGAAATAATTTGGGAATATATTGAATTTTGATGATTTTGTAAGAACTAACAGAGAATGCTTTGAAATATTTGAATCAAGTAGCTGAACTGGCTACGCTCACCTGACAGGTGCCTAAAATTAATGTACTTGTCACTTCGTTCATTCGAATTTGATATTTCAACAAGAATTGTTGGTAATTTGAAGTGAAAATTTTTGAAAAACACCAGATTAATAATAAAATGGCTGATTATTCAAACGAGGATATGTTTAATCTCTTTTTAATTCTTGGCGAATGTCAAAAAGTGGTGTATAGAACTTGCAGGCAATTCAATAACCAATTTCCAAATTTGGCGCCTATGAGTAAAACAAAATTTCGAAGGATTAGAAGCAATTTTCTGCAATTTGGAGGATAAAATACATAGAAACTAGAAGAAACCAATTCCGAGGACGACGATAATCAAATTAATACGCTAGCGTATTTTCGTGCCAATATACATGCGTCCATAAATTCAGCATCAATGGATATTGGATTGAGTTATACTTCCATTCAAAGGATCCTTAAGAAACATAACATGCACCCGTATTCTTTTATCAAACTACAAAAATTGAAACCAACTGACCTTCCCAAGCAGCTAAATTTCTGTGAAAATTTATTAATTCGGCTTCAAGAAGATGAGACAATTCTGCAAAAAATTATATGGTCTGATGAAGCCAAGTTCAATGAAAGTGGAATAACCAACAGGAGAAATCGACATTTTTGGGCCACAGAAAATCCACATTTCATTGAGGTTATTGATTTCCAAAATAAATTCAGCGTGAACGTTTTTGCAATTTTAATGAATGATTTGTTGGCTTATCACATTTATGAGGAAAATCTTAATGGACAAAGATACCTGGAAATTTGAGAGGAACATTAGCGAATTTTCTAGATGGATTACCCCTTAACATTCTGAGGGATTGCTATTACCAAATGGATGGTGCACCAGCACATAAAACACCAGCTGTAGATCGGCAGCTAACAGACATCTTCGGGAATAGATGGTGGGGTAATCAAGGACCAAATTTATGGCCTCCGAGTCCTCCGGACCTGACGCCCTTTGATTTTTATTTATGGCGCAAAATCAAGAGTGAAGTGTATCTTATTCCTGTAAGAAGTAAAGAAGAGTTACTAGAGCGCATTCATAATGCTTTTCATAATATTGATCCTGAGGAAACTAGGAGGCCAACTCATCATGTTCGTATACGAGCTGTCAAGTATATCGAGCAAAATGGGGCCCATATTGAACATTTATTCAGATCGTAAATTAGTTTTCTCCTATGATGTTTGCTATCATTTATTCGTATTAATGTAATTATCTTCGATGATTGGTTTTCGCTTAGTTCCTACAATTTTTATTCATCCGAATTGTAGAAAATTGCTTCTAATGCGAAATTTTATTTTACTCATAGACGGTAAATTTGGAAATTGGTTATTGAATTGCCTGCAATTTCTGCCCAATACTTTTGACATTCTAAAATGAATTAAAGAAAGATTAAATATATTTTCGTTTGAATAACCAGTGGTTATTCCAAATGTGTTGTATTTTTTGGATATTTTCAATCTGAAATAACGACAATTCTTGTTGAAATATCAAATTCGAATGAACGAAGTGACAAGTACATTAATTTTAGGCAACTGTCAGGTGAGCGTAGCCAGTTCAGCTGCTTGATTCAAATATTTCAAAGCATTCTCTGTTAGTTCTTGCAAAATCATCAAAATTCAATATATTCCCAAATTATTTCGGAACTATAAGAGATGGGTATAGTACATGCTGATACAATTCCATCTGAAATTTGACTCTTCATCTGATGCCGATATAAAATTGGCACGTGCCATTTGAAAAATTGAGCTATTGCTGTTTGAAAAGGCCAAATTGAAAAAATCATACTAATCAACGCAATAAACATTTGACATGTGTAAACTGCTTAAAAATTCTTTGATCCTTCTTCTATCGACTCAAGCAAAATTGTGTCTGTAGTGCAAAAGATCTACGAGCTACAATTTTTAAATGTTTCTCAAAAATCGAGTTTATAACAAAAATAATTAAATCTGTCAAAAGTTTTGACAGATAAGTGCCAACAACTTGGGTATTTTATGCCTTGCTCAAATGTCGGTTTTAGATGTATAATAAAAAATTAGATTGCCATTTGAAATAACTTCGAAAATATTTCACTTCGATTGAAATCGCTAGTTATGGCCGCGTATAAAATTTCAGCTTGATATTGTAATATATATATATATATATATATATATATATATATATATATATCATATATATATATATATATATATATATATATATATATATATATATATATATATATATATATATATATATATATATATATATATATATATATATATATATATATATATATATATATATATATATATATATATATATATATATATATATGTATGTATATAATATATTAAACCTATTAAATTTCAATATGAAATATTTTTGTTTTCAGGATGAATATTTGGCAAGGAGAATTTCCCAAATTAAACACTGCTGAAGATGGTTTTATAGACACCGCACCAGTGGATCATTTTCCACCAAATAAATTCGGGCTTTATAATATGGCTGGAAATGTTTGGGAATGGACTGAAGATAACTGGCTTAATGATCCTGTAAGTTCGTCTACAATTGGGAAAATAATGTTACATTAATTTTCAGCAAAAGCAGAATCTTATTTGACCTACCCTTTTGTTCTAATCACTTCCTCAAGAATGTTTTTCTTAATGTGATCATATTGTAAATATTATTGACCTGAGCTGTTGTTGTCCTTGACTCTGAAAATAGTAAGGATCATCATTCATTCAAAAAAAAAATATTGAATTCGGCAATTCATCAATATTTTTCATCCTCTTTAAAGTAATTCCTCTTAGGTATAACATATTTGTGCCGATTGAGAGCGATTTTTCCTTCTTCTTCTTCCAACTTTATTTTAGGCGAAACCGCCTGTTTATTCTTCGGTCGTTTGTCTGTTACGGAACGTTCAAGTTGTCACTCTACCTTTTTCGTGGTCGTCCCACGCTTCTGCGCCCCAGTGGAGATCTATCACGGGCGATTTTCACTATTCTTCTGTCATCCATTCTGTTTATATGGTCATTCCACTCCTGTTTTCTGTTCAATACCCAGTTGTTAATGTTGTCCACCTTGCACATGTTTCTAATATTCTCACTCCTCTCTCTGTTGAGCAGTGTTTTCCGGCTATCCTGCGGAGTACCTTCATTTCGGTTGTCTCCAGTAGTCGCCTGGTTTTCGTTGTTTCTGGTCTAGTTTCTGCAGTGTATGTCATAATGGGCCTTACAGTTGCTTTGTAGATTCGTGCCTTGGCTTCAATTCCGATATGCTTATTGCGCCATATTGTGTCATTCAGACATCCTGCTACTCTTGTTGCTTTTGTTGCTTGCTCCTTACCTCCGCCTCGACATCTCCGTAGCCGAAATCTCTATGCCGAGATATTTAAATTTCATTTCCTGCTGGATAGATTTACCATCAACCTCAAGCTTGCATCTCAATGGTGTTTTCGATGTAGTCATGCATTTTGTTTTAGAGGCAGAAATTATCATATTAAACGATTTGGCTGTACGGTTGAACTGGTGTAGGAGGCGCTGTAAATCGTCTTCATTTTCTGCAATCAACACAGCGTCATCGGCGTAACACAGGATAGTTATACCTTTGTCCCCCATTTTGTAGCTCCTCATTCCTTACTTTTTTGATTATCTCGTCCATGATGATGTTGAACAGAAGGGGGCTTAACGAATCTCTTTGACGAATACCACTTCTCACTGGTATCTGTGTGGTAAGCTCCCCGTCTAATCTTGCCTGGATCTTGTTCGCAGTATATATATTTTCGATAGTCTTTATTATATTACGTGGGATTTGCCTGTTGTAGAGCAGATGTATAATGTCTGATAATTGGACCCGGTCGAAAGCTTTGAGCAAGTCAACAAAACACATAAATGCTGGCTTATTATATTCTATCGACTTTTCTGTTACTTGTCTTATGACAAATACGGCGTCGGTGCAAGATCTTCCAGATCTGAGTCCTTGTTGTTCATCAGCGAAAGAGGTGAGGCTATTTATTTTGTTTGTTATACACTTCGTAGTAAGTTTCAGCGTGGTGCTCAACAGATTTATTCCTCTATAATTCGAAGGTACTTTCTTGTCTCCTTTCTTAAACATAAGAATAGTAGTGCTTGTACGCCATTCATCTGGGATCCTGTGATGGTAAAGGATTTTTTGAATTAAAATTGTCAACTCTTGAGTAAGACGTTGTCCGCCATACTTGAGTAGTTCGTTGCTAATTCTGTCCTGTCCGGCACTTTTCCTATTCTTTAATTTTTGTAGGCCTAGCTGTACGCCATCCACATTCACCTCAGCATCTTCGCTCACTATTATTTCCGGTCTACTTAGGTCTTCTTCTGTATCCTCTGTCGAATATAGATCAGTTAGGTACTCGATCCAGGTCTCGCTGGTTATATGCTTTGTTTCCAATCTTTGAAACATTTCTGGAATTCATTTTTGGATATAGCTCAAGTTTCATCAGCGATGATATCTCTACCTCCTCAATCGTAGCAGACCGCCATCCTTTCATGGGTTTTTTCAGACAATTTTCAGGGGTAGTTTTCAACCAGCAATGAGTAAGTGCATCTTCAGAAACTTAAATAATAGTCATTTGATAATTTACCATAACAATCTTTTTCCTTGTACGTCTTCATCAGATGTTGACATGCTAAGAAATCTAAAGTGGCCTTCGTTATTATCATCTTCTTGAACTTCCGTGAAGAGCTGGTACTACTTATTAACAAACATGTGAAGTGGCACAGGCAACACTTTAAGTACTCTGTAGCACATTTTATTTCTCACACAAAATTTAATACTAATACTTCAATCCATTGAACCATCAACTATGCAGAATAACAATGGGTTTCCCATATAACCATTTTTCAAACTATTAAGTGATATTTTATACAAAATTAAAATGAGAATAAATGAGATAAAAAACACAAGGTTTAACTTTAATCTACACTTTATTTGAAAAAAATTCGACGACGTTTCGCTGACACAGCAGCTTTATCAAGAATGACAAACATATTGAAGAGTATGGTATTATAAACAAATCGTAGAACAAGTTGGATGAATAACAGGAAAATCCACACCGAGCCATTGTACAGTTAGTATGAAAGGTAATAAAAACTAATTAAACAAGTTAAGTAGGGGTGAATAATTCACATCTACCTGCTCATTCAAAAGCTTGTCCGAATGTTTGTATCTATTTATTTCTAATGCTTCTAGGAGATCTAATTTTGAACTTTTTGATTTTATATGTAATATGTCAAAGTTTTATTGAATGAATGGTTTTCTTTTATTAGGTGGTTTGAATAATTTGAATCAGATTTATTTTTATCGAAGCTACGTTTATGTTCAGATGTTCTTATGCCAAAACTCCTATAGGTCCTACCGTTATAAATTTTATCAGAAGAACCGCAATTGAGTTTATAGATTCCTGATTTACTTGAGTTTTCAACACGTTTTTATTACCTTCCATACTAACTGTACAATGGCTCGGTGTGGATTTTCCTGTTATTCATCCAACTTGTTCTACGATTCGTTTATAATACCATACTCTTCAATCTGTTTGTCATTCTTGATAAAGCTGCTGTGTCAGCGAAACGTCGTCGAACTTTTTCAAATAAAGTGTAGATTAAAGTTAAACCTTGTTTTTTTTATCTCATTTATATCATGGATCTACATCAAGTAACGGCCTCCACAATTCAAATGTTAAAATGAGAATTTTAACCTTCTTTTACCCGTAAATCAAACAATGGAGAGAAGAAAATATTTCAAAGAATGAATGTTTTTTAATATCCACAAAATGAGTGTTAACACAAAAATGTTCACATTATGTATGATCACAAAAAATGTATACTGCATCAGTGGGAAGGTCATCGATGTAAGTTATTGTTAAAACTCCTTGCATCAGGTTTTTCCAAAAACTGTGAGATGTGAACGAGATCTCTATGTTTGGCGGCTTTAAATAGGGAATAATCGCAAAACCTCTTCAGTTCCACTACTGGCTTCGGAGGTTTATGGTGTCTTCTTTTCGAAGTTGGTTTCTTTAACGTTTTCCTAGGCGGTGTGACCAATAATGGGGAAGCTTTGTACCGGCCCGAAAAGGCTTCATTATGGAAAACCAAATTCGTACAGGTTGCACTTATTTGAAGCACTCTTATTGGTCTGTCGGGGAAAGGACACGCCTTTTTCATGTAAATGGACGACAGATGTTCGTTCCAATTTTAGCAAATCTCCAGTTCCTGGCCACAACCACTACTTGGAAAGTAGTCCTCATTTCCAATTTTTCTTTATTACGAGATTGGGCTCCTTTTGCTACAGAATGCTATATATAGAAAACCAGCTGAAGAGTTGAAACAACAAGAATGTTGAAACTGATGAAGTTAAGTTGACGCCTGTAATCACGTCATTCGTAGTGATGTTTGGGTATGGTAAATTCTTTTGGAAGTCCATGGTTACAGCTTCAACAGATGTCGACTTCAAAGCCTTCTTTCGGCAATTTCTCTTCAATTCATATAAACGTTCACTTTTCTTTAGGTGTAATTCCTTTCTTGCAACTTCAGAGACAATTGAGGGCATGATCTGGATGGGTCATTTGCTATCAACATGGAAATCTCAGACGTAAGAAAGTCACGCGTGCTGCAAGTATCCTCACGAGGATAGACGAAGGAGAAGTTGAACTCATTTTCAAAATATTCACGAATAGATTAATACGATACTCTATTTTCTGAATACTGATCTGTGCACATTTTGTACAGCTTTGTAATTTTCTTCAGGAGTGGTGTGATTTTCTCCCCTTCAGTGACTGCAAAACTGTGAATTTTTCCCTTAGTGTCTTCTGACAGTCTGTGAGCTCTGTTTGAATGCTTGCCGCGCTGATCCATAGGTGTTTATCCCGTTTCAACGAGAGATTTTCAATTATCCCTCACATTGTCTTCCGAGATACCATGCATGCTCATAAACGCTTTCAAGCACACTTTTACATCACGGGCAACACGGTTAGTATAAGAACTCGGCGGGCAAAGGAAGCTGTGTTAAACCTAGTGTGATCCTCATTTCTTTCTCCGTTTCATCGGCAACACACAAATGAGACCGTCTAAATAATTTATTGACATCCCCCAGCGCATTGAATTCTCGATTGATTCTCTTGCGGTGATCTTCGGCAACTGCTTCAAAACAGCGAAGCTTCTAGCAACAAAAATTACATATTTTATTCTACCTGTTTTCTTTCGCTTCTTGCTGGTTGAATGCTTCTTTTCATCGCCACTATCACTCAGCTTTGAATGCATTAAATGTGAAACACAATTTCTAGGTTGCAGGCACAAAACACTGTAAAACACATAAGCAGATAACATAAGATAAGGAGTAGCGCACGCCGCTGCATTGGGTGGGGGTGGGTATTTAAACTGCAATGACGGGGTTCTTCCAAACACGCGCTGCCGATGGCGGGGTTTTTCCTCGGTACAGCTAATATTTAACCCACTTTTCCGCTGAGATTACGGGGTTATTCCCCAAATTTGAGTGTTTAATAATAATAATAATAGGGGCTCAGGAACATTGTTTCTGAGTACGGGCTTAGCGAACCCGAGGTACCCAAGCTGAACCTGGCAGTAGGTATAAAATGCAACTTATCCAATGATGTACAATCTAAGGAATAAACGGGTGAATCGACATTGTACCACCATAACCTCTCGTCGCGTTCAAGATTTAGGAAGTGGGTCTTGTTCGGAAAGTGAGTCACAGTCTCCCTCGGTTAGCGAAGGAAGCAGCGTGATACCGAGTAGGGATACTGCAACACAAAACCAAGTGGAAAACAATATCAATACCTCCCAACCGACTCTTGATGTTTCAACGGCGGCGCAAGCCATTATGCCTACGACCACGAGAGCCGGACTCCCTAGGAAACGCATGAAGTGGACCCCAGAAATGAATGCCTTCATTATGCGTTCCTATTACAAGATTACGAACTTGGAATCAGAAATGACAGCTTACAGATACGCGTTACATCTTGCGTTCATAGAAAAATATTCTGAATTACAGCACATATCCGAGCAGAGAATTTAGGATCAACGAAGAACAATCGTCAAAAACAGGCTACTTTCGTCAGAAACGCTGCAAAGCTTACGAGAAGAGGTCATAATGGAACTCAGAGGCGAAAATGATACTCATAACGCTATACCTGCTGGAGTCAATGAAAGTGTTACAGATAACATCGAAGCCACAGAAACGAATATTAACATGGAACGCCCTCCTGAGCCGAATCAGCAGAACGAATATATGTATTTAGCAAGATCAGAACTCAACAGAGCAATAACTGAATTCAGTGGTAGTAATCCAACTAAAAGACCTAAACTGACCAAACTCAAGACGAACAAGAACACCAATATCATCCTAGCAGGCGTAAACTCAGTGTTTGAAGAATATACCGACCAGAACACCTTGGAGAAGATTCACACTTTGATTTACTGTGGAGCAGTAGCGGTTCTTCGACTTCACAAACAACAAATCTCCACAACTCTGATTCAAGCTGACCCAAAAAGCATCAGAAAACCACCATGGCAAAAACGACTGGAGAAGGATATTGATAATATTAGAGCAGAAATCGGTCGCCTCACAGAATTCCTGAGAAACAGAAACCCTCAAGGCGCTTGAAATCTCATATACGCAAAATTTATAGGAAAATTAGTACGAACACAAAACACCCTGATCACAAACAACACATCGACGTGTATATGGACACTTTGAAACAGAAACTCCAAGCAAAAGCAAAGAGGCTTTCAAGATACGTCAAGTGTACTGAAAGGAAACACCAAAACCAAAGGTTCCTCCAAAACGCAGCCAATTTTCATAAGGGAAATAACAAAACTGCGACCAACAATAACAGAGAAGTACCTGACGCACAGTGCTTGACCGACTATTGGTCATCACTATGGTCGAACCCCAAAGAACACAATAGAGATGCGGAATGGATCTCGAATGAAAAGGAACGCCTCGATATCAGACATATGGACTTCGATGGAATAACGGAGGAAGAAATCACAACAGTAGTTCGAGCGACCAACAATTGGAAGGCCACAGGTATAGATAATATCCACAACTACTGGTACAAGAACTTTGATAAGCTCCATGGAGCCCTAGCGACACAGCTCACGTATGTTCTTCAACATCCCAAGAAAACACCCACTTTCCTAACGCAAGGCTTAACATATATGCTACCTAAGAGCGATAGAACACAGGATCCGTCTCAATATAGGTCAATCACATGCCTGCCAACACTCTACAAAATACTCACCTCATGCATATCCAATCGAATATACCAACACCTTGACGACAACAATATATTAGCTGAGGAGCAGAAAGGATGCAGAAAGAAACACCACGGGTGCAAGGAACAACTCATCATCGATTCTGTGATAATGAAACAGGCACACGTAGGGCATCGGAATGTTCATTCAGCTTTTCTCAATTATCTGAAGGCATTCGATAGTACCGCCCATTCTTGGCTTGTTGAAGTATTGCAGATATACAAAATTCACCCAGCCCTGGTAGAGTTCTTAAAGACAACAATGACACACTGGCGCACGTCTCTGCAGGTCAACATGAACAATAAATCAATAAAAACCGACGAGATACCCATACGTCGTGGAAGTTTTCAAGGAGACTCTTTGAGTCCACTATGGTTCTGTTTAGCAATGAACCCATTGTCCTCAATGCTCAATAGAACAGGATACGGATTTACGATAAAAGCAGAAAGGAATTATCATGCAATCTCCCACCTGCTGTATATGGATGACATCAAATTATATGCTTCGAACAAGAAGCAATTGGATGATTTGCTGAAAACTGCCAGTGAGTTCTCGGCAGATGTTCATATGAAATTCGGGATTGAAAAATGTAAGACCCTGAACATTCAAAGAGGGAAAGTCATAGATGGTGAAACACAACTTCCAAACGGTGATATTATACAGTGCATGAGAGATGGCGAAACATACAAATATCTGGGATACCAACAAGCCAGATTGTTAGACCAAAAACAATCAAAGGAGAAGATTCGTTCAGAATACAGTCAGCGTCTGAAGTCTGTGCTGAAATCGATGTTGAACTCGGGGAATCTAATCAAGGCTATTAACACCTACGCCATTCCAGTGTTGCTTTACTCATTTGGAATAATCAGATGGACTAAGACAGAGCTGCATGATATTCAAAGGCAGACCCGAACGATGCTGACAAAGTACAACAATCATCATCCAAAATCGTCTGTGATACGAACAACTTTGAAGCGGAAAGAAGGAGGACGCGGATTAATAGATGTTGTCAATTTACACACCGAACAGATAAGAAATCTCAGAGAATTCTTCTCAGCAAAAGCTCTCACTTCTGACCTCCATAGAGTGGTATCGTTGGCTGATAAGGGGTATACACCTCTGAATCTTGCTACCAGAGATGACCTGCTGAATCTACCGTTCCTATCAGATACTGAAAAACAAGAGCAATGGTCAAGAAAAGAATTGCACCATGAGATCAATCAACAACACATCGACAAAGAAGCCTCCAACAAATGGTTGATGAAAGGAAAATTATTCGCAGAAACAGAGGGATTCCTTATGGCCATCCAAGACCAAGTGATCGCTACAAACAATTACAAAAAATTTATAATGAAGGACGGAACATTACAAACAGATAAGTGCAGAAAATTCCATATAAGATCGGAGACTATACAGCATATTACGTCCGGATGCGAACAACTGGCCAATACGGAGTATCTTCACTGGCATAATCAAGTGTGCAACATTATCCACCAGAAACTTGCACACAAGTACGGACTGCTGAACACCTTCCAGCCATATTACAAGTATCAGCCGGCGCCCGTATTGGAAAATGACTCTATCAGATTATACTACGATAGGCCTGTTATCACTGACAGAATGGTGACGAATAATAGGCCGGACTTGGTGGTGTATGATAAGAGAGCCAGAACAGCAATGCTGGTGGATGTCGCCATACCGAATAATAACGTGCTGAACAAGTTCCAGGAGAAAAAGTCCAAATACACAGACCTTGCTATTGAGATCAAGCAGATGTGGCACCTCGATATAATAGAGATTGTTCCTGTCATCGTATCCTCGACTGGTTTAATACCCAAAACTTTGCATGATAGCCTTAAGAAATTAGAATTGCATAAGAATACGTATATAGAAATGCAAAAAGCTGTAATTCTTAATACATGTAGGATAGTTAGGAAATTTATGTCAAGTATATTGTAACCGAGCCTATTCCCTTTGATTGCTAAATCTGGGAAAGGTAAATTATATCCAGCTACTAGCTGAGATAGTGCATAAGTCCACGATAATAAATGATAATAATGAATTTATTGCACGAAGTACAAAAGGAAAGTATTCGCATAATCGCTCTTCCATGCTCCCTAGCTTAAAAAATGTATTACCAAGTATTTTAAACATTAAACTCACAAATATATCATCAATATTGATCAGAGCCGTTGTCGTACTGTGTCCAAGTCTAAAACCCGATTGTACACTTGGGATAATGTTACAGACCTGTAGATATTCAGACACCATACCACACACCACTTTTTCTAATATTTTTGACATGATTAGAAGGATGTTTCATCGGATTTTACTACTAAAAGTCCTATAGAATCCACTTCGAACCAGATTTACTCCAAAATTCCGACGACGGAGTTTTCCTTGGACTCTCCATTTATCGAAAATGAAGAAAAATTACTGATTGGATAGTGTCAACATGTGATAGGAACATGTATATTAATATAATAAACAAAACAATCGAAAATTAGATTGATGTAGTATGTCAAATTTCACTTCTTTTTAACACTCAGTAAAACCGCCTATCGAAACAAAAGGGATTGTCCCAAGCCTTACAACATGTTCCTTACTAAACAGAAATGGGCCTCTCATGCGTATACGCCTGTGTAATTATTTTTTCTTCGCGCCTTTGAAGGAAACGATTAAGTTGAGAGTTCACTGGCAATTCTAATTTTTTTATGAACAATGAATATTGATTTTTCCAATTATATAAAAAATAGTTCCGAAAATTGTGTCCAAATAATTTTTTTATTACAGGAATCCAAAGTGAAAAAAGGAGGATCATATTTATGCCACAAATCATACTGTTATAGATACAGATGTGCTGCTAGGTCCTTCAATACCAAAGATAGTTCATCTAGCAATTTAGGTTTTCGATGTGCTGCTGATGTAAAATGAACAACTTATGTAAAAATAGTACAAAATATTAAGCATTTTCGAGAAAGATTTCTATTCCATTAAACATTGAGCATCTATCTGAGTTTTTTTTATTAAAATGCAGCATTCGGTTATACAGGGTGCTTCAACGAAAACTAAACAGAGGCTATATCTACCAAGATATTCATTTCTGATCAAAACGCAAAAACAGGTCAATTTTTGTTTCAAGAGGGACATCTTTTGAGGTACAATACTTGCCTGAAATATCAATCCCCTAAGCGGGGGTTGCAATCCCTGAACATTTTGAATAGGGAAGATGGGTCGAGTGATGACTCAAAAGAAAGGTGGTATCTTTGTCTACATCGCCTTGAACGAATTTCCATTTTTAATTGAAAACTGCGAAAGATACAGGGTGAGCAACTGAAAGATAGGGAAGACTATTTCCCTGAGACTATTCAAGTTTCAGTGAAGTAAAATGGAACAGATCCATGCTGATCAATGGAAGTCATCATCAAGTACCATCCTCATCTCGAATTTCAACCCCTAGAGCAGGGGTGACCACCCTTGAAAATTTGGAAGAGGGTAGATGGGTCGAGTGATAACTCGAAAGAAAAGTATTATCTTTGTCTGCATTCCCGTGAAAGAATTTTCATTTTTGATTGAAAACTGTAGAAGATCCAGAGTGAGCCACTAAAAAATAGAGAAAACTATCGCCCCCAAGACGATTTAGTGCGAAAAACTGGAATAGATTCATTTAGATCAAAGATGACAGCCTTTGATCTGGAATGAGTCTGTTCCATTTTTTTGCACTAATACTTGAATAACTCAGGGCGATAGATAGTATCCTCTATTTTTCAGTAGCTCACTCTGTATCTTCTACAGTTTTCAATCCGAAAAATTGTAGCTATTTTATAAAACAGAATCACAGAATGAGTGCTTAAATAAAAAACGTGCAAATAAAATTATTTCAATCAAACTAAAATGTCAATAAGTTATGAAAATTAATAGGCAGTTCGATCAAATATTCATTGCAGAACAAGAAAAATACTCACCCTTTTTTTAAAGGGCACTAAATACACTAAACGGTACTTTAGCAATATCAAAAGATATCTATACTTTATTAGATAAATTGCAATACGATAATCACGCCTGAACGTCCGCCAGGAAAAAAGTCTTCATGATAAATCTCACGGTGGCTATCAATCGTCAATCATTCTCGCATGGCTATGAATATCGTCGTATTGCAAATGCAGTGGCGTGACTAGAAGTTACTCTTAGATTCAAAGAGTGGAACGAGAATTAAAAACTTTATTCTAAAAAAAAAGTTACATAAACTATGTGAATATTAACGGGAAGCGTTAATGAACTATGATGGTCATAGGAAATGAATGAACAATAACGAGAATTGGCTCGTTATAACTTTTAAGGGCGTCTCTAGAGAAGTATAACCTTATAAAGGGTAGAGCTAAGCTGTTTTCAATAAGGTAATTACAACCTTAAAAACTTGTAATTCTTGTTCATAAAGTGTTCTCCAATGAAATCTTCAAGTTATTAACTTCATTATCTGTTATTGAATTACCTTGTTAATAAATACAGGGTGCTTCAACGATCCCTTTTATTGATGAATCTGGGAAAGGTAAATTATATCCAGCTAACAGCTTTTTTTTGTCTTTAACAATTGACCGTGTTATCTTGCATCAGTTCTAGACTACCGATTTGTCTTGGTTTTTATTGAACAGATCACGAAGTGAGTTGTTTTTTTTTATTTGTAAGGCTGATTGTTTTAAAATCTTTTAGCATACCCTTGAGATGAAAACTTGGAGCCACTACCGTACCCTTTTGGTGAATACTTGAGAAGAAATTATCGTACCCTTGTGGTGAATACTTGAGGAGAAGTTATCGTACCCTTTGGGTGAATACGTTGCTGTTTGAGAAACTACCGTACCCTTGGTGTGAATACTTCACCATAAGTGAAATTACCGTACCCTTGGGGTGAATACCGATCCATTAAGAGTGCCAGCTCCTGTCAAGACAATAGGGGATACTGAAGATAAGTTTTCTCAAAATAAAGATTCAAGCAATCAATTGTAAAAATTTTTTGTGTGCAACACTACTCTAAATTTTTATTTATGCATTAAATTCTCAATTTTAATGGTTTTTTTTCTGTCAAGTGAAGCTTGGAAGGCTCTCATAAGTAACTTTTTGTAAATTGAAAAAAGAGGAGAAAACATAATAATCACTGTTACTGGTTAGCAGCACTTAAAGAACATACCTACGCCCTAAGACTCTGACTGAGCTATTGTTTAAGTGACCACAGACTCCTTCAACATCAGAGGAATTGAGTTTTCAATTAGGTTACAAAGTTAAACTGCCTATAACAAAAAATCCCCATACTTTCGTAACTAACACAAAGCATTCAATAACATTAGATAATATCAAAATTCTTCATAATTGTGACAAAGGAAAGAAAATGAATGTTGAAATGTTTGGAAATTAATATATTTTGTGAAAACCTAAGTGAAATCATCCTTTAATAGCCAGCTAGACATTAATACCTCTCCACTTGAAAATCAATTGACGGTCGAGCCGGTCGCGTGTCTAAAAATAAAACTGCGGAAAGTATAAAATATATTTTATTTCATCTTCGTTGAAAATGAATAAAATAAATAAACCATCAATATTACTCATTATAACAGCAATGTGGTCTTCCCATCTTACTCTATTAACGTGAGCGAAGCTGCGGACCTAAGCTAGTTATCTCTGAAATACAGGGTGTTACATAATAGTATGTCACAACTTGAGGGGGTAAATCTACGTGCAATTCTTAGAAAAAAAATTCATATAAACATAGGTCCGCAAAAGCTTCGTTACGGAGCTACAGGGTGTTGAAATTTCTGGAAAAAATTGTTTTTTTCATCAAAACTCCTGCAGTTTTTGAGATATTCAGCCCAAATTTGGAATGCAAGCTATTTTTACAGCCTCCATCATTACACGTCCTAAATTTTACCTAGAATCTACAAGGTGTTTTCCTTTCCGCAGCCATGTCTTATTTTGCCCTTTCAAACTTGTTTGCAGTACGCCACTGATCGCGTACAATCAAGTTTCGTCATCTTCGTCCAATTTAGAAACTTTTTTGACACCTGTAATTTTTTTGTATCTCCAACCGTTCTCGAGCAAAAAATTATTGAACGATTGTATGCATTCGCTGAATTGAAAGCACTTCTAATTAAAAAAATGACTAGTAGGCTTTGATTTTTTTCATTCATTTATTTATTTTGACAGTTGCTAAAGTTGAACCAGTGTCTGCTCGAATTGTTTATTAAATTAACGATTAGTTTTAAGACTTTTGAAGTTATTGCTGTAAGAAGAAATGGCTAATTTTACTAACGCCGAATTGGCTGATATCCATTACATGTATGGTCTGGCTGACGGAAACACAATAGAAGTTAGGCGATTATATCAGGTGGGCTTTCCAAATCAAGTAACACCAGACAGGCGAACATTTTCAAATATTCACGGAAGGTTGAGGGAAACTGGTACTTTTACTGCAAATAATTATTTAAAAGGTGCAACTCAAACTATAAGAACTCCAGATATTGAGGAAGCAGTTTTGAATTGTATTGATCTGAATCCCCATGTGAGTACAAGAAAAATTGGAAATCGGTTGAATATTTCACATGTTCTAGTTCAACTTTTATTGTACCCGTTTCATATGTCAAACTCTTCCTCGAGATTTTCCTTCAAGACTGAATTTCTGCCGATGGTTTTAGATAAATTTAGGAAAATGCTCATTTTGATAGTGAAGTAATGTTCACAGGCGAAGCTAACTTTCGGAGAACTGCTATCACAAATTTTCACAATAATCATTATTGGGCTGAGGAAAACCCTCATTTGATTGAAGAATCTCATCATCAAGAACAATTTTCACTAAATGTCTGGGTCGGAATAAATAACAGACTAAACGTTCCTAACAGACTTTGGTCCCGCAATTTCTTGAGGAGGAGTTACCTTTATTGCTCGATGATGTGCCACTTTTAGTGAGAAACATAATGTGGTTCATGCATGACGGCGCACCAGCACATTTTAGTGGAGAAGCTAGGAAATTCTTGAATAATACATTAAACAACCGATGAATAGGTCGGGGTTGGCCAGAATCATGGCCTCCTAGGTCCCCAGACTTAAATAGTTTAGACTTTTTCTTATGGGGATATCTCAAAAGTTTAGTTTATACCACTTAAGTGAACACTGTAGAAAAATTGAGACATCGAATAACAACCTCTTGTGACACGATAAGAAATACCCCAGGAATATTTCAAAGAGTGCGTGATAATATGCGAAGAAGGACAGAGGCTTGTATTCTTGCAGGTGGAAGATACGTCCAGCAATTTATTTAGTTTTTAATTGTTCTTTTTTCAGTTTGATATTGAATAAGTATAAGTAGAGTCTCAGAAGACGAGCTATCAAAATAAAAGCAAATTTTGGGCATACCTATCAAGTATTTCTATTATATTTTTTTATTTAGCGAATAACATACAATTCAAAATCAATCATTTTTCACTCGAAAACTGTTGGAGATATGAAAAGATTACAAGTGTTAAAAAAGTTTCTAAATTTAACGAAGATGACGAAAATTGATTGTACGCTGATCAATGGCGTACTGAAAAAAGTTTGAAAGGGCAAAAGGAAACATGGCCTCGGAAAAGAAAGCACCTTGTGAATTTCAGTTAAAATCTAGGACATGTAATGATGGAGGCTGTAAAAAATAGCTTGCATTCCAAATTTGGGCTGAATATCTCAAAAATAGTAGTTTTGCAGAAGAAAACATTTTTTTTCCGACTATTTCAACACCCTGTAGTTCCGTAACGAAGCTTCTGCGGACCTATGTTTATATAATCTTTTTTTCTTAAAATTGCAGGTAGATTTACCCCCTCAAGTTGTGACATACTATTATGTAACACGTTGTATAATTCCTGAATCAGTAAATCGTTAATTTATGAAAATTATGAACATTCAAATACGCAATGTCAATATTTTCGTTTCAAAAATAATAGGCAGGACTTTTATTGGGAAGTTTAATGGAAATAATAAAATAAGGAACAATTATCTCTTTTATTATCACTGGAATGTAAAAATATAAACTTGTGCATTTTATTCAAAAATTTTTCAATAAACAACAGATATTTATACGCAAAAATTTGAAGAAACTCCCAAACTTTCATAACAAAATTCTTTCAAGTAGTAACCTATAACCAAGTCTTAAATAAGCATTTGTCCATCAAATAATATAATTCTCTGCCAATATCACTTTGGACAGAATCTAATCTCTTATATTTCAAAACGAAAACTGGATTATTAGGTCAACCCCTTGATACATTTATCTTTAACAAAATAATATTTTAAATCTTGTCCATTTAAAATAGTTAAAAAGGGTTCACAGATGAATCACAGCACAATTTTTACAAATTTTCATCCATAACCTGACTTCTGAAAGTTCTTACTTCCAAATTTGATTGATACAGGTTCAAAAAACTATGCAATATTCTCTATGCAAACATGAATTAATTCACCAGGGATTGACCTCAAATGTTTGAAGAAGTTTTTGAGTTTAGACAACTAACCTCAAGCGGACAAATATACATGGAAGCTTAGAAAAATATATTTGAAATAAAAGATATAGAAATTTGCAAACCAAAACCAATTTCATTGTTGAGTTTTTAAAAACACAGTTCACTTAAAGAGAACGAAAAATAAACGAATATAAAGTCCTGAACCTTTACTTGTAGTGGAATAATTGAAGATTTATTCAAATTAAAAACGTTGAGCAATCTACTAATTCACTGAGAGAAAATTAACTTTTCCTTCAATTGGACATGAATTTGAATTTCTTGGATATAAGAAATATATTTTTATTGCTTTAAAAGTTCAAAATATATATTCAAAAACATCAACATAGAATTATGAAACATCTTTCAATAATTATAAATTATTCTTCTTGTCCTTTTACTTAATTTAATAGATTAATTGAATTATTCTTAGTTCATTGTTTTACTTGTTAGAAAGAACATTTCTCCAACAAATCTTCCTATTAATCTATGTAGTATAATTCGTAAAAAATATGGAATCTATTAGATAACCTTATTAACCCGTTCTTGCCCGGTGTTCCGATATTGGACTTGCTATAATACTACCCCTTCCACATCGCAAATTCATGTTTATTCCTGTCTTTCGACAATCAAAGCACTCGGTGAGTTTATCGCAAAGAGGTGTGACGTGTATAATCTACTAGTTGAATTTGGTTACTTCTGACAACTCTATTTTGATCCTTACCCATCGGCTATTTGATGGCGTCTAAAAAGTAAGTGATGAATTCTTTATCTAAAATTTATTTTGATTTCTTTTGTATATTTCATGATGAACTGAAATATAATGTTGGATACCTTTTTTATTAATAATTTCTTAACAGAAGACGCCTCTGTATAGTTTTGTTTGTTACTTTATTGGAAACATGGGGATACGTAAAGTTTTTGCCTTTTTCCAGATTTATATAACACAAGAACTAATTGATTTAGTTTCAAATTGATATTTTTGGCAAGCGGATGTTTTTATCACGTCACCAAACTATGGTTATATTTCTGCAGAAAATTCAGATGAGGAGTCTTCTTCATCGAATATGAATCACCTTAGTGGACCACAAATGCAATCTGAAGCATGTGCAAAAATAAGAACTGATGGAATAGAGTACTTTGGGAAAGACGAGAAGGAACCTGAACCTTCACCATCAAATGACAGAGGCTATACAATGGATGAAACTGATGATGATATTCCAATCCCTCGGAAGGTGGATTTGGTTCCATCATTTCCACCGTTTATGGTTGCACATGAAATTCTAGATCTTGTTATGTGTTTCGAATCTTTTTTGTGAAATTTGCAATGTTTTACTCTGATGTTCACTCATTATGCACGACAGAAAGGGGATTGTAGTTTCCTAATTGAAATGGGAGAGTTGAAAAGTTCTGTGGCAATTTTGTACTCGTCTGGACATCTTCAAGTAGCAAGATGGAGTATGCTATGGGAAGTTGACACAGATACCTATAATCCCAGTGTTGCCAATTGCATACGAAGTAATAGATTTCATACAATAAAAAATACGTGCATTGTTCAGACAATAATAATTCAGATTCGAACAATAAGTTCTTTAAAATAACTTTCACTTTTCGATAAGCTAAATCAACTTTTTCTCGCATTTGCTCACTTAAATGAAAAATTATGCATTGATGATAGTATGGTCCCCTACTTTGGTAGGCATGGAGCAAATTTTCATAAAGGGCAAATCTATAAGATATGGATACTAGATATGGTCTTTATGTGAACCATCTGGGTATCTCATACAGTTTGAGCCCTACCAAGGTGAACAGCTGAATCGACCTTACATGGAACTAGGATTATATTGTCATGAAATTCACGGAAAAATTACCGAAGAACTACATGGTGGCAGATATTTTTCTTCGTGGAAACTCGTCCGTTTATTAACAGAAAAAAAGAATGGTTACTCAGTTACCATCAAATCGAACAGAATCCATTCTTAAAACTATGCTACATATATTAGTTCCCAAATAACCACCACATCTTAGAATGATGATCGGCAAGTTTTGATGGTAAGTAGTTGAAATCCAGTTAAGCCAATTGGGCAAGTAAACAGATGGGTATCGAGTGAAAAAAAGGTTCCCGTGACTCAGCTCTATGTGATTGAGCAATATGATAAAAATATGGATGGCAAAAAAAAACAACGAAAATGTGAAATAAACTTACATGACAACTGTTCAAAACCTTATCATGTTCGTTCTCAAATATAAAACGCATCATATTGTGAATTGTGTTCAAGTAAAATTCTACCCTGCGAAAATGTTTACTCTTCCCATTCATTCCTGGTGTTCCAAAATTGGAACATTTTTTTCTTCCCTGAATGTGGTGTATTCTCCAAGAATTTCTCGAAACTCGGTCTTGAGAGGTACAACTAATTCACCAAAACTCGAGCAGAAACGGGTTAAGGGGGGAAACCAGTTTAGACCGATCAAAAATCGAATTTGTCTTTATTGTCAAAATTTGGATGCAAAATTCCTATTATTCCTAATGCTATGAGGACTTAATTGACCGCCCGTCGTTCCGCAGTCGGAGCGTGCTGTAGTTAAAACGGGGCGGTCGCTCAGGGGCCCTTTTTAGATTACCTGCCTCGATACAGCTGTACTAAGGAATAATAGAGAGAGGGGCATTTCGGGACGATTTGCTGATGACATGTTTAGGCGGTTATACGCAGAACGCGAATGAAAGTTTCAATTCGACCGTTTGGCGATTTGCTCTTAGCTGCTGCATTATTAAATGAAGGAAATTCTTCTTCTTATGGTGATGAACGAATTGACAACTCCTAGTTGTCTCGCAGAGCTTTAATTTTGCCGAAAACATGGATATTCAGCGCGTGATGAGACAGAATAGGCGCAGCTTCATGACGCGTTGAACGCGTTTTTCCCAACTTGTGGGCATTCTAGCTTGCAAAGTTATTGACAATCGTTCTGAAATTTGGTGTGAACATTCTTTATTCAATTCAAATCTAGATGAACCTAGATCTGGGATTATATGATTATTAAAAGAATGTTTTTATATGCAAAAAATATGGTATAAAAGAAAACATTGTCTTTAAACACCTGAAAAATGCAATTTTCCATTTTTTCACACAATCAGTTTCATATTCATAGTCGTATATGTGTTGCTAACGAAAATAAAATTGTAACGATTACAGATGAAAATTGCTACCACAGGAATGCCCACTAGCAAAATACTCCAATGGCAAAAGTCATTGGACAGCACGACCAAACGACACTGTTTCCGGCAAAATTAATTGAAAAAATTCGTAAGTCTACTTCCTTTCCTATGTAAAAAATTCACCTAAAACGACAGAATCTAACCTAACCTTAACCGGTCTCCCCTTAAGGCATCTTAGTAAAATTGATATATGAACATATTGGAAAAAACATGTTGAAATTATTGAATTGAACATATCCAAAATCAATTGGATTTCTTATTTCTATTTCAATCTGAATGAAACTAATGTAAGGTCTGACCAGTATTTCCTCAATTCATAGAGATAATATATAAATATGAATTGCTTTGTTACACATATACACATATATACCAACACAAAATAAGAAAAATCTAAAACGCCTCAAATAAAAATTACATCTAAACTTCGTTGGCACATTAGATTCAATTATAGTAAAATATTTTTCAAGTTTTGCGTTTCGAATTTGAATAAATCTCCACCTATGCCTGAGTCTATCTCATCATTGATAAATCGCAACTAGAAACACAGATTAAATCCTATTATAGTTTAAACTTATTTTACTACTATTAATACTAGTTAACATTTGTTGAACTATGAAATGGATGTTTTCCTTGAAAAATTTAGGCACTGGTACGAAACGGTAAACTAGATAACCTCCAGCGGCGTAGAAAGAAACACGGAAGCTTAACTTGATGAATTTAGATAGCTTAGACGGAGGTGGAACCTTCAAAATATCGGCGACGAAGGGTTTCTGATCGGTGTTGTATAGTTTGAGAATGCCTGGTAGATGCCCCATGCCGACTACTCCAACTACTTTGCAAGGTTCAGATTTACTGCTTGATGAATCTGAAAATTCATACACTTGGTATATTCGCAAATATTTAGTGAAAAATATTAGTACATTTTGTCAAAAAAGTTCCGGGAATTGGTCAATGTAACCCAAAATATTTATTTTTATCCAAATTTATTGTTTCGCCTTCAAATTAGATTAGGTTAGATCAATACCCTTTCGAAATAATACATTTACGACAACGAAACATACATTTGAATTTGGGAGGCTTTTACTTGGTAAAATTCCATTATCAATAATAAAAACAAGTACTGTGTTTTATGGAATAATATAAAATAATAAAACAATTCGTGAAAATAGTACCAAGAATGATTTAGTATTCACGACTGGCTAATAAAACATTGCAATTTTAAATCTAAATTGTCGGTCAAAATTCATACGAACTAATTGCCAATATCAAAGATACCATTATACCACCTAATTCCAAACTCATTTCTTTCGATGTTAAGAATCTATTTCCCAATATTCCTCCGAAAGATACGTATTACTTAGTTGAAGAATTATTAGGAAAGAATCATGTCAATACGATCATTAAATCAGATATTCTTTCATTATTACAAATTTGTTTAGATCAAATCATCCACTTAGTAAATATTGTTCATACTGGTATCGCTATGTAGACGATATCATTATTTGCTTTACAAGAACAGATAGACAGTTGAAAATTTTCGAAAATCATATAAATTCATTACATACAAAAATTGGATTCACAATCAAAATAGAAAGCAATAATTCAATAAATTTCTTAGACGTAACAATTTCCAATGAAAATGGAAAACATGTTTTCGCTATTTACCATAAGCCGTCACATACAGATATTATAATACATAACTCGTCGTGTCATCCGTATCAACATAAAATGTCAGCATTCAACAGTTCCATTCATAGATTGATTAACATCCCGTTATCACCAGAAAATTTCAACAAAGAATTAAATTTGATTAAACAAATTGCCAAAAATAATGGTTACAATCCTAAACTAATAAATAATATTTTAAATAAAAACAAAGTAGAATCGCATTGAATGAAGTTTACCCTGTCGATAAATTGAAACAAAATTTCAACACCTTAACCTACGTTGGCATTACAAGTGAGAAACTGAAATCACTCTTGAGGAACAATAATTTCAACATAGCTTTCCAAACTAATAATAGTTTAGGCAAATATATAAAAAATAATAAAACCAAATCAGATAAAAACAATAAATCAGGTGTTTATCGATTGAATTGCAATGACTAATAATTTCCACATTGGTAGAACACATAGAAATTTTAATATTAGAATATCGGAACATAAACGCAGTTTTTCAAATAAAAAATCAGATTCAAATTACGCGAATCATCTCCTAGTAAACAGTCACTCTTTCGACCCACAGTTTGAAATTTTGCATACAGATAATAAATATTGGAAGGTAGATCTTTGGGAAACTTTAGAAATCAACAAACACAAACACTCAGGTAGACTCATCAATGAACAAGTCGATTTAAGCCCTTCACCTCTATTGAATCTCTTCGGTGAGCAATCTATTCCTTAATTTTATTGGATATACCTGTCATAAATAACCACTTAAGAAGGAGCAACCCAATAAGGTTTTAATTACTTAGGAACATTTTTATTTATATTCTCATTCTTATTTTCTGTACATTTATTCGTCTGAAGAAGCTACGGTGTAGTGAAACACGTTACGAATCGCAATTATTAAGTTAAATTCCTTAAAACACAATACTTGTTTTTATTAACGAAACATACCTCGAAATGGTAATTTGAGTTTCAGAAAAGAAAAAGTCGACCGGAGCCATATCAGGTGAAAACGGTGGTTGTTTGATGGTATTCGTTGAGTTTTTGGTCAGAAATTAATTCACAATCACAGCCTAGTCGGCTCGGTGGCGTAGAGGATATGATGCTCGTCTCTTGCGCATAGTTACCTGGGTTCTATCCCCACAAAGTCGGTGCGATTTTTCGGATTCTGGGAATCGCATGAGTGTCCATCTTTCGGAGGAGATTTAAAGCTGTCGGTCATGTCTAACAGAGATGTGTTGGACAATAAAGATCCCTCTACTCGGTACGAGAGGGTTCGAAAAAAATTCCCGGGTTAGTGAGGTGACAGAATTCCCCGGCGTGTCATTGGCCGAAAGGCGGAAATAGAGCACGTTAAAGGAATAACAAACAATCACAGCCTTGTAAGATGGTGCATTATCGTGGTGCAAAATTCAACGAAATTGTTCTCTCAAAGGCTGCATAGCGCTCAGGTACTATTCGGACAAATGTCGTATTTTTCGAACGATTGTCAAAATTTTTTCGCAAATTTTTTCAAATTGAACAAGTTCCACGAGGAAATAATATATGGGCGTTGTCAACCCAGATTAATGGGTCCATAATGGTTCTAAAACATCTATAGATCATAATCGGCATCACTTGGAAGTCTGAACCTGGCCAATAGGGCTCTCTCGGTCAAACAGAGATGGAATTTTAGGAAATATCGCAGGTTATGTATTTTTTTATTATCTCCTTAGTCCTTTTCATGACCTTGCTTCCTATGTAAAATCTTTTCTTAGATTTGTTTAGACATATGAGAAGTATGATTGTTGAAATATTTTTCTGCTGGTTTTCTTTTTCCATTGTTACAGATTCCTGTCCCAAACCCCCTTCCTTTCACCCTTGTCTTCGTTTGGAAATCATAGAATGCAAGAGAGAATGAAGTGGCTAAGCAGAAAAATCTTTGGTACTCTTTATGTACACACGACACTAACCCAACATAAACAGACAAGCTATTGCTAGTGCAATAGCGACAGGGAAACGAGTTTTTTCCTCAGGTTTTTTCACTCGTTTATTGAATCATATACAAGATAGTACGGTTTTCCTGTTACATTTTCTGAGCTCACACTTGTGTTTTTCTGACACACATCAAAATTATAGATATAAGCATGTATTGTAAATACAATTAATCAAATTTTGAAAATTCTCTCTATTCAAAAGAATATATATATATATATATATATATATATATATATATATATATATATATATATATATATATATATATATATATAATTCGTTTTTACGGTCTGACCTTCTGCAGGAACACTGAGATTATCAAAGAAAACACTCAACATTATCTTGACTTTTGATCGACTTTGACGTGGTTTTTCGGCCTTGCTGAAGCTTGTTAACTGGTTAACATGTGAAACTCATAAACCCATGTCTCATCACCAGTTACAATGAATGTAAGGTCGGAATGGACTCGTTCTAGCATGAATTCAGCGACCTTTACGCGAAAATTCAAGTCTTCTAGAACTAGTCGAGCGGCAACGCGTTTCATGCTCAAATAATCGTTTAAAATGGAAGAATCGTTTCGTGAGATAAAGAAAGTTCAAAGCCTATCTCTCTCAAAATTAAATGTCAATTTTCAATTATCATTTGTACTGTACCACTCATATATAAGTGTTTTCGATAAAGTCGATTCACCGAAAGCCTTCTCTAACATTTTCAGCAATTCCGTGTATGTCACATTAAAAATGTATAAGTCTATGATCAATATGTTGAAGGATATAATTAGAAATAATCTGGAAAACATTTCATCTTCATTAAAGCGAAATATTCTCTAACCACCCTCGTATTCCAAGGTATAGTAAAATTTGAAATATCAAGAAGTTTTTATATCCACACATAGATTACAGTTTTCATTTTAGGTAGATACAATATCTGTTTTGTTGTTTTTCTTCAACGTTTGAAAAAGTGTTCGAAACATAAACGTTATATATAAATGACGTCATGTGTCAACATCCCGTTATTTGTGTTCTACACTGAAAATCTTTTGATGCAACAACTTCGTTTGCGGCTGAAGGTTTTATATGACCACCTTTTTGGCAATTTGTAGATGCCACGCCAATAGAAATATTCGTCTTTTGAAGCGAATCAATCAGACACCCAATTTTCGACTTCTGCGCAGGAATCAAAGTACGGCGGGTGGGGTAGCAGCTCCCAACCAAGTGGTTTGATTGTATCCTTGAAGTGAGAACCGTCTTACTAAAGTCAGTATCGTCTGTTTTGGGCAGCCGATAAGATATCTGAGCGCAATTGCATTAAGATGCGTCTCAACCAGACCGTTCGTAGATATTACGAACGGCAAGATCACAGTGGACTTCAGACCATGGATTTCCTTAAGTTCAAAGGCCAGGACGGTACATTTCTAAATCTTTTCGGCCTCGGCAGGAAATGATCCGCCAGTATTGTCGTTTATCATGGCAGCATATCTTGTGTAAGACCGGTCTATATGTGATGACTTTAGTGTACTGGTAGAGCTTACACTTCCGATTTTCAAGCAGGCTCTTTGGGATATATTTGTGAGACTATGTCACCGCTTAGCAGATATTCCTGGGTGCTAAATGTAGATATGATACAACTTTTATATATATATATATATATATATATATATATATATATATATATATATATATATATATATATATAGGCGAGGAGTCTACATATATAAACTTGAGACAAGAAGAATTATTCAAAATCCGTAGATCAATGAATAATCCTTCCTAACAAGAGCTAGTTCTCAAATCGCCAGCCATGCACGCAGCCACAATAGTGCAACTAAGCAGGACGCCGTTAAAAATTCCAACACTTGAGGATTTATCCTAGAAAAAGAGGCCAAGAGCACCAAATCCAACGGGTTTATTTCGCCCGTTGATGTGATTCACGGACCGGCAAAAAATGTTCCTCAAATGTTTGAATTTTCAACGTTATCACACCTGTTTGTTATTGGTCGTCCGGTAGGGGGATCATCGTTTCGGTCCATAGTGGGCGACTCTCGTACGTATGTATGAGATACGTCCTTTCTGGAATCGTAAGGGTACCCCGATGTAGCTGGTAAGGGTGCTGAGAAGCAATATGAGACGCTGATGAGGTCTTAATAAGGACGAAACTGCCGCTTCGTTTCTCGGAATCCTGCTTAGATGCACTATTGTGGTTCTTGGGGGCTGCGTGCATGGCAGGCAGATTTGGGAACTAGCTCTTGTCAGGAAGGATTATTCATTGATCTACGGATTTTGAAAAATTCTTCTTGTCTTAAGTTAACATATGTAGACTCTTCGCTAAGTTTATCGCGGAATATATATATATATATATATATATATATATATATATATATATATATATATATATATATATATATATATATATATATATATATATATATATATCATCAAGCACGCCGGGCAATTTCTTGCCAAGGTGTACTCGGATTTATGGTTTCACGCACTCTGGAGTAGGAACCTCCTCACAATCCTCACCGTACCCAGCAGCACCTCCTTTTGAGCGTTCGAGACAATCCCAAATTCTCTGTGTTTTTTAGAGATGATTTTCCACCAAACTTAAGGAATCACTGGCACAGATTCGAGTCGATATACCTCCTTCATTTCGAAAGCCAGATCCTGATATTTCTGGATCTTCTCAGTGTACGCCTTCGTTAAATTATCGTCTACAGGAATCGTCACATCAATAAGAGCTGCTCTATTCTCTTTCTTATAGAATATGACGATATCGGGGCTATTGTGCTGCACTGCACGGTCAGTGATAACAGTGTTTTCCCAGTACATTTTGTAGCCTTCGTTTTCAAGCACTCCCCTAGCTTGATAAAGATGATGCTTAACCTTTTGTTTCAGTAGCCCCAATTTTAGTGCTACTTGTTGGTGGTATATTTTGGCAACAGCGTTATGCCTTTCCAGGTAATGCTTGGGTGCCAGTATGGGAAATGAAGACGTCACGTGTTGGATAGATTCGGTTGCACGAGAGCACTTCCGACAAAGATCCGATGCTATATCCTGTTTGACTATGTGTTTTTTATAGGCTCTGGTCGGCATCACTTGGTCTTGTATGGCTGCCAGGCGTCCCTCCGTCTCCGGGAGAAGATATCCAGCAGTAAGGTAAGTGAGAGACTCCTTTTTATCGACACGTGTGTTCTTAAGTGCATTTGGGTATCTTCCATGTGGGTTCATAGACTCCCACTCATCAGTCAACTCCTCCGTTGTGCGGTTTTTCAGTTGTAGGTCCTCGCTTGCCAGTTGAAGTGGTGAAATGTCGTCCATCTCGCAGATGTACTTGTGGAACCAACCACACAACCCGCATGGACGCTTTTGAGATTTGCCACCCCTCTTCCTCCTTTGTGCCTTGGTAGGTAGAGTCTGTTGACTGATGCGTGAGGATGATGAAATCCATATTTCGTTAGCATGGTTCTAATCTTAGTGTCCATGCTGCGTAGTTCTGTGGAGGACCAGTTCACCACACCGAAAGAATATGACACACTTGGTACAGCCCAGGCGTTTAGTGCCATAAACATCGCCTTCGAGTTGAACTTCGATTGTAACACCAGTTTCACTCGTCCAAACAGAGTTTTTCCTAAAGGCCTCCCTCACCTCAGCCGTCTTGAACTCAAGGACCTGCTGGATGCCAAGGTATTTATACGTCTCTTCAAGTCCCAGAGTCGGAATTGTAGTGCCATTGAAAAGATCCATACCATCATTCCCCTCACCATATTCAAAACAGCGCATTTCTCGACTCCCAGTTCCATGTTTATCGCATCACTGAAGGATGCTACCGTCTCAAGTTGTATTTTCATTTGCTCTTGGCCACTTGCGTATAGCTTGAGGTCATCCATATATAACTGATGACTGACTCGGATGTTCTTATTCCTATCGAGAATGTAAGTATTTCTACTATTATTGAGGAGGTGACTCAGAGGGTTGAGGGCCAAGCAAAACCAGAGTGGGCTGAGGGTGTGTCCCTGAAATATACACCTCTGGATTTTGATTTCACCTGTTCTCACCTCACCCGTACTTGTTTGAAGACACAATGATGTTCGCCAAGTACTCATTAGCTGCTGAAGGAGGTTGACGATTGTTTCGGAGATGCAATACAGTTTCAGCACTTTCAACAACCAAGAGTGGGGCACCGAGTCAAAAGCGTTACGGTGGTCGATCCAGGCCACGGATATATATATATATATATATATATATATATATATATATATATATATATATATATATATATATATATACGGTTGTTTGCAGAAGTGAATTTCACTCGTAAAAATAATACGAGGGAAGTCATTTTTCCTATTAACAATATTTCACATAGTTGCAATACTGAAACGTCGAAATCTATCAACCCTGTACAGAATCTCTATCACTTCATTCAACGTAATCTATTCATAACACTGATCTACAATGGTTTTGTTGCCCTAGATATGAATATGATTTTGGGTCTATTTATGCACACAATTCGTGAAACTATCAATGATTTTGTAGGATTTACTCTGATTTCTTTTTAAATCTTTATTTTCATTTTACATAACAAAAATCGTAAAACAAGAAACAAAATAACAGATATATTTATAATGTCAGTTATGTTTTGAGAAATTCGGATATATCGAAGTAAATAAAGAGGAAAATGTCGAAAATATATTTCATATTTCCATAAAACGCCTTTTATGAGCTTTTCTTCTATAATTTTTCAGGAGACAATCTCTTTTCAAAGACCAGCAGTAATCTGCCATCATGTGACAATTCCATCGACCTTGATACCTTTCTTCCATCACTTTTAGATCTTGATGAAACCGCTCTCCCTGTTCCTCACTATAATTTCCTAAATTATCCGGAAATTTATCTAGATGATTGCGGAGATAGTGTAACTTAATACTCATATTTGCTCCTAAAGTCTGAAAGTTTGTCAGCATATTTTGCACAATTTCTTCATAATTTGCTGCTTTATGGTTACCTAGGAAATTTTCGACAACCAACACAAAACTTTTCCAAGCTTTACTTTCCGGAACAGTCATAACTTTGATAAAATCTGAGTCTTTCATCAATTGCCGTATTTGAGGACCATCAAATATTCCACCTTTCAATTTTTCCATACTAAGCTTCGGAAATTTTCTGCAAATGTAATTAAAACAATTTTCGTCTTTGTTCAACGCTTTAACAAATTGCTTAATCATACCTAACTTAATATGTAATGGTGGAAGTATGATTTTGTCTCTGCTCACCAGCAGCTCCTTATTACGTTGGCTTTACCGACGGTTAAAGAATTTCTTACAGGCCAAACATCTTGTTCCCAATGAAGTTGCTTTGCTCTACTATCCCACATACAAATAAAGCAAGGGTATTTTGTATATCCACTTTGTTGGCCAAGTAAAAATTAACCATTTTAAATCCACACAGATCGGCCATTGATGCTCAGAGTATTTAATTTTCTCTAAAACTAATTTTACATTTTCATATTCTTCTTTGAGTTTCGTTGAATGGGCAATTGGAATTGATGCAAATTTATTTCCATTGTGCAATAAGACGCATTTTAAACTTCTTTTGCAACTATCAATAAAAAGGCGCCATTCAGTAGATTTGTACTCTTTTAAACCCATGTCTATAAGCAGCTTCGCGATATCATTACGATACACTAATCCTTCATTTTCACTAAAAAATTGTAATAACTCTTTTTCTCGCGTTCTGTATGTTGTAATTGTTACTGTTGGTGCCAATAAATTTTTTTCTTTCAATCTTGAGGCTAACAGTTCTGATCCTTGTTTTGATAAATTGAGATCACGTATTAAATCACTGAGTTCATTTTGAGAAAATAACTTTGGCGTAGATGTTTCACCTTCCCATTCACTTCCACTAGTAGATGGTCCCGATTTCTGTGAATTTGTTAACATCATTGTTTCTGAGGGCATGCGAATTACTTTTGAAATGTATATGGGCCGAGGGAGATTTTCACTGTGTAGAACCGGACATTTCGTAGACTGTAAGTCTGGGTATCTCCACGTTTGATTTCGATTAAAACCTTTAACATCTACTACGCAAAAGTAACAATCATCTAAATGATTCGTAGGCTTCATCCAGGTCATAGGAATACCAAAGTCTAATCCAGAACGTTCACCTTTTTCCACAACCGTAAAGACTCAACACAGGACTTACAAACTTTATTAGGAACCCATGGTTTACCTAATTTGTCCATTTTGAAACCAAAATATTCAACACAAGTCTCCTTGACAAAGTCTGTGATATTTCTTTTTGTTTTTTGGTATATAAACACCGCAAATATAACAAAATAAATCACTACAATATTTACACTTTCTTCGTGACGAACTCATATTTTAGACTAGAAGACAAATATATAAGAATGGACATTCAGTAATTGAAACAAAATCCATGACACTTTATCCAGATTTACGTGTATATGTACTTCAATATTGTCAAATAACTGAGATCTCAGCTGTTCTGTGAAGCAAGGGGTCTGATAGTGGGGATCAGTGATGTTTGTATGCGCGAAAAAGTTGCGCAGAAGCCTAATCATGACTGGAAAATTAAATTTTATTTCTAACAAGCTTATAATTGTTCAAAATATAAGAAATGCAAAAATCATGAAAATACGAGCACATTGAGAATTTTCGTGAATATATTCGTAATCTGGGCACTTGAAAACATAAAAATTTGCGATGATATCCAGGGCAACAATAAAAAATTTTTTTTGTAGAGCTGTGTAATCATTGCATTCAAACAACTTACTCAGGCGCTCCCTGGAAGCTACAAGGGAACTAACTGCAGATTGTAATGAATAAGTCAAAAAAATATCACGTTCCGCCACAAAAACTTCCTTAAATTCTGGATATTTATCGGCGAATTCCGCTAACAGCTGTTCCAACATATCTTTATTCTTACATTCTTCTATATCCTCCTTACTGAAAATGAGAAAACAATATCACTGTCTATCCATAAAGTGCAACCGAAAAAATTGACTTACGTTACAGGTTCTTTAGAATGGATCAGATGCCAGATCAATCTGATAGTTTGGAACCATGTAAGTCTAGCTAAAGCTCTTTTCAAAGTGATGCTGATGAGTCTATCACCAAGATGTATTTTGCAATTTGGTATTTTTGCTGCCTAAAAAGTCATCAAGTATGTTTAGTATTTATATTATATGACATATAAATTTCCAATGAGTGAATCACTGGAACGTTACGTCCAGAAAGAACGAAGTAATTTGGCAATTATTTTTTTACATTGGCCCCTTCTCTAATAACATAAGCAATTATCTCCAATTTTAATTTAAAAACCTCCTTTCCAGTGATCCCAACATAAGCAAAATAGGTCAAAATTTTGAATCTTTATTCAAAGAATATCTCTCCTCGGTCAAAAAATCCGACGTTTTTGAACATATTAAATCTATAAATCAAATAATTACATTAAATAATTCAAAAAATCTCCCCAAATGCAATCAAGGGATGACAATGAATCTGTTGGAAATTTTGTGAAGACCCAAAATTTACCAATCCCAATGGTCAACTAGAATTTTTTTTTTATAATGACAATTATTGGCACGTTTTGAAAACATTAGCCAGCAGGTTATTATGTATTTATAGCGAAATATAGGGGGGATTCTCTATGGAAGTGGATACATACGCTAAGGGGCTTGTCAAAGCGATTTTTATTCTTCATACACAAACAGGTAGAGCCGCGGAAAGGTAGTTAACATATAAGGAAAAAAAAACATAGGGAAATACGACAGCTATAAAAGAGACTGTAAAGTTCATAGAGATTAAGGATTAAGGGAAAGGATATAAGGTTTTAATTAGATGGTAATTCGCAGTTTTTTAATAAATTTGTATATTTCTAGATAAGTAATGTAGTTTTGCGTTTTTAAAATGATATTCAGGTTAAATGGGGACATGATATTTGTGTTTTTTTGGATAATCGAAACTAGGGAATTGATTTCTAAGTGGTAACGTTCACATTGAAGGATAACATGGTCTAACGATCCAATTTCTCCACACTCGCATAAAGGAGTGTCTTTCTTTCTGATCATATGGAGGTACTTGGGGCAAAGAGCGTGACCGCTCCTTAGCCGAGACATTGTTCGAATGAAGTCCCTATGAAAGAGAGGGACGTGTTCCTTTTCGGGGTATTGGCAGGGAGCGGAGTATATAGTGGGGACAGCTGAATCGATCACAGCGCTCGATGTGGTCAAATTATCGTTAAATCATGCTTTTATCATAAATAAACACGTTAACATTAAATAAAAAATGATCCATAATAGTTGTTGTGTTGTTGATTGCAAAAATACAGCTAGAAACAGTAAATGTAAATTTTACACATTTCCAGTGACCTACTGGAAATAAATGGATGGAAGAAATAAATGGATAAAAAAATAAATGGATAAATGATGTTAAAAGAAAAAACAAAGTAGTGTGTAACATTATTCAGTAACAATGCAACTAGGGTAATGTATGTTCAAATTACGATTCGCAATTACATTGCCATTAAGTTTTTATTTTATTTCTGAAAATCATATTAACAATCAACACTTTTGTAATTTTCATTATTGCAGTTGTCATGTATTAAATTTGTTTACATTTCACAGGTTAACCCCATGGGATTCTAAAACTCCTTTTAGTTATTTATAAACATATTTACAAGCTTTTATTTAACTTGCAATGTATGTATGTTTGTATGTTCGGGTGAAATCTGACAACTCAATTTTAAGGCACTTGATCTCAACCAACTGAGCTGAAATTTTGTATACACGTTGTGTTTGGATGACAATGCATGATTAACTATGTGACGTCATTCTAAACCCAACAAGGCGGTGGACCAATTATTCTTAATGCAAAACGAAATGGCGGATAATTTTCTTTTATTCGTTCCTACAATATGGGTACCAAATGAAAGATTGCCAAGAATAACTAAAAACTGAAATTAAGTTTAAAAAAATTCTTTAAAACAACCTTTTATTTAAATGCGCTAAATAGAAAAAAATTAACTTTCACACTAAATCTTTTACTGTTAACTTATAACGTCATTTCAAATTTAACACATTTGACACAATTTATATGTTATGCCTACCTGTTAATATTTCAAACTGATAAAGTAAATACGAGTACTTATATCTTGCGACAAGCTTTTATATTATAACATATAAATTGTGTCAAATGTGTTAAATTTGAAATGACGTTATGAATTAACGGTAAAAGTTTTAGTGCAAAAGTTTATTTTTTTCTTTTAGAGCATTTAAATAAAAGCTTGTTTTCAAAGAATTTTTTCCTCAATTTTTTATACACACTTTTTCCATCGTAATGAGTTTTTCAATTTAAAAACACGATCACAGATTTTTATAACACATATTTATTCTTGAATTCATTTTTTGAAACAATTCACTGTTATTTATACGGATCTTTCACATGTCATACCATTGCCGAGCATGATTTTACGCTACCATCAGATGTCGCTTTCGTCGTGCTCCCTGCGAGTAGGTGGTGAACATTTTGGAACCAAAGTTCAGTAATGGGCTCTGCGTTAATGGATTTGTAAAAACGAGCCTTCGAACTATTTCGAAAATCGTTTATCCATTTAGCCTTTATATTCTTCAGAAGAAGGGGAATAATGTCAGAATATACGCAAGGAGAAGAGTCTATTTCGTCTATTTCTAAGGCTTCCTTCGCCAGATAATCGACTTTACATAGTGTAAAGCCTTCCAAATCGCGAAAAGCTCTCCTGAGAAGATAGTGAAGTTGCCATTTAGACGGTATTTGACAGCGGATTCTAGATGTGGGTCATAAATAGCGCATGATGTTTTATCAAGTTGTTTTGAAGCGTCAGTATAGATTTGGTGATGATTACTGAAATTAGATTTTATGATTTCGTGAAAAGTCATATAAGTAGATGGCTTATTCTCATATTGTGGAATATATACATTTTCATTGCTTTTTATATCCTTCAGATTCAAACTATGAACTGGAAGTTTATCAGATCTTGCTATTCGATCTTTATAAGACAGAATATGATGGTAGCAAGAGATCATCATTGGGTCTTTTTTCGATATCCAATATTTATGGGTGAGAGATAGGAGGAATAGTTCTTCGATAGATTTCAAGATTTTCTTGGAAAAAGCTATAGCCTTTATCAATGTTTTGCATCCCAAATATTCCCTGCGGAGAGACAGTGGAAGTTCCACTGCTTCCGACAGAACTACTTCATTCGGAGTGCTTTTAAGCAGACCGATACAAAGTTTGATTGCCTTACGTTGTAGAGTATCCAATTTTGCCAATTGTGTATTCAATTCACCGTAAAATATAGATCCATAATCAATTATGGATCGAATGAATGATCGATAAAATAAGAGCGTAATCGATTGGTCGGCCCCCCATCTATTGCGACAGATGTATCGTAGTAGTTGAATTCCTTTTTCAGTTTTATTCAAAATCACAGATATATGCTCTTTCCAAGACAATTTTCGATCCAATACTACTCCCAAAAAACGCACGCAATCTTTATGTGGAAAATTGTATTCAGCAAGTTGAACATTTATTATCGTGGACTTATGCACTATCTCAGCTAGTAGCTGGATATAATTTACCTTTCCCAGATTTAGCAATCAAAGGGAATAGGCTCGATTACAATATACTTGACATAAATTTCCTAACTATCCTACATTAAGAATTACAGCTTTTTGCATTTCTATATAGGTATTCTTATGCAATTCTAATTTCTTAAGGCTATCATGCAAAGTTTTGGGTATTAAACCAGTCGAGGATACGATGACAGGAACGATATCTATTTTGTCGAGGTGCCACATCTGCTTGATCTCAATAGCAAGGTCTGTGTATTTGGACTTTTTCTCCTGGAACTTATTCAGGACGTTGTTATTATTTGGTATGGCGACATCCACCAGCATTGCTGTCTTGGCTCTCTTATCATACACCACTATGTCCGGCCTATTATTCGTCACCATTCTGTCAGTGATAATAGGCCTATCGTAGTATAATCTGATAGAGACATTTTCCAATACGGGCGCCGGTTGATACTTGTAATATGGCTGGAATGTATTCAGAAGTCCGTACTTGTGTGCAAGTTTCTGATGGATAATGTTGCACACTTGATTATGCCTGTGAAGATAGTCTGTATTGGCCAGTTGTTCGCATCCGGACGTAATATGCTGTATCGTCTCCGATCTTATATGGCATTTTCTGCACCTATCTGTTTGTGATGTTCCGTCCTTCATAATAAATTTTTTGTAGTTGTTTGTAGCGATCACTTGGTCTTGGATGGCCATAAGGAATCCCTCTGTTTCCGCGAATAATTCTCCTTTCATCAACCATTTGTTGGAGGCTTCTTTGTCGATGTGTGGTTGATTAATCTCATGGTGATGTCGTCCATGCAATTCCTTTCTTGACCATTGCTCTTGTTTTTCAGTGTCTGATAGGAATGGTAGATTCAGCAGGTCATCTCTGGTAGCAAGATTTAGAGGTGTATATCCCTTATCAGCCAACGATACCACTCTATGTAGGTCAGAAATGAGAGTTTTTGATGAGAAGAATTCTCTGAGATTTCTTATCTGTTCGGTGTGTAAATTGACAACATCTATTAATCCGCGTCCTCCTTCTTTCCGCTTCAAAGTTGTTCGTATCACAGACGATTTTGGATGATGATTGTTGTACTTTGTCAGCATCGTTCGGGTCTGCCTTTGAATATCATCTAGCTCCGTCTTAGTCCATCTGATTATTCCAAATGAGTAAAGCAACACTGGAATGGCGTAGGTGTTAATTGCCTTGACTAGATTCCCCGAGTTCAACATCGATTTCAGCACAGACTTCAGACGCTGACTGTATTCTGAACGAATCTTCTCCTTTGATTGTTTTTGGTCTAACAATCTGGCTTGTTGGTATCCCAGATATTTGTATGTTTCGCCATCTCTCATGCACTGTATAATGTCACCGTTTGGAAGTTGTGTTTCACCATCTATGACTTTCCCTCTTTGAATGTTCAGGGTCTTACATTTTTCAATCCCGAGTTTCATATGAACATCTGCCGAGAACTCACTGACAGTTTTCAGCAAATCATCCAATTGCTTCTTGTTCGAAGCATATAATTTGATGTCATCCATATACAGCAGGTGGGAGATTGTATGGTAATTCCTTTCTGCTTTTATCCTAAATCCGTATCCAGTTCTATTGAGCATTGAGGACAATGGGTTTATTGCCAAACAGAACCGTAGTGGACTCAAAGAGTCTCCTTGAAAAATTCCACGACGTATGGATATCTCGTCGGTTTTAATTGATTTATTGTTCATGTTGACCTGCAGAGACGTGCGCCAGTGTGTCATTGTTGTCTTCAAGAACTCTACCAGGGCTGGGTGAATTTTGTATATCTGCAATACTTCAACACTTATTATTACTTATTATTATTATTATTATTGAAGTTATTTAAGGCTGAGGACAAGTCCTATAAAAGCCTAATAAAAAAAAATAATTTCTATAGTATTGCAATCACAGCTTAGCCATAATGAAATATGCACACATATATAATAAATAAATCCACTTATGTCAAAAACGAAATCTTATTAAACGAAAGAAAGTCCAATTTATTTTTGAATTCATTAACCGAATTTGAGTCCACCACATCACTAGAAAATCTGTTCCAATCATCGAACACCCTATTCACAAGAAAATATTGTCTTTGTCTCGACGAAAATTTTTCTTTTTTCAGCTTCAGATAATGACCACGCAAACGAGTATCAGCACCCAAACTAAACAAACATCTCAGGTTGGCGTAATTGTGTTTAATTATACGATAGCACAAGATTAGATCTCCGCGATGTCTTCGCCGCTCGAAGGTTATGAGACCAGCTCTAGCCAATCTTTCATTATATGAAGGACGAACGACCCCAAAAGTCATACGTGTAGCACGGCGCTGGACACCCTCAAGCATGCTTTTATCCCGAGCGAGCACCGGGCACCAAACCGAGCCTGCATACTCCAAAATAGGACGCACATAAGTTTTATAAAGTGTAACCGAACTAGAGAAGGACAACTTAACGAACGATCTACGAATGAGATAAATTAAAGAATTAGCACGTTTACAAACACTTAGGACATGTTCCGACCACGTAAGGTTTGAAGTAACGGTTACTCCTAGATCTACATGTGAAGTAACTGAGCGAAGTGGATGATTGTCAATCGAGTATTGACGGGATGGATTATTGGGTCCTATATGGAGCACAACACATTTATCAACATTTAGTGGTAGGAGCCAGTCGTTGCACCATCGGTTTATTGCGTCAAGATCGTCCTGGAGAATCTGTCTCTCGGTGAGCGGGTTTGCATACAACTTGGTGTCGTCAGCGAAGAATGACTTGCGAGATTTAATGTGTAATGAAAGATCGCTGGCGAAAATGACAAATAAAAGTGGCCCCAGGACGGATCCTGAGGCACTCCGCTCACAACCGGTCTTTCCGACGAAAGAACCCCACCAACCCTCACCACGAATGTTCGCTGCGACATATAATTAGTAGTCCAGAGAAGCAACTTCCCGCGAATACCAACGATGTCCAATTTGTGAACTAATCTTCTTACTGTGACTCTGTCAAAAGCCTTGGCGAAATCGAGGTAAATGACATCAGTAGGGATCCTTTGATCATAAGCATGCGTCCAATCATTAACGCAAGACAGAAGATTTGTGGTAGTTGACTTTCCTTTACGAAGCCATGTTGTTCTGACGGAATGATAAAGTTTTTGTCAAGAACTCGGTTGTCACTTCGACTATTATGGATTCCATCACTTTTGATGCAGCAGACAGGAGGCTTATTGGTCTATAGTTACATGGGTCCAGTTTATCACCTTTTTAAATATAGGAGTGACACTTGATTTTTTCCAGTCCAAAGGAACGCGGGAAGTCTCGAAAGATGTTCTCATAATCAAGGCCAAAGGATGAGAAAGGACGTCGGCAAACTTCTTCAAGAAAAAGGACTGATACCATCAAGTCCTGGAGACGAATGATTTTTAGCTTGAGTAGGTGCTTTTTACTGTGCAAGAATCAAACTCTACGTGTGTTAGACTATTCTCAAGACGTCTAGTTGCAGAGTGGGGCATCTGATCGTTATTGGGCTCAATTGTGAAGCAACTGGCAAATGCATCTGCCAAAATTTCCGCCGATTCGGCATCAGAGCCACACATGCTCCCATCGTCTTTTCGTAGCAAAGGGCACTGACCTTCGATTGCAAATAGGCACGAATAAATTTGTACAGTTTTCTGTTATTGTCGGAGGCAGCAATTGATTCCTCATATTCACAGCGTGCAGAGCGCAGAGCATAGGTCACGTGACTAGAAAAATCTCTATGACTTGTAAAATCTTCAGAATTTTTAGTTCGTTTATATTTCTTCCAGAGACGTTTTTTGTGTTGTATAAGTGATAAAAGTTCCGAGTTTATCCATGGTTTAAGAGGGTTCACACGTGAGGTCCTTCTCCTGGAGTGTCTATCTATAAGGGACAGTAACGTGGAATGGAATTTTTTCCACATAATATCAGCGTCGTCTGCTGGATTTAAGAGTCTTTGCCAGTTTACATGCTGAAGCTCCTCTGAGAGCGAATCAAAGTTGGTCACGCTGTATTCAACGCAATTGGATTTTTTAGGTATAGTAATATTAAGCTGAAGGGTTGAAGTGATAGCTGCATGATCGGAAATGCCAATCGGTGGATGGTATTCAGGGTGTGTAATGAGTTGATCTTCGTTGGTTAAAATAGGGTCAAGTGTTGAAGGCTCATTGTTTCTTCTGAATCTAGTTGGCTCATTCACCAACTGGATAAGATTCGAGTCAGCAACAAATCTCACAAAGTCGGCTGCAGGGTTGGACGCCTCAGAAACGTTCGCTATTGGCCAGACGATATCGCGATAATTGAAATCGCCAACAATAATTAGATTAGTAAATGATGAAATTAGGTCCAAATATTCGATGAGCTGGGTATTTGCTTCACGGGAGACGTCACCAGGTCGATACACACACACCAAATTAATGTCAGTATTATTTCTAGATAATCGAACATGTCTCAATTCCAGAAATTTCGACTGCTTTTGGATAGATCGCAAAATTATGAGTTATCTCATCGCTCAAGTAGACACATACACCTCCACCAACACGATTCTCCCTATCACGTCTATAGATACTGTATCCATTGATATTCACTAGGTTATCAGGATCCTTTCTACCCAGCCATGTTTCAGTTATGAATATTATGTGTGGTTTAAGATCATTGGTTACGCAAATTAAATCATTATATTTAGGTTTAATAGCGCTAATATTGGTGTAAAAAAATAGCCAGTTCAGATAACTTGTTGAAGAAGAAGAAGAGTTATTTGCGAAAAGTAGGGGTAATTTTTGGACATCCGTTTATGTATTTAATTGTTAAATTGTCTTCTCCGTTTATCTTTCTTCTATCCAACTCGCCACGAAGATCCTCCAACACTTTCAACTGAATTGGTGTTTGATCGCATATAATGGATAGCCTTGATGTTGTTGGGTTTTCAATCATTTTCTTCTTATTTCTGAGGATATTGCGAGCATCATATTCAGTAGGCATAGAGAGTTTCAACATGCGGGGGTATTTGCTACCCGTTTTAGGCTTACCTACCCGAAATAGAGCGACCGGAGTGGAAGAGCACCCGACTACGTCGAGAACCCCTTGTATCACCTGTTTGTCGTGATTTTTTCTAGCATCGTCCTCGCCAGCGACCTCAGGAATCCCCCTAATAATTACATTTTTAGCACGGCTAAATTTTCCATCGCCTCTTGTGCAATTTCATCGGTGAACTGAGCAGATTTCAGCCTCTCGACGGTTGCGAGGGTGCCATTAATTTGTTCTATTTTAGCTTTAAAGTTATCAAGCTCTTGGCGCATGTCGTTCTTCAGCGATTCAATCATCGTTCGAATATCAGTTAACGAATCCATCGCCGAGCAGCAAGTGTTACACACAATCTTAACAGACCGGAGTTTCTGACGTGTTAAACGATCGTCGCCGGCAGCGGCAAGATCGGTACAGGCGACGTGTATCCATCTTTTGCAGCCGTCACACTGGAGTTTAGAAGCATCGCGATCGAGAATTTGCCTCGAACAGTTGGCACATGTGGTCACCGGCATTGTTACTGTTTGATAAGAAAATAATATGGGCTCACCAGAATCAATCAAATTTACGATATTTATATCCAATTTTAGCCTTCCTTATGTCACCAACAGAAACTATTCGTAGCTTCAAAATACTCGCAAGCACTTCAGAAGCACTGTCGCGTTTTAGCGAAGAAAAAAACTTCAAATTTACCCAAAATATGGATGATTATTAAGCAGACAAAACGGTTCACTACTTTCAGCTGTGAATACTGTGTACTTCTTTCAGGGGTTATTGACGTAGATTGACATGATCCGGGAAAAGATTCCTCTTCCTTGTAAAAGTACATACAATCGACTTTTCTGGGGAGAGCTCATGCTCCCTACCAGAAACGAATTGAGAGAGTAATTGTGTCGCCTCCTCTAGAGTTGGTTGAATTTTGTAGATAGATCTGCCGGAAGAGTAAAGGCATATATCGTCGGCGAATTGTAGGACTTTGACATGTAGACTGGAGATGGTTTTTTCTAATCTATGATAAAGAATGATGAAAAGCAGAGGTGAAAGAATTCCTCCCTGTGGTATACCCAGACTAGTATACAGTGTGTTCCAACGAAAATTTGACCCCCCCCGAAATGAGTAACATTAGCGAAAAACACCAAGACACGTCGATTTTTGTTTCGAGGGGGAGCATTTTTCGAAATAATTCGAAACTTGTCAGATCAACCCCTACCCCCAGCAACCCTAACTTTGAAATTCATCATAGGGAATAAGGGTCGAGTGGCACCTTACTGTAAAGGTCTGTCAATTCTCCATTCTGATTTGTCATTTTTATAATTTTAAATTAACATACAGGGTGTCCCAACCAAGGGTGAAGTTGAATTCTGGAAATCCCAAATACTAAATGAAATAGATTTATTTTGGCATAATGCAAGCGCAGGTTTATGCTCGGTCTAGAAAAACGACCTACACTTGTGAATTTGGAGTTGGTGCAATCAACCCCCTATTTCCAGCATCCCCAACTCAAAAATCATTCGATCGATAATAGGTCAAGTGGCACCTCGTTGAAAAGGTACTGCAATTTTCTCTTCGAATTTGGTATTTTCGAAATTCAGAATCATCATACAGGGTGTCCCGAAGCAGGAACATTGAAAATCCAAATAACTTTTTGAAACTGGTTCATTTCGGTATACGAGAACATGTTTGATCCGAGAATAGGACTTTCTTGTGTGGTTATAGAATTTTTGCAATCAACCCTTCCATTCAGCATCCCCAACTTGAAAATCATACAAATAATTCAAGTGGCATATCTTCAGAAAGGTTTTTGAATTCCAGAATGATTAAAGCATTTCATTCAGTTCGGCTCTCCATACAGGATGTCGCTTTCGAAAAATTCAATATCGTCATTTGAAATTATCAACTAAAATTAATTCGAAACTGTTAAAAGTATTGGGGTACGATGTGTTGAGCATCAATTACGAAGAAATAAAGCTGATTTCTGCATTGAAAATGTTCACATTTTTTCATTTCCATCTGGCGTGCAGTCATCTGTTATTTCTCATTTTGCAATGAAATATTATTATTATTCAGATCAGTTCCTCATTATTGTTGTTGTTCGTCAGTTGAAATTAATCTGAAAATGGTTTATTCCACTGAGGAAAGGGTCAAAATTGTATCGACGTATTTTCGAAATAACAGTTGTGCCAAAGAAACGGCAAGGATATTCGATAGGAACCATCCTGAAAGAGAAAGGGAGTCAGTCACCAGTACGTTAAATATTTGGTTGACAAATTCCTAGCTACGGGTTCGGTGGCAAACAAAAACATGAAGTGGCATGTCCTGTCAGAAATGAGGCAACGGAAGTGGCAGTAGTGGGTCATCTACAAATGGAGAATACTACTTCGATCAGAAAACTATCTCGTCTGACTGGTGTATCAGCTACAACTGTCCATAGAATCGTGAAACATCACAAATTTCACCCCTACAAGGTAAAATTAGTGCATGAAATAAACGAAGATGATCCAGATCGTCGTTTACAGTTTTGTGAAAATCTAAGTGAAAACCTAAACGCTAATCCAAATTTTCTGAATAACATCTGTTTTTCTGATGAAAGCACCTTTATGCTCAGTGGTGAAGTGAATAGACATAATTGTCGATATTGGGACACACAGAATCCTCATTGGTTTAGAGAGGCCCACACGCAAAGGCCTCAGAAGTTGAACGTTTGGGCAGGAATTTTTGGCAATCATCTAGTTGGGCCTTTCTTTATTGAGGGTAATCTGAATGGAAATGGCTACCTACAGTTGTTAGAGGAACACATACATCCTAGATTGACAGAAATTTTACAGAACGATCCAACTCTTTCTGAGGACGAAATGCGTTTTCAACAAGACGGTGCTCCTCCGCATTATGATGCTCGGGTGCGCCAATATTTAGACGAAAATTTCCCAGGAAGGTGGATTGGTAGAAGAGGACCTGTTGAGTGGCCAGCCAGGTCACCAGATTTAAATCCCTAGATTTTTTTTGTGGGGCCATCTAAAATCTAAAGTTTATGCCACAAGACCAGAAAACCTGGAGGAGCTGCGGATGAGGATCATCACAGAATGCCGACTTTTGACTCCTGAAGTTTTCGCTAATGTGAGAAGAGAGTTCGAAAATCGTCTGTATAACTGTATGGAGGTGGGCGGAGGTCATTTTGAACAATTGTTGTAATAATCAAGTTAGTTTTTGTTTTCAATTGAATACAAGTTCAATAAATCTCGTTTTCCTGTTTAGATGAGCATCCAATCAGTTTCTCCATCATCCCTCATCCTGATCCTCACGCCAAAAACCTCGATTGCCAAACTGAAACCAATGCCTCAGTGATTCAGAAAATAGAAAAATCTTTCTGGAACTTTGCCACTCAACCTGTAATCACTTGTATGATTTTTTGAGTTGGGGATGCTGAATGGAAGAGATTGATTGCAAAAATTCCATATTCACGCAAGAGAGTCTTATTCTCGAATCAAACATAAACATGTTCTCGTATTATACCGAAATGAACCAGTTTCAAAAAGTTATTTGGGTTTTCAGTGTTCCTGCCCCGGGACATCCTGTATGCTGATTCTGAATTTCGAAAATACCAAATTCGAAGAGAAAATTGAAATACCTTTCCAACGAGGTGCCACTTGACCTATTATCGATCGAATGATTTTTGAGTTGGGGATGCTGGAAATAGGGGGTTGATTGCACCAACTCCAAATTCACAAGTGTAGGTCGTTTTTCTAGACCGAGCATAAACCTGCGCTTGCATTATGCCAAAATAAATCGATTTCATTTAGTATTTGGGATTTGCAGGAATTCAACTTTACCCTCGGTTGGGACACCCTGTATGTTAATTTAAAATTCTAAAAATGACAAATCAGAATGGAGAATTGACAGACCTTTACAGTAAGGTGCCACTCGACCCTTATTCCCTATGATGAATTTCGAAATTAGGGTTGCTGGGGGTAGGGGGTTGATCTGACAAGTTTCGAATTATTTCGAAAAATGCTCCCCCTCGAAACAAAAATCGACGTGTCTTGGTGTTTTTCGCTAATGTTACTCATTTCGGAGTTATAGGGGGGGTCAAATTTTCGTTGGAACACACTGTATCTCGGTACTGAAAATTCATTATTCAATCTAATGACAATTTCTCGATTAGAATATAAGTTTGTGATGAAAGTGGAAAATTTGGAGGATAGTCCAATTATTTGCATTTCTGTTTGCAAAACATCTAAACTGGAATTATCGTACGCTCCTTTTATGTCCGCGAATAAAGCTCTAGTTAAATTATTCTTTGTGAAAGATAAGTGTATGTCCGTAACCAGGTGGTTTATACTATCGTAAGTTGAATAACCTCTACGAAATCCGAACTGAGACTCGGGAAATTTTTTGTGATGTTCTAACCACCACTCGAGTCTGAATTTAATGATTCTTTCGAAAGTTTTGAGGATGCAGCAGCTCAACGATATTGGCCTGTATGAATCTGCGTTATCAGGATTTTTTTCGGGTTTCAATATAGGGACGACAATGTATTTTTTCCAGTCTGGAGGAATGATACCTGAAGACCAAATTCGATTGAATATGTCCAATAATACTTTTTTTGCTTCCTTGGGTAACTTCGATAGCATGATGTATTGCACATTGTCGCAATCTGGTGAAGTGTTCGCATTTGATTTTAGAGCTCTTTCGAGTTCGTGAAATTCAAAAAGGGTATCTAGTTCATGATTCGTCGAAAAGGTGATAGCTTTTTCTGGGCGGAATGTACCAGGAGGAGAAAGTTTGTCTAAGAATTCTTTCGACCATTGACCTTCAATTACAGGGTGACTAACTGGTGTAGGGGTATTCTTAATTTTTTTTATATTCTTCCAGACCGATGAGATAGTACTGCATTTATTGAGATCGCTGCAAAATTGTTTCCAGGATTCTTGTTTGCTTAGTTTTATTATACGACGTGCTATGGCATCCTGCTTTCTATATTCGATAAAATTGGTCACGTTAGATGTTCTCAGATAATTTTTGAAGGCCAACATTTTGTTTTTCACAGCTGTATTACACTTTTCATTCTACCAAGGTTTGCTTTTTGTGTTAGAGTTGGATTTATTTACTGGTATGCTAGCGTTTCAAGCGTTATTTAAAATTTCTAAGAACTTTTCATAGTCATTGATCTCCTCAACCTCAAAACTAGAAATATCTTCGAGTATTTTAGTAGAAAAAGAAGGCCAATCAGCCTTATCAGTGTTAAATTTTCGGGAAGGTTGACGGGTAGTTATGTCAATGTTGCACTTGTTCAGGTTAAATCTTATAGGGTAATTTTTTTACATTGGCCCCTTCTCTAATAACATAAGCAATTATCTCCAATTTTAATTTAAAAACCTCCTTTCCAGTGACCCCAACATAAGCAAAATATGTCAAAATTTTGAATATTTATTCAAAGAATATCTCTCCTCAGTCAAAAAATCCGACGTTTTTGAACATATTAAATCTATAAATCAAATAATTACATTAAAAAATTCAAAAATTCTTCCCAAATTCAATCAAGGGATGACAATGAATCTGTTGGAAATTTTGTGAAGACCCAAAATTTACCAATCCCAATGGTCAACTAGAATTGAATCACTTCCCACTGCTCAACATTTGAAATAGGTGTAGTTAACACATTTTTTTATTATACCGGGTGAGTCAATAAGGCGAGTAACTTCTATATCTCGGAAACTATTTGAGATAGAAGCGAAATTTTTTCTGATTATGGTTTTATCAGTATGTGTGCATTCCTTAAAATTATTTTCGTAAATACAGGGTGTTCCATTTTTTCTCCAGGGAGAAACATAGATTTTTTTAAATGGCACGCCCAGTATCTTTTATAATATTCTGATTACAATTTGGATGCTCTCTTCAACGATATCTGTTTTGTGCCCAAACATTTATCTGTAGATTTTAAATTAATTAAAATATCGATAATTACGGGAATTCGTAAGTTTTTTCAAAAGTCCTCAAATGCCTCATTTCGCATAATTTACGCATATTTTTTTTTCTTGAGGTTAAAGTGTTGTACTTTATTATCAAATGAAGAAAAAAAATTTGTTTATACCGATTGTTCCTAGTAACCCGGCGAAAATGAAATTTTTCAAACATGAGAAACTTTTCTTTTTCAAATGTAACACCCTGTATCTTTTTCACGTGTTTTGTTCCCACTCGAATAAGCTTTACAACGATACCTTTTTTTCAAAAATCTGATGGAGATTTCCCAGAAAATTTCGAAATTAGTGTGAGGTTTAGGTATTTCTTGCAATAAACATGCTGTTGATAAAATTCAGACATTGAAATGTGCAAATTTCAACACAAAATTGGATTCTTTGCTGTTCAATGGAAGTTAAACATCAAAACTCTCAAGGTGTATCGAAATTTCTTCACAAGAAAGTATTTATTTGCGATTTTATCAGTTGTGCTCACAGCTAAGTCTTCACTTAATCGAAATTACTCAGTTCGAAATCTTCAATAGATGTTCAAAAAGTCTACTGCGCTCAAAACAACCTGCATACTATTCTCTTCATTGAGTACACGCTTAACTCTTTCATTCTTCTCATATCCAACTTGTAACTAAACCATAGAGATAAGTATGACTTCTATGGGCATACCACATGAAGATAGAAAATATTGTTCGATAGTCTGTGGTTTAAACCACCTGTGCCCATAGAAGATTTATTTCTATGGTTTACTGTCAATGCTCCAAGATTTGACAGTTTTGAATTGGATAATTCCAACGTCATATGAGCGAGTCAAGTGAGAAATACATAATATTATTGCAACAATGAATTTTACCCAAGAAGAGTTAATTAATATGATTTATTGTTTGGGAGAAGGTGAGAGGAATTGTTTGTTGGCGTCACATATTTATTCCCAACGATACCCAAACAGTAGACATCCTAGTAAAGAGGCATTCGAGAGACTGAAGGAAAAGTTTGAAAGAACTGGCCAAGTTGGATATGAGAAGAATGAGAGAGCTAAGCGTGTGCTCAATGAAGAGAATAGCGTAAAGGTTGTTTTGAGCGCAGTAGAGAATCCTCATGTTAGTACAAGAGATGTTAGTCGAGACTTGGGCATTAGTCAGACATCTGTATCAAGAATTTTGAGGAAGGAAAAGTTCCATCCTTTTCATGTTCAACTCCACCAACAGTTGGAGCCCTTGAACTTCGGGCGGAGATTGGATTTTTGTAGATGGTCTTCAACTAAAATAGCAGACCAACCGAATTTTTTCAGTGGGGTACTTTTCTCTTTCATAAGAATGGATTGGTGAACCGGCATAATTTTCATTATAAAGATACTCAAAATCCTCATTGCATGAGAACTGTTGACCACCAACATCGTTGGTCTCTAAATGTCTGGGGTGGTAAAATTGGTGATCGGACCCTTTTTTTCCAAGAACATTTGAACGGCGAACGTTATTTAAATTTTTTGCAGCATGATCTGCAGCCTTTGCTTATTAATGTTCCCCAAAACATAAATAATAATATGTGGTTCCAACACGATGGGGCACCAGCACACTACAGCGGCAATGTCCGCGATTTTTTAAATGATAGATTTGAGGGCAATTGAATAGGCCGTTGAGGTCCTGTAGGATGGCCTCCTAGGACTCCGGACTTGAATAAATTTGATTTTTTTTGTGGGGGTATGTTAAAGAGAGGGTATATCGAGACCCTCCAACAACCAGGAAAATATGATGGAGAATTACAGGAGCATTTAGGAGTATAACGCCGAATGTTCTCCAGAGAGTGACCGAATCATTTAACAATCGTGTTCGAGAATGTATTCGTCAAAATGGGGGACATTTCGAACATCTAATTTGATTTGAAAACTTATTGAAATATAATTAAATTGGTGTTTATGATTTTTGATTTGCTTTTTTTTCAGTGGATGTTTCATTCACGACAAGCAGTTCAATTTCGTTTCTTAATGATAATTCCGGAATATTTTGGGCAATTGTAAAAGTAATGCAAGTTCAGTGAAAAAGACAGGGTGTTAAATTTACAAAAAAGTTCTTTTATTTCGAAAAATTCTATTTTCGTTGGATCACCAAGAACACTGGGTATGAAAAAACAGTTGATCTCTTACTTCGATGACGAGGAACATATTTTCTTCAGAGAATAATTATTGTCACACTCAAATGATACGGAATGAAGATTGTGAGAAGTTCTGAAAACCAAATTCTCGATCTTTTTGATATTTTGACTTTTTGAACATTTATTGAGATAATTTCGAACTGAGTAATTTCAATTAAGTGAAGACTTAGCTCGGAGCACAAATGATAATATCGCAAATGAATCTTTTCTTGTGAAGAAATTTCGATACACCTTGAGAGTTTTGATGTAAATAGTAATAGTAAAAGTAATACACGTTCAGTGAAAAGAACAGGGTATTACCTTTAGAAAAAAATTCTTTTATCTCGAAAAATTCTATTTTCGTTGGATCACCAAGAACACTGGGTATGAAAAAACAGTTGATCTCTTACTTCGATGATGAGGAACATATTTTCTTCAGAGAATAATTATTGTCACACTCAAATGATACGGAATGAAGATTGTGAGAAAATCTGAAAACCAAATTCTCGATCTTTTTGATATTTTGACTTTTTGAACATTTATTGAGATAATTTCGAACTGAGTAATTTCAATTAAGTGAAGACTTAGCTCGGAGCACAAATGATAATATCGCAAATGAATCTTTTCTTGTGAAGAAATTTCGATACACCTTGAGAGTTTTGATGTAAATAGTAATAGTAAAAGTAATACACGTTCAGTGAAAAGAACAGGGTATTACCTTTAGAAAAAATTCTTTTATCTCGAAAAATTCTATTTTCGTTGGATCACCAAGAACACTGGGTAAACAGTTGATCTCTTACTTTGATGATGAGGAACATATTTTCTTCAGAGAATAATTATTGTCACACTCAAATGATACGGAATGAAGATTGTGAGAAAATCTGAAAACCAAATTCTCGATCTTTTGATATTTTGACTTTTGAACATTTATTGAGATAATTTCGAACTGAGTAATTTCAATTAAGTGAAGACTTAGCTCGGAGCACAAATGATAATATCGCAAATGAATCTTTTCTTGTGAAGAAATTTCGATACACCTTGAGAGTTTTGATGTAAATAGTAATAGTAAAAGTAATACACGTTCAGTGAAAAGAACAGGGTATTACCTTTAGAAAAAATTCTTTTATCTCGAAAAATTCTATTTTCGTTGGATCACCAAGAACACTGGGTAAACAGTTGATCTCTTACTTCGATGATGAGGAACATATTTTCTTCAGAGAATAATTATTGTCACACTCAAATGATACGGAATGAAGATTGTGAGAAAATCTGAAAACCAAATTCTCGATCTTTTGATATTTTGACTTTTGAACATTTATTGAGATAATTTCGAACTGAGTAATTTCAATTAAGTGAAGACTTAGCTCGGAGCACAAATGATAATATCGCAAATGAATCTTTTCTTGTGAAGAAATTTCGATACACCTTGAGAGTTTTGATGTAAATAGTAATAGTAAAAGTAATACACGTTCAGTGAAAAGAACAGGGTATTACCTTTAGAAAAAATTCTTTTATCTCGAAAATTCTATTTTCGTTGGATCACCAAGAACACTGGGTAAACAGTTGATCTCTTACTTCGATGATGAGGAACATATTTTCTTCAGAGAATAATTATTGTCACACTCAAATGATACGGAATGAAGATTGTGAGAAAATCTGAAAACCAAATTCTCGATCTTTTGATATTTTGACTTTTTGAACATTTATTGAGATAATTTCGAACTGAGTAATTTCAATTAAGTGAAGACTTAGCTCGGAGCACAAATGATAATATCGCAAATGAATCTTTTCTTGTGAAGAAATTTCGATACACCTTGAGAGTTTTGATGTAAATAGTAATAGTAAAAGTAATACACGTTCAGTGAAAAGAACAGGGTATTACATTTAGAAAAAATTCTTTTATCTCGAAAAATTCTATTTTCGTTGGATCACCAAGAACACTGGGTATGAAAAACATCATATTCACTGGACATTAAGATTAACAAAATACAATTAAAGAAAGTGCAATGTTATAAATACTTAGGCTTGATTATTGATGAGAAACTCTCGTGGAATGAAAATATTGATTCTACTTATAGAAAAATTAGAGCCCTCATATGCGCCTTCTACTTACCCTCGAAATGCAAAAAATTGATATATTTTGCACATGTTCAATCGATATTCTCATACCTTATAACAGTGTGGTCAAATACCCACAAATTTAATCTAAAAAGAGTACAAAGATTACAAAACAAAGTTATCAAAGCAATATATAATCTACCCTATTCAACACCTACAATTGACCTATAGAGGAATTTAAACTTTTAGAAATACAAAAATTAAAAAATCAAGAACACTGCAAACTTGCTTTCAAAATCAGGAACAATCTTATAAAGTCCGGCTCCTCTATTCAGACTGTTTCCTCCATACATAAATATGAAACAAGAACTACTAACAATTTAATTCAGAAAAAAACCAGAACAAATCTTGGAGCTAAATATCCGGTAAAAAAAGCATTCATTACTACAATCTTTTGCCTAATAATTTGAAACAAATCACTTCGATCAGAACATTTTCCAAATCTATCAAAAAGTACCTAACTGCTATGTGTTGATGTTGTTTATATGTTACTAAATTGACTCCGCTCATACAAACTATTATTGCTACACCAATAAATGAACTTAGGTGTACTCTGTGTTAACAGCACTATATGCTGATTTACAGTTTTTTATATATGAATAAATAAATTTCCTGTTGAATCGGTACTGGATGCGCGAAAGTGTAAACAGCAGGTTTACCCAGTTATATTCTATCTAAAAATTTATGTTATAAACAGTGAAAATAGTTACAGATACTTGATTTCACTGTTTGAAGGCACTTGAGTGAGATCATTTTATTAGGTTGGCTACAATGCCATCTGGCATCTATTAGGAAACCAAGGCAGGTCTCTTCTGGCCACATCTTTGGAAAAAATATATTTGCATAGACAAATCTTGTTTGAAAAGTAAATATAACAATTGGTTTCAATATACAACATCAAGGGTCTAATAGTGAAGAAATTTCATTTGAAAAGTAATTGGAACAGTACAATACTAAATTATCCCATCGAAGTTGAGAATCCTTTTCTCAGATATATCATGCAAGCACTTTAAGAAACTGTTGTTCAATAAGTTTGTGTAGTGAATCTCAAATTAAAGTACCATCTAAACTAAAAACTAAATAACATACCTCTTTGTAAGCGACTCTGAATTCTCCACCAGGAGCCATTCCAATTTCCTTAGTAATATGAGCACTTATATCTAACAGCAGCAAATAGATGATCCCATTGTAAAACCCGCTTGTTTTAATGGTGGAAATCATTTTACGTGTGTCAATCCCTTGAGCTTCTCTCAGTAAAGTTTCTTCATCAAAATCAAGAATATGCAGACGCGAGTTGCACAGTTCCAGAACTACTAAGTCTGGTTGAACATGTTGGATAACCTACATCACACAAATATATATAAATTTGTCTAGTCCAGTCTAAATTGTCTTTTCTGGTATACATAAGTATTTCTGCTAATAGTGTGTTGTAACTCAATTAAGTTTTACTATCAAAATCGAAGAAGTTTTGTGTCAATCATAGTTGCATATGACATGTATTGGCGGAATTGTTAACAAGAATTAGGAATTTTTAGTAATGTTACCCATTTTCACAAAAATTCACATTTTAAAAAACTCACCTTCTCCACATCTTGTTGGGACTCTTTACTAAAATGAGCTGTACCGATAACATAAATCTTTGCATTATTTTTTGAATCAATTATTAGAGATACAGTTTCTGGCAAATTATTGTCGAAATCTTCGTCAGACTTGTTCCCATTGGAAGAATCAGTGTCCCCGAAAGCAAACATATCAATGGTTGGTTCATTCTTATCAGAACCAGAATCGGAACCATTTTTCAGATTATTATCGTTGAGTTCTGCAAATCAAAAACATATGTAACCGTAACGAACGTGGAAATACACAAAATTCACCAAAGTGTGTAAGGGATCTATCCATTTCAGTCATTCTACTAGCTACTAACGTTATTTCATTTAACAAAATTAAAGAAATTGATTATATCTTGCTTCTTAGAAAGTGGACACAATTAAAATTTGAGATTAGATGTTTTTGTTTATCTTAAAAACTACGATATGGAGGATTGTGGATGATGAACGTTGAGTTTTTAACGTCAACATTGAGGTTAGGTTTATCACTCTGTCATTTTCACACAAACTGAAAAGCTGAAAGCACTCACGACGTTGATCATAGATACATTAAAGTATTATTTTGGGCCGAAATGTTCCGAGGATTCGTAAGTTGATTTAAAATTTAGATGTTATTGATTGCAGACTTTCTATAATTTTTTTCAGTTCACTCTTATAGTAGGCCTCTATGCTGGTGTTTATTTAGCTCAAAATTACGATGTAAGTAAACAGACAATTTATTATATACCAATCTAATTTAAATCAAAATTTCACAATTAACTGTATGCTTCACAATTTTGATTTCAGATACCCAGAGTGGATGACCCCAAGGATTATATAATAAAATAAAAGATTTTGCTGATAGGCATAAGAAAGATTAAAACTCAAAAATATAGATAATGACACATTTAATTTAATAAATATTATATAAAGTAACCAGAAATTAGTTTAATATATGACCTCCACCTAGATATTCCTGTCTTATTGGGGGTTCTACAAATGCTAGCCAATCACTGGAATGAGTAGGTAACAAGCCCATACTATAACATTTGTACAGTGCTAATCCAATATTTACAAAGTTTCCTAAGACATAAATTATCATTTGGCCAATAGCATTAGTTTCAATCACTTTAAAGGTACTTTTAGTAGCCCAAATTGCTTGGAATGGTCGAAGCAACAACATTCCAACCATCATGATTGGAAATATTGAAATTGAGTTTCCAGCCATGTACATTATGAACACGTTCATAGGTATTTGTTTAATAGGGGTCAATGCTATATCCCATGATTTTTTAGTAATTAATCGACTGATGTCTGCTTTCTTCGTGACTTCACTACTCGAAGGTATATTCGAAAGATTGTATGCCGGGGGAGCAGGCAAATTATCAGTGATTCTGGACACAGTTCTGAAATAAATATTGATTGAAAACGTTTTAATTATTCAAAACAAGTCAGTGTAGTTTACTTTGTGCTATCCAAACTCCATTTGGATCTTCGGTTGTTAGACCTATTGGACATCTTCAAAATCTAAATCAGCTACCTGAATAAATACTCTGTTTTTTGACTGAGCAATACTGCATATACATCTATTGATTAGGAATTAAAATTGAAAATCGGAAAAATTGCCGTCACCATTACCTGAATATGATGGCAATCATTGAAAAATTTCATGTAATTTTGATGTCAATGTCAAATGGAAAGTCATTATTTTATTTCTATGATTCTTGGAGTGTAGGTTCCCATATTACTATTAGAAAATCTGTGTAGGATAAGATGAGAACAGGATTGTATTTGTATCTGCTGCTGTGCAAAGTGTTCTACGCACAGAACAGACCCTAATAAGAAGGTCGAGTTACCGACCAAAACATTCAACACCCCCTCACAACCCCTTACCAATCTATTTAGTCCTCTCATAATAGATATAGATGGCACTAATTTAACCACGTCAAGTGTCAAACTCTGTCGATCAAACTACAAACGCCGATAAATGAATTGTCAAATGTCTGTCAATGTCAAACTTTTCAGTTTCCCGCTAAACCCTTTTATTTTTGCGGTTTGTGCTTCCTAAATCATTTTCTTTTCAGGTGTTTCCGTTGTTGGTGTCTTGGACTCAAGTTTAGAAATTCTCTTGTATTTTTCATTACTGTCCTTCAACCAGGATCCTTTAGAAAATTTATTTTGTATTATTAGACAGCATGGTGTAGGGAACACAAACCCTACTTGCCACCAGTTCCATAATTATTGGAAATCGTAAAAGAGATGACTATGAGAATTTGAATGTTTTTTCTTTTTTTTTGCAGATTAACTGACAGAACATACTCACTGATTCTGAGGATTCAGAATCTTCTGTTCATGAAGAATATAATGAGGGTAATAGTTTAATACGGTGTCAATTGTCAAAATTCACTGAAAAAAGGTTTACTTATTAATTTTGGGTCCCAGAATCCAAATCTGAAATCATTTTGCCCCGCTGGGCTATCGTTTAGAAAAAAACAAAAACTAAAATTTTCTTGAAAGTCCTCTTGTCTATATCATTCAAACTCTATAATTTCTTGATTTAAATGCCTTGTTACTATTACAATGGATGAAATATACACACATGTTCCATTAATCAGAAATTTTGAGCTCAAATATACATTAATTACTTATTAAAATGCTTTTCAATTCGAATGTTTATTTTCTAGTCAGTTAACCCGCCATATTTACAATGATTTCATGTTCCGTGTTATACGACGTACGACTCGAAACGATGCAAGAAAGAGATAGAATCTATCTCTTTCGTTCATAACTGAGCGAAATTCAAATAGGAATATTTCCAAACCTAACCTAATTTTACCTAAAACCTAACCTTCTAACCTATTTAATTCAAAATTATAGATTTAAATTAGATTTGGTTTGAAGAGATTTCCATTTTTGAATATCCCTCTCTATTTTGACAGGTGGCGAGTACGTCACTATTGACGGGCTCATGTCACGTAGGTCTTGGACTAAAAACGTGTGAAATTGTAGCCTAATATTGAGAATTCAGGGGCAATCATATCGTAACAGTAAATATGGCGGGTTAACTGTCTAGAAAATAAACATTCGAATTGAAGAGCATTTTAATAAGAAATTAATGTATATTTGAGCTTAGAATTTCTGATTAATGGTGCATGTGTATATATTTTATCCACTGTAATAGTAACAAGGCATTTTAATGAAGAAATTATAGAGATTGTATGACATAGATAAGAGGACTTTCAAAGGAAATTTCGGTTTTTGTTTTTTCCTAAACAATAGCCGAGCGGGGCAAAATTATTTCAGATTTGGATTCTGGACCCAAAATTAGTAAGTAAACATTTTTTCAGTGAATTTTACTATTGACACTATATTAAACTGTTACCAAAAGAAGGAAACTATTACTTCTGGGACTGAAAACAAATCCAAAAGGTTCAGAAACAAGTAGGACAGCAATCTTTGATGGGTTCAATTATGGTGTTCATTGTGATTTTAAAGAGGGGGTTATCTACACCCTACTATGTGCGTGATATTTATTTACCATGGATCTTATACAGATGGTGGTACTATACATGTTGTTTTGTGTGGGCTTTTATATTCTTTTATAATTTACATACATGTTTTCTAGTCTGTGATATTATTTATTTTCCTGCATGCACCTTTCACACTCATGGGGAAAGAAATTGATCTGTGACTAAATAATTGAATTTTTTGGGTCCTCTACACCATACATTCCCTTTGTTATCTATAATTCATGTTTTTTTGTGATATACAGATTGTTATTATTCATTCAATTTTCTGAGTTCTTTTTACTCAGAGTATATTTGTTTTTGTTACAATGGGCTTTTTACACCCTGCTCACACTTAAAGTTCTGTGTGCGGGACCTTATTTATATATTTGGTTTATATTTCTACTATGAACCTATCAATGGAACCCATCAGGAATATTAATGCAACCCTAGCTTCCAAGATTAGTAATGAAATTGCCTATTTTACCATATTCAACAATTTTCAGTGATCTCAAATTCATTTGAATAAAAACTTCTTGAGACAGTTATTACTGCGTTTTTTTCTATTTTCGGAAGCTGTAAGGGGTTACTGCTATGAAGAAGACAGGGGGGACCAATGGTAGCAATGGAGGAACAATATTATGGCTGACAACAATATTTCAGAATTTCTATTTATTTTGAATGTTAGAATGTACCTGTTTTCTGTGATATGTGATTTATATTTTTGATTTGCATGTGTTAAGAATTTATTTTATTTTTGGAAATGTTTTCTGTATATATGGTTTAAGAGATTTTTGTTATTTTAAAATAAAAGTGTTATTGTGGAAAAATATTCATTATTTTTCCAATTTTTGAACAGTCTAATTGAGGCAGAAATACTCTGCATCGATTAGACTAGTTCATATACCCCATTTCAGTCAAGTTAAATTCGATCGTGGGAAATCTAGAATTCAAATAAGGCGTCTTTCGGTTTAGTTTCCCATAATGGCACGCGTAGCGCTAGTTTCTATGCCGAGACGGCCATATTGTTTCCTATGTCAAAGCACTGAGTTTTTATTTCAAATTAGGATATGTTCTGTGGTTCTACGTTTGTAGATCATCCGTTAATAGATGTGTAGTTTAGAAGTTTAGGAATCGCAACATTATATCTATCTGATGTTTTTATTCATTATGACTAATTAAGATAATAAAGATTAGTCTATATCTTATCTACTTGGTCCAGTTTCAATGTGTTGTTCAAACATTCAAACGTTTCTATGATGCCGATATTCGGGAAACCTGAATTCTTTTTGAAATTATTTTGTTTTTCTCTTGTTTTGTTTGTTTACTGCGAATATTTGGTTTATTACTCTATTATAAATCGAGTAAGCATATAATGAAAGTTGAAAAATTTTCATAATCAATAACTTTCAGTGCGAATGGCCCCAATTGAAAAAAGAGAATGAAGATCCCAAAATTGAAGAAACAAATGAAAAACCAGTTCGAATAATGGTCATAGCAGACACCCATCTTCTTGGTCCCAGAAAGGGTCATTGGTTTGATAAGCTTCGAAGGGAATGGCAAATGCATCGAGCATTTCAAACGGCAGTTCATCTTCTGCAACCTGAACTTGTTTTTATATTGGGTGATATTATGGACGAAGGTTTTTACTGCAGCCCTGAAGAATTCCAGAAATATATTCGCAGGTTTAAAAAATTATTTGCAGTTCCCGAACAAACAAAGCTCTATACTATTGCAGGAAATCACGATGTAGGATTTCATTATGAGTAGGTCCATTCATTCCGTTGTTTACAATAATCCAACTCTTCGTTTTAGGATTAGCCCATACAGAATCCAGAAATTCAATGATGGCTTCAATTCAACTTCAGTTCAGCTCATATCACTGCGGGGCAATCATTTTGTCCTTGTGAATAGTATGGCTTTAGAAGGAGATGGCTGTTTTTTATGTAGAGATGTCGAAAAACAGCTTACAAACATAGAAAGTATGCAGTATCATTAAAAGTTTCTTTCTTGTGGAGTGCATTGAAGATTTGATAATTGTTGATTTCATTTCAGAATTGTTGAAATGTTCGCGAAAATCTTATACTGGTAAATGTAATCAAAAAAAGCTTGATATATATAGTAAACCGATTCTAATGCAGGTAATGTTTTATATTATATTTTGATATGTTATATTGTTATTACTTAAACATTTCAGCATTATCCTCTATACAGACAATCTGATATGGAATGTACTGACTTTGATGCAGCTCCAATGCCAATAAGACAAGAAAGATTTAAGGAAACTTGGGACTGCTTAAGTAAAGAGGCTACGTATCAAATTCTGAATCAAATTAAACCTAGACTTGCTCTGTCTGGGCATACACATCACGGTTGTACTAGAAAATTACCAGTTGGAGGTGGTTTAGAAATCACTCTTCCAAGTTTCAGTTGGCGGAATAAGAATAATCCAACCTTAGGACTGGTAAGAACAAGTTATACTAAACGTAAAAAAATGCTCTAACGTTTTTTTCATTTATTTTATATCGACAAATTTACAATCATTTGAAATTATTCTTACCTGCAAAGATAATTTGGTAATCCTGCTGTCTATGCCGACTACGTTTGAACATCCAGTACTGAATCGACTGGAAATGATTCCCAAATGATTTAAATTTCAGCCAGTGTTGCCAGATCCCTTTTCCTAGTGGATTTTTTCAACTTTTTTTTATTTTACTTTAATATATCATAATTGATATTATACAGGGTGCTTGAATGAAAATTAAACAGAGGCTACATCTACCAAGATATTCATTTCTGATCAAAACGCAAAAACAGGTCAATTTTTGTTTCAAGAGGGTACAAAACTTACCTGAAATATCAACCCCCTATGCGAGGGTTAGGTTGGGTCGAGTGATGACTCAAAAGAAAGGTAGTATCTTTGTCTACATCGTCTTGAACGAATTTCCATTTTTAATTGAAAACTGTAAAAGATACAGGGTGAGCAACTGAAAGATAGGGAAGACTATTTCCTGAGACTATTCAAGTTTCAGTGAGTAAATGGAACAGATCCATGCTGATCAATGGCAGTCATCATTAAGTACCATCCTCATCTCAATTTCAACCCTAGAGCAGGGTGACCACCCTTGAAAATTTGGAAGAGGGTAGATGGGTCAGTGATACCTCGAAAGAAAATTATTATCTTTGTCTGTATTCCGTGAAAGAATTTTCATTTTGATTGAAAACTGTAGAAGATACATAGTGAGCCATTGAAAAATAGAAGACTATCGCCCCAAGACTATTGGAGTATTAGTGCGAAAAACTGAATAGATTCATTTAGATCAAAGATGACAGCCTTTGATCTGGAATGAATCTGTTCCATTTTTTTGCACTAACACTAAAATAGCTCAGGCGATAGATAGTCTCCTCTATTTTCAGTAGCTCATTTTGTATCTTCTACAGTTTTCAATCAAAATTGAAAATTCGTTCACGGCGATGCAGACAAAGATAATACCTTTCTTTTGAGGTATCACTCGACTCATCTACCCTCTTCCAAATTTTCAAGGGTGGTCACCCCTGCTCTAGGGATTGAAATTCGAGATGAGGATGGTACTTGATGATGACTGCCATTGATCAGCATGGATCTGTTCCATTTTACTTCACTGAAACTTGAATAGTCTCAGGGAAATAGTCTTCCCTATCTTTCAGTTGCTCACCCTGTATCTTTTACAGTTTTCAATTAAAAATGGAAATTCGTTCAAGGCGATGTAGACAAAGGTACCACCTTTTGTTTGAGTCATCACTCGACCCATCTTCCCTATTCAAAATGTTCAAGGATATCAACCCCTGCTTAGGGGGTTGATATTTCAGGCAAATTTCGTACCCCAAAAGATGTCCCCCTTGAAACAAAAATTGACCTGTTTTTGCGTTTTGATCAGAAATGAATATCTTGGTAGATATAGCCTCTGTTTAGTTTTCGTTGAAGCACCCTGTATGTGTATAAAGTTGAAGTCGAATAAAAAAATACATAAAAATAATTTCAAATATTGAACAAAACATACGTTTACATAAAATAGCATCAGAAATTTTCAATGACAATCCATAAGACGCGAAATGAAAACAAGCAATCAACAACAAGAACATGAATGCCACCGCTATAAAAGGAGTTCCAATCGCTTTTTCAATGAACGCAGCGAAACGGCAAAGAGATCAACCTGAGTGTGTATTTTGTTCGCAGTAGCAACCGAGCGATTTGTGAAGAAGTTCCTCGAGTAATTCGTTCGGCAAACTCTTTCCCTTAACAAACTCTTTCCCTAAACACAACAAAAACTTGATTGTCGTAACTGTTTATCGCCAACAGAGGGCAATTATGTTCTTTTTACTGATGTTTTTGTGCAAATTTCAAACTATCTGTCCACAACAAAAAAAGATGTTGTAATCAATGGTGATTTCAATTTACTGTTTCTTTCAAACAACAATTTATACAGGGATATCCACCGGGACTGTCCGTTAAAAACTTTTTGAATTCCAATTACAATATCAAGCTGAAATTTTATACGCGGCCATAACTAGCGATTTCCAATTGAAGTGAAATATTTCGAAGTGATACCATTTCCGGTTATACCGGAAGTGGGTCATTACTTTGTTATTTCAAATGGCAATCTACCTTTTTTATTATACATCTAGAATCGACATTTGAGCAAGCCATAAAATACCCGAGTTGTTGGCACTTATCTGTCAAAACTTTTGACAGATTTAATTATTTTTGTTATAAACTCGATTTTTGAGGAACATTTAAAAAAATTGTAGCTCGTAGATCTTTTGCACTACAGACACAATTTTTGCTTGGGTGGTTAGAAGAAAGATCAAGGAATTTTTTAAGCAGTCTACACATGCCAAATATTTATTGCGTTGTTTTGTATGATATTTTCAATTTGGCCTTTTTCAAACAGCAATAACTCAATTTTTTCAAATTGCACGTGCCAATTTTTATATCGCCATCAGATGAAGCGTCAAATTTCTGATGGAATTGTATAAGCATATACTATACCCATCTCTTATAGTTCCGAAATAATTTGGGAATATATTGAATTTTGATGATTTTGCAAGAACTAACAGAGAATGCTTTGAAATATTTGAATCAAGTAGCTGAACTGGTTACGCTCACCTGACAGGTGCCTAAAGTTAATGTACTTGTCACTTCGTTGTGGCTATAGGTTGCTAAGTTGTCTGTGTAACGTGTAGTGTATTGATGTTCCGCGCCAAATGCAGTGAACAGGTGTAGGTTTCTTTTTACAAAGAGACAGCACTCAAGAATATTGAACATTCTTGACAATACCCTCAGCGCATACCTATGGTCTTCGTAACCTGGAGTCGATCCTTACTCCCAAGAAAGCGACAGTATCCTCTGCTGTTATAGTTTCATTGTTATATACTATGCTTAGTTGTTCTGTTGGTTTTCTGAATCCAAAAGAGATTATTGGAGTTTTAGATGTATTTAGTTGGAGCTCATTTTGAGAGTAACAATTTTCCAGGATGTTTAGGGTATCAACTGATTTTGTTTTGAGGGCTTCAACATCATGTTCAGATAAAACCAGTGAGGTGTCGTCAGCATATTGCTGTACATTGTTCTGTAGTACTTCAGGTAAGTCATTCGTGTATATTATGTACAAGAGAGGTCCCAATATAGATCACTGAGGAACACCCTTATAAACTTCAAAACTTGCTGACTCAATGACTTTACCTGCATCATCTGCCTCTGAAAGTAGGACCCCATCAGTCGCAGAGCCACCCCACGTATCCCATACCATTCCAGCTTTTTCAACAATTTATTATGGCATACACTATCGAAGGTCTTGCTGAGGTCTAAAAACAAAGCAACAGTACACTTTCCATCATACAAAGAGTTGACTATTTTATTAATTGCTGAATATAGCATCGACAGTAGATTTTTGTTTCCTAATATCATATTGTGAAGTTTTCAGAAGAGCAAAATTTTCCAAAAAGTTCATTACTCCCTTGAGGATAACAGGCTCATATATCTTACTGACATTTGGAAGTATAGCAATCGGTCTGTAATCAGATAATGCTGTAGGATCTCCTTTTCTTGAATACAGGCTTAATTCTGGCTATCTTCAGCTTACTAGGGAAATTTCCAGTGGAGCGTCAAGTTGATTAAGTGACAGAGTGGCGCTGCGATGATGTGGGCTACGCGTTTGAGAAGCTTTATGTGAGTCTCATCTCTTCCAATAGCATTGGTATTCCTTAAGCTTTTTATTATTTGGTGAACCTCACGTTCATCTGTAGGTTTCAAGAATATGCTAGCATGATGATCCTCCTGTACAAGGTACACTTTCAGCATTATTGTGTTTCTCACAACCCACATAGAATTTGTTGAAGTCATTGATCAGGGATTTCTTATCTACATTTTGAAAGTTTTTAAACATATTCTGATTCAGGTTGTTTACCAGAGTATTTTTTAATGAGGTTCCAAGTAGCTTTGTTCTTATTCTTTGCATTTGATATATATTCCACATTGATCCTCTGCTTTGCTGGAGTAATAACTCTTTTCAAAATACGGCAGTAGTTTCTATAATGCTTTGTGATACTAAACCCAAAAGTTTATCCTCGAATAGTTCTCGTTTATTTTTGCATGATATTCTTATACCTGTAGTAATCCAGTTGTTTTTTCCAATAAAAGCACGGTTTCTTTTTTTCGGAAATAATATGTTTAAAAGATCTGACAAGATCGTCGAGAACGTGTCATACCCACTTTCAGCATCCTCACAAGAAAGAACTCTACGCCCTCAACCCACTCCGTCCATTGCTTTGGCAAACTGATCAAGTTTCCCTTCTGAAAAAAATCTATTATAAATAATAAAAAACAAGTACTGTGTTTTAAGGAATTTTACTTAATACTTGCAATTCGTAACGCGTTTCACTACACCGTAGCTTCTTCAGACGAATAAATGTACAGAAAATAAGAATGAGAATATAAATACAAATGTTCCTAAGTAATTAAAAGCTTATTGGGTTGCTCCTTCTTAAGTGGTTATTGATGACAGGTATATCCAATAAAATTAAGGTCAAAACCAACCAATTAAAACCAGCGCTAGATTAGCTGGAATTCAAAGAGGAAGAATAGATTCGGCATGAAAATAGTAAACAAATGATAAATAAATAATTCTTCAAAAGGAAATGGATTCTTATATAAGGGATTATAATACTCATACTTACAAAACAATACTTATTGATAATTTAACGGAACTACAACTTTACAGTGTATCCGAACATCTAAAGATTTTACACATAAATATTAGGAGTGTGGAAAAAATTTAGATGAGTTCAGGCTTTTCTTAGAGGAAGCACTCAAAATTTCATGCAATTATACTTTCAGAAACTTTTCAAATAGGAAATATCGAATTATTCAATATCGAAGGATACACAAGTGTTTACAGCAATGGGCAATACAACAGAAATGATGGAGTTCTTGTATATATAGCAAAAGAACTGAAATTCAAGTATGATGTTGTGTCACTAGGTGAAAGCACAGCAGTAGAAGTAAATATCAAATTATTGAATAAAACATTGAAAATAACAAGCATTTATCGCTCACCAAGCTCTAATATAAAATTGTTTCATGAAAATTTATATAACTATATAAGAAAATCTAATACAGCAAAGTATCATATAATAATTGGGGATATGAATATAAACTTATCAGCTGTTGATGAATATGTTGATGAATATAAAAATATTTTAAATTCTTTTGGATACGAATCTTACATTAATAGCTACACCAGACCCTCTAGTAATAGTTGTCTCGATCATATTTTCCTAAAAACTGATGAAAACACCTCCCTGGAGAGTCAGGCAGCCTTTATAGTTCAGCAACATATCACAGATCATTATCCAATAATATTATGCCTTAAAGATATTAAACCACCAACAAATCTTTTGCAGGCAAACTTAAAAATAAAAAAATTCATAAACTATGACCGATTAAAAACATCACTAAATTCAGTAAATTGGTACAAAAGGGATACAGGAGAGGACGTAAACACTTTTACTGAAAGGTTTATTAACATATTAAATGAGCAGATAACAATTAATACATCTAGAGTGAATAAAAAAGTAAAAATCCAATAAAAGGACTGGATAACGCCAGCCCTTCTTCAGTCTATAAACAGAAAGAATGAGCTATATAAAAGAGTTTCACAGAATTTAAATAATCTGGAACTCAGAGAGGAATATATTAATTATAGAAATCTATTACATAAACTTATAAATAAATCAAAAAACAATACTTTCAAGATAAAATTACAGAAAACAAGTCCAGATCGAAAGCTTTGTGGGATTGTGTAGGGGAGATCTGTAACAAAAAGAAAGATGAATTAAAAATAGAACAAATAAAAAATGCAGAAAATAAATTAATTAGTGATAAACAAAATATAGCTGATGAATTCAATGAATATTTTAGTTCTCTAGGAAAAAATATGCGGAAAAAATAAAAGATCCGGGGGGATTTGAACAGGTCGAGCCATTTTTAAATAAAACTTTATTTTTTTACCCAACAGATTCAGAAGAAGTGAAAAAGATCATAACAGAACTTAAAGACAAAAAGGCATCTGGACACGATGGCATTAGATCAGAGGTGTTGAAAATATAAAGGAATATATATCAGAACCTATTGCACATATGTCCAACCTTTGTTTCGAAACTGGAGTTTATCCTGATATACTTAAAATTGGAGTAATTAAACCCATTTATAAATCTGGTGACAAAACTTTACTACAAAATTACAGGCCCATATCGCTAGTGTCGAATATAAATAAAATTATAGAAAAGATTATAAAAAACGTATCATTGGGTTTATGGACAAATATCAAATTATTGCCGAAAATCAATTTGGTTTTAGACGGGTAAATCAACTCAAGATGCGATCGGAGAACTAACTAAAAAGATATACAAATGTCTAAATGAAAAAATCCCAGGCCTCTGCATATTTATAGATCTTGCTAAGGCCTTTGATACTGTATCTCACAAGAAACTATTAGATAAGCTTTACCGGTGTGGCTTCAGGGGAAAAGGATATGATTTGATGAAAAGTTATTTAACAGATTGCAAACAAATGGTGGAAATCGGAGAATATAGAAGCAGTGTGAAAGAAGTAACATACGGAGTACCACAAGGAACAGTACTAGGTCCGATCCTATTTACAATATATATAAACAATCTTCTGTTAATGGAAACAAAAGGACTAATTATATGTTTTGCAGATGACGCTGCTATTTTTATGAAAGTAAATCCTGGAAACAGTTAAAAAATATGCAGAATGTGATTTTCTACAAATTAAAAAGTGGTTCGAATGTAATAAGCTGACTCTCAATCTAGAAAAGACATTTTATTTACCATTTGTATCATATGCATCTGGTCTGCCACAAATGGGTCCCCTACACGTCGACAATTCCACCATCATACCTGCAGCGGAGAGTATAAAATACTTAGGAATTACCCTCGACAGACATATGAGATGGAATAAACATGTCGATAATATAGTTAAGAAATTAAGAGGGCTGCTTTATAAATTCAGATATTTAAGGAAGATTCTTGACGTCAATCACCTACGCATACTCTATTTTGCTCTCGTGGAATCCCACTTATCATATGGTATTATAGGTTGGGGGTGCTTACGAGAATCAACTAAAAAGATCGAAACAATGCAAAAATGGTTGTTGAGGATTATTTTGGGAGACCACTTACCTCTGATGGAGACGAACTGTATAGATTATCAGGAATAGCTGACATTCATCAGTTGTTCTCGGCTCACATTTTGTTTCACACATTTCAAGGAAAAATACAATTGAATTCAATAGAACATATTTATTCTACCAGAAACAAGAAAAATAGATTTGAAACCCGAGAGCTGAGAAAAGAGTTGGGCAACGATCCTTTACCTATTTGGCACCAAGAATATATGCCATGTTGCCTCAAGAATTAAGAACAGCCTATATGTATAAGAATTTCAAGAGAAAAATAAGAAGATGGATACAACGAAGTGGCAGGCAAATCTTTTTAATGTTATAAATCAGCTGCCTTAATCAGATATGTGACAATAAAATACCAAATTAGTGACTTTGATGCTGATAGTCTCTCTTCATACCGATAGTGACTTTTATACCGATCGTGACCTTTATACCGACAGTGACTTAATATAGTGATTTTTCACACCGATAGTGACTTTCACACCGATGGTGACTTTCCCAACGATAGCGACATATCAAGGACATTGATAGTAACTTTCTTCGTGGTGACTATGAAATTTCAATGGTACTAATTAGAAATGTTGGTTTTGTTTTTGTTGTTTGCTTATATTTTTATTTTTATTTTTGTACTTATGGGAGAAATATATTGTTTATTTAAGTTCAATTCACGTACAGACATTATGTAATGTCTCTGTGATTAAACGTTTATTCAGACTTATAATAGTTATTAGGTAAGAAATTCATATTATTTGTTATACATTCTTCAAATCTGAATAAACTATATTATTATTATTTATTATCGTGGACTTATGCACTATCTCAGCTGTTAGCTGGATATAATTTACCTTTCCCAGACTCAGCAATCAAAGGAATCGGCTCGATTACAATAAACTTGACATAAATTTCCTAACTATCCTACATGTATTAAGAATTACAGCTTTTTGCATTTCTATATAGGTATTCTTATGCAATTCTAATTTCTTAAGGCTATCATGCAAAGTTTTGGGTATTAACCCAGTGGAGGATACGATGACAGGAACAACGTCTATTTTCTCGAGGTGCCACATCTGCTTGATCTTAATAGCAAGGTCTGTGTATTTGGACTTTTTCTCCTGGAACTTATTCAGCACGTTGTTATTATTGGGTATGGCGACATCCACCAGCATTGCTGTTTTGGCTCTCTTATCATACACCACTATGTCCGGCCTATTATTCGTCACCATTCTGTCAGTGATAATAGGCCTATCGTAGTATAATCTGATAGAGTCATTTTCCAATACGGGCGCCGGTTGATACTTGTAATATGGCTGGAATGTATTCAGAAGTCCGTACTTGTGTGCAAGTTTCTGATGGATAATGTTGCACACTTGATTATGCCTGTGAAGATAGTCTGTATTGGCCAGTTGTTCACATCCGGACGTAATATGCTGTATAGTCTCCGATCTTATATGGCATTTTCTGCATCTATCTGTTTGTAATGTTCCGTCCTTCATAATAAATTTTTTGTAGTTGTTTGTAGCGATCACTTGGTCTTGGATGGCCATAAGGAATCCCTCTGTTTCCGCGAATAATTCTCCTTTCATCAACCATTTGTTGGAGGCTTCTTTGTCGATGTGTGGTTGATTAATCTCATGGTGATGTCGTCCATGCAATTCCTTTCTTGACCATTGCTCTTGTTTTTCAGTATCTGATAGGAATGGTAGATTCAGCAGGTCATCTCTGGTAGCAAGATTTAGAGGTGTATATCCTTATCAGCCAACGATACCGCTCTATGTAGGTCAGAAGTGAGAGCTTTTTCTGAGAAGAATTCTCTGAGATTTTTTATCTGTTCGGTGTGTAAATTGACTACATCTATCAATCCGCGTCCTCCTTTCCGCTTCAAAGTTGTTCGTATCACAGACGATTTTGGATGATGGTTGTTGTACTTTGTTAGCATCGTTCGGGTCTGCCTTTGAATATCATCCAGTTCTGTCTTAGTCCATCTGATTATTCCAAATGAGTAAAGTAACACTGGAATGGCGTAGGTGTTAATTGCCTTGACTAAATTCCCCGAGTTCAACATCGATTTCAGCACAGACTTCAGACGCTGACTGTATTCTGAACGAATCTTCTCCTTTGATTGTTTTTGGTCTAGCAATCTGGCTTGTTGGTATCCCAGATATTTGTATGTTTCGCCATCTCTCATGCACTGTATAATATCACCGTTTGGAAGTTGTGTTTCACCATCTATGACTTTCCCTCTTTGAATGTTCAGGGTCTTACATTTTTCAATCCCGAATTTCATATGAACATCTGCCGAGAACTCACTGACAGTTTTCATTAAATCATCCAATTGCTTCTTGTTCGAAGCATATAATTTGATGTCATCCATATACAGCAGGTGGGAGATTGTATGATAATTCCTTTCTGCTTTTATCCTAAATCCGTATCCTGTTCTATTGAGCATTGAGGACAATGGGTTCATTGCCAAACAGAACCATAGTGGACTCAAAGAGTCTCCTTGAAAAATTCCACGACGTATAGGTATCTCGTCGGTTTTAATTGATTTATTGTTCATCTATATTTATTATCGTGGACTTATGCACTATCTCAGCTAGTAGCTGGATATAATTTACCTTTCCCAGATTTAGCAATCAAAGGAATAGGCTCGATTATAATATACTTGACAGAAATTTCCTAACTATCCTACATGTATTAAGAATTACAGCTTTTGCATTTCTATATAGGTATTCTTATGCAATTCTAATTTCTTAAGGCTATCATGCAAAGTTTTGGGTATTAAACCAGTCGAGGATACGATGACAGGAACAATATCTATTTTGTCGAGGTGCCACATCTGCTTGATCTCAATAGCAAGGTCTGTGTATTTGGACTTTTTCTCCTGGAACTTATTCAGCACGTTGTTATTATTTGGTATGGCGACATCCACCAGCATTGCTGTTTTGACTCTCCTATCATACACCACTATGTCCGGCCTATTATTCGTCACCATTCTGTCAGTGATAATAGGCCTATCGTAGTATAATCTGATAGAGTCATTTTCCAATACGGGCGCCGGTCGATACTTGTAATATGGCTGGAATGTATTCAGAAGTCCGTACTTGTGTGCAAGTTTCTGATGGATAATGTTGCACACTTGATTATGCCTGTGAAGATAGTCTGTATTGGCCAGTTGTTCGCATCCGGACGTAATATGCTGTATCGTCTCCGATCTTATATGGCATTTTCTGCACCTATCTGTTTGTAATGTTCCGTCCTTCATAATAAATTTTTGTAGTTGTTTGTAGCGATCACTTGGTCTTGGATGGCCATAAGGAATCCTCTGTTTCCGCGAATAATTCTCCTTTCATCAACCATTTGTTGGAGGCTTCTTTGTCGATGTGTGGTTGATTAATCTCATGGTGATGTCGTCCATGCAATTCCTTTCTTGACCATTGCTCTTGTTTTTCAGTATCTGATAGGAATGGTAGTTTCAGCAGTTATTATTATTATTATTATTATTAATAGATTGCTCCCTGAAGAGATTCAATAGAGGTGAAGGGCTTAAATCGACTTGTTCATTGATGAGTCTACCTGAGTGTTTGTGTTTGTTGATTTCTAAAGTTTCCCAAAGATCTACCTTCCAATATTTATTATCTGTATGCAAAATTTCAAACTGTGGGTCGAAAGAGTGACTGTTTTCTAGGAGATGATTCGCGTAATTACGCGATTATATATTATAGTTATAACTTACTGGTACTTCTTCATTTAAAGGGATCTCTGTAATCTGTGCGTGATGATCTGAGAGACCCGATATCATCATGTTGAAGTTATTGAATTACTGAAATGAGAGGTAAGATTCGAATATCATATGAATATTTTGGAAACTGTTTAAATTTCGAAAACATCTTGTGCTATACCGCACTACCCTGTCTGACAGAAGTCCAAATATGTATCTGTTTATTTAGATAATCAAGCGCGGGTTCCTGAGTCCACTTGCGAAAAAATACAAGTCACAAATGTCCCTTCCGCTCCCGAGAAGTTACGCCCTTAAGTACGAGTTTTTTCTATCGGTTTCATGTCAATAGTATATCTTATCCTTTGCTATTTCATTTTCAACGATAGGTAATCAAATCTTCGACGTGAAATAAATTGTTGTAACACTGGCTACAATTCGAATACTTTATGACAACATCTGTTCGACTCGGTACTGGATGCGCGAAAGTGGTCAGCAGGATTACCGATCATCCAATAACTTGTTAGAGTAAAATAGTTAAACAACATAATCTCCTTCAAGCTATGGTATATGTATATGTTCTCGAGTTTTGCAAATTCCAAGGTTCATAAGACCGCAGTTTTATGCGCCAATTATCCTCGCATCTACGTGCAAAAAGAAGCTCATAACTTCTTTTGTTCAGATAGGCTTCCATTTGCGCTTTTTCGATTCACCTTATAAGATATCCACAATTGATATATCTTACTTCATCGAAATCTCAAAAAAACCCGAATTAATTATTCCTTTATTAGCTCATTAAATTAGAATTCTTCTGTGCTTTTTCTTTTGAACTTATCTTGGTATTCATAGATGTCAGCTATAGTTTATATACCCCGATTGTCAATTCACGCAAAGTAGGATGATATATTTTGATTAGCCAATTAAAGTAACATTTATTTTCATTTGCTATTAAGTTATAAAGTTTGCAATTCTCCGTGCTTCGCTATGAGCATCAACAAATCACAAGACCAGTCGTCTTGGCGAATTACAAACGAGAATTTTCAATAAGTTCTAATAAGTTTTTAATAGATAGTGGTGTGCCTTAATCTATTGACATCTATATTTATCATCTAGCACATACTCAAACATCGTTTCATTAGTTTAATGGATTTTGTGAGTTAAGGAACAAAATCTTTTGTTCTATATTGCAAATTGCACTCCGATAATTGAATCAATAATTTTCTAAATATAAAACTAATTGTATGAATCAGATTTTTATAATTGTTGTGGAAAAAATAATTATGTTGTTTTCAGGGTGTTTTCACTCCAAGCAATTATGCTTTTGTCAAATGTTCTATACCTGAAGAGTCAACAGTTATTGTTATCTACATTTCCGGAATAATCGCTATCTTACTGTGGAGTATTTATACATACTTCTCTTATCGTAGAAGACGGCTTCTGAAATATTTGTGACGGACAAAATGGGTTTTTGAAAATTTTGTTTTGTTTTTCGTTGAATTTTTCAACATTTGTAAGTTATCGACTGATATATTTATTATCGTTATTATTTTTGATATATGTATTGTTCTGTTGTTATTGAAATGTTTAGGACAATATATATCTTGACACTACACAAGAATAATATCATAGATAACTGATGACTCAACATTTAAATAGCAAAATATCATTCAAAAGGATATATCAAATACTGAATTTCAATAAAATAAATTTTCTTTCTCTACATACTGGTATTTCTAACAGATTGGCTTTTCTAGTATCTTGGGTGTATGCATCAAATCTTCACGAAAACTTCATTTTAAAAATCGTTGCGCGATTCGCCAACGAAGTTGGCCTCGTAAGGAGATAATAGTACACTTTAAGTTTTGTTGAAGTGGTGTGCAGTGTTTTTAGTGTGGTACAACGCCAGTTCCAGTCCCCAACTTATATACATCAGAATTTCTCTCATGTATCCGGGATATTTGTTCTCATTGTTTTCTGTGTCTATACATGTCTACCCAATTTAACTACTTATATAAATCGGTTCTCTATTGTGCTTGAGTAGTTTCCTTAAAAATCAGTCTATAATAAGTTTTAGCAAGTGAAAACTTCCTCAAGCTCAATTTTTTTCTATTAGGCAACATTTGAAAATTTTTGGATCGTTTGTTCTAAACTGTTAATATTATAGTTGATACATCCTTTTGTAAATAGAAAATTGTATCCCGTTTCTTATACATAGTGTGATTCAATACACAAATGCCGATTCATAAATATACAGATTAAATGTCATGATATTCAAAAACTCCACTATTTTAATCATTTACTCGATTCTACTTATAATGTTCTATAAGAGAATCATTCTCTGTTAAATTCTTTCATTATTCATGAAGAGAGAAGCCAATCTGCTCATATTTACTATTAGTGCTTTTGAATGAATGATTCTTTCAGTGATTGAGATGAAAGGAACAATAAACCACTGAGTAACAGTGGTGATGTCATGCAGCTCTCATAAAATTACATATCAATCAAATTGCATATTTTAAAGCTTCACTTTTTCTTTAATCATCAGTATGATTTGTATGAACTTCCATGTTGCAAAATTTATTGATGTTTCAATAATTACTTGAAAACTAGGACCCATGTGGCTGTTGTGTGTTTTAAGTTAATCTACTTGAGTTTTTCCTTGAAATTATTTTAAAAATACTGAGAAAATGATTGGACTAACTAATCAATAAGTAATAAAGGACCATTTACAGGTCTTTATAATGGATTATTTTTGTGTAGTGTTAAATGAAATTGAAGAGTATAAATTCTAAAGGGTCAAAGTACCAAAAATGCAAAACGAAATAACCAATTAAAACAAATCAACAATTTTCATTATTGAATATTTATTATTCAACCAAAGACACATATGTAAAAGTTCAGTAGGTAAACAAGGCTAAAAACATAAATCTGAACTCTGAAAAAATTTAGTAAAAAGATGTAAGTGCCATTAAAAGTAATATTCAAAAGATATGAGTACATGACATTTATAATTTCTATTTTATTTCCCACTTCATTCTATTTGCATTGATGTTTCCTGAATTAAATTTTCATGGAATCCTTAGAGCTGGAATTCAAGCATATCCTTCGAAATTTAGAATTTTGTTTGAGTTATTCGGTTTTGGCACTGGAGCTGCGGAATATCATAATTTATGATATCATCTATTTTTGGCTTTCTTTAAAACTCTAGTGGTCTGCCAATCTTCTAACTCGCTAAAGGTATTCTTTACCTTCACTAATTCCAGATTGTTTTTTGAAATCTGTATCCAGGAGGCTTGTGGTATCTTAAGTTTGGTTGTTGTGACAAATTCATCGGCAAACTTTTGAAGGTCCTCGAAATCGTCCTTAATCAAGTGAGTAGGTGTAAATATAACTTGTTTCAAATCACTCGACATCACTTGACTGTTGTGAATTCACTGTGTCAGAATTCAGCTGTTCCTTGTTTTTTTCTGATTTCCTTCGATGGAGTTCTATTTGTAAGACTAGAGGTCTATCTACACCATCAGCAGATGCTTATATTTTTGCAGTTTAATATTTTTTCATCGAAGTTGACGGAAATGCTTGTTGAATGTGTCAGAGTAGAATATATAGTTTACTTTAGTTAAATGAAACAAATAAGCGGTGGACATTCAAGAATTTAAGCCAGGACTAAGAAATTCTTTTTGGGATTTGGTTCTGCTGATTTTCCTCTCTTGGAAAGCTGTTTATATGTTCTATCACTTGTTCTCTGATACCACTGGTGAATTTCCTACATTTATTTACTTGCCCTCGTTTGTCTTGGTACATACTTGGGACAGTATAATGAACACTTATTTGGCGTCGACTCTGTGCAGAACTACTGACTATGACGCGGTCGATTCATCTTACCAGTTTGTATCAAACCAAATAAGGATTTTTGCTTTATTGGATCTTTGAGTTTGTAGAACTCATCAAAGGTCTTTTCTGCTGTATATTGCTACATAGAAATTTGCATTGACGAAAATGGTGCCTTAAAAACTTACAGCGTTTAGTTGTTTTTTATACTAGTTCCTGAAAACTGCGCACTAAATACTAACTGAATTTTCACTTAATTTGTCACATATATTCTTTTGATTTGTGAATTAAAAATAATTTAAAAAGAGTTTATGATACAATAAAAGATGCTACCTATAATCTTTTGACTTCTTACACAATAAGAAATTATTGTCTAAATTCGATGGTGAGATACAGTGCCGGAAAATGAACTAGTACAAGAAATTTCTGCTTTGAAAAATGAGAGTTTTCCGGGGATTGATCAAATTTCTTCTGATACAATAAAAAAACTCATAGGCCGATAATAACCCCTCTGCTTCATATCATTAATCCGATCTTTGAAACTGGTGAAGTTTCATTTTATTTCGAGACCGCAGTAGTAACACTAGTCGATAAAATTAATCCAACTGAGAATGTCGCAAACTATAGACCCATTAGTGTTATAAGTAACTTTGCTGAGATCTTTGAAAAAAAAGATTACAGTTTTTCAAAATAAATAATATATGTCCCAAATACAAGTAAACGACGATTTCTACTAAAATATATTATTGAATGCTCGATGCGTTTCGATACACAGTATCTTTATCAAGAGCGAAGTAATACTACGAATATATCTTACTAACAAATTTTTATATATACTAAAGAGGCAAGCCAATCAGAGCTATCTGTACTTGAACTAATGTTTAGGAAATAAATTTAATAAGGGTGAGTTATTTGTCTACCTGATCATTAAGAATTTCCGGTGAATTCCTAGATCTGTTAATTTCAAGTGCTTCCAGAAGGTTGAGTTTTATACCTCTCTTCTCAGAATGTAGGATTTTAAATTCTGAATTGAAAGAGTGACCATTTTCTCTAAGATGATTTCAATAATTTGAATCGGTTTCTCCATTGATGAAACTGCGTTTATGTTCAGAGATTCTAACATTGAAATTTCTTCCTGTTCTAGATATATAAAAACAATTGCAATCTGCACAATCCAATCTATAAACACCTGATTTATTCTCTTTATTAATTGGAGATTTATAATTCCTGATAAATGAACCTAAATTTGTTGATGTTTTAACGCTATATTTAAATTTTAAGAAGGATTTTACATTATTGCTAATATTGCCTATATATGTTAAACTATTGAATTTCTTGTCTTGGTCTTCACCGATTGGATATATATGTTGTAAAGCTAATTTTTGTTTTTCTTATGTAGTATGTTGCTAACTAAATTTGCATCATAAACATTATTTATTGCAATCTGTTTCATGAAATTCAATTCTTTGAAATAATTATCATTAGACATCGGTGTGTTCAAGAGTCTATGTATATAGCTGTTAAATGCTGCAACTTTATGTTGGAAAGGATGTGCCGATGTATAATGATTTGTGATATCTGTATGAGAAGGCTTATGATAAATTGAAAACTGGTGTTTATTATTTGACCTTGTTATTGTTAGGTCTAGGAAATTGATCGAATTGTTCTGTTCTATTTCAGAAGTGAATTTTATTTTTGGTAGCAGGTTATTGATGAAATTTTCGAATACATTGAACTGTCTGTTTGTTCCTTTGAAACACACAATAATGTCATCGACATATTGATACCAGTATAGGAAATGTTTGCTCTGAGTGGATTACCCTTTAGTATATATAAAATTTGTTAGTAAGATATATTGGTAGTATTCATTCGCTCTGATAAATATACTGTGTATCGAAACGCGTCGAGAATTTAATAATATATATTAGTAGAAATCATCGTTTACTTGTATTTGTGAACATGGATTTCTATCACGTAAAAGCCTCGACAATTAAATATATGTCCCAATCAATTCGGCTTCACTGAAGAATGATGCAATATACAAACTGGCAACGAATACGAATTGCATTGCGGTATTTATTGATTTAGTAAAGGCAATACTTCTGAAAGTCTTCACAGAAAACTGGATAAGAACACCATTGGAATTGCTAGAAAACTATTAGTTGAAAGAAAACAATGTGTAAAAGTAAATAGAACAGTCAGTTACATGGGAATAATTGAAATGGAAGTACCGCAGGGTAATGTTCTTGGCCCCAGTCCTTTTTTAATCTTTATTCTCTTCTACAGTTGAAGAACGGTGTCATATCAATTTCTTATGCAGACGATACTGTTATGGTTTTCAATTGAGACAACAGGGAGGAAGTAAAACCGAAAGTAACAGATGGAATGAATCAAGTCATTGAGTGCCTCAAAACTCATGAACTTTCGCTAAATATAGCAGAAACAAATTATATTGCCTATTCAGTTACAATCCCAAAGAGACCAGCCTATTCATGCATTGAAATAAATGACCAACGAATACTTGGGAGTATATATAGATCAATTTCTCAAATGGAATCCACAGATTGATTATCTGACAGACAAACTTCGTTGTCTTTTGCACAAATTTTATCTTATGAGAGAGTTTCTTCCTCGGCACATTTTGCTCCTTGTTTATAGGGCAATAGTTGAGTCTCTGCTTAGGTATAGGGTCCTGCCGTGAGGAGGTTTATATAAAATCATTCTTAGAAAAGTGAATATCATGCAAGAATATATTCTCGACAAAAAAAATAGTACATCCATCAGCTTTATCGTTCACCTTAGAAGTAACTAATATTCGTACAATATATATGACAATTATTTGCGCAATCTCCATAAAAATATAAAAGATTTTGTTGATCACAACCATGATACCAGAAGTAATAGAAATAAGAACATTAAACTGCCTTACACCTACAAAAGTGTGAGTCTGAGATTTTGATTACATAGCCCCAAGAGTGTACAATTTGTTACCGAAAGATATAAGAATTAAAACGTGTTAAAATGTTGAATGTATTTCACTTGAAAAATATAATTATTGTGTGGTACTATTTTATTTGAAATAATATAATTATTTATGTTTAGTACGGTGACACATATAAGTGCTATGTCCATACAAAAGTTGTTGAACTTGTAATTTTATTCTGTTTTTATTATTAGAGCACCAATACTGTTAGATGATATAGTATTGGAAAGTTAGAATTTGTATTTAATAAAGTTATTATTATTATTAGCAATGTTTAATACATTGGAAGTAAAATGGACTTAGTCCCTTTAATATGTTATTAGGCAAGGCACTTAAATCGTTTTGGCTTGAATATCAAAAAATTTGGAGAATTGGCACTAAGACTCTCTAGAATTTATACTCAATTGTAAAATCACATTCCTTGAAAATTTAAGGTAAACCAAATAATTATCATTCCATTAGTACAAATTAATATTGTTGTGATACATTTTCATTGCCGTAATAAATTCCTTGATAAAATTGAACTACACACAATTATCGATATTAAATAATTTCTAAAATCTTCACTACATTTGAACTGTTTCATTTTGAATTAAACATTTATTACTTCGGTTTTTTCTTGAAACGGCTATTATGTATTTTCAAGCTCTATTTTCATCTTATATGTTCTCAAACAACATAAATACGATGTCATTATCTTGCTTTGTTAATTTTTTCAAGGAGTTTATTTGTAAAACTTCCCAATTGTTCTTCTTGTTCAATATTGAAACTATATGTGATATACTTGTCTTCTTTAATACTTATATAGAGTAAAAACTGATTGTCATCCATCAAAATGCTGTCAGAAATCATATTAATCCTTTTTGCCAAACAAGGGTATTTTAATGTTAACTTGATGATCTAAGCCTTTCGATAGTCATAATGTAATCAAGTAACCAGTAAACGAGGTAAGGTTTTCAAGGTGAAAATGAAGGCATATTTACATGCTTTTTTTCCAGTAGTTTCTTGAAAGGCATCCTGTATTATTTTCGTGAAAATCCTTAGGCTGAACTGGTTGTCTGGGTTTTATATTAAGGTGTCTCCTGGGCTTTGAAGGAACATCTGCGCGATCTGATCTGTGTCATAATTGGACGTAGTTATACAGAAAGCTACCAAGCCATAAAGACATGAAATCGATATAATCGAAGTTAAAGTTTCTGTTGACTTTCAGATAGTGATATTTAGCAGAATAATCATGCGAAAAAGATGTTTTTTTTTTTCAAAGCGTATTAATTTATGTATAATCCAATATTAATGTATTCAAAATAGACATAGCCGTGAAATGGATTTCAAAAAAAGGTAGTATTTTATTCAGAAAATAATTGACATTAAACATTAAAACCATGAACATCTTCAATATTGGCATCACTTTTCAAATTTTTGTAAAACATTTGACAATCTGATGGAATTTGGTGCATCATTACGTTAAGGTTCTTTATTTTGGCTTCAGAAATAGCTTTTCCATAAGGCCATAAAGGAATCAGATCCCAAAATAGAGTACCATCTTCTAGGGGAGACTTGGGATACTTCTGTCTCGTTTCCTTCCGAAAATAAATCGATTATATCTTCAGGTGAGTTAAATGAATTTTGTTGCACCATAAGAGGAAATGGTTTGTCTTTTTCGATTCGCATGGATCTTATTTTGAGCCAATTGTTTAATTTGTATTCCACTGATGATTTTCTATTGACGATCTTCTTTTCTATATTCTGAACACTTAAATAATCATCAAATGCCATTTCAGTTACAACAAGTGGCTTTTTTCTTCAACAAGTTCTCATAATCTGTTGCTGGTGTTTCAAAGCTGACTCTATGTCACCAAAATCTGCATCTTTAGATAAGAAGATGCTATTTTTACTCTGCAGGTTTTAATCCAGCGTTGCAGAGACACAAATAAAGATGTATATATCTGCTTTGTCGACTTTGCTAAGGCATTCGATAGCGTCAACCATGAACGACTGGTATCCATCCTACAAAAAGCAGGTCTTGACAATAAAGACGTAAGAGTAATAACTAATCTCTACTGGATTTCAAAAAAGGTAGTATTTTATTCAGAAAATAATTGACATTAAACATTAAAACCATGAACATCTTCAATATTGGCATCACTTTTCAAATTTTTGTAAAACATTTGACAATCTGATGGAATTTGGTGCATCATTACGTTAAGGTTCTTTATTTTGGCTTCAGAAATAGCTTTTCCATAAGGCCATAAAGGAATCAGATCCCAAAATAGAGTACCATCTTCTAGGGGAGACTTGGGAGACTTCTGTCTCGTTTCCTTCCGAAAATCGATTATATCTTCAGGTGAGTCAAATGAATTTTGTTGCACCATAAGAGGAAATGGTTTGTCTTTTTCGATTCGCATGGATCTTATTTTGAGCCAATTGTTTAATTTGTATTCCACTGATGATTTTCTATTGACGATCTTCTTTTCTATATTCTGAACACTTAAATAATCATCAAATGCCATTTCAGTTACAACAAGTGGCTTTTTTCTTCAACAAGTTCTCATAATCTGTTGCTGGTGTTTCAAAGCTGACTCTATGTCACCAAAATCTGCATCGTTAGATAAGAAGATGCTATTTTTACTCTGCAGGTTTTAATCCAGGGTTGCAGAGACACAAATAAAGATGTATATATCTGCTTTGTCGACTTTGCTAAGGCATTCGATAGCGTCAACCATGAACGACTGGTATCCATCCTACAAAAAGCAGGTCTTGACAATAAAGACGTAAGAGTAATAACTAATCTCTACTGGGGGCAGACCTGTCGGGTCAAAGTAGACAATAGCTTCACGGATGATATCGAAATAAAAAAAGGCGTACGTCAGGGTTGCATTTTATCCCCTCTTCTCTTCAACAGATACACGGAAGAAATCTTCAAGGAAGCGCTGTACGAGGTAGAGGCAGGTATAAAGATGAATGGAGAACTGATCAACAACATCAGATACGCTGATGATACGGTTATAATTGCCAGCGACGTTAACGAATTGCAGCAACTAGTGGAGAGAGTGCGAGTCGTTAGTGAACAGTATGGCTTGAAGCTCAACGTTGAGAAAACCAAGTGGATGGGTGTTAGGTTAGTTTATGTTAATCGCCAACGTCCGTACTGGATAAGGCACTAAGAAGAAGAAGATAAGAAACGATGTCCTGAATACAGAAATTTTAGAGTAATATCGCTAAGTTGACAGAACCTTTCCGCTGTGAACACCGGCATTGTACTTCCAAAGTTGGCGCTTGTAAAAAACGATGTTCATTTGGATCCTTGGCAAAGGTAATGTTTTCTCCAAGTCAAACGTGAGTTGCATAGCATATATCATTATCATTTTCAGCAACAAATGTTGAAGTACGGTCAGATCATTCTCATCAGAGGTAGAGCTTTCATCTTCGCTTTTATAGTTGAGAGTCGCCATCATCTTCCGACTCTGAAATATCGTTTTTCTGCTGGCTCAAGTTTTCTTCTGCAAGAACTGGTTGACTAGTACAAGGGCAGGAAACTGCAGATCTATTCAAACTGCTTTCATTTATTGGAGGCTATGCATTATCCACACAAAATTTTTTAACGTTTTCATTATTTGAAATACTAGGTTCAATTAAACCTAGAATGGCATTTTTCTACGACGTGAATTTCCGTTGGTGGTGATACTCTCGGGATGATATTTGTCACAAATCTTTCTTGTTCCCCCTGACATTCTGAAACAATAGGTAAAAGTTCATGTTAATTTGAAGGAAGTTTACTGCTTCAAATTTGGGCTCGAAACTGCATCCATTATTGAACTTTATCATAAAGAAAAGCTTCGGAGCAAAGGTATCGAACACGTAGGTACTTAAGCAGGAAGTTAAAAATCGATAAAGAAGAGTTACGGATACACTGAAAAATAAATAAGATAAAAAAAACACAAGGTTTAACTTTAATTTACACTTTATTTGAAAAAATTCGACGACGTTTCGCTGACACAGCAGCTTTATCAAGAATGACAAACAGAATGAAGAGTATGGTATTATAAACAAATCATAGAACAAGTTGGATGAATAACAGGAAAATCCACACCGAGCCATTGTACAGTTAGTATGAAAGTTAATAAAACTAATTAAACAAGTTAAGTAGGGGTGAATAATTTACATCTACCTGCTCATTCATTCAAGAAAGAATTTAATATTTGTACTTGCAGAACCGCAGAATGTTGAACTGTTGAATATTTTATAGTCTTTGTGAATAGGATATACTTCATTTATAGCTTTCTGATTTTTACGAATGATTAGATCTATCATATCCGGATTATATGAATTATTAATGGCTATCTGTTTGATAATGTTTAACTCTTTATTATAATCTTCTACTGATAAAGGTAAATTGAGTAACCGATGTACCATGCTGTTTAAAGCTGCAACTTTGTCCAAAAATTAATGGAATCGTTCTGTTCAATTTCTATCGTGAATTTAATGTTCAAATGGATGGGAATTGAACAGAACGATTCCATTAATTGTGTAGATTAAAGTTAAACCTTGTGTTTTTTTTATCTTATTTATATCATGGATCTACATCAAGTAACGGCCTCCACAATTCAAAAACACTGAAAAATACTTAAATTTTGTTATCGATAATTCTGGAAAAGTATTAATACATCACAGGAACAAGATTTGCAAAAAAATATAAGTATAATACTTCAAAATATACTCTTCTTTTCGGTTCTTTTGCTCCTCAGCTTTCCTATTTTGATACATCTTCAAAACTTCAGAAACACACTAAGTACACGTTAATATTTCAAGGTTATGTGGAAATTCTTATTTTGCAAGCACCAACCAACCCACTTGGGCGATGCGGGAAAACGACATATTGCAATTTATATTTCAACCAAGTGGGTTGCGAGTATTCTGCACTAATGTAAACCGAACATTCGTGGATAAATGGCTTGGTAGCAATTATCCTCGACTCATATTGCGTCATCACATTGGTTGGTAGGTTTCTGCAATTTGAAGAATAGGTTACAGAAGGTTTGTTTTCGTTACTAACTCAGTTTTGGTAAGATTGTGGGTTGGTATGTTTATGCATAACTACGTCCAATTAAGAATTTAATCCAATATATTTATTATATTATATCATCTATGCGAGACTATCGAATTTCGAACAGAACTAGTGTTTTGTATCAAGGATTAATATTTCTGAGATGAGTATGCAATTTTCAACTAGTTTAGGACGAGTTACTCGTAAATGCTCATTGTGAATTTGTAGAATTAACTAAATAATCATTGCTTCATATCTCAATTCATAAAAAAATTATTTATCTGTTCAGTAGTCAAATTGAGAAATTTCTAAAGCTCAGTAAATGGTGCCTTACTTCTTCAACATATCCAGCTTATCTGAGGTGTGAAGTGAATCTGATTATATGTTGAAATATCTACGTCTTAGATATACAAAATTTGTTATGGTAAAGTAAGTGATACGAATAAGGCCTACCTTATACCTTATACCGTTTGAATCACTGATACGACGCTCAAGATGGAATGAGCGAAAGCAGTATCAGGTATTGTATCAGCGTTTAATGGATAAAGTTCAGTAGCTTTGAATCCACTTGTTATATTTGCAAAAGCATGCATGTCCCGACCCTAGTTAAAATTACTTTAGTTTTTCAGCTGTTTCAGCAATACGAAAATCTAGATGACATTTGGCAACGTCAAAGATGAGGAGACGTTTTCCTGTGGTTTTATACTTTGCTGAGTGTAAATAGTAAGTACGACAAAGTAAATAATTCCTTTGTCGTACTCCCTTTTGGTGCCATGTGGACAATTGATCCTGCATGTAAATTATCGTCATAAGGTACCTGCGGCATTTAAGGCCCGCCTAATTTAATAATGCATAAAAAGTATATAATTAGAATTAAGGAGAGATAATACACTAACCTGCATAGTGCAAAGGAAACAAACGGCTACAAAAATTTTAGAAATATTTAAAAAACCCTTTTCTCCGGCCTTATTATATCACCGTGGTATAATAACTTAAGAATCACTAAAATGAGGTCTTAAAGTATAAAAAGAAACAAACGTAAATGGTTTTACAATGATTTTCATTTATTTATCATGTGGGCCTTATTAGCCCGATATAGTTTAGTCATAAACTTTAGTTCTTAAAGAACTTATCCTAAAAACACAACAATATTAAGCTTCTTTGTCCATCTTAACTAAAAATAAATCAAACTACAAACAACAGGTTACTAAGGTAACAGTAATCAGTAGGTACATCCTCTTTAACATTGAAAAATCAGATAACTTTTGGCTTTTATACACTAAATCAAAATCAATATTTATTTAAAGCAAACAGTATTCATCTTTGAGATTAAAAGGAACAATTGAGTTCAAAACTTTCATATGTACTCATTCATTGTTACGAAAAAAATTTTTTCTGGACTAAATCAGGCTTTTTAAAATTACACATCAGAGATCAGAGTCTTTTAGAAGAAACAAGAACAATGGTTCAAGAAGTAATTTTTCTTATCATAAAACAAATCAAACTAATTTTTTCAATCAAACCGAATTGGTACCCTTTCAAAAAGAACTAATCAGTTTGAAACTTAACTAGGTAAACCAGTTTCTTATGGAAAGCGATATAGCGACAACGTTCGACAAAGTATTATTTTGACAAACATAAAAGTTAGATTTTAAGCAATGAATTCTAGAATGAAATAAATTAACCTTGTCTTCAACAAAAATATAAATATTCTTTAAGGCTAAGTGAAAGATATCAATTCTGGGCTCTTAGGCAAATACAAGCAGCTACTTTAATCAAAGACGTAGCAATAAAATGTTTCCTTATCCTCATTTGTCAGCCCAACACACCTCGTGGTACCATTTCAAACGTTGTGCACAATGGCGCATGTCCGATAGACGCCCTTCTTTACACGCATGACAATACCAATCAGATTCGAATGATAATTTCGTGTTTTATAGTTTACCATTACCTTTTGCAGTTTCCAATTGTTTCTTTACATGTTTGATTTTCTGCTTTAGTTCTTTTTTTGTGATTTATGGATTTTCGCCTTTTCATTTTCTTTGGTTTCTTCTCGATTCTTAAAAAGTACCTTTGTTACCCATTGACCTTTGTAATTGTTGGCTTTTCTTCTAAGTTTGTTCTTAATTACAGCATAATTTGGTGTCGGCATAAGTTCTCATTGAAAAATGTATAGAATACAACAAACCTATAATGCTCATCTTCGTTGATTTCGAAAAAGCCTTGGTTCAATAAACCAGGGAAAACTTTTAGAAACGATTGCCGAGTGCCGCATCAATCACCGATATGCTACAATAATCAAATACATATATGAAAATGCTTCAGCCACTGTTAAAACATCGCAAACCCAATGTACGGATAAGTTCAGAATTGAGAGAGGAGTCAGAAAGGGAAATACGTTATCACCCAAACTATTCGTAACAATGCTGCAGAGCATGCTGAACAAAATTAACTGGGAAAATACAGGAATCAATATTGATGGCGAGAAAATTAACCACCTCTGCTTCGCCGATGACATTGTCTTGATAGCAGACAATGTAAAAGAAGGGCGTTGACAAGAAGAAACATCAGCAGAATACAAGTGATGCAAAGGAGAATGGAAAGATCGATGCATGGAGTTACTCTGAGAGACAGAATACCTAACCAGACTATCAGAAACAAAACCGGGGTGAAAGACGCTGTTGAAGCAATTCTCCAATTGAACTTGGCAGGACATGTTGCCAGAATGCAGGATGGTCGATGAACCAAAAAACTTGTTGAGTAGAGACCAAGAAACGAGGAAGACCGCCCACCCGATGGACTGATGATATAAAGAGACTGGCCGGCAACTGGATTCAGAAGGCCAAAGACAGAGAGATGGATTGAATTAAGGGAGACTTTTATTCAGCAGTTGACAGTATCAGCTAATAAAAATGGTGATGATAATGATAAGTTCTTGAAATGGGAATTTAGTTATGCTTAGGTTTGAGGTTTGCCAGTCGAATATCATCGCTTGAAGCCTTTAAAACCTATTTCAATGAATAAATACCTTTAGTAGATAGTAATTCTTGCCCAGGCTAAACAAAAAAATATTACTGCAATCCGTCTAAAATACCTTCTGTAGGTACCTATTTATCATTTAGGATGGCTCAATAATATAGTTTTAAAATACACAGTAATTAAAAGAGAATAAAATAATTGATACTGCTATTAGATACTAAATGAATTAAATTTTGGGGAATCCTGATCGATTGATACTGTGCACATTGTTTTTTTAAATATCAATTATTATGTTCGTTGTACAATATTATAGTTACCTAGATAATTTTATTAGTGGATTTACGATTTTTCATAGGTAGAAAGAACTATAATTGATGGTCATAGTTGTCAACCCCCCTTAGCTACGCCACTGGGACCACGTAGTCTGTTTTGGTATTGGAGGAGACATACTAGGATGATCTGTCTGTAAATCAACACAATAAAGTTAAAACTCAGCAGAATTCCTATCAAGGCCTAGGGTCAGAAATATGACCTATTAAAAAGGTTGTTTTCTGAAAATTACAAATTAAAGTCATAAAATAACCAAGCATACATAACTAGAAAGAAAACTTCAAAGAATAACGTATTGAAATTCGATACGAATGACAGCTCGACAAACTAGCCACTAGTCTCGTTGTAAGCGCGACAGTGCTTCTCACGCACTGTTTTCAGAATGATGAAGCTGTCACATATGTGAGTGTGTAGTATTTTTGATATAAGAATATATTTGAAACGACCTTTTCGCACTACAGCCCTTATTTGTATCAAGTACCTTGTACGAGGATGTTGATATTTGTGATATCTTGAGATTGAGCTAAGTATTGTAACACGGGAAATAAGTGGCATCTTACTTTTTCAACATATATTCAGCTTATCTGAGGTTTGAAGTGGATCTGATTATATGTTGAAATATCTACTTCTAAGATATACAAAATTTGTTATGGTATCATTTTCGCCATATTGGTTGTATCCGTAGAAGCGGAGTCCATTTCAAATTATCTCCCCATTTCGATTCATATTTGTTGATTCTTAAATTTCATGATTTCAGTAAATGTTGTTTTCATTCTTAGACAAGTAAGTAAAATTTGTTATCATTGAATACTAGCGGCCGTTACTTAATGCAAATCCATTTCAAATGACAAATATGTCTCCACTGAGAAAGTTCAATTTTCATCATTTATATTGTTTGGATTTGAATTGTGGAGGCCGTTACTTGATGTAGATCCATGATATAAAGGAGACGAAAACACAAGGTTTAACTTTAATCTACACTTTATTTGAAAAAATTCGACGACGTTTCGCTGACACAGCAGCTTCATCAAGAATGATAAACAGAATGAAGAGTATGGTATTATAAACAAATCGTAGAACAAGTTGGATGAATAACAGGAAAATCCACACCGAGCCATTGTACAGTTAGTATGAAAGGTAATAAAACTAATTAAACAAGTTAAGTAGGGGTGAAAAATTCACATTTACCTGCTCATTCAAAAGCTTGTCCGAATGTTTGTATCTATTTATTTCTAATGCTTCTAGGAGATTTAATTTTGAATTTATATGTAATATGTCAAAGTTTTTATTGAATGAATGGTTTTATTTTATTAGGTGGTTTGAATAATTTGAATCAGATTTATTTTTATCGAAGCTACGTTTATGTTCAGATGTTCTTATGCCAAAACTCATAATGATCATCATCAAACAGATAGCCATTAATAATTCATATAATCCGGATATGATAGATCTAATCATTCGTAAAAACTGTATCAGAAAGCAATAAATGAAGTATATCCTATTCATAAAGACTATAAAATATTCAACAGTTTAACATTCTGCGGTTCTGCAAATACAAATATTAAATCCTTTCTCGTCAAACAAAATCTTAATATAACTTTCAAAACTTCTAATAACTTAGGTAAACATTTTAAAATAATAAATCTCGTGTTGAAAAATCAAGTAAATCAGGAATCTATAAACTCAATTGCGGTTCTTGTGATAAAATTTATATCGGTAGGACCTATAGGAGTTTTGGCATAAGAACATCTGAACATAAACGTAGCTTCGATAAAAATAAATCTGATTCAAATTATTCAACCACCTAATAAAAGAAAACCATTCATTCAATAAAACTTTGACATATTACATATAAAATCAAAAAGTTCAAAATTAGATCTCCTAGAAGCATTAGAAATAAATAGATACGAACATTCGGACAAGCTTTTGAATGAGCAGGTAGATGTGAATTTTCACCCCTACTTAACTTGTTTAATTAGTTTTATTACCTTTCATACTAACTACAATGGCTCGGTGTGGATTTTCCTGTTATTCATCCAACTGGTTCTACGATTTGTTTATAATACCATACTCTTCATTCTGTTTGTCATTCTTGATAAAGCTGCTGTGACAGCGAAACGTCGTCGAATTTTTTCAAATAAAGTGTAGATTAAAGTTAAACCTTGTGTTTTCGTCTCATTTATATTGTTTGGATTTCATATATTTGAATACTAGTCTTTAAGAGCGCAGCTCTTATCGAAAACTGTGTCAATCTGCTGTATCAAGAAATTCTAAATATTCACGTTGAAGTACTGTAGAATCATAGTCAATTAATTTGAATGAGTTTTGTTTATTTCAAAGAAATTTGATTTAACTTTTAATACGTCTCAAACTGAAAATGTGATAACCTCATTTTAGAGGTCGAAATTTGGGAAACATATTAAAAATAGGTTTGGTGTAACTACTGTTTTTGCTCATCATCACAAGTATTGTGTTATCTTCATCTAAACCTCCTTGTATGTTATTGAACATATGAAGCTGTTTTTCTGTTTAATCCTTTGGTTTTATTACTGTTTTATCTATCTATCAACAATAAATGTTGCTATTTTAATTGTAGGTGGTAAGGGTCCCTGAATAAATCTTTTCGAAGAATTGTATATCAATAAAGACGTGTAAATTTTTCGAAAATTTCGTACATAAACAGATGGACCTTATCTATTTCGATAAGTGTTTTTGCAGAATGGTATGATCAGATGATGTGTTTCCTAATTTCGGAGTTTGCCTTTTCGATTCATTTGTATATTTAGGCGAAGAATTTTTATGATGTTAAGTTAGGAACCCTTACAAGACTGCAACTTTTTTGACGCGAAAAGTGAACAATTTCCACATCAATTGTGAGTACTTTTCATGAGAAAGTAACTTTTCTAGTTTTGATTTCGAAATGTAGATGTTGTCACTTTTGGCACGAAAATTTCTTGAAGGACAGGTTGAGTTGGAAATATTTTTTTTAAATGCACATTCAAACCAATATGAATATTTTTGTAGATTTCTAAATTATCTTTTGACTCCCATTCCTCGTCGATACGCTTTTTGAAGAGCCCTTTCACATTTCGCAATTTCAACTCAAATGGTAACCCGTATCCGGAAATTATATTGTTAATGAATTTCCCTGCGAATAATTTATATCTTCGCAGAAAGAATCTCTTCAATGTTTTAGACTGAAAATGTCATCAGGGGCTTTGAAGACTAATGAAATGATGTTCAATTTTTCACTATATTGACAAACAATTTTCTCCACTTTTGGTAAAAGCAGGAATTTAATTAAATTGGAGAAAAATCCAAGCATAGTTCTTTCTTTTGAGAACTGAAATGATTAAGTGATGGTGACGAATTTGGCTATTGAGTAAATTTCCGGAATTTTTCTGTTTATTGATATCCAATGTTTCCTGATGCCAGGTCAGAAATATGACCTTTTAAAAAAGTAGGCCTTATTCAGTTCATTTAACTTCATAAATGTTAATTATAACATTCTAAAATTGCAATTCAGTCATAGTTACCTTAGTTACAATTTTACCAAATTTCAAATCCTGTAAATTTTCATCATGTTAATAGTATCAAAACATATTATGATCAAATTAATGGAGATCTAAGAATGATTTCAAAGTATTATTCCATTTAACTTCCGTAGCTAAGCCACTTGCATCAAAGCTAAGTAATAAAAAAGAAATAATAAATTTAATAATGAAGAGATTTTTCATTATATTGAGACTGATTTTAAACGTTACCGATTGTTCTATATAACGTAAATTTCTATAATAATTTGGTATTTACATCAAATTAGTTGGATACTTCTCAATGTGTAATTGAGAACAAATCACTCTTTTAAGTTTGATAACAATACAGTATTCAATATCAAGTTAATGTAAAACATATTGAATGTAATGAAGCAAAGATGTAATAATAAATGTATTTTTCCCCCAGACTTATATATTTTTCCTAAAATCTATTTACTAGGCTGCACACTCCTGAAGAAGCTTAAAACTATTGTCACACTTATTTGTGTTAGGGCAAGAGCGTTTACCATTTACTAGTATCTATAAAATAGAGAAAGATTAGAAACCTGCCGTTTTCTAGCGGGAGATCTCTGGGTGGCCGAGGAGGCCTCTTCAAACGTTCTGATATTGCCGAAGTATATATTACATTGTGCTCTGGTGTAATGCTGTTGTACATCCCAGGAAAATGTAATTCTGGTTTGTACATTTTGATTTTTATGCATTAATTTAGACTCATAAATTAGCTGCGTTTAATTCAATGATACATAGGGCCATCCGAATGAAATATGTCCAAAGAAGTGTAAACTAATAAAGAGATAGTTAAGAATAATGATTATCCCTCAAATATAATAAACGGAATGATCAGAAAAGAAAGAAACACAAAAAGCATATCATGATACTTACCCACGTATAGAATCTTCTAATACAGATAAATACATTGCATCAACATATTTTGGGCCTTTAAGTGAAAAGATATGCCAATGTCATTTAAAAACAGCATAAAAAAGTAGTTATCAGAACCGACTTGAAAGTCTCTCAAGCATTTTTCAATAATGAAGATAAAACTGGTGAATTTGATAATAGTGGAGTACACAAGTTATCCTGTATGAATTGTAAAGGCGTTTATATAGGTCAGACTCGTCGTTCATTCAAAACTAGATACACAGAGCATCAATCAGATTAAAATAACCATAGAACTAACGAATCTACTCTCACTTCACACTGTATCGGAAATGGCTATCATTTTCCACCCATAGATCAACTTCATAGAGATAACCTTCTGAAGGACCAGGATGGCTGACTTATTAGCCTATATTCGTTATCTTTAAATAATACCTGCTTTTATCATAATTCATTCATTAGAGGAATGTAACCAAATATGAAATAGTATCCCTGAAATGGAATACTGCCATTTCTCGGCAACATATACTCCTAGTTGCTAACTATAGTGAACTTCTTCCTATTTCCATTATTATACTGGCGTACAGCTTTCGACTTATCAGTTGGGAGACGCTTGTGGTTGTTGTGAGAGCGTTTTGTTTTGGCGTAAGTATTTTTCAATACGTAGTTCGAAATACACACAACCAAATTTATATGGAATCACTCGTTATTTCACATTATTGATTGTTTTTAACCCTGTTCATTTCACTGCCAATGTACGGAATTTCATGGACACACACTTTCCTAATCAATGGATCTGCAGAGGTGGATTTCAAAATTGGCCTGCAACATCTCCTGATCTAACTTGTCTTGACATTTTCTCAAGGGGTATGTGAAGGAAATTGTATTTCAAACTCCGCCAACGACAGCTGACGATATGTAAGAGAAGAGTTGTTGTTGCATGAAAACGATTCATGCCAATTCCACACAGGAATGGTTTCATATAATTTTTTTCATGAGAGATTAATCGGTTCAGATAGAAGTCGGAGTGAAAATTTGGAATATTTTTTGAAATTCGATAAAAATTGACTAAACTTTCGAATATCTCCGAAGCGGTTGAAGAAAGGTGAAAGAGACCTAGATACCATTCGAATGGTATTGAAATATACCATCTACTCAATCCTTTAGGTATAAGGTATACCATTTGAAAAAACAGAAAAATGATATTTGAATGACTCCCAACTTCAACAATCGTTTTCAAACACCCTGTGTAACAAAGATCAACAAAATGTGTCATATGTTCAAGCAAAATCAATTACTATCACAAAAATTGTACGTCTGAAGCTTTGAAATCAATATTGAGGCCACAAAATTCTTTTTTTACAAATTTCAGAAAATGTCAAATATTTCGGAATCTATTGATTATATAAGGTATTGTCTACAAACTCACCTTCATTATTTCCCCACAAAATGTATTTGAAAGATCATAACGTAACTTTATTATGAAACGCACTCTGTATAGTCTAAAATCTTTTATTTGTAGCCACTACAGTACTATTTAACACTTTAAAATTATTGTTCATTCAAATCAAAATTTTCTATAAAAATTCTTTCGAATTGATAAATAACATAAAAACGTTAACCTACCACCTAACGCAAAATTTATTTCGTTTGATGTTGAGAATTTATACCCAAGTGTTCCTCCAGGTGATGTCAAAATATTAATCGAAAGCATGTTGAATTCGAATCATGTTAACCACATAATTAAATCAGAAATATTGAATTTTATTTTTCTTTCAACAACATCTATTACAGTAGTGAAAATGGTTTGATCATGGGAAATCCTTTGAGTCCACCTTTAGCAGAGAGTTTTATGAATAATATCGAACAGAAAATTCATACATATCCACTCATTTCCAAATTTCTTTATTGGTATAGATATGTTGACGACATCTTAGTATGTTTCATTGGAACTACTCGTCAATTAGACTTATTTCTTAATTTCATTAATTCCATCCATTTGAACATTAAATTCACGATAGAAATTGGACAGAACGATTCCATTATTTTTTGGACTTGAAAATCACTAAACGAAATAATAATCATGTTTTTCGGTCTTTCGTAAACCAACACATACTGATACAATTATACATAACTACTCATTACATCCAATTCAACACAAAGTTGCAGCTTTAAACAGCATGGTACATCGGTTACTCAATTTACCTTTATCAGTAGAAGATTATAATAAAGAGTTAAATATCATCAAACAGATAGCCATTAATAATTCATATAATCCGGATATGATAGATCTAATCATTCGTAAAAAACTGTATCAGAAAGCAATAAATGAAGTATATCCTATTCATAAAGACTATAAAATATTCAACAGTTTAACATTCTGCGGTTCTGCAAGTACAAATATTAAATCCTTTCTCGTCAAACAAAATCTTAATATAACTTTCAAAACTTCTAATAACTTGGGTAAACATATTAAAATAATAAATCTCGTGTTGAAAACTCAAGTAAATCAGGAATCTATAAACTCAATTGCGGTTCTTGTGATAAAATTTATATCGGTAGGACCTATAGGAGTTTTGGCATAAGAACATCTGAACATAAACGTAGCTTCGATAAAAATAAATCTGATTCAAATTATTCAAATCACTTAATAAAAGAAAACCATTCATTCAATAAAAACTTTGACATATTACATATAAAATCAAAAGTTTAGAATTAGATCTACTAGAAGCATTAGAAATAAATAGATACAAACATTCGGACAAGCTTTTGAATGAGCAGGTAGATGTGAATTACTTACCCTACTTTACTTGTTTAATTAGTATTTATTACCTTTCATACTAACTGTACAATGGCTCGGTGTGGATTTTCCTGTTATTCATCCAACTTGTTCTAAGATTTGTTTATAATACCATACTCTTCAATCTGTTTGTCATTCTTGATAAAGCTGCTGTGTCAGCGAAACGTCGTCGAATTCTTTCAAATAAAGTGTAGATTAAAGTTAAACCTTGTGTTTTTTATCTCATTTATATTTAACACTTCTCAAAACAAATTCATTTATGTGGTGAGCCACCCGGTATATTTCATGTCACTTTTAACTTGGTTTTCATACTATTCGATGATGAATGAGAGTTGAAAACTGCGGTAACAATGATGTCTTATTAATTCAATTAATTTGTCGTAAATATATAGTAAAAATTTCATTTGTGTTTTAAATGGAATGCAGCTATTGATTCTAAGTTCCTCTTACAAGATCACAGTCAGAGGGTTTTGGTCTCAGAACAAAGATTTAGTGCATTTTAAATGGTCTGAGATGAGTTTACGGCCGTTGTAACAGACACAACCAAATTTATATGGAATCACTCGGTATTTCACATTATTGATTGTTTTTAACACTGGATCTTAGACTACTAATGAAGAATGAAGTTTTTTGTTGTAAAAAAAACTGGATAGTATGATAAGAAATGTTAAATTATCACCACATGTTCGGGATATTGTACTCAGTCGTCAGTGACATTTGGAACTGTGAATTTCAAAATTTAAAAAAGACTATAATCATAATTGAAAATGCCTTCCGTTGGATTGTCCGATGTGCAGAGGGGTCGAATAGTTGGAGAAGGGGTGACACAGAGGGATATAGTGAGCACGCCTGAAACGTGGAGCTACAATCTCTACAAAATAGCCCTAAAAGAAGTCGTAGGAAGATCACTTCTGAAGAACAAGACCGTTTTTTTGTGCCAAACTGCAAGAAGAGACCCTAGTGCTATATTATTATTATTTATTATCGTGGACTTATGCACTATCTCAGCTATTAGCTGGAATTTACCTTTCCCAGATTCAGCAATCAAAGGGAATAGGCTCGATTACAATATACTTGACATAAATTTCCTAACTGTTCTACATGTATTGAGAATTACAGCTTTTTGCATTTCTGTATAGGTATTCTTATGCAATTCTAATTTCTTAAGGCTATCATGCAAAGTTTTGGGTATTAACCCAGTCGACGATACGATGACAGGAACAATATCTATTTTCTCGAGGTGCCACATCTGCTTGATCTCAATAGCAAGGTCTGTGTATTTGGACTTTTCCTCCTGGAACTTATTCAGCACGTTGTTATTATTCGGTATGGCGACATCCACCAGCATTGCTGTTCTGGCTCTCTTATCATACACCACTATGTCCGGCCTATTATTCGTCACCATTCTGTCAGTGATAACAGGCCTATCGTAGTATAATCTGATAGAGTCATTTTCCAATACGGGCGCCGGTTGATACTTGTAATATGGCTGGAAGGTATTCAGAAATCCGTACTTGTGTGCAAGTATCTGATAGATAATGTTGCACACTTGATTATTATTATTATTATTGTTATATTGACTAAGGTATATCTACATATTTTGTATTTGAATTTGGGAGGCTTTTACTTGATAAAATTCCATTATCAATAATAAAAAACAAGTACTGTGTTTTAAGGAATTTTACTTAATAATTGCGATTCGTAACGCGTTTCACTACACCGTAGCTTCTTCAGACGAATGATTATGCAGAAAAATGTAAATGAGAATATAACTATAAATGTTCTTGAGTAATTAAAAGCTTATTGGTCGGCTCCTCCTAAGTGGTTATTTATGGCAGGTATATCCAATAAAATTAAGGAATAGATTGCTCCCGAAAAGATTCAATAGAGGTGAAGGGCTTAAATCGACTTGTTCATTGATGAGTCTACCTGAGTGTTTGTATTTATTTATTTCTAAAGTTTCCCAAAGATCTACCTTCCAATATTTATTATCTGTATGCAAAATTTCAAACTGTGGGTCGAAAGAATGATTATTTTCTAAGAGATGATTCGCGTAATTTGAATCTGATTTTTATTTGAAAAACTGCGTTTATGTTCCCATATTCTAATATTAAAATTTCTATGTGTTCTACCAATGTAAAAATTATCACAGTCATTGCAATTCAATCTATAAACACCTGATTTATTGTTTTTACCTGGTTGGTTTTATTATTTTTATATATTTGCCTAAATTATTATTAGTTTGGAAAGCTATGTTGAAATTATTGCTACTTAAGAATGATTTCAGTTTCTCACTTGTAATGCCAACGTAGGTTAAGGTGTTGAATTTTTGTTTCAATTTATCGACAGGGTAAACTTCATTCAATGCGATTCTACTTTGTTTTTATTTAAAATATTATTTATTAGTTTGGGATTGTAACCATTATTTTTGGCTATTTGTTTAATCAAATTTAGTTCTTTGTTGAAATTTTCTGGTGATAGCGGGATGTTAATCAATCTATGAATAAAACTATTGCATGCTGACATTTTATGTTGATATGGATGACACGACGAGTTATGTATTATAATATCTGTATGTGATGGCTTATGGTAAATTGCGAAAACATGTTTTCCATTTTCATTCGAAATTGATACGTCTAAGAAATTTATCGAATTATTGCTTTCTATTTCGGTTGTGAATGCAATTTTGGATGTAATGAATTTATATGATTTTCGAAAATTTTCAACTGTCTATCTGTTCCTGTGAAGCAAATAATGATATCGTCTACATAGCGATACCAGTATAAACAATATTTACTGAGTGGATGATTATGAATTAATTTCTCTAAGTTATTCATGAAAATTTCTGCTAACAAAGGACTCAACGGATTGCCCATAATCAAGCCGTCTTCAATAGTATAATATTTGTAATTGAAATGGAAATAATTTTGATCTAAACAAATTTTTAATAATGATGTTGATGTTATATAGTTTCCGGCTGTTAAGAATTCTTCTAAATATTATATTCTATTTCTAAAACTGAAGAATTCTTAACAGCCGGAAACTATGTAACATCAACTAAGATCCTACCGCAAAATTTCAGAAAGTTGTTAAAAACATAATTTCGACAGCAAAATCATTAATTACAGACCAAGAAAAATATAAATTCATTAACTCCAATCCACAATCCCCCGAATTATATTCGTTGATAAAACTTCATAAACCTAATTACCCTATTAGACCTGTTGTTTCTTATGTAACGGCACCTTCGTTCAAACTTTCAAAATTCCTCAACGACTTGCTAATAAAACATTGCAATTTTAAATCTGAATTTTCGGTCAAAAATTCATACGAACTTATTGCCAATATCAAAGATACCACTATACCACCTAATTCCAAACTTATTTCTTTCGATGTTAAGAATCTATTTCCCAACATTCCTCCAAAAGATACGTATTACTTAGTTGAAGAATTATTAGAAAGGAATCATGTCAATACTATCATTAAATCAGATATTCTTTCATTATTAAAAATTTGTTTAGATCAAAATTATTTCCATTTCAATTACAAATATTATACTATTGAAGACGGCTTGATTATGGGCAATCCGTTGAGTCCTTTGTTAGCAGAAATTTTCATGAATAACTTAGAGAAATTAATTCATAATCATCCACTCAGTAAATATTGTTTATACTGGTATCGCTATGTAGACGATATCATTATTTGCTTCACAGGAACAGATAGACAGTTGAAAATTTTCGAAAATCATATAAATTCATTACATCCAAAAATTGCATTCACAACCGAAATAGAAAGCAATAATTCGATAAATTTCTTAGACGTAACAATTTTGAATGAAAATGGAAAACATGTTTTCGCAATTTACCATAGGCCGTCACATACATATATTATAATACATAACTCGTCGTGTCATCCATATCAACATAAAATGTCAGCATTCAATAGTTTTATTCATAGATTGATTAACATCCGCTATCACCAGAAAATTTCAACAAAGAACTAAATTTGATTAAACAAATAGCCAAAAATAATGGTTACAATCCCAAACTAATAAATAATATTTTAAATAAAAACAAAGTAGAATCGCATTGAATGAAGTTTACCCTGTCGATAAATTGAAACAAAAATTCAACACCTTAACCTACGTTGGCATTACAAGTGAGAAACTGAAATCATTCTTAAGTAGCAATAATTTCAACATAGCTTTCCAAACTAATAATAATTTAGGCAAATATATAAAAATAATAAAACCAAACCAGGTAAAAACAATAAATCAGGTGTTTATAGATTGAATTGCAATGACTGTGATAATTTCTACATTGGTAGAACACATAGAAATTTTAATATTAGAATATCGGAACATAAACGCAGTTTTTCAAATGAAAAATCAGATTCAAATTACGCGAATCATCTCTTAGAAAATAATCATTCTTTCAACCCACAGTTTGAAATTTTGCATACAGATAATAAATATTGGAAGGTAGATCTTTGGGAAACTTTAGAAATAAATAAATACAAACACTCAGGTAGACTCATCAATGAACAAGTCGATTTAAGCCCTTCACCTCTATTGAATCTTTTCGGGGAGCAATCTATTCCTTAATGCCGTACGTTGGATTGTCCGATGTACAGAGGGGTCGAATAATTACTGAATAAGAGGTCACAGAAGGACCACAATGGAGGTATCACAAGGGATGATTTCAAAAACCTACGCCCGATACGTGGAGCTACAATCTCTGCATAATAGGCCTAGAAGAAGTCGTAGGAAAATCACTTCTGAAGAACAAGACCGCTTTTTGTGCCAAATTGCAAGAAGAGACCCCATACTCCAAAGGCAATTTCTGGGTGCCACAGGCATCAGTGTATCAGTCGAAACGATACGTCAAATACTTCGCTCAAGGGTTTTATACAGCAGAAGGCCCTTAAGAGTTCTAGAGTTAACCAGACAACAAAAAACAGACTTAATTGGTGTATCGAGCACCAAAATTGGAATATTGAGAATTGCCGAAATGTTCTTTTTTCGGGTGAGACCAGAGTCTTCTATTGAACATTTATGGAATAATCTCAAAATGAAAATTAAATCGCGCCATGATAATCCAAGAACCCCACAAGAGCTCATACAAGCCGTCACAGAAGAGTGGCAGAATATCACCCCAGATGAGGTCGAAAACCTTCCAAAGTATGCCTAGACGGATTTAGGATTGTATCAGGGCAAGAGGAGGTAATACAAGCGACTGAGGTCGAGAAAAAACACCTTCTCCGTGAAAAAACAATTTTCAACTCTTTTACTACATGAGGAAAGAGTTTCTTATTTTCTTTTGTTTCTTAAAATAAACCTTAATTTATTTCTTTTTTCCAAATGAAATATCTCAAAAAGGATCAATTGTAACAATCCTTCGAAATTTCCAAAATCCTTGAGGTAATATTCAAAATATCGGGTGATTCCATATAAATTTGGTTGTGTGTAATATTGTTTATTTATGATTATGCATTGATTACATGTTTGATTGTTTATGAGGTTTTTGTCTTATTGTGTTCAGTTAAAAAAACTAATTTACATTTTGATTAGTTTGGAATTTCCGAATATGGACAGTCTGTGAGGTTCCAGATATGGACTATTCCATATTAGGATACCAACATATCATCTGGATGAATTTCAAATTCAATTTTTGGTTTTAGAATGGCGTCTTCAAGTTTAGAAGAAACACGAAAAAAATTGAACACATCACATGGAGAAGCGAATGGTTAGAGAGAAAAAATGGGTTTTTTAAAAGCGCCAAAACAATTGTGTACCAAGGACAACTTTGTTTCGATTGTGTCAGAAGAATGAGCTATGTCCAAAAGAAGCTGTAGCCACTAAAGTAGGAAGAAGATGTGTTTTAGGTGATCAGCTCGAAAATCTTCTAGTACAATACATTTCAAAGATAGAGATCGTTTCACGACTTTCCTAGAAATGATGTTCGCAGAATGGCGTATATGTTGGCCAAACGTAATCATTTGGATAATCCGTTTGGTGACTCCGGAATGGCTGGCAAAAAGTGGCTAAAGCTATTTTTAAAGCGACATAAGCAATAACTTTCGTTGAGAAGACTCACTGGCACGTCTTTTGCAAGAGATTTTGGTTTTGGTAAAGAAAAAGTGAGCGCTTTTTTTGATCTTCTTGAAGAAGTCTACAGTAAGGGCAACTATACTCCGAATAGCATATATAATGTTTTTTTGAATTGTGGAGGCCGTTACTTGATGTAGATCCATGATATAAATGAGATAAAAAACACAAGGTTTAACTTTAATCTACACTTTATTTGAAAAAATTCGACGACGTTTCGCTGACACAGCAGCTTTATCAAGAATGACAAACAGAATGAAGAGTATGGTATTATAAACAAATCGTAGAACAAGTTGGATTAATAACAGGAAAATCCACACCGAGCCATTGTACAGTTATTATGGAAGGTAATAAAAACTAATTAAACAAGTTAAGTAGGGGTGAATAATTTACATCTACCTGCTCATTCAAAAGCTTGTCCGAATGTTTGTATCTATTTATTTCTAATGCTTCTAATAGATCTAATTCTAAACTTTTGATTTTATATGTAATATGTCAAAGTTTTTATTGAATGAATGGTTTTCTTTTATTAAGTGGTTTGAATAATTTGAATCAGATCTATTTTTATCGAAGCTACGTTTATGTTCAGATGTTCTTATGCCAAAACTCCTATAGGTCCTACCGCTATAAATTTTATCACAAGAACCGCAATTGAGTTTATAGATTCCTGATTTACTTGATTTTTCAACACGAGATTTATTATTTTTAATATGTTTACCTAAGTTATTAGAAGTTTTGAAAGTTATATTAAGATTTTGTTTGACGAGAAAGGATTTAATATTTGTACTTGCAGAACCGCAGAATGTTAAACTGTTGAATATTTTATAGTCTTTATGAATAGGATATACTTCATTTATTGCTTTCTGATACAGTTTTTACGAATGATTAGATCTATCTTATCCGGATTATATGAATTATTAATGGCTATCTGTTTGATGATATTTAACTCTTTATTATAATTTTCTACTGATAAAGGTAAATTGAGTAACCGATGTACAATGCTGTTTAAAGCTGCAACTTTGTGTTGAATTGGATGTAATGAGTAGTTATGTATAATTGTATCAGTACGTGTTGGTTTACGAAAGACCGAAAAAACATGATTATTATTTCGTTTAGTGATTTTCAAGTCCAAAAATTAATGGAATCGTTCTGTTCAATTTCTATCGTGAATTTAATGTTCAAATGGATGGAAATAATGAAATTAAGAAATAAGTCTAATTGACGAGTAGTTCCAATGAAACATACTAAGATGTCGTCAACATATCTATATCAATAAAGAAATTTGGAAATGAGTGGATGTGTATGAATTTTCTGTTCGATATTATTCATAAAAATCTCTGCTAAAAGTGGACTCAAAGAATTTCCCATGATCAAACCATTTTCACTACTGTAATAGATGTTGTTGAAAGAAAAATAATTTTGTTCAATGCAAACGTCCAACAGATTCAATAGTTCTGATTTAATTAAATGCTTTAAACAGCATGGTACATCGGTTACTCAATTTACCTTTATCAGTAGAAGATTATAATAAAGAGTTTAATGTCATCAAAGAGATAGCCATTAATAATTCATATAGTCCGGATATGATAGAGCTAATCATTCTTAAAAACTGTATCAGAAAGCAATAAATGAAGTATATCCTATTCATAAAGACTATAAAATATTCAACAGTTTAACATTCTGCGGTTCTGCAAGTACAAATATTAAATCCTTTCTCGTCAAACAAAATCTTAATATAACTTTCAAAACTTCTAATAACTTAGGTAAACATATTAAAAATAATAAATCTCGTGTTGAAAAATCAAGTAAATCAGGAATCTATAAACTCAATTGCGGTTCTTGTGATAAAATTTATATCGGTAGGACCTATAGGAGTTTTGGCATAAGAACATCTGAACATAAACGTAGCTTCGATAAAAATAGATCTGATTCAAATTATTCAAACCACTTAATAAAAGAAAACCATTCATTCAATAAAAACTTTGACATATTACATATAAAATCAAAAAGTTTAAAATTAGATCTACTAGAAGCATTAGAAATAAATAGATACAAACATTCGGACAAGCTTTCGAATGAGCAGGTAGATGTGAATTATTCACCCCTACTTAACTTGTTTAATTAGTTTTATTACCTTCCATACTAACTGTACAATGGCTCGGTGTGGATTTTCCTGTTATTCATCCAACTTGTTCTACGATTAGTTTATAATACCATACTCTTCATTCTGTTTGTCATTCTTGATAAAGCTGCTGTGTCAGCGAAACGTCGTCGAATTTTTTCAAATAAAGTGTAGATTAAAGTTAAACCTTGTGTTTTTTATCTCATTTAAACTAAGGTTTATTTTGAGAACTAAACAAATGAAAAGAAATAAGAGACTTTCCGCAGTTTGTAAAAAAATTGAAAATATTGCCCTGATACAATCCTGAATCCGTCTAGGCATACTTTGGATTAGGTTTTCGACCTCATCTGGGGTGATATTCTGCCACTCTTCTGTGGCGGCTTGTATGAGATCTTGTGGGGTTCTTCGATTATCCTGGAATCTAATTTTCCTTTTGAGATTATCCCATAAATGTTCAATAGGACTTAGGTCTGGAGAGCAAGCTGGCCAGTCCTAAATAGCGATTCTGTTTCAAGATAATGTCGCGCGAGGTTGATGGTATGCGAAGGAGCATTATCTTGCATTAAAGTGAAATTCTCTACACTCGCAGGAGATGAAATGAAATCTGTTTTGCCTCCCAGCATAATGCTACCCCAAAATATCACACTGCCCATTTGGTATTTCGGAATTTGTCTTGCTGCTCGGAGTCTAGCTTGTCTTCCATGACTCCTTAAAACCCGAATCCGGCGGTCATCTGATCGAACACCAATTCTGGTCTCATCCGAAAAAAGAACATTTCGCCAATTATCAATATTCCAATTTTGGTGCTCGATACACCAATTAAGCCTGGTAATTTTTTGTAGTCTGGTTAGCTGTGGAACTCTTAAGGGCCTTCTCCTGTATAAACCCAGGCCCGCCGTAAGCGGGCGTGCAAGGCGTGCAATGCACGCGGGCGGCGCATTCAGGGGGGCGGCAAATCAGACAATCATCGACTAAAATTCAGACATTGTCAACTCACAATACTAAAAAGATTATCCTTATAAAAATAATATGATGAACGGCGCCCAAATATTTCTTTTATATCGTAGCATTACATAGCGCCATCTATTGAAATTCATGAGAACAAAGTTAATCCGTATCGTGCTCTATGCGAAATAGGGAAATCCCACAGATATCAGGGGAAATCCCCATAAAACAATATACTCATTTCTTTGTTTTTATTTATTTAACACAAATGCGAAAGTGATATGAGTGAACAACAAACTTCAATTATTTGGTTATAGCCCTAATGTGAGATCCGGAAACGGTCCAGGGTACTTAAAATTAATAATATTCTGTATATTTTTGTGCGAAGTGTGAATATAAAAATAATTTAGAAAATTATTTATATTATCCGTCGGCGCAAAAATCATAATTATGGTAAGTGTCTTTGTTTAATTAATCAGCATATGGGCGCATTCATATAAACAGCAGGTATTCATGTAAAATTTGAAGGTTATTTTACTGAAAAAACTCAAAGTAAAGATTTATTAAAAAAATGTATTAAAATTAATACAGAGTGTAACAAAAGTAACTTAAGTAACGAAAGGGGGACATTCCATCTAATCAATACGAACAACTTTTACTATGGGGTCAACTCTGAAGTCGCGAAAAAAAATTAGTTATTCCATTACATTTGTGTGCAGTAGGTATGAACATTTTTTTTCGCAGTAGTATTGTGGTTATTATTGTGATTTAAAGGGTATTTTTTCTGTTATACAACTTAAGAGTGAAGATTTATAAAAAAATATTAAAATTATACCTATACAGGGTGTAACAAAAGTAACTTAAATCCCGAAAGGAGTCATTCTACACATAAATACGAACAACTTTTACTACAGGGTCAACGGTGAAATCGCGAAAAAATAACTATTCCTACAAAATGTATGGAAAAGCTGATTTTTTCGCGATTTCAATGTTGACCCCTAGTAAAGGTTGTTCGCAATAATGGGTGGAATGATCGACCCCCTTTGGGATTTAAGTTACTTTTGTACAACCATATACTAAACTTTTCAAAAAATTCCAGGAACCGCAAAAAGGAAAAAATTTCAGGAGCTCAATTTCGACGGCAAAAACGAGAAAAGATACAGAGAAAAAAACTAGCGGGATCTCTTGAGAAATTTTTTAGCAAACCAGAAAATAGGGACTCTGAATGTCAAGAGATTGACGTAGATGTAGCTTCAACAAGCGCAGCTTTAAATCTAGAAGTTATGGAGGTATCTGAAGAGAAAAATGTTAGTCCTTCAGAAAGAGACTCAAGTGAAACTAAAAAAGAGAAAGTAGTGCTAAAGAACCTGTAAGCAATTTATCGTCATCAAGTAGCTGTTTAGATTGTGGTGATGATCCCGGTTCGTGGCCCGCCAGTATGACTAATGATATTGTTAATATTTTGGTTAGCCGTGGTCCCGTGCAGCTGTTTAACCACAATTTTCCTGCTAATATGGATGGAAGAAAATTTGCAAACAGTTATTACTCTAGAAATCTTCCTAATGGAGAAAAAATTAACAGAGAATGGCTTGTTTACTCTACGTCAAAAGATTCAGTCTACGTTTTCTTTTCGTCTTCTACCAAAAGGTGGTCCATAATTTGCAAGCATTTACCTGATTTAAAACTAAAGGCATTAAGTGCCACGCGATGGTCTAGCAGAATCGATGCAGTCAAACCTTTACGGTATCACCTCGAAAAAATATTTGACGCTTTACTTGAAATATCAGATAGCAATTCGTCGGAATGGGATTGTACAACAACTCACAAAGCACATTCGCTTGCTTTGAATATTCAAAATAATAGATTTATTTGCTTAGTTGTAATTTGGTTTGATATTTTAAACGAAATTAATGCTATTAGCAAAATGATGCAAAACCCCACAATAAATACTCAAATCTGCATAAATTTGTTAAATAAATTGATTCATAAATTCACCGAATATCGCACAGATGAGCATTTCGAAAGGGTGTTAGAAGAAGCTACCACTGTGGCTCGGGAACTTAATGTAGATGCAGATTTTCCGCCTATAGATACCGTTCGTCCACGAAGAAAACCAACTCAATTTCAGTATGAACAGAGTGATGAAGTCTTACTAGACCCTAAAACAAAATACAAGGTAGATGTTTTTAGGATCCTGGACCAAACCTTAACTTCTTTAAAACGTAGATTCGATGAGTTGGAAACTTTTACCGACCAATAATAACTTGTTTAGTTACTCCAAAGATGATTTAATGAAACATTGTAAAGATTTGAATGTGAAGCTAAAAGATAGTTCAAGTAGTGACGCAGATATTGACGGTATAGATATGTTTAATGAAATCAATGCTTTAAAGTTACATTTAACTGAAAACCAGTCTAATGATCCATAAACCCTATTGCAATACATTTTGCTAATGAATTAATATCAACATTTTCGAATACAGCAATAGCGCTAAGGATACTACTTACATTGCCGGTTTCAGTTGCATCTGGTGAAAGGTCATTTTCAAAGTTAAAAATAATAAAAACTATTTGAGATCAACTATGCACCAGCAAAGACTAAGTAATTTAGCAATAATTTCAATTGAACATGAGATTCTAAATAGACTAGACACCAAAAAATTATAGCTAATTTTGCCAACATGAAGGCAAGAAAGGTGCAGTTTCTGTAAAATAACTTAATACCTATACCTACCTACATAATATGTATAAACTGCACCTTTCTTGCCTTCATTTTTTCATTTAATGTCGTATTAGTGTATCTATCTTGTATAAAATAACCTAATATAATATAGTTTTTCACTGTACAGCATTTTTTTTCACATTTTTATAAACACCTAGGTTTTGTAGTTAGATAGGGGCGGCACGATAGGAATTGCACACCGGCGTTCAAACCGCTAGCGGCGGGCCTGTATAAACCCCTTGAACGAACTTCTTGACGTATCCTTTCGACTGATACACTGATGCCTTTTGCTTCCAGAAATTGCCTTACAAGTATGGGGTGATACGCACTAGGGTCTCTTCTTGCAATTTGGCACAAAGTCGGTCGTGTTCTTCAGAAGTGATCTTCCTACGACTTATTCTAGGCCTATTTTCCAGAGATTGTAGCTCCACGTATCGGGCGTAGGTTCTTGTGGCCGCTATATACCTCTGTGTCACCCCTTCTTTAACGAGAGCAATTATTCGACCCCTCTGCACATCAGACAATCCAACGTAAGGCATTTTCATTTATGATTATAGGCTTTTTTAAATTTTGTAATTCCCAGTTTCAAATCTCAATGACGACTGAGTACAATATCCTGAACAAGTGGTGATAATTCAATATTTCTTATCATACTATCCATTTTTTTTACAACATAAAACTTTATTCTTCAGAAATAGTCAAAGATCCATGGTTAAAACAATCAATAATGTGAAATACCGAGTGATTCCATACAAATTTGGTTGTGTGTACGTTCTCTGAACCTGTATTCAAAATTTCTATCTGTTTGACCTATATAAGTAGATTGTTTGAATTAATCTGTTTTCTGTTGTTGTTGGAGCCTTATCTTTTATGGTATTTATTTCCGTTTTGAAATCTTCAATTGAGAGGAAAACTAAATACTCTGTAGACCATAGAATAGAATATGCTAACATAATATGTCCACTTGTACATTACGTAATAATTCAGCAACAGGTTGTTATATTAATATCTAAATCTATCATAAAATTGAAGATATTTGAGAAGTGATACTAGCTAGGAAATATCACTTACAGGGATTTAAAATTAGTTGACCTAAGTAAAATAAGTGTACTGTAAATAACATGGATATTGATTCGTTGTAATCCAATTTTCTTGGAAGGTTTCTTTCACGGAGGAATTAATGAAAGGAACACATTTACATCACAGAAAAGTTTGATAGAATTATATACTATGTGCGATAATAATTAGATACTCTTTAGGTTTTACGAAAAACATTTGAATAATTTAATATCGACATCTGTCGAAAACATGACATTATTAATAGCTATTCCAAATAGATAATATTTGGCACGTAGCCGGTTCGGTGGACTAGAGGATGTGATACTCGTCTTCTACGCAAAGTTACCTGGGTTCAATCCCCATAAAGTCGGTGCTATTTTTCGGATTCTGGGAATTGCTTGAGTGTCCATCTTTCGGAGGAGATGTTAAGCCGTCGGTCCTGTCTAACAGAGATGTGTTGGACATTAAAGATCCCTTCCCTCGACACGAGAGGTGTTCGGCAACATTCCCGGGTTAGTGAGGTGACAGAATTCCCCGGCGTGTCATTGGCCGAAAGGCGGAAATAGAGCACGTTAAAGGAATAACAAACAAATAATATTTGGCATGTGATACTTTGTTAGAAAACTGTTATTTGAATCCGTATATTTCTAAATTTTTGTGCTATTTAGTCATTACTTTGCAGAATGACGACTGGTCAATAGTAAAAATGATAAATTTAGTCCCAGTAAAAGAATACCAACAAAACTTCTTTCCTGAATAAAAATATAATTATGTTCATAATATATAAAGGGTGTTTCCAATGAGTAATATTGATGATTTGTTTATTTTATGGAAACTCATTTTCAACGAAGATGAAGTTCAATATATCTTATACTTATAGTATAAGATATAGTAGTTATAGTGGTCAACTTCAGAAAATGAACTTACTTATACCGGGTGTCCATGCGAGATGAGACATTAAAAGTATATGGTGAAAAGAATAACCGGCTGGAGTTGTCGTCTATTTGTTATTTCGAATGGCATAATGTATGTTTCTATTTTATTTATTGAAGAAAATTACATTCTGAACAATTTTTTCTCATTTCATTGCCACCTGAAATCAACCGAAAGGAAAATATGGAATTTTTCAATCGGAATTTTGCTATTTTTGGTTGTCTCTTCGAAGGCATCATAAAAATACTAAAAATCATTCAATATCGATTATTTGTAGCTCGTTGTGAGTAGAGAGGCTCATTCAGCAGAATTCAATGTATTCAGAGGCTTCACGATATACAGGGTGTTCTTAAAGCATGTGGCAGATTGTAGTATATTCAAAGGTACAAAAGTCCGTTTTTTCAAAATAGACTACATATTGTTGCATACACCATTTAACTCGTAATATTAATAGGCATCGATCTGTTATGGGTTTGCCTATACCTAAAATGCATCGTTTCCGAGTTATTCGCCATTTTATTCCAAAAATTAAGATTTTTCGCGCGAGGACCCCGAAATTCGCAGATTATATGAGCGGAAATCTTTCAAATAATGCATTTGGATCTCTCTTAGCAATATCGTGTATCCACTTCTTGTTTAATCTCATTCAGCAGAATTCAATGTATTCAGAGGCTTCACGATATACAGGGTGTTTTTAAAGCATGTGGCAGATTGTAGTATATTCAAAGGTACAAAAGTCCGTTTTTTCAAAATAGACTACATATTGTTGCATACACCATTTAACTCGTAATATTAATAGGCATCGATCTGTTATGGGTTTGCCTATACCTAAAATGCATCGTTTCCGAGTTATTCGCCATTTTATTCCAAAAATTAAGATTTTTTGCGCGAGGACCCCGAAATTCGCAAATCTTTCAAATAATGCATTTGGATCTCTCTTAACAATATCGTGTATCCACTTCTTGTTTAATCTATTCATTGATGAAGGTGTTTCCTGATTCAAAATATCGAGAATCATCCCGGTTCACAAGAAAGGTCCCACAGATGATATGAATAATTTCAGGCCGATCGCGCTTGTCCCCATTTTTTCGAAAATTTTTGAAACTTGCCTCAAAATTCAGATAAGTGACTATTTTGAATCCTGTGGGTACTTTTTCGTAAACCAGTTTGGTTTCCGTAAGAGTAAGTCAACATGTGACGCTATAAATGAGTTGATTGAGTACATAGTTCAGGGAATGGAAAAGGGCTTTGCTGTTGGCAGTTTTTTCTACGATTTTCGGTAGGCTTTTAACCTTATGTGTGCAATCATTCTTGCTGAAAAACTGGGATACTATAAATTCAGTACATCTAGCACTAATAATCCTAACCGTCAGCGGCGTCCCGCTGGGACCTTGTTTGTTATTTTCATCAATGATCTAGTCAAAGCGGTGGTTGCTGCAGATCTCCTGCTGTTCGCCGACGACACCACTGTGGTCGGTATTCTGTGAATATTCTGTAAATAATTTAATAATAAGTTGATCTCTGGCTGGAAGATGATGGCAATTTTCGATACAATGTGAAGGGAAAGCAGATTCGTCGGTTCTCTAGTTATTTTAATCTGACTGATGCTCTTTGTATCCAGTTTTGAATGAACGATCAGTCTTACCTGTTCCGTGTCAAACTGGTGTGTGATTAATCGTTTGGACTTGAATGTATCTAAGTGCACTGCCGTTACTTACTCTCGAAAGAAAAACATCATTTTTTTCTGAGTATATTATAAACAATGGTGTATTGAAACGTTCCACTGATATAAAAGATCTTGGTCTTATATTCGACCAAAAATTCACTTTTGTTGCCCATATCAACTATTTATTTACATCTACCTCGAAATTAGATGGGTTCATAATTCGAAATGGAAGGCACTTTACGACTTCAAATACTTTGATTCGTCTTTTTGAGACTATTGTTAGGAGTAAGTTGGAGTATGCGTCGATTATTTGGCATCCCATCTATTGTTGCCATGATTATCATTTGGAGGCAATTCAGATAAGATTTTTTTAAATACCTTGTCTGGCGAGAAGATGGTGCCTACCCTGTAAGAGGGTATGATCGTGGTGCACTCTTGAGTAGGTTCAGAGCGACAACCCTGAACATAAGAAGAGGCTTTCTTGCCTTAAAATTTTTGTTTAACCTCCTGAATAATCGTTCGGATTGTCCTCTATTTTAGCTCAACTGAAAATTTCAGTTCCGAGACTGACCTCAAGAAATGGGCGTCTGTTTTACCTGAGCACGCCCAGAACAAACTCACTCACACAATCTCCGAAATTATCCATGTGTACAACTTATAATTCCATCTCGAGATTGTGTGATATTAATTTCGATTCGTTTACCACTATTATTAGTGTATATCTGGACAATGTTCTCTGAAGCGCATCTGAGTTATGGCATACTTTTTAATTTGCTACTTTTCAAATTTTCAGTTTTACTCACGCCATGAGTGTTTTCTTTCTATTTTATTTTATGCCATAGCATTTTTTCAATTTTTTTCTTGATTTGTTCATTTTATTTTTGTCATTTTCTGTACCGAGTAAGTTTCGAATAGCTGCATAGTTTTTACTAATATTAATTCATTATTTATGATTACGCTTTAAGTTGTTGATTTGTTATTGATTGATCTTTCCTGTAATTGGGTTCTACCTGTAGGAAATAAAGAACTTATTGTTATTATTATTACCTTTAAAACGCCTTCTCATTTAATCCCTCAAATACAATAAACAGAATGATCAGACAGAAATAAACACATAATCATATAATATTTATATACAGAGATATACAGGGTGTTACATGATAGCATGTCACAACTTGAAGGGGTAAATCTACGTGCAATTTTACGAAAAAAAGTTCATATAAATATAGGTCCTCAAAAGCTTCGTTACGGAGCTAGTGTGTTGAAATTTCCGGAAAAAATTGTTTTTTCTTCAAAACTCCTGCAGTTTTTGAGATTTTCGGCCTAAATTTGGAATGCAAGCTATTTTTTACAGCCTCCATCATTACACGTCCTAAATTTTGATTGAAATTTACAAGGTGTTTTCTTTTCCGAGGTCATGTCTCCTTTTGCCCTTTCAAACTTTTTTGCAGTACTCCACTGATCAGGGTACAATCAATTTTCGTCATCTTCGTTCAATTGAGAAACTTTGTTCACACCTGTAATTTTTTCGTATCTCCAACCGTTTTCGAGTGAAAACTTATTGAATTTGAATTATTTGAATTGTATGTTATTCGCTAAATAAAAAAAATAATAGAAATACTCGATAGGTATGCCCAAAATTTGCTTTCATTCAGATAGCTCGTCTTCTGAGACTCAACTTATATAAAATATATATAAAAAGAACAATTAAAAACTAAATAAATTGCTGGAAGTGTCCTCCACCTGCAAGAATACAGGCCTCTGTCCTTCGCATATTATCACGCACATTTTGAAATATTCCTGGGGAATTTCTTATCGTGTCACAAGAGATTATTATTCGATTTCTCAATTCTTCTATAATGTTCATTAGAGTGGTATAAGCTAAACGTTTGAAACATAAGAAAAAGTCTAAACTATTTAAGTCTGGGGACCTAGGAGGCCATGGTTCTGGCCCACCCCGACCTAATCATCGTTTGTTGAATGTATTATTCAAGAATTCCCTAGCTTCTCCACTAAAATATGCTAGTGCCCCGTTATGCATTAACCACATTATGTTTCTCACCAAAAGTGACACATCCTAGAGCAATAAAGGTAACTCCTCCTCAAGAAATTGCCGATAAACGGGACCGTTTAGTCTGTTAGGCAAAAATATTTCCCAATTTAATAATTTCCAATTATTCCGACCAAGTATTTAGTGAGAATTGTTCTTGATGATGAGATTCTTCAATCAAATGGGGGTTTTCCTCAGCCCAATAATGATAATTGTGAAAATTTGTGATAGCAGTTCTCGAAAAGTTAGCTTCGTCTGTGAACATTATATCACTGTCAAAATGAGCATTTTCACTGATTTTATCGAAGAACCATATGTAGAAATTCAGTGTTGAAAGAAAATCTCGAGGAAATAGTGTTTGGACGCTTTGAATATGAAACGAGTACAATAAAAAGTCGTGGAGAATCATCCAACCTAGAACATGTGAAATATTCAACTGATTTCCAAGTTTTCTTGTATTCAGATGAGGATTCAAATCAATACAATTTAAAATTGCTTCCTCAATATCTGGAGTTCTCATAGTTTGAGTTGCACCTTTTATATGATTATTTGTAGTAAGTACCAGTTTCTCTCAACCTTCTGTGGATATTTGAAAATGTTCGCCTGTCTGGTGTTACTCGATTTGGAAAGCGCACCTGATATAATCGCCCAGCTTCTGTTGTGTTTCCGTCAGCCAGACCGTACATGTAATGGATATCAGCCAATTCGGCGTTAGTAAAGTTAGCCATTTTTTCTTACAGCTATAGCTTCAAAAGTCTTAAAACTAATTGTTAATTTAATAAACAATTCGAGCAGACACTGGTTCAACTTTAGCAGCTCTCAAAATAAATAAATGAATGAAAAAAATCAAAGCCTACTAGTCATTTTTTTAATTAGAACTGCTTTCAATTCAGTGAATGCATACAATCGTTTAATAATCTTTTGCTCGGGAACGGTCGGACATACGAAAAAATTACAAATGCCAAAAAAGTTTCTAAATTGAACGAAGATAACGAAAATTGATTGTACGCTGATCAGTGGCGTACTGCAAAAAAGTTTGAGAGGGCAAAATAATACATAGCTCTGGAAAAGAGAGTACGTTGTAGATTCTTGTTAAAATTTAGGACGTGTAATGATGGAGGCTGTAAAAAATAGCTTGCATTCCCAATTTGGGTTGAGTATCTCGAAAACTGCAGGAGTTTTGAAGAAAAACCAATTTTTTCCTGAAATTTCAAGACCCTAGACCGCCGTAACGAAGCTTTTGCAGACCTATGTTTAATTGAACTTTTTTCTCAAAATTGCACGTAGATTTACCCCCTCAAGTTGTGACATACTATTATGTAACACCCTGTATATATGTCATTTACATATTTTGATCCTATCAGCGATAAAATTACAAATTATACAAACAGCATAAAAAAGTAGATTCAAAACCTACATGAAATACTCCAGGAATTTTTCAATAGTGAAGATAAAACTGATAGATTTGACAATACTGGAGTTTACAAGTTGTCTTGTATCGATTTTATGATTATACGAAAATCGACTGAAGCTAGAGAACCGTGTTACTGTCTTGCAAGAAAAAAATGAAATATAAATTGTGCGTTAATTTCTTGGTGCAGAGTATAATATTGTGTTTTGGAGAAAAAATAGAAAACACCTTTTGTACGTCATCATATTGAACTATTGTCCTTTTTTGATTGAAGAATCACATACGGAGGTTTAAAGATTTCTTTCCAGGTATCTTAGTTTCTGAAACTTTTCATCAATGAAAAGAACAATAATCATAGTTTTTATCAGTCTTCTCCATAAATATAAATAACAAATTGAAGGATCCATTTGTATTTAGACATAATTTTGTAATACTTGTTTTTAATTTCGAATAAATGAAAACAATGTATATTTATCAAAACATCAGCTTCTGAGAAATTGTATACGCCATGTGAAATATTTGTATTAAGCATAGGGTGCAATACCATGATGACGTAGATTCCTTTTACTGTATACAAACATCGTATTTCAGGAAGTGCAAAACAACTATTTTCGAAAATATTTTGATAAAAATACGAGTAATATTTATGACGGTTCTAAATAATAACTGAGTTTCATTATTGCATATTTTGTTTTTCATAACCTTTTTCTTCCTGAAAATATTCTGAAATGATCATAGGGACCATCTTACCTCTACCTGGGGATCATCTTACCCTTAGGGTGTACAAGATGATTACTTCATTTTGGTTTACCACTTTACAGCGATTACCGTTTAACGGAATCATCGTACTACCTTCCTATATATATATATATATATATATATATATATATATATATATATATATATATATATATATATATATATATATATATATATATATATATATATATATATATATATATATATATATATATATATCTAGAACCGAAATTTGAGCAAGGCATAAAATACCCAAGTTGTTGGCACTTATCTGACAAAAAAGGCTTTTACGTGATAGAAATCCATTTTCACAAATACAAGTAAACGATGATTTCTACTAAAATATATTATTAAATGCTCGACCCGTTTCGATACACAGTATCTTTATCAAGAGCGAATGAATACTACAAATATATTTTACTAACAAATTTTTATATATACTAAAGAGGCAATCCACTCAGAGCTATCCGTACTTGAACTAATGTTTAGGAAATAAATTTAATAAGGGTGATTTATTTATGTCTACCTGATCATCAAGAATTTCCGGTGAATTCCTAAATCTGTTAATTTCAAGTGCTTCCAGAATGTTGAGTTTTATACCTCTCTTCTCAGAACGTAGGATTTTAAATTCTGAATTGAAAGAGTGACCATTTTCCCTAAGATGGTTTGAATAATTTGAATCGGTTTTCCATTGATTTACAATTCCTGATAAATGAACCTAAATTTGTTGATGTTTTGAACGCTATTATTATTAAAATTTTAGGTTCATTTATCAGAATCATAAATCTCCAATTAATAAAGAAAATAAATAAGGTGTTTATAGATTGGATTGTGCAGATTGCAATTGTTTTTATATAGGTAGAACAGGAAGAAATTTCAATGTTAGAATCTCTGAACATAAACGCAGTTTCATCAATGGAAAAACCGATTCAAATTATTCAAATCATCTCAGGGAAAATGTTCACTCTTTCAATTCAGAATTTAAAATCCTACACTCTGAGAAGAGGGGTATAAAACTCAACCTTCTGGAAGCATTTGAAATTAACAGATTTAGGAATTCATCGGAAATTCTTGATGATCAGGTAGACATAAATAACTCACCCTTGTTAAATTTATTTCCTAAACATTAGTTCAAGTACGAATAGCTCTGAGTGGATTGCCTCTTTAGTATATATAAAAATTTGTTAGTAAAATATATTTGTAGTATTCATTCGCTCTTGATAACGATACTGAGTATCGAAACGCGTCGACCATTTAATAATATATTTTAGTAGAAATCATCGTTTACTTGTATTTGAGGAATTATGTTATTTAAGGCAATTTTTGAAAGTAGAAAGATTTAAAATTCTTGAAATTGACCTGCCGGTCAAAAGCGGTCGTGTTTATGAAAATAAAATTGTGGAAAGTATAAAATATATTTCATTTCATCTTCGTTGAAAAAATATTTCATTTTATTTGGTACGAAAATTTTGCTGATGAAATCAAACGAAAATATTTTATATTTACCAAATACAAAAGCATTCTAACGAATTTTATATTCTCATCATTGTTTCCTTGGCAACGGCAAATTCTATTGATAAAACATGCTTTCCAGAAAGAAATTTGCCATGAGTACACAATAAATAATAAACAAAATATATGCTCATAATTTATACAATTAAAAAAATCAACAGTATGATGAAATTGAGATAATGATTCCAATTTAACCCAGTGATTTATAATTTATATATTTCATCATGAAATTTTATCTGAAAGGCGCAGGTTGAAATTTGAGACGAGCGTTCCAAGCATATAATCTCGATGCTTTACCGACTTCCCACTATAATCTAACTACCAATCGTTCAGTTTGTATTTGAAGGAACTGTGAATAGTTTTTTCCTGTTTAGGTTTTATGTTTTGAGTTAAAATGGCTAAAGCAACAATAATTTCTATAGCAAGTTCTATTAGTTCTGCTGTGAAGTATATAGGACCAGTGAGTTTATCTACAGTAGGTCCAGGTGAAAGAGAAATTACCCTGGAAGAAGTTTTATGGCATGACACTCGAAAAGACTGCTGGATGATCATCTACGATAGAGTTTATGATATCACAGAGTTTTTAGATGAGGTAAGTTTTATTGTATTTTGGAATGATCCGTATTAAAATGATTTAAGCGTTCGTGCGTCGTCCGTTAGTTAAGTAAGACTTGACATTGGTGATATCAGATCCGTGCTATCTTTTTCGTTTTTGAGTAATTCCGGGTTTCTTGATTTTCCGGTATTCGGCATCTCTGTTGCTATACAAAAAGTGAAAACTATTTTGATATTCTACTGGTATTATTTTAAGTAGAATGCTGTGACGTATTCAAAAAAATTGTTGAATGCATGTATATTTAATAGGAAGAGTATTTTCCTCTCTTTCCAAAAATATACAGGGATATCCACCGGGACCGTCCGTTAAAAACTTTTTGAGTTCCAATTACAATATCAAGCTGAAATTTTATACGCGGCCATAACTAGCGATTTTCAATTGAAGTGAAATATTTTCGAAGTGATACCATTTCCGGTTATACCGGAAGTGGTTCATCACTTTGTTATTTCAAATGGCAATCTACCTTTTTTATTATACATCTAGAACCGACATTTGAGCAAGGCATAAAATACCCAAGTTGTTGGCACGTTTTGACACATTTAATTATTTTTGAATTGTGGAGGCCGTTACTTGATGTAGATCCATGATATAAATGAGATAAAAAACACAAGGTTTAACTTTTATCTACACTTTATTTGAAAAAATTCGACGACGTTTCGCTGACACAGCAGCTTTATCAAGAATGACAAACAGATTGAAGAGTATGGTATTAAAAACAAATCGTAGAACAAGTTGGATGAATAACAGGAAAATCCACACCGGGCCATTGTACAGTTAGTATGGAAGGTAATAAAAACTAATTGAACAAGTTAAGTAGGGGTGAATAATTTACATCTACCTGCTCATTCAAAAGCTTGTCCGAATGTTTGTATCTATTTATTATTTCTAATGCTTTTAGTAGATCTAATTTTAAACTTTTTGATTTTATATGTAATATGTCAAAGTTTTATTGAATGAATGGTTTTCTTTTATTAAGTGGTTTGAATAATTTGAATCAGATTTATTTTTATCGAAACTACGTTTATGTTCAGATGTTCTTATGCCAAAACTCCTTTAGGTCCTACCGATATAAATTTTATCACAAGAACCGCAATTGAGTTTATAGATTCCTGATTTACTTGATTTTTCAACAGGAGATTTATTATTTTTAATATGTTTACCTAAGTTATTAGAAGTTTTGAAAGTTATATTAAGATTTTGTTTGACGAGAAAGGATTTAATATTTGTACTTGCAGAACCGCAGAATGTTAAACTGTTGAATATTTTATAGTCTTTATGAATAGGATATACTTCATTTATTGCCTTCTGCTACAGTTTTTACGAATGATTAGATCTATCATATCCGGATTATATGAATTATTAATGGCTATCTGTTTGATGATGTTTAACTCTTTATTATAATCTTCTACTGATGAAGGTAAATTGAGTAACTGATGTACCATGCTGTTTAAAGCTGCAACTTTGTGTTGAATTGGATGTAAGGAGTAGTTATGTATAGTTGTATCAGTATGTGTTGGTTCACGAAAGACCGAAAAACATGATTATTATGTTTAGTGATTTTGAAGTCCAAAAATTAATGGAATCGTTCTGTTCCGAATTCAATTTCAAATGGATGGAATTAATGAAATTAAGAAATAAGTCTAATTGACGAGTAGTTCCAATAAAACATACTAAGATGTCGTCAACATATCTATACCAATAAAGAAATTTGGAAATGAGTGGATGTGTATGAATTTTCTAATCGATATTATTCATAAAAATCTCTGCTAAAAGTGAACTCAAAAGATTTCCCATGATCAAACCATTTCACTACTGTAATAGATGTTGTTGAAAGAAAAATAATTTTGTTCAATGCAAACGTCCAACAGATTCAATATTTCTATTAATTTATTATTATTATTTTTTATAGAAAATTTTGATTTGAATGAACAATAATTTTAATGATATCTATAAGGTAGTGCGACAATTTCACGGCTGGGGCTGTAACGTAAGATACGACTGGTCTAACGGGGTTATTTACTTTATGCAATTTAATGAGTGAATACAGTTGAGGTGGTTGAGGGTTTGGTAAAATTAATTTGTATTTATCTATTGCTTTAATTAAAGATTTTGCGTCATTTATTGCAATTTTAATATTTTTCTGGAATTTAATAGTTGGATCTTTGTTTAAAACTTATTTCGTTTGATGTTGAGATTTTTACCCAAGTGTTCCTCCAGGTGATGTCAAAATATTAATCGAAAACATGTTGAATTCGAATCATGTTAACCACATAATTAAATCAGAAATATTGAATCTGTTGGACGTTTGCATTGAACAAAATTATTTTTCTTTCAACAACATCTATTACAGTAGTGAAAATGGTTTGATCATGGGAAATCCTTTGAGTCTACTTTTAGCAGAGATTTTTATGAATAATATCGAACAGAAAATTCATACACATCCACTCATTTCCAAATTTCTTTATTGGTATAGATATGTTGACGACATCTTAGTATGTTTCATTGAACTACTCGTCAATTAGACTTATTTCTTAATTTCATTAATTCCATCCATTTGAACATTAAATTCACGATAGAAATTGAACAGAACGATTCCATTAATTTTTGTACTTGAAAATCACTAAACGAAATAATAATCATGTTTTTCGGTCTTTCGTAAACCGACACATACTGATACAATTATACATAACTACTCATTACATCCAATTTAACATAAAGTTGCAGCTTTAAACAGCATGGTACATCGGTTACTCAATTTACCTTTATCAGTAGAAGATTATAATAAAGAGTTAAACACCATCAAACAGATAGCCATTAATAATTCATATAATCCGGATATGATAGATCTAATCATTCGTAAAAACTGTATCAGAAAGCAATAAATGAAGTATATCCTATTCATAAAGACTATAAAAGATTCAACAGTTTAACATTCTGCGGTTCTGCAAGTACAAATATTAAATCCTTTCTCGTCAAACAAAATCTAAATATAACTTTCAAAACTTCTAATAACTTAGGTAAACATATTAAAAATAATAAATCTCGTGTTGAAAACTCAAGTAAATGAGGAATCTATAAACTCAATTGCGGTTCTTGTGATAAAATTTATATCGGTAGGACCTATAGGAGTTTTGGCATAAGAACATCTGAACATAAACGTAGCTTCGATAAAATAAATCTGATTCAAATTATTCAAACCACCTAATAAAAGAAAACCATTCATTCAATTAAAACTTTGACATATTACATATAAAATCAAAAGTTTAAAATTAGATTTCCTAGAAGCATTAGAAATAAATAGATACAAACATTCGGACAAGCTTTTGAATGAGCAGGTAGATGTAAATTATTCACCCCTACTTAACTTGTTTAATTAGTTTTTATTACCTTCCATACTAACTGTACAATGGCTCGGTGTGGATTTTCCTGTTATTGTTTATAATACCATACTCTTCAATCGGTTTGTCATTCTTGATAAAGCTGCTGTGTCAGCGAAACGTCGTCGAATTTTTTCAAATAAAGTGTAGATTAAAGTTAAACCTTGTGTTTTTTATCTCATTTACATTTAATTATTTTTGTTAAAAACTCGATTTTTGAGGAACATTTGGAAGAATTGTAGCTCGTAGATCTTCTGCACTACAGACACAATTTTTACTTGCGTGGATAGAAGAAGGATCAAGGAATTTTTTAAGCAATCTACACATGTCAAATGTTTATTGCGTTGTTATGTATGATTTTTTCAATTTGGCCTTTTTCAAACAGCAATAACTCAATTTTTTAAATGGCACGTGCCAATTTTTAAATCGCCATCGGATGAAGCGTCAAATTTTAGATGGAATTGTATCAGCATGTATTATACCTATCTTTTATAGTTCCCAAATAATTTGGGAATATATATTTAATTTCGATGATTTTGCTAGAACTAACAGAGAATGCTTCGAAATATTTGTATCAAGTAGCTGAACTGGCTACGCTCACCTGACAGGTGCCTAAAATTAATGTACTTGTCACTTCGTTCATTCGAATTTGATATTTCAAAAAGAATTGTTGGTAATTTGAAGTGACAATTTTTGAAAAACACCAGATTGATAATAAAATGGCTGATTATTCAAACGAGGATATGTTTAATCTCTTTTTAATTTATGGCGAATGTCAAAAAGTGGGGGATAGAACTTGCAATAACCAATTCAAAAATTTGGCGCCTATGAGTACAACAAAATACATAGAAACTAGAAGAAAACCAATTTTCGAGGACGACGAGATCCTTGTATGAAGGAGGAAAAATTCACAATGTGCTCCAAGCAATGCAACGACTTGAAGTTAACATAACGGGACTGAGCGAAACCAGATGGCCAGACCTAGGTGAAATGCTATTTGAACAATCAAAAATATACTATTCAGGTAACAACGAACATAGAAATGGAGTAGCAATAGTGGTACACAAAAATACCAAACATTTAGTAACCAGCTTCACACCTATATCAGATAGAGTAATTATGATAAGAATAGAAACAGCGCAAAGAACACTCAACATAATTCAAGTATATGCTCCCACGGCTGATAAAGTCGAAGAAGAAATCGATCAATTTTATGATGACGTCTAACAAGCTCAAGATATCACGAAAAACAGGGATATTACAATCATTATGGGAGACTTTAATGCAAAGATAGGGAAAGGTAAAATGGATGATATTATTGGGGATTTTGGATTGGGAATAAGGAACGAAAGAGGAGATAGATTGACAGAGTTCTGCCAAGAACATGATATGGCAATCACAAACACCTTTTACAAGCTGCATGAAAGAAGATTATATGCATGGAAATCGCCAGCTGATAAAGACAACAAGATTAGAAGAAATCAAATAGACTATGTTTTGATAAAGAAGAGATATCGGAATACCATCAAATCAGCCAAAACCTACCCGGGTCAGACCACAATCCAGTGATAGTTGAAATGGAAATCCGTCTCAAGAAACAAGCAGCCATAGATCACAAAAAGCAGCTCCCAGTTCCACATCTGAAAAACCCAATGGTAAAACAACAACTTACAGAAAAATAAATGAAGAACTAAGCAAACTTGACTTAACCCCGAGCTCTGATGTAAACATAAAATGGGAAACTCTTAAAACTACAATTATGGCCCCAACAGCAGACCTATTAGCAACAATTAATAATCAAGGATACAAATAAGAAAAAATCATGGATGACTGATGACATATTACAGTTAATGGAAATCAGAAGGTCGTATAAGAATAGAGACAAAAATGCATACAAGACCATACAGAAAGAAAATACGACAAGCCAAAGAAAAATGGTACGAAGGAAAATGCGTAGAAATACAAGAACTCCAAGCAATACATGATGACTTCAATCTCCATAAAAAGATTAAAGAACTAGCGGGCATTAAAAGAACAAACAAAAGCAATATTCTACTAGATAAAAATGGTAAGATAATTTCAGGCACCGAAGGGAAACTAGAAAGATGGAAATAGTACATTGAAGAATTGTTCGAAGATGAGAGACAACAGGAAACAATAGATGGAGACACAGATAAAGAACAGGGCCCAAATATAACAAAAGAAGAAGTTATGAATGCCCTTAAAACAGCTAAAAACAAAAAAGCTCCAGGACCTGATGAAACACCAACAGAAATTATCAAATTAATTGCAGAAGATCAAAATGGAGTACTGGTAGATCTGTACAACACTGTATATAACACCGGAATCATTCCTAGAGAATGGCTCAAATCAACATTTATTACAGTGCCAAAAAAATCGAACGCTATGGAATGCAAGGATCACCGGACGATCAGCCTAATGAGCCATACCCTTAAGATATTCCTCAAAATTATACATCGAAGAATTTTTAGAAAGATTGAGCAAGATATTAGCGAAACACAATTTGGTTTCAGAAATGCAATGGGTACTAGGGAGGCGTTGTTTGCTTTTAATGTGTTGTCTAAAAGACTCATGGACGTCAATCAGCCAATATATGTAGCCTTCCTCGATAATAACAAAGCTTTCGACAAAGTCCGTCATAATCGTCTCATAAAACTCACGAGGGATAAAAACATTGACAGGAATGATATCAGAATAATAACATATCTATATTTTAACCAGACTGCCAAAGTTTCTGTGCAAAATGAACTTCAGAAGAGATAAAAATAAAACGTGGAGTAAGACAAGAATGCGTGCTTTACCATTACTCTTAGATTTGTATTCAGAAGATTTAGTACAAGAAGCACTGCAAAATCAAAAACAACGGGAGTGAAAGTTAATGGAAAGATTATAAACAACATTTGATACGAGGATGACACAATACTAATAGCAGAAACTCTGGAAAAACTACAAAGGCTAATAGATCTAGTAGTACAGATCAGCGAAGAAAGGGGGCTCACACTTAACACCAAACAGACTAAATTTATGACAATCACAAAACACCAACAACAGCGAGAAACATTATGGATCAAAGGGGAGTCAGTGGAGAAAGTCTGCAAATACAAGTACTTGGGAATAATTGTAAATGACAAGAATGATTACTCACAAGAAATAAGATCAAGAATCGGAAAGGCCAGAACAGTGTTTAATAAAATGAGGAATGCATTAACCAGAACAGATCTTAGTCCACATCTTAAAATCAGAATGCTTAAATGCTACGGATTTCCAGTACTATTATATGGAATGGAAGCCTGGACGCTTAAGAAGTGTACACAGACCGGCTGGAAGCATTCGAGATGTGGGCATATCGAAGAATGCCCATGAATCATGAATCAACACAATTAAAATCAGAAAGGTGCAATACCTGGGCCACGTGATGAAAGGGAAAGATATACACTGTTGCAAACTATTATACAGGGAAAAATACAGGGTAAAAGAAGTATAGGAAGAACACGCATCTCCTGGTTGAACTACTTAAGACAGTGGTACAACAGTAGCTCTGTTGATTTGTTCAGATCCGCACCTTCGAAGATAAAAATCGCCACGATGATAGCCAACCTGTTTAAAGGAGACGGTACGTAAAGAAGAAGCATACCAGCAACTTCGCGCGGCTATTTCTTGAAACAGTGGAATTGGCTATCTTGGAATGGCCAGCTTGCTCTCCAGTCCTAAATTCTATTGAACATTTATTGGATAATCTCAAAATTAGAAAATTAGATCGCGCCGGGTTAATCCAAAAACAACAGCTCATCCAAGCCGCCACAGAAGAGTGGCAAAATATCACCCCAGAGGAGGTCGAAAACCTAATCCAAAGCCTAGACTGATTCAGGCTTGTATCAGGGCAAGAGGAGGTGCTGGGGTCGAGAAAGAAACACACCTTTCCATACGTTTTTTTCATTGATCGTAGCAGTACTGGAAGTCTTCTTTGATGAGGGCGTTTAGGAGCTATGTTGTTTTTTGCTTAACCGCTTCCATCGACTCGAATTGAGTCCCTTTCAAAGCAGATTTTATCTTCGGAAACACCAACTTCGCACAGAATTTTGTCATGTCATGTGTAATTCCTCGTGTGAAATTTTTCTAACCGTTTCTTTATCATCCGGATACTCATTCGACGACATTCACGCACAATTTGATTGACTTTGGTCACTGTTTCCGGAGTTGAAACAGTGACAGGGCGACCTGGGCGCTTCAGTGCTATCTTGGCCCTTACGGAAGCGCTTACTCCACTCAAAAACACGAGCACGAGATAAAGATTTATCCCCATAGGCCTCTTGCAACAATTTATAGAACTCAGTCGGAGTTTCATTCGATTTAACGAGAAATTTAAGATTGATACGTTGCTCCTGTTTTTTGTCACACATGGTTTTCGGCACGAAGAAAACACGTTCGTTTCAAATCGCTACTGCACAAATACTATAATAGTAACGAAAACGTGTTTCGGTACGTGGATAGACAAGATATCTGGATACCCAACGCACTACTCTAGGGCACCCTGTAGGTGCACAGTCTCGTTATATAAGAGCCAGACCTCGTATACTTATTTTCAACGGTTTCGAACTTAGTTTAGCTAATTTCTATCAAATTTCAAGGAATATTAAAAATTTTCACTCCAATTTATTACTCTACAGTTACACTGGTTTGTTCCCACATGAAAGTATAATATTTATTGATTTCATCACATTCAGTGAATCAAATTATAAATGAGATAAAAAACACAAGATTTAACTTTAATCTAGAGTTTATTTGAAAAAATTCGACGACGTTTCGCTGACACAGCAGCTTTATCAAGAATGACAAACAGAATGAAGAGTATGGTATTATAAACAAATCGTAGAACAAGTTGGATGAATAACAGGAAAATCCACACCGAGCCATTGTACAGTTAGTATGAAAGGTAATAAAAACTAATTAAACAAGTTAAGTAGGGGTGAATAATTCACATCTACCTGCTCATTCAAAAGCTTGTCCGAATGTTTGTATCTATTTATTTCTAATGCTTCTAGGAGATCTAATTTTGAACTTTTTGATTTTATATGTATTATGTCAAAGTTTTTATTGAATAAATGGTTTTCTTTTATTAGGTGGTTTGAATAATTTGAATCAGATTTATTTTTATCGAAGCTACGTTTATGTTCAGATGTTCTTATGCCAAAACTCCTATAGGTCCTACCGATATTATAAATTTTATCACAAGAACCGCAATTGAATTTATAGATTCCTGATTTACTTGATTTTTCAACACGAGATTTATTATTTTTAATATGTTTACCTAAGTTATTAGAAATTTTGAAAGTTATATTAAGATTTTGTTTGACGAGAAAGGATTTAATATTTGTACTTGCAGAACCGCAGAATGTTAAACTGTTGAATATTTTATAGTCTTTATGAATAGGATATACTTCATTTATTGCTTTCTGATACAGTTTTTACGAATGATTAGATCTATCATATCCGGATTATATGAATTATTAATGGCTATCTGTTTGATGATGATTAACTCTTTATTATAATCTTCTACTGATGAAGGTAAATTGAGTAACCGATGTACCATGCTGTTTAAAGCTGCAACTTTGTGTTGAATTGGATGTAATGAGTAGTTATGTATAATTGTATCAGAATGTGTTGGTTTACGAAAGACCGAAAAAACATGATTATTATTTCGTTTAGTGATTTTCAAGTCCAAAAAATTAATGGAATCGTTCTGTTCAATTTCTATCGTGAATTTAAGTGTGAGCTCAGGAAATGTAACAGGGGAACAATACAATCTTGTATATGATTCAATAAACGAGTGAAAAAACCTGAGGAAAAAACTCGTTTCCCTCTCGTTTTTGCACTAGCAATAGCTTGTCTGTTTATGTTGTGTTAGTGTCGTGTGTACAAAAAGGGTACCAAAAATTTTTCTGCTTAGCCGCTTCATTCTCTCTTGCATTCCATGATTTCCAAAAACAAGGGTGGAAGGAAGGGGTTTGGGACAGGAATCTGTAACAATGGAAAAAGAAACCAGCAGAAAACTATTTCAACAATCAAATATCTTATATGTCTAAACAAATCTAAGAAGAGATTTTACATAGCAAGCAAGGTCATGAAAGGGACTAAGGAGATAATAAGAAAATACATAACCTGCGATATTTCCTCAAATTCCATCTCTGTTTGACTGAGAGAGCCCCGATGGCCAGGCTCAGTCTTCCAAGTGATGCCGATTATAATCTATAGATGTTTTAGAATCATTATGGACCCAATAATCTGGGTTGACATCGCCCATATATTATTTTTTCGTGGAACTTGTTTAATATAAAGAAAAATTGCGAAAAAATTTTGACAGTCGTTCGAAAAATAAGACAAATAAAAATAGGTATAGGGAACCTAGATACCATTCGAAAGGTATTAACATATACCACTTATTCGACTCTTCAGATATAGGGTTCGCCATTTGAAAAAGACCGTGAAATGAGATTCGAATAAGCTCCAATTTCAATAATCGTTTTCGAACATCCTCAAAATACTCGAATTTGCAAACAATTTAGAAAATTACAATCAGATTTTGTCAATTTTAATGGACCCTTTAGCACGGACACCCTGTATATCAATAATAATGGATGTTATTGAACACAGAAGCTTTTCTTGATTTGTGGAAGATGATTTTTATTTTCACCCACTATATTAATTGGTATTTGATTTTTGTTCAATTGATGAAATCATCCTACATTTTTAAATTAACTGAACTTCTAATAGGAAAAAGAAAATTCATTGAAAAAATTATGATCGGGTGTTTCAGTCCCTGAAAAATTTTATTGATAAAAGTACACAAGAGAACAATAAGATGAAAGAATATATTGAATATGCTATTTGAAAAATGACATGCTATAGCAAAACAGGACTTTATGAATTATTTTCTTCGACGCCCATCTTCTATTTTTGAAATAACGAAAATGTAAGGGTGAAAAGACTTAATTGAATATATACTTCAATACTTGATTTTCATTTTGATTGAACGTCTCTGTTTACTATTATAGCTAGTATTATTTAAAATTCTTGAATCCCTTCTTCTTTTACTCGAAATCTTTCCTTCCCGTTATCGGCTCTCTTCAGTCTGAGTCTTCAATCAAATTCTTTTTAAATTTGATATTATATTTGGTTAGTTAATCCATTTAAGTATGAAAATCTAGCACATAGCAACAAAGCATGCCATGTGATATTTTTCATTTCTTTATCAAAAATAAGAGACAATAACAATATTTTATCACTAAAATGATTACTGTTTCGGAAAGTATTCCCTATGATAGTTAGTGGTCTACAGTGTGTTTGTTTTGTCGGTCAAAATTATCAACCATAAAATTCATTATGTAAGAAACAAAATATTGAAGTTGATAGTTTTTTCGAAATATGACTATTTTATGTTTCTAGAAGATATATTGAAATGGCTTTTACTTTTCATTATTGATTGAAAGTGGTTTGCATTATAGGACATAGAGGACACTATTGTTCAACTGTCAGTACTAAAGATAAACCTCTATGATTAAGTATTGAACTAGCAAATTTGCTGTGAATTCGATATGCGGTATGTACAACTATGAACCGAAACGATTACATGTTCTTCGATGGTTGACTTTAGAAATGTGCTATGTGGGCAAATTAAAAAATAAATGTCTCCAGTAGTTATTATTATACGTCGTCCTTTTTCTAACGGAGTCTTCAGACAATCCTTGAAGGAGCTTGTCGACAATCTTTTATGTTTTTATCATTCCAAGTTTTCTGAACCGTGTATCCTTGATTTAACCAAGTTTCACCCAGATACAAAATTTTGTTACTTTGATCACGATATTTTTTAATTGCCCTTAAAATAATTTTTTCTCCAGCAAACCATTTCTTATTTATCTATGTTCATATTCATGCAAAACTTGCCACCAATACCTTTAGGTATCAGCATTGTTGTGTTTATAACCTCAAAACTCATTTTGACGATGACGAGTTTATATGCATATTACATTGGTTATACAACTTTCTTTGATTCAATGCTTCCTTTATTAAGTTGAAAAAATGAAAGGAATTGTTGGCCTTAAGAAACAATATTCAGAATATGAGAAATATATTTTATTAACAATAGTGTTGTTGCCAGCAAGGAATGAATGATGATAGTTCACTTGTCCCAGCGATAATACCTAATTTATTACTATAGTTTTGTCCTTTCCAGCATCCTGGAGGTGTCGATCTGCTGTTGGAGTATGCTGGAAGAGATGCCACTGTAGCATTTCGAGGTTCTGGTCACAGTACTACAGCTTTGAAGCTATTAGAGAGATATATGATCGGGGAACTACCGGTCAATGAAAGGATATTTCGAAAGAATGGAGGATTTAAACTGAGTGACATACCTGAATGATGAAAGTTCGCTGATAGCGATATAATAAATGTTAAAGAAGATAAATTACTATTGTTTATTTACTGTCATAAAGAAATAGCTGTTAAAATATAAGTATTATATTATAATACATTTACAGTATAGTCTCATTATTTATTTAACTTAAAATTGTTATTTATTTGTTAAACAGATTGTCCTAAAGACTATGTTGATTATGAATCTTTACCATTACCAGTATTGTTAAAATAATAAATACTTGCTTAAAATAAGTTTCTTTTCTTTGAGTTGTTTTTCTGATAGATTTCTCAACGAATTCAGAGTCATATATCAATTTCATTTCTTAGTTGCATCAGAAAAATAATGAACTGCTTCAAGAAAATCAAAAATATCTAAATATCAACTATTTAAATGTATAAAATATATATTTTAAGTGTACAGTTTTAACTTACTTCGCAATGTGCATAATACACTGAGCACGAAAAGTTTCTACGTAATTTGGGCCCAAAAAATGAAATACTTTTGTCAATTGATCAACGTTTCCAGATTGAGGCTGATGATGTAAAGCTAATCATAACTGAGTCCATGATCTTGCAGGAGTACTACAGGGCAAACATTCACCTCTCCTTCCTACTCCTCCAGATACGAACACATCAACTATCGCTACACAAATCAAATCCTGATTCGTCTCCAACAGTTAGGAGATTTCATTCTATTTATTAATGTTGGTGTTCTCGCTTTCATCGTGAACGAGCTGTATGGACCGCATTTGATAGCCATTACAGGTGCAATATAACAATCAGTCTGAGAAGTTGTATAAGTTGGACGTCCACTACTAGGTCTTCGGGCAACTGTACTTGTGTTTAAGAGCTGATTCCATAACTCTCTTATCACAATTTGGGTAACTAAAAGTTCCACAACATCCGCCTACCGTCTTCTTGAATTATTCCAGTTGCTCGATTAGCATTTGCGCTTCTTCCATTTTAATCGAATTGGCGTGATATCGTATCGATTCCATAACATACAGTTAATTTAGTGAAAGTATTTGACTTGATATGAATTTTATATCAAATAAATTTTAGTGTGAAACCTAGAAAACTATGTTGTTTTGATAAGGCAACGATAAAAGACATCGAAAATAGTGGTATAGTAATTTGGACCCTATAATTCCTAAAATCACTAACATTTTCGTAGATCATCTTTATCATTTGAATTTGGGAGGCTTTTATTTGGTAGAATTCCACTATCAATAACAAAAACAAGTAATATTGACAGAAATTATGACAACTATATATAGATACAATTGGGAATATAAATACAAATGTTCTTAAGTGACTAAAAGCTTATTGAGTTGCTTCTTCTTGAGTGGTTATTAATGACAGGTATATCCAATAAAATTAAGGAATAGATTGATCTCTTCGTGAAAAAAGTTAGATGCCTGAATTTCGAGTAATGAGGATTATTCTGATACCAGCCCTATTCTCAAATTGCCAAATTACAATTATACTTTCTACTTTTACCGTATGCATCGCCAATTAAAGTACTTTGTTTTTGTACTGACACACTAAGCCATCATCGAAATTCAAAGGTATCTCTAGAGAACACACACTTCAAAATTTGAATATAGGTAGTCTTCAACTTTTAATTGAAAGAATTCAGGGGTTTTAGATTTTTAATTTCAAGTTTCTGCGGTTCAATACGAGCAATTTCATCTATGGTCTTACCACTCAATTGAAAATAAGGTTTTATTATAAATTTTTAAATTAAAACATAACTAACGACGTCATAATATCCTCTTCTCAACTCAGAGAACATTACAATTGTTCTGTGGCTTAACCGTAGGTTCAGCTTCCCAAACGCAAATATTTGCCTTTGTTGTTACTCATCTACCCAGAAAGTGTGGTTAGTTTAGATTTGACAGTTGATTTTTAACAGTAATTTTGTTTACGCATTTTCAGAAAACTTGGGTGAATCGAAATCATTTTTTTATTCATGGAAGAAATTCAATTTATGTTAAGTGACTGCAAATATTAACTACTATTTATTTTCATTTTAATATCAATAGAACAGAAAAACTGAAATTTCTATTGAAGCTATACCAGTAAATAGGTCAGTTCGGAATATCGATTTTTAAACTTTTCCTCTATAAATAGAATAGGTGAACTATACTAGTAATTCGAGAATTTCATACTGAGAGTATCCATTTCGAAATGTCTGAAGACTCGCGAAATTCAGAATCAAGTATTAAGGATCGAAGACTGTGGATTGGAAACTTAGATTTTCGAATAACTGAGTAAGTATCTACTGAAATGAGCAAAGTCATAACAATATTACCATTTTATTTCACTGATATGTTAACAAGTTGCATTTTTATCTTGGCTGCTTACATTCTTTCGTTACACTTTGAATCATTTTAATTAAGTCTGTTCTTCTTCTTTATCGGTATCAACTATTGAAAATTGTGCAAAAATATGGTGCTATCGAAAAGTTTGATCTGCTTTTTCATCGAACTGGACCTCAAGCTGGTCAGCCAAGAGGATATGCTTTTGTTACCTACGTGAAAGAAGAGGATGCAGACCGAGCTAGGGGAAAACTACATAATACGCAGATAGGTCAGAAAAGAATCAATGTTACTTGGGCACATAGTATGAGTAATGTGAGTACTTTTATTTATGTATTGGTGGATTTAATTCTCAATAGAAGTTCTTTCAGTATTGAGTATCATCTACTTACATTATTATGAGGGGGTTGCTAAATTACAATTACAATTCCTTAGGTTACTACATTTTGTTCCAACACTAGGATGGGTCAAAACGAATATTTTTTTTTCGCTTGGTTTCTAGACACCTCTAAGCAAGTCTCTCCAAGTATGAGGTCTTAATTATAACAGCAAGGTCCTTCACCTTACAGTTTTTTATTTTTTCCTTATTATCACAGAAAAATTGATATCTCGCTTCCACCTGCTTAGAAAATATATCGATTTATAGATTTTGTAGAATGTTCTACAAAAAAGCCTTTTATGATTTTTTTCGTAAACCTAATCGTTTAAAAGATATTAACGGTTAAAGTTTGAATATTTGAAAATAGATTTTTCATTTTTTATGAATTTTGTAACTCACTGAAAAGAAATCATTATGAATCATGAAACTCATAGTTTTGTAGGAAATTTACTGCTCTACAAAATGGTCTCATAATTTTTCAATTAAATTAAGCGTTTACGAGATATTCATTGTCAAACATCAGTGCCTTTCAGTTTTTGATCAATAATTCGAAAAATTTTAATTTAATTTATGAGTTTTGGAAAATTTACACAAATTTGAGTTTTTATTATAGAGATAACTTCTATAGAAGTTTTATGTTCAAAAATTTATTTGAATGTTTTCATTCTTATAATATTTTTTCAATTTTATCTTTAATATTTCAAAATCTTAGTCGTGTGCTTTTTATTATTATGATGTTTGTTCAGTTCGTATTTTTTCCACAAAATATACATTAAATTTTTTCGAGGATTTTATTTTGAGGTCCTTACTTCTTCTGTTTTTTCCAGTGAAAGTCTACCATAATGTAAATATATAAAAAGTTTTCGATAAAAGTAGATCACTTGTTTATTTTCCAGATCAATGTTTTTCGTATTCAATTAGAAATAAATACGTTATTTATTCTAATTGAAATTAATCATTGATTATATATTGAAAAAATGCATAATTTTTAGTTTCAATGCATCCCATGCAATGATTGAAAAAATTTCAAAAATTATATTTTTCTGTTCCTAAAATTTCAAATTTGTGTAAATTTCCCAAAACTCATAAATTAAATTAAAATTTTTCGAATTATTGATCAAAAGCTGGAAAAATTGAGAGGTATTGATGTTTGACGATGAATATCACATAAACGCTTAATTTAATCGAAAAATTATACGAAACCATATTTGTAGAGCAGTAAATTTCCTACAAAACTATAAGTTTAATGATTCATAATGATTTTTTTTGATTGAGTAATAAAATTCATAATAAAAAAAATTTGTCTTGATAAATTTTTACCCGCGTATAGGATCAACTAATGCAGATGAATACATTTCATCAACATATTCTGGGCCTATCGGCATAAAGATTTCAAATGTCATTTCAAAATAGCATAAAAAATAGCTTTCAAAACCTACATGAAACTCTCCCAGGAATTTTTAAATAGTAAAGATAAAAGTGATAGATTTGACAATAATGGAGTTTACAAGTTGTCCTATATGTATTGTGAAGGCGTTTATATAGATCAGACTGGTCGTTCATTCAAAACTAAATACAAAGAGCATCAATCAGATTAAAATAACCAGAGAATCGACAAATCTACTTTCGCTTCACATTGTATCGAAAATGGCTATCATTTTCCACCTTTCACTTCAAATTATTCACAGAATACATAAAAAACGAAAGTTAGATTCAGAATTCATTGAAATTTTCAAATTCCAACAAACTCGATATAGAGATAATCTTCAGAACTACCTGTATGGCCTGGCTTATTCGTCCATATTTGGTATAATACCTGCTTTTATCATCATTCGTTTATTACCTTATGTTTGCACCCTTATTGATTTTGTGCTTCGAGTTTATATATGTATGTATTTCTAACATTAGTTCAGTACTTGTTGTCAGCTGAAGATGGTCGAAAGACTGTAATTGCAATCCTGATTTTCAATAAATCTCTTGTGATAGTATAACATACAGGGTGCTTCAACGAAAACTAAACAGAGGCTATATCTACCAAGATATTCATTTCTGATCGAAACGCAAAAACAGGTCAATTTTTGTTTCAAGGGGGACATCTTTTGGGGTACGAAACTTGCCTGAAATATCAACCCCCTAAGCGGGGATATCTTTGTCTACATCGCCTTGAATAAATTTCCATTTTTAATTGAAAACTGTAAATGATACAGGGTGAGCAACTGAAAGATAGGGAAGACTATTTCCCTGAGACTATTCAAGTTTCAGTGAGGTAAAATGGAACGGACCCATGCTGATCAATGGCAGTCATCATCAAGTACCATCCTCATCTCGAATTTTAACCCCTAGAGCAGCGGTGACCACCCTCGAAAATTTAGAAGAGGGTAGATGGGTCGAGTGATACCTCGCAAGGAAGGTATTATCTTTGTCTGCATCCCCGTGAACGAATTTTCATCTTTGATTGAAAACTGTAGAAGATACAGAGGAGCTACTGAAAAATGGAGGAGACTATCTATCGCCCTGAGCTATTCAAGTATTAGTGCAAAAAAATGCGACTATCACCCATTTGATACAAGATATAAACAACTGCATACAACACCATTTCATGTTAAAAGGAACACACAAAATTCATGGAAATACTGAGGGATACAGCTATATAACAAATTGGCTGCTGAACTGAAGTGTTTGTCTGGAATGGTGTTCAGAAGAAGAATTCAAGATCTACTGCTGGAGGGGGCCTTTTATTCAGTTGAAGAATTCATCAAAATATGAAAAATTAATTATACAGATTATTTTGATTGAGGAGGTCGTTACTCGATGAAAGTAGATATACATATTTTCGATGAAATAAAACTAAAGTATTTAGGTTTTCACTTTATTAACAAAACTATGACCGGTTTCACCACACTGTGGCTTCATCAGATAGAGACACACTAATGAACAGAGTTATTCCTTGTATATTAGTCTTATTTCCTACTTAATATTACAATAGGTATGTTGGAAAACCCATTGGAGTTGCTTACTTCATGAATTGAAAAGATTGAGTAAAGAAGAAGGATTTAGATCTAATTGACTATTAAGTAACCTACCTGAATTCTTTTCTTTGTTGATCTCTAAAATTTCCAATAGATTGAGTTTTTGTCTGTTATTTTCATTGTGTAAAATTTTGAAATTATCATTAAAGTTATGGTTTTCTTCGAGTAAGTGATTAGAATAATGGGAATCTGATTTATGATAATTCAAACTACGTTTGTGCTTGGATCATCTAACTTTGAAAGTTCTGAAAGTCCTACCAATATAAATTTTATTACAATCCCCGCAAGACAGTTTATAAACACCGGATTTATTACTTTTATCAATTTTAGATTTGCAGTTTTTAATATGTCGGCCAAAAGAATTATCAGTTCGAATGCTATATTGAAATTATAATGCGAGAGGAATGATTTTAATTTTAGACTAGGATTACCAATATAAGTTAAGCTGTTGTATTTTGTGTTTGAACTTTTTATATTTGGAATTACTTTCTGGATTGCTTTTTGAAATTTTTTGCGTGAAATCATGTTCTCAATCATATTTGGACTGTAACCGTTATTGACTGCTATTTGTTTAATTATATTTAGCTCTTTTATGAAATTATTTTGTGACATTGGGATATTAATGAGTCTATGTACCATACTATTGTAAGCTGCTAATTTATGTGGATAAGGATGTGTAGATGAGCTGTGAATAGTAATATCTGTATGCGATGGCTTATGAAAAATAGAAAAATCATGTTTGCCGTTAATTTTAGTGATAGTTAAATCCAGAAAGTTAATGGAGTTTTCTGTTTCTATCTCTAAAGTGAATTTAATATTATCTTGCGAGGATTGTAATAAAATTTATATTAGTAGAACTTTCAGAAATTTCAAAGTTAGATTATCCGAGCACAAACATTTTAATTATCATAAATCAGATTCCCATTATTCTAATCACTTACTCGAAGAAAACCATAACTTTAATGATAATTTCAAAATTTTACACAATGAAAATAACAGACAAAAACTCAATCTATTGGAAATTTTAGAGATCAACAAAGAAAAGAATTCAGGTAGGTTACTTAATAGTCAATCAGATCTAAATCCTTCTCCTTTACTCAATCTTTTCAATTCATAAACAACTCCGATGGGTTTTCCAACATACCTCTTGTACCTATTGTAATATTAAGTAGGAAATAAGCCTAATATATAAGTAATAACTCTGTTCATTAGTTTGTATCTATCTGATGAAGCCACAGTGTGGTGAAACCGGTCATAGTTTTGTTAATATAGTGAAAATCTAAATACAGATATATATATATATATATATATATATATATATATATATATATATATATATATATATATATATATATATATATATTTTTTCTTTAAGTGTTTTGCCATTATCATATATTTTAGCCATTGGTGTGAAATATTTGTCAATTTTTTTAAATGTTTATGTTCTTTGTATATATTTGCTGTTTTATTAGCTCTTAAGTATTTTGTAACTTTGCTTATTGGACACGCCATGTAGGATTTTGATGGCAATAAAATTATCTATCTATCTATCATGATTAACTATCACGTAGTCACATGGGAAGCAATTAATTATTTGAAGAATTGAAGAATCAATATGTGGTGGTTCCTTGCAAAATCTCAATTTATTCATTTCTTTCTTTATTTCTCATGAGAGTAATATGAACGCCAAGAAAACACATCGAATTTTTTGTCATATGTCGGGACATATCCGACAAAAAAATTGACATCGAAATATCAAATAAAAATACTGATTTTGTGTGTTTATAACGTACTTCATCAATATAAATAGAAAAATCGACATTTTAGATGGTAGCTATATACCCAGACTGAAATCGAATTCAATGAAATCCTTTTAGAATGTTTATTTTGATAAAATAATGAAATTACATCTTGATAGATATCATTCAAGGACTATAATCCGTTAAAAAATATATTTTGTTTGAGAGCAATATTGAAATACTCGCATCTGAATGAAAAAGTCTAATAATTATAGTTTCATTCACCAAACATTAATCAAAAAATAACGAAAGGAATTTTGGGAAAAAGATTAAATTTACATTGTAAATTCCTTGTTCATGATGCAATTTCTTTCATCTGGCTGACAATTTTATTATCTTTTTATTTCAGGAGGAAATCACCAAACCTCAAGAAAAAATTTTCATTCCTGCCCTAGCAATTGCGAAACCAGAACCCAAAACTGATAGAGAATCTCAAATACAAGCCATAGAAGCCAAATTGAAACTTATGGAGAAAAGGTGTACTGATGAATTGAAGATAAATGATACAGTTGCAACTAAAACACCGATCATAGCTCAATTTCAACATAACAAATTATCAAATAAACCAAATAACTCTTCAGTTAAAACAAAAATTGCAGAGATGAGATCAAAGCCTTATAAAAAAATTCATCATCGTAGATAATATTTGATGATTGTTAAAGGTTAAGTCAATTTCACTAGTCTTTTTTCAAGTATTTTCAATCTAATCATCAAGTTCAACCGATTCAATTACTTTCTGTTAAGGATAGACCCCATATAGTTCTAGTTCTTCATTAGTTCAGACAAAAAAGACTTACACCTTGAGACATTTTTGATCAGTTGGAACTTTTGTAGAGGTTTTCATTTCAGTATTTGTCGGTAATAATGCAATACAACGTATCAGAGTTCTTATGAGGTTTAAAGTAGGAAGGAAAGAGTGGATACTGCAAGTTTATCAATCGAGACAGTATCCGAATATTTCATACGTGTTTTAGGTCTATAAGAAGCAAGTTTTAAATGTACGGGGTCTTTCTCCATATACCATCGTAAATAATTTTGAGTCGTCCGTTACTAAGTGATATTTCCTTATCATACGGTGATTTTGGTTTACTTTGTGAAGAATATCACAAAATTGAAGGAAAATAGTTACATTTGAATTTGGGAGGCTTTTACTTGGTAAAATTCCATTATCAATAATAAAAAACAAGTAATGTGTTTTTAGGAATTTTACTTAATAATTGTGATTCGTAACGCGTTTCACTACACCATAACTTCTTCAGACGAATGAGTGTACAGAAAATAAGAATTAGAATATAAATACAAATGTTCTTAAGTAATTGAAAACTTATTGGGTTGCCCCAATTAAGTGGTTATTGGTTATTATTATATTTCCCAAAGATCTACCTTCCAATATTTATTATCTGTATGCAAAATTTCAAACTGTGGGTCGAAAAGAGTGACTATTTTCTAAGAGATGATTCGCGTAATTTGAATCTGATTTTTATTAGAAAAACCGCGTTTATGCTCCGATATTCTAATATTGAAATTTCTATGTGTTCTACCAATGTAGAAATTATCACAGTTATTGCAATTCAATCTATATACACCTGATTTATTGTTTTTACCTGGTTTGGTTTTATTATTTTTTATATATTTGCCTAAATTATTATTAGTTTGGAAAGCTATGTTGAAATTATTGCTATCAAGAATGATTTCAGTTTCTCACTTGTAATGCCAATGTAGGTTAAGGTGTTGAATTTTTGTTTCAATTTATCGATAGGGTAAACTTCATTCAATACAGTTTCTTACTTTGTTTTTATTTAAAATATTATTTATTAGTTTGGGATTGTAACCATTATTTTTGGCAATTTGTTTAATCAAATTTAATTCTTTGTTAAAATTTTCTGGTGATAATGGGATGTTAATCAATCTGTCAATAAAACTGTTGAATGCTGACATTTTATGATTGATACGGATGACACGACGCGTTATGTATTATAATATCTGTATGTGAGGACTTATGGTAAATTGCGAAAACATGTTTTCCATTATCATTGGAAATTGTTACATATAAGAAATTTATTGAATTATTGCTTTCTATTTTGGTTGTGAATCCAATTTTTGGATGTAATGAATTTATATGATTTTCGAAAATTTTTAACTGTCTGTTTCTGTGAAGCAAATAATGATATCGTCTACATAGCGATACCAGTATGAACAATATTTACTAAGTGGATGACTATGAATTAATTTCTCTAAATTATTCATGAATATTTCTGCTAACAAAGGACTGCCAATAATCAAGCCGTCTTCACTAGTATAATATTTGTTATTGAAATGGAAATAATTTTGATCTAAACAAATTTGTAATAATGAAAGAATATCTGATTTAATGATCGTATTGACATGATTCTTTTCTTATAATTCTTCGACTAAGTAGTATGTATCTTTCGGAGGAATGTTGGGAAATAGATTCTTAACATCGAAAGAAATGAGTTTCGAATTAGTCGGTATAATGGTATCTTTGGTATTGGCAATTATTTCGTATGAATTTTTGACCGAAAATTTAGATTTAAAATTGCAATGTTTTATTAGTAAGTCGTTAAGGAATTTTGAAAGTTTGAACGAAAAAATTTCTTAACGACTTCATGTCATCCGTATCAATCATAAAATGTCAGCATTCAACAGTTTTATTGACAGATTGATTAACATCCCATTATCACCAGAAAATTTTAACAAAGAATTAAATTTGATTAAACAAATTGCCAAAAATAATGGTTACAATCCCAAACTAATAAATAATATTTTAAATAAAAACAAAGTAAGAAACTGTATTGAATGAAGTTTACCCTATCGATAAATAGAAACAAAATTCAACACCTTAACCTACATTGGCATTACAAGTGAGAAACTGAAATCATTCTTGAGTAGCAATAATTTCAACATAGCTTTCCAAACTAATAATAGTTTAGGCAAATATATAAAAATAATAAAACCAAATTAGATAAAACAATAAATCAGGTGTTTATAGATTGAATTGCAATGTCTGTGATAATTTCTACATTGGTAGAACACATAAAATTTCAATATTAGAATATCGTAACATATACGCAGTTTTTCAAATAAAAATCAGATTCAAATTACGTGAATCATCTCTAGAAAATAATCATTCTTTCGACCCACAGTTTGAAATTTTGCATACAGATAATAAATATTGGAAGGTAGATCTTTGGGAAACTTTAGAAATTAACAAACACAAACACTCAGGTAGACTCATCAATGAACAAGTCGATTTAAGCTCTTCACCTCTATTGAATCACTTCAGGGAGCAATCTATTCCTTAATTTTATTGGATATACCTGTCATCAATAACCACTTAAGGAACAACCCAATAAGCTTTTAATTACTTAAGAACATTCGTATTTATATTCTCATTCTTATTTTCTGTACATTCATTCGTCTGAAGAAGTTATGGTGTAGTGAAACGCGTTACGAATCACAATTATTAAGTAAAATTCCTAAAAATACATTACTTGTTTTTATTATTGAAAATAGTTAATTAACAAATGTAATAGCTATTTTGATATTTCTATCATCTTCAGACGTTCACAAATTGTGTGTTAAAACTAAGAAACACTTGTACAATTTATTTTGAATATAGAAAACAGGTATGAATTATAAGGAGAGAGAGAAAATAACAAGATTTCCGCTCATACCTGTTCATACCTGTTTACCTGTTTTTCTATATTTAATACAAATTGTACAAGTGTATCTTAGTTTTAACACACAATTTGTAAACGTCTGATGATGATTGAAATATTGAAATAGCTATTGCGTTTGTTAATTGAATATTTTCACCAATTTTTGTGATATTCTTTACAAAATAAACCAAAATCACCGTGAGTCAATATTTAGCTCTGACTTTATAGAATGTGGTAACTGAGTTACCTACTATATAACGTTGCAACACGTGTTTGGTCATAAATCCGTTATGAGATTTCTGCAATATAAATACTACCAATTTATACGGGGTTTTTAAACAATAAAATTAATTTCATACCGTTCCACCTTTCGTTGATTGAGGCACCTTTTGTACATGTTGAGGATTCTGAAATGAAAATCTCATTTACAAATTCGTTTTTCGATTCTTTATTAACTGAAGCATTCATTCTTGAGTCTAGCGACTAAATTTGGATGTATAATAGGGAAGTCTGCCAATTGTTTTATTTCTTTTAACGTCATAAAACATGAAGTTTATATTGTTGAATAGATATTCTCAGGTATTAAACGAGTAAGAAGTAATATTTATTTATGAATGGATTTTTGAGTGTTGTAGAAGTAGATGAAATCATGTAAATAGAACAAGAACATTTGTACTGCCATAACTTAATTATATTTTCTAGGTTTAGGAATTCTATATATGATGTTACTTCATGAAACATGTTTGAAGTTAAGGATTAAAGGTTTAACGCAACTATAATGAATATTTCGTTACTTTTATGTCCTTTCATTAAAAAATGCTCGCACTTGTCGGTACAGTTTTAATTTTTCTAAGCTTGAGCAAAGAAAGCTTCATTTTAGTTGATTGATGGTCGATGCTTGCAGTAGACAGTAAACAAATGGAGTATCAAATAGACGGGGTCAGGAATATCAATGCGCTATTGTTTCCGGTAATACCAACCTGTAAGAGAAACGTCAAAATTTCACGACAATTGGTTCAGTAGTTACAATTAGAAAGAGTTCATGTCTTAATAAAACACTGCTATTTGATGGGTAAAAATACCGTACAAGCCTCCAGAAGTATTAGGGTGCTGGAGGTAATTGAAGCCTACTAAGGAAAAAATTGAACAACAATCAAATTTATGAATACTTTAGGAACTTTTCATCAGGAACTAAATCCTTACTTATTTGACTATCATTCAATCACAGATCAACTTTTTTCAAGAAAACATATTCGGTACCACATTTCGTTACTTTTTCCAATCTCACAGCAAATAGCATACAATGTCTCTTCTTCTGGGTATTCTGGCTCATCGTCGCGAAGATTCTGAACTTCTTTTCCTTCAGATGTGTCAGTTTCATCCTCAAAAAGTTTCCTTTTTGATTTTTTCACGTTTTCTTTTTTATTGGTTGTCTTCTTTCATTTTTCCCCTTTCCTGCGAAACATTTTCTTGCTTTGTTGCTAGTTTTTCCGTTGTTCTTTGGATTGATTTTAGTTTTACATTTTCTCTTTAAACTTTCTTCTCTTTCTCTTCAAAAATGCTTTCATTAGCATGCTAGATAAGATTACTGAATGTTGTTTTTGTCGTGCTGTCTTATTTTTGTTAGATATCGTAGGTAGTGGACTCACAACCGATAGAACATTTGAAAAATTAGATTTTTCTGCACTTTAATATACTTTAATATGTTTATTCGTTCAGTATAAAAGCCCATACGTGTGATGAATATGTCAAAAAGAGTATGAGTATGTACAGCACATAACACAGAAATATGGACAACAAATTTGACACACACGCAATACAATACAATATAATTTCAAAGGAAATACATGCAGCATCACAATATATCAATTTTATCCATCAGAAACTCCTGCACTCTATAGTAGGCTTTCCCCAATAAAACTGCTTTATTTTAAATTTGAAGATTCTCAAAGGAAGTAGAATATTAGCTGGAATTTTGTTGAAAACACCTATAGATGAGAAATGTACATTTTTTGAAGGTAAGTAAAATTGTGTTTATACGTTTTCAGCTTGGATTTACGTCTTGTGTCATAGATATAGTCATTACTAGTCAAAGAATTCATTAGGTTTTGTTTTACAAATAAAATAGGTAAAAACTTTTTAAGTTAAACGGTTTTATGTTAAACATACATTGCACTGTTTAAGATAAATGTACTAAAAACCAAAAATAATAAAATAGATACAGTCGTGGGAATTATAAACATATGCATAGACTAGACTAAAATTGAGTATGTACAGCACATAACACAGAAATATGGACAACAAATTTGACACATACGCAATACAATACAATATAATTTCAAAGGAAATACATGCAGCATCACAATATATCAATTTTATCCATCAGAAACTCCTGCACTCTATAGTAGGCTTTCCCCAATAAAACTGCTTTATTTTAAATTTGAAGATTCTCAAAGGAAGTCGAATATTAGCTGGAATTTTGTTGAAAACACCTATAGATGAGAAATGTACATTTTTTGAAGGTAAGTAAAATTGTGTTTATACGTTTTCAGCTTGGATTTACGTCTTGTGTCATAGATATAGTCATTACTAGTCAAAGAATTCATTAGGTTTTGTTTTACAAATAAAATAGGTAAAAAACTTTTTAAGTTAAACGGTTTTATGTTAAACATACATTGCACTGTTTGAGATAAATGTACTAAAACCAAAAATAATAAAATAGATACAGTCGTGGGAATTATAAACATATGCATAGACTAGACTAAAATAAAACCGTGGGGCACGTCAATTGTCTACAATCGTTGATTAAAATGTTTGTTTTGTAATGTTACACTATAATTATTAGGCAGTTGTGCAACCGACAACGATGGACGTGTGATAAGTAGGGCTAGAATGTGGACACAAACTAGCAAGCTCGATTATAAGCGAGTTTTAGGGTATCATAGTGGTGAGCGAGTAGTACTTTTGTCATATGTTTTGTCGATTAAAGACAAACAACAAGCAGTGAAACGATTCCTCGCCAGCCAGCAGTGTGAATGTCCAACGATAAACTAGTTAAAACATCTCTTTTATTTACATGGAGTGTATAACTATTAGAATTTCCATGAGCAAGAAAATAGTAAATAATTTCCTCACCGTCTGCGGGCCAACTGCCTAACGACGAATTAAACGATTCTTCTATCGCACATTAAGTCGATAATTTGTAGACAATTGACGTGCCCCACGGTTTTATTTTAGTCTAGTCTATGCATATGTTTATAATTCCCACGACTGTATCTATTTTATTATTTTTTGGTTTTTAGTACATTTATCTTAAACAGTGCAATGTATGTTTAACATAAAACCGTTTAACTTAAAAAGTTTTTTTACCTATTTTTATTTTCTAGTTTTTAGTTTTTATTTCGCATTCTTTTTAATTCATTTAGTGCTTCATTATTGCAAGGTTTCTTGCCCGTTAGTTTATTGAAATCCAACTCCTCTATACGTAGTCCCTGCAAAGATCTTACTCTACTAAGAGCCACGTAGGCTTGACCTTCTTCAAACAGTTTCGCACCTAAGTATACGACTGCGTGATCCACAGTGCTGCCCTGCATTTTATGTATTGTAGAAGCCCATGATAGTATTAAAGGCAACATTCTTCTTTCAGCTGTCCCATAATTGTACTTAGCTGGAAACTGTATGGCTTTCGGGTGTATAAGATGTACTCCGTCTCTTGCGAAATCAATTCGGACGGAAGGTACATCTGTTGCATACATCTGAGTTCGACGAAATTGAGGCCAAACGATTTCGGTGATGTAGCCTATAGCGCCATTTACTAATCCCTTTGAAACGTCAATATTGGACCGTAGCATGACTTTTGCCCCCACAAATATTTCCAGTTCCGCTGGTAAACCCCCAGTTTTGTTGATATCAGCTGGTATTATTGTAGCTATTTCCACATTGTCTGCATTTCGTGTGGCGTGTACTAGCTGATCTTGCGCTTTTATTTTGTAAATGTGAGCACCATTATTTCTGTACAAATTCAATACAGCAGAGTTGTGGTCGTTAACTTGCTGATTTGTGGGATATACCCTTAACGCTTTGTACAACAAGATGCGCCTGAGTCTTGAGGGGAAAACGCTAACGACATATCATTTCTATCCACCCTAATGCCATACAGTTCTCGGCGCGTTTTAACCTTTCACCTTAACTTGGGTGGTGTACCGCTAACGACGTATCATTTTTAGCCACCCTAACGCCACACAGTCCTCAACACGATACAAAATCTTGACTTGGGTGGTGAATTCAGGCTGGATACATTGTATTCTACTGGTTGAGCACTTTCATTTGATACCCATATTGATAGGATTGATGAAACCTACGTTATCCGCCATTTTGTAGCGGCCGCCATCTTGGATTTCAATTTTTTATAGTATATTGTATTCTGATTGTTGAGCCCTTTCATTTGATACCCATATTGATGGGATTGATAAAAGCTATGTTATCCGCCATTTTGTAGCGGCCGCCATCTTGGATTTCAATTTTTTATAGTATATTGTATTCTGCTTGTTGAGCCCTTTCATTTGATACCCATATTGATGGGATTAATAAAACATAAATTATCCGCCATTTTGTAGCGGCGGCCATCTTGTATTTATAATGATAATGAATAAATATAATTGTATTGTCACCAAAATCCAAAGTGTATACAAAATTTCAGATTAATCGGTTGACAGGAAGAGGGTGAAATTTGAATTACTAAATTTGACCCAAGAATAAATAAAACAAACGGGGTGAGCTAAATAAAACCGTTTAAAAAGACACACTCGTAAATATAAAGACTCGGCAGCGTAAGTACACTTCTGGCAATAAAGTGCTCTCTGCAGCTATCTCGATATTTTATATTCAAAATACATCTCGAACACTTCATTTAAAGGATGAAAACCCTTTCTGCTTCCTGTGCATTTCCCCAAAAAATCAAGCCGTACCTCAGCCTTGATTCCACAAACGCCGAATACGTCAAGAGAACTGTCCCTAAATCCACCAAGATGGAAAGGATTCTAAAAGCGTAGCAATATGTACTAATAGAGTTTGCTATGTATTCAATATGTTTAGACCAGTCAAGTCTAGCATCCAGCCTGAGACCAAGAAAGGCAACTTCATTATTTTCTTTTATTAAGGTATTTTTATGTTGGAATTCAAAATGAGTGTCGGGTTTATGATATTTGAAATGTAAACATTGCGTTTTAGAAATATTTAATTTCAAGTTATTTGAAATAAACCAATTTTCCAGTATTCGCATACATTCCTGGGTCTTCAATGTAAGGTCTTCGCTATCATTTGCAGATACAACAGCTGATGTGTCATCAGCATACTGAAAAATATATTTCAAAATCTCATCCGGCACATCATTCATATATAAGATATAAAGAAGAGGCCCAAGGACTGAGCCCTGCAGTACGCCTCGTAGAACTTTCTCTTTTTCAGATATTATTTCCTCACCTTTTTCATTTTTTTCAACTATATATTGATATCGGTCTTTCAGATAAGATGCCATCAACTTGAGACTGGCTCCACGTAATCCACACCTTTCAAGTTTTTTTATTAATATAGCGTGATCGACACTGTCAAAAGCTTTTATCAGATCTACAAACAACGCCATAGTTTCTTTTCCACTATTCAAAGGCTCAATTATTCTATCAAGTACAGAATAAATAGCTCCTACAGTAGATCTGCCCTTTCTGGAACCGTATTGAGAGTTTAACAACGAAAACTTTTCTAAAAATGATGTTATTCTGTTGGCAATGATATGTTCGAATATTTTACTTAAGTTTGGCAGGACTGCAATAGGGCGATAGTTCTCAAAATTATTTCCATCACCTTTCTTGTACAAAGCTTTTATTCGTGCAATTTTTAAATCATCTGGGAAGACACCTGATGCTAAACTTAAGTTTATTATATGACTCAAAGGCTGTGCAATGATATGACCCATACATTTGATTAACTTGATTGGTATCTCATCATAACCTACAGAGTGTTTGTTTTTTGAGGAATGTATGATATTATACACTTCAGCTGAGTCGGTTGGTTTCATGAAAATAGAGTGTTGCTCACGATATTTTTTATCTAGAATAATGTCTTATGGAACTTGGGTATCTTTGCGTTCACAGATATTTATGAAGTGTTTGTTTAAATTATTTACTAGTTCCTCTTCAGAAGTATATTCGCACAAATCGAAAATTCCACTTTTATCTTTACTCTTTCTAATCGGTTTAGTGTAGTTTTAACATAACATTCCAAGTTGACTTCATTTTATTTGAAGAATTTGTAATATATTCAGATGTTACCTTACGTTTCGCCTGCCTTATCACATTTCTTAGAATATTGATATATTTCTTATAGTATTTTTCAGATACCAGACCCAAATTTTTTTCAATATAAAGTTTATGCTTGTTTTTGCAATAAGTTCTGATGCCGAGAGTAGTCCATGAATTTTTTGTTTTCTTATGCTTGATAATTTTCACCGGAAACATATAATTCATTCTACGTGAAATCTTTTGAAAGAATAGCTTATAAGCATGGTTTGCATTATTTTCAGAATACACATCATCAAAGTCTTCACTCGTCAATTCATCTACGCAGTCATTAATCTTTTATCCGAAAATATTCGTTTGTACTTTGCTCTTTGAGCTCTTCTCGGGAGCATTTCCAAGTTAGAATCTGACCACGATGATCGGACAACGCAGTTATGACATCTTTGGCAGAGATATCTTCCAAATTACTTACAAAGATATTACCTACTAATGATTCAGAAGTGTTCGTGACTCTAGTTGGTTCAAAAACCGTCTGTTCAAAATTGAAAGTCTGCAATATATCGAGAAAATCTCTAGATGATTTAGATTTTTCAAACAAATTGGTGTTGAAATCGCCACACAAAACAGTTCGATGTTTTCTGTACTTATTTATACATTCATTCAATAATTTATTTAGGCAATCCAAAAATGTGCTTACTTCACCCTTCGGTATCCGATAGATGCAAATAACTACTACTTTCAAAGCTTTACAGACAGTGCAGGAATATTTAAAACGCCCTTCAATATTTTCCGTTTTAAAAGACGCTTCTCTAAAATCCGAATTCTCATCAGTGGGTATAATACAACTCCCATTTTCTTTTCTTTCTACAGTAGGATGTAACATATTTATAGTTGGAGATATAAACAGAGTCTACTTCATGTACAGTACACCATGTTTCAGTTAGGCATAATATTTGAGGTCTGTGTTCAAATGTTTCTAAGAAAAGTTCTATGTCAAACAGCTTGTTTTTTACAGATCTAATATTCTCATGAAGGATTGTTAGAGCTTCATTTTTCAACTTCAGTTTATTTGGATCTCTTCTTCTTCTTCTTTAAATAGGACGATGTCCTGTTTTTCTGTTACAGCCCCTGCTGCGAACCGGAGCTCCAGCACTCATGCCATCGCTTTTTCGGCCTTCCTATGGGTCTTCTAGTGTTGGATTTTTGTGTTTTTGCCCACTTCGCCATACGTTCGGGGCCCATTCTGTCTACGTGATCTCTCCATAGGCGTCGACGTGCTCTTGTCCACCTCACCACATCCTGGACACCTAGCTCCTTAGCGTATCCTCATTCCTTATTCTATCTCTGCGTGTAATACCTCTTATAGCTCTTAGTGTTCTCATCTCTGTTGTCCTCATTAGTTGTTTTGTTTTTGTTGTCTCAGCTCTTGTCTCAACCGCATATGTCATCACGGGTCTCACACAGGTTTTATAGATTCGGACTTTGCTTTCTGTGCTTATGTACTTATTCCGCCAGATTACATCTCTCAGGAAGCCAGATATTCTCGATGCTTTCATTGTCTGCTGTTTTGCTTCTTGTAATAGTTGCCTATCGCTCGATACTTCTACTCCTAGGTATTTAAAGTGTGAAACTTGCTCTATTATATGGTCGTTCACTACTAGTTTGCATCTAATTGGATCTTTCGTTATTACCATCGATTGGGTTTTCTGTGTTGATATTACCATGTTATATTTTTCTGCTGTTACTTTGAAATTTTGTAGTAGGCGTTGTAGGTCGTCCTCATTCTCGGCTATTAGTAAAGCATCATCTGCGTAGCACAGTATTCTCATAGTTTTGTTACCCATCCTATAGCCTTGGTTCATTTGGTTAACACCTGCTATTATTTCATCCATGATTAAATTAAATAGACATGGGCTGAGGCTGTCACCTTGTCTAATGCCTGCGTTAATTTTGATCTCGCTTGTAAGTCCCTGTGTAGTTTTTACTTTCATCTTATTAGAGTTATTTAGTTCTTCGATTATGTTTATGTATTTATTTCTCAAGTTTTTATTTCTAAGGATAGTGATCATATCGTTCATTCGAATTCTGTCGAATGCCTTTTCCAAATCTATGAAACATATAAACATCGGTTTGTCAAACTCTATGGACTTCTCCACCAGTTGCCGCAATATAAAAATTGCATCCGTTGTTGATCTATTTGGTCGGAATCCTGTTGTTCTTCAGACACACCTACTTTGTCATATATCTTTTGCGATAGAATTTTAGTGAGTAGTTTCGATGCAGAGTTAAGCAGTGTGATGCCTCTATAATTTGCTGGGTTTGTCTTCACGCCTTTTTTGTATATGGGTTTTGTTATGCTTTCTCTCCATTCTTCTGGTATCTCCTTGTTGTTTTCAATATTTTGGAATAGTTTTGTTATTTCTTTTGTTATTTCTGCTCCCCCATATTTAATTAGTTCGTTATTTATGTTGTCCGGACCGGGTGATTTTCTATTTTTTAATTTATGGATTACTTGTTGTACTTCTTCTAGGCTGATAATGTCATTTTCTCTTTCTTCGTAGAGTGTGTTTTGTTGTTCGATTTCTCGTTCCTCTTTGTTACCGTTATCATTATCTCCCAGGTATAAGTTCTGGAAATATTTCACCCACTCTTCTGGTTTTATTACATTGATCTGCAGTTCTTCGGTGATTGGTTTTTTCCTGTTTCTCAACATGTTCCATACCTTTTTCTGTGCTCCTCGTAAGTCGTGTTCCATGTCATTTGTAAATCTTTCCCAACATATTTTTTTAATTCTTTAATTTTGTTCGTTGTTCTATTTCTTTCTGTTTTATATCTTTGGTACTCTTCTGGTGTTCTGTGATTGACATATCTGATATATGCGTTCTTCTTTTCTTTTGATAAATCTTTGATTTCCTGTGTGAACCATGGTTTATCTTTTCTATGAATGTTTATATTGATTCTTCGTTCCCCAATAGCTTCTTTTGCGCTGTTAATTATGTTGTTTTTCACTTTATTCCATGCGGCGTTTATGTTGTCTGTGTCTACTATAGGGTTAAGGTTGATCTTTTCCTCGAGTCGTGTTTGGTATAGATTATTAGTACTTTTGTTTTGTAAAGATTCAATGTTGAATTTAGTGATGTAGTTAGGCGGTTTTTTTTTCTCTATTCTATATAACAGGGCGGTACTTGCAGATAACCATTCCGTGCTGTGTTCCAACATTCGCTGATGTCAGTTTATTTGGATCCCTCCTCTGAATTCCGTTTTGGTCATTATCAGTAACGACCTCACTCACCGCACACGATATTTTTTCTGACGACCAAGGGACTAGACGATTTCTGTACTCTGCACTTCCTCCAGATGATCCACCCGACCCATTGCATTTGGTGGAGTCCTCTTTTTCACTAAAAAATTGCTTCTTTTGAAAAGAGAGGATTTACAAAAATTTGAATAATTGTATTTACAATAAATGCTTTCATCTATAATTTTGATGTGTGTCAGAAAAAACACAAGTGTGAGCTCAGGAAATGTAACATACTATCTTGTATATGATTCAATAAACGAGTGAAAAAACCTGAGGTAAAAACTCGTTTCCCTGTCGCTATTGCACTAGCAATAGCTTGTCTGTTTATGATGTGTTACTGTCGTGTGTACATAAAGAGTATCAAAGATTTGTCTGCTTAGCCCTTCATTCTCTCTTCCATTCCATGATTTCCAAACGAAGACAAGGGTAAAAGGAAGGGGGTTTGGGACAGGAATCTGAAAACTAGCAGAAAAATATTTCAACAATCATACTTCTCATATGTCTAAACAAATCTAAGAAAAGATTTTACATTGGAAGCAGGGTCATGAAAAGGACTAAGGAGATAATAAAAAAAATACATAACCTGCGATATTTCCTCAAATTCCATCTCTGTTTGATCGAGGGAGCCCCGATGGCCAGGTTCAGGTTCTTTCCCCTTGATAGCGTTCTTCCATCTTGTCTCCTTCAACTAAAGTCCGCCGAATGGGAGGGAATGTATCTTTGTTTGTGGCTTATTAGGCTGCATAGTTTTAAAATGAGCCTCTTACGTATGCTACTCTTTGATTAATGATATTTTTGTTCCCGTTCCCATTCCAAGTGATGCCGATTATGATCTATAGATATTTTAGAATCATTATGGACCCAATAACTGGGTTGACATCGCCCATATATTATTTCTTCGTGGAACTTCTTCAATTTGAAGAAAAATTTGCGAAAAAATTTCGACAGTCGTTCGAATAATATGACATTTGTCATAAATGTAAATGTCCGGACGCTTTGACTGATGCAGCTCACATTTCGCACCAGGCAGAGGTCTTTGTAAAGCCCTTTCAAGATCTTCAGCCTTTGTCTCAGGGTGCAATCTAGTAACAAGTAAAGATACTAGACGCGGAATTGTTTTTATTCCACATGTGTCATTATTCTGTCCGATGACAGTTCGACGTTTATGTCCCACTTGCTTCCACCCTCCATTCTGATTTTTTATGTTGTCATTTTTTGCTTTATGTTCATTCTCCATCTCATTTTTCGAATTCACCTCTAATGGAAAAGTATTCTGTTTATTTTGAATTTCATTCTTCGATTGTATTTAAATCAATACATTAAGTTGTTCGGGACGAATACATTCCAGTGCAGTAGTTGCATTCGTATTATCATTTACACTTTTTCTAACTGAAATGGACTTTCTACGATTTATCTCCACAAATTGTTTTTCATCAGCGTTCGAGTTGGACTTTGTCCGTGTTCCTGTTTGTAATACTGTTGGAGAGGGTATTTGCAGCTGCTGGACAGATCCACTTGATGACGATGTGCGCAACACCCGAGAATATGTCGTTTTATTGCTCATTGGTGCTTCTATATTTTCTAGAAGAGGATTTTTTTCTATATTTCGAGGCTTTTAATCTTCTGCGAAAGATCCTCTGTCATTCTCTTGTAAAGTCTAGTGTACATCCTTTCCTCAATATCGGCGAGCATAGCTTCAGACTGATAAGATCTGTGGGCGAGATGTCGAGCGTTATCTTTAATACTTTGTTTCTGATTCTCCAACTTCTCTGTAAGAAAAACGATTGTCTCCTCTCTTTGTGTTAACTCCTGTCTCAATTTTAGTTCCATATTCGGAATGATTGTACCACTCGTTTGGTTTTCTTTAACAATTGTGTTTATATTCCTTCATTGCCTTCAGTTGTTCCTTCTTTGCAACTTTATCCTCCAATTGCCTCTCATTTTGTATGTATTCATCCTCGAGTTGTCTCATTTTTCTTCGACGTTTTCTAGCTTCCTGTCCTTAAGATTTAGTTCTTCTTTAAGGTTCTCTAACTCTTCCTTGAATCTACAGTTCTCCTCCAGTAGTTTTCTACATTCTTCTTCAAACTCATTCTGAATTATGTTTTTCAGAGTTTGATTTTCTCTCAACAAATTACTTTGTATTTCCTCTTTTTCGCAGCATTCTACTTTATATCCCCTCAAAAGCTTTAGGTTCTTCAGTCTTTCCATGCAACTCTCGTGGTAGACGCCAAGACAATTTATGCAAACATAATTTTTAAATGGCTTATTTGCACAGCACATAAAAGACCTTTCATCTTCACAAATTCATATTTTTCAGTTTGTGGATGAAAATTCAGAATTTCAAATGACCGGGACCTGTCCTGTACGTTTTGTCGCAAAATCGAAATAAGCGCCAGGTGTTGTGGCTTGATAATGATTCAATATCATGTCTTATCTCTTATGAATTATCTTCTTGTATTATTCGATTCGGTTTTCAATTTCAGAAAGCCAATTTTAGACTTCCGATTTTTGGAGAAAATCAAGAATATTTTGGAAAAGCATCACCACAAACATACAGCTCACATGTTCATCTGCATTTTAGTACAAATCTCAACCTTTATTCCGAACTTAAAATCACGAAAATCAGTTAATCACTCAGAGAACGTGTAATATATAACATATAATATAATAATAATACTGTTATGGGACAAGCAGATGTTTGGGCATCACAGTTATTAGTACTAACTTTCTGCAAAATGTAGAGTCTGGATAGAGTGACTGTTCTTTAATGTCGTTTGTTGTGGATGATATTTTGGCAGGGTTGGTAAATGCTGGCAATATTACCCTAAAGAGAGAAACATTGTTTCATCAAGACAATGCATCAATGAAGAAGTTTGGTTAGAATCATGGCAAAAAACAACAGTTTATGCCAGATTCACCAGATCTGGCATCCAGCGATCACTGGTCTTTGCTGATTTGAAAATGATGCTCCAGGAAAGATATTTAAAAGAGGTTATTGCCGAAACTAACGCCTAATTTTTGAACAAAAAGATAAATGGTTTAAAAGGAAGGAAATGTTAGAAGCTTTGGAATGATTGGATCATTTTGGAAGGAGATTAATAGATGAATAAATACGAATTTTAAGAAAAAATTTTATTTTTATTAGTTAGCCCTGTTACTTTTTGATCTATATGTTAGCTGAAGCACTCGTCACTGATACTGGAGAGGATTTAGCGTGTATCTAGGAGCTGCAAGTACAATGTCTACAGATGGTTCTGCTTAATTAATTTTGACGAAACATATATTTCATTGTGATATTTTCAATACATTCGAAGAGATTTGAATTGCGGAGGCCGTTACTTGATGCAGATCCATGATATAAATGAGATAAAAAACACAAGGTTTAACTTTAATCTACACTTCATTCGAAAAAATTCGACGACGTTTCGCTGACACAGCAGCTTTATCAAGAATGACAAACAGAATGAAGAGTATGGTATTATAAACAAATCGTAGAACAAGTTGGTTGAATAACAGGAAAATCCACACCGAGCCATTGTACAGTTAGTATGAAAGGTAATAAAAACTAATTAAACAAGTTAAGTAGGGGTGAATAATTCACATCTACCTGCTCATTCAGAAGCTTGTCCGAATGTTTGTATCTATTTATTTCTAATGCTTCTAGAAGATCTAATTTTAAACTTTTTGATTTTATATGTAATATGTCAAAGTTTTTATTGAATGAATGGTTTTCTTTTATTAAGTAGTTTGAATAATTTGAATCAGATTTATTTTTATCGAAACTACGTTTATGTTCAGATGTTCTTATGCCAAAACTCCTTTAGGTCCTACCGATATAAATTTTATCACAAGAACCGCAATTGAGTTTATAGATTCCTGATTTACTTGATTTTTCAACACGAGATTTATTATTTTTAATATGTTTACCTAAGTTATTAGAAGTTTTGAAAGTTATATTAAGATTTTGTTTGACGAGAAAGGATTTAATATTTGTACTTGCAGAACCGCAGAATGTTAAACTGTTGAATATTTTATGGTCTTTATGAATAGGATATACTTCATTTATTGCCTTCTGCTACAGTTTTTACGAATGATTAGATCTATCATATCCGGATTATATGAATTATTAATGGCTGTCTGTTTGATGATGTTTAACTCTTTATTATAATCTTCTACTGATGAAGGTAAATTGAGTAACTGATGTACCATGCTGTTTAAAGCTGCAACTTTGTGTTGAATTGGATGTAAGGAGTAGTTATGTATAGTTGTATCAGTATGTGTTGGTTTACGAAAGACCGAACAAACATGATTATTATGTTTAGTGATTTTGAAGTCCAAAAATTAATGGAATCGTTCTGTTCCGAATTTAATTTCAAATGGATGGAATTAATGAAATTAAGAAATAAGTCTAATTGACGAGTAGTTCCAATGAAAGATACTAAGATGTCGTCAACATATCTATACCAATAAAGAAATTTGGAAATGAGTAGATGTGTATGAATTTTCTGTTCAATATTATTCATAAAAATCTCTTCTAAAAGTGGACTCAAAGGATTTCCCATGATCAAACCATTTTCACTACTGTAATAGATGTTGTTGAAAGAAAAATAATTTTGTTCAATGCAAACGTCCAACAGATTCAATATTTCTGATTTAATTATGTGGTTAACATGATTCGAATTCAATATCTTTTAGATTAATATTTTGACATAACCTGGAGGAACATTTGGGTATAAATTCTCAACATCAAACGAAATAAGTTTTGCGTTAGGTGGTAGGTTAACGTTTTTATGTTATTTATCAATTCGAAAGAATTTTTATAGAAAATTTTGATTTGAATGAACAATAATTTTAATGATATCTATAAGGTAGTGCGACAATTTCACGGCTGGGGCTGTAACGTAAGATACGACTGGTCTAACGGGGTTATTTACTTTATGCAATTTAATGAGTGAATACAGTTGAGGTGGTTGAGGGTTTGGTAAAATTAATTTGTATCTATCTATTGCTTTAATTAAAGATGTTGCTTCATTTATTGCAATTTTAATATTTTTCTGGAATGTAATAGTTGGATCTTTGTTTAAAATTGTATAGTTTCCGGACGAAATGAAATTTAGAGTTTTAAATAGGTAGTCATTTTTATTTAACGCAATAACAATATTACCCTTATTTGCTTTTGTAAAAATAACTTCATTTAGTTGAGATTTTTGTTTGATAGCCTTTAAAATATTTTGTTTTTTACTCGGTTTAAAGTCAGCTAATGATTTATTTTTATAATGTTAGATGCTAAATATTTAAGGTGAGTGTTATTAGGAATATTTTTCAGAGAAATTTCAGTATCTATGCCAAGTTCCTCTAATTCATACATTCGAAGAGATATAAAATTGATTGTGAAATGGTAAACTTAATAGTGATTTACAGAAATGATGAAAAATTCTTTGGGAAATTCATCTCTTGGTATTAGTTGGAGAAAAGTGATTCACTTCTTTTGAATTTCATTGGTAAGCCAATTGTTGAAGCTAGCAATAGACTTCTTGGTTCGAAAACAAGTGGCACAGGGGTATCTTCATTCTTCTCTAGTTGGAACTCACACAGTATTCGGATAATAGCTAGTTTGGTTGCTAAAATCCCTAAGCGTTCACCTAGAAAGGAGAGAAACTGAAATAATCAAAAAGGTTTCATATAGCTCAGGGATACATGTAATAAATTGAACCAAGAATGTTAGCATATAGCATTATTCCAAACAAAGAGAATGAATATCTGGATGGAATAATTTTATCCTAACCCTAATGCATTAAGTATTATATTCAAATAAAACCATATAACCACCAATATTTTCCATTAGAAGAATATTTATGTTGTTCAAATAATCAAATCAAATAAGTTATATTAACCTTCGTATAATCGTTGACTAAACTCGACAAACATAAAACATTACGTTCTAAGATTTTATTTCCCAAAATTTTAAAATGAATATAAAACTCCATTTATTTCGATCAAATCAATATAGCAAAGACATTCTGTCAAAAAATTACCGGAAATTGGTCAATGAAACACCAAAAATATTTATTGTATTGATTTCAAAGTACGCTTCTTCTGAAATAATACATTCACCCAACGAATAAACCAATCATCAGGACTTATTTGGTTGACCATCAATAAACTTTCTCCCAGCAATTTCGAAACCAGATTTAAAGACCATTTATCCCCTAATATGTGGACGTATAAAAACCACAAAACATTCAATAACATCAAATAATATGAAAATTCTTCATAATTGCGACTAAGGAAAAAAATGAATCTGTTGGAATGTTTGGAAATCAATAAACTTTTTGACAACCCAAGTGAATTCATCCTTAATAGGCAGCTAGACATTAATAGCTCTCCCCTACTCTATATGAAATTAGGTTAGTATCTACAGGGCGTTACATAATAGTATGTCACAACTTGTGGGGGTAAATCTACGTGAAATTTTTAGAAAAAAATTCATATAAACATAGGTCTGCAAAAGCTTCGTTACGGAGCTACAGGGTGTTGAAATTTCCAGAAAAAATTGTTTTTTTCTTCGAAACTCCAGCAGCTTTTGAGATATTCAGCCCACATATGGAATGCAAGCTATTTTCAACAGCCTTCATCATTACACGTCCTAAATTTTAACTGGAATTTACAAGGTGTTTTCTTTTCCGGAGCCATGTCTTCTTTTACCCTTTTAAACATTTTCGGGGTATGCTACTGATTAGTATACAACAATTTTGGTCATCTTCGTTCAATTTAGAAACTTTTTTGACACATGTAATTTTTTCGTATCTCCGACCGTTCTCGAGCAAAAAATTATTGAACGAATGTATGCATTCCCTGAATTGAAAAAACTTCTAATTAAAAAAATGACTAGTAGGCTTTGATTTTTTTCATTCATTTATTTGTTTTGACAGTTGCTAAAGTTGAACCAGTGTCTTCTCGAATTGTTTATTAAATTAACGTATAGTTTTAAGACTTTTGAAGTTATTACTGTAAGAAAAAATGACTAATTTTACTAACGCCGAATTGGCTGATATCCATTACATGCACGGTCTGGCTGACGGAAACACAACAGAAGCTAGGTGATTATATCAGCTGCATTTTCCAAATCGAGTAACACCAGACATGCGGACATTTTCAAATATCCACAGAGGGTTGAGGGAATTCGGTACTTTTACTGCAAATAATCATTTAAAAGGTGCAACTCAAACTATGAGAACTCCAGATATTGAGGAAGCAGATTTGAATTGTATTGACTTGAATCCGACTTTCTATTGTACCCGTTTCATATTCAACGCGTCCAAACTCTACTTCCTCGGGATTTTCCTTCAAGAATGAATTTCTGCCGATGGTTCTTTGATAAAATGTGAGAAAAAGATCATTTTGATAGTGAAATAATGTTCAAAGGCAAAGCTAACTTTTCGAGAACTGCTATCATAAATTTTCTCAAAAATCATTATTGGGCTGAGGAAAACCCCCATTTGATTGAAGAATCTCATCAACAAGAACAATTCTCACTAAATGTCTGGGTCAGAATAATTGGAAATTATTTGATTGGGCCATTTTTTTTGCCTATCAGACTAAACGGTCCCGCTTATCGGCAATTTCTTGAAGAGGAGTTACCTTTAATGCTCGAGGATGTGCCACTCTCGGTAAGAAACATAATGTGGTTCATGCATGACGGGGCACTAGCATATTTCAGTGGAGAAGCTAGGGAATTCTTGAAAAAATACATTCACTAACCGATGCCAGACCTAGAAGGTCAAAACCACGTCCTCCTAGGTCCCAAGACTCAAATAGTTTAGGCTTTTTCTTATGGGGATATCTCAAAAGTTTAGTTTATACCACTCCAGTGAGTACTGTAGAAGAATTGAAAAATCGAATAATAACTTCTTGTGACACGATAAGAAATACCCCAGGAATATTTCAAAGAGCGCGTGATAATATGCGAAGGACAGAGACCTGTATTCTTGCAGGTGGAGGACACTTCCAGCAATTTATTTAGTTTTTAATTGTTCTTTTTTTTAGTTTGATATTGAATAAGTATAAGTTGAGTCTCAGAAGACGAGCTATCAGAATAAAAGCAAATTTTGGCACACCTATCGAGTATTTCTATTATTTTTTTTATTTAGCGAATAACATACAATTCAAATAATTTAAATTCAATAATTTTTCACTCGAAAACAGTTGGAGATAGTCAAAAAAGTTTCTAAATTGAACGAAGATGACGAAAATTGATTGTACGCTTATCAGTGGCGTACTGTGAAAAGATTTGAAATGGCAAAAGAAGACACGGCTCCGGAAAAGAAAACATCTTGTAGATTCTAGTTGAAATGTAGGACGTGTGATGATCTAGGCTGTAAAAAAATAGCTAGCATTCCAAATTTACAAAACCAATTTTTTCTGGAAATTTCACCACTCTGTAGCTTTTGCGGACCTATGTTCATATGAACTTCTTTTCTTTAAATTGCACGAAGATTTACCCCCTCAAGTTGTGACATACTATTATGTAACAACCTGTATATAAGTTATTTCATTTCCTGTAGTTGACCACTTGAAATTTACTTGACGATAGAAACCGGTCGTGTTTAAAAAAATAAAATCGTGGAAAATATAAAATATATTTTATTTCATCTTCGGTGAAAATGAATTTCCATGAAATGAATAAAGCATCAATCTAACGCTATAGAGTTACTTTAACTTACCTATACAAGCCCTTGGGCCCTTTCCAAAAGGTAAGAATGATAAATCCCTTCTAGGTTCTTCAAATCTTTCCGGGATGTATTTTTCAGGTTCGCTATAGAATGCTGGATCATGATGTAATCCAACCATTGGTACAACAACTAGTACTCCTTTTTCCAAAATGGTTTCAGTTCCTGGTATCTTATAATTATCATTGCATACTCTATCGAGAAAAGGAAGCGCTGGGTATTTCCTTAAAGTCTCTGTAGAAAATTGAGGATCATTTTGCTTTCATCAGAAAGTTGTCAGAAATTATAGCTTTGACACATTTCATCATTATTTTACATCATTCACTCCAAAATTAGATGTCATAGTTGCGCCGATGTTTATTGTAGGCATAACAGGTGGGTTGAAATCTAACCTAATCTAACATATATATCGAAAACCCAACTTTACTGATATTTTCATCTCGTATACAGGGATATCCACCGGGACGTCCGTTGAAAACTTTTTAAGTTCCAATTACAATATCAAGCTGAAATTTTATATGCGGCCATAACTAGCGATTTCCAATTGGAGTGAAATATTTTCGAAGTGATACCATTTCCGGTTATACCGGAAGTGGGTCATCATTTTGTTATTTCAAATGGCAATCTACCTTTTTTATTATACATCTAGAACTAACATTTGAACAAGGCATAAAATACCCAAGTTGTTGGCACTTTTCTGTCAAAACTTTCGACAGATTTAATTATTTTTGTTATAAACTCGATTTTTGTGGAACATTTAAAAAAATTGTAGCTCGTAGATCTTTTGCACTACAGACACCATTTTTGCTTGGATGGATAGAAGAAGGAGCAAGGAATTTTTTAAGCATTCTACACATATCGAATGTTCATTGCGTTGTTTTATATGATATTTTCAATTTGGCTTTTTTCAAACAGCAATAACTCAATTTTTTCAAACTGCACGTGCCAATTTTTATATCGCCATCAGATGAAGCGTCAAATTCCAGATGGAATTGTATAAGCATGTACTATACCCATCTCTTATATTTCCAAAATAATTTGGGAATATATTGAATTTTGGTGATTTTGTAAGAACTAACAGGAAATGCTTTGACATATTTGAATCAAGTAGCTGAATTGGCTACGCTCACCTGACAGGTGCCTAAAATTAATGTACTTGTCACTTCGTTCACTCGAATTTGATATTTCAACAAGAATTGTCGTTATTTCAGATTGAAAATATCAAAAAAAATACAACACATTTGGAATAAAACCTCTGGTTATTCAAACGAAAATATATTTAACTTTTTTTTAATTCATTTTAGAATGTCAAAAAGTAGTGGGTAGAAATTGCAGGCAATTCAATAACCTATTTCCAAATTTACCGTCTATGAGTAAAATAAAATTTGGAAGCATTAGTAGCAATTTTCTACAATTCGGACGAATAAAATTGTAGGAATTAAGCGAAAACCAATCGTCGAAGATAATTACATTAATACGAATAAATGATAGCAAACATCATAGGAGAAAACTAATTTACGATCGTAAAATCAATTTCTTAGATCTAACAATTACCCGGGAGAATAATAACCGTTTATCAATTAATATCTTCAGAAAACCATCGTTCACGTATAATGTCATACCCATAGATTCATTTCACCCGTATTCTCAAAAAATAGCAGCCTTCCAATCCATGATTCACAGAGCGATTTCTTTGCCTTTATCGGACATGGACCGAAAATCAGAATTTAACACCATTATGTTAATAGCAGAGAACAACGGCTTCGATAAAAAGCAATAGCGAGTTTAATTAATCGAAAAATACGCAATAACACATTCAACATGATATATCCCCACTCCAAGAGAGAAAAGCCAGAAAAATTTATGTCTCTAACATATTTTGGGAATACGTCAGAACAGGTTGCTAGAGTTTTGTCTGATAGTAAAAAAGTTCATATTGCATTCAAACCAATTAGCAAATTGTAACACAAAAGATAAAACCGATAAATTCGAAAAATCAGGAGTATACCAATTAACATATTACATATTATAGTAATATTATCGAAAAAATTAGAGTGGACAATGTCGAATCTACTAATAAACAGTATATTGCTCAAAAATTCAATGATTTTTTCGCAGGAATAGGTTCTAGGTTGTCTGAAAACATTTGTCCGTATAGATCTTTCAATTCCAACCCGCATACTCCATTTCAGGATAACTCAATTTTTTGGAGCCTACTAACTTTAATGAAGTGAAGGGAATGATAAAGGATCTTAAAGTTAGTCGTTCTGCTGGCGGGGTGATGGTATTAGTAATGAAATACTTAAGAAATTTGTTGATATTATTGGAGGACCGTTTGTTCACATCTGTAATCGTATTCTTGGCGAAGGTGTCTTCCCGGATAGTTTGAAGATGGCAACAATAATTCCTTTACTTAAATCGGGCGATAGAGCAGATATGAATAATTACAGACCTATATCCCTTACATCGTGTATAGCCAAACTAATTGAGAAGGTCATCAAAAGAGGCTTATAAATTTTTTGATAAATATGAGGTCATTAATAGTAATCAATTTGGATTTCTAAATGGTAGATCCACCAATGACGCGATTAGGAGGGTTGTGGGCCGCGTCTATGAGCTTCTGGACCAGGGACTGTTTCCGATGGCTGTTTTTCTCGATATTACCAAGGCTTTCGATCTTGTACCTCATAAACAACTACTGTGTAAGCTTGATAGAATGGGGGTGAGAGGTGTTCCTCTGCGTCTCTTGGCGTCGTATCTTTCAGATAGATGTCAGTGCGTCCGTAAAGGTCAATCTGTAAGTGATAGTCAAAATGTGAAAATGGGTGTACCACAAGGTACTGTGTTGGGTCCTTTATTGTTTCTATGTTATATAAACGACTTTCTTAGTTTGAGTGGTGTAGGTGAGATAACATCCTATGCGGACGACACGGTGCTATTGTTTAGTGGGAAAAGTTGGAACGCTACAAGGGATTTAGTCCGTAAAGGGCTGATTTTGGCAGGAAATTGGATGAACAGCAATGGTTTAATACTAAATCAGAAAAAAACTACTATTCTCCTTTTGCTAGAAGTACAGTTGGATTGCCGCATTTTAATAGTATAAGCTTTTGCATGGAATGCCAAAATCGGAAAATTGTGAAAAATTGTGGATGTGGAACTCAGGTTCTCTTTCTGCAATACACTACGAAGTATTTGGGTGTACACATTGACTCTACTCTCAGATGGGTGGATCAAATAAATAACATGTGCAAAAATTGCGTCCATTCATTTATGTTTTTCGTATTCTGAGTAAAGTGGCTGATACAAAACTTTATTATCCGCCTATCACGGCTTAGTGAGTCCTATTTTGCAGTACGGTTGCATAGGTTGGGGAGGAGTATATGACAGACATCTTGATGGTTTGAGTGTAGTTCAGAAAAAATTATTAAAACAATCTACAGAAAACCATATGATTTTTCTACTGAACTTATTTTTCAAATGAGTGGCCTGCTAAATATTAGACAACTTTATGTAAGAGCTCTGTTGATTGATTGGTATTACGGTAAAATCAGTGTTAATCTATTATCACATAATTACGATACCAGAGGGTAGCACGCCACCTGAATTACGCCCACAAAGCATGTTTTAGAATAATACAGAGGTTTTTCACATACTATCTGAATAGAGTATATAGTTTTCTCGACAGTCAGTTAAGAAATTCGTCTGTTTCAATACAAGTTTTTAAGAAGAGGGTTTTCAGATGGGTCCAAAGAAAAGGTCTTTTATCAATATTATGTTCATTTGATATTCTGTTTGACTGGGGAGCCTGTGGGGAATTTATATTCATATTTTTATTTATATGTATGTATATTTTATTTTTTTATGCATTATCTTTGTAATTTTTCATTTAAATGAAGCCTTTTAGGACAGCTATTCTTGGCTCAGGAAAAATTGTTGTTTATAAATTTTTGTTTTGTGTCTGAGATTTAGTTTAATAAGTATATTTAGCTGAGCTTTTTACTCTGATTTTTGTTTTCACATGTGTGTTGCTAACAAGGTTTTCCTTCTGCAACACTTCTACTCTGGGTATATGTATGTCAGAAAATGGGGATGCTATTGAATGTAAAGCATTTTTCCATTACATTTTTTAAATCATTAAATCATTAAATCATTAAATCAAACATGTTCTGAGTGCAATTCCTTTTATATAAGTCAAACAGGACGCTCTTTCAAGGCTAGATACAAAGAACATTTCCAGTCATTCCTATATCAGAAATATGATTCAGCTTTAGCTGCACATTCTCTGAATGAATGTCATCCTTCTCCTGAACTTCAACAGCTAAAAATTCTCCATTCCTGTGATAAATCTTATAAACTCAATTTCTTCGAATCGATGGAAATCTTTAAGGCATCTAGGGTAGAAAGGGTTAAGCTTCTTAACGACCAGGTAGACTTAATTACCTACCAATCACCATTATTCACTATTTCAATAAATTAGTGATAGTTAAAATATAGTAACTTGTTTTATTTTATTATTCATTAAGATGATCAGTACTTTGCTCCTTACGCATATGTTGCGTAACTGAAGAACAAAAAATGCTGTCGTGAAATTTTCTTCTTTATTAGAATTTCCAATTTTATCAAAATCCATTGAAGGATATAGAAATCATCGTTTTATGTCAGTAAAGTTTTCAAGAAGGTAATCAGTATGTGGGGTACTTCAACCCTAGCGCATATGGGGCGATACTATTGAACTGAAAATTCTGCCTTGTGGAATTTCTTTTCTCATTAAAATTTCTAATTTTATGAAAATCCGTTGAAGGAAATAGATATCATTGTTTAATGTTAGTTAAGTTTTTGATCTATGATTTCCATCAAAACAAAAGGAAAATTGTCCCTATATATTTACCTTATTTTTGGTAACAGAATATTAGATGTTAATATTTTTGGAAAATTTTTAGGATTGATTTTCCATAAAGAACATTATTCATTATACATACCAACCTTTTACGACTGAATCAAGATAGTCCATTTCCGCAACTGCATTGTAGGTTAACTTGTTATCGTGTTTTCTAAGCGTTTCTCTTATATTTTCCTTCAGTTTCTTCTGTATTTTTGAATTCAAACAAAGCTCGTAGAGGGTGAAACTAATAGTAGATGCAGTTGTTTCAAAGCCCGCTACGAAGAATATAAAAGCTTGTGCTATCACTTTATCTCCTTCTGAAACAGTGAAATGTTTTCTTAATATATATATATATATATATATATATATATATATATATATATATATATATATATATATATATATATATATATATATATATATATATATATATATATATATATGATGAAACGAATATCTTTCGAGACAAACTTCGCGAGGAGTAAACTTGAGACGAAAAAGAATTATTCAAAATCCGTAGATCAATGTATAATCCTTCCTGACAAGAGCTAGTTCCCATCTGCCCGCATGCATTTCGCTCTTATAAGAGCTCATCAGTATCGCATATCGCTTCTCAGCATCCTATCATCGGGGTACCCTATCGATATCGCATATATATATCGCCCTCTATGGATACCGGACTTCGATATAACAAACAGATAAACGTTAAAATAAACATTTGGGATCTTTCGCCGTGATATCAACGGTAGAAAACGAGCGAAAGAATCCCGCTGGAAGAGTATATATATATATATTTCATATATATATATATATATATATATATATATATATATATATATATATATATATATATATATATATATATATAATTTAAATACGGTTTTCGAGAGAATCATTCATAAGAATTGCCAAATATTCTACCTCTGATATTACATGTCATCTTGTTCCGATTTGACGCTATTGATAAAGAGAACCTTGTACCCGAGGAATTATATAATTGTCACTTACCAAAATTCATTGTTCGACGAAATTCTTCATTTGCTCTGAGTTCAACGATAATGTCCAAAAGATCATTTCCTTCCTTATGATTTTCTTCCCTTATTCTAATAGATTCCCAAAAAACACTCCTCAGAAAGGTTATAATCGTCGGATCGAATAATTTCATCCTGAACACTTTAGCTATGGAGTGTATAAAGAAATAAGACAGCATCCTAATAGAAGTTATATATCTAAAGTCGAAAATTTTTCTACTAATATTTCTGAATTCCCCATTCTCATTTATAAAGGAATTAGAATTTATGGCAAAAGCACATTTTGCAATAACGTCTGTTGAATATTTGCAACACACTTCTTTCGCTTCCAAACTTTTCTGATGGCAGTTTTTGGAAATATAGTCTTGCATGGACAACGCTATGTTGTCAATATGGGTGAACATAGTTCTCAATTTATTTGATGTGAAAAATGGACTTACTCTTGATCTCATAGTTCTCCATTCCTCCCCTTTCTCAGAAAATAACATATGAGATGTAGCAGGCTCATGCTTTGGTGTTAATAAATTTCTGTCTATGAAAACATCAAAATCTTTCACTAAAATGTGCTTTAATATTTCGGGATCTCTGACTACCAATATGGGTTTCGAAATTATGAACATTCCAAAATACGGTTCGTTACTAAGATTGTATAGTGAAGCAAAATGATGTCCTATGTCACATTTTCGAATAATTACTTCCAGGAAATTGCCGACGAATGGTTTAGGTTTGAGAAAAGGAATATTTCTTTTTTCCCAATAATCAAAGTTTCTCGAGATGTACTTGTGAATCAGATAAAGTAGAAGCGATATAAACAGGAATGCATGGACTACCCAATGTATCATATTTCCTGAAACAGATTTAATGTAATAATATAAAATGTATTAAAATATAATAACACATAATGCAATGTCTTAATTCATAGGTTCTCATATTGGGTGATAATACCCCATTGGGAGTGTTTGAAACTATCAAAGGAGCAATAGAAGGCCTAGAGAACATTAAATTTAGTAGATATACTGCAGGTGACCATATTATGTTTGTCTCTACATTGAATTAGTTCAGAAATAGTTGGATTGCGCCAAAATTGGCCTTCCTACAAACATTCGAATTAACATTGAACTGGCGAAGAACGTTCTTAGAATTACACACACCAGCTCGACCGCAGTTTCTTTGTCAACATATGTTTTTGGACATATGAGGGGAAAAAATCTTATCTACCTGGTAAGATTTGTTTCCATATGATCTCAAATGCGTCTGAAACAAGAATGAGTTATATGAATCAGTATTCATTCAATTTCTCTTCAGTTTTCACGCTAAATCAATGCAAGTTTTCTGTGTTTCTTGTTGATTTTCGAATCTTTGAATTTATTGTAATGGTTGCTGAACGTCCTGGACGCTATTTGTGTGATCATGAAGTGGTAAGAACTGTAACACTTCTAGGGGAGGGGCGAAACCAACGTTACATGGCTAACTTGTTGAATGTTAACCGAAGCATTATTTCAACAGCAATTAATCGGTACTACGAAACAGGGGAATATGGAAGAAGGGCCGGACAGGGTAGAAATCGGATAACAACACCAGTTGATGATCGTTGGCTTCGTTTAACTGCACTAAGAGTTTGGCACTGTACGACTAGAATGCTACAAAATGAACTTGTACTTTCCAGAAATGTGCATATTTCATTACAAACTGTTAGGAACAGGCTCAGAGAAGACGATATAAGTCTAAGGATGGCTTCTACCAGCCCGTGTCTCACCAGAGAGCATCGAGTTGTAAGACTTCAGTTTGCGAGGGAACATGCAAATTGGTGTATTTCAGAATGGTCGAATGTTCTCTTTTCCGATGAGTCTAGGTTCTGTCTAGTATCAAATGATAGACGCATGCATGTATACAGACGACCTGGGGAACGGTTTCAGGAATGCAATATCCGGCAAACCAAAAACTTCGGAGAGGGTTCAGTAATGGTGTCGGGAGGCATTTCTTTCTATGGTCGAACTGAGTTAGTCCTAGTGAATAATAGAAGAATGACAGCGGCCAGATACATCGCAGATATCCTTGAACCTCATGTTGTACCATTTGGCCCATTGATTGGCGAAAACTTCTGGATGTGGACAACATGTTCGATTTTGTGATGAGCAGGTCATAAAATTCAGTACTTCAATACGTACGCAGACATATCGTTTTCTTACATATCCCATATCAATCACATCGATCTCTATCGAAATATATTCTATTGTTCTGGAGTAATATTTTCTACCTGTTTCATGATATTTACGCAGTGAACCACAATTACCTATGGATTTCCGGATTACTTTCTTTGTGTGTTGATATAAGGTGGACTTTAGCTTTGTGAACAACGATATTCCCACATACTCCTTTTTCTTTCCTTCCCTGCTTATTTCTTCCACAAACATAATATAGTTGTATGCGGTCTATAAGCGACCATCAACGCACATTTAAGGTAATACCTCCTTTTTCTGTTTCCCTCTACATAAAGGAGGGTGGTCCTTCATTTTGATTTTCACGCAAACAACTTCATTTATATGCATGATAATGCTTGGCCTCATGCAGCTAAAGTAGTTACAGAATTTCTAAAAAATTCCGAAATTGATATTTTAAGATGGCCAGCCAGAAGGCCCGACTTGAATCCCATAGAACATGTTTGGGACAACATGGGGTGGCAAATTCAGCAACGTAGGATGCCTTGTCGAACACTCCTACAACTAGAAAATCTGCTTCTTGAAATTTGGAACTCAGTGACTCAAGAGTACATCCAAAATTTGTTTGAAGGGCTTCCGAGACGTATACTGGCAGTAATTAGGGCCCGCGGAGGAAATACTCGATTTTGAAAATGAAAATTGTTGATATTTTTCATCATGAACTCATCTCTTTTGAATGATATCATCTTATTTTACACTTCTGAAAGTTACCAAGCGACTTTTGAATGACAAACCTGAAAGTTTATATGGTATTGTCGTAAAAGTAGGGTGATGCGACAATTTTTGTGGGGAGTATATTTTAGAATTGATTCCACACCTTCCCAAGAAATTAACTCAGGATAATCAAAAAGTTAAATCATTCAGAAGAACTTAAGATATGTTGATAATGTAATTATTTTTCTAGTAATCTACCTGGTTGATAACAATCTAAATGAAAATGGTACTCCTACAATTCGAAATGAAATTAATAATAAAAATGTTAACTTTTGGAAAAAATCATAGTACCAGATAATCTGTTAATACTGAATATTTTCACCCTGGTGAAAATTAGGGTAGTTTCTTGTAAAATCTCAATTCATTTTTCATTTTAATTAGTTGCCTACTAAAAATAAATTTGAAAAATTGGAGCAGTGTAAATTATTTTATAGTCCAACTAGAATTAATCGAAAGAAATTAAGCAATTACTCACCTGTTAATTCTTAGAAGTGAATTCAATGAACACTAAGGAAATCTAATAATAATAACACTATTATAAATATGTATCTTCTTTAAACTCTTTGTAGGATTCTTCTTTTATTTATATTAGAATATATTGAAACGAAATTATATAACATAATTGTTACCATATGCATGCACGAAAATAAGACACGCGAATAATATTACCTTTATACGATTGAAATATTCGCACAGAACCTGTTCTTTAATTGCGAAATTGGTAGATAGCTTTATGATATTAAGAGGAACAACCAGCATTCATTGTGTCGAGAGGAATTGGGTAGAATTATATATTTAGAATATAATTGATGATGTCCGGTTTTTAAATGGTGATATTTTGATTTTGATTGATTGAAAAAATGTTTTTATAACACACGAAACAAACTTAATAACTATTTTCGTCCATGTCTGGAAAAAAGCAAAAACATATTAATTTGAAGATTTATCCTATCTAAAAGTAACCACCTTTGAGCTATGGTGTTTTTATCAAAACTCTTGGAATCTTCTTTTCCAAATAAGTTGACTGAGATTTGAGTGAAATAACTTATTTTAGTTTAACGAGAAGAGAGTTATTTTTCAAGGAAACGTACTTTCCGATGCTATTTTATACAGGGTTAGGCAAATGTACCGGAACGGTTAATTATCTCAGTTATTTACCGAGCGATTTGTTTTGATAATTGGTATTCCTACATTGCTAAATATATAGAATTTAGTGTTGATATTTTGTGCTTGCTAGTGTTTCCGGTGACCAAAAATGTGAATTTCAAATGTAACATCCTATATGTTCATTTATTTTGAAAAAACTTTTTCGAAACAATCAACAACATTTCCTTTAAATGCCGAGTTCATAAAAATTGAAATAATATAAATTATATCACCTAAAGCAAATTACTTTTGCATTAATAATCAACAGGTTGACAAATAATGTCAAGTATTCGTTAAAGTTTAGATTTTTGCACTTCAATTTCTAATAATGAAATTCAAGCTCAGTGAAGCAGAACGGATCGAGGTTGTGATGATGCGCGTGTATGGTGACATACAACGATCTTACCAAGAAGTTAGCACTTTATTTATTTGTTTAGATATGTTGACGATATTATTTGTTGTTTCACTGGTACAAACAGACAATTAGAGTAATTCAAAACATTCATTAACAAAATTCACGATAATATTAAATTCACGTTAGAGATAGAAACAGAGAACTCCATTAACTTTCTGGATTTAACTATTACTAAAATTATCGGCAAACATGAATTTTCCATTTTCATGAGCCATGGCATACAGATATTACTATTCACAGCTCATCTACACATCCTTATCCACATAAATTAGCAGTTTACAATAGTATGGTACATAGACTCATTAATATCCCAATGTCACAAAATAATTTCATAAAAGAACTAAATATAATTGAACAAATATCAGTCAATAACGGTTACAGTCCAACTATGATTTCAAGCCAAAAATCTCAAAATGCAATTCAGGAAGTATTTCCAAGTATGAAAAGTTCTAACACAAAATACAATAGCTTAACTTATATTGGTAATCCTAGCCTCAAATTGAAATTATTTCTCTCGCATTATAACTAACATTATCATAAATCAGATTCCCATTATTCTAATCACTTACTCGAAGAAAACCATAACTCTAATGATAATTTCAAAATACACAATGAAAATAATAGACAAAAACTCAATCTATTGGAAATTTTAGAGATCAACAAAGAAAATAATTCAGGTACGTTACTTTATAATCAATTAGATCTAAATCCTTCTCGTTTACTCAATCTTTTCAATTCATGAAATAAGCAACTCCGATGGGTTTTCCAACATACCTCTTGTACCTATTGTAATATTAAGTAGGAAATAAGACTAATATATAAGGAATAACTTTGTTCATTAGTTTGTATCTATCTGATGAAGCCACAGTGTGGTGAAACCGGTCATAGTTTTGTTAATATAGTAAAAATCTAAATACTATAGTTTTATTTCATTGAAAATATGTATATCGATTTTCATCAAGTAACGACCTCCTCAATCAAATTTCAGATAATATTCTTTATTTACCGTCTGACCTTCTGACTAGAATTCTGAGTGCATAACACCTCGATAATCAAAGAAAACAGTCAACATTACCTTGACTTTTGATCTACTTTGATGTGGTTTTCTCGGTTTCGGTTCAGTTGGAAGCTTGTTCTTTTTTGCATGTCAAACTCATAAACCCATGTCCCATCCCCAGTTACAATGCGGCTTATGAATGTGGAGACGGAATTTACATGTTCCAGAATGTCTTCAGCGATCTTTAGATAAGTTCATTGAAAATTCAGGTCTTTGGAACTAGTCGAGTATTTCATGTCAATCGTTCCAGTTGCCTTTCATTGCCTTTTCTGTCAATTACCATGTTAACTCTATCGATGTTAACTTGAAAGATGTTGATGGTCGACTAGAGCTAGACAAATCTTCCACAACATCTTGGCCGTGGTTGAATGCACTGCTCAACTCATATACACATGTTTCCGATATAGTCGATTCATCATAAGCCTTCTGTGCCATTTCGGCAATTCGGCACATGAAATTCCATTTGTAATAAAAATTGGAGCAAAATTACTTTCTTCGTTATTTTAATCCTTTGTAAAAAGAAAATCCAGCACTGTAAACAAACTGAATGACAGATGGCGTTCAAAATCCGTGTCAGTATATAAAACAGTTGTGCCAACTTAGCAACAACAAGAGTTTTGATAATCGTTTTAAGCAGATTTTTTAAATTATCAATTCCCGCACAGAATGTATCTATGACTCATCATTCATTCAATTCAACTTTATTTATTCCATAATAACCCCTAGGTTGTAGAGCATGTCATAATATAAATATGATAATTTACAACTGTGTAAAAATCATGATTGTATATAAAAACAAATATAAGACTTATGAGGCGAACATTTACATACATACATATACAGTGCACAGAAACAAAAATAATAAAATGGGATATCACAGGAACTCGTCAAGCGTATAATATCGTTTTGTCTCGAGGTACTGCATCAACCTCTTCTTCACTTGTTCAGCAGTTAGAGATCTGACATTCTGAGGGATTCTATTGAAGATGGTCACCAGCATATATCTTGCATTTTTCTGGAGATAGGTATAGTTAATGTGAAGTGGGTTCAAGTTTCGTCTTCGTCGCGTATTGTGAGCATGTGTGGCTTCTTGTTCTTCAAATAGCTCTTTGTTAGTATCGAAGAAAATAACTGACTCATAAATATACAGTGAAATTATTGTGATCACTGATTTCTTCACGAAATATTTCCTGCAATTTTCTGTGAATGGAAGCCGTAGCATGCCACGAATACACCTCTTCTGCAACAACAGTATTCTATCTACCTCTGACGAATTCCCCACGACACAATTCCATATCGGAGCCTACTGTGCACATAAGCATGATAAGCCACGAACGCTGCTCCCTGGCTTACAGTATCTGCTGAATTTCTCAGCGCATATACGTATCTTGCCATACTCCCAGCCACCTTATCTATGTGATCTCTGCAGCTCAGTCTGTAGTCAACATAGACTCCCAAAAAACATACCCCTTTTGATGTTTTGTATGCTTCTGATTCTCTGGTGTAGGTGTATGTATCCGAACTCAATGAATTGCGTTTTTTCAGTATTTATTTTGAGTTTATTTTCGTCGAACCAATTTTGGAGCTCAGGTACAACATCGAATATCTTGTCTTCCATGCCTCTGTTGTCGAAAGACAACACAACTGACGTATTCTTCTTCTTCTTAAAGTGCCTCTTCTACTGAAGATCGGCGATCAACTTGGTAATCAGAATTTTGTACACGGCTGCCCGGAACAGTGAACGCGTACTCCTCTCTAACCACCGGCGCAGATTCTTTAGCCATGATGTTCTTTGTCGGTCTAGAGCACGCCTTCCCTCGATTTGTCCTTGAATGATCATCTGTAGAAGTTAGTACTTGTTATTCCTCATCACGTGGCCGAAATAGAGCAGTTTTTTTGCCTCTTCACTGCACACTACTGCCAATTCTTTGGAGAACCTCGGCTTGGTTACATGATCTCGCCATGAGATATGCAACATGCAGCGGTACACCCACATTTCAAAGGAGGCGATTTTATTTTCAAGACGTTGCGTGAGAGTCCTGCCTTCCATGCCGTAGAGTACTGTTGGAAATACATAGCATTTAACCATTCTTGTTCGTACTTCTATGCCTAGGTTGCGATTAGTTAGCAGTTTTTTCATTTTGATGAACTCCTGGCTTGTTCAATTCTGGACTGTATTTCGTGCTCATCTCCCACTTGCTGTTTAGTATGCAGCCAAGGTACTTGAAGCTAGTGCATCTCTCAATCTGCTGGCCGGCCAACTGCAGCATTGCAGGCACATCCTCCTTTTTACTGATCACCATCAACTTAGTTTTTCTGACATTAATATTTATGCCATAGTTACGGCATAGCCCTTCTGCTGATGACGCAATTAGGACAGTTAGACAATTAGACAACTGACGTATCATCATGATGATCATTTTACCATAGTTACAAATGTCACATTCTGTATAACAGGATATGTTTTTCATTCCTATACAGGGATTTCGACCGGGACCGTCCGTTAAAAACTTTTTGAGTTCCAATTACAATATCAAGCTGAAATTTTATACGCGGCCATAACTAGCGATTTCCAATTGGAGTGAAATATTATCAAAGTGATACCATTTCCGGTTATACCGAAAGTGGGTCATCGCTTTGTTATTTCAAAAGGCAATCTACCTTTTTTTATTATACATCTAGAACCGACATTTGAACAAGGCATAAAATACCCAAGTTGTTGGCACTTATCTGTCAAAACTTTTGACAGTTTTATTTTTGTTATAAACTCGATTTTTGGGGAACATTTGGAAAAATTGTAGCTCGTAGATCTTTTGCACTACAGACACAATTTTTGCTTGGGTGGATAGAAAAAGGATCAAGGAATTTTTTAAGCAGTCTACACATGTCAAATGTTTATTGCGTTGTTTTGTATGATTTCTTCAATTTGGCCTTTTTCAAACTGCAATAACTCAATTTTTTTAAATGGCACGTGCCAATTTTTATATCACCATGAGATGAAACGTAAATTTCAGATGGAATTCTATCAGTAGTACTATACCCATCTCTTATAGTTCCGAAATAATTTGGGAATATATTGAATTTTGATGATTTTGCAAGAATTAACAGAGAATGCTTTGAAATATTTGAATCAAGTAGCTGAACTGGCTACGCTCACCTGACAGGTGCCTAAAATTAATGTACTTGTCATGTCTTTCATTCGAATTTGATATTTCAACAAGAATTGTTGGTAATTTGAAGTGTAAGTTTTTGAAAAACACCAGATTGATAATAAAATGGCTGATTATTCAAACGAGGATATGTTTAATCTCTTTTTAATTCATGGCGAATGTCAAAATTGGTGGATAGATTTGCAGGCAATTCAATAACCAATTATCAAATTTAGCGCCTATGAGTAAAACAAAATTTCAAAGGATTAGAAGCAATTTTCTGCAATTTGGAGGAACAAAATACATAGAAACTGAAGAAAACCAATTCTCGAGAACGACGACAATCAAATTAATACGCTAGCGTATTTTCGTGCCAATCCACATGCGTCCATTAAGTCAGCATCAAAGGATATTGGATTGAGTTATACTTCCATTCAAAGGATCCTTAAGAAACATAACATGCACCCGTATTCTTTTATCAGACTACAAAAATTGAAACCAACTGACCTTCCCAAGATGCTAAATTTCTGTGAAAATTTATTAATTCGGCTTCAAGAAGATGAGGCAATTCTGCAAAAAAAATAATATATGGTCTGATGAAGCCAAGTTCAATGAAAGTGGAATAACCAACAGGAGAAATCGACATTTTTGAGCCACAGAAATTGATTTCCAAAATAAATTCAGCGTGAACGTTTTTGCAATTTTAATGAATGATTTGTTGGCTTATCACATTTATGAGGAAAATCTTAATGGACAAAGATACCTGGAAATTTTGAGAGGAACATTAGCAAATTTTTTAGATGGATTACCCCTTAACATTCTGAGGGATTGCTATCACCAAATGGATGGTGCACCAGCACATAAAACACGAGCTGTAGATCGGCAGCTAATAGAAATGTTCGAGGATAGATGATGGGGTAATCAAGGACCAAATTTATGGCCTCCGCGTTCTCCGGACCTGACGCCCCTTGATTTTTATTTATGGGGCAAAATCAAGAGTGAAGTGTATCTTATTCCTGTAAGAAGTAAAGAAGAGTTACTAGAGCGCATTCATAATGCTTTTCGTAATATTGATCCTGAGGAAACTAGGAGGGCAACTCATCATGTTCGTATACGAGCTGTCAAGTGTATCGAGCAAAATGGGGCCCATATTGAACATTTATTCAGATCGTAAATTAGTTTTCTCTTATGATGTTTGCTATCATTTATTCGTATTAATGTAATTATCTTCGATGATTGGTTTTCGCTTAGTTCCTACAATTTTATTCATCCGAATTGTAGAAAATTGCTTCTAATACTTCGAAATTTTATTTTACTCATAGACGGTAAATTGGTTATTGAATTGCCTGTAATTTCTACCCACTACTTTTGACATTCTAAAATGAATTAAAAAAAGATTAAATATATTTTCGTTTGAATAACCAGTGGTTTTATTCCAAATGTGTTGTATTTTTTGGATATTTTCAATCTGAAATAACGACAATTCTTGTTGAAATATCAAATTCGAATGAACGAAGTAAAAAGTACATTAAATTTAGGCACCTGTCAGGTGAGCGTAGCCAGTTCAGCTACTTGATTCAAATATTTCAAAGCATTCTCTGTTAGTTCTTGCAAAATCATCAAAATTCAATATATTCCCAAATTATTTCGGAACTATAAGAGATGGGTATAGTACATGCTGAAACAATTCCATCTGAAAATTGACGCTTCATCTGATGGCGATATAAAATTGGCTATCAATTTGAAAAAATTGAGTTATTGTTGTTTGAAAAAGGCCAAATTGAAGAAATCATACAAAACGACGCAATGAACATTTGACATGTGTAGATTCCTTAAACAATTCCTTGATCCTTCTTCTATCCACCCAAGCAAAATTGTGTCTTTAGTGCAAAAGATCTACGAGCTACAGTTTTTTTAAATGTTCCTCAAAAATCGAGTTTGTAACAAAAATAATTAAATCTGTCAAAAGTTTTGACAGATAAGTGCCTACAACTTGGGTATTTTATGCCTTGCTCAAATGTCGGTTCTAGATGTATAATAAAAAAGGTAGATTGCCATTTGAAATAACAAAGTGATGACCCACTTCCGGTATAACCGGAAATGGTATCATTTCGAAAATATTTCACTCCAATTGTAAATCGCTAGTTATGGCCGCGTATAAAATTTCAGCTTGATATTGTAATTGGAACTTAAAAAGTTTTTAACTGACGGTTCCGCTGGATATCCCTGTATGGTTACGCCAAAGAATCGCTCTTTGAAAATTGTGATTTCAGTACCCGTCAGGATCAAATTTGATATATCGCCGAATTTAAAGACATTAGGACCATGCTTTTCACACTAATTTGTCTTAGAATTGCTTCAGGAATCACTCGTCAAAGTTTGTCACAGAGTTTGAAAGACATCCTGTATACTGGACTCTCACAGAAAAATGTAACGTGGCTGACCTCGAGCTAATAAATTTGAAGAATCATTGATTTGAAAGTAGAACTGAACAGTTTGAAGTGGAATAATTTGAAACAAGTCAAGATATCGGTTATTTGTATGTAGCATGGGCATAAACGAACTCTTAAATTTCTTATTTTATAGCACTCAATTGGATTTTGTAATACACCGTATACATGTCCAGCTAAATGCAAATGATAATGATGCCCACTTATTGCGGCTCTTTTCTTTCAATTAGCCACTTTTATAGTAATACGATTATACATTCCCATAAAATTAGCTTTTTGGGATTGGGGAATGATATTGCCCGAAGAGAATTTGGAAAGTAAAATATTTTGTTACAGTTATTGCGTTCAAATGTTTATTATGTTGTCTAAATTGAACACCGTTTCATTTCCAACGATTTACATACCGTGTGTCCTAGTGAAAACTTTCATCTATACAGGATGTTTTCTAGTAACGGAGTGATTCTTTAGGCCATTTTAAAAGAAAAGTTTCAATGAATATGTGTTCAGAATTTCTTTACACCATAAATACTATTATGTATATGGTATAGTTATTTAGAGTAATGAAGCGACTATTTAGTCTGAGCAAGATTTTAACTATCAGGTGCTGTGGCGTTCTAGGCAGCACAGAAGCCTTTGCAGTTTTTATATATTTTCTCAAATTGAACAACTAAAATACAACCTTTTGGTTTCCATTTGAATTTGGGAGCTTTTACTTGGTAAAATTTCATTATCAATAATAAAAAACAAGTACTGTGTTTTAAGGAATTTTACTTAATAATTGTGATTCGTAACGCGTTTCACTACATCGAAGCTTCTTCAGACAAATGAATGTACAGATAATATAAATGAGAATATAACTATAAATGTTCTTGAGTAATTAAAAGCTTATTGGGTTGCTTCTTCTTAAGTGGTTATTTATGACAGGTATATCCAATAAAATTAAGGAATAGATTGCTCCCGAAGAGATTCAATAGAGGTGAAGGGCTTAAATCGACTTGTTCAATGATGAGTCTACCTGAGTGTTTGTATTTATTGATTTCTAAAGTTTCCCAAAGATCTACCTTCCAATATTTATTATCTGTATGCAAAATTTCAAACTGTGGGTCGAAAGAGTGATTATTTCTAAGAGATGATTCGCGTAATTTGAATCTGATTTTTATTTGAAAAACTGCGTTTATGTTCCGATATTCTAATATTAAAATTTCTATGTGTTCTACCAATGTAGAAATTATCACAGTCATTGCAATTCAATCTATAAACACCTGATTTATTGTTTTTACCTGGTTTGGTTTTATTATTTTTTATATATTTGCCTAAATTATTATTAGTTTGGAAAGCTATGTTGAAATTATTGCTACTTAAGAATGATTCCAGTTTCTCACTTGTAATGCCAACGTAGGTTAAGGTGTTGAATTTTTGTTTCAATTTATCGACAGGGTAAACTTCATTCAATGCGATTCTACTTTGTTTTTTATTTAAAATATTATTTATTAGTTTGGGATTGTAACCATTATTATTGGCTATTTGTTTAATCAAATTTAGTTCTTTGTTGAAATTTTCTGGTGATAACGGGATGTTAATCAATTATGAATAAAATTATTGAATGCTGACATTTTATGTTGATATGGATGACATGACGAGTTATGTATTATAATATCTGTATGTGACGGCTTATGGTAAATTGCAAACAATATGTTTTCCATTTTCATTCGAAATTGTTACGTCTAAGAAATTTATCGAATTATTGCTTTCTATTTCGGTTGTGAATCCTATTTTTGGATGTAATGAATTTATATGATTTTCGAAAATTTTTAACTGTCTATCTGTTCCTGTGAAGCAAATAATGATATCATCTACATAGCGATACCAGTATAAACAATATTTACAAGTGGATGATTATGAATTAATTTCTCTAAGTTATTCATGAATATTTCTGCTAACAAAGGACTTAACGGATTGCCCATAATCAAGCCGTCTTCAATAGTATAATATTTGTTATTGAAATGGAAATAATTTTGATCTAAACAAATTTGTAATAATGAAAGAATATCTGATTTAATGATAGTATTGACATGATTCTTTTCTAATAATTCTTCAACTAAGTAATACGTATCTTTCGGAGGAATGTTGGGAAATAGATTCTTAACATCGAAAGAAATGAGTTTGGAATTAGGTGGTATAATGGTATCTTTGATATTGGCAATTAGTTCGTATGAATTTTTGACCGAAAATTTAGATTTAAAATTGCAATGTTTTATTAGCATGTCGTTGAGGAATTTTGAAAGTTTGAAAGAAGGTGCTGTTACATAAGAAACAACAGGTCTAATAGGGTAATTAGGTTTATGAAGTTTTATCAACGAATATAATTCGGGGGATTGTGGATTGGAGTTAATGAATGTATATTTTTCGTGGTCTGCAAATATTGATTTTGCTGTCGAAATTATGTTTTTAACCACTTTGAAATTTTTTGGTAGGATCCTTAGTTGATGTTATATAGTTTCCGGCTGTTAAGAATTCTTCAGTTTTAGAAATATAATCGGTTTTACTAATCGCGATGACGGTGTTACCTTTATCTGCTTTAGTGAATACTGAATCGTTCTTGGTACTATTTTTACGAATTGTTTTATTATCTTATAATCTGAATTGCAATAAGGTGATAATTTCGAAAATCTTCTTTGATGATTTTTGCTGTTTGATGTTTGGCTAAAATATTATCTTTGGAGTTTTTGCGAATGATTTTGGAGTCAATGCCTAACTGTTCAAAATTAGTTTTATTATATTTTGGATGTAAATTGTGTTTGAATCCTTTTTCTAATAGATCTTTTTGTGGTTCTGTAAAATCTGTATCAGTTGAATAAGTGAATATGTCAAAAATTTATGATCTGAAAATTTATCAGTTGAAGGTTTGGGTGGAGAAGTTTTGAATTTAAGCGAATTCAACTTTTCTGTTGTTGCTGAAACTTTTATGAATTAAAATTTTGACATCGTATCTGGATTCAGAGTCTAAAATATCAAACTCAACAGGGTGCAATCTAAACAATAATTCCGTTTGGATTACCTTCAAATATATGTTGACAACGTCCTCCTGTTGTACTGGATCTTCATATCCTCTTTGAGCCATATGCGTTGGCCTTTCTCGATTGCTCTTCTTGGTGGTCCGCTGTTGTTATGTGTCTTCAACCGTATGTAATTGGGAGTCAATCTGTTTTTCAAGCACATTGAGTAGAACCATATATTCTGAGTGTGAACTGCACATCCTAGTAGTATTTTCAAATACCACAAAGCCAAAAAGCCGGTATCAGCTTTCTTTAACATTTGAATTTGGGAGGCTTTTACTTGTTAAAATTCCATTATCAATAATGAAAAACAAGTACTGTGTTTTGAGGAATTTTACTTAATAATTGCGATTCGTAACGCGTTTCACTACACCGTAGCTTCTTCAGATGAATGAATGTACAGATAATATAAATGAGAAAATAACTATAAATGTTCTTGAGTAATTAAAAGCTTATTGGGTTGCTTCTTCTTAAGCCTTAACATTTGGTTTCCTATGATTCCTTGGCATCAAATGTTCAAATAGTTAATTGATTCCGCCGTCACTGCAGGAAAGTTAATTATGATGATAATAAGAAATTAAACTATGAATTATACTATCACAAGAAGAAGAAATTCCGGATCTCCAAAACCTTACGACCTAATAAAAAATCACAAAGACAATCTCCAATACGTCCAGTAGTATCATTTATGAACAGCCCAGTATATAACTTGGTAAAAGAAATAAATCTTGTATTAAAAATTCAACAAATTGCACACCTAAATATTCATTAAGAAACTTAATTCAATTAACACAAAAATTAAAACAGGTTCAAATACATATTATATTTAATCAGTTTGGATGTAGATTATATGTTTAATTCAATGATTTATAGGGCTTTCTCTCTTCTATTATCTGAAGAAAATATGTCCAGGTAAGTGTTAACAATTAAAGAAATAGCTAAGAACAATGGTTATACCACAAATATAATAAACGGAATGATCAGAAAAAATTAAGATAAATAGTATATCATAATATTTACTCAGGTATAGAAGCAACTTATACAGATAAATACACTCCCCACAAAAATTGTCGCATCACCCTACTTTTACTGTATAAACTTTTAGGTTGTTCATTCAAAAGTCGCTTGGTAACTTTCAGAAGTGTAAAATAAGAAGATATCATTCGAAAGAGATGAGTTTGTGATGGAAAATATAAACAATTTTCGAGTTAACGAAAAATGAAAAAATTCTACCATCTTCAAACATTCGCGAAGAGACCAATAAACTAGCAGCATCGAATCATTTTCAAAATCGAGTATTTCCTCCCACGATCATAATTACTGCCATTACACGTCTCTGAACCCCCTCAAACAAATTTTGGATGTACTCTTGAGTCACTGAGTTTTCAAGTTTAGAAAGCAGATTCTCTAGTTATTGGAGTGTTCTATAAGCCATCCTACGTTGCTGAATTTGCCATTCCGTGTTGTCCCAAACATGTTCTATGGGGTTCAAATCGGGACTTCTTGCTGGCCATCTTAAAAAATCGATTTCGGCATTTTCCAGAAATTCTGTAACTACTCTATCTACATGAGGCCGAGCATTATCATGAATATAAATGAAGTTTTCTCCAATCAATGGACCAACGGGTACAACATGGGGTTCAAGGATGTCTGTCATGTATCTGGCAGCTGTCATTCTTCCATTATTCACTAGGATTAACTCAGTTGGACCATGGAAAGAAATGTCTCCCCACACCATTACTGAGCCCCCCCGAAGTTTTCGGTTTGCTGGATATTGCATTGCTGATACAGTTCCCCAGGTCGTCTGTATACAGGTGTAACGGGTTAAAATCACGTCACAACAATAAGAGTTGAAACACGCCACTGGTTTACAATCTGATGCGCGTAATACGCATATGATAAGTTCATGTGCTTCAGTCCAGACGTTCTTTTTCTTTGACCTTCAAGCGAATGAGTTGAACTTGAAAATCCTCCTAAATTGCAGTTAATTAAATTATATCAAAACCCATATCTTGTATCTCATAAACTGTGTAGCGACCTATATCAAAATATAGGTCCTAGGTGAGGAGCCGTAGCTATAAAGTCCTAGGTGGAGACCCATAGTTAGACAAATTCCTAGGTGAGGAGCCGTAGCTATAAAGTCCTAGGTGGAGTCCCATAGCTAGACAAATTCATAGGTGGAGACCTGTACCTAGACCGACATTCCTAGGTGAAGACCCATGAATAGAAATTCCTACGTAGAGACTTGTACATGGAGTTCAGCATCTGAAATAGAGGTTTTCCCTAAAGGCAGCAGTAAGACCAAGAACCACCAAGATAAGTCTCATTGCCTGTATATAACGTAAAGAAGTATTTGTGACACTGTATCATAATTATAATTTTTGTAATTGATTAAATATCTAAGTGGAACTTCATTGAATTTTCTTCCAAGATTTCAGTTATGAATATTGGATTAGAGTCCCATTGCTCATTTTTCTCTGAGCTTAACCAGAGTACTTAAAGTTTAATTTGGTTACACAGGCACGCGTCTATCATTTGATACTAGACTGAACCTGGACATTAGATCATTCTGGAACACCCCAATTTGCATGTTTCCTCGCAAACTGAAGTCTTGCAACTCGATGCTCTCTGGTGAAACGCGGGCCGGTAGAAGCCACCCTTGGTCTGATATGGTCTTTTCTGAGCCTGTTCCTAACAGTTCGCAATGAAATATGCACATTTCCGGAAAGTGCCAGTTCATTTTGTAGCATTCTAGCCGTACAGTGCCGATCTCTAAGTGCAGTTAAACGAAGCCAACGATCATCAACTGGTGTTGTTATCCGATTTCATTCCTGTCCGGCCCTTCTTCCATATTCCCCTGTTTCGTGGTACCGATAAATTGCTCATGAAATAGTGCTTTGGTTAACATTCAGCAAGTTAACCACATAAGGTTGGCTTCGCCCCTCCTCTAGAAGTGTTACAATTCTTACCACTTCATGATCACTCAAATAGCGTCCAGGACGTTCAGCAGCTATTACAATAAATCCAAAGATTCGAGAATCAACAAGAAACACAGAAAACTTGCATTAATTCAGCGTGAAAACTGAAGAGAAATTGAATGAATACTGATAGTCAAATAAACTCGAAAAAACGCCATGAATGAAATATGCGATTCCATTTTAATTCATATTTTTATAGGAATAGTAAATATGATTACTGGAGTCAGAAGTTCAGGTATGAAAAAATTGCCAAAATTATGAGTTTGAAAAGATATCAGTAAATAAGAAGGTTCCTACATTCTGTAAATATTGACGAACAGAATGGACATTTTGAATTAAGACCTGTTTTGGACATTATCATGTGAAATTGCTAGACCCTAGAGAATGAGAAAAGGAAAGTATTGATGAGGTGACGGTTTCATACCAATATATTGAATCTAACCTAATAAACATGGCCGATATAAATATTCATTAGGGCTGGTATATCGGGACATCTTTATGATTTCATAGTATATGGCGGATAAAATTCATTCAGATAACAGACTTTTAATATTTGTATTTTTTGTAATACAAAATTTAAGACAAATTCTTTGTTCGATATTTTTATCAAATGTAAAAATCGCTAAGCACACTTGTGAGAACTGACAACTAACAGATTTTGTACAAACTCAAATTCAGGTTTAAGTTCGCCATTTGATTGCTAAATATCCTTTGAAGCAGTTTTGCTTATTTCTGGAACATCCTGTATATTTCTTTATCATCTTCACTATGCAAACTCGGACACAAGAGGATATTTAGATAAAATCTCGAATTGTTAGAGCATCCTGTGTCGTATTCCATATTAGAAATTAAATTTTTCGAACCAGTCGTGTTTTAACAACCATTCACTTCAACCGTTTGCATACATACTTCATTAAATTGTAACATTATCTCAAATACTTCGACAAAATTATGTTTCCTGCAAAGAAACCGCTAACTATGTCTGCAGTATATCCAGAACCGAGTGTATAAACACATCAGTCTACAAACATCAATCTAAATTTATAATGGAACATACCCGTGGTTTCTATGTGAACACTCTTCTGAGATAACGAATAAAAACGTGTTTTTTTTTCATCTCAATTACCATGAAAGCTCAATTTACTTGAATTAAGGAGCCTATTCAACTTTATGTGCTCCATATAGTTAGACGGTACAGATATTTATGAGGAAATTGCAAACCAAATCGATAGAATGCATGAAGCTGTACTATGGATCTAATTTTGAAACTTAATATTCTGGGAAGAAGACGTAACGAGTTGCTTTATCGACCTTGGAGGTTAATGGAACTGTTGTCTCATCGAGATGAGAATTTCTCAGCTGTTATGCTTGCCATGTTTTCTCACATAATCAACATTTCTTTTTTAGTTGCCAATGTTAACATTCCCAAAAATAAATAAAATTCATTGAAATTATGTAGCATATATTATATAACATAATAACATTTTTCTCAAAGTAAAATCGTGAGCTTCGTTTGATTGAGACGGGATTGGAGTTAGGAATTGATATAATCTACAAAAATAAAATAAATTATTCCGTTATTATGCGATACGTAATTGATATTATGAGGTTGGCGAATATTACTACGAAAAATTATTATTCAATGTTATAGTTATTTCGAGTTTGAAACTAAAATGCGCTCTTTCAGCAGTGAGTTTGAAACTAAAATGCAAAGTTAGCAATCTTCATCTATAAAGGTATAGATTCTTGAAATGGCTTGAAGGAACAGGTAAAATACATATGAAAGGGTACTAATTTATAACTGTAAACTACTTAAAATCCCAAATATTTGGGAATAACATGAATCAGTCATGTAAGTAATATTTGATTATGTCTGTATTGTGTTTGGCTTTGAATATTATTTCTGAGAATTCAAGATATATATATATATATATATATATATATATATATATATATATATATATATATATATATATATATATATATATATATATATATATAGGGTTTTACCCCGACGACGAGTTACTTATATATCTGTTCATGCAATCAAACTGATTTCATGAAAAATATAAATCCACCACCCGGTAATTAATACCATTGCCAGGCAATGATTATAATCAAAACATATCCTGGAATAATTATATATTAGGATAACGTTAAATGTTATGAGAATATATCAATCTACCAGAATATATACATACTATAGCATCATCAGACAATGATATCAATGTACCAACGAGTAGTGTCAGAGGCTTTCTCCCGGAAAAATCCAGTGTACGGACCTTAGTCAAGTAACACTGAATGTTACTCATTAATAGTTTCCTTTGTGTGAAGTGGTGAACGATCGAATAGAATACTGCTCTGAATATAAATATGACAAAATTGTCAGTTAATTATATTACATTTATATAAACAAATAAATAAAATATGAAATGAGATTCTGAGCAGTATAAACTAAAGAAAAACCTATGACTCTACCTCATTATTATGTTCGAAAGAAACCTACGAAGAATATTACAAGATTTGATGACTGTTATCTTTTTTTTATATATATATATATCAACAGATTATTTAGAAAAACATAATGCCGTCGCTAATATTATTCATTTTAATCTAGGAATTAAACATGACCTAATTCCCAAAAGAAAAAAATTTCACAAATATGAACCTGAGATTATTTGTGAAAATGACAAATATAAACTTTATTTTGATAAAACAATTCTTTGCAACAGAGCTGTAAAACACAATAGACCAGATATTATTCTTAATGATAAACAGAATCAAATAACATATATAATTGATATTGCTATACCCGACACACATAATATACAAAATAAATACAATGAAAAAATTTCAAAATATATGATGCTTGGCGAAGAGATTAAAAATGTGGAAAATGAAGAAAATATTTATTCTACCGATTATTATTTCCACAACAGGTGTTATTCCTAGAAATCTTCACAAAAGTATTGAGATTTTGGGTCTGAAGAAAAATTTGTTTGAACAGTTACAAAAGATAACAGTCATCAAATCTTGTAATATTCTTCGTAGGTTTCTTTCCGAAAAAATAATGAGGTAGAGTCATAGGTTTTCTCTTTAGTTTATACTGCTCAGAATCTCATTTCATATTTTATTTATTTGTTTATATAAATGTAATATAATTAACTGACAATTTTGTCATATTTATATTCAGAGCAGTATTCTATTCGATCGTTCACCACTTCACACAAAGGAAACTATTAATGAGTAACATTCAGTGTTACTTGACTAAGGTCCGTACACTGGATTTTTCTGGGAGAAAGCCTCTGACACTACTCGTTGGTACATTGATATCATTGTCTGATGATGCTATAGTATGTATATATTCTGGTAGATTGATATATTCTCATAACATTTAACGTTATCCTAATATATAATTATTCCAGGATATGTTTTGATTATAATCATTGCCTGGCAATGGTATTAATTACCGGGTGGTGGATTTATATTTTTCATGATATCAGTTTGATCGCATGAACAGATATATGGGCAGCTCGTCGGGGTAAAATATATATATATATATATATATATATATATATATATATATATATATATATATATATATATATATATATATATATATATATATATAATTATATATTTACAATAAATGCTTATAGCTATAATTTTTGTGTGTGAGAAAAACACAATCGTAAAAACAAGGGAAGAATCAGAATACCAGCAGAAAAAACATGTCCGTTCCTTAATCAAGCATCTAAACTCGCATCATGCCTCCTACGATTGCCCCTAAAGTGTGAGCACAAGAAATGTAACGGGGGAACCATACTATCTTGGGTATGATTCAGTAAACGAGTGAAAAAACCTGTCTGTTTATGGTGTGTTAGTGTCGTGTGTACAAAAAGAGTACCAAAAATTTTTTTGCTTAGCAGCTTCATTCTCTCATTGTCATATTGCACTCCATGATTTCCAGGACTTCTTCACGAAGACAGGGGTGAAAAGGAAGGGGGATTGGGACTGGAAAAATCTGTAACAATGGAAAAAGAAAAATAGCAGAAAAATACTTCATCAAAACGTATTTAACTCTTATATGTCTAAACTCACTTGAATCTAAGAACTCAACTAATGCTCCTCTGTTTTTCAACAGGAAATATCTCATACACCTTTTGGGAATGAAGCCCTACATGGGTGTAGCACTTGAATTATCAACATACACCATGGAAAAAAAACACTAAGGGGGAGTAAAAACTAACCTCCTAAATAGACTTAAAGTTCTCTACCCAGTTAATGAAACTATCTGAAACGGAATGAATTTCTTGAAAACAACCCGTAAAATGGTAAATAGGAGAATCGAGGATTAAATGTCTTATTGTTTCTTCAGCTGCGCCACATTCACATGCCGGACATTCTACAGTATTCCATTTGAACAACATACTATTATTACGACTTATATACCTTTTGGAAGGATCCTCTATGAGAACTTTATTAAAAACATCAACTTCCTGCCATTCAGTTTTCCAAAGATCAAGAGCCTTCAGCCGTGTACGCAAAAAGTCAATCGACCAAATAGGTTTCCTAGATGGAACTTATACCAAGACGATTTAAGAGCTAATTTCCTGCGAATTGGGAAGGAACTATATTTCAAATAACCGGAAGCCATGGGGTAGCAGTTGAACTGATCCACTTACAACTCTCATAGAACAGTTCAACTGAGAATCAATCTTATTGACATGAGAACTATTCAACCACACCTGACAGCATTATTCTGCTGCTGAATATACTAAAGCTAAAGCAGTAGTTGGCAAAGTACAGACTCCGGCGCCCCAATTAGATCCAGCTAATTTATGTAGTATATTGTTTCTTGTTTTCAACTTCTGAGACATGATTTATCAATATGAAATTTGAAAGTCAAAGAACGATCAAGCTTAACACCAAGATATGTTGGAGTGAAATTATGAGTTAATAGTGATTGATTAAAGAATACTTTTAGTTGCCTATTCTCCTCATGATTATTCAGATGAAAATAAGAAACCTCAGTTTTCGAAGGATTTGGACATAAACGCCATTTTTTGAAGAAAATGTTCAGAATTTCTAAATCAGAAGTCAGTGTTTGCTCAATTGTTTCGAAATCATAGTGTCGAAAAACCAAAGCAATACCATCAGCATAAATAAACTTTGTAGAGGAAGTTTCAGGGATGTCAGACATATATAATTGAAGAGAAGAGGTGCAAGAACAGATCCCTGAGGTAGGCCATCATTCAGAGTGTAAAATCTACTGCGTTTCTCACCGATAAAAACTCGAAGTCTTCTATTAGATAACTCATGAGATAAAAACACAAATCTACAATTTATAAATAAAGTGTAGATTAAAGTTGAACTTATCTCATTTATATCATGGATCTACATCAAGTAACGGCCTCAAATTCAAACATATTTTCAATCAACTTTACAATTTTTCCACATTGAACTACTTCAAAGAAATTATAAACTAAACCATCCTTCCAAACTGTGTCATATGCTGAAGAGATCTACAAATACAGCGCCTATTTTAAGTTTGTCCTGAAATCCTGTCTCAATGAGAGTGGATAAACCTAAAACCTGATCAGAACAATTCCAGTTTTTTTGAAAGCCTCCCTGAGAAGTGGACAGAGCTCTGTCAATGATTGGTTCTAAATTCTGATAAAGAAGTCTTTATCAGAGCCTTTCTAAATTCAACGGGAATACTACCTGAGCTGAGTATGTCACTGTAGAAGGATAATAACAATATAATAATATATATATATATAATAATAATAATAAAGGATTCGATAAATCCTCAACCGTGATAGCATCCCTCCTCCTTTTATGTAAGATTTGTTTCATTCTATTCCTGTCATATCTACTAATCTTCACACTTTTAGAGACATCAACAAGCCAAGATGCTACAGAATTCGGATTCATATTAGACGGAGTTTTTGAAACGGGATCAACATTGCCTAATTTCCTCAACAAATCCCAGGAACTTCTACTAGAATGACGAAAATTCATACCATTCATGAACTCATTCCATTTATTATTTCTGCTATCATTCAAAGAACTAAGGAGTGCATCGGCTTTTTTCTGGAAGAATTTTGCTGATAATTCTCATAAAAAACATTTGATTCCTCTGACCACCCAGGTATATAATCCTTTCTAAAGCCTCTGGAAAATAATTTCTACCCAAGGGGGGAACCCATCTCAAATCACTTTCTACCTGTTTACTGAAATCATTCCAACGAGCTCTTTTGAAATTCCATCTTGGTTTCTCTAATGAATCTGCAAATGTAAATTGAAAACCTAACGAAATAATAACTGGCCTGTGTTGACTGTGAGGAAAATCTGAAAGTTTTTTACAACGAACAGGAAGAGGAAACAATTCAGAGTCGTTAGAAACCAGACGAGGATCAGAATTAGAGTCGCAATTCCATGTGGCAGAATGAAAAGGGCCCCTTGCCTTCGCATCGAACACAAGTTGAAAAATATTTGTTTCAATCCATTCAACTAATGAAATACCACTTCTGTCGTTTTCTGTATAATCTCATTGATTGAGATGGCAATTGAAGCACCACAATAGATAGCAGGATGAGGAAAAATAATACCGAAATTGATGAGCCAGATTTTGTTTATAAATATTAACGACAAACACATCAAAAAATTTGAACGCAATATAGAAAAAACCACTCAACGTACCCTTCTGTATAAGTTCAATATGATTGAATGATGAAGATTTTACATAGCAAGAAAAGCCATAAATAGGACTAAGGAGTTAATCAAAGAGTACATAACCTGCGATATTTTTTCTTTCGCGGAGATGTTCTTCCGTCGCAGTGTGAATCTCCTGAAGCATAATTACTTCCACCTTGTTCTTGCTTGCCAATTTTGAAGAATAATCGCATTTATCCTTGAAAATCCCTTCAATATTTAAACTCAACAAAACAATTCCCTCTCTGTTTGACCGAGAGAGCCCCGATGGCCAGGTTCGGTCTTCTAAGTGATGCCGATTTTGAACTATAGATGTTCTAGATTCATTATGGACCCAGAAATTTGGGTTGACATCTCCCATATATTATTTCTACGTGGATCTTTAGTAAATTATGCAAAATTTTTTTGACATTTTTATTTAATTTATGACAAATGTCATATGTATTTATATATATTTTGAAGTTTAATCTCGCAAAACCCCTTCAATATTCAAACTCAACAAAACAATTTCTCCTCTGTTTGACCGAGAGAGCCCCAATGGCTAGGTTCTGTCTCCCAAGTGATGCCGATTATGATCTATTGATGATCTAGAATCATTACACAGCTCTACAAAAAAATTTTTTTTATTGTTGCCCTGGATATCATCGCAAATTTTTATGTTTTCAAGTGCCCAGATTACGAATATATTCATGAAAGTTCTCAATGTGCTCGTATTTTCATGGTTTTTGCATTTCTTATATTTTGAACAATCATAAGCTTGTTAGAAATAAAATTTAATTTTCCAGTCATGATTAGGCTTCTGCGCAACTTTTTCGCGCATACAAACATCACCTGATCCCCACTCTCAGACCCCTTGCTCCACAGAACAGCTGAGATCTCAGTTATTTGACAATATTGAAGTACATATACACGTAAATCTGGATAAAGTGTCATGGATTAATATTTTGTTTCAATTACTGAATGTCCATTCTTATATATTTGTCTTCTAGTCTAAAATATGAGTTCGTCACGAAGAAAGTGTAAATATTGTAGTGATTTATTTTGTTATATTTGCGGTGTTTATATACCAAAAAAACAAAAAAGAAATATCACAGACTTTGTCAAGGAGACTTATGTTGAATATTTAGGTTTCAAAATGGACAAATTATGTAAACCATGGGTTCCTAATAAAGTTTGTAAGTCCTGTGTTGAGTCTTTACGGTTGTGGAAAAAAGGTGAACGTTCTGGATTAGACTTTGGTATTCCTATGATCTGGATGGAGCCTACGAATCATTAAGATGATTGTTACTTCTGCGTAGTAGATGTTAAAGGTTTTAATCGAAATCAAACGTGGAGATACCCAGACTTACAGTCTACGAAATGTCCGGTTCTACACAGTGAAAATCTCCCTCGGCCCATATACATTTCAAAAGTAATTCGCATGCCCTCAGAAACAATGATGTTACCAAATTCACAGAAATCGGGACCATCTACTAGTGGAAGTGAATGGGAAGGTGAAACATCTACGCCAAAGTTATTTTCTCAAAATGAACTCAGTGATTTAATACGTGATCTCAATTTATCAAAACAAGGATCAGAACTGTTAGCCTCAAGATTGAAAGAAAAAAATTTTTTGGCACCAACAGTAACAATTACAACATACAGAACGCGAGAAAAAGAGTTATTACAAATTTTTAGTGAAAATGAATGATTAGTGTATTGTAATGATATCGCGAAGCTGCTTATAGACATGGGTTTAAAAGAGTACAAATCTACTGAATGGCGCCTTTTTATTGATAGTTGCAAAAGAAGTTTAAAATGCGTCTTATTGCACAATGGAAATAAATTTGCATCAATTCCAATTGCCCATTCAACGAAACTCAAAGAAGAATATGAAAATTAGTTTTAGAGAAAATTAAATACTCTGAGCATCAATGGCCGATCTGTGTGGATTTAAAAATGGTTAATTTTTTACTTGGCCAACAAAGTGGATATACAAAATACCCTTGCTTTATTTGTATGTGGGATAGTAGAGCAAAGCAACTTCATTGGGAACAAGATGTTTGGCCTGTAAGAAATTCTTTAACTGTCGGTAAAGCCAACGTAATAAGGGAGCTGCTGGTGAGCAGAGACAAAATCATACTTCCACCATTACATATTAAGTTAGGTATGATTTAGCAATTTGTAAAAGCGTTGAACAAAGACGGAAATTGTTTTAATTACATTTGCAGAAAATTTCCGAAGCTTAGTATGGAAAAATTGAAAGGTGGAATATTTGATGGTCCTCAAATACGGCAATTGATGAAAGACTCAGATTTTATCAAAGTTATGACTGTTCCGGAGAGTAAAGCTCAGAAAAGTTTTGTGTTGGTTGTCGAAAATTTCCTAGGTAACCATAAAGCAGCAAATTATGAAGAAATTGTGCAAAATATGCTGACAAACTTTCAGACTTTAGGAGCAAATATGAGTATTAAGTTACACTATCTCCGCAATCATCTAGATAAATTTCCGGATAATTTAGGAAATTATAGTGAGGAACAGGGAGAGCGGTTTCATCAAGATCTAAAAGTGATGGAAGAAAGGTATCAAGGTCGATGGGATTGTCACATTATGGCAGATTACTGCTGGTCTTTGAAAAGAGATTGTCCCCTGAAAAATTATAGAAGAAAAGCTCATAAAAGGCGTTTTATGGAAATATGAAATATATTTTCGACATTTTCCTCTTTATTTACTTCGATGTATCCGAATTTCTCAAAACATAACTGACATTATAATTATATCTGTTATTTTGTTTCTTGTTTTACGATTTTTGTTATGTAAAATGAAAATAAAGATTTAAAAAGAAATTAGAGCAAATCCTACAAAATCATTGATAGTTTCATGAATTATGTACATAAATAGACCCAAAATCATTTTCATATCTAGGGCAACAAAACCATTGTAGACCAGTGTTATGAACCCAATAATTTCGGTTGACATCTCCCATATATTATTTCTATGTGTTTCTTGTTTAATTTAATGAAAAATTTGCGAAAATTTTTATTTATTATAGTGATATAATCTTTATGCATAAGCAATTATTTCACCCAAAAATATATTCTTATATAGAATTATATTTACCAAATGCTTAGGCATTGTTTTAATTTATAGTAAAGAGTTTTCACTATTGATTTTCAGAAATGATCACTCATAAAAACAGTGATACATAGTCACTTAAGCTTGTTTACACAACCAAAGACAGCACCGTTCAGTTGCATAATATTGCTGGAGAGAGAACAATGTAATTCCTTTATTAGAGAGAGATTTATCAGTTCTAGATAAACACCTCAAAAAAGTCTAGGAACACTTACCAATATTTTTAAAATATGAATTTGATGATTCGAATTCATAGAAATCTTTCGGTTTTTGTTAGGATGTATTGTATATAATGTATTCTCAAGAAAACAAAATAATATTTGACTTCTCCAAAGTACCTATTATAAAAAAAAATTTGAAATTTGAAAATGGCGAAATTTGGTAAAACACAAAAAAAAATTCTGAACTAATATTTTCGAAACGATATGGAAGCACTTATATTTTTCAGTACCCAGAAGGTCCACCTCTGTTATTAATGACACTTTGGCATCGTCGCGGCATGCTCAATATTGAATTGTCTATTACATTTTGGCCTAAGCCATTCCAAGTATCTGAACTGCTAATCGAAGCATGATGGAAGACGTTTCGACGCAGGAGATTTCTTTTTAGGGTGTCTCACACATGCTCGATGGGATTCAAATCTGGGGAGCAGGATGGCCACGGAGAAGATCGATATCATTCCATTCAAGAACGTTCAAGACAACTCGTGCACGATGAGGAGGGGCATTATCTAGTTGGAAGAGTGGATTTTGACCCATTGTTCGGAGATACGGTACCATTACAGGTAAAAATATCTCATTTGCGTAAGAATTTCCAGTGAGGTTGTTCTGTATGAAAACGAAGTCAGTTCTTCCACCAAGGCCTATACCTCCCCAAAACATCATTGATCCGCCTCCCTGTCTAACAACCTCTCGAGAATACTGGAGACAGTTTTGCTTTCCAGGTTCCCTCCATATTAGAATTCTTCCCGAATCGGGAAAATAACTTAATCTAGATTCATCACTGAAGAGAACTGTGGCCCACCTCTCTTGATCCCAGTTTACGTGTTCTTGGCACCAAGCTAAACGAGCAGCGCGATATCCATGGGTCAGTTGTGGAACTATTAAAGGACGTCTGGAGTTGAGTTGACCTTCGTGCAGTCGATTTCTCACAGTTTGGTCGGAAGTTTGTACATTATGAACTCGTGATAGCTCTTGAGCTAATTGAGATGCTGTGGTAGTACGATATCTTTTTGCTTGTAAAACCAAAAATCGGTCTTGGGCGACTGTAGTAATCCTGAAACGACCTGTATGACGTTCTTCTACGCTACCTGTTTCATTGAAACGCGACCATAAACGGTTTATGACACTTGGGCTACTTTCCAGAATCCTGGATACTTCCCGTTGTGAGCTCCCAGCTTGGAGCATGCCAACGGCTCGTAACATCTCTTCTCTAGTCAAATGTCGTCTTTCCAGGGTCGAATCACAAAACTTGAATCTTTTGTTTGTGCTCACAACAGAAACAAAATGCCTACTAACTGATTTCAAACACTAAATACATGAAATGATTATAAAGCAGCGTCGCATCTGCTGCATTTTTAGTTTTTTTATAAAAATAAACTGAAATCTGTTGCGGCACTCTACATAACACGGTGAGAAATTGATGCAGGTGTTCATTTCTTAAAAAAAATCATCCATATTGATCGTTCTGGATACGATATATCGATATTCAGAAGTGTTCCCTAAACTTTTTTGAGGTGTTTATTGAACAGAATAATTCATACATCTATTCTGGTATTACTGGATATAGAACAGATTATTTTTGGGAACTTTGTAGTGTTAAACAATAATAAAGTTGATTCAAGGAATATGGAACGAGTTCATTTTCACAATTATTTTGATGTACTTAAATCGATATCCATAAAATATAGAAATAGAACACTCTAATTCCTGTGTGACGATATGTAGATAGTAGTCTTTCTATCTCGTCAATTCGCATTTGTGGATCTCGCTGTAAGTTGATCCGCAGACGAACAGCAATAAAATGGCGAATGCGCCGGTTTTTCAAGTTCAAGTATAATTCCACAGTGGAAAGAATAACTAGAAGAAATAATCACCAAAAACACGCGCACGCAATAACTACCCTCTTTATATTTCAACAACTATTGCAGAAAATATGAAACTTTTCATTGTTCATAAATAATTTAATTTAACTGAAACATCTTAGTTTCAGGAATAAACTCATTACATTGTCTCGGACGTAGAAAAAACTGTTGATTCATACAAGAGCAGTGAAGACAACAGCCTTGCAGCGACGTCCAACAATTTTTCATCAGAAGATTGTACAAAATAAATGGATATGGCTGAAATTGTGGCTGTATAAACAGCACGATAATCATGAAATTTACACGAAATCTCATTTCGTCGTCTTGAGGGAATTACCAGTTGGGAAAAGTATCCTGTTATCGTCGAGCAAGTATTACTGTGAAAAAACGGCGTGTGTGCTTTCATTTTTCTTTTTAACCACCCAACTTTCCTTGTTTTGAGAAAGTGGAAAACAAATTCGAGTTTATTCGCTATTAGAAATTTCCGAGAAAGGTATTTGATATTTGAAGTGGTTGAACGAATTTAACATTTGAATTTGGGAAGCTTTTACTTGGTGAAATTCCATTATCAATAATAAAAACAAGTAATGTGTTTTAGGAATTTTACTGAATAATTGTGATTCGTAACGCGTTTCACTACCTTCCAATATTTATTATCTGTATGCAAAATTTCAAACTGTGGGTTGAAAGAATGATTATTTTCTAAGAGATGATTCGCGTAATTTGAATCTGATTTTCTATTTGAAAAACTTCGTTTATGTTCCGATATTCTAATATTGAAATTTCTATGTGTTCTACCAATGTGTAAATTATCACAGTCATTGCAATTCAATCTATAAACACCTGATTTATTGTTTTTATCTGATTTTGTTTTATTATTTTTCATATATTTGCCTAAACTATTATTAGTTTAGAAAGCTATGTTGAAATTATTGCTACTCGAGAATGATTTTAGTTTCTCACTTGTAATGCCAACGTAGGTTAAGGTGTTGAATTTTGTTTCAACTTATCGACAGGGTAAACTTCATTCAATGCGATTCTACTTTGTGTTTTATTTAAAATGTTATTTATTAGTTTGGGTTTGTAACCATTATTTTTGGCAATTTGTTCAATTGAATTTAATTCTTTGTTGAAATTTTCTGGTGATAACGGGTTGTTAATCAATATATGAATAAAACTGTTGAATGCTGACATTTTATGTTGATACGGATGACACGACGAGTTATGTATTATAATATCTGTATGTGACGGCTTATGGTAAATTGCGTAAACATGTTTTCCATTTTCATTCGAAATTGTTGTCCAAGAAATTTATCGAATTATTGATTTCTATTTCGGTTGTGAATTCAATTTTTGGATGTAATGAATTTATATGATTTTCGAAAATTTTAACTGTCTATCTGTTTCTGTGAAGAAAATAATGATATCGTCTACATAGTGATACCCGTATAAACATTATTTACTAAGTGGACGTTTATGAATTAATTTCTCTCAATTATTCATGAATATTTCTGCTAACAAAGGACTTAACGGATTGCCCATAATCAAGCCGACTTCACTAGTATAATATTTGTTATTGAAATGGAAATAATTTTGATCTAAACAAATTTGTAATAATGAAAGAATATCTGATTGAATGATCGTATTGACATGATTCTTTTCTATTGATTAAATTTGATTGAACAAATTGCCAAAAATAATGGTTACAATCCCAAAGTAATAAATAATATTTTAAATAAAAACAAAGTTGAATCGCATTGAATGAAGTTTACCCTGTCGATAAATTGAAACAAAAATCCAACACCTTAACCTACGTTGGCATTACAAGTGAGAAACTGAAATCATTCTTGAGTAACAATAATTTCAACATAGCTTTCCAAACTAATAATAGTTTAGGCAAATATATAAAAATAATGAAACCAAACCAGGTAAAAACAATAAATCAGGTGTTTATAGATTGAATTGCAATGACTGTGATAATTTCTACATTGGTAGAACACATAGAAATTTTAATATTAGAATATCGGAACATAAACGCAGTTTTTCAAATAAAAAGATCAGATTCAAATTACGCGAATCATATTATAGAAAAGGTCACTCTTTCGACCCACAGTTTGAAATTTTGCATACAGATTTAAGCCCTTCACCTATATTGAATTTCTTCAGGAGCATTATATTCCTTATTAGTATATTCTCATTCTTATTTTCTGTACATTCATTCGTCTGAAGAAACTTCGGTGTAGTGAAACGCGTTACGAATCACAATTATTAATTGAAATTCCTAAAACAAATTACTTGTTTTTATTAATGAACGAATTCAGTTATGTATTCTCTAACAGAAATACGTTAATAATTTTAATGAGTTACATTGATGAATTATTTATTCTATGGAAATTCATTTTCAACGAAGATGAAGTTAAATATATTTGATACTTTACACTACTTCAATTTTACAAATTCGACCGGTTTCGACCATCAGGCCATTTTCAAGTAGTCAACTACTGGAAATTAACTTATTCATACCGGGTGTCCACGCGATATGGGATATATAAAGTATATGTAGAAAAGAATCACTGATTGGAGAATTTTTTGTTGTTGTCTTCAATGTTATTATTATGCACTATCTCAGCCGGCTCAGTGGCGTAGGGGATACGATGCTCGTCTTCTGCGCAGAGTTACCTGGGTTCAATCCTCACAAAGTCGATGCGATTTTTCAGAATCTGGGAATCGCTTGAGTGTCCATCTTTTGGAGGAGATGTAAAGCCGTCGGTCCTGTCTAACAGAGATGTGTTGGACATTGAAGATCCCTTCCCTCGACAAGAGAGGGGTTTGGCAAAATTCCCGGCCGAAAGGCAGAAATACAGCACATTAAAGGAAAAACAAACAAATTATGCACTATCTCAGCTGTTAGCTGGATATAATTCACCTCTCCCAGCTTCAGCAATCAAAGGGAATTACAATTTACTTGACATAAATTTCCCAACTATCCTACATGTAATAAGAATTACAGCATCTTGCATTTCTATACAGTGTGTTCCAACGAAAATTTGACCCCCCCTATAACTCCGAAATGAGTAACATTAGAGAAAAACACCAAGACACATCGATTTTTGTTTCGAGGGGGAGCATTTTTCGAAATAATTCGAAACTTGTCAGATCAACCCCCTACCCCCAGCAACCCTAATTTCGAAATTCATCATAGGGAATAAGGGTCGAGTGGCACCTTACTGTGAAGGTCTGTCAATTCTCCATTCTGATTTGTCATTTTTAGAATTTTTAATTAACATACAGGGTGTCCCAACCGAGGGTAAAGTTGAATTCCTGCAAATCCCAAATACTAAATGAAATCGATTTATTTTGGCATAATGCAAGCGCAGGTTTATGCTCGGTCTAGAAAAACGACCTACACTTGTGAATTTGGAGTTGGTGCAATCAACCCCCTATTTCCAGCATCCCCAACTCAAAAATCATTCGATCGAAAATAGGTCAAGTGGCACCTCGTTGGAAAGGTACTGCAATTTTCTCTTCGAATTTGGTATTTTCGAAATTCAGAATCAGCATACAGGGTGTCCCGGAGCAGGAACACTGAAAACCCAAATAACTTTTTGAAACTGGTTCATTTCGGTATAATACGAGAACATGTTTATGTTTGATTCGAGAATAAGACTCTCTTGCGTGAATATGGAATTTTGCAATCAATCTCTTCCATTCAGCATCCCCAACACAAAAATCATACAAGTGATTACAGGTTGAGTGGCAAAGTTCCAGAAAAATTTTTCTATTTTCTGAATCACTGAGGCATTGGTTTCAGTTTGGCAATCGAGGTTTTCTGGCGTGAGGATCAGGATGAGGGGATGATGGAGAAACTGATTGGATGCTCATCTAAACAGGAAAACGAGATTTATTGAAATTGTATTCAATTGAAAACAAAAAACTAACTTGATTATTACAACAATTGTTTAAAATGACCTCCGCCCACCTCCATACAGTTATACAGAGATTTTCGAACTCTCTTCTCACATTAGCGAAAACTTCAGGAGTCAAAAGTCGGCATTCTGTGATAATCCTCATCCGCAGCTCCTCCAGGTTTTCTGGTCTTGTGGCATAAACTTTAGATTTTAGATGGCCCCACAAAAAAATCTAGGGATTTAAATCTGGTGACCTGGCTGGCCACTCAACAGGTCCTCTTCTACCAATCCACCTTCCTGGAAAATTTTCGTCTAAATATTGGCGCACCCGAGCATCATAATGCGGAGGAGCACCGTCTTGTTGAAAACGCATTTCGTCCTCAGAAAGAGTTGGATCGTTCTGTAAAATTTCTGTCAATCTAGGATGTATGTGTTGCTCTAACAACTGTAGGTAGCCATTTCCATTCAGATTACCCTTAATAAAGAAAGGCCCAACTAGATGATTGCCGAAAATTCCTGCCCAAACGTTCAACTTCTGAGGCCTTTGCGTGTGGGCCTCTCTAAACCAATGAGGATTCTGTGTGTCCCAATATCGACAATTATGTCTATTCACTTCACCACTGAGCATAAAGGTGCTTTCATCAGAAAAACAGATGTTATTCAGAAAATTTGGATTAGCGTTTAGGTTTTCACTTAGATTTTCACAAAACTGTAAATGACGATCTGGATCATCTTCGTTTATTTCATGCACTAATTTTACCTTGTAGGGTGATGTTGTGATGTTTCACGATTCTATGGACAGTTGTAGCTGATACACCAGTCAGACGAGATAGTTTTCTGATCGAAGTAGTATTCTCCATTTGTAGATGACCCACTACTGCCACTTCCGTTGCCTCATTTCTGACAGGACATGCCACTTCATGTTTTTTGTTTGCCACCGAACCCATAGCTAGGAATTTGTCAACCAAATATTTAACGTACTGGTGACTGACTCCTTTCTCTTTCAGGATGGTTCCTATCGAATATCCTTGCCGTTTCTTTGGCACAACTGTTATTTCGAAAATACGTCGATACAATTTCGACCCTTTCCTCAGTGGAATAAACCATTTTCAGATTAATTCCAACTGACGAACAACAACAATAATGAGGAACTGATCTGAATAATAATAATATTTCATTGCAAAATGAGAAATAACAGATGACTGCACGCCAGATGGAAATGAAAAAATGTGAACATTTTCAATGCAGAAATCAGCTTTATTTCTTCGTAATTGATGCTCAACACATCGTACCCCAATACTTTTAACAGTTTCGAATTAATTTTAGTTGATAATTTCAAATGACGATATTGAATTTTTCGAAAGCGACATCCTGTATGGAGAGCCGAACTGAATGAAATGCTTTAATCATTCTGGAATTCAAAAACCTTTCTGAAGATATGCCACTTGAATTATTTGTATGATTTTCAAGTTGGGGATGCTGAATGGAAGGGTTGATTGCAAAAATTCTATAACCACACAAGAAAGTCCTATTCTCGGATCAAACATGTTCTCGTATACCGAAATGAACCAGTTTCAAAAGTTATTTGGATTTTCAATGTTCCTGCTTCGGGACACCCTGTATGATGATTCTGAATTTCGAAAATACCAAATTCGAAGAGAAAATTGCAGTACCTTTCCAACGAGGTGCCACTTGACCTATTATCGATCGAATGATTTTTGAGTTGGGGATGCTGGAAATAGGGGTTGATTGCACCAACTCCAAATTCACAAGTGTAGGTCGTTTTTCTAGACCGAGCATAAACCTGCGCTTGCATTATGCCAAAATAAATCTATTTCATTTAGTATTTGGGATTTCCAGAATTCAACTTCACCCTTGGTTGGGACACCCTGTATGTTAATTTAAAATTCTAAAATGACAAATCAAGGTGGAGAATTGACAGACCTTTTCAGTAAGGTGCCACTCGACCCTTATTCCCTATGATGAATTTCAAAGTTAGGGTTGCTGGGGGTAGGGGGTTGATCTGAGAAGTTTCGAATTATTTCGAAAAATGCTCCCCCTCGAAACAAAAATCGACGTGTCTTGGTGTTTTTCGCTAATGTTACTCATTTCGGAGTTAGAGGGGGGGGTCAAATTTTCGTTGGAACACACTGTATAGGTATTCTTATGTAACTCCGCCTGCACAGCGGTTGGGTGAATTGAGTAGCTCAGTAGCTGTGTTGCCGGTCCTAAGCCCGGATAAAGGAGGAAGGTTCTTAGGTCAGGTTAGCTCCCTACCTAAGGTAAAAAGCACTACTGGCTCACAGAACCGGAAATTTGCCTCGGAACAGGACTGATCAACCTACGACGATCCATGCGAGAAAAAGGATAAAGAAATGGAAAAGGAAAAACGTACTACGTGTTGCTACTTGGAACATAAAGTCACTTAACAACAGGGATCAGGAAATACTGAAAGAACTTAACGATAACAAAATATATATCTGCGCTCTACAAGAAACCAAGAAGAAAGGCAAGGCCAAGGTACAACATGCTCAACACACAGTGATCTATAGTGGAGTACAGAAGCATGACAGAGCAAAGGAGGGTGTTGCCTTAGTGATCCACACGAGGTACCGAGACTGTATACAAGAATGTGACTATATATCGTCTAGAATTTTAGTTGTCAAAATGAAAACAGAAGACCAAAGGTTAAACATATTGTCAATTTATGCTCCCGAAGACAGTAAACCGAAAGCTGAGAGAGTCTTTCTTTGAACAACTTCAGAATACAATTGACTCCTTACCATGTGATCAGCCGATGATTATCCTTGGGGATTTCAATGCCCGTATCGGTAATGATATGGTACCAGGAATTAAACAAAGATTCAACGAAAACGTGTTAAACGATAACGGAGAATTAATGATCAGTGTCTGCACTTTCAACGAGTTGCGAATCAATAACACATTTTTCGAACATGAAGAACAGTACAAATATACATTCGCAAATACTAGGGTCAGAAATCAACAATTGACTATATTGTGACAAATAGAAATTTTCACCCATCACAAATATTAGAGGTCAGAACACTAAACTCTGCTAATGTGGGCAGCGACCATAGTCTACTGTTAGGGAAACTTAGAATCAAATTCATGCTGCAAAAGAATACTAAACCAACTGTAAAAACACGTAAAATAAACGTTGAATCATTACGGGACCCAACCATAGAAGAACTCTACAAGAACAGGCTAAATGGGAAAATCGAGGAAAACCCGAGAACAGAGAAAGATGATGACGAACGCAGCTGGAAAAAGATAAAAAACAACATACTCACTGCTGCATACGAAGCACTGGGTACTAGGATATCAAATAACAGTAAGAAGAACACAAATAGAACTCCGTGGTTCCGTATGGAAGTTGCAGAAAAGTGCAGGGAAAAGAAACATGCTACCTCACATATCGAACATTAAGAACACCAGAATCGTACAATGAATATCAAAAAATCCGAAACGAGACCACAACGTTAGTACGTTCAATTAAAAACCAGTACTGGGAAACTTATTCCAAAAGCATGGAGAATGACTTCTACGGGCTACAAAAACAAATATGGAGACTAATCCGATCACAACGGAAAGAAATAAATGAGTTGGTTGAAACAAAGCATATAACCAGCGCGACCTGGATCGAGTACCTAACTGATCTATATTCGACAGAGGATACAGAAGAAGACCTAAGTACACCGGAAATAATAGTGAGCGAAGATGCTGAGGTGAATGTGGATGACGTACAGTTAGCCCTACAAAAATTAAAGAATAGGAAAAGTGCCGGACAGGACGGAATTAGCAACGAACTACTCAGGTATGGCGGACAACGTCTTACTCAAGAGTTGACAATTTTAATTCAAAAAATCCTTTACCATCACAGGATTCCAGATGAATGGCGTACAAGCACTTTTATTCTTATGTTTAAGAAAGGAGACGAGAAAGTACCTTCGAATTATAGAGGAATAAATCTGTTAAGCACCACGCTTAACTTACTACGAAGTGTATAACAAACAAAATAAATAGCCTCACCTCTTCCGCTGATGAACAACAAGGATTCAGATCTGGAAGATCTTGCACCGACGCCGTATTTGTCATAAGACAAGTAACAGAAGAGTCGATAGAATATAATAAGCCAGAATTTATGTGTTTTGTTGATTTGCTCAAAGCTTTCGACCGGGTTCAATTATCAGACATTATACATCTGCTCTACAACAGGCAAATCCCACGTAATATAATAAAGACTATCGAAAATATATATACTGCGAACAAGATCCAGGCAAGACTAGACGGGAGCTTACCACACAGATACCAGTGAGAAGTGTTATTCGTCAAGGAGATTCGTTAAGCCCCTTCTGTTCAACATCATCATGGACGAGATAATCAAAAAAGTAAGAGGAATGAGGGGCTACAAAATGGGGGACAAAGAGATAACTATCCTGTGTTACGCCGATGACGCTGTGTTGATTGCAGAAAATGAAGACGATTTACAGCGCCTCCTACACCAGTTCAACCGTAGAGCCAAATCGTTTAATATGATAATTTCTGCCTCTAAAACAAAATGCATGACTACATCGAAAACACCATTGAGATGCAAGCTTGAGGTTGATGGTAAATCTATCCAGCAGGAAATGAAATTTAAATATCTCGGCATAGAGATTTCGGGCTACGGAGATGTCGAGGCGGAGGTAAGGGAGCAAGCAACAAAAGCAACAAGAGTAGCAGGATGTCTGAATGACACAATATGGCGCAATAAGCATATCGGAATTGAAGCCAAGGCACGAATCTACAAGGCAACTGTAAGGCCCATTATGACATACACTGCAGAAACTAGAACAGAAACAACGAAAACCAGCCGACTACTGGAGACAACCGAAATGAAGGTACTTCGCAGGATAGCCGGGAAAACACTGCTCAACAGAGAGAGGAGTGAGAATATTAGAAACACGTGCAAGGTGGACAACATTAACAACTGGGTGTTGAACAGAAAACAGGGGTGGAATGACTATATAAACAGAATGGATGACAGAAGAATAGTGAAAATCGCCCGTGATAGATCTCCACTGGGGCGCAGAAGCGTGGGACGACCACGAAAAAGGTGGAGTGACAACTTGAACGTTCCGTAACAGACAAACGATTGAAGAATAAACAGGCGGTTTCGCCTAAAGTTTTGTTTATTAACCCAGTCGAGGATACGATGACAGGAACGAAATCTATTTTATCGAGGTGCCACATCTGCTTAATCTCAATAGCGAGGTCTGTCTATTTGGACTTTTTCTCCTGGAACTTGTTCAGCACGTTGATATTATTCAGAACAGCATTGCTGTTCTGGCTTTCTTATCATACACCACTATGCCCGGCCTTTTATTCGTCACCATTCTGTCAGTGATAACAGGCCTATCTAGTATAATCTCATAGAGTCGTTTTCCAGTACGGGTGCCGGTTGATACTTGTAATATGGCTGGGAGGCATTCAGAAGTCCGTACTTGTGTGCAAGTTTCTGGTGGATAAAGTTGCATACTTATAATTATGTGTAGATCCGTATGGGCTAGTTGTTTGTTAGAAGTGCGAGCGAGCTTTTGCAGAGAAGAATTCTCTCCTTCTTTCCGCTTCAAAGTTGTCCTTATCACAGACGATTTTTGATGGAGATTATTGTACTTTGTCAGCATCGTTCGGGTTTGCTTTTAAATATCATCTAGTTCTGTCTTAGTCCATCTGATTATTCCAAATGAGTAAAGCAACACTGGAATGGCGTAGGTGGTAATTGCCTTGACTAGATTTCCCGAGTTCAACATTGATTTCAGCACAGTCTTCATACGCTGACTGTACTCTGAACGAATCTTCTCCTTTGACTGTTTTTGGTCTAGCAATCTGGCTTGTTAGTATCCCAGATATTTGTACGTTTCACCATCTTTCATACACTGTATAATATCACCATTTGGGAGTTGTGTTCCACCATCTATGAATTTTCCTCTTTGAATATTCAGGATCTCAAATTTTCCAATTCCGAATTTCATTGAACATCTGTCGTCATTAAAAACAAGATGCAAAAAGCATCAATCAGATTACAATAACCAGAGAACCAACGAATCTACTTTCGCTCCAAATTGTATCGAAAATTGCCATCTTTTTTCACCCATTTAAATTATTCACAGAATACTTTTGGGACCAAAGTAAGATTTCTTAATATCCATCGAAATGTTCAAACTCCAACAAACTATTCATAGAGATAATCTTTTGAATGATCAGAATGGTTCGTCCACATTTGATATCTTCAAATAATACCTGATTTTATCATAATTCGTTAAGTACCTTTCGTTTGCACCCTCATTAATTTTGTACCTACCTGTTTGTTTATGTATGTATTTAAAGTTGATTTCAGTACTTGTTTTCAGCTGAAGATGGTCGAGAGACTGAAATTGCAATCCTGAATTTCAATAAACTCTTGTGATAGTATAATATATCGTTTAATTTCCCATAAACATTATTTAATTTCATTCATTTTCTTATTTTTTTCATTGTAGCATTTTTCTATAACTGCTAGTTTCTTCATTCTGAAATGTTTTCCAAGAAAATCACAAAGGAAATAAAGCCCTCAACAATTTCGGCAAAATGTAAATGCTGTCAATTTTTGCAATAAGTATGCAGTGTGTATAGTAAAATAATTTGAAATTCGAGCTTTTATAGTCACTGCGATATGCTACTCTCCTCAAGACAATCAAAACTTATTCAAATTAACTTTTGATGGTTTCATCTGACGGTGAATGAACGCGTAAAACTTTTTCAATTATCGAACGAATTTCGCTCGAACGCGTTTATTGACTGATCTTACGCAAGTTTTTAGTAGCGCAGGCACACATGTCTACCGAAATCTCATAGACAATCTGCAATTCACATCTCTGTGAGATCAAAAGGGCTCCCACGCCTACACGGTCCCGAAGGCCTTCGTTATTTGTTAATTACTTATTATTAAACGGTATCACGTAATTTTCGAGCAAAAACATTGTGTCCTAAGGCCAACGTCTATGTTAGAATACAATCACCGTATTCTGATACAGAAGTCGTCTGTTTCATCATACCTTCCAGACTCGACAAAAAATGTTATGGCAACGGTCTGAAATATGTAGATGAACATTCTTTCAAATTAATCGAAATTATATATAGGTTGTAAATGAAGACATGGAAACGCAAACGATTCGTTACCGAAATACAGGCTGTTGAAATCTTCCAATTTTTTTCAGTTTTCCTCTTATAATTACTAGAGTTTTTCAGGTATTCAGTTCAAATTCGACACATAGATCACGTGTCATTTCTACCCTTACAACTCTTTTTCAGTGAACCTCAGGTAATTTAAATTTTCTTTTTATGAATTTCAATTAATTTTCTTTTTTATTTCTTGCCTTCTTTCCATATCTGTCACAGTTTTTATGTACAATTGGATCAAAAATTCAATTGACGAGGCTTTTACGTGATAGAATCCATTTTCACAAATACAAGTAAACGATGATTTCCACTAAATAAACACCTCAAAAAAGTCTAGGGAACACTTCTGAATATCGATATATCGTATCCAGAACGATCAATATGGATGATTTTTTTAAAGAAATGAACACTTGCATCAATTTCTCACTACTAAAAATGCAACAGATGCGACGCTGCTCTATAATCATTTCATGTATTCAGTGTTTGAAATCAGTTAGTTGGTACTTTGTTTCGGTTGTAAGCACAAATAAAAGATTCAAGTTTTGTGATTCGACCATGGAAAGACGACATTTGACTAGAGAAGAGATGTTAGGAACCGTTGGCATGTTCCAAGCTGGGAGCTCACAACGGGAAGTATCCAGGGTTCTGGGAAGTGTCATAAACCGTTTATGATCGCGTTTCAATGAAACAGGTAGCGTAGAAGAACGCCATACAGGTCGTTTCAGGATTACTACAGTCGCCCAAGACCGATTTTTGGTTTTACAAGCCAGAAGAGATCGTACTACCACAGCATTTCAATTAGCTCAAGAGCTATCAGGAGTTCATAATGTACAAACTTCCGACCAACCTGTGAGAAATCGACTGCACGAAGGTCAACTCCACTCCAGACGTCCTTTGAGAGTTCCACAACTGACCCATGGAAATCGCGCTACTCGTTCAGCTTGGTGCCAAGAACACGTAAACTGGGTTCAAGAGAGGTGGAACACAGTTCTCTTCAGTGATGAATCTAGATTTAGTTATTATCCCGATTCGGGAAGAATTCGAATATGGAGGGAACCTGGAAAGCAAAATCGTCTCCAGCATGCTGGAGAAGTTGTTAGATAGGGAGGCGGATTAGTGATGTTTTGTGGAGGTATATGCCTTGGTGGAAGAACTGACCTCGTTTTCATACAGAACAACCTTACGGGAAATTGTTACACAAATGAGTTAGTTTTACCCGTAGTGGTACCGTATCTCCAAACAATGGGTCAAAATCCACTCTTACAACAAGATAATGCCCCTCCTCATCGTGCAAGAGTTGTTTTGAACGTTCTCGAAGAGAATGATATCGATCTTCTACCGTGGCCATCCTGTTCCCCAGATCTGAATCCCATCGAACATGTGTGGGACACCCTAAAAAGAAATCTCCTGCGTCAAAACGTCTTCCATCATGAACAGGAGCTTCGATTAGCAGTTCATGGGGCTTGGAATGACTTAGGCCAAAATGTAATAGACAATTTAATATTGAGCATGCCGCGACGATGCCAAAGTGTTATTAATAACAGAGGTGGACTTCTGGGTACTGAAAAATATAAGTGCTTCCATATCGTTTCGAAAATATTAGTTCAGGATTTTCTTTTGTGTTTTACCAAATTTCGTCATTTTCATATTTCAAATTTTTTTTTATAGTAGGTGCTTTGTAGAAGTCAAATATTATTTTGTTTTCCTGAGAATACATTATATACAATACATCCTAACAAAACCGAAAGATTTCTATAAATTCGAATCATCAAATTCATATTTTAAAGATATTGGTAAGTGTTCCTAGACTTTGTTGAGGTGTTTATCTAGAACTGATAAATCTCTCTCTAATGAAAGAATCACATTGTTCTGTCTCCAGAAATATTATGCAGCTGAACGGTGCTGTTTTTGATTCTGTAAACAAGCTTAAGTGACCATGTATCATTGTTCTTATGAGTGATTATTTCTGAAAATTAATAGTGAAAACTCTTTACATATTTAAAACAATGTCTAAGCATTTGGTAAATATAATTCTATATAAAAATATATTTTTGGTGAAACAATGCTTATCCATAATGATTATATCACTATAATAAAAAAAATCGTTCCCTAGACTTTTTTGAGGTGTTTATATTATTAAATGCTCGACGCGTTTTGATGCACAGTATCTTTATCAAGATCGAATGAATACTACAAATATATCTTACTAACAAACCTTCATATATACTAAAAACCAATCTACTCAGAGCTATCCGTACTTGAACTAATGTTAAGGAAATAAATTTAATAAGGGTGAGTTATTTATATCTACCTGATCATCAAGAATTTCCGGCGAATACCTAAATCTATTAATTTCCAGTAGTTCCAGAAGGTTGAGTTTTATACCTCTATACTCAGAATGTAGGATTCCAAATTCTAAATTGAAAGAGTGACCATTTTCCCTAAGATGATTTGAATAATTTGAATCGGTTTTTCCATTGATGAAACTGCATTCATCTTCAGAGATTCTAACATTAAAATTTTTTCCTGTTCTACCTACATAAAAACAATTGCAATCTGCACAATCCAATCTATAACTATCTGATTTATTTTCTTTATTAATTGGGGATTTATAATTCCTGATAAATGAACCTAAATTTGTTGATGTTTTGAACGCTATATTTAAATTTGAATTTTTAAGAAGGATTTCACATTATTGCTAATATTGCTTATATTTGTTAAACTATTGAATTTCTTGTCTTGGTGAAAAGCTAATTTTTTTTCTTATGTAATATGCTACTAACTAAATTTGCATCATAACCATTATTTATTTCGATCTGTTTTATCAAATTCAATTCTTTGAAATAATTATCATCAGATATCGATGTGCTCAAGAGTCTATGAATATAGCTGTTAAATGCTGCAACATTATGTTGGTAAGGATGTGCCGATGTATAATGAATTGTGATATCTGTATGAGAAGGCTTATGATAAATTTAAAATTGGTGTTTATTATTTTTTTTATTTTTATTTCATTCTTAAAAACTGTATCAGAAAGCAATAAATGAAGTATATCCTATTCATAAAGACTATAAAATATTCAACAGTTTAACATTCTGCGGTTCTGCAAGTACAAATATTAAATCCTTTCTCGTCAAACAAAATCTTAATATAACTTTCAAAACTTCTAATAACTTAGGTAAACATATTAAAAATAATAAATCCTGTGTTGAAAAATCAAGAAATCAGAAATCTATAAACTCAATTGCTGTTCTTGTGATAAAATTTATATCGGTAGGACCTATAGGAGTTTTGGCATAAGAACATCTGAACAGAAACGTAGCTTCGATAAAAATAAATCTGATTCGAATTATTCAAACCACCTAATAAAAGAAAACCATTCATTCAATAAAAACTTTGACATGTTACATATAAAATCAAAAGTTCAACATTAGATCTCCTAGAAGCATTAGAAATAAATAGATACATGCATTCGGACAAGCTTTTGAATGAACAGGTAGATGTGAATTATTCACCCCTACTTAACTTGTTTAATTAGTTTTTATTACCTTTCATACTAACTGTACAATGGCTCGGTGTGGATTTTCCTGTTATTCATCCAACTTGTTCTACGATTTGTTTATAATACCATACTCTTCATTCTGTTTTTCATTCTTGATAAAGCTGCTGTGTCAGCGAAACTTCGTCGAATTTTTTCAAATAAAGTGTAGATTAAAGTTAAACCTTGTGTTTTTTATCTCATTTATATCATGGATCTACATCAATAACGGCCTCCACAATTCAAATGTTGAAGAAAGCGAATACAAGCTTTTTGGCCCTTTGGTATTTTAAGTTGTTACTTAAAAATGCTATAACATCCCAAAACCTGTGGTTTTTAACCACGTGTTTGAAGAGTGAAGTGTGTCCTAAATACATCAAACTCAAGACCAACAGTAACAGTTATGCAGCTCGAAGAGCAGTTATCTCTGGACAGAAGATATGGATCAAATCAGAATGCAAGATTTTGTTCCACAAACGAGACATCTACAATATTTATCTCAAGGTAATTCATACCTAGTTATTGTACAGACTTCATCCACTTGAATTCGATTCATTAGATTACAATAATAGATTCAAAATTAGATCAATAATACATAACAAATATACCATCCAATACCGCAAATTAAAGTTTCTCGTGTCACGAAAACCGAAACCTACTCCACGTAAAACTAAATTTTCTGACCATCAATTTTTGATAGATTCGTTAACCTTTCTGATACTATTTTCACAACTGATGAAACAAATCTCTTGGAGAAAGGTTTCAAATACAATATTAAATCAAACAAGATAAAATCTGATTTAGAGGAACTTGACATAGATACTGAAATTTCTCTGAAAAATATTCCTAATAACACTCACCTTAAATATTAAGCATCCAACATTATAAAAATGAATCATTAGCTGACTTTAAACCGAATAAAGAACAAAATATTTTAAGGCCATCAAACAAAAATCTCAACTAAATGTAGTTATTTTTACAAAAGCAGATAAGGGTTATACTGTTATTGCGCTAAATAAACATGACTACCTATTTAAAGCTCTAAATTTCATTTCGTCCGGAAACTATACAATTTTAAACAAAGAATTTTATTTTATTTAATTAATTATTAAATTCCAGAAAAATATTAAAATTGCAGTAAATGACGCAAAATCTTTAATTAAAGCAATAGATAAATACAAATTAATTTTACCAAACCCTCAACCACCTCAACTGTATTCACTCATTCAATTGCATAAAGTAAATAACCCCGTTAGACCAGTCGTATCTTACGTTACAGCCCCAGCCGTGAAATTGTCGCACTACCTTATAGATATCATTAAAAATTATTGTTCATTCAAATCAAAATTTTCTATAAAATATTCTTTCGAATTGATAAATAACATAAAAAACGTTAATCTACCACCTAACGCAAAACTTATTTCGTTTGATGTTGAGAGTTTATACCCAAGTGTTCCTCCAGGTGATGTCAAAATATTAATCGAAAACATGTTGAATTCGAATCATGTTAACCACATAATTAAATCAGAAATATTGAATCTGTTGGACGTCTGCATTGAACAAAATTATTTTTCTTTCAACAACATTTATTACAGTAGTGAAAATGGTTTGATCATGGGAAATCCTTTGAGTCCACTTTTAGCAGAGATTTTATGAATAATATTGAACAGAAAATTCATACACATCCACTCATTTCCAAATTTCTTTATTGGTATAGATATGTTGACGACATCTTAGTATGTTTCATTGGAATTACTCGTCAATTAGACTTATTTCTTAATTTCATTAATTCCATCCATTTGATACGACGATACACGATAGAAATTGAACAGAACGATTCCATTAATTTTATGGACTTGAAAATCACTAAACAAAATAATAATCATGTTTTTCGGTCTTTCGTAAACCAACACATACTGATACAATTATACATAACTACTCATTACATCCAATTCAACACAAAGTTGCAGCTTTAAACAGCATGGTACATCGGTTACTCAATTTACCTTTATCAGTAGAAGATTATAATAAAGAGTTAAACATCATCAAACAGATAGCCATTAATAATTCATATAATCCGGATATGATAGATCTAATCATTCGTAAAAACTGTATCAGAAAGCAATAAATGAAGTATATCCTATTCATAAAGACTATAAAATATTCAACAGTTTAACATTCTGCGGTTCTGCAAGTACAAATATTAAATCCTTTCTCGTCAAACAAAATCTTAATATAACTTTCAAAACTTCTAATAACTTAGGTAAACATATTAAAATAATAAATCTCGTGTTGAAAAATCAAGTAAATCAGAATCTATAAACTCAATTGCGGTTCTTGTGATAAAATTTATATCGGTAGGACCTATAGGAGTTTTGGCATGAGAACATCTGAACATAAACGTAGCTTCGATAAAAATAAATCTGATTCCAATTATTCAAACCACCTAATAAAAGAAAACCATTCATTCAATAAAAACTTTGACATATTACATATAAAATCAAAAAGTTCAAAATTAGATCTCCTAGAAGCATTAGAAATAAATAGATACAAACATTCGGACAAGCTTTTGAATGAACAGGTAGATGTGAAGTATTCACCCCTACTTAACTTGTTTAATTAGTTTTATTACCTTTCATACTAACTGTACAATGGCTCGGTGGGGATTTTCCTGTTATTCATCCAACTTGTTCTACGATTTGTTTATAATACCATACACTTCATTCTGTTTTTCATTCTTGATAAAGCTGCTGTGTCAGCGAAACATCGTCGAATTTTTTCAAATAAAGTGTAGATTAAAGTTAAACCTTGTGTTTTTTTCTCATTTATACCTCTTGTACTTGTACCTATTGTAATATTAAGTAGGAAATAAGACTAATATATAAGGAATAACTCTTTTCATTAGTTTGTATCTACCTGATGAAGCCACAGTGTGGTGAAACTGGTCATAGTTTTGTTAATATAGTTATAGATTAATTAGATTATTGGATAAAAGCCATTTTATAACAAAAAGTTGCCATGAACATATTTTTCGGCAAATGCATAGTTACCAAAATACAGGGTGTTGAAATATTCAGATTTTTTCAGACAGTTGAAAAATTATGGCTGATTAAAAAACACGTTCGAGTTTTTAGGGACAGTTGTAAAACGTCAAGGTTATTGAGTGGATCACTAAAAAACGTGAATAACGCACCCGATTACGCATATCAAATATAGTTTCTATCGATCGAGTAGTTCTTGAATTATTTGAAGAATAAGAAAACAAATCTTTAGATTTGGCGACCTCTAGTGGTCAAATGAAGAAACTTTTCATATAGGTAAGTTGGCCTAAATCGAGTTATTTCGAGCTGAAAAATCTGTGGTTTAACGTTGTACACGCAATTCAATACCAAAAATGTACTAATTTTTTTGATAAAAATTAATGAAAAAGAAATCAAATCAGCTCTGTCTTATTGCTCGATGAATCATCTTTCGGTACGTGACTAGGAATTCCTGTTCAATTCCGGTGGTCATCTTGTACTAATAACATCATACGCAGAATATGAAATATCAAACATCGACACTGAATTATCATGCTGGTGGTGTTTTCAAGTGCGGAACAAATATTTTAATATGCATGGATGATTAAAAAAACCCAATTAAGCGTGGGTCTCGAGTGAAAAACGGTAATTGATCAAATTACATCAGTACACGGAGGACATTATTTGCATACGCGTGGAAGTGACACTCGACGCTATGCATATTTATGGTTAACAAACACTTCATTGAATCGGAAGGTTGAATAAACTCCTCTTGTATGGAAGGTATGTGGAAATGTTTCCACTTATTGATACTACCTTATTCATAGTTTAATGGTCCAATGTTGCCTGTAATTTCCACTGGCAGATTAATATATTACAGTAAAAAAAAACTCGCTCGTGTCTGTAATGAACTAAAATGTTAAAATGCTACAATGATTTAATTGATGTATTACGCATAATATGATATTTGTGAATGAGTGATATGCTCATTCAAAAAATGTAGCGTCTCACAAACAATCAGATAAGAAACTTTAGTTTGGCTAAATCTCTTTGGGATACCCTATAAATCAGAGGGCTGTTGGATTTCATCAAAGAATTTTAAGTTCGACACGAATAATACTTCAAATAGTCAATTCAAATTACATTAGAAAACTTATTCAAGAAGAATTTAAAAATCAATCCAAGAAGTATTTCGAAAAATTCAGATAACATTCAGAATACCGTATCAGTCAGATCAGGGGTGCTCAAACTTGAATTGCTTGAATATTTTTAGACTACTTACGATCGACTCTGAGAGGATGCAAGTAAACACCTCAAAAAGGTCTAGGGAACACTTCTGAATATCGATATTTTAAGAAATGAACACCTGCATCAATTTCTCACCAAATTATGTAGAGTGCCGTAACAGATTTCAGTTTTTTTCTATAAAAAATGATCATTTCATGTATTCAGTGTTTGAAATCAGTTAGTTGGCACTTTGTTTCTGTTGTAAGCACAAAGAAAAGATTCAAGTTTTGTGATTCGACCATGGAAAGACGACATTTGACTAGAGAAGAGATGTTACGAGCCGTTGGCATGCTCCAAGCTGGGAGCTCACAACGGGAAGTATCCAGGGTTCTGGAAAGTAGCCCAAGTGTCCTAAACCGTTTATAGTCGCGCTCAATGAAACAGGTAGCGTAGAAGAACGCCATACAGGTCGTTTCAGGATTACTACAGTCGCCCAAGACCGATTTTTGGTTTTACAAGCCAGAGAAGATCGTACTACCACAGCATCTCAATTAGCTCAAGAGCTATCACGAGTTCATAATGTACAAATTTCCGACCAAACTGTGAGAAAGAGAGGTGGGCCACAGTTCTTTTCAGTGATAAATCTAGATTTAGTTATTATCATGATTCGGGAAGAATTCGAATATGGAGAGAACCTGGAAAGCAAAACCGTCTCCAGCATGCTCGAGAAGTTGTTAGACAGCGAGGCGGATCAGTGATGTTTTGAGGAGGTATACGCCTTGGTTGAAGAATTGATCTCGTTTTCATACAGAACAACCTCACGGGAAATTCTTACGCAAATGAGATAGTTTTAACTGTAGTGGTACCGTATCCCCAAACAATGGGTCAAATCCACTCTTTCAACAAGATTATGCCCCTTCTCATCGTGCAAGAGTTGTCTTAAACGTTCTTGAAGGGAATGATATCGATCTTCTCCGTGGCCATCCTGCTCCCCAGATTTGAATCCCATCGAGCATGTGTGGGACACCCTGAAAAGAAATCTCCTGCGTCAAAACGTCTTCCATCATGAACAGGAGCTTCAATTAGCAGTTCAGGAGGCTTGGAATGACTTAGGTCAAAATGTAATAGACAATTTAATATTGAGCATGCCTCGACGATGCCAAAGTGTCATTAATAACAGAGGTGGACCTTCTGGGTACTGAAAAATATAAGTGCTTCCATATCGTTTCGAAAATATTAGTTCAGGATTTTTTTTGTGTTTTACCAAATTTAGTCATTTTCAAGTTTCAAATTTTTTTTATAATAGGTGCTTTGGAGAAGTCAAATATTATTTTGTTTTCTTGAGAATACATTATATACAATACATCCGAAAGATTTCTATAAATTCGAATCATCAGATTCATATTTTAAAGATGTTGGTAAGTGTTCCCTAGACTTTTTTGAGGTGTTTATGTGTGATGCAGGGTTGTCGTACATACACGATACACCCTATCTACCTACCTACCTAAGTAGGGTGTACCGTAGCATATATAGATATTAGCTTTCCGCACAATATACATTATTTTAGCCAAGGTTTGGGTTAGGTTTAGTTAGGTTCTTCTCTATAATATCAATGAAAAAACTCATAGTTATTCATAATTTCGAGTTTATTGGTTGTTACAAAACAAAAGAGTTACAGATGGTGTTAAACTTAACTAAGGAGTGACTTTGGATGTTGAAGCGTGGTACGTAATCACTGAGTACTAATCACAAGCATGATGATATTTGATCGTCAATTAGTTGCGATATTTTGAATTCATTTCAGAAAATACAGACTCGCACAAGTAAGTTGACCCAAACATTGCCGTCAGTTGAAGGGCGATTTGCCTTAGATTAGGATATTTATCTTCAGTTATAAAACACCAGAAATTTGTATAAGGTGCTGTAGCTTTAAGATGTATACCTGATATAATCTGCACCAACTCATTTTCAACAGAACATGAGTTCATATTAAACTGACTTGCTATTTCAGTAGCTAATTCCTCAATGTTTACATGAAAAAGGATAACTCATAAATGATGCAAATTTACAAATTTACTGCAATCATAAAAACGCATTTCGATTTGTCCCAAAATACACTCGGAGGCAAAATTAGCGGAACACTCGAAAATTTAACCAAATTCGAAGTTCGATATTTTTCCTAATTCTCAACCGATTTAGATGATTTGTTCGGCAAGTTATAGATCAACTCTTCTGCTTTGTAGAAAATATAAGAGAAGACAAAAAAAAATTGAGAAAAATTTTATACGGGGGCAAAACTAAAAGTATTTTTTTTGTCAAAAATTCGTAACACCCTGTGGAATTTCGTGGTCCGAGTTGAAACGTACAATATCATGGTCTGTCAAGACACATCTTCCTACAGTAACGCCCTTCTTGTTTCACGCGTTTATCTCTATTTCTGCAAAATATATTTAATTTCAAGTGGAAAATCACCATTTTGGAGAAATTCTATTGAATCGAGAAATTGTCATTAAAATTCGTCTATCAATTTGGAATTTTCTTATTATCACTCAGGCGTGTCGAAATTGTCGTTTGCGATTTTTATGTTTGAATTGCATTAGTTATTGATGACAATTTGGTTAATTTGGTGAAAATTAGGAATTCATAGGAGATGACAGTCGGTAGGTATTAAAATACACAACCGAATTCTGGGACCATTGATAAAACTTTTCATTTACACATGTGCACACCTTTTTTTATCAAATATGAAATACAACACACGTTTTTTGTATATGACCACATTTGCACTTGTTTAAAGAATGAGAGTTTTCCATTCTTTGATTTGATAAAAATTCGATCGGTTGCGGTGTTTTGTAATTCTTTTACTGTTTACGATTCGAAACGGTATTTTCATTCAGAATGAGAGATTTACCACCAACCTCAGTAGCAAGGGCAGTTACATTGATCGAGGAAGGGCGCACTTACCGCTCAGTCGGTACCATGTTGGGTGTCTCGACGTCGGTTATCCATCGAATCTACCGACGTTACAGGGAAACTGGATTGTACGTGAGGAGGCGAGGACAAGGAAGAAATCGGGCAACCCGCGCTATACATGACCGTTTCATCGTCAATCAAACCATAAGAAATCCTCGTCTTACTGCTGTTCAGGCACGTAATCTTTTACAAGCAGTAGATAACATTAACGTTAGTGTGAGGAGAGTCAGAAGACGATTAAATGAAGTTGGTCTGAGATCATACGCGCAAGCAAGAGCACCAAGACTCGATAGAGCCCATCGGGTAGCAAGATTGGCGTTTGCTAGGGAGCATGTAGCATGGACAATCAATCAGTGGAGACGAGTTTCATTTAGTGATGAGAGCCGATATTGTGTGAATTTCGTGGATGGTAGAGATAGAATATGGAGGCATCGAGGGGAACGGTACAATCAAGCGAACTTCGCAGGCACTGAGCAATACGGTGGAGGGTCAGTTATGATATGGGGTGGCATATGCTTGGGAGTACGAACAGAACTGGAGATTATTGGCAATGGATCACTTAATGCCCATCGGTATATAACAGAAATCTTGGTGCCCCATGTTGTGCCTTTTGCTCCTTACATAGGGGAAAATTTCCTCTTTATGCACGATAATGCGCGCCCTCATACTGCGCGCATAGTGATAGAATATCTCAATGAATTTGGGATCACACGAATGGACTGGCCGTCGCGGTCACCGGATTTAAACCCGATCGAACACGTTTGGGACATTCTTGGAAGAAGGGTTCGACAACGGAATCCAGGCAACGTTGAAGAGCTGACATTGGCTTTGGTGGAAGAGTGGGACAACATACCTCAACAGATGATAGACAACTTCATTGGGAGTATGCGAAATCGTATGCGCGCTGTAATAAGAGCTCGGGGGTGGGGGTGGGGTCATACTCGCTACTGAAATCAAAGGTTTTTTGTGGGTCATCATGAACATTTTCTCAATATGTTCATTTCATTTCACGAGTGCATCGCTAGGATACACACCTGTTCTCAATTTTGGACAGGAATGATAATTATTATAGAGTGTCTCACAAAAAATTCAAAAATAAATGTGCAAAATCAACGATTTTTCCAGTGTACTTCGAGTTCTCCCGGAGCGTGAAATTAGCCAGTGAATTTCGAAAATTTTCATTTCGTTAGATTTCCGCTTCTCTAATTTTGATTTTATTTAATGGCTAACCTCCGATGTTATGCACACACGCAAGATTAAAAATAAATTCTTGAAATTTGTGACTTTTCGCTTCAAATTGGATATCTCTTGTAAAAATAGAGATAAATGCATAAAACAAGAAGGGCGTTACTGTAGGAAGATGTGTCTTGACAGACCATGATATTGTACGTTTCAACTCGGACCACGAAATTCCACAGGATGTTACGAATTTTTGACAAAAAAAACACTTTTAGTTTTTCCCCCGTATAAAATTTCTCTCAATTTTTTTTTGTTTTCTCTTATAATTTCTACAAAGCAGAAGAGTTGGTCTATAACTTGCCGAAAAAATCATCTAAATCGGTTGAGAATTAGGAAATATATCGGACTTCGAATATAATTTTCGAGTGTTCCGCTAATTTTTCCTCCGAGTGTATTTGATAATTCAGCCTCATACGTATGATAATTCAACTGAGGAATCCTTGCTTTCAAAGACGGAAAATGTTTCAGATCTTTTCTTATCAGTTGATCTATCAGAAGCTGCAATTTACTTTTGAATGCGTTTACTGCGCTAATCATCTCAATATTAGTTTTTCCTTCATTTCGAAGATCCAAATTAATAGTGTTTAAGTGCATTGTGATGCCAGTAAAAAATACCAAATCAGTCAGCCATTTTTCGTTTTTCAACATTTGAATGTCATCACTTCTTTCGTCTAGAACATCTGTTATTTCGGGCAATAATTCTTGAAACATTTCTAGGAATTTTCCGCGACTCAACCACCTGACGTCCGTGTGAAAACTTAATCAGTGTGTTCAGCTGACTCCCTATCTTCCAACTGGAACTTAAAGAGCCGCCGTTGCAAGCTACGTGCACTGATGGAATTCACAGGAAAATGTGGTATCCTGACCAAATTAAAAAGGCAACTGAATCTGTGAGGACAAATACGATGGGGTATAAAATGGCTGTGAAAATATATTGTGCATCAAGATCTACACTGAAAAGGTTTATGAAGGATTCTCGAGAATTGTTAGAGTTGCTTGTGTATAAACTTCTCTGAAGAAAACCTATACTACCACTCGAGCTGGAAGAAAGTTAGTGAAATATATTTTGTTTATGGAGTCAAAATATTATGGACTGACAAGGATGGATGTAAGACGAATGGCTCATCAGTTAGCTTTAAGAAACAACATCGAAAATAATTTATGAAATGAAGTAGCTGGGCGTGCTTGGTTGGATCACTTTTTGAAGCGTCATAAGATCTCTTTATCATTACTCAGACCAGATATATTGGACTCTGAAATGAAAACTAAGAATTATCCCCCTGACAGGATTTTTAAGGTAGACGTGACTGGGTTGACAATTGTTGTTTTGTTGGGAATTAGTCAAAACTAATTCTGTTTCTGTTAATATATGTTTATTATATAAAATTATATTTACAAACGTGCACAAGTTTTGGGTTACAGCAAGCAAATGGGTATATTAACTGTTCGGAAGATGAAATTGCAATGAATGATACATAAGATCTTGAAAGAGAGTAAATGTCGGTATATACCAATCATCACCCAGATGGCCGGAACAAGTGGCAATAAAAATATACCCACTCTGGGTGTATTACTCATAGTAATATTCGGTTTATAAAATTTCACAGAGCTGGGTTAAATTGTGGAATTAAACAATTGTCCAATCTGAAATACCACAGGTTGTAGGTAATAAAAGGAAAAACAGATTGGAGTCTTGACTGCTGCAGATCGCGGGTCACTATGTACTATTGTTTGCTGCATGAGTATTTCTGGTATGTTCGTGCCACCAATGATGATATTTCCTAGAAAAAACTTTACTGATATTTTTATGAAAGGTGCGTCACCTGGGTTGATCTGGTTGGATCCAATCGAATTTGTTCAGTGACTGGTTGAGACATTTTATTGAAAAAAACCCAGCGAGGCGTCTTCCGTATTGCTTATTAAACGGTTTTATTTAGCTCACCCCGTTTGTTTTATTTATTCTTGGGTCAAATTTAGTAATTCAAATTTCACCCTCTTCCTGTCAACCGATTAATCTGAAATTTTGTATACACTTTGGATTTTGGTGACAATACAATTATATTTATTCATTATCATTATAAATACAAGATGGCCGCCGCTACAAAATGGCGGATAATTTATGTTTTATTAATCCCATCAATATGGGTATCAAATGAAAGGGCTCAACAAGCAGAATACAATATACTATAAAAAATTGAAATCCAAGATGGCGGCCGCTACAAAATGGCGGATAACATAGCTTTTATCAATCCCATCAATATGGGTATCAAATGAAAGGGCTCAACAATCAGAATACAATATGCTATAAAAATTGAAATCCAAGATGGCGGCCGCTACAAAATGGCGGATAACGTAGGTTTTATCAATCCTATCAATATGGGTATCAAATGAAAGTGCTCAACCAGTAGAATACAATGTATCCAGCCTGAATTCACCACCCAAGTCAAGATTTTGTATCGTGTTGAGGACTGTGTGGCGTTAGGGTGGCTAAAAATGATACGTCGTTAGCGGTACACCACCCAAGTTAAGGTGAAAGGTTAAAACGCGTCGAGAACTGTATGGCATTAGGGTGGATAAAAATGATATGTCGTTAGGTGCGAAACTGTTTGAAGAAGGTCAAGCCTACGTGGCTCTTAGTAGAGTAAGATCTTTGCAGGGACTACGTATAGAGGAGTTGGATTGCAATAAACTAACGGGCAAGAAACCTTGCAATAATGAAGCACTAAATGAATTAAAAAGAATGCGAAATAAAAACTAAAAACTAGAAAATAAAAATAGGTAAATAAACTTTTTAAGTTAAACGGTTTTATGTTAAACATACATTGCACTGTTTAAGATAAATGTACTAAAAACCAAAAAATAATAAAATAGATACAGTCGTGGGAATTATAAACATATGCATAGACTAGACTAAAATAAAACCGTGGGGCACGTCAATTGTCTACAAATTATCGACTTAATGTGCGATAGAAGAATCGTTTAATTCGTCGTTAGGCAGTTGGCCCGCAGACGGTGAGGAAATTATTTACTATTTTCTTGCTCATGGAAATTCTAATAGTTATACACTCCATGTAAATAAAAGAGATGTTTTAACTAGTTTATCGTTGGACATTCACACTGCTGGCTGGCGAGGAATCGTTTCACTGCTTGTTGTTTGTTTTAATCGACAAAACATATGACAAAAGTACTACTCGCTCACCACTATGAAACCCTAAAACTCGCTTATAATCGAGCTTGCTAGCTTGTTTCCACATTCTAGCCCTACTTATCACACGTCCATCGTTGTCGGTTGCACAACTGCCTAATAATTATAGTGTAACATTACAAAACAAACATTTTAATCAACGATTGTAGACAATTGACGTGCCCCACGGTTTTATTTTAGTCTAGTCTATGCATATGTTTATAATTCCCACGACTGTATCTATTTTATTATTTTTTGGTTTTTAGTACATTTATCTTAAACAGTGCAATGTATGTTTAACATAAAACCGTTTAACTTAAAAAGTTTTTTTACCTATTTTTTTTGATGGACTTTATAGTCAAACTCGCAATTTAGAATTAATAAAACTCGCACGAGAAAAGCACGTCACTATTATCAGTCTTTCACCTCATACTTCTCATAAGCTATAGCCGATAGATAAGACTTTTATGGGCGCACTTAAGAGTCACTACAGTGAGGAGATTAGTAAGTTTCTTCTACATTCTGAAAGAACGCTGAAGCCTTACTATATTGCACAGCTTCTTGGTCGGGCATTAACCCATTCAATCCGCAAGTTTTTACGGAAGTTTATTTTCTGATAGAAACATCAGATAATGAACTACTATCTTTTCCCCAACAAAACACAACTAATCACCAAACAAGTCCTGTTGTTGATCAAGATGCGTTAGGTGTGTATGCTGCAGCACAAGCGTCGCAAGCTCGTTTGGTTCTGCCAGAGGACATTCAGGCCATCTCCGGAGATGAGATTCGAACTTCTAATCGTGGAAGAAAAACTATCACAACAAAAGCAATCACATCCTCCCCATACAAGAATGAATTAAGTGAATCTTTGCGCCCAGTAGAAACTCGTGGCCGAAGTCGTGGACGTGGGTGTGGTACCGGATGTAGTAAAGCTGGAACAAGCAGCATCATCAGAGCTCGTCAGCGCCAGAGAAACATTCAGTCATCATCCAGCAGTACCACTGAAGGTGATGTAGTCGTAGAAACAGATTTCGAGAATGAAGACAGTCAATATACAGATAGGACCCCGGAAAGCGCAGATACGTTTGTCAAACTAGTTATTCTAACGACAGACGTTGGAAAGAGTGGATACAGTACCAATTTATGAGCTCATACAGCCTGTGCAGGTCCTGAAGGCGAATATTATATCTGCGATTTTTGTCGTTAGGTTCTGATAACGCTCATACATTTAATATGGCCACCAGAGTGCCATATAACCCTCACCTGATCTCAAATTGCCAAATTTGATTATTTTTATAATACATATGTTTTTTATTTGTCTGTTTTAATTTCGTTTATTTTATTGAAAGACATGTATATGTAAGTTAATAAAGATGGCTTTAACATGTTTCCTATACTTCTAAGTATTGTATTTTTTACCTGAGGACTAAAAACAAAGTAAGTGGCCACATTACTACCTTCTACTCCATCTGTTTTATCATAATTCCTTTATTACCTCTTGTTTGCACCCTTATTAATTTTGTATCTACTTGTTTATGTATTTATGTATTGTCAACTTTAGTTCAGTACTTGTCAGCCAAAGATGGTGGATATACCAAAATTGAATTTCAATACTATTTTAGTATAATACATAAAAATACAAGTGAACGATGATTTCTACTAAAATATATCATTAAATGCTCGACGAGTTTCGATACACAGTATCTATTAAGAGCGAATGAATACTACAAATATATCTTACTAACAAATTTTTATATATACTAAAGAGGCAATCCACTCAGAGCTATCCGTACTTGAACTAATGTTTAGAAAATAAATTTAATAAGGGTGAGTTATTTATGTCAACCCAATCATTAAGAATTTCCGGTGAATACCTAAATCTGTTAATTTCAAGTGCTTCCAGAAGGTTGAGTTTTATACCTCTTTTCTCAGAATGTAGGATTTCAAATTCTGAATTCAAAGAGTGACTATTTTTCCTAAGATGATTTGAATAATTTTAATCGGTTTTTCCAATGATAAAACTGCGTTTATGCTCAGGATTCTAAAATTAAAATTTCTTCCTGTTCTACCTATATAAAACGATTGCAATCTGCACAATCCAATCTATAAACACCTGATTTATTTTCTTTATTAATTGGAGATTTATAATTCCTGATAAATGAGGCTTAATTTGTTGATGAACGCTATAGTTAAATTTGAATTTTTAAGAAGAATTTCACATTATTGCTAATATTGCCTATTGAATTTCTTGTCTTGGTGTTCACCGATTGCATATTTATGTTGTAAAGCTAATTTTTGTTTTTCTTATGTAAAATGCTGCTAACTAAATTTGCATCATAAACATTATTTATTGCGATCTGTTTTATCAAATTCAATTCTTTGAAATAATTGTCATTAGACATCGTTATGTTCAAGAGTCCATGTATATAGCTGTCAAATGCTGCACTTTAATGTTGGTTGGTAAGGATGTGCCGATGTACAATGAATTGTGGTATCTGTATGAAAAGGCTTATGATAAATTGAAAACTGGTGTTTATTATTTAATCTTGTTATTGTTAGGTCTAGGAAATTGATCGAATTGTTCTGTTCTATTTCAGAAGTGAATTTTATTTTTGGGTGTCGATGAAATTTTCGAATACAGTGAACTGTCTGTTTGTTCCTGTGAAACACACAATAATGTCATCGACATATCGATACCAATATAAGAAATGTTTACTAAGCGGGTGTTTATGAATAGTTTTTTCTATGTTATCCATGAAGATTTCTGCTTATAAAGGGCTTAAGGGGTTTCCCATTATAAGTCCCTCATCACTTTCATGAAAACAATCGTGAGATTATTTTTCAGCATAATACATAAGAAAAAACAAAAATTAGCTTTACAACATATATATCTAATCGGTGAACACCAACACAAGAAATTCAATAGTTTAACATATATAGGTAATATTAGCAATAATGTGAAATCCTTCTCAAAAAATCAAATTTAAATATAGCATTCAAAACATCAACAAAGTTAGGTTCATTTATAAGGAATTATCAATCTCCAATCAACAAAGAAAATAAATCAGGTGTTTATAGGTTGGATTGTGCAGATTGCAATTGTTTTTATATAGCTAGAACAGGAAGAAATTTTAATGTTAGGATCTCTGAACATAAACGCAGTTTCATCAATAGAAAAATCCGTTTCAAATTATTCAAATCATCTTAGGGAAAATGGTCACTCTTTCAATTCAGAATTTAAAATCCTACATTCTGAGAATAGAGGTATAAAACTCAACCTTCTGGAAGTACTTGAAATTAACAGATTTAGGAATTTCTTAATGATCAGGTAGACATAAAGAACTCCTCCTTGTTAAATTTATTTCCTAAACATCAGTTCAAGTACGGATAGCTCTGAGTGGATTGCATCTTTAATATGTATAAAATTTGTTAGTAAGATATATTTGTAGTATTCATTCGCTTTTGATAGAGATACTGTGTATCGAAACGTGTCGAGCATTTAATAATATATTTAGTAGAAATCATTGTTACTTGTATTTGTAAAATGGATTTTTATCACGTAAAAGCCTCGTCAATTGAATTTGAGAAAATCTGAAAATGGAGTTATAGTGAAACCTCCAAAAACTTCTCCAGCAAGGCCCCGAATGGTTATTGATGAAGACTCTAATAATACTATTCGAAAACTGTGCTTTTATGAAAACAATCGTGAAATTATTTTTAGCATATTACATAAGAAAAAACAAAAATTAGCTCTACAACATATATATCCAATCGGTGAACACCAACACAAGAAATTCAATAGTTCAACATATATAGGTAATATTAGCAATAATGTGAAATCCTTCTCAAAAATCAAATTTAAATATAGCATTCAAAACATCAACAAAGTTAGGTTCATTTATAAGGAATTATCAATCTCCAATCAACAAAGAAAATAAATCAGGTGTTTATAGGTTGGATTGTGCAGATTGCAATTGTTTTATATAGCTAGAACAGGAAGAAATTTTAATGTTAGGATCTCTGAACATAAACGCAGTTTCATCAATAGAAAAATCCGTTTCAAATTATTCAAATCATCTTAGGGAAAATGGTCACTCTTTCAATTCAGAATTTAAAATCCTACATTCTGAGAATAGAGGTATAAAACTCAACCTTCTGGAAGTACTTGAAATTAACAGATTTAGGAATTTCTTAATGATCAGGTAGACATAAAGAACTCCTCCTTGTTAAATTTATTTCCTAAACATCAGTTCAAGTACGGATAGCTCTGAGTGGATTGCATCTTTAATATGTATAAAAATTTGTTAGTAAGATATATTTGTAGTATTCATTCGCTTTTGATAGAGATACTGTGTATCGAAACGTGTCGAGCATTTAATAATATATTTAGTAGAAATCATTGTTACTTGTATTTGTAAAAATGGATTTTTATCACGTAAAAGCCTCGTCAATTGAATTTGAGAAAATCTGAAAATGGAGTTATAGTGAAACCTCCAAAAACTTCTCCAGCAAGGCCCCGAATGGTTATTGATGAAGACTCTAATAATACTATTCGAAAACTGTGCTTTTATGAAAACAATCGTGAAATTATTTTTTAGCATATTACATAAGAAAAAACAAAAATTAGCTCTACAACATATATATCCAATCGGTGAACACCAACACAAGAAATTCAATAGTTCAACATATATAGGTAATATTAGCAATAATGTGAAATCCTTCTCAAAAATTCAAATTTAAATATAGCATTCAAAACATCAACAAAGTTAGGTTCATTTATAAGGAATTATCAATCTCCAATCAACAAAGAAAATAAATCAGGTGTTTATAGATTGGATTGTGCAGATTGCAATTATTTTTATATAGGTAAAACAGAAAGAAATTTTAATGTTAGAATCTCTGAAGATGAATGCAGTTTCATCAATGGAAAAACCGATTCAAATTATTCAAATTATCTGAGGGAAAATGGTCACTCTTTCAATTCAGATTTTAAAATCCTACATTCTGAGAATAGAGGTATAAAACTCAACCTTCTGAAAGCACTTGAAATTGACAGATTTAGGTATTCACCGGAAATTCTCGATGATCAGGTAGACATAAATAACATAAATAATTAAATTTATATCCTAAACATTAGTTCAAGTACGGATAGCTCTGAGTGGATTGCCTCTTTAGTATATATAAAAATTAGTTAGTAAGATATATTTGTAGTATTCATTCGCTCTTGATAAAGATACTGTGTATCGAAACGCGTCGAGCATTTATTGATATATTTTAGTAGAAATCATCGTTAACTTGTATTTGTGAAAATGGATTTCTATCACGTAAAAGCCTCGTCAATTGAATTATAATACATAGTTCATCATCAATAAAACATATTAATTTGTTTTATTAATTCATTCGAACAAGTGGAACATTGAAATATAAACAATTTTGGAGTAAACTACCACGGAAACTTATGTGCGCGAGTCCTAATCGCACTCGGAGAATTTGGCCAGGAAAACTGGAGTCGTTGTGTTAAACATACGTTGTGTGAGCATGTCATAAAGTTGAATGATATCCCTGAATCACATTGATATTCTCAAGAAATGTTATTCAATTCACGAATGAACTTCAACTCAATTTCCTGTATTAGACGTCAAGTGTATGTGCTGCATTCAGGTTAGGTTATGTATTCATCTGCTCTCCTGATGTGTCTCCCTAACGTTCAAACATTTCAATTCTCTACGGAACTTCGCAACGTCGAAGCATTTCAATTTTCCATAGTGTCAATATATTGGCTTCCTCAAATATTAGATGCCTTTTTCTGCACACTTTTCCAATACTTTTTAGGAAGACGCTTGGCGTTGCGATCTAGACAAAATCAACAGTACACGGTCACGGAGTGATGAATGAATTGATTGGAAAGAGGGACTTATATTTTCCTTCGCTGCTTTATTTTTATTGAATGATAGTGATTTATTTTGTGAACCACGACAGTTCAGTTTGCACTTCTACTCTTAGTTTGAACTTTCTGCCATAGATTATTGTTTCCTGTGCCGGTTTATCCAGCTGAAAGTTAGAGAGATTGTTTATTTTCAGTAAATGATGAGTTTTATCATTAGTTCAGACAAGTATTGTAGATTAGATAATTTTCTTCATAAATGCATCAATACTCTTTTTCCTAAGAGTCATTGTTTCTGAGATACATTTGTCAAAAAGTATTGGTCAATGGAACAAAAATATTAAATTTCATTGAGGAGGTTGTTTGTTGATGAAAATCGATATACATACCTTCAATGAAATAAAACTAAAATATTTAGATTCTCACTATATTAACAAAACTATGACCTGTTTCACCACACTGTGGCTGCATCAGATAGATACAAACTAATGAACAGAGTTATTCTTTATATATTAGTCTTATTTCCTACTAAATATTACAATAGGTACAAGAGGTATGTTGGAAAACCCATCGGAGTTGCTTACTTTATGAATTGAAAAGATTGAGTAAAGGAGAAGGATAAGACAATATATAAGAATAACTCTGTTCATTAGTTTGTATCTATCTGATGAAGCCACAGTGTGGTGAAACCGGTCATAGTTTTGTTAATATAGTGAAAATCTGAAAACCTTAGTTTTGAATAATTCTTCTTGTCACATATGTAGACTCCTCATGAAGTTTATCGCTGAAGATATTTGTCCCATCATATATATATATATATATATATATATATATATATATATATATATATATATATATATATATATATATATATATATATTTTATTTTAGAAATTTATAAAATTGATAAGACACTTCGTCTTTTTTTCGAACTTTTAATGAAAAATTGGAGAACCAACCTTCATTTGAATATTTCAAAACAATCGTTAAAATCCGAAGTAATTCCAATCAAAAGAGGCATTCTTCAAGGTGATTCTTTAAGTGCTATTTGGTTTTGTCTTTGCCTTAATCCATTATCTCATGAATTAAATGCTACAAGTTTCGACTTTAAAATAAAGAGTCTATCAACTGAATTCAAATTAAGTCACTTAATTCATTTAGATGATATTAAATTATATGCCGGAACCAGATCTCACTTAAAAGTCTACTTGAGATTACTTTCAACTATTCCAATGATATTCATATGAAATTTGGGCTTCCAAAATGTAAAAATCTTTCTATTGAAAAGGAAAGATCACCTCTGATTATATAAAGATTTCCAATATCGAAATCGAGCCAATGCATCAAGGAGATACATATAAATATCTTGGATTTTTTCAAGACAAGACAATTAACCATAGCAGCACTAAAGAAAATATTAGAAGTTCATATTACAAAAGACTTAGAATTATCATCAAGAGTCATTTAACTAGTAAAAACCTTTTCAGAGCTATCAACTCCTATGCAGTTCCTATTATTACATCTTCTTTCGAAATTATTAAATGGTCTAAAACTGATCTAAATGAATTACAATGTCAAACGAGGAAAATGCTTTGTAAATATCATAAGCACCACCCAAAGTCAGCTGTTCAGAGAGTTACACTACCTAGACATCTTGGAGGTCGTGGATTAACTGATTTGAATAATCTTCATAGTAAACAGATTTTTCATCTACGTTCCTATTTTCATGATAAACAGAGAACGTCTAAATTACATGATATTGTTGTTGCTTCAGATTATAATCTTACGCCTCTGAACTTGACAATGCAAAAGGTAGATTTTGATATATTTGATGACAATTCTAAAAGAGAAAGTTGGATGCAGAAGGAATTACACGGAAAGCACCCTAAAGAATTGAAAAATGATTATATTGATGAAATCGCATCGAATAAATGGTTAGTATCTGGAGAATTGTTTGCTGAAACAGAAGGCTTGGCAATTGCGATCCAGGATCAGGTTGTTTTCACGAGGAATTATAGAAAACACATCATCAAACAAAATATAGATGATTCTTGCCGTAGATGTTTATGTTCTTCAGAAACAGTTTTTCATATATTATCTTGCTATTATCTTGCTCAGTCCTTGCTTAACAGATTATTTAGAAAGACATAATGCCGTCGCTAATATTATTCATTTTAATCTAGGAATTAAACATGACCTAATTCCCCAAAGAAGAAAATTTCACAAATATGAACCTGAGATTATTTGTGAAAATGACAAATATAAACTTTATTTTGATAAAACAATTCTTTGCAACAGAGCTGTAAAACACAATAGACCAGATATCATTCTCAATGATAAACAGAATCAAATAAATTATATAATTGATATTGCTATACCCGACACACATAATGTACAAAATAAATACAATGAAAAATTTTCTAAATATATGATGCTTGGCGACGAGATTAAAAAATGTGGAAAATAAATCTAACCGAAATAGAAAGCAATAATTCGATAAATTTCTTAGACGTAACAATTTCGAATGAAAATGGTAAACATGTTTTCGCAATTTACCATAAGTCGTCACATACAGATATTATAATACATAACTCGTCGTGTCATCCATATCAACATAAAATGTCAGCATTCAATAGATTTATTCATAGATTGATCAACATCCCGTTATCACCAGAAAATTTCAACAAAGAACTAAATTTGATTAAACAAATAGCCAAAAATAATGGTTACAATCCCAAACTAATAAATAATATTCCAAATAAAAACAAAGTAGAATCGCATTGGATGAAGTTTACCCTGTCGATAAATTGAAACAAAAATTCAACACCTTAACCTACGTTGGCATTACAAGTGAGAAACTGAAATCATTCTTAAGTATCAATAATTTCAACATAGCTTTCCAAACTTATAATAATTTAGTCAAATATATAAGAAATACTAAAACCAAGCCAGGTAAAAACAATAAATCAGGTGTTTATAGATTGAATTGCAATGACTGTGATAATTTCTACATTGGTAGAACACATGGAAATTTTAATATTAGAATATCGGAACATAAACGCAGGTTTTCAAAAATATAAAAAATCAGATTCAAACTACGCGAATCATCTCTTAGAAAATAATCATTCTTTCGACCCACAGTTTGAAATTTTGCATACAGATAATAAATATTGGAAGGTGGATCTTTGGGAAACTTTAGAAATCAATAAATACAAACACTCATGTAGACTCATCAATGAACAAGTCGATTTAAGCCCTTCACCTCTATTGAATCTCTTCAGGGAGCAATCTATTCCTTAATTTTATTGGATATACCTGTCATAAATAACCACTTAAGAAGAAGCAACCCAATAAGCTTTTAATTACTCAAGAACATTTATAGTTATATTCTCATTTATATTTTTTCTGTATATTCATTCATTCGTCTGAAGAAGCTACGGTGTAGTGAAACGCGTTATGAATCGCAATTATTAAGTAAAATTCCTTAAAACGTAGTACTTGTTTTTATTATTGATAATGGAATTTTACCAAGTAAAAGCCTCCCAAATTCAAACTTTAAATCTATTTAGAAGATTAGTTTTTTTTGCTCCCCCATAGTGTTTTTTTCCATGGTGTATGTTGATAAGGCAAGGGCTACACCAATAAAGGGCTTCATTCCCAAAAGGTGTATGAGATATTTCCTGTTGAAAAACAGAGGAGCATTAGTTGAGTTCTTAGATTCAAGTGAGTTTAGACATATAAGAGTTGAGTACGTTTTGATGAAGTATTTTTCTGCTGTTTTTTCCATTGTTACAGATTTTTCCTATCCTATTCCCCCTTTCTTTTCACCCATGTCTTCATAAAGAAGTCCTGGGAATCATGGAGTGCAAGATGACAATGAGAGAATGAAGCTGCTAAGCAGAAAAATTATACATAAACAGACAAGCTATTGCTAGTTCAATAGCGACAGGGAAACGAGTTTTTTCCACAGGATTTTTCACTCGTTTAGTGAATCATACTCAAGAGAGTATGGTTCCCCTGTTACATTTCCTGAGCTCACACTTTAGGGGCAATCGTAGGAGGCATGATGCGAGTTTAGATGCCTGATAAAGGAACGGACATGGTCTGGTATTCTATTTATTCGCTTGTTTTTTACGATTGTGTTTTTTCCGACACACACCAAAATTATAGCTATAAGCATAAATACAATTATTCAAATTTTTGTAAATCCTCTCTTTTCAAAAGAATATATATATATATATGAAAAATGATTATATTGATGAAATCGCATCGAATAAATGGTTAGTATCTGGAGAATTGTTTGCTGAAACAGAAGGCTTGGCGATCCAGGATCAGGTTGTTTTCAGGAGGAATTATAGAAAACACATCATCAAACAAAATATAGATGATTCTTGCCGTAGATGTTTCTGTTCTTCAGAAACAGTTTTTCATATATTATCATCTTGCTCAGTCCTTGCTTCAACAGATTATTTAGAAAGACATAATTCACATTTGGAGAATTATAATATTCTTTCCGAACAACAAAAAGGATGTAGAAAAAAACACCTTGGTACTAAAGAGCAACTTGTAATTGATTCTGTTGCTTTGAATCAAGCTCAAACTAAGAAGAGAAATATTCATACAGCCTTCATTGATTACCAAAAGGCTTTTGATAGTTCTCCCCATTCATGGCTTCGAGAAATTTTGGAAATTTATAAAATTGATAAGACACTTCGTCTTTTTCTTGAATTTGTAATGAAAAATTGGAGAACCAATCTTCATTTAAATATTTCAAAACAATCATTTAAATGTTCTTCTTGTTGAATGTTGTTTTTAATTTATTTTAATTCAGATTCAGATATAAAGTTTCTATTTTCAATATACCGTCTTTGATTCGCAATGCTTTGTTCTGAAACACAGCAATTGGGAAATTTTTCTTTGAACATATTATATAGTTTAGACATGTACCCTTTTCTATTTGTTCCATTATTTGTTATTCTGTAATAACAAAACTTAATGAATTTATTCATTTCATAAGTCCATTTCATGCGTTTTATTTTTTATTAGATTTGTGAAGATCTGAATTAGGTGATGAAGATATGATAAGATTAGAGGAACAAGGTGATTCTACATGATTATGATAACAGTTATCAAATCTTTTGTTAGACAGAACAAGTAAAAATGTCAGATCCCTTAGATTTACTTCGTGTATATGAATGTATAGTTTTTGAAATATTATTCCTACCTTCATTTAAGTTGTTTACCTTATCATCATATTCAAAATCAACGGGCCCAGAAATAATCTTCTTTGCAACGTTACCTGAATCAGATGATATGAAAGTGTGAGAATCAGATGGTCCTGCATCTAAACGATCTTGAGTGCAGATTTTGAAGTTCTTCTCCAAGAAATATCTATTATATGAATCGCAAGGATGTTTAGGAGGATTATATTCATCATCAGAGTCATATTCATATGAAGAATTCATTTTTTGGAATTCGAAAATTTGACAGTTGTCAATAATATATTTCATAAAACGTTTTCCTGAAAACTGAATTAATAAAGGTAGGAAATTTTATGTTTACTTACTGTTAATAACTTGAAAAATACTTATCTGAAAAATAATACTAATTTAAATATCTAAAACTTTTCAAAATTCAAAATTTTAGCAGTGACGTTCATTTATGGAATAATTGTCACGTCGTGACAATAATACATATATATATATATATATATATATATATATATATATATATATATATATATAGTATGAAAAATAGAACTAATTTAAATATCTAAAACTTTTCAAAATTCAAAATTTTAGCAGTGACGTTCATTTATGGAATAATTGTCACGTCGTGACAATAATATATATATATATATATATATATATATATATATATATATATATATATATATATATATATATATATATATATATATATATATATATATATATATATATATATATATATATATATATATATATATATATATATATTATATAGTAGATCTTCCATTTCTAAATCCAAGTTGGCAATTAAATATTATTTTGTACCGTCCATTTTACATTTGCCTCTATCGCCCTTCAATTCCCTCATTCCATTGCTTCGTGACCTAATCTTCAAGTCCGTTGTCTTTTCACTCTCCATAATTTCCCTAGTAGAATTGATTCATTTTGACATAAACTTAAGCAGGCGGTTGATGATTTAATCTTATAATGTTGTGAAACTTAAGAAATTGAAGAGGTTTTGAAAAAATATCTCCAGTAAATGACGGAAATGTCCATTTATTAACCAAATATAATGTTTCAAATGTTGATTGTTAGCTTATACATAAATAATTCAAGTCCTAGGCTAGACTTCGAAAACAAGGCCTACGACGTCTGGAAGAAGTTATAACACATTTAACAACCAGAAGGGGATAATTGTTATTATGTTGAAAGATTCCTAAGGACAAACAAGTCGCCTTGGTTTTACCCCCTGCAGAAACTTTTTTATGTGAATGTTAATTAAAAAAAACCTTGTGAATATATCTCATTTAAATATAGTTGTAATTCAAATTGAAATTGTTCGAATTTTGGCTGAGGAATCAGAGATAGGTGTTCCGAAATATTTCAGGGTATTCGTGACTCTATCTTTAATTATAAAAATTTATGTTATAATGTTCTGTGAAGAATGATACCATTCTATTATATATTAACTCTTTAAGTATTCTTGATATAGCAGACAGCAATGATATCGGCCGATAATTTTCCATTGATGTGTTTTGACTCTTTTTCTAAACCATTACTATTTGTGCTATTTTGAGTACATCAGAAAATTCTGCACTATTCAATGAGAGATTGATCAGAGAAGCCAAAGGTACCGTTGTAAAATGTGATATCTTCTTGAATACCTTTAAAGTCAGTATTTGTCATTGGGACATACTGTATAAGAGTACAACTCGTTAATTTATAGTGAACTTTAAACGACGATGCTGCTTGCATACCAACTCCACATAATGAAGACGAATTTGGCTTTGAAAATGTATGAAAAAGCGAATCTTCTTCCTCAGTGCCAAACACAGCCACACTGGAAGCAAATGAATTCCTTGTAAATGAATGCGTGCTCTGCAGACAAGTCGATGAATTTTTATTGGTATCGCACTTACACACGCTTTGCGGTGGTTGTTCTTTGAAAAATGTCTTGTATAGAAGCCGTACGGCGCTAGAGGTAGTTTCATTGTATATGAAAGAGTACTTTGCCAATTTATTCTGCTATTATATGTCAAGTTACAGAACAAATTCCAAACGTGGTGATTCGACAAGATGCTTTTATAGTAAGACGTTTTTTAAATGGTCTGCGGAAGACTTATAAAGTGCATCAATGTCAACACGTGTTCGAACAGTATTTCTTGAGAATTTGTTCGAATACTCGTATCTGGAAATCGGCATCCTTTTGCCGATTGATCATTGAATTCGAATTCAAAAATGTGTTTTATTGAGTGTATAAATCGGAAGTAAATGAATAAACAACATAAATAATCGCGAATGATTTCGATAACAAAAACTCATAATGATGAAAACAAAAATTGAACAAACAGAACAAATCAAAGAAGATGTTGAAAATGTCCTCCACCTGAGAGAATACATGCTTCTGTTCGTCTCCGCATATTAATTACGAAAAACGTCAGTTATGCACCGAAAAAATATACGGAGGCAAAGGGGTAGCCTGTTCGGGCGTTGTTGATTAATTTTTCGAAAATGGTGGCAGATACGGAAAAATACAAGGAACAGAAAAGTTTTCACCTTGAATAATCTGTTTGATTCTGTTTTCAGAATATACCAGTAGCGCACTACAAAAAAGTTGAGGGGGCAAAAAGAGGAAAATGCACGTGAAAAAATAACACCCTGTATACTGTCAGGAATTTCTGCCTCATTTTGTTATAAACTTACAATAAGGAGATATCTGATGTAAATTTTAGCTCAATTCCTGAAAAAATGCATCAGTTATTAAGATAATATCTCCATGGCTTCGATATGGGAAAACTATTGGATTATATTCAATAATTAATATCTCAGAAACGGTGATAGTTACGATCAAAATGCAAGAGTCAAAAAAAATTTTAAATTGAATGATCTATTCGATTTTATTTTTTGTTAGTGCCAGTGGCGTACCAAAAAAAAAGTTCCGAGGGTATAAATGGAACATGGCCCATGAAAAAGTATCACCCTGTATACTGTTCCAAAATTTGGCCTCACCTGGTGATTCAGATTGTGTTTAATAGCTTATGTGGAAAATTTGAGCCCGAAATCTTGAGAAGTCTAGGTTTTATCGAGAGAAGATCGAAAAATTTTCTCAACTTTAACACCCTGTATCTCGGCAACGAAGCATTTTTTGACCATTGGTTCTTCGAACTTTCTTGCTCAAATCATTCAGGGATTCGCATCCTTCATTTATGACATCTTATTCGGAAACATCCTGTATTGTCAATTATTCCATAGAAACTGATAAGTTCCAATCTTTGTGGAAGATTTCTTATGTAGTACCTATGGCGAAAAATGGACAGCCCGAGTATATTCATGATCTCAGTCCTCTCAGCATCTTGCCAACTCTATCAAAGGTTTTAGAGAAGATCCTTGCATCCCAGATACGAGATTACATCAGTGAGCTGTACATTCTTCCCAAGCATCAATCAGGTTTTAGGGATTCGTGCACGACTGCCATGCACCGGGTTATAGATGACATCATTAAATCACAAGATGATTCCTCACTTACTGTCCCGATACTGTTAGACTTTTCATCCTCACTTACCGTCCTGATACTGTTAGACCTTTCAATGGCTTTTTATACTATAAGTCATGAACTTTTATTAACAGTATTGCATTTCACACAATATGTAAGATATAAAAATGAGTTATCTCTAGCCTTGAGCATTGCTTGTGGTGTACCTCAAGGTTCCATTTTGGGTCCGCTGCTGTTCTATACACTTCACAATTGGAAATATATTCGAAAAACTGCTCTTCTCATTTCTATGCAGATGATACTCAGTTGTATTACTCAAAAGAATCTACTCGGGAAGCAGAGGAAAAAATAAATAACGATTTGGAAGCAATATCAAAGGCAGCAGAGCAGCTTACTTCAAAGCTAAATCCATTGAAGTCACAAGTAATAGTCTTTGAAAGTGGACAATCTGCATCTGAGAATTTGAACGATAAACAAGTAAGGGTGGGTGGTATTGAGGAGCCAAGGGAAAATAAAGTGAAGAGTCTTGGGTTGCTTGTGTTAGTAAGAAAATCGAATTTTGGGAACAATTAACAATAGGTACAGAAGAAGCAGAGGGCAGTATTTATATTACAGGTGACTGTACGGAAGAGTAGGACAGCGAAATAATTATAGTATTTACAGGACAGTTTTAGGCAAACATGGAGAACAGACAAGAGATAGCAATTGAACGAAACTACTAGACTTTGTGGTAATGAATAACTTGATAATTAGTAACGGTTTCTTCGAACACAAGAATATACATGAATATACGAGACAAGTAGAAAGTAGAAACAAGAAATCTATAATAGGCTACAAATTGGTAGAGCAATCTGAAAAAAAAGGCGTTAGAGAGAGAAAGGAGCTGAACTAGGGAGCGACCATTTTTTACTACTAGCTTTTATCAAAGAGAAACTGAAAGACGACGGTAAAGAGATATCAGTTTAAAAAAAGCTCGAATATGAATCGATAAAGGCTTACAAACACGCCTATTCAGAAAACAGACAATATGAGCACAGAAGACTTATGGAAGTATTTCAAAATTTCTCTTCTCGATTCTGCTAAAAAAGTATGTGGAAGCAGCAGAAAGAGAAATAATGCAAAACAAACGGCATGGTGGATATATGCAGCAATTAGAGAGGAATTGAGAATTAAGAAGAGAACATGAGCAAATTATATCAACTATAAAACGATAGAGAAATATGAGTACAAACGAGCAAGAAAACGAGTGAAATATCTAGTCTTGGCATCTAAAAGGAGGAAATGGGTAAAATTCGGGGAAAAAATAGAAACCGGGAGAAAAGCAAACCAAAAGCTTTTCAGTGAAAATCATCAAGAACGCCCTTCAAATTAATAAAGTCAATCCGATAATTCAATCAGAAATCTAACACCTTTTAGAAATTTGTTTAGAACAAAATTATTTTAACTTCAATGGAGTATTATATAACAGTAAAAAAGGTTTAATCATGGGTAATCCTCTGAGCCCTCTGCTCGCTTAAAATTTCTTGGATAATATTGAAAAAACTATCCAAGAACATCCGTTATTCAAACACTTTATTTATTGGTTTAGATATGTCGACGATATCATTTGTTGTTTCACTGGCACAAACAGACAACTAGAGTCTTTCAAAACATTCATTAACAAAATTCACGATAATATTAAATTCACGTTAGAGATAGAAACAGAAAACTCCATTAACTTTCTGGATTTAACTATTACTAAAATTAACGGCAAACATGATTTTTCTATTTTTCATAAGCCATCGCATACAGATATTACTATTCACAGCTCATCTACACATCCTTATCCACATAAATTAGCAGCTTACAATAGTATGGTACATAGACTCATTAATATCCCAATGTCACAAAATAATTTCATAAAAGAGCTAAATATAATTAAACAAATAGCAGTCAATAAGGGTTACAGTCCAACTATGATTGAGAACATGATTTCATGCAAAAAATTTCAAAAAGCAATTCAGGAAGTATTTCCAAGTATAAAAAGTTCAGACACAAAATACAACAGCTTAATTTTTATTGGTAATCCTAGTCTAAAATTAAAATCATTTCTCTCGCATTATAATTTCAATATAGCATTCCGAACTGATAATTCTTCAGGCCGACACATCAAAAACTGCAAATCTAAAATTGATAAAGGTAATAAATCCGGTATTTTTAAACTGTCTTGCGAGGATTGTAATAAAATTTATATTGGTAGAACTTTCAGAAATTTCAAAGTTAGATTATCCGAGCACAAACGTAGTTTTAATTATCATAAATCAGATTCCCATTATTCTAATCACTTACACGAAGAAAACCATAACCTTAATGATAATTTCAAAATTTTACACAATGAAAATAACAGACAAAAACTCAATCTATTGGAAATTTTAGAGATCAACAAAGAATATTACTTTAAAGCTAAATCCATTGAAGTCACAAGTAATAGTCTTTGAAAGTGTACAATCTGTATCTGAGAATTTGAACGATATACAAGTAAGGGTGGGTTGTATTGAGAAGTCAAGGAAAAATAAAGTGGAGAGTCTTGGGTTGCTTGTGTTAGTAAGAAAATCGAATTTTTGGAACAATTAACAATAGGTACAGAAGAAGCAGAGGGCAGTATTTATATTACAGGTGACTTCAACGGAAGAGTAGGACAGCGAAATAATTATAGTATTTACAGGACAGTTTTAGGCAAACATGGAGAACAGACAAGAGATAGCAATAGAACGAAACTACTAGACTTTGTGGTAATGAATAACTTGATAATTAGTAACAGTTTATTCGAACACAAGAATATAAGAAATCGATAATAGGCTACAAATTGGTAGAGCAATCTGAAAAAAAGGCGTTAGAGAGAAAAGAGGAGCTGAACTAGGGAGCGAATATTTTTTACTAGTAGCTTTTATCAAAAAGAAACTGAAAGACGACGGTAAAGAGATATCAGTTTAAAAAAAGCTCGAATATGAATCGATGAAGGCTTACAAACACGCCTATTCAGAAAACAGACAATATGAGCACAGAAGACTTATGGAAGTATTTCAAAATTTCTGTTCTCGATTCTGCTAAAAAAGTATGTGGAAGCAGCAGAAAGAGAAATAATGCGAAACAAACGGCATGGTGGATATATGCAGCAATTAGAGAGGAAGTGAGAATTAAGAAGAGAACATGAGCAAATTATATCAACTATAAAACGATAGAGAAATATGAGTTGTACAAACAAGCAAAAAACGAGTGAAATATCTAGTCTTGGCATCTAAAAGGAGGAAATGGGTAAAATTCGGGGAAAAAATAGAAACCGCGAGAAAAGCAAACCAAAAGCTTTTCAGTGAAACTCATCAAGAACGCCCTTCAAATTAATAAAGTCAATCCGTTCAGAAATCTTACACTTTTTAGAAATTTGTTTAGAACAAAATTATTTTAACTTCAATGGAGTATTATATAACAGTAAAAAGGTTTAATCATGGGTAATCCTCTGAGCCCTATGCTCGCTTAAAATTTCTTGGATAATATTGAAAAACTATCCAAGAACATCCGTTATTCAAACACTTTATTTATTGGTTTAGATATGTCGACGATATCATTTGTTGTTTCACTGGCACATACAGACAACTAGAGTCTTTCAAAACATTCATTAACAAAATTCACGATAATATTAAATTCACGTTAGAGATAGAAACAGAAAACTCCATTAACTTTCTGGATTTAACTATTACTAAAATTAACGGCAAACATGATTTTTCTATTTTTCATAAGCCATCGCATACAGATATTACTATTCACAGCTCATCTACACATCCTTATCCACATAAATTAGCAGCTTACAATAGTATGGTAATATCCCAATTTCACAAAATAATTTCATAAAAGAGCTAAATATAATCAAACAAATAGCAGAACTGATAATTCTTTAGGCCGACATATCAAAAACTGCAAATCTGAAATTGATAAAGGTAATAGATCCGGTGTTTTTGAACTGTCTTGCGGGGATTGTTATAAAATTTATATTGGTAGAACTTTCAGAAATTTCAAAGTTAGATTATCCGAGCACAAACGTAGTTTTAATTATCATAAATCAGATTCTCATTACTCTAATCACTTACACGAAGAAAACCATAACTTTAATGATAATTTCAAAATTTAACACAATGAAAATAACAGACAAAAACTCAATCTATTGGAAATTTTAGAGATCAACAAAGAAAAGATTTCAGGTAGGTTACTTAATAGTTAATTAGATCTAAATCCTTCTCTTCTACTCAGTCTTTTCAATTCATAAAGTAAGAAACTCCATATGGGTTTTCCAACATACCCCTTGTACTTGTATCTATTGTAATTGTAAAGAACCAAATGGAAGATTTCATCACACAATATTAAAGTTGGGGATATGGTAGTCATGAAGGAAGATAACTTGGCACCCCTACATTGGCAGCTAGGCAGAGTCGTGGAAACTCACAAAGGAAATGATGAAGCAGTACGTATAGTGTCAGTGAAGTTAGCAGGAAGACATTATAGATGTGTGTGTATACGAGACCAGGCAGAATCATTTTAAGATATTATAAAACGTGTAAAATCTAAACAAAATAAATTAAGTTAGTACAGCAGTGCTTCAACTTTAATCAAAACAACCATTACTCAAATAAATCAAGTGCAATATTATTAATACAAAACAAAACAATTCAATTCGCTTTAAGAGGAAATCAACGGTTAAGTTGTGATACTCCTGCGATCCTCAACAGTAATATTAAGTAGGAAATAAGACTAATATATAAGGAATAACTCTGTTCATTAGTTTGCATCTATCTGATGAAGCCACAGTGTGGTGAAACCGGTCATAGTCTTGTTAATATAGTGAAAATCTAAATACTTTAGTTTTATTTCATTGAAAATATGTATATCGATTTTCATCAAATAACGACCTCCTCAATCAAATGATTATGTATATTTTAAAAAAGCACCTATGTGCTGAATTTGAGCTATCTGAAAAATTGTAGTAATCATTAGAAAAAAAAAAAAATCTGAAAAACTTTCCATTATAAAATGGCTTGAGGAATCACCTCGCGAAATATTTCGCACTTATTAATTTACATCCTGTATATAAGGCGTTCTGCCTGGAATGAACTCTATCCATCAGAGGATTTCGTTACTAAGGCTGCATTTGGTATCGGAATAAAGTTTAAGGTCACGAAAAATTCATAATTCATACATAGTTAATCTTTACTCCATAAGTCATAAACAGTGTTTGTTTTTCATTCGATCAAAAAGATAGAAACAATGACATTGCATGAATATGCATTATATTCTGTACTCATTCAAATTTCTTAAATAATTTGCAAATATATTATAAATCTGTGTGCAATTCAAACGAGTCGCGACTTTGAGTTGATGTATATTGATATTCAATTGCCTGGTATAATTTGATGATTAGGTATACAGAGGGTTTTAGGTATACAGTAATTAATTTTACAGGAAATTCTCTTCAAGAAACATGAGAAAATGACAATAAACATATGTCGAAAAGATCTTCATTATCGAGATACAAGTACATGAAGTTCAGATATTTTTCTCACAATTCTGTTAGTGATCTAGCTCCAATTTGCAGGAAAGCAATTCTTCAATTCATTAATTTATTTGATGTGCCAGTTGTCGCGAAAATATACAAGGTGATACATTCTGTCAGAATGGTACCTGTAGTTGGTCAATAAAATAAAGAATATTTATTTTTCATCCAAATTTATTGTATCGCCTTCAAAATAGGCCCCTTTCGAAATGATAAATTTAACCAAAAACATTCTGTAAAAAACTAGCCAAGACTCGATGGAGCTGCTTGTTTATCTCTGAAAAGTAATGAAATCTAGACAAAGTCATGCCAAGTCTAAGGTTCCTTACTGCAATTTCTTTATTATTATTGTTAATATTGTGTGACTTGGCCGTTGAACATTCTTCATACGTTAGTGGGTAGGTACAAGTCAATTTTCTTTACATGCAGGGCCCCCGCAACCATATGTGCAAAGTGTTCAATGCACACGGGCGCTATCCTTTAGAGGCGCCAAAACCCAGGGTCCAAAAAAAATATTATAATAAAATATTCAACAGTTTAACATTCTGCGGTTCTGCAAGTACAAATATTAAATCCTTTCTCGTCAAACAAAATCTTAATATAACTTTCAAAACTTCTAATAACTTAGGTAAACATATTAAAAATAATAAATCTCGTGTTGAAAAATCAAGTAAATCAGGAATCTATAAACTCAATTGCGGTTCTTGTGATAAAATTTATATCGGTAGGACCTATAGGAGATTTGGCATAAGAACATCTGAACATAAACGTAGCTTCGATAAAAATAAATCTGATTCAAATTATTCAAACCACTTAATAAAAGAAAACCATTCATTCAATAAAAACTTTGACATATTACATATAAAATCAAAAGATTAAAATTAGATCTCCTAGAAGCATTAGAAATAAATAGATACAAACATTCGGACAAGCTTTTGAATGAGCAGGTAGATGTAAATTATTCACCCTACTTAACCTGTTTAATTAGTTCTTATTACCTTTCATACTAACTGTACAATGGCTCGGTGTGGATTTTCCTGTTATTCATCCAACTTGTTCTACGATTTGTTTGTAATACCATACTCTTCATTCTGTTTGTCATTCTTGATAAAGCTGCTGTGTCAGCGAAACGTCGTTGAATTTTTTCAAATAAAGTGTAGATTAAAGTTAAACCTTGTGTTTTTTATCTCATTTATATCATGGATCTACATCAAGTAACAGCCTCCACAATTCAAATGTTCAAAATTAAATAGGATTAGGTATAAATACACACGAAATTTTATTAGTATATCATCCAGTTACTGCCGATTCCTATGTTGCGAGCACATGTCAGGCGGCAGTTTCTTGAATTTTCCTGTTCAGACATAAATAACGCCTGGAGCGCTATAAAAGCGCATCCCCACAGGCGTTTTCAAATCAGTTAGTTCACTGGACCGTGCAACAAGTGAATAAAAACAAGCAATCCTATTAATTTTTACATATGAAGTCATTTTTATTTTGTCAAGTCAAGATGGAAAAGAGATATGCAATCTTTTTGCCCGTTATTTCGAGAGTGTATATGTTCCTGTAAGTCAGCAGCGTAGTCGTAGTGTAACTGTTAAAAACTGCAATAATGCAATAATTTTTCTCAAAAATTGCGCTCATAAATTAAGTAAACCACTACATATTTTGTTCAATCAGTCTCTGATTAATGGTGTATTTCCAAAAAATTGGAAGGAGTCCGCTGTTGTCCCAATTTTCAAAAGTGGAGATAAAAATGATATTTCTAATTATAGACCTATTAACAAGCTTTCGATCATTGCTAAAGTATTTGAACGTATAAATTATAAGTATCTTTTCTCTCATGTGAAAAATTTCATTATCCCACATCAGCATGGATTTTTTAAGGGTAGGACTCTGGAAACTAATTTGACCGTTTATAGTGAGTACCTCAAGGTGCAATGGACTCTCAAATTCAGACTGATGCTACTTACACAGATTTTTCTAAAGCCTTCGACAAAATAAGTTTCGATATTCTCATAATTAGACTCGCTGAAGCAGGTGTAAGTGGTTGGTTGCTTGAGTGGATCCAATCGTATCTACTGAATAGTTCACATTTCGTTATTTTAAATGGTTTTAAATCTGAATCTTTTATTAGTACTTCTGGGGTACCGCAGGGAACTCATCTCGGTCCTCTTCTTTTCTCAATTTATATAAATGACATAGATAAATGTTTCCGGCATTCCAGATTCTTGCTCTATGCAGACGATCTGAAAGTTTTTAGATCTATCACATGCTCAAGGGACTGCCTTGATCTTCAACTAGATTTGAATAACTTGGTTGAGTACTGTAGAGAAAACCAATTATTTTTGAATTTAAATGAATGTTTCACGATAAGTTTTACTAGAAACCATTCCCCTATCACTTTTCAGTACTCAATTGGAAATTCATCGCTGCGATGTGTGTTCACGGCTTTTGATCTGGGTGTCACTTTCGATTCGAAGTTGCTCTTCGATGCACACATAGATCGCATAGCAAATAGTTCAAGTCGAATGATGGGTTATATTTTCAGGAAAAGTAAGGAATTTAAATATGTAAAATCACTTATCACTTTATATTATGCTTACATCTACAGTAAATTAAATTTGGCCTCATGTATTTGGAACCCTCGTTATGATTGTTATTCCAACAGACTCGAACGCATTCAGAATAGATTCATACGGTTCATATGCTTCAAAACTAACTTTGTTATTCTGAACCACGACTACGCTCCTGCCCGTAAATATTTCAATTTATTGTCACTTGAAAATCGTAGAACTATATCTGATATTTTGGTTTTGTTTAAAATATTGAACTGCGTATTTTAGGTACCTGAGATCTTGCACATGGTTACTTTTAATGTTCCTATGAAATCATTGAGGCACCACGACCTCTTCTCTATAACTTTTAGAAAAACTAATAGTACATAGAACTCCCCTATCGATAGGATGCTACGTGTCTGCAACACGCATAGAAGTATCAATTTGTTTGGGGTCACATTGGCCTCTTTGAAGAGAACATTACGCTTGCTCTTTACTGACTGATATAAAATTCATTCAATCGTTCGTTTTTGTAATATTCATTTTGTATTTCTTTTTTCATTCTTTCTGTGAATACAACTCACTATTAATGTCTTATATAATACTTTTTTTTAGAATACTAGATTCTATGTAACTAATATTCATCTAGTGAAAGTCATTTTGGCTTTGGCTGTGGACATTCCTTATATTGTACTTAAAAAAAAAAGTGTGGTGTTGTGTTGCGCAATATTTTGTTTACTACTTTTTTTTCAAATTAAGTGCCGAATACCTGCTGACTGCAATTTCAACGGCTTGATTTTTTATAAAATGATAAGTGTTCCCTACTTTATACCATCAACATTAACCCTTTATAGGATACTGGTTATAATTAATTTTTTTAGCCAAATATCTTTTTATTAATTGAAATGTCATGTGGGAGTTTGAAAGAGTAACTGGTTTTATCCATAACTCGCTCAGTTTTTATGCTATTGATTTTTTGAAATATCAATTTGTAGGGTTTTTTGAGGGGTGTAAGATCAAATTTGTTTAATATCTTTTTTGCAATTATTTTTGAAAGGAATTAAGCTGAAAGGGCTCGAACAAATTGTTTTTTACTCAAATATGCAAACTTTAATCGGCCATATCTTACTTAATAATAATCTGCCCTATAAAGGGTTCAAAACTATTGGCTACTTAGTTAACTTTTTAAGAATATTTCCTACCCTACCCACATGGTGCTTATTATTGTGATTACTTTAGAAATTAATTCCTAATTCCCATGAGTATTAATTATTTATTTGTTTCTTCAGGATGAAAGAAAGAGACCTTCAGGTGCGAAGTTTCGCGAGCAAAAGAAACTGAGACTACAAGAAAGGGGAAAAATGGTTGGATCTTTAAAGCATTTCTTGCAAAACAATCGAGATTCCACGGAGACTATCGATGTTGGTGCGACCGAATCGTCCGAATTTCAAGATTCTAAATCCGTAATATCAATAACCTTGAGTGGACCATATGAAATTTCAATAGTAACATTAGGTCCTGCAACAAGTGGCAGCGGTTGTAGCAGCAAAACAGATTCTACTGATGCAGAGCCCGATTAAGCGATGACACCATCCTCGTCTACAGCACTTGAACAATCCACTTCAGGTAATTCAGCTTGTGTAAAAAGTTCGGTAATGTCAGCTACCGAAATACCTGCTGCAAGTGACACTTTCGATAAAGGCTGTAATGAGGCTAGTATCGATATAATTCCGTCCGACCCCGGTTTGAGGCCCGAAAGAATCACCAATGAGATGGCTAGAAAATTGGTTAAACGTGGTCCGCCCTTGATAGACATAAATTTTAGCTTTCCTAGTAATAAAGATAAGAGAAAGATTTCGTGCAAATACTTTGAAAGAAATCTAGCAAATGGAGAAAAAGTTGAAAGGGCTTGGGCTTCAATTTTACACAACAGTTATATAAACACTTGGTAAATTTTTAAAAAATGTTGGAGACATCTATGACTATTGATGCTCATCATCTGCGGTTTTTAGAAACGGAAAAAAAATATTGGCGAGACGTGTTGGAAAGAATTATTGCGATTGATACGTATTTATCTACATAATGCTTGGCATTTCAAGGTTCTCCTCAATTGCTTTTCGAACATGATAATGGAAGTTTTCTAAAAGCTGTTAAGATGATTGCCTCTTTTGATTCAGTGATGAGACAGCATCCAAAAATCTGTTAAAATGACTCATTATTTAGGCGTGCAAATACAGAATGATATAATTGAATTATTGTCGTCCAAAGTAAGAAATAATATTTTAGAAATGGTTTGCAGTTCAAATATTTTTCCATAATATTAGATTGTACACCAGACACTAGTCATACTGAGCAAATTAGTCTTGTTCTGAGGTATGTTGTCCTTAACACCACTTCAAAAAAGGTTGAAGTTACGGAAAGTTTTATTGCGTTTAATCCAATACTGGACTTTACAGCAGAAGGGATATATACATTAGTGATAGAAAATTTGAAACAATTAAATTTAGAATTAAAACACATTAGGGGACAAGGTTATGATGATGGGACAAATATGAAGGGAAAACATGTTGGGCTTCAAAAACGCATTCTTGATGCGAATCCGAAGGCCCTTTTTGTACCTTGTGCGACTCATACTTTGAACTTAACAGCAAATGACGCTTCTAAGGTGTCAGATGCTACAATAAACTTTTTTAATCTTGTGCAAGAGTTATATAATTTTTTTCGTCATCCAGAAAAAGGTGGTATTTTTTAAGAAAAAATGTCCCAGGGTTAAGTTTAGAGCTTAAGTGAGACAAGATGGTCCAGCAGAATTGACGCAATAAATCCCCTTAAAGTTTATTTAATTAAGGTTTGCGAAAGTCTTCTAGAAGTGGCTGAAGATAATTCCTTTCACATTGATGCAAGACATAAAGCGAGTTTCCTTTTAACGTCTGTGCAAAATTCTCAATTCATTTGTGGAATTTTTATTTGGCATGACGTTTTATTTCATATAAATATTGTCAGCAAACAAATGCAAAGTGCTAGAATTAATATTAAAGTATGCAAACCTACCTGAAAAATTTAGTTGATCACTTCCAGCAATATAGATCTGACCAATCATTTCAAGAAATTCTTGTGTAAGCGAAAGAAGTAGCATCCTCTCTCGAAATTGAAGAAGACTTTCCACCATTACCAACGGTTAGGGGAAAATTTAAATCAAAACTGTTTGACTATGAACACTGAGATGAGACCCCTTATGATCCAAAAACAGCATTTAAAATTAGTTTTTCTTAAAAATTATATATCTAACTATAAGCTCTCTAAAAACCGATTTGACTTATAAAATGTATATGATAATTATTTTCGGATTTTTTAGCGACATATTCCAAGTAAGTGACAGCGATCTTTTGAAACATTGTTTCATTCTTGAAGAGCGACTGACAGATCTGAATAATAAGGATATAGACTACAATGATCTGTTTAACGAAATTAAAGCGTTAAAATTGTTTTCATCATCTGATGATACTGACCCCTTAAGTATTTTACAATATATTTGAAAACAATTTGATCTCCACCTTTCCAAACGTAAACATTTCACTAAGAATTCTTTTGACATTGCCTGTATCTGTAGCTTCTGGTGAGCGATCTTTTTCAAAGTTAAAAATCATTAAAAATTATTTAAGATCGACAACGATTCAAGAAAGATTGTCTGGGCTAACAATATTAGCAATTGAACAAGAAATTTTTGACGGTATAAATTTTAGCGACGTAATTGATGAATTTGCAACAGCAAAATACAACTACTACAAGCTATCTTTTATTTTCTATTGCACCTAGACCTAGGTACTATATATATATATATATATATATATATATATATATATATATATATATATATATATATATATATATATATGTGTAGATATTAGGCAATATTTCTGTTATTTGTTCCTAAAAAACGTGTTTTTAGTTTTAGGTTATTTTCATTATTTATAAACATTATTGTATCCCATTACTTAAGTAAATGTTTTAAGATTCGTGTGAACAAGAATTTATTTCGTTATGATTTTGTTCTGTTTGTTTCATTTTGATATTTTAGTCTACAAATAAATATGACTTCAAAAGTTCAGTATTTTGCTTTACTTAGCACCTACCTACCTTCTACCTTAAAAAAGAAAAATAAAAAAACATGATCTAAAATGCTTTAAGGTGCGCCAAAATCTTTTTTTGTACACAACCGGCTGTAGCCCTCACGGGGGCCCTGTTTACATGTAATGTTATTATATTTGTTGTAACCACCTATGTTTGAATTTGGGAGGCTTTTACTTGGTAAAATTCCATTATCAATAATAAAAACACTTAAATTCAAAATTTCTCCACCCAAACCTTCAACTGATAAATTTTCAGACCATAAATTTTTGACAGATTCACTAATTTAACTGATACCGATTTTACACAACCACAAAAAGATCTATTAGAAAAAGGATTCAAACATAATTTACTTCCAAAAACTCCATAGATAATATTTTAGCCAAACATCAAACAGCAAAAATCATCAAAGAAGACTTTTCGAAATTATCACCTCATTGCAATTCCGATTATAAGATAATAAAACAATTCGTGAAAAAGTACCCAGAACGATTTAGTATTCACTAAAGCAGATAAAGGTAACACCGTCATCGGATTATAAAACTGATTATATTTCTAAAACTGAAGAATTCTTAACAGCCGGAAACTATATAACATCAACTGAGGAACCTACCGCAAAATTTCAGAAAGTGGTTAAAAACATAATTTCGACATCAAAATCATTAATTACAGACCACGAAAAATATACATTCATTAACTTCAATCCAAAATCCCCGAATTATATTCGTTGATAAAACTTCATAAACCTAATTACCCTATTAGACCTGTTGTTTCCTATATAACGGCACCTTCTTTTAGAATTCCTTAACGACTTACTAATAAATCATTGCAATTTTAAATCTAAATTTTCGGTCAAAATTCATACGAACTAATTGCCAATATCAAAGATACCATTATACCACCAAATTCCAAACTCATTTCTTTCGATGTTAAGAATCTATTTCCCAACATTCCTCCGAAAGATACGTATTACTTAGTTGAAGAATTATTAGAAAGGAATCATGTCAATACTATCATTAAATCAGATATTCCTTCATTATTACATATTTGTTTAGATCGAAATCATTTCCATTTCAATAACAAATATTATACTATTGAAGACGGCTTGATTATGGGCAAACCGGTAAGTCCTTTGTTAGCAGAAATATTCATGAATAACTTAGAGAAATTAATTCATAATCATCCACTCAGTAAATATTGTTTATACTGGTATCGCTATGTAGACGATATCGTTATTTGCTTCACAGGAACAGATAGACAGTTAAAAATTTTCGAAAATTATATAAATTCATTACATCCAAAAATTGGATTCACAACCGAAATAGAAAGCAATAATTCGATAAATAAGAAATTTATCCTACAGTTTTTGAGATATTCAGCCCAAATTTGGAATGCAAGCTATTTTTTACAGCCTCCATCATTACAAGTCTTAAATTTTAACTAGAATATACAAGGTGTTTTCTTTTCCAGAGCCATGTCTTCTTTTGTCCTTTCAAACTTTTTTAAAGTAGGCTAATGATCAGCGAGCAATCGATTTTCGTCATCTTCATTCAATTTAGAAACTTTTTTGACACTTGTGATTTTTTTGTATCTCCAACCGTTCTCGAGCAAAAAATTATTAAACGATTGGATGCATTCGCTGAATTGAAACCACTTCTAATTAAAAAAATGACTTTGATTTTTTTCATTTATTCATTTAATTTGACAGTTGCTAAAGTTGAACCAGTGTCTGCTTGAATTGTTTATTGAATTAACGATTAGTTTTCAGACTTTTGAAGTTATTGCTGTAAGAACAAAATGGATAATTTTACTAACACCGAATTGGTTGATATCCATTACATGTACAGTCTGGCTGACGGAAACACAACAGAAGCTGGGCGATTGTATCAGGTGCACTTTCCAAATCGAGTAACACTAGACAGGGGAACATTTTTAAATATCCACAGAAGGTTGAGGGAATTTGGTACTTTTACTGCAAATAATTATTTGAAAGGTGCAACTCAAACTATGAGAACTCCAGATATTGAGGAAGCAGTTTTGAATATTATTGATTTGAATCCTCATGTGAGTACAAGAAAAATTGGAAAACAGTTGAATATTTCACATGTTGTAGTTTGGAGGATTCTCCACGACCCGTTTCATACGCTTGCAAACTACTTCCTCGAGATTTTCCTTCAATACTGACTTTCTGCCTGGTCCTTAGATAAAATCAGAGAAAATGCTCATTTTGATAGTGAAATAATGTTCACAGAGGAAGCTAACTTTTCGAGAACTTCTATCACAAATTTTACAATAATCATCATTGGTCTGAGGAAAACCCCCATTTGATTGAAGAATCTCATCATCAAGAACAATTCTCACTAAATGTCTGGGTCGGAATAATTGGAAATTATTTGATTGGGCCATTTTTTTGCCAAACTAAACGGTCACGCTTATTGGCAATTTCCTGAGGAGGAATCACCTTTAATGCTCGAGGAAGAGCCACTTCTGGTGAGAAACATAACATGCATGACGGGGCACCAGCATGTTTCATTGAAGAAGCTAGGGAATTCTTGCATAATACATTCAACAACCGATGGATAGGTCGGGGTGGACCAGAACCATGGCCTCCTAGGTCCCTAGACTTAAATAGTTTAGACTTTTTCTTATGGGGATATCTCAAAAGTTTAGTTTATACCACTCTAGTGAACACTGTAGAAGAATTGAGAAATCGAATAATAACCTCTTGTGACACGATAAGAAATACCCCAGAAATATTTCAAAGAGTGCATGATAATATGCAAAGAAGGACAGATGCCATTTAGTTTTTAATTGTTCTTTTTTTCAGTTTGATATTGAATAAGTATAAGTTAAGTCTCAGAAGAGGAGCTATCAAAATGAAAGCAAATTTTGGGCATACCTATCTAGTTAGTATTTCTATTATTTTTTCCATTTAGCGAATAACAAAAAATTTTCTAAATTGAACGAAGACGACGAAAATTGATTGTATGCTGATCAGTGGAGTACTGAATGGGCAAAAGGAGACATGGCCTCGGAAAAGAAAACAACTTATGAATTTCAGTTAAAATCTAGGACGTGTAATGATAGAGACTGAGTAAAATAGCTTCCATTCCAAATTTCTGCTGAATATCTCGAAAACTGCAGGGTTCTTGAAGAAAAAAACGAATTTTCAGGAAATTTCAACACCCTGTAGTTCCGTAACGAAGCTCTTGCAGATCTATGTGTATATGAACTTTTTTCATAAATGTGCACGTAGATTCACCCCTCAAGTTGTGTCATACTATTATGTAACACCCTGTATAGGTCAGACTGGCCGTTCATTTAGAATTAGATATAAAGAGCATCAATCAGGTTACAATTACCAGAGAATCAACGAAGTATCAAAAATGGCCATTATTTTCCACCCATAGGGAAGAATGCTGGTCGTTGTCCATCTTTAACTTACCACTAAATTACTTGTCCAAATCATATTTCAATTGTTCTAAATGACAATGAGAATTATTTATAGTGGAATACATATTTTGATGACATTTCCAGCTTAATTGATATTATTCATACGAAAATTATGTATTGACCTTCAAACTTTTAAGTAATTAAAATATAACATTTTTGTTTCATGAAAACAAAGTTATTTTCAAGTAAAATTTTTTAGCTTTCGTCATCTTCAAGGTATGAATCTTTAACGATATGTAATGGCGTCTTCGAATAATTAATTCGATATCTGATGATATAAAATTATTATTTTCATAAATAAGTTCACTTGGTGTTGATTTGCCACAGTGTGAACGAAAGCTGTTGAATTCATTTCACCGGACATAAAATGTATAGATTATATTTATTTCAGATTCTGTGTATATTTTCTGTTCACACGATAGGTCTCCGTGAGTATTTATGTATTTCTAGTTGTTAGTTAATTTCATTTGAACCAAAAATTGAAGTAAATCATTTAGAATCCCATTTGTTTATTGAGCCAGTTTGCGATATCACCGTACCAATATGTACTGAAATTTTGTTAACGACCGAGAAATATATGGGGTGGTGCATGGAAAACATTACGTCGAGGTTGCTGTAAATGAATTCAAAGCATTTGTTCAGTTTCATATACTTCCAAGACATATTTCTTCAATTTTCACTTCTCCCTAGCTCAGACCTCTTCGACGAGGTAATTTCAAATAGGAAGGGGGATCGAGTGACACTTTATTCAGAATTTCCTTTGTCTCGCGAATGTGAAATGATACACGGATGTGATCTTGATTTCTCTTTCGATGAATTTGCCGCTTAGGCCCACGACGCATTGGCTAGTTAATTCTAAATGAAAGGAACGTTAAACAGTTAGATAGTCGAAAAAGCAGGAAGATAACGTTCCTTATGCTTCGACACCAGATTTTATGAAAATCTGTGTCAGACCCTATATCAAATTGCATCCACTGTAGCAGTATGTACAGCTCATCCGAACTTACCCTGAATTTTCTCAATTACTGGAACAATTTAATAAATTGATGAGATTTTGCAAATTTGAGGTAGATCCTTTGCAAACTGCAACATTCCAACATCCTGTATATTGAGAACGAAGATTTATTGGACATACACACACAACCCACTGGACATAAGCACACAAAACCTGAAAGCTTTAAAATACATAAAAGAATGGTTCGCTGCGAACTAACTAAATGAAGACAAAACGGAAGAACTTACTTTCAGGGCAGGTCCAAATGATAAGCAAGTAAAATTTCTGGGAATTACTCTCCACTCAAAGCTGAGCTGGTCTACCCACATAGATAGCATCTGCAGAAGAACGTCTAAAGCTCTATACCTCCTTAGAAAAATGAAAAGAGTTTCAACTTATGAAGTAGCAAAACGGCTTACTACGCATGCGTACATAGTGTTCTTTCATATGGGATACTTTTTGGGGACAATGTTCTAAGCAAGCTTTCACATTGCAAAAAAAGCCATCAGAATTCTTGAAGGCTTAGGCCAGACAGAGAGTTGCAGACCTATTTTAAAAAGGAAAAATACTTACCGTACCATCTCTATATATTAACGAATGCATTAAATATACTCACCAGAATAAGAACTGCTTGTTAAGGAATTCAGATGCACATGGATATAACACTCGTTTAAAAATAACTTTGTAACACCACTACATAAGCTGAATAAAACGCAACAGTTCTTCGATTACTGGGGCATCAAGCTATATAACAAATTACCTGAAAAATAAAAGCTCTTCGAGAAGAAAAGTTCAATGCAGCGATCAAGAAGCTACTCATTGACGAATCGTACTACAGTATAAAAGAATTTCTTGAGGCTAGGTTTTGATAAGACTTGTTTGTGTATTTTGAGCGTAACTTGTTCTTTGTTTTAATTGTGATATTGTTATATACACTGTTATGCGTTTTACATATTTGTCTATTTTTAATGATAATTTAGTATTTTATATACACCCTGACTAGACATGTAATTTTTTTGATGTCAATAAAATTTCCATTCTATCTATTCTATTTAACCAAATTTATGTTTTTAAATATGGATTTTTGACTATTTGTGAAGAATGAAGTTTTTAGTAGCAAAAGAATGAATAGTATGATGAGAAGTGTTGACTTATCACCACATGTTCGGGAGATTGTACTCAGTCGTTACTGAGATTTGAAACTGTGAATTTCAAAATTTAAAAAGCTTATAATCATAATTGAAAATGTCTTACGTTGGACTGTCTGATGTGCAGAGGGGTCGAATAATTGCTCTCGCTGAAAGGGTGACACAGAGGAATAAAGCGTCCACAATGGGGGTATTACAGGGGGTGCTTTCAAAAACCTACGCCCGATACGTGGAGCTACAATCTTTGCAAAATAGGCCTAGAAGAAGTCGTAAGAAGATCACTTCTGAAGAACAAGACCGCTTTTTAGGCCAAATTGCAAGAAGAGATCTTAGTGCATCGCACTCCATACTCCAAAGGCAAATTCTGGAAGCAAAAGGCATCAATGTATCAGTCGAAACGACTTCGTTCAAGGGCTTCATACAGCAGAAGGCCCTTAAAAGTTCCAGAGCTAACCAGACGACAAAAAATTAACAGACTTAATTATCGAGTACCAAAATTGGAATATTGAGAATTGGCGAAATGTTCTTTCTTCGAATGAGATCAGATGACCGGCGGATTAGGTATACCAAGGGGGCAGTGTGATGTTTTTGGGTGGAATTATGCTGGTAGGTAAAACAGATTTGATTTCGTTTCCTGCGAGTATAACGGCTAGAAATTACGTGGACCTAGTGCTGGAGCACATAGTGAGACTCCGGCGAGGTGCCCACGGTGAGAATTTTACTTTCATGCAAGATAATGCTCCTCCGCATTCCAGCAACTCGCGCAATATTATCTTGAAACAGAGGGAATTGCTATTTCGGACTGGTCAGCTTGCTCTCTATACCTAAATCCTATTGAACATTTATGGGATAATTTCAAAAGGAAAATTAGATTGCGTCAGGATAATCCGAGAACCCCACAACAGCTTATCCTAGTCGCCATTAAAGAGTGGCAGAATATCACCCAAGGGGAGGTCGAAAACCTAATCCAAAGCATGCCTAGACGGATTCAGGCTTCTACCAGGGCAAGAGGTGGTAATACGAGCTACTGACGTCGACACAAAACACCTACTCCGTGAGAAAACAATCTTCAATTTTTTTACTATATGCTGAAAGAGTCCTTTATTTTTTTTATTTGTTTCTTTCTTAAAATAAACCTTTATTTATTTTTTTTTCATTGTAATATCTCAAAAAGGATTAGTTCTAACAATTCTTTGAAATTTTCGAATTCCCTGGATTTGGTTGTGTGTGTTCATAGGCATTTTTTTAATAATAAAAAACAAGTACTGTGTTTTAAGGAATTTCACTTAATAATTGCGATTCATAACGCGTTTCACTACACCGTAGCTTCTTCAGACGAATGAATATACAGAAAAATATAAATGAGAATATAACTATAAATGTTCTTGAGTAATTAAAAGCTTATTGGGTTGCTTTCTCTTAAGTGGTTATTTATGACAGGTATATCCAATAAAATTAAGGAATAGATTGCTCCCGAAAAGATTCAATAGAGGTGAAGGGCTTAAATCGACTTGTTCATTGATGAGTCTACCTGAGTGTTTGTATTTATTGATTTCTAAAGTTTCCCAAATATCTACGTTCCAAGATTTATTATCTGTATGCAAAATTTCAAACTGTGGGTCGAAAGAATGATTATTTTCTAAGAGATGATTCGCGTAATTTGAATCTGATTTTCTATTTGAAAAACTGAGTTTACGTTCCGATATTCTAATATTAAAATTTCTATGTGTTCTACCAATGTAGAAATTATCACAGTCATTGCAATTCAGTCTATAAACACCTGATTTATTGTTTTTACCTGGTTTGGTTTTATTTTTATATATTTGCCTAAATTATTATTAGTTTGGAAAGCTATGTTGAAATTATTGCTACTTAAGAATGATTTCAGTTTCTCACTTGTACTGCCAACGTAGCTTAAGGTGTTGAATTTTTGTTTCAATTTAACGACAGGGTAAACTTCATTCAATGCGATTCTACTTTGTTTTTTATTTAAAATATTATTTATTAGTTTGGGATTGTAACCATTATTTTTGGCTATTTGTTTAATCAAATTTAGTTCTTTGTTGAAATTTTCTGGTGATAACGGGATGTTAATCAATCTATGAATAAAACTATTGAATGCTGACATTTTATGTTGATATGGATGACACGACGAGTTATGTATTATAATATCTGTATGTGACGGCTTATGGTAAATTGCGAAAACATGTTTTCCATTTTCATTCGAAATTGTTACGTCTAAGAAATTTATCGAATTATTGCTTTCTATTTCGGTTGTGAAAGTGATTTTTGGATGTAATGAATTTATATGATTTTCGAAAATTTTCAACTGTTTATCTGTTCCTGTGAAGCAAATAATAATAATCAACAATAATTCCGTATGGATAACCTTCAAATATATGTTTGCAACGTCCCTCCTGTTGTACTGGATCTTCATATCCTCTTTGAGCCATATGCTCAATTATTGTTTAGATTGCACCCTGTTGAGTTTGATATTTTAGACTCTGAATCCATATACGATGTCAAAATTTTAATTCATAAAAAGTTTCAGCAACAACAGAAAAAGTTGAATTCACTTAAATTCAGAATTTCTCCACCCAAACCTTCAACTGATAAATTTTCAGACCATAAATTTTTTGACAGATTCACTAATTTAACTGATACCGATTTTACACAACCACAAAAAGATCTATTAGAAAAAGGATTCAAACATAATTTACTTCCAAAACATAATAAAACTAATTTTGAACAGTTAGGCATAGACTCCGAAATCATTCTCAAAACTCCAAAGATAATATTTTAGCCAAACATCAAACAGCAAAAATCATCAAAGAAGACTTTTCGAAATTATCACCTCATTGCAATTCCGATTATAAGATAATAAAATTGAAAATTGAAATTTTTGTTTCAATTTATCGACAGGGTAAACTTCATTCAATGCGATTCTACTTTGTTCTTTATTTAAAATATTATTTATTAGTTTGGGATTGTAACCATTATTTTTGGCTATTTGTTTAATCAAATTTAGTTCTTTGTTGAAATTTACTGGTGATAACGGGATGTTAATCAATCTATGAATAAAACTATTGAATGCTGACATTTTATGTTGATATGGATGACACGACGAGTTATGTATTATAATATCTGTATGTGACGGCTTATGGTAAATTGCGAAAACATGTTTTCCATTTTCATTCGAAATTGTTACGTCTAAGAAATTTATCGAATTATTGCTTTCTATTTCGGTTGTGAATGCAATTTTTGGATGTAATGAATTTATATGATTTTCGAAAATTTTCAACTGTCTATCTGTTCCTGTGAAGCAAATAATGATATCGTCTACATAGCGATACCAGTATAAACAATATTGACTGAGTGGATTATTATGAATTAATTTCTCTAAGTTATTCATGAATATTTCTGCTAACAAAGGACTTAACGGATTGCCCATAATCAAGCCGTCTTTAATAATATAATATTTGTTATTGAAATGGAAATAATTTTGATCTAAAAAATTTGTAATAATGAAAGAATATCTGATTTAATGATAGTATTGACATGATTCTTTTCTAATAATTCTTCAACTAAGTAATACGTATCTTTCGGAGGAATGTTGGGAAATAGATTCTTAAAATCGAAAAAATGAGTTTGGAATTAGGTGGTATAGTGGTATCTTTGATATTGGCAATAAGTTCGTATGAATTTTGACCGAAAATTTAGATTTAAAATTGCAATGCTTTATTAGCAAGTCGTTGAGTAATTTTGAAAGTTTGAACGAAGGTGCCGTTACATAAGAAACAACAGGTCTAATAGGGTAATTAGGTTTATGAAGTTTTATCAACGAATATAATTCGTTGATAAAACGAATTTAATTAATATAATTAATTTTGCATACAGATAATAAATCTTGGAAGGTAGATCTTTGGGAAACTTTAGAAATCAATAAATACAAACACTGAGGTAGACTCATCAATGAACAAGTCGATTTAAGCCCTTCACCTCTATTGAATCTTTTCGGGGAGCAATCTATTCCTTAATTTTATTGGATATACCTGTCATAAATAACCACTTAAGAAGAAGCAACCCAATAAGCTTTTAATTACTCAAGAACATTTATAGTTATATTCTCATTTATATTTTTCTGTATATTCATTCGTCTGAAGAAGCTACGGTGTAGTGAAACGCGTTACGAATCGCAATTATTAAGTAAAATTCCTTAAAACACAGTACTTGTTTTTTATTATTCCTTTGAAATTTTCAAATTCCCTGTATTTAGTTATGTGTGTTCATGTGCGTTTTTCGTTGAGGTATCTCCTATAGAAATTTTTGATCGCATACCACAAACATCCTGTATATATATCCAAACTTTTTCAGCGGAGTATATCAAGAAAGCCAGATGTCATATCAATAGACCTGATATTGAGAAATGTATGAAGGAGAATGGGAACAAAATAATTCCGCTAGTAGCTGAGGGTATGTATTTCAAAATGTATCCAGTTGTTTCATTCTCCACTTTCACTTGAGAGAGACAGTATTATTGATAATGATGAAAAATGCTTAGATTACTTTAACTAATGAACAAATTGAATAACTGTTCTTACTTACCCAAGTTCGCAAAGTCTTAATAGTTCACGATATGAAAAGATTCAATATAGCAGTGGTTCTCAAACTTATCAAGATACTGTATCCCTTTTTTACCCACAAAGCACTTTAGGTATCTCTTCTCAGATACAGGTATTAACTAAACTATAACTAAAATATTAAACTTACATTCTTGCTTTAACCTTTGAAACTCAAGTACGCATCATTTTCGAATAAAAACAAAGAGAATTTTTCACAAACATTTTTATGATGATAAAATTACACAGAAAATTTAAGGAAAAAAAGCGCTTACTTTCAAAAAGATTAGCGAGAAGGGTGAGCTTGTTTCCCTTTGAACAGTTTATCAAAATTGGGTTACAACTCAGTTGAATACAACCGTAAATCATCTTCAACATTTAATTTGTTTCTAGATTTATTTTTAATTTAAGTTAAACTTGAGAAACCCTTCTTACATAAATACAGGGTGTTTCCGAATAAGATGTCATAAATGAAGGATGCGAATCCCTGAATGATTTGAGCAAGAAAGTTCGAAGAACCAATGGTCAAAAAATGCTTCGTTGCCGAGATACAGGGTGTTTAAGTTGAGAAAATTTTTCGATTTTCTCTCGATAAAACCTAGATTTCTCAAGATTTCGGGCTCAAATTTTCCACATAAGCTATAAACTCAATCTGAATCACCAGGTGAGGCCAAATTTTGGAACAGTATACAGGGTGATACTTTTCATGGGCCATGTTCCATTTTAACCTCGGAACTTTTTTGGTACGCCACTGGCACTAACAAAAATAAAATCGAATAGATCATTCAATTTGAAATTTTCTTTAACTCCTGCATTTTGATCGTAACTATCACCGTTTCTGAGATATTAATTATTGAAAATAATCCAATAGTTTTCCCATATCGAAGCCATGGAGATATTATCTTAATAACTGATGCAATTTTTCAGGAATTGAGCTAAAATTTACATCAGATATCTTCTTATTGTATGTTTATAACAAAATAAGGCAGAAATTCCTGACAGTATACAGGGTGTTATTTTTTCACGTGCATTTTCCTCTTTTTGCCCCCTGAACTTTTTTGTGGTGCGCTACTGGTATATTCTGAAAACAGAATCAAACAGATTATTCAAAGTGAAAACTTTTCTGTTCCTTGTATTTTTCCGTATCTGCCACCATTTTCGAGATATTAATCAAGAAAAGTAATCTTATAGTCCCTTCCGTATTGAAAGCTTGAAGATATTTTTCATGTTATTTCGGCAATTTGTGAAGACGTTGAGCTCGAATTTCAAACGAAGTTCACATTTTAAGATCTGCACCACTAGATTGGTAGGATTTATGAGAAAGTATAAAGGGTGACATCAATTCCTGATCATTGAATTCGAATTCAAAAATGTGTTTTATTGAGTGTATAAATCGGAGTAAATGAATAAACAACATAAATAATCGCGAATGATTTCAATAACAAAACTCATAATGATGAAAACAAAAATTGAGCAAACAGAACAAATCAAAGAAGATGTTGAAAATGTCCTCCACCTGAAAGAATACATGCTTCTGCTCGTCTCCGCATATTAGTGCGCACCCTCTGAAATATTCCTGGGGTATTTCTGATGACGTCATATGATGCTGTAATTCTATTCCTCAATTCTTCAAGTGTATTCACGGGAGAGCTATAAACCAAAGTTTTCAGATGTCCCCAAAGAAAAAATCCAAACTGTTTAAATCTGGCGACCTTGGAGGCCAAGCTTCTGGTCCACCACGCCCTATCCAGCGGTTATTGAATGTCATATTCAGATATTCTCTAGCTTCCATGCTGAAGTGCGGTGGTGCTCCGTCATGCATAAACCACATTCTATTTCTAGTTTGCAGCGGCACATCTTCTAGCAACACAGGTAAAATCTCTTCTAGAAAGTGGCGATATAAGGCTCCATTCAGCCTGTCTGGCAACAAAAATGGCCCGATCAGGAAATCCCCAATTATTCCAACCCAGACATTAACCGAAAATTGTTCTTGATGGTGACATTCCTCAATCATATGGGGATTTTCTTCAGTCCAATAGTGATTGTTATGAAAGTTCCTGATTGCATTTCTCGAGAAGGACGCCTCATCTGTGAAGATGATTTCGCTATCGAAAAGGGGATTATGAGCAATGTTATGAAGGAACCATCGGCAGAAATTGAGATGCAGAGGAAAATCGCGGGGTAGTAGAGCTTGGACGCGTTGAATATGGTATGGGTAAAGCAAGAAATCATGGAGAATTTTCCAGACCAATACAAATGAGATATTCAACTCTCTTCCAATTTTTCTTGTACTCAGCTGAGGATCCTCATCTATACAATTTAGGACTGCCTCTTCGATTTCCGGGGTCCTTATTGTCCGATTTGCCCTTTAAAGTCATGATTCGGTTTGAATGTACCCCGTTCTCTCAATCTTCTGTGGATGTCAGAAAACGTACGCCTATCAGGAATGATTCGATTAGGGAAGCATTCTTGATACAAACGCCTTGCGTGCACTGCGTTTCCTTCAGCCACACCGTACATGAAAAGTATATCGGCCATTTCTGCATTAGTGAAAACCATTTCAAAGATTATTGGTTACTACTTACAGCTGTTTCAAATGTAGGCACAACAAACTGAATGACAAAACTTACAATCATTGAAGTGTCAAGTTTTTTTCTATGATTTCATTTGCAAAATTGTATCAGTAGGCTAGCATTTAGTAGGCTAAGCCTTTTGAAATCACCAACGTGTTCTGATATGAGGAAGACACGATAAATTCTGATGATTTTCAATTCAAAACGGTGAAAGACATGAGGATCAAGATGAGCACAAAATTATCCGAATTGAATGAAAAATCCGTTTCTGATTACGAAAAACGTCAGTTGTGCACCGAAAAAATATACGGAGGCAAAGGGGTAGCCTGTTCGGGCGTTGTTGATTAATTTTTCGAAAATGGTGGCAGATACGGAAAAATACAAGGAACAGAAAAGTTTTCACTTTGAATAATCTGTTTGATTCTGTTTTCAGAATATACCAGTAGCGCACCACAAAAAAGTTCCGAGGGTAAAACTGGAACATGGCCCATGAAAAAGTATCACCCTGTATACTGTTCCAAAATTTGGCTTCACCTGGTGATTCAGATTGTGTTTAGTAGCTTATGTGGAAAATTTGAGCCCGAAATCTTGAGAAGTCTAGGTTTTATCGAGAGAAAATCGAAAAATTTTCTCAACTTTAACACCTGTATCTCGGCAACGAAGCATTTTTTGACAATTGGTTCTTCGAACTTTCTTGCTCAAATCATTCAGGGATTCGCATCCTTCATTTATGACATCTTATTCGGAAATACTCTATATATGGAAAACAATAAATTTAATAGCAGAGCTTGAAGTTCTTTGTATTTCTTCCCAATACCGATTCAGAAATCCAACAATGTAGTGTACCAGCCGTCAAATATTTATTTGCAAGCGTGGAATCACATAAGACTTCAATTAGGTTCTCATTCTGAAAGAAATGACCATAGCATCAGTATTAATATCTAATGCTTTTCTGAGTACTTTTCTAGTGTTTATAACGACCCGCATAAACCTGTTCTTTACCAAAGTAGATATAAATCTTCTTCATCCATTACATTTAACACAATAGATCTGAAGGATGTCAAAGCTAAAATCGAGGGGACTGAATGTCACGAAGGGACCAGGTCCGGACTCCATCCCACCAATTTTTATAAAATCGTGTTCCGCTTCAAATTATTTTCAACAAATCTTTAGAACCAGGTGTCTTTCCACATAAGTGGAAGGCGGCAAAGATCGTACCTATTTTATAAAAGTGGTAAGAAAAATGAAGTAATTACCGACCTGTCTCTATTCTAAGTTATTTCGGTGAAGTTTTTGAAGCAATAGTAACTGATAAATTTTTTCAATCATCAGGTTCCAAGTTGATTCAATCTCAACATGGGTTTTTCAAAGGTAGGTCGGTGTTAACTAATTTAACTCCTTACGTTAATTTCATAAGTAGTAGTTTCGATGATGGTATTCAAGTTGATGCCTTCTACACAGACATGGCTGAGACCTTTGATAAGGTACATCATGTAACTTTGTTGTGGCTTCTAGAGGACTTTGGTGTGGTGGTGTTCTCACTGAAATGGATAGAATCGTATCTGTCGGATAGACTCCAGTATGTTGCACTCAATGGCACTCATTCCGGTTTCGTTCGTGTCACCTCTGGTGTTCCTCAAGGTTAACATCTGGGTTCCCTTTTATTTTCAATTTACATTAATGATATTTCGGAATGTTTTCTTTATACAAAACATGATTTATATGCCGACGATCTTAGAGTGTACAGTGCTATTCGGTCCTATGATGATATTTTGCGGTTCCAAAGTGATCTTTGATTGTTTTGTGAACCCCGGTAATTGTGACTATCCTGTAGGGGTTCCTATATTTTGTAACAATAAATAAATATATAAATAAATAAATAAATCACAGGCTTGTTGGCCCTGTAATGAGTTCTCTTATTATAAACTTCACTGAAAAGCCTTTGATAAGGTACATCATGCAACTTTGTTGTGGGTTCTAGAGGACTTTGGTGTAGTGGGGTCCTCACTGAAATGGATAGAATCGTATCTGTCAGATAGACTGCAGTAAGTTGCACTCATTGGCACTCATTCCGGTTTCGTTCGTGTCACCTCTGGTGTTCCTCAAGGGTCACATCTTGGCCCCATCTATTTTCAATCTATATTAATGATATTTCGGAATGTTTTCTTTATACAAAACATGATTTATATGCCGACGATCTTAGAGTGTACAGCGCTATTCGGTCCTATGATGATATTTTGCGGTTTCAGAGTGATTTTGACAGACTTTTCTCTTATTGTCAAAGTAGATATTTTCAATTAAATATTGATAAGTGTAAGCATATAAGGTTTGCAAAGAATGTCAATGTCTTTGATGCTATTTTTTCTGTTGATGGGCTTGTAATTGGGAGGGTAAACCAAATTAAGGATCTTGGTATATATCTTGATTCTAAGTTGTCCTTTGAGTATCATATTGATCATATAGTTTCTAAGGCTTTCAAAATATTGTGTTTCGTTCTAAGAATTACTAAAAGTTTCAGTGATCCAAGATCTTTAAAAATGCTATATTTCTCGTTGGTGATGAGTAATTTGCAATATGCTGCACCTGTTTGGTCCGCTCACTGTTACAAGTATATTGACAGAATTGAACGAGTGCAGAGAAAGTTTGTCAAAAGCTTCAACTCTAGATTTCTCAGTCCTAACCATAAACCATAATTATCAATTAAGTTTGCGTCATCACAAAATTTCAAGCCTGGAGCAGAGAAGAGTCCTTCTCGACACTGTATTTCTTTATCGAATTTTAAATCATTCTTTTAGTTTTCCGCTTGTTAATTATCTCACTTTTAATGTTCCCGTGTATGCTAGTCGTCGAAATGCACTCTTCTGTGTTCCGAAGGCCCGTACTAGTTTATTTTTTCATTCTGTTTTCTTGCGAATTATGCGTCTGTACCATTGGCATAATGCCAGTATAGATATTTTTCATGAACCTCTTTCTTCTTTCAAAAAAATGTTATTGCATATCCCATTAGATCTGAATCATGCTCATTTGTAGTAGTTTTCATGATATTTCACTTGATTCTGTAGTCTCGAGTGAGTCTTTTTTTTCTCTCCTGAATTTTTATGAAAGTTATTATCTTCATTTCGTATGACAGTTTCACTTCTGTTTATTTTTCTGTTATCTTTTTTTGTGAACCTCGCTAATTGGGTCTATCCTGTAGGGGTTCCTATGTGTTGTAACAATAAATAAATAAAAAAATAAATAAATTAAAGGAATTACGTACCCAGTCGTACTGTTTCTCCAACGGTCGAAATACTCTCTTATGCGGATCTTAAATGCGTTCAAATGCTGGCTCATTTGAGTCATGAGTTCAATGAAATCAGTTATTTTTCTCATTATTTTACAGAGATATATGTAATCTTTGAATCGGCTCGTAGTTGTTATTTTATATTTGTTTTTCCCACAGTGATATTTTTTACCATTGCATCAATTTTCCTTTCTACATAAAGAATATCAGAAACACTGCCCAGCATGGATAAATTCCAGATGCTGATTCTTTCAAAAATATCACTTGAATAAGCCAATTTCAAAAGCCAATCAAAATCAGTAGGTATAGAGAACAGATGAGATTTATGTTCGGTAAAAAGAAAAAATGTAATTCTCTGGGGAGTGTACACGGGACAAAACATTAAAGCGAGAAAGCCATCGTAGCACAGTATATAGCAATGAGTTGTTATGGAGGATTCCCATATCCTGGCATAGAATTTTAAACTAACGAGATTTTTAAGGCCTAATTTTTATGAAGTTCACAATCTTCGCAGTCTGATCTAGGACATCTTTAAGTTTATCAGGGAGGTGCTCAGCCGCTAAAGCTTTTCAGTGAAGTTTATAATAAGAGAACTCATTACAGGGCCAACAAGCCTGTGATTTATTTATTTATTTATTGTTACAAAACATAGGAACCCTACAGGATAGTCCCACTTACCGGGGTTCACAAAAACTGATAACAGAAAAATAAAGAGTGAAACTGTCATACGAAATGAAAATTATAACTTTCATAAAAATTCAGGAGAGAAAAAAAAGACTCACTAAAGACTACAGAATCAAGTGAAATATCATGAAAACTACTACAATAAGCATGATTCAGATCTAATGAGATATGCAATGACATTTTTTTTGAAAGAAGAAAGAGGTTGGTAATCTAACCAAACAGGTACAGCATATTCCAAATTACTCCTCACCAACGAGAAATATAGCATTTTTAAAGATCTTGGATCACTGAAACTTTTAGTAATTCTTAGAACGAAACACAATATTTTGAAAGCCTTAGAAACTAAATGATCAATATGATACTCAAAGGACAACTTAGAATCAAGATATATACCAAGATCCTTAATTTGGTTTACCCTCTCAATTACAAACCCATCAACAGAAAAAATAGCATCGAAGGCATTGACATCCTTTGTAAACCTTATATGCTTTCACTTATCAATATTTAATTGAAAATACCTACTTTGACAATAAGAGAATACCTACAATAATAAAAAAACAAGTACTGTATTTTAAGGAATTTTACTTAATAATTGCGATTCGTAACGCGTTTCACTACACCGTAGCTTCTACAGACGAATGAATGTACAGATACTATAAATATAAATGTTCTTGAGTAATTAAAAGCTTATTGGGTTGCTTCTACTTAAGTGGTTATTTATGACAGGTATATCCAATAGAATTAAGGAATAGATTGCTCCCTGAAGAGATTTAATAGAGGTGAAGGGCTTAAATCGACTTGTTCATTGATGAGTCTACCTGAGTGTTTGTAATTATTGATTTCTAAAGTTTCCCAAAGATCTACCTTCCAACATTAAACATTTTCAAATTTATTTGAAAAACTGCGTTTATGTTCCGATATTCTAATATTGAAATTTCTATATGTTCTACCAATGTAAAAATTATCACAGTCATTGCAATTCAGTCTATAAACACCTGATTTATTGTTTTTACCTGGTTTGGTTTTATAATTTTTATATATTTGCCTAAATTATTATTAGTTTGGAAAGCTATGTTGAAATTATTGCTGCTCAAGAATGATTTCAGTTTCTCACTTGTAATGCCAACGTAGGTTAAGGTGTTCAATTTTTGTTTCAATTTATCGACAGGGTAAACTTCATTCAATTCGATTCTACTTTGTTTTTATTTAAAATATTATTTATTTGTTTGGGATTGTAACCATTATTTTGGCTATTTGCTTAATAAAATTTAATTCGTTGTTGAAATTTTCTCGTGATAACGGGATGTTAATCAATCTATGAATAAAACTATTGAATGCTGGCATTTTATGTTGATATGGATGACACGACGAGTTATGTATATATATCCCACCTAATTCCAAACTCATTTCTTTCGATGTTAAGAATCTATTTCCCAACATCCTCCGAAAGATACGTATTACTTAGTTGAAGAATTATTAGAAAAGAATCATGTCAATACTATCATTAAATCAGATATTCTTTCATTATTACAAATTTTTTAAATCAAAACTATTTCCATTTCAATTACAAATATTATACTATTGAAGACGGCTTGATTATGGGCAATCCGTTAAGTCCTTTGTTAGCAGAAATATTCATAAATAACTTAGAGAAATTAATTCATAATCATCCACTCAGTAAATATTGTTTATACTGATATCGCTATGTAGACGATATCATTATTTGCTTCACAGGAACAGATAGACAGTTAAAATTTTCGAAAATCATATAAATTCAATACATCCAAAATTGGATTCACAACCGAAATAGAAAGCAATAATTCGATAAATTTCTTAGACGTAACAATTTCGAATGAAAATGGAAAACATGTTTTCGCAATTTACCATAAGCCGTCACATACAGATATTATAATACATAACTCGTCGTGTCATCCATATCAACATAAAATGTCAGCATTCAATAGTTTTATTCATAGATTGATTAACATTCCGTTATCACCAGAAAATTTCAACAAAGAACTAAATTTGATTAAACAAATACACAAAAATAATGGTTACAATCCCAAACTAATAAATAATATTTTAAATAAAAACAAAGTAGAATCGCATTGAATGAAGTTTACCCTGTCGATAAATTGCAACAAAATTGAACACCTTAACCTATGTTGGCATTACAAGTGAGAAACTGAAATCATTCTTGAGTAGCAATAATTTCAACATAGCTTTCCAAACTAATAATAATTTAGGCAAATATATAAAAAATAATAAAACCAAACCAGGTAAAACAATAAATCAGGTGTTTATAGATTGAATTGCAATGACTGTGATAATTTCTACATTGGTAGAACACATAGAAATTTTAATATTAGAATATCGGAACATAAACGCAGTTTTATCAAATAAATTTCAAAATGGTTAATGTTGGAAGGTAGATCTTTGGGAAACTTTAGAAATCAATAAATACAAACACTTAGGTAGACTCATCAATGAACAATTCGATTTAAGCCCTTCACCTCTATTGAATCTCTTCGGGGAGTAATCTATGCCTTAATTTCATTGGATGTAGCTGTCATAAATAACCACTTGAGAAGAAGCAACCCAATGAGCTTTTAATTACTCAAGAACATTTATATTTAAATTTTCTCTAAATTCATTCGTCTGAAGAAGCTACGGTGTAGTGAAACGCGTTACGAATCGCAATTATTAAGTAAAATTCCTTAAAACACAGAACTTGTTTTTTTTATTATTGATAATGAAATTTTACCAAGTAAAATGCTCCCAAATTCAAATGAAAATACCTACTTTGACAAAAAGAGAAAAGTCTGTCAAGATCACTCTGAAACCGCAAAATATCATCATAGGACCAAATAGCGCTGTACACTCTAAGATCGTCGGCATATAAATCATGTTTTGTATAAAGAAAACATTCCGAAATATAATTAATGTAAATTGAAAATAAAAGGGGACCCAGATGTGACCCTTGAGGAACACCAGAGGTGACACGAACGAAACCGGAATGAGTTCCATTGAGCTCAACATACTGCAGTGTATCCGACAGATACGATTCTATCCATTTCACCACACCAAAGTCCTCTAGAACCCACAACAAAGTTGCATGATGTACCTTATCGAAGGCCTTGGCCATGTCTGTGTAGACGGCATCAACTTGAATACCATCTACTTATGAAATGAACGTAAGGAGTTGAAATAGTTAACACGGATCTACCTTTGAAAAACCCATGTTGAGATTGAATCAACTTGGAACCTGACGAATGAAAAAATTTATCAGTTACTATTGCTTCAAAAACTTTACCGAAATAACTTAGAATAGAGACAGATCGGTAATTACTTCTTTTTTCTTACCACTTTTATAAAATAGGTACGATCTTTGCCGCCTTCCACTTATGTGGAAAGACACCTTGTAGTCCGGACCTGGACCCTTCGTGACATTCAGTCCCTCGATTTTAGCTTTGACGTCCTTCAGATCTATCGTGTTCAATGTAATCGATGAAGAAGATTTATATCTACTTTGGTAAAGAACAGGTTTATACGGATCTTCATAAACACTAGAAAAGTTTTTGAATTGTGGAGGCCGTTACTTGATGTAGATCCATGATATAAATGAGATAAAAAACACAAGGTTTAACTTTAATCTACACTTTATTTGAAAAAATTCGACGACGTTTCGCAGACACAGCAACTTTATCAAGAATGACAAACAGAATGAAGAGTATGGTATTATAAACAAATCGTAGAACAAGTTGGATGAATAACAGGAAAATCCACACCGAGCCATAGTACAGTTAGTATGAAAGGTAACAAAAACTAATTAAACAAGTTAAGTAGGGGTGAAAAATTCACATCTACCTGCTCATTCAAAAGCTTGTCCGAATGTTTGTATCTATTTATTTCTAATGCTTCTAGGAGATCTAATTTTGAACTTTTGATTTTATATGTAATATGTCAAAGTTTTATCGAATGAATGGTTTTCTTTTATTAGGTGGTTTGAATAATTTGAATCAGATTTATTTTTATCGAAGCTACATTTATGTTTAGATGTTCTTATACCAAAACTCCTATAGGTCCTACCGATATAAATTTTATCACAAGAACCGCAATTGAGTTTATAGATTCCTGATTTACTTGATTTTTCAACACGAGATTTATTATTTTTAATATGTTTACCTAAGTTATTAGAAGTTTTGAAAGTTATATTAAGATTTTGTTTGACGAGAAAGAATTTAATATTTGTACTTGCAGAACCGCAGAATGTTAAACTGTTGAATATTTTATACTCTTTATGAATAGGATATACTTCATTTATTGCTTTCTGATACAGTTTTTACGAATGATTAGATCTATCATATCCGGATTATATGAATTATTAATGGCTATCTGTTTGATGATGTTTAACTCTTTATATATAAATCTAATATCTAATATCTAATAACTTAGGTAAACATATTAAAATAATAAATCTCGTGTTGAAAAATCAAGTAAATCAGGAATCTATAAACTCAATTGCGGTTCTTGTGATAAAATTTATATCGGTAGGACCTATAGGAGTTTTGGCATAAGAACATCTGAACATAAACGTAGCTTCGATAAAATAAATCTGATTCAAATTATTCAAACCACCTAATAAAAGAAAACCATTCATTCAATAAAACTTTGACATATTACATATAAAATCAAAAGTTCAAAATTAGATCTCCTAGAAGCATTAGAAATAAATCGATACAAACATTCGGACAAGCTTTTGAATGAGCAGGTAAATGTGAATTTTTCACCCCTACTTAACTTGTTTAATTAGTTTTTATTATCTTTCATACTAACTGTACAATGGCTCGGTGTGTATTTTCCTGTTATTCATCCAACTTGTTCTACGATTTGTTTATAATACCATACTCTCCATTCTGTTTGTCATTCTTGATAAAGCTGCTGTGTCAGCGAAACGTCGTCGAATTTTTTCAGATAAAGTGTAGATTAAAGTTAAACCTTGTGTTTTTTATCTCATTTACTAGAAAAGTACTCAGAAAAAGCATTAGATATTGCCGAACTATTTTCTAAGATTTCTTCACCATGACACATGGATTGAGGCATCCTCTGGCTATCTCTCAACTCGCCCACACAAGACCAAAAGAGCTTAGGATTTCTCACAATTCCGCAATTCCGATGATGTTACCGTTTATAGCCTTAGCACCATCCATACACACTGACGTACAATTTTTCCACTTGAGCTGGTTTTCGGAAAAAAAGAATCTAACAACATGAAAATACCTTTCGATGTTTCAAGTGTCTTACATAATAAAATATCTTCAAATAACTCATCTGGAAAAATGCCACGTACAAAAACGATCAGTTGGGCTAAGCCAGCAACATTCGTGGTTTCATCTAGTTTCATTCCAACAAGTTGTTCTTTTGTGTCATACGCCATATAACTAATTCTCCTCGAAAGTATATCATTTGATAATGAAATTCTTTTAACTCTTTTTGCCTCTTTCTCCCAAACATTCAAGAAACAATTTTTGCTGCGGCATGGATAATTAAGTTTGCGCCAATAGTTTGGTTTTTATCAGCCATTGCAATGAAATGACTAACTTTGTAAGAATCTTGTAGAGCACTTTCATTTTGTTCTGCACCAGAAAGCTGTTTTATCATATTTTTCTTCTTATCAGATCTTCCAAAAGACATTTCACTGAATTCTCATGCTTGCTCTCAGAGTGACGTTTTAAAAGAGAAAGTTTCATAGAATTGTTGATAAAATTTCAGAACCAACAACGCACTGTGGATTAAGCTCGTCTAATCTTCCAGTTCAAGTAAGGACAAGTTCAACTCGTCATATTTTCTCTTTTTACTTTTAAATTCATTCATCAGTTTTTCGGGTTTCTTTATATTTTTCTTGGGCTGCCATTAGTATTTACAAGACGTTCAGGTCTACTTTCATCTCGTGAAGTTGATGGCCAAGAGTCTTATTCAGATCTTTTTTTAAGAGCCATTTATCCATTGTTAATTTTTATTGTAAAATTCACTTACGTATTTGACTCAACACACTGACGTACTGTTTGAATAGGATTGAGTGAATAATACAACACGCCACAAAAATGATACAACATCGAGAGCGAGCTTCTAATAATAATAATGACATTTCTCATATTTTTCGAACGACTGTCAAAATTTTTTCGCAAATTTTTCTCTAAATTAAACAAGTTCCACCAAGAAATAATATATGAGCGATGTCAACCCAGATTATTGGGTCCATAATGATTCTAAAACATCTATAGATCATAATCGGAATCACTGGGAAGACTGAACCTGGTCATCGGGGCTCTCTCGGTCAGAGAGGGAATTTGAGGAAATATCGCAGGTTTTGTATTTTTTTATTATCTCCTTAGTCCTTTTCATGACCTCGCTTGCTATGTAAAATCTTTTCTTAGATTTGTTTAGACATATAAAAAGTATGATTGTTGAAATATTTTTCTGCTGGTTTTCTTTTTCCATTGTTACAGATTCCTGTCCCAAACCCCCTTCCTTTCACCCTTGTCTTCGTTTGGAAATCATGGAATGCAAGAGAGAATGAAGCGGCCAAGCAGAAAAGTCTTTGGTACTCTTTATGTACACACGACACTAACACAACCATGAACAGACAAGCTATTGCTAGTGCGATAGCTACAGGGAAACGAGTTTTTTCCTCTGTATTTTTTTCACTCGTTTACTGAATCATATACAAGATAGTATGGTTTCCCTGTTACAATTCCTGAGCTCACACTTGTGTTTTTTCTGACACACACCAAAATGATAGTTATAAGCATTTATTGTAAATACAATTTTCCAAATTTTTGTAAATTCTCTCTTCTTATATATACAGGGTGCTTCAACAAAAACTAAACAGAGGCTATATCTACCAATATAATCATTTCTGATCAAAACGCAAAAACAGGTCAATTTTTGTTTCAAGGGTGACATCTTTTGGGGTACAAAACTTGCCTGAAATATCAACCTTCTTAGCGGGGGTTGCAATCCTTGAATCTTTTGAATAGGGAAGATGAGTCGAATGATGACTCAAAAGAAAGGTGGTATCTCTGTCTACATTGCCTCGAACGAATTTCTATTTTTAATTGAAAACTGTAAAAATTACAGGGTAAGTAATTGAAAGATAGGGAAGACTATTTCCCTGAGACTATTCAAGTTTCAGTGAGGTAAAATGGAACAGATCCATGCTGATCAGTGGCAGTCATCATCAAGTACCATCCTCATCTCGAATTTCAACCCCTACAGCATGGGTGACCATCCTTGAAAATTTGGAAGAGGGTAGATGGGTCGAGTGATACCTCGAAAGAAGAGTATTATCTTTGTCTGCATTCCCGTGAACGAATTTTCATTTTTGATTGAAAACTGTAGAAAATACAGAGTGAGCTACTGAAAAATAGAGGAGACTATCTATCGCCCTGAGCTATTAAAGTATTAGTGCAAAAAAATGAAACCGATTCATTCCAGATCAAAGGCTGTCATCTTTGATCTAAATGAATCTATTCCAGTTTTTCACACTAATACTCCAATAGTCTTCTCTATTTTTCAATGGCTCACTCTGTATCTTCTACAGTTTTCAATCAAAAATTAAAATTCTTTAACGGGAATGCAGACAAAGATAATAACTTTCACTCGAGTTATCACTCGACCCATCTACCCTCTTCCAAAATTTCAAAGGTTGTCACCCCTGCTCCAGGGGTTGAAATTCGAGATGAGGATGGAACTTGATGATGACTGCTATTGATCAGCATGGATCTGTTCCATTTTTTGAATAGTCTCAGGAAAATAGTCTTCCCTATCTTTCAGTTGCTCACCCTGTATCTTTTACAGTTTTCACTTAAAAATAGAAATTCGTTCAAGGCAATGTAGACAAAGATACCACCTTTCCTTTGAGTCATCACTCGACCTATCTTTCCTATTCAAAATGTTCAAGGATTGCAACCCCCGCTTAGGGGGTTAATCTTTCAGGCAAGTTTTGTACCCCAAAAGATGTCCCTCTTAAAACAAAAATTGACCTGTTTTTGCGTTTTGATCAGAAATGAATATCTTGATAGAAATAGCCTCTGTTTAGTTTTCGTTGAAGCACCCTGTATATAACAGGCAATACCATTGCATTCAGCGAGACCAGTGGTGACTGCCCGATTACACAGCCACTCTGATGTCTAAGCCTTAGTAGCGGCCGCACGTCAACGTGTCTATACAAGTCCCCACTTTCCTACTCAACTATTGTTATATGAGAAACGAACAGTATGGGGCTAGTTAATAATTGAAGTTTTTGCATTTATTCAAAGGGTTGTTTTATTTTTTTTTTGGCCGGCGGCATAACCCCTAAATATTTTTGTGTACCCCCTGGGAGTATGCGTACGACAGTTTGAAGACAACCGATTTAGAGAAATAACATCTATTTAAGTATTATTCAATTTGTATATTAGTTATTTAAAGATGACTAGACGATCGAAAACGATCAAGTTTTCGAAAAAACAAACTGTGAAAAGTACGAAATAAATTTTTATGTCATCAAATCAGAAGAGAGTATTGGTAACCTTTCGAAATAGATTAAAAAATTGATTGAATATTTGATGAACGAAAGTTATATTTTCAGGTATTCCAGAATTGAATCTTCCTACAATGAATCCTTTGCATGTGGATTTCATTCAAATGATAAATACTCCCCAGTTACAGGTGAATATAAGTGATATAAAAGTTTATGGTTTGAATCGAATGAAAATCCAAGATATAAAGTGAGTACGAACGAATTGTGGTCGAAAAATTTTGCGAATTTCTAATTCAGACGGTGGATACTTTAAACAGGTTGATAGGTTAGGGATTATACCAGGTGGCTCACTAAATTCGCAACGAAAGATGCATTAGATGCTCAGTTCAGGCGAACAGAAGAACTCGAGTGCATTACTAGCCAATGCTCTAGTTATAATCAGAAGAAGTGGGGGACAATGGTATCCTTGTCGTATAGTACTCGATTCAGTGTCTCATGTTGATATAACGACAATTGTCATAGCTGATTGTCTCGGTTTAACTCGTAAACGCTTCAATTACGAGGTTTCGTAAATAGTTAATCGAAATTCTAACAAACTGCAAGATCAAATGAAATTATGCCTATTTTGCGTTGCAAATGTGGTGATCCACCCGGTATATAGGCTTTCTTTAGATAGTGGGCATTGAGATAATTTTGAAACGTCTAGTCGAATGAATCAAGATGCCATCCATTCAAAGGTATATTCATGAATTTGGCTGTCTCATCCTGTATTTTCTACAGTACTGAACTGATATGGAGATACGCTCAAGTACACTTAGCGGAACACTCGAAAATTTAACCAAATTCGAAGTCCGATATTTTTCCTAATTCTCAACCGATTCAGATGATTTTTTCGGCAAGTTATAAATCAACTCTTCTGCTTTGTAGAAATTATAAGAGAAAACAAAAAAATTTCGAAAAAAATTTTATACGGGGGCAAAACTAAAAGTGTTTTTTTTGTCAAAAATTCGTAACACCCTGTGGAATTTCGTGGTCCGAGTTGAAACGTACAATATCGTGGTCTGTCACACATCTTCCTACAGTAACGCCCTTCTTGTTTTATGCATTTATCTCTATTTTTACAAGACATATCTAATTTGAAGCGAAAAGTCACAAATTTCAAGAATTTATTTTTAATCTTGCGTAGGTGCGTAACATCGGAGGTTAGCCAAAAAATGAAATCAAAATTAGAGAAGCGGAAATCTAACGAAATGAAAATTTTTGAAATTCACTGGACAATTTCACGCTCTGGGAGAACGTACACTGAAAAATCGTTGATTTTGCACATTTATTTTCGAATTTTTTGTGTGACACTCTATAATAATTATCATTCCTGTTCAAAATTGAGAGCAGGTGTGTATCATGGCGATACACTCGTGAAATGAAATGAACATGTTGAGAAAAATGTTCATGATGACCCACAAAAAAAACATTTGATTTTAGTAGCGAGTATGACCCCCTGAGCTCTTATTACAGCGCGCATACGATTTTGCATACTCCCAATGATGTTGTCTATCATCTGTTGAGGTATTTGTCCCACTCTTCCACCAAAGCCAATGTCAGCTCTTCAACGTTGCCTGGATTCCGTTGTCGAACCCTTCTTCCAAGAATGTCCCAAACGTGTTAGATCGGGTAAATCCGGTGACTGCGACGGCCAGTCCATTCGTGTGATCCCATCTTCATTGAGATATTCTATCACTATGCGCGCAGTATGAGGGCGCGCGTTATCGTGCATAAAAGCAAATTTTCCCTATGTAAGGAGCAAAAGGTACAATATGGGGCTCCAAGATTTCTGTTATATACCGATGGGCATTAAGTGATCCATTGCCAATAATCTCCAGTTCTGTTCGTACTCCCAAGAATATGCCACCCCATATCATAACTGACCCTCCACCGTATTGCTCAGTTCCTGCGAAGTTCGCTTGATTGTACCATTCCCCTCGATGCTTCCATATTCTATCTCTACCATCCACGAAATTCACACAATATCGGCTCTCATCACTAAATAAAACTCCTCTCCACTGATTATTGTCCATGCTACATGCTCCCTAGCAAACGCCAATCTTGCTACCCGATGGGCTCTATCGAGTCTTGGTGCTGTTGCTTGCGCGTGTGATCTCAGACCAACTTCATTTAATCGTCTTCTGACTGTCCTCACACTGACGTTAATGTTATCCTCTGCTTGTAAAAGGTTACGTGCCTGAACAGCAGTAAGACGAGGATTTCTTATGGTTTGATTGACGATGAAACGGTCATGTAGAGCGCGGGTTGCCCGATTTCTTCCTTGTCCTCGCCTCCTCACGTACAATCCAGTTCCCCTGTAACGTCGGTAGATTCGATGGATAACCGACGTCGAGACACCCAACATGGTACCGACTGAGCGGTAGGTGCGCCCTTCCTCGATCAATGTAACTGCCCTTGCTACTGAGGTTGGTGGTAAATCTCTCATTCTGAATGAAAAATACCGTTTCGAATCGTAAACAGTAAAAGAATCACAAAACACCGCAACCGATCGAATTTGTATCAAATCAAAGAATGGAAAACTCTCATTCTTTAAACAAGTGCAAATGTGGTCATATACAAAAAAACGTGTGTTGTATTTCATATTTGATAAAAAAGGTGTGCACATGTGTAAATGAAAAGTTTTATCAATGGACCCAGAATTCGGTTGTGTATTTTAATACCTACCGACTGTTATCTCCTATGAATTCTAATTTTCACCAAATTAATCAAATTGTCATCAATAACTAATGCAATTCGAACATAAATATCGCAAACGACAATTTCGACACGCCTGAGTGATAATAAGAAAATTCCAAATTGATAGACGAATTTTATTGACAATTTCTTGATTCAATGGAATTTCTCCAAAATGGTGATTTTCCACTTGAAATTAAATATATTTTGCAAAAATAGAGATAAACGCATAAAACAAGAAGGGCGTTACTGTAGGAAGATGTGTCTTGACAGACCATGATATTGTACGTTTCAACTCGGACCACGAAATTCTACAGGGTGTTACGAATTTTGACAAAAAACAATTTTAGTTTTGCCCCGTATAAAATTTTTTTCAGATTTTTTGTTTTCTCTTATAATTTCTACAAAGCAGAAGAGTTGATCTATAACTTGCCGAACAAATCATCTAAATCGGTTGAGAATTAGGAAAAATATCGAACTTAGAATTTGGTTAAATTTTCGAGTGTTCCGCTAATTTTGCCTCCGAGTGTATTTTATCCACAGGGAGTTACATAATAGTGTATCACAACTTGAGTGGGTGAATCTACGTTCAATTTTAAGAGAAAGAGTTCATATAAACATAGGTCCGCAAAAGCTAGGTTACGGAGCTACAGGGTGTTGAAAAAATTGGTAATTTCTTAAAACTCCTGCAGTTCTTGAGATATTCTGCCAAAATTTGGAATGCTAGCTATTTTTTACAGCCTCCATCATTACACGTCCTAGATCTGAACTAGAATCTACAAGGTGTTTTCTTTTCCGGAGCCATGTCTCTTTTTTGCAGTACGCCATTGTTCAGCGTACAATCAATTTTCGTCATCAATTTAGAAATTTTTATGACTCCTGAAATTTTTTTTCGTATCTTCAACCTTTCTCGAGCTACAGATTATTGAACGATTGTATGCATTCGCTGAATTTAAAGCACTAGTAGGCTTTGAGTTTTTTCATTTATTTATTTATTTTGACAGTTGCTGAAGTTTGCTCGAATTGTTTATTAAATTTACGATTAGTTTCAAGACTTTTGAAGTTATTGCTGTAAAAAAAAATGGCTAATTTTACTAACGCCGAATTTGTTGATATCCATTACATGTACGGTCTGGCTTACGGAAACACAACAGAAGCTAGGTGATTATATCAAATGCGCTTTCCCAGTCGAGTAACACCAAACAGGCGAACATTTTCAGATATCCACAGAATGTTGAGGGAAACTGGTACTTTTACTGCAAATAATCATTTAAAAGGTTCAACTAAACTATGAGAACTCGAGATATTGAGGAAGCAGTTTTGAATTGTATTGATTTGAATCCTCATGCGAGTACAAGACGAATTGGAAATCAGTTGAATGTTTCACATGTTCTAGTTTGGAAAATTCTCCACGTTTTTTTATTTTACCCGTTTCATATTCAACGCGTCCAAAGTCTACATCCTCGACATTTTCCTTCAAAACTGAATTTCTGCCGATGGTTCTTAGATATAATTTGAGAAAATGCTCATTTGATAGTGAAATAATGTTCACAGACGAATCTTACTTTTCGAGAACTGCTTTCACAAATTTTCACAATAATCATTATTGGGCTGAGGAAATCCTCCATTTGATTGAAGAATCTAGAACAATTCTCACTAAATGTCTGGGTCGGAATAATTGGAAATAGTTTGATTGGGCTATTTTTTTGCCTCACAGACTAAACGGTCCCGCTTATCGGCAATATCTTGAGTAGGAGTTAACTTTATTGCTCCAGGATGTGCCACTATTGTTGAGAAACATAATGTGGTTTATGCATGACGGGGCACCAGCATATTTCAGTGGAGAAGCTAGAGAATTCTTCAATAATACATTCAACAACCGATGGATAGGTCGGGGTTGGCCAGAACCATGAACTCCTAGGTCCCCAGACTTAAATAATTTAGACTTTTCTTTATGGGGATATCTCAAAAGTTCAGTTTATACCACTTCAGTGAACACTGTAGAAGAATGGAGAAATCGAATAATAACCTCTTGTGACACGATAAGAAATACCCCAGGAATATTTCAAAGACATGGCTCCTGAAAAGAAAACACTTTGTAGATTATAGTTGAAATATAGGACGTGTAATGATGGAGGCTGTAAAAAATAGCTTGCATTCCAAATTTGGGCTGAATACATAGGTCTACAATGGTTTTGTTGCCCTAGATATGAAAATGATTTTGGGTCTATTTATGCACACAATTCGTGAAACTATCAATGATTTTGTAGGATTTGCTCTGATTTCTTTTTAAATCTTTATTTTCATTTTACATAACAAAAATCGTAAAACAAGAAACAAAATAACAGATATATTTATAATGTCAGTTATGTTTTGAGAAATTCGGATACATCGAAGTGAATAAAGAGGAAAATGTCGAAAATATATTTCATATTTCCATAAAACGCCTTTTATGAGCTTTTATTCAATAATTTTTCAGGGGACAATCTCTTTTCAAAGACCAGCAGTAATCTGCCATCATGTGACAATCCCATCGACCTTGATACCTTTCTTCCATCACTTTTAGATCTTGATGAAACCGCTCTCCCTGTTCTTCAATATAACTTCCTAAATTATCCGGAAATAGTGAGCGGAGATAGTGTAACTTAATACTCATATTTGCTCCTAAAGTCTGAAAGTTTGTCAGCATATTTTGCACAATTTCTTCATAATTTGCTGCTTTATGGTTACCTAGGAAATTTTCGACAACCAACACAAAACTTTTCCAAGCTTTACTTTCCGGAACAGTCATAACTTTGATAAAATCTGAGTCTTTCATCAATTGCCGTATTTGAGGACCATCAAATATTCCACCTTTCAATTTTTCCATACTAAGCTTCGGAAATTTTCTGCAAATGTAATTAAAACAATTTCCGTCTTTGTTCAACGCTTTTACAAATTGCTTAATCATACCTAACTTAATATGTAATGGTGGAAGTATGATTTTGTCTCTGCTCACCAGCGGCTCCCTTATTACGTTGGCTTTACCGACAGTTAAAGAATTTCTTACAGGCCAAACATCTTGTTCCCAATGAAGTTGCTTTGCTCTACTATCCCACATAAAAATAAAGCAAGGGTATTTTGCATATCCACTTTGTTGGCCAAGTAAAAAATTAACCATTTTTAAATCCACACAGATCGGCCATTGATGCTCAGAGTTAATTTTCTCTAAAACTAATTTTACATTTTCATATTCTTCTTTGAGTTTCGTTGAATGGGCAATTGGAATTGATGCAAATTTATTTCAATTGTGCAATAAGACGCATTTTAAACTTCTTTTGCAACTATCAATAAAAAGGCGCCATTCAGTAGATTTGTACTCTTTTAAACCCATGTCTATAAGCAGCTTCGCGATATCATTACAATACACTTATCCTTCATCTTCACTAAAAAATTGTAATAACTCTTTTTCTCGCGTTCTGTATGTTTTAATTGTTACTGTTGATCCAATAAATTTTTTTCTTTCAATCTTGAGGCTAACAGTTCTGATCCTTGTCTTGATAAATTGAGATCACGTATTAAATCACTGAGTTCATTTTGAGAAAATAACTTTGGCGTAGATGTTTCACCTTCCCATTCACTTCCACTAGTAGATGGTCCCGATTTCTGTGAATTTGGTAACATCATTGTTTCTGAGGGTATGCGAATTACTTTTTAAATGTATATGGGCCGAGGGAGATTTTCACTGTGTAGAACCGGACATTTCGTAGACTGTAAGTCTGGGTATCTCCACGTTTGATTTCGATTAAAACCTTTAACATCTACTACGCAAAAGTAACAATCATCTAAATGATTCGTAGGCTCCATCCAGATCATAGGAATACCAAAGTCTAATCCACAACGTTCACCTTTTTTCCACAACCATAAAGACTCAACACACTTATAAACTTTATTAGGAACCCATGGTTTACCTAATTTGTCCATTTTGAAACCAAAATATTCAACATAAGTCTCCTTGACCAAGTCTGTGATATTTTTTTTTTTTTTTGGTATATAAACACCGCAAATATAACAAAATAAATCACTACAATATTTACACTTTCTTCGTGACGAACTCATATTTTAAACTAGAAGACAAATATATAAGAATGGACATTCAGTAATTGAAACAAAATATTAATCCATGACTTTATCCAGATTTACGTATATATGTACTTCAATATTGTCAAATAACTGAGATCTCAGCTGTTCTGTGGAGCAAGGGGTCTGAGTTGCGCAGAAGCCTAATAATGACTGGAAAATTAAATTTTATTTCTAACAAGCTTATAATTGTTCAAAATATAAGAAATGCAAAAATCATGAAAATACGAGCACATTGAGAACTTTCATGAATATATTCGTAATCTGGGCACTTGAAAACATGAAAATTTGCGATGATATCCAAGGCAACAATAGAAAAAAATTTTTGTAGAGCTGTGATATCTCAAAAACTGCAGGAGTTTCAGAAATTTCAACACCCTGTAGCTCTGTAACGAAGCTTTTGCAGACCTATGTTTATATGAACTTTTTTTCTTAAAATTGCAAGTAGATTTACCCCCTCAAGTTGTGACATACTATCATGTAACACCCTGTATTTAAAAAGAATCTTCTCATCAGCCCCAACGTTTGCAAAATAAGAATTACGTTAAGAAATATCAACATAAAATGGTCTGGAAAAGAATGGAATGCAATCATCTAGTAAAGGGCCGACACCGTTCGGTGTACTTTACAGTTTGTTTGAGTAGGTATGTCCATTGATATTGCGTTTGAAAAACCAGGACGATGGTTACTCGCAAGTGTCTAGTAGCAGGGATAGATAAAATTTAAGCTATGTTAAATTAGATCTAGCGTACTACCATCTCTTGTTGATGGCAACTTAGTTGGCAAAACGCGCGTCGAGTTTTAGAATGAAACTTTGGTGGAATGGTATACTGTGCTCTTGGTGTGATACAATACCTCCAGTCCCTATTTTTACATGTTTTCTGGGTTTTAGTTTTTTGATACAATATCATAGGGTGCTTTCTGGTTTTCCATTTCAGCACTTTCTATATTGCAATATTCATCAAGATTCTTAACGCTAGCAATAATTTACTCAGACTCTGAATTTTCACACAAATCATTAGTATTTGTGCCTGTAAAACTATTGTTTTCATGACTGATATGAAATGGATAAAAATAAAAAACTCAGGCAATAAGGAATGTATTCTGTAGAAAACATTTCATTATCAAGTCACATTCAAATTGAATTTTATGCGAATGGTTTTAAGAAATAATTTTTCTTTATTTCCGTTGAACACTCCGAATGTTGATTGATTGTTCTATTTTTTTGTTTTCTAGGGCCAGATTCTCGAAAGGAGTAAGTAAACTTTTTTTGACGAATGAAAATATAACTGTTGTGGGCAAGTATAATGCTAAGGGAAAAGTAATGATATTGCCAGTGGTTGGAGAAGGAGATTTCTCAGTTTATTTGGGTGAGTTTGATGAAATTCTATCTTTGCCACCATTATCTGTTTGTCAGGAAATATATACATTGTCAAAAAAATACCGTGAATTGAATATTCAAATTCATTGCTCAAAATGATTGTTGAAAGTATTGTTGTTACTAATTTGGCTGTTTTCTATACTGATGCGGAGTTTTTATGCAAAAAATCACCAACAAGCTAGATTTATGTGTTAGGTGTTTTTCTAATTGGAATAACAAGTGTTATGGAAGCGATTATCAATAAATGGGATGTTCTATATTGAATAACAAAGTTGGTATGCACTCCCGATATAACTGGAAGTGCCATTGAAGTGAAAATATTTTAGAAATAGAGGTTTGGACCAACTGAATCAATTATTGAAATTTCAAAACGATAGCTCTAATAGTTTCTCATAAACGTCTAATAGGCCACTCACTTGGGATACCCTGTATATTGAATCTTTGAGTATTTCAGATATTTTTAATATTTCAACACTTCTTTCATAAGTAATATCGCTCTTCGTTTGAAAGCAATATATTCTTTGAAATCTCAATTCAGGATATGACAAGATGGTGAACATCATTCTACAAATACAAATAAACGATGATTTCTACTAAAATATATTATTAAATGCTCGACGCGTTTCGATACACAGTATCTTTATCAAGAGCGAATGAATACTACAAATATATCTTACTAACAAATTTTTATATATACTAAAGAGGCAATTCACTCAGAGCTATCCGTACTTGAACTAATGTTTAGGAAATAAATTTGATAAGGGGAGTTATTTATGTCTACCTGATCATTAAATATTTCCAGTGAATTCCTAAATCTGTTAATTTCAAGTGCTTCCAGAAGGTTGAGTTTTATACCTCTCTTTTCAGCAATATTTATAATATAGCGTTCAAAACATCAACAAATTTAAGTTCATTTATCAGGAATTATAAATCTTCCATTAATAAAGAAAATAAATCAGGTGATGTTTTTAAATAGGTAGAACTGGGAGAAATTTTAATTTTAGAATCTCTGAACATAAACGCAGTTTCATCAATGGAAAAACCGATTCAAATTATTCAAATCATCTTAGGAAAATGGTCTCTCTTTCAATTCAGAATTTCAAATCCTACATTCTGGGAAGAGAGGTATTAAACTCAACCTTCTGGAAGCACTTGAAATTAACAGATTTAGGAATTCACCGGAAATTCTTAATGATCAGGTAGACATAAATAACTCACTCTTATTAAATTTATTTCCTAAACATTAGTTTAAGTAATAGGATAGCCTCTTTAGTATATATAAAATTTGTTAGTAAGATATATTTGTAGTATTTATTCGCTCTTGATAAAGATACTGTGTATCGAAACGCGCGAGCATTTAATAATATATTTTAGTAGAAATCATCGTTTACTTGTATTTGTGAAAATGGATGTCTATCACGTAAAAGCCTCGTCAGTTGAACATCATTCTAATTTATATCCTTCCAGAGAGAAAGCCGATGCACTCCTTAGTTCTTTGAATGATAGCAGAAATAATAAATGGAATGAGTTGATGAATGGTATGAATTTTCGTAATTCCAGTAGAAGTTCTTGGGATTTGTTGAGGAAATTAGGCAATGCTGATCCCGTTTCAAAAACTCCGTCTAATATGAATCCGAATTCTGTAGCATCTAGGCTTGTTAATGTTTCTAAAAGTGTGAAGATTAGTAGATTTGACAGGAATAGAATGAAACGAATCTTATAAAAAGAGGAGGGATGCTATCACGGTTGAGGATTTATTGAATTCTTTGGAGGAAGAAGAGCTCAAATTTGCAATAAAATCTATTAAAGTTCGTAAAGCTCCAGGATTTGATGGCATTTTCCCTGAATTTTTTAAACATCTCAGGTATATTCCCGCTGAATTTAGAAAGGCTAAAGTTATTGCCATTCTCAAACCTGGGAAAAATCCAGAACTTCCTAGTAGTAATCGACCCATCAGTTTACTTTCTGTTTCTTTCAAAATTTTAGAAAGACTTCTTCATCAGAGGTTAGAACCAATCATTGACAGAGCTCTGTCCACTTCTCAGGAAGGTTTTCGAAAAAACAGGAATTGTTCTGATCAGGTTTTAGGTTTTTTCACTTTCATTGAGACAGGATTTCAGAGTAAACTTAAAATAGGCGCTGTATTTGTAGATCTCTCTTCGGCATATGACACAGTTTGGAAGGATGGTTCAGTTTATAAACTCTTCGAAGTAGTTCAATGTGGAAAAATTATAAAGTTGATTGAAAATATGTTATCTGATAGAAGACTTCGAGTTTTCATCGGTGAGAAAAGCAGTAGATTTTACACTCTGAATGATGGCCTACCTCAGGGATCTGTTCTTGCACCTCTTCTCTTCAATTTATATATGTCTGACATCCCTGAAACTTTTTCTACAAAGTTTATTTATGCTGATGATATTGCTTTGGTTTTTCGACACTATGACTTCGAAACAATTGAGCAAACACTGACTTCTGATTTAGAAATTCTGAACATTTTCTTTGAAAAATGGCGTTTATGTCCAAATCCTTCGAAAACTGAGATTTCTTGTTTTCATCTGAACAATCATGAGAAGGATAGGCAACTAAGAGTATTCTTTAATCAATCACTATTAATTCATAATTTCACTCCAACATATCTTGGTGTAAAGCTTGATCGTTCTTTGACTTTCAAATTTCATATGGATAAATTATGTCGGAAGTTGAAAACAAGAAACAATATACTACATAAACTAGCTGGATCTAATTGGGGCGCCGGAGTCTTTACTTTGCGAAATACTGCTTTAGCTTTAGTATATTCAGCAGCAGAATATTGCTGTCAGGTGTGGTTGAATAGTGCTCATGTCAATAAGATTGATTCTCAGTTGAACTGTTCTATGAGAGTTATAAGTGGATGTATCAGTTCAACTGCTACCCCTTGGCTTCTGGTTATTTATAATATAGTTCCTTCCCATATTCGCAGGAAATTAGCTCTTAAATCGTCTTGGGATAAGTATCACTCATTTCCAGAAGTTTTTCCGATAATACACGATCTTCAAAATCCTCCTAAACTGAGATTGTGAGATAGATATCTAGGAAACCTATTTGGTTGATTGACTTTTTGCGTACACGGGTGAAGGCTGTTGATCTTTGGAAAACTGAATGGCAGGAAGTTGATGTTTTTAATAAAGCTCTCATAGAGGATCCTTCCAAAAGGGTTGCAGGATTCGACATAAGTAGGAAAAATTGGTGTACGTTAAATCGTCTCAGGACAGGACATGGTCGTAATAATAGTATGTTGTTCAACTGGAATACTGTAGAAAGTCCGGCATGTGAAAGTGGCGCAGCTGAAGAAACAATAAGTCATTTAGTTCTCGATTGTCCTATTTACCATTTTACGGGTGATTTTCAAGAAATTCATTCCGTTTCAGATAATTTTATCAACTGGGTGAAGAAATTTAAGTCTATATAGGAGATTAGATTTTTGCTCCCCCTTAGTGTTTTTTTTCCTATGGTACACCATAGGAAAACACCATGTTGATAAGGCAAAGGCTATACCCATGTGGGGCTTCATTCTTAAAAGGTGTATGAGATGTTCCCTGTTGAAAAACAGAGGAACATTAGTTGAGTTCTTAGATTCAAGTGAGTTTAGACATATGAGAGTTAGGGATGTTTTGATGAAATATTTTTCTGCTGGTTTTCTTATTCCATTGTTACAGATTTTTCCAGTCCCAATCCCTCTTCCTTTTCACCCTTGCCTTCGTGAAGAAGTCCTGGAAATCATGGAGTGCAAGATGACATTGAGAGAATGAAGCTGCTAAGCAGAAAAATTTTTGGAACTCTTTTTGTACACACGACACTAACACAACATGAACAGACAAGCTATAGCTAGTGCAATAGTGACAGGGAAACGAGTTTTTCTCACAGGTTTTTCCACTCGTTTACTGAATCATACGCAAGATAGTATGGTTCCCCTATTACATTTCCTGTGCTGACACTTTACGGCCAATCGTAGGAGGCATGATGCGAGTTTAGATGCCAAATTAAGGAACGGGAATGGTCTGTTTTTTCCGCTGGTATTCTATTCATTCGCTTGTTCTTTTTACGATTGTGTTTTTCTGACACATACCAAAATTATAGATATAAGCATTTATTTATTTATTTATTTATTCGAATTTAGAGCTACATCAATCTCTAATTGGATTATTAGTAGCTATTTGTTGGTTAGTATGGTATGTATGTTTCATATTTTTGGTAAAGTTTCGTCATTTTGAGAAAGTCTAGGGTGCGTTGTATGGAGGTTGTCAGAGCTTCTTGTAGGTTTCGTGATATTCTAGTTTTCTTCGTTCATCTTCGTAGGTTGTGCAGTTGATCAGAATGTGTTCTATGTCGAGTTTGGTATTGCAGGTGTTGCAAATTGGGGTTCTGTGTTTTGCATGATATGACTGTGAGTTGGATTGGTATGTCCTATACGTATTCTGTTTGTGACGACTTGGTCTCTTCTTGCTGTCGGTGTTGTTAGTGAGTTTGTTGTAGTTACGTGGGGAATTATTTTCTTTAGGTGTGTGTTCGTATCGTTCCATTGTCTTTGCCATTCGTCCATGATGAATTTTTGATACTTAGTTTAATGTCTGTTGTTGGTACTAATGTGATGTCTAGAGCTGTGTTATTTTTGCTGCGGCGACTGCTGCTGTGTCTGCTCTCTCATTCCCATCGATGCCTATATGTGATGGGACCCAAAGTAGTGCGATATTTATGTTGTGTTTGTTGATTTTGTATAATACTTCTTTCATCATAATTTGAATAACATTCGATGGGTACATTTCTTCGATTCCTTGTAAAGCGCTTAACGAGTCTGATATCACCAAAGTGTTTCTCTTGAGAATCAGTGCAATTTTGAAGGCTTCGTATATGGCTATAGTCTCCCTTTGGCATTTTGAGGGTTTTGGTCTCGTTTTCAGAAATGAGCGCACTGGCAACTGATGAGTCATTTTTCGAAGCGTCTGTGAATATGTGTGCTGAGTGTCTGTATTTTCTAGGATCTCATGGTATTTATTTTTATGATTTGATGGTTTATTGCGTCTTTTTGAATTCGGTAAGTGATTTTTTGTTTTTGGTATTTTTACTAACCAGGAGGAGTATTCAATTCGATCGGAATGGATGACTTCAAAGTATCTAGGTTGAATTTTGTTTCAGATAGTTGATCAAAAAATGTTCGATGTCTTTTTTGTGGTGTACTAATCTGTCTATCAATTAGAAGATTTTTATTTGGATTTTGCTCGTCTGATCCGATTCTCGCTGCATAACAAAGCGTGATATATTTTCTTCGTAGGAAAGGAGGGTTCGTTTGCCAGAGTGTATAAGCTTTGTACTGGGCTTGTTCTGTACGCCCTAGTGAGAGTCGAAGAGCTTGGTTTTGGATGGAGTCTACTTTTCTCATTTGGTTTTTGATGTATTGCTGTAGCAAGTTATTCCGTAGTCAACTTTGCTTCTTATGAGGGATCTATAAATGTTGAGTAAGTTTTAGTGTTTGCACCCATAGGTGATTCGAAGTTGTTTTGATGAGATTGATCCTTTTCGGCATGATAATTGGAGCTCTTTTATGTGGTTGTTCCAGGATAATTTTGTGTCTAGTATCATTCCTAAGAATTTTATTTCTTTTGTTTGTTCGATGTTTTTTCCTTATAAGTTTAGATTGAGATGGATATTTGGATCTCTTTTGGCAAATATAATGTACTTGCTTTTTCTGTAGGAAAGCTGAAACCTGTTCTGCTTGCCCATAGTTGTATTCTGTCCAGTTGTTGTTGTAGGAGATTTTCAGCGGAGTCAAGGTTTTTGCTAGCTGTGTATATAATTATATCATCTGCAAAATGCCGATTTGGATAGGTAGTCTCAGTTCTTCTGTGATACTGTTTATGGCGATCAAAAGAGAGTTGGACTGATAACTGATCCTTGGGTGTGCTGTTTTGAATTCTGTGCTCTTTAGATAAAAACCATTTGCTCTCACTTGTATAGTTCGATTATCGAGAAAGTTTTTAATAAATGCGAGCATATTTCCTTGTATGTTCCAGTCCGACATCTGTTTGAGGATCAAGTAACGCCACGCTCTATCAAAGGCTTGCTTTAAGTCTAGGAGTATTGCTATGAGTTTCTGATCGTTTTGGAAGGCTACTCTTATATTGTTCTCTAGTCGTACAAGTATGTCTAATGTTGAGCGGTTATTTCTGAAAGCGTATTGGTGTTGGCTGAGTAATTTTTCTTTCTCAAGGTACCAAAGCAGTCTTTTATTCAATATTTTTCCAAAATTTTGCAGGTCGAGCATGTCAGTGAAATTGGCCGGTATGAGGAGGGTTCATCCTTTGGTTTGTTAGGTTTTACGATCGGAATAACTATTGCATTTGACCATTTCTTTGGGAATGTTTGCGATCTTAAAATGAAGTTGAAAATGTCGATGAGTATGAATTTTCCTTTTATGCTGAGGTTTTGTATGAAAATATGAGGAATGTCATCTGGCCCTGCAGCGTGACTCTTCGAGGGTTTAAGTGCGTTGTTTAGTTCTTGTAGTGATATGTCGCTGTTTAAAGATTCGTCATTGTTTATTATGTGAATAGTATTTTCTTCTGCGTGATTTTTAAATTGTATGAAGTTTGCGTCATAGTGATCATTTTTGAATTATTTTCATAATGTTGTGCTAATATTTCTGCGATTTCATCCGGGGAAGAATCTCTATTTTGGTTGTACTTCAGTGTATTAATCTCATAGAACGTGTTTGATCCTTTCAATTTTCTTATTTTGTTCCATATTGTACTGGGTGGGGTTTGGGAGTTAATTGAAGAAATATAGTTGGACCATGATTCCTTTTTGCATGACTTTTCTTTATGTGATATCTGGCTATGGCTCTCAATTTCTTGAAATTTTCTAAATTTTCAGGTGTTCCGTGTTTTTCAATCTGTTGAATGCTGTCTTAGATTTGCGTATTGCGTTCTTGACTGTTTCGTTCCACCATGGAACAGGTGCTCTTTTCAGTTGGCCGGTTTTCCTATGGAGTTGTAAGCTGCAGTGAGAATAATGTCGTTGAAGTCCGATAGTGATTTGTTCACGTCATCTGAGATTGTATATTGGTTAAGTGCTTCGTCTGTTGTATCTTGATATTTTTATAGTTTGCGTTATTGTATATACAACTATTCAAATATTTGTAAATCCTCTCTTTTCAAAAGAATATATATATTCTAATTTCTAATTTTTTCAATTATTATTATCATTTTTATTTATTAGGTGGTATAAAAATTGTGAATTAGAAAACAAATTTTCTAAAATTTAATATTCTCTTTGTAATTGCAAATGAGAATAAAGACAAACTGATGATTACGATGCTAATCTGAATGTTTGACATTAACATAGTAGATGCGATGTTAAAGATGATGTTGACGGTGACGTTGAAATTGATATTGACATTCAATAAGCCATGAATCAGACTATGCTCCCTAAAAACAAAAAATTTAGTATTGAACAATGTTCACCTTCGAAATTTTTCTCAAATTTTATTTGTTCTAGATGTTTGATTATGATTTTTTGTTTCAGAGAATGGGGTATATAACGAAACAGTCCTGAGTAAAGTGGTTAAAAGAAATGGTGAAGACTACGTGAAACGTATTGATACATTTTAACAGTAAATTTCGATAGAGTTGTATTCAATTTCCAGAATTTATTCAATGGTAACAAGCAATTAGGTAAGTAATACTGCATTATGGCAAAATTTTGATGAATTGCTGTTGTGAATCAATATGTTCGGTGTTTTTCTTAATTTTTTCAAAATGCCTGACCCGCATTTCAAGGTTGAATTTGATTTGTTAACCTTCTTTAAAATTTTCAGCAATTCAGCATGGGAAATTCCATTTGCAAGAAAAAATTTGAGACTTACTCCTTGTTCGATATTTCTATCCATTGAAAAATCGCGAAACACTTGTGTGAACTGATAAAATCGAGCACTGTAAACAAACTAAATGACAAATCGCGTTCAAACAGTTGTGCTAACTCAGAAACAGAAAAAATTTTGAATATCGTTTTATGCAAATTTTTCAAATAATTAATTTCCTGTACTTTTTTGAAGAAAGTACAGTATGTCCCATTTTGGGGGTGCCACCAGGAGCATCTCTGTTATTATTTAAGATAGAGAGATGGGGTTTTCACGACCCTTGGCTACTTTTTCGAGACAAATTCATAAAGCTAATCAGAATTATTCTAACTTCAGTGGTTTTTGAGTTATTCGCGAATCTTGAAAATTTCCGGATTTCTTTTTTTCCCGATATCTCGGTTCTTATAGAAGATAATTGAAATTTGTTTTTACGTTTCTAAAACGGTTTTCTGAGTAGATTCTAGTGACGTACTCGAAGTTTTTTTTTTCATTAATTATGACAGATATGACATAAAGTTGCATTTTTTTAAATACGAACATAGTTTTTTTTGGCATATTCCGATTGCCGTTTTTTTTTCCTTTTCAAAAATATATAACATAATGACAAAATTTCCACCTAATTTGAAGAAAATAACGGAATAATGATTTACCCTAATGGCTGGGCGAAGGAACACACGTGAGCGGACGAACCATAGAACATTTGTAGTTATTCGATGAAAACGATCAAAACAATGCAAAATCTTCTTGACCGAAATAATGGAGCTAGGCTGCTCCTAAGATTCCATCGTTATTTATGACATCCGCAATTTCCGCTTTTTATTTTATTTTTGAGATTGTCGTTTAGTTTCTAGAGTTCTCTGAGAAATACCTACATGAGAATAATAATAGGCACCTAATAATTTACTCAAATTTACTTCTCATAATGATTTACATATATTGCTCGAACTGATTTCCATCATGTTGTAAACATAAAGTGCATCTTCGGATTATATCTTCTATGGCCCTAGTCAAATGTAGCGAGGATCTCCTCAGATCTTCGAATGCTTCATTTGTTGCATTCTTCAATTGATCGTAATTGGCGTATTGCCTCCTATATATCTTATTTTTAAATAACCCCAAAGAAAAGAATCTAAAACGGATAGGTCAGGATACCTAGGTGGCCATTGAATTGGGCCATTGGTACCGATCCATTTATTTTCAAAATTTAAATCCAAGTAGTTCCTCACCACGGCCGAATTATGGCAAGGAGCACCGTCTTGTTGGAAGTAATATGTGTTGAATTGAGCAAGAGGAATGTCATCTTGCAGTTGTGGCAGACAAATATTAAAAATTTCGAGATATCTCTGTGCATTCAAGTTGCCATCAAAGATATAGTAGGCTAATTTGTTGCCCATTACGAAACACGACACATTGAAACCGAACCTCCCCTGCTGCCGTCGAGCTACTGCTTCGTGTTGGTTTTCGTTTGCCCAGAATCTATTCGTATGGCGATTAAAGATTCCGGCACTGCTGATTCTTGACTCATCAGACCAAATGATATGTCGCCCAAAACGAGCTTCACCTCTGATTCTCCCTAAATACTAATTGCAGAACGCCGTTCTCCTCTCTGCATTCCCGGCATTGAGATGATGAATTATTTTATGTTTATAGGGATGATATTTATACTTTCTCAAAATTCTTTGGGCTCTGCTTTTTGACACACCCACTTCGCTCTCAACTTGTCGACATGATGTAGAATGGTTAGCCTCAACAGCTGCTAACACGTCAAGTTCATTATCACCTCTATTCCGTTTATTGTAGTTTTTACTTCTTTGTTTTCTCGAACGAACCATAATTGGAAAGATTTGCTTCCATTTTGGCGAAGAACTTCCTGTTTGGTTGAATTCTTTGAGGAAATCTATTGGAGAGTGTCAGTCAGGTATTTAATATTGATTCGAATTACAACTTCCATTTCCATTGTCGAACTTACCTATTCAAATATTCTTCTGATGCACGGACTGCGTTACAGTGACACTGAAAGTAGACCTTCAGCATATCAACTTTTTCGAAATTTTCGTATTTTCTATTTTGTTCCATAGTGTGAATTGCAGAAATTAACTAAACAATCCAAATTCAACAACGAACACTAATTTTACGAATTCAAATAGACACGAAGCCAATATATCCACAGATAATGAATAATAATAATTATTGGTCGTTCTATGGTTTCTAATGAACGTGCATAGATGAAGACTTCTGTGTTCACAGAGAGCATTCAGACATAGAAGATATAATCCGAAGATGCACTTTATGTTTACAACATGATGGAAATCAGTTCGAGCAATATATGTAAATCATTATGAGAAGTAAATTTGAGTAAATTATTAGGTGCCTATTATTATTCTTATGTTGGTATTTCTCAGAGAACTCTAGAAACTAAACGACAATCTCAAAAATAAAATAAAAAGCGGAAATTGCGGATGTCATAAATAACGATGGAATCTTAGGAGCAGCCTAGCTCCATTATTTCGGTCAAGAAGATTTTGCATTGTTTTGATCGTTTTCATCGAATAACTACAAATGTTCTATGGTTCGTCCGCTCACGTGTGTTCCTTCGCCCAGCCATTAGGGGTAAATCATTATTCCGTTATTTTCTTCAAATTGGGTAGAAATTTTGTCATCATGTTATATATTCTTGAAAAGGAAAAAAAACGGCAATCGGAATATGCCAAATAAAAACTATGTTCGTATTTAAAAAAATGCAACTTTATGTCAAATCTGTCATAATTAATGAAAAAAAAAACTTCGAGTACGTCACTAGAATCTACTCAGAAAACCGTTTTAGAAACGTAAAAACAAATTTCAATTATCTTCTATAAGAACCGAGATATCAGGAAAAAAAGAAATCTGGAAATTTTCAAGATTCGCGAATAACTCAAAAACCACTGAAGTTAGAATAATTCTGATTAGCTTTATGAATTTGTCTCGAAAAAGTAGCCAAGGGTCGTGAAAACCCCATCTCTCTATCTTAAATAATAACAGAGATGCTCCTGGTGGCACCCCCAAAATGGGACATGCTGTACATCGAATTTGAATTCTATTATCTGATTAAATGTCTTTGATTTCAGGTGATCAAGTGAACGTATTTCTGAATGAAAATTGGGAATATTTGTTAGGCGACTATGGGCCAGGAATAATACAGATGTTGAGGAATTATATGGGAATACATTATGACAGCTTTTTTGATAAACTTCCAATGAAAGAAATATTTTTGGTGGATTGAAGAAAAAAATTCATTATACTGTTTGAGTGAAGATGTTTTTACAACATTTAAAATAGTTATCAGAGAGGAATTATTTATATGTTTATGTTATAATATTATTTATTAATCAACATAGAGACCTTGATAATTAATACATAATTCATTTATATACTTATTTACATTTTGATATGATTCGCAGATATCTAGATTGATAGAATCTAGAAATGAAGTACTTAAAAGAATACACAGCTAAAGTGTTGAGATTGAGATTGATAAAGATAAACTTATGAAATAGTTCGTTCCATTCTGGGTCTGAATCGTTCGGCAGCGGCACGTTTACTGAGCAAAAATGTAGGAATATACCATAGAGCAGATCCTAATGAGAAATAACAACTCCAGCATAGGAAACAATATGGATAACTCTGCATAGAAACTAGCGCTGCGCGTGCCCTTATGGAAAACTAAACCGAAAGGTGCCTTATTTGAATTCTAGATTTCCCACGATCGAAAGTAACTTGACTAAAATGGGGTATTTGAAGTAGTCTAATCGATGCAGATTATTTCTGCCTCCAGGTCCCCATTAATTACATCACTAAAATTCTTGAATCATTATCGATCTTAAATAATTTTAATGATTTTAACTTTGAAAAAGATCGAGAAGCTACAGATACAGGCAATGTCAAAAGAATTGTTTGTGAAATGCTTACGTTTGGAAAGGTGGAGATCTAATGGTTTTCAAATATATATTATAAAATACTTAAGGCGTCAGTATCATCAGGTTATGAAAACAAATTTAACGCTTTAATTTCGTTAAACAGATCATTGGAGTCTATATTCTCATTTTTCTGATCTGTCAGTCGCTCTTCAAGAATAGAACAATGTTTTAAAAGATTGCTTAGTTTGAATATGTCGCTAAAAATCCGAAAATATTATCATACTCATTTAATAAGTCAAATCGGTTTTTAAGAGAGCTTATAGTTTGATCTATAACATCTCGGTGTTCATAGTCAAACAGTTTTGGTTTAAATTTCCCACTAACTGTTGGTAATGGTGGAAAGTCTTTTTCAATTCCGAGAGAGGATGCTACTTCTTTCGCTTGCACTAGAATTTCTTCAACGATTGGTCAGATCTATATTGCTGGAGGTGATCAACTAAATGTTTCATTGGCATACTTTAATATTAATTGTAGCACTTGTTTGCTTACAATATTTATATGAAATAAAACGTCATGCCTAATAATAATTCCACAAATAAACTGAAAATTTTGTACAGACGTTAAGAGGAACTCGCTTAATGTCTTGCATCAATGTGAAAGGAATTATCTTCAGCCACTTCTAGAAGACTTTCGCAAACCTTAATTAAATAAACTTCAAGGGGCTTTATTGCGTCAATTCTGCTGGACCACCTTGTCTCACTTAGAGGCTTTAAACTTGACCGGGGACATTTTTTTCAAAACATACCACCTTTTGTGGATGACCCCTTAAGGCATTTTGGATAATGTTCTTTTGGTTTTTTTGAGGGTAGGAGGTAGGTGGGTAGGTGCTGTAAGAAGTAAAGCAAAAACTGAACTTCAGAAGTCATTAATAAAAAACAAGTACTGTGTTTTAAGGAATTTTACTTAATAATTGCGATTCGTAACGCGTTTCACTACACCGTAGCTTCTTCAGACGAATGAATATACAGAAAAATTATAAATGAGAATATAAATATAAATGTTCTTGAGTAATTAAAAGCTTATTGGGTTGCTTCTTCTTAAGTGGTTATTTATGACAGGTATATCCAATAAAATTAAGGAATAGATTGCTCCCCGAAAAGATTCAATAGAGGTGAAGGGCTTAAATCAACTTGTTCATTGATGAGTCTACCTGAGTGTTTGTATTTATTTATTTCAAAAGTTTTCCAAAGATCTACCTTCCAATATTTATTATCTGTATGCAAAATTTCAAACTGTGGGTCGAAAGAATGATTATTTTCTAAGAGATGATTCGCGTAATTTGAATCTGATTTTTATTTGAAAAACTGCGTTTATGTTCCGATATTCTAATATTAAAATTTCTATGTGTTCTACCAATGTAGAAATTATCACAGTCATTGCAATTCAATCTATAAACACCTGATTTATTGTTTTTATCTAATTTGGTTTTATTATTTTTTATATATTTGCCTAAATTATTATTAGTTTGGAAAGCTACGTTGAAATTATTGCTACTTAAGAATGATTTCAGTTTCTCACTTGTAATGCCAACGTAGGTTAAGGTGCTGAATTTTGTTTCAATTTATCGACAGGGTAAACTTCATTCAATGCGATTCTACTTTGTTTTTTATTTAAAATATTATTTATTAGTTTGGGATTGTAACCATTATTTTTGGCTATTTGTTTAATCAAATTTAGTTCTTTGTTGAAATTTTCTGGTGATAGCGGGATGTTAATCAATCTATGAATAAAACTATTGAATGCTGACATTTTATGTTGATATGGATGACACGACGAGTTATGTATTATAATATCTGTATGTGACGGCTTATGGTAAATTGCGAAAACATGTTTTCCATTTTCATTCGAAATTGTTACGTCTAAGAAATTTATCGAATTATTGCTTTCTATTTCGGTTGTGAATGCAATTTTTGGATGTAATGAATTTATATGATTTTCGAAAATTTTCAACGTTCTATCTGTTCCTGTGAAGCAAATAATGATATCGTCTACATAGCGATACCAGTATAAACAATATTTACTGAGTGGATGATTATGAATTAATTTCTCTAAGTTATTCATGAAAATTTCTGCTAACAAAGGACTCAACGGATTGCCCATAATCAAGCCGTCTTCAATAGTATAATATTTGTAATTGAAATGGAAATAATTTTGATCTAAACAAATTTTAATAATCGAAGAATATCTGATTCAATGATAGTATTGACATGATTCCTTTCTAATAATTCTTCAACTAAGTAATACGTATCTTTTGGAGGAATGTTGGGAAATAGATTCTTAACATCGAAAGAAATAAGTTTGGAATTAGGTGGTATAGTGGTATCTTTGATATTGGCAATAAGTTCGTATGAATTTTTGACCGAAAATTCAGATTTAAAATTGCAATGTTTTATTAGCAAGTCGTTGAGGAATTTTGAAAGTTTGAACGAAGGTGCCGTTACATAAGAAACAACAGGTCTAATAGGGTAATTAGGTTTATGAAGTTTTATCAACGAATATAATTCGGGGGATTGTGGATTGGAGTTAATGAATTTATATTTTTCTTGGTCTGTAATTAATGATTTTGCTGTCGAAATTATGTTTTTAACAACTTTCTGAAATTTTGCGGTAGGATCCTTAGTTGATGTTATATAGTTTCCGGCTGTTAAGAATTTTTCAGTTTTAGAAATATAATCGGTTTTACTAATCGCAATGACGGTGTTACCTTCATCTGCTTTAGTGAATACTAAATCGTTCTTGGTACTATTTTCACGAATTGTTTTATTATCTCATAATCGGAATTGCAATGAGGTGATAATTTCGAAAAGTCTTCTTTGATGATTTTTGCTGTTTGATGTTTGGCTAAAATATTATCTTTGGAGTTTTTGAGAATAATTTCGGAGTCTATGCCTAACTGTTCAAATTTAGTTCTATTATGTTTTGGATGTAAATTATGTTTGAATCCTTTTTCTAATAGATCTTTTTGTGGTTGTGTAAAATCGGTATCAGTTAAATTATCTTCAATCTTTCAAAAAATTTATGGTCTGAAAATTTATCAGTTGAAGGTTTGTGTGGAGAAATTTTGAATTTAAGTGAATTCAACTTTTTCTGTTGTTGCTGAAACTTTTTATGAATTAAAATTTTGACATCGTATCTGGATTCAGAGTCTAAAATATCAAACTCAACAGGGTGCAATCTAAACAATAATTCCGTATGGATTACCTTCAAATATATGTTTGCAACGTCCCTCCTGTTGTACTGGATCTTCATATCCTCTTTGAGCCATATGCGTTGGCCTTTCTCAATTGCTCTTCTTGCTGGTCCACTGTTGTTATGTGTCTTCAACCGTATGTAATTGGGAATCAACCTGTTTTTCAAGCACATTGAGTAGAACCATATATTCTGCGTGTGAACTGCACATCTTAGTAGTATTTTGAAATACCACAAAGCCAAAAAGCCGGTATCAGCTTTCTTTAATATTTGAATTTGGGAGGCTTTTACTTGGTAAAATTCCATTATCAATAATAAAAAACAAGTACTGTGTTTTAAGGAATTTTACTTAATAATTGCGATTCGTAACGCGTTTCACTACACCGTAGCTTCTTCAGACGAATGATTATGCAGAAAAATGTAAATGAGAATATAACTATAAATGTTCTTGAGTAATTAAAAGCTTATTGGTCGCCTCCTCCTAAGTGGTTATTTATGACAGGTATATCCAATAACATTAAGGAATAGATTGCTCCCCGAAAAGATTCAATAGAGTGTCATCCATATCAACATAAAATGTCAGCATTCAATAGTTTTATTCATAGATTGATTAACATCCCGCTATCACCAGAAAATTTCAACAAAGAACTAAATTTGATTAAACAAATAGCCAAAAATAATGGTTACAATCCCAAACTAATAAATAATATTTTAAATAAAAACAAAGTAGAATCGCATTGAATGAAGTTTACCCTGTCGATAAATTGAAACAAAAATTCAGCACCTTAACCTACGTTGGCATTACAAGTGAGAAACTGAAATCATTCTTAAGTAGCAATTATTTCAACAAAGCTTTCCAAACTAATAATAATTTAGGCAAATATATAAAAATAATAAAACCAAACCAGGTAAAAACAATAAATCAGGTGTTTATAGATTGAATTGCAATGACTGTGATAATTTCTACACTGGTAGAACACATAGAAATTTTAATATTAGAATATCGGAACATAAACGCAGTTTTTCAAATAAAAATCAGATTCAAATTACGCGAATCATCTCTTAGAAAATAATCATTCTTTCGACCCACAGTTTGAAATTTTGCATACAGATAATAAATATTGGAAGGTAGATCTTTGGGAACCTAATTTTATTGGATATACCTGTCATAAATAACCACTTAGGAGGAGGCGACCAATAAGCTTTTAATTACTCAAGAACATTTATAGTTATATTCTCATTTACATTTTTCTGCATAATCATTCGTCTGAAGAAGCTACGGTGTAGTGAAACGCGTTACGAATCGCAATTATTAAGTAAAATTCCTTAAAACACAGTACTTGTTTTTATTATTGATAATGGAATTTTACCAAGTAAAAGCCTCCCAAATTCAAATATTCAGAAGTCATATTTATTTGTAGACTAAAATATCAAAATGAAACAAACAGTACTAAATCATAACAAAATAAATTCTTGTTCACACCCATTTTAAAACATTTTCTTAAGTAATGGGATACAGACACGTTGACTCGTTGTTTATAAAAACTAGAAAATAAACTAAAACTAAAAATCACAATTTTTAGGAACAAATAACAGAAATATTACCTAATGTCTACAGATATTCATAAGTACTACTTTCTACTTATACTTAGATATTTTGAAAAATATGCAGATATTTCTAAAAACAAATACCTAGGCAACTTCGTTTTAAAATCAAAAATGATAGCTAGGTCTAGGTGCAATAGAAAAATATAAGATAGCTATTGTAGTAGCGATATTTTCCGAGATTTTGCTGTTGAAAATTCATTAATTACATCACTAAAATTCATACCGTCAAAAATTTCTTGTTCAATTGCCAATATTCTTAGCCCAGACAATCTTTCTTGAATCATTGTCGATCTAGAATAATTTTTAATGATTTTTAACTTTGAAAAAGATCGCTCGCTAGAAGCTACAGATACAGGCAATGTCAAAAGAATTGTTTGTGAAATGCTCACGTTTGGAAAGGTGAAGATTAAATTGTTTTCAAATATATATTGTAAAATAATTAAGGGTCACTATCATAAGGTTATGAAAACAACTTTAACGCTTTAATTTCGTTAAATAGATCATTGGAGTCTATATTCTCATTTTCCTGATCTGTCAGTCGCTCTTCAAGAATAGAACAATGTTTTAAAAGATTGCTGTCACTTAGTTTGAATATGTCGCTAAAAAATTCGAAAATATTATCATACTCATTTAATAAGTCAAATCGGTTTTTAAGGGAGCTTATAGTTTGATCTATAACATCTCGGTGTTCATAGTCAAACAGTTTTGGTTTAAATTTCCCACTAACTGTTGGTAATGGTGGAAAGTCTTTTTCAATTCCGAGAGAGGGTGCTACTTCTTTCGCTTGCACTAGAATTTCTTCAATGATTGGTCAGATCTATATTGCTGGAGGTGATCAACTAAATGTTTTATTGGCATACTTTAATATTAATTGTAGGACTTGTTTGCTCACAATATTTATATGAAATAAAACGTCATGCCTAATAATAATTCCACAAATAAATTGACAATTTTGTACAGACGTTAAGAGGGAACTCGCTTAATGTCTTGCATCAATGTGAGAGGAATTATCTTCAGCCACTTCTAGAAAACTTTCGCAAACCTTAATTAAATAAACTTCAAGGGGCTTTATTGCGTCAATTCTGCTGGACCAACTTGTCTCACTTAGAGGCTTTAAACTTGACCCGGGGACATTTTTTTTCAAAACATACCACCTTTTTGTGGATGACGAAAAACAATTATATAACTTTTGCACAAGATTAAAAAGTATATTGTAGCACATGACACCAGTTACGTTCCTGGAAACGATGCTTCCCACAGGAAATGCTGGATCAGCGGATCCTATAGTTACGTTCCTGAAAACGATGCTTCCCACAGGAAATGCTGGATCAGCGGATCCTATTTCACGTACACAGCTTCACCGTGTTCACTAATGTTATAAATCATGTTTGTATATCTCATATTATTCAGTCTGACAATAGCTCCCATTTAATTCAGTTTGTAATAAAATAAATGTTTTAAAAAGACTTTTCCTTAAGTGAAAAACATAAGTGGCTTAGTGCGGTAGGATCTCGACGGCATCTCAACCAGATATCCGTGAGTTTCAACTCTTCATCGAGAAGGACCAAAGACGAAAAAATTGCAGCCAATTCATCAACCGGAGAATGAAGATAACGAAAATCTTGTAAGTTACTCATTGTTCCTTTATGTCAGACTCCTCGAATTCTCCTGATCAATATAGAGATACTTGTCCAGAAACCGAGTCAATTTTAATTCAATCAATTTCAAAATTATCTTTAATTTCAACAGAGCCGAATCAATCTAACACAGATAATTCGAATTCTGAGAATATTTCTTTATTTAATCAAAATAAAACAGTTAATTTCAATAGTGAATATATCACAATGCCTAATCAAATACCAGTTTTGATATGAAATTGCTACAAATCGTACCCGAATTTGATGGCAATCCGTGTAGGTTATTTCGTTACATTTCTACAGTAAACGAATTACTACAAGAATATTATAATGCGGCTGAACCAAATTGTTCACAAAATAAATTTCTTAAATTTGGTATTTTATCAAAATTAACAGGACCGGCTGAAGAAGTTGTTTCTTTGAGCGGCAGTAACGAGTGGCCGACAATAAAAAATATTTTAATAACACATTTTGGTGACCAGCGAAATGAAAGTAGTTTAATTTCAGATCTTGGTTCGTTGCGTCAAGGCAACAACGAAAATTCATTATCATTTTATTCTCGAGTTATTTCAACCCTCAATCTTCTCCATAATCATTTGAATATTCATGAAGATAATGAGGCAGTAAAAGCTTCAAAAAAATCGCTATATGATTCACATGCTCTTCATACTTTATTAGTGGGATTGAAAGAACCCCAAAGTTCCATGATCAGAGCAATGAAACCAAAAGATTTAGCGGAAGCGCAAACGTACATCATTGAAGATAATAACATACGTTATTTGCAAAAATCTTCTAATTCAGTGAAAATCTTGCCCTCACAAAATTTTCCAAATACTTCTTTTCACAAAAATTCTTATCAGACAAATATTTCTAATTTACCAGCTCCAAGATTTTCACAAAATCATTTTCCAAGTACCCCAATTCAATTACAACAACGTTCAAACCAACCACGTCGAAGGTTTCCTACGAACAGCCAAGTTTTCGGAAGGTTCAAAACGTTTGGAAAAATCCGTCTAATGGACAGTCTCCTTCGAAACCAACCCTATGAGCATTGTTCATACTAGGAATAGTTCTAGACCGACCCCATGAGTGTTGTTACTCAATCATTGAATGTACCGAGAAATTATCAAAACTATAAACCCAATAACTATTTCAGGAATAATACCAATCACCCTATAAATTTCATTTCCGAAGAATTGAATAATGTTGATTATGATGAAGATCAATGCATGCCCAATTCTTCATATTATTGTGATGAATTCGACGAACAAAATTTCATTCAAAATAATGTTCAAATTTCTGAAATAGAAAATGCTGAAAATTTCGAAGACCAAAATTTTCAGGAGGTTTCATCGGAAACCAATACAACATAATTGACCTTAACACTATTTACGACAAAAGGGAACTTCCTTATATACAAATAGAAAATCCCTCACTAAAACTTCTTTTTAGATACAGGGCCACAAAGTCATTCTTGAACCCCGAAATTGCCGAAAAATATTTCAATGACAAAATTTTCAAAGAACCATTCGTAGTTAAGTCTGTTTTCCAACAATCAAAACGAGATTTTTGTGTCAAGATTCCAGCATTTAAGGAATTCAGCACCTGTTCGAATCTCAAATTTCATCTGTTCAAATTTCATCAATATTTCGATGGATTAATAGGCCTAGATACACTCAAACAATTGAAAGCTCAAATAGATATTAAAATTCAATTTTGTCAACAGCTACGGCACAAGTTCCTATTAAGTATTACGAAAGCACAAGAAAAGTATTATTCTTTGCTGAAATTGATCCTTTTACCTCAACAAAAATGAAAATTCCTGTCAATTCAAATGATGGCGATGTACTTATATCACATCGAAAATTAAATAATTGCATTCTTCAAGAAACTCTTACGACCTGTAAAAATGGATATGCCTGGGTAGAAATTCAAAACCCCAATGATTCTTCTTGTCAAATTCAACTTTACGACCCTTTATTACCAAATTCTTTTCCGCTCGACCACTATGAACTTTTCAATATGTATATAACCCCCGAAGAATCTGATTTAAAAAACGACATATGTTCTCATATACGTACCGACCATTTGAATGACGAAGAAAAATTTCATATAGAAAAATTGTGTAAGAAATATTCAGATATTTTTCATATTGAAGGACGAAATTTAACTTTCACTAATCAAATCAAACATAATATAAGAACTAGAGATGAAATACCAGTATATACGAAATCCTATAAATATCCTTATATCTACAAGGACGAAGTTCGAAGACAAATTGATTCCATGCTGAAACAGAACATCATTCGCCCAAGTAATTCCCCTTGGTCTTCTCCGATTTGGGTAGTACCAAAGAAAGCAGATGCCAGCGGTAAGAGGAAATTTCGAATCGTGGTCGATTTTCGTAAAGTTAACGAAAAGACCATCGACGACAGATACCCTCTTCCAAACATTTCTGAGATTCTCGACAAACTAGGAAGATGTCGCTATTTTTCAACCCTCGACTTAGCTAGTGGATTCCACCAGATAGAAATGGCTCCTGAGGATATCCAGAAAACGGCATTTTCTGTCGATAATGGGCATTACGAATATCTGAGAATGCCCTTTGGGTTGAAAAACGCTCCAAGCACCCTGCAGAGAGTGATGGACGACGTGTTAAGAGGTTTACAAAATGATATTTGCCTTGTATATATGGACGATATCATTGTCTATTCGACGTCATTACAAGAGCATATGGTAAATCTCAAGAGAGTATTTCAACGTCTTCGTGAAACAAATTTTAAAATCCAGCTCGATAAAACAGAATTTTTAAGGAAAGAGGTTGCATTTTAGGGCATATTGTCACTCCCGAAGGTGTCAAACCTAATCCCGATAAGATAAAGGCAATCATGGAATATCCGATTCCTAGAACAGTCAAAGAAATCAGAGGATTTATTGATTGTTAGGTTATTATCGCAAATTCATAAAAGACTTCGCAAAAATAACTAAACCGTTCACGCAATGTCTCAAAGCGAAAGCAAAAATCATACACGATGATGCTTTCCTAAGAGCATTTGACTACTGCAGATCTCTTCTTTGTAATGCCCCTATATTACAATTTCCCAACTTCGAAATACCATTTATTCTTACTACTGATGCAAGTAACGTATCAGTTGCAGCTGTTTTATCGCAGGGACCCATTGGTAACGACCGGCCAATTGCATATGCTTCACGCACATTGAACGATAGTGAAAGAAATTACAGTACTATCGAAAAAGAACTCTTAGGGATAATCTATGGAACTAGCCATTTTCGACCATATCTATATGGGAGAAAATTCAAAATAGTGACCGATCATAAACCTCTTCAGTGGCTTATGTCTCTCAAAGAGGGCTGTAATCCTAGACTTACACGTTGGAGACTCAAACTAGAAGAGTATGATTATGAGATATGCTATAAAAGGGCAAGGCTAATACTAACGCCGATGCTTTATCCAGGATTGAGATTCACCCTACAGAAGCAGATAATTCTTCATCAGACGATGATTTACCAATCTTTCAGTATATGAAACAGGTAAATCGGGATATGGAAACAGCTTCCATGTCAAACAACATAAATGACATCCCAGATCCGGACGAAATCGAAGATCAGAACCCGGAAGCAGAAGAAAAATAACTGACGATAGACAAACCGTGCATACAAATGCTGAGGACCCTATTTTAGGAATAAGCCCAACGGAATCTCCAATTAATATCTTTCAGAATCAGTTGCACATAATTCCTTCACTGATTAACCGAAAAGCAACAAAAAATGTTTATGGGATCGAAACAAAAGAATATTTGGAATATTTACATTCTTAAGAACGATCTTACCCCATCATTTCATTTTTAGAGACTTTGGTGAACCGAAAAGACCTATGCATTTTATTTCGAAAGTAATGGCAACGATGAAACATATAAACAACTTTCAAATCTCATGAGACAAACATTCAAAAGTCTCGCCTTCAAGCTTTTGAAGTGCAATAAAAGGTTAGAAAATATTATAAATGAAGATCGACAAAAGGAATTGATTTGCTATAGCCATGAGACAAAAACTAATCACCGAGGTATAGTAGAAACTATTGAACAACTCAAACGAAAATATTATTGGCCAAATTTATCAAATGATGTCAGATTTTACATAAATAACTGTGAAATTTGTCAGAGAGTAAAATATGATCGAAGACCACCTAAGATAGAATTTCAAATTACCCCAACTCCAAAACGACCCTTTGAAGTAGTACATGTTGATGTCTTTCAAGCAGATAGCCAAAAGTTTTGACAATTTTGGACAAATTTTCAAAATTCGGTCAAGCCTTTCCATTAATAGGTGCTAACGCTCCTGCAATTGTACAAGCGTTAATATCCTTCATGTCATTTTATGGATTACCTTTACAAATAGTCACTGACTCTGGCACAGAATTCAACAATTCGACAATCATGGATTTTGCCAATCTGCATAAAATCAAAATTCACATAACCACCTCTAAAAATTCAAATAGCAATTCACCTGTAGAACGTTTTCATTCGACCATTCTGGAACATTTGAGAGTATTGAAAATCGAAAACCAAATATTCCAGTTGCCGATTTAATGCCATATGCAATTTTTGGATACAACCATAGTATTCATTCTACAACACAACAAAACCAATCGATATTATCAGCGGTAATCTAAACACCAAAGACCCTTCGAAATTGACGTAGACAAAGAAATTATGAACAATTACATGCAAAACCACAAAGAACGAACCCAACTAATTTATAACTCTATTCACGAAATTAGCGAGAGAAAGAAGGAAAATATATAGGTAAAGCAAACGAAGAGCGTGAAAACCAATTGATTACCATGAACAATCGACAGTTTTTCGAAAAACGTCAAAACTCGCGGTAACAAACTAAAAGCGCCCTTCATCAAAGAAAAAGTTCAAGAAAATGAAGAACTTAAAATAAAAACTGAACGCAGTACTTATCACAAAAACATTTTTAAGAAACCGAGAGCTAAAAGACCTCAAAATTTGTTGCAGGAACCTGATCCTGATGATGATCCACCGGTCCATGTTGGAACCGATCAAAATAGTGGATCTTAAACAAAACCCTGGTATCCTCCCTTTCTTGTTGGCGAAACTAAAGTCAAAATCGGAACTCATAAATTCCTCCATTATGTCGATCTGTACCCCATTGAAAACGAAATAAAAGTTCTAGTCAAACAATACAGAAATTTTAAATCTTCTCTTTCAAATCGATTTAATACATCCGAATACCCTACAGAAACTTTGGAACAACATATACAATATCAAATCAACTACATTTGGAATAAATTCAAATCTGTATATCCCTTCGAAGATAGAAAACGGAAGAAACGCGGATTAGTTAATGGTCTGGGCAATATTATTAAAGCCATTTCAGGAAATTTAGACGCCGATGATGCCGAGCGCTACGATAAAGCTATTGAAAATTACAAGCTACTAAGGAACGGATAATCTCTACTGTCAATCACCAAATTTCATTAACTCACGAAATTCTTGAGAATAATAATAAAACTCTTTCATTAATGCTGCATAACCAAAACATAATTTCTAGAAGAATTCAAGAGATCAAAAATGATAACACCCAGTATTTTTCTATTATAGACACTTTCGCTCAAATGAAATTTAACTTAGACACAATCGGATCTATTCTTGAAGATTTGGAAAATTCAATTACTCTAGCTAAATTAGGCTCTCTTCATCGTAGTCTTATCTCAAAAATCGATTTAGGCCATATTCTTACGATTCTCTTAGAGAACCATTCGAAAAATCAATTGATATTTTCTGACGAAAAAATATTCACAATTAGTATGATCTAATTGAAGTCGAAGCTTACTATTCAAAAACAAGGATCATTTTCGTATTGAATATTCCCCTTGTACACCCCGATCGATTCAACCATTACCATTTATATTCCATTCCATCCAAAAACTTTACAACTATAATTCCTAAAAATACCTACCTTACAATGAGTAGCAATCTATTCCAATACGATGACGACTAATGCAGATATCTCAACCCTGGTTACCTTTGCGAAGAGAACAAGCTTGCCAACCACGCCGACCAAGACGATTGCCTATTTTCAATTCTTCAGATCAAAATTCTTCAACTGTTCCTGACTGTAAAATAGTACCAGTAAAAGTGAAGAAATCCTTTGTAGAAGAAGTTGATGAAAGCCACTATATTGGAATCTTCCCAGAACAAGAAAAAATAAGGATGAACTGCGAAAAAACAGATTTCACAACCCTCAAGGGAACATTCCTCTTCCAAATTCCGTATGGATGCAGTATTCAAACAGTTGACTTCATTTATACCAACACAAAAGGTACCTCTTATCAAGTACCCTTATTTTTACCCGAAATAAAAATACCTACAGGGGATCATCATTCAGAAGCCCTCAAAATTCAAGAAATTTCACTGGATAAGTTACACCACCTTCAGAAGGAAGTCGAGAAACTCCAACCGATTCCAGAAGAAAATGAAGAACCAGCTTATTCGCATCTTTACTTGACCACCCCGTATACATCATAATTTTTCTGGTAATTGTTTGGAAAATTAGTTCAAGATTGCGTCGAAGAAATGCAGTACCAGAAAAGAATCCAGAAGAAGAATCTTCGAGAGTTCCACAAGATTTCAGTCAATCGCCAGACCAAGTCGAAGAACGAGTTTTGTTCTTCCGTCCAAAACTCTTCCCTAAGGATGGAGGAGTTACGTTCCTGGAAACGATGCTTCCCACAGGAAATGCTGGATCAGCGGATCCTATAGTTACGTTCCTGAAAACGATGCTTCCCACAGGAAATGCTGGATCAGCGGATCCTATTTCACGTACACAGCTTCACCGTGTTCACTAATGTTATAAATCATGTTTGTATATCTCATATTATTCAGTCTGACAATAGCTCCCATTTAATTCAGTTTGTAATAAAATAAATGTTTTTAAAAGACTTTTCCTTAAGTGAAAAACATAAGTCACCTTAGAAGCGTCATTTACTGGCAAGTTCAAAGTATGAGCCGCACAAGGTACAAAAAGGCTTACGGATTCGCATCAAGAATGCGTTTTTGAAGCCCAACATGTTTTCCCTTCATATTTGTCCCATTATCATCAGTACGCCACTGATCAGCATACAATCAATTTTCGTCTTCTTTGTTGAATTCGGAAATTATTATGACACTTGTAATTTTTTCGTATCTCCCACCGTTCTCGAGCAAAAAGTCTAAACGATTGTTTGATGCATTCGCTGAATTGAAAGCACTTCTAATTGAAAAAATGACTAGTAAGTTTTAATTTTTTCGTTTATTTTGACAGTTACTAAAGTTGAATCAGTGTGTCTGTTCGGAGTGTTTATAAAATTAACGATTAGTTCGAAGACTTTTGAAGTTATTGCTGTAAGAAAAAAATGGCTAATTTTACTAACGCCGAATTGGCTGATATCCATTACATGTACGGTCTGGCTGACGGAAACGCAACAGAAGCCAAATCCAAATCGAGTAACACCAGACAGGCAAACATTTTCAAATATCCACAGAAGGTTGAGGGAAACTGGTACTTTTACTGCAAATAATCATTTAAAAAGGTTCAACTCAAACTATGAGTTCCCAGATATTGAGGAAGCAGTTTTGAATTGTAATGATTTGGATCCTCATGTGAGTACAAAAAATTGGAAATCAGTTGAATATTTCACATGTTCTAGTTTGGAGGATTCTCCATCACTTTTATTGTGCCCGTTTCATATTCAACGCGTCTAAACTCTACTTCCTCGGATTTTCCTTCAAGACTGAATTTCTGCCGATGGTTCTTAGATAAAATTAGAGAAAACGCCCATTTTGATAGTGAAATAATGTTCACAGATGAAGCTAATTTTTCGAGAACTGCTATCACAACTTTTCATAATAATTATTATTGGGCTGAGGAAAACTTCCATTTGATTGAAGAATCTCATCATCAAGAACAATTCTCACTAAATGTCTGGGTCGGAATAATTGGAAATAATTTGATTGGGCCTTTTTTTTTTCATAACAGGTTAAATGGTCCCGTTTATCGGCATTTTCTTGAGGAGGAGTTACCTTTATTGCTCGAGGATGTGCCACTTTTGGTGAGAAATAAATAATGTGGTTCATGCATGACGGGGCACCAGCACATTTTAGTGGAGAAGCTGGGGAATTCATTAATAATAGAGTCAAAAACCGATGGATAGGTCAGGGTGGGTGAGAACCATGGCCTCCTAGGTCCCCAGAATTAAATAGTTTAGACATTTTCTTATGGGGATATCTCAAAAGTTTGGTTTATACTACTGCAGTGAACAGTGTAGAAGAATTGAGAAATCGAATAATAACCTCTTGAATACTCCAGGATTATTTCAAAGAGTGCGTGAGAATATGCGAAGAAGGACAAAGACCTGTATTCTTGCAGGTGAAGGACACTTCCAGCAATTTATTCAGTTTTTGATTGTTCTTTCTTTCAGTTTGATATTGAATAAATATAAGTTGAGTCTCAGAAGACTAGCTATTAAAATAGAAGCAAATTTTGGGCATACCTATCGAGTATTTCTAATATTTTCCTTTATTTAGCGAATTATATACAATTCAAATAATTCAAATTCAATACTTTTTCACTCGAAAAGCGTGGGAGATGAGAAAAAATTTCAGGAGTCAAAAAAGTTTCTAAATTAAACGAAGATGACGAAAACTGATTGTACGCTGATCAGTGGGGTACTGCAAAGAGTTTGAAAGGTCAAAAGTAGACATTTCAGTTAAAATCTAGGACGTGTAATGATAGAGGCTGTGAAAAATAGCTTCCATTTCAAATTTGGGCTGAATATCTCAAAAACTGCAGGAGTTCCGAAGAAAAAACCAAATTTTCAGGAAATTTCGAACCCTGTATTGAAATTTCCGTAACGAAGCTTTTGCGGGCCTATGTTTATATAAACTTTGTTTCTTAAAATTACACGTAAATTTATCTCCTCAAGTTGTGACATACTATTATGTAACACCCTGTATAAGATACCATCGTAAAGTACGTTGCTCTTAGAAACAGTTTTCTCGTTGAACTAAAAACTAAAAAAAAGTTAGATTGGTTAGTTTCCTTTGTTATCCGCCGATAAAGAAACCATGTTTGTTTTGTTGTCAGAGCTCGATATTCTATTTTGTTCACTGTTTTGGGAAAGAATTATTATTTTGAAACCTTGGTCAATTCGGAGCACAAAACAAACATCAAAAACACTCCTCCTCGATTTAAAAATTGGCTTGTTCCAGCGGTTTGAGCTCTTAGGGAGGGTCAAATTCTCGTTGGATCACTGTGTATTCAAGTTAGAGAATTATGGAATATTATATTAATAAGTAGTTATAATATCAAGAACGTCTGGCTCAGTGAGCTGACACCGCTTGGACTTCTAACAACTTTTTTCAATCAGAGAATACAAAGCAATTGTATTTTCAAGGAAATATGAAATTTCTTATCTCTTTTGACGTCAGATCTGTGATTTCTACAAGGTTTTTTCTTCGGTACAAGATACGAACCAAATATAGTTGAACGAATGTCGAATTAACTAAATCTCTGATTATATAACATTTATTTTCAATTATTTTACCTGAAGTGAATCTACCATAGTGAAGCAATTCAATTAATGTCATACGGAATAAAATGAATCAACTTATATACGTGGTCTTGTTTGTGTTTGTGCTTCATGTCCAAATGGTGGAGCTTCGTAAGTATTTGAACATTCAATATTTCGAAAAAATATGTAGGCAATCAAATATTCGAAACAAGAAATAGACGTCTGGCATGTGAATGACATTCATTTTGTGTACTTTCTGTTAAGAAAGTTCCGGGAATTAATTATAATAATAATACTAATAAATCCTCAGGGGCTCAGGAACATTGTTTCTGAGTACGGGCTTAGCGAACCCGAGGTACCCAAGCTGAACCTGGCAGTAGGTATAAAATGCAACTTATCCAATGATGTACAATCTAAGGAATAAACGGGTGAATCGACATTGTACCCCCATAACCTCTTGTCGCGTTCAAGATTTAAGAAGAGGGTCTTGTTCGGAAAGTGAGTCACAGTCTCCCTCGGTTAGCGACGGAAGCAGCGTGATATCGAGTAGGGATACTGCAACACAAAACCAAGTGAGAAATAACATCAATACCTCCCAACCGACTCTTGATGTTTCAACGGTGGCACAAGCCATTATGCCTACGACCACGAGAGCCGGACTCCCTAGGAAACGCATGAAGTGGACCCCAGAGATGAATACCTTCATTATGCGTTCCTATCACAAGATTACAAACTTGGAATCGGAACTGACAGCATACAGATACGCGTTACATCTTGCGTTCGTAGAAAAATATCCTGAATTACAGCACATATCCGAGCAGAGAATTTCGGATCAAAGAAGAACAATCGTTGAAAACAGGCTACTTTCTTCAGAAACGCTGCAAAGCATACGAGAAGAGGTCATAATGGAACTTAGAAGCGAAAATGATACTCATAACGGTATACCTAGTGAAACAGCTCACATATGTTCTTCAACATCCCAAGAAAACACCCACTTTCCTAACGCAAGGCTTAACATATATGCTACCTAAGAGCGATAGAACACAGGATCCGTCTAAATATAGGCCAATCACTTGCCTGCCAACACTCTACAAAATACTCACCTCATCATCCAATCGAATATACCAACACCTTGACGACAACAATATATTAGCAGAGGAGCAGAAAGGATGCAGAAAGAAACACCACGGGTGCAAGGAACAACTCATCATCGATTCTCTGATGATGAAACAGGCACACGTAGGGCATCGGAATGTTCATTCAGCTTTTCTCGATTATCTGAAGGCATTCGATAGTACCGCCCATTCTTGGCTTGTTGAAGTATTGCAGATATACCAAATTCACCCAGCCCTGGTAGAGTTCTTGAAGACAACAATGACACACTGGCGCACGTCTCTGCAGGTCAACATGAACAATAAATCAATTAAAACCGACGAGATACCCATACGTCGTGGAATTTTTCAAGAAGACTCTTTGAGTCCACTATGGTTCTGTTTGGCAATGAACCCATTGTCCTCAATGCTCAATAGAACAGGATACGGATTTAGGATAAAAGCAGACAGGAATTATCATACAATCTCCCTCCTGCTGTGTATGGATGACATCAAATTATATGCTTCGAACAAGAAGCAATTGGATGATTTGCTGAAAACTGTCAGTGAGTTCTCGGCAGATGTTCATATGAAATTCGGGATTGAAAAATGTAAGACCCTGAACATTCAAAGAGGGAAAGTTATAGATGGTGAAACACAACTTCCAAACGGTGATATTATACAGTGCATGGGGGATGGCGAAACATACAAATATCTGGGATACCAACAGGCCAGATTGCTTGACCAAAAACAATCAAAGGATAAGATTCGTTCGGAATACAGACAGCGTCTGAAGTCTGTGCTGAAATCGATGTTGAACTCGGGGAATTTAGTCAAGGCAATTAACACCTATGCCATTCCAGTGTTGCTTTACTCATTTGGAATAATCAGATAGATTAGGACAGAACTGGATGATATTCAAAGGCAGACCCGAACGATGCTAACAAAGTACAACAGCCATCATCTAAAATCATCTGTGATACGAACAACTTTGAAGCGGAAAGAAGGAGGACGCGGATTAATAGATGTAGTCAATTTACACACTGAACAGATAAAAAATCTCAGAGAATTCTTCCCAGCAAAAGCTCTCACTTCTGACCTACTTAGAGTGGTATCGTTGGCTGATAAGGGATATACACCTTTTAAATCTTGCTACCAGAGATGACCTGCTGAATCTACCATTCCTATCAGATACTGAAAAACAAGAGCAATGGTCAAGAAAGGAATTGCATGGACGACATCACCATGAGATTAATCAACCACACATCGACAAAGAAGCCTCCAACAAATGGTTGATGAAAGGAGAATTATTCGCGGAAACAGAGGGATTCCTTATGGCCATCCAAGACCAAGTGATCGCTACAAATAACTACAAAAAATTTATTATGAAGGACGGAACATTACAAACAGATAGGTGCAGAAAATGCCATATAAGATCGGAGACGATACAGCATATTACGTCCGGATGCGAACAACTGGCCAATACGGACTATCTTCACAGGCATAATCAAGTGTGCAACATTATCCATCAGAAACTTGCACACAAGTACGGGCTCCTGAATACGTTCCAGCCATATTACAAGTATCAACCGGCGCCCGTATTGGAAAATGACTCTATCAGATTATACTACGATAGGCCTATTATCACTGACAGAATGTTGATGAATAATAGACCGGACATAGTGGTGTATGATAAGAGAGCCAAAACAGCAATGCTGGTGGATGTCGCCATACCGAATAAAAACAACGTGCTGAATAAGTTCCAGGAGAAAAAGTCCAAATACACAGACCTTGCTATTGAGATCAAGCAGATATGGCACCTCCAGAAAATAGATATTGTTCCTGTCATCGTATCCTCGACTGGGTTAATACCCAAAACTTTGCATGATAGCCTTAAGAAATTAGAATTGCATAAGAATACCTATATAGAAATGCAAAAAGCTGTAATTCTTAATACATGTAGGATAGTTAGGAAATTTATGTCAAGTATATTGTAATCGAGCCTATTCCCTTTGATTGCTGAATCTGGGAAAGGTAAATTATATCCAGCTACTAGCTGAGATAGTGCATAAGTCGTTTGTTTAGCAATGCAAATAACGTAAGTAGTCTCTCACTACATAAAAATATACCTAACAATAATCTACAATTGACTCTTGATATATGTTAACAATAACTTCCTAGACTCGGTAAATTTCTTAGAACTTTTAATTTCTTCAGATAAACTATTATACTGAATCAATCTCTTGTAAAAGAGACAGTTTTCTGCTCTTGCAGTATTGCAAGTATCAATATGAAAATCATTTCTAGACCTTGTGGCGTGAATAAACTTCATTCACATACTGACACAAATAAGATGGTAATTTGTTATTTTTCATTTTATGTATGAACTCCATCGTTCGTAAATACAATCTCTGCCTGACACTTAGTATATTCAGAACATTCAACATCAAATTTATAGGAGTGTACCTATTGCACTTCAAGATCAACCGCATGACTTTGTTCTGTGAAATCTCAATTTGGTCAATTTCACTTTCTCGCAAACACTTTGAGAGACACTCCAATTCTACCTAGGAGGTATAACTTTTCGGATATTTTATTTCTAATATAACCAGAATGGGATCTAAATGTCAGACATTCATCTAATATTTCACCAAGATACTTAAATTCTGTGATTCTGTGTCCAATTTACAACTATCTATATTCACAGATACATTATCACAGTTAAACTGATTTAATTTGTACCTAGTTCCTACCATCATATATTTGCATTCATCAATATTCACACTTAATCGATTATCACACAACCAAGCATACAGTAAACTCAGATACTCATTTATTTTACGAGCCATCTCTTCGATATCATCTCCGCAAATGAAAAACATAGTATCATTAGCAAATATAGTAATTTTACAATGCCTTTTACACTTTATCATATCATTCACATGCAATAAGAATAGTATAGGTCCTAGGACCGTTCCTTGAGGAACCCCATGCTTAGTAGGTAATTCTGAAGACAAATTATTGCAATATTTAACTCTCTGACATCTATCTTTTAAATACGGTTCAAACCATTTCAATACTTTATTACCAAATCCCATTTTTTCCATTTCTTCATGAGTATATCTCTACATATTGTCCCTCATCTATTTTCTATACTTTTTGTATAACTGCCTCACATGTGTAATCTTCTCTGAAACCTGATTGATTGCTACAAATTACTTTATTCAATCTACAATTATTTATCGATTGTTCCTTGAGCACCATTTCTATCAACTTTTCATATTGTAGACTAACATTGATCGGTATAAATTCTGCGCATTTACAGGTGTTCACTACTTTTTGAACAGGAACAATTGTTGTGTTTTAACAGTTTTCGAAAAACTCTAGTGGTCAACGAACAATTGACAATATCTAACAATTGGTTGCATCCCACATCAAATATGTCATTCAAAATACTTGTACGTATGCCTTCACTTGTTCCATTTCTATATTTCATTGATTTGACTATTCTCTCGAGTTTACACATACTAACAGGTTCAAATTCACAGAACTAGCCATAATAACACACATTCTGTGAAATAGAATCATTTTATTTATCCTGGGAATCTTTTGAACTATTCTATCTACACTATTAATAAAATGTGAATTGAATTCACCTATTGTTTCTTCATTAGATGAATGAACATTTTCAAATTGCTTCTGTTTATTTTTCTAGGTAACAATCTTTTAAGATTTTTCGACTCTCTAGAATTACCTCTATTTTCATCAATCACAGAAAGGTAATAGTTAGTTTTAGAAGTCTTAACTTGCATGGTCATTTCTCACCTGTCTATATTTATTCCAGTCATCTTCCCTCTGTGTAAATGCAGCCACCTCAAACAGCTCATCACGTTTCGCGATCAACTTTCTGATGTTATTGTTGAACCATTTATTTTCATTGTATTTTATACATGTTTTGTATTGCACAACTGGGGACATAGAATCAATCACTTTCACAATACTTTCAACCAAATCATCTGAGAGTAGATCAACATAACTTGTATCGTTTTTCCACTCCATACTTTGAATTTTGTCTTGAAATTTTCCCATTTTCTTCTGAATATTCTGGTTTCTAATTCCATGCCATCGAGTGACATTTTGTGTTTTTATTATTCATTTTATTACTAGTATCTGTTATTCTTGTGTAATCTTCAATATGTTGTTCAAATCCACATCTGTATATCAAGCTCCTACATTTTCTAGTATGAAATGAATCTCCAGCCATATCAAAATTGAAATCACCCATCATGATAAATTCTCCATCAAATTCTATAACTTTATTGAAACGAGATTCCAGATAATCTAGTAACAACCCATCCTTCACATTAGGTGGGTGATACGCAGATGTGAATTCAACTTACAGCAATCAGACATAATTATCAATATTAATTTTATTTACGAGTTTATACTTCAACCCTTGCTTTATATACAGGGTGCTTCAACGAAAACTAAACAGAGGCTATATCTACCAAGATATTCATTTCTGATCAAAACGCAAAAAAAATCAATTTTTGTTTCAGGGGGGACATATTTTGGGGTATAATACTTGCCTGAAATATCAACCCCCTAAGCGGGGGTTGCAATCCTTGAACATTTTGAATATAGAAGATGGGTCGAGTAATAACTCAAAAGAAAGGTGGTATCTTTGTCTACATTGCCTTGAACGAATTTCCATTTTTAATTGAAAACTGTAAAAGATACAGGGTGAACAACTGAAAGATAGGGAAGACTATTTTCCTAAGACTATTCAAGTTTCAGTGAAGTAAAATGAAACAGATCCATGCTGATCAGTGACAGTCATCATCAAGTACCATCCTCATCTCGAATTTCAACCCCTGGAGCAGGGGTGACAACCCTTGAAAATTTGGAAGTGGGTAGATGGGTCGAGTGTTAACTCGAAAGAAAGGTATTATCTTTGTCTGCATTCCCGTGAAAGAATTTTCATTTTTGATTGAAAACTGTAGAAGATACAGAGTGAGCCACTAACAATAAAACCAAATCAGATAAAAATAATAAATCAGGTGTTTATAGATTGAATTGCAATGACTGTAAAATTTCTACATTGGTAGAACACATAGAAATTTCAATATTAGAATATCGGAACATAAACGCAGTTTTTCAAATATAAAGTCAGATTCAAATTACGCGAATCATGTCCTAGAAAATAATCACTCTTCTGACCCGCATTTTGAAATTTTGCATACATATAATGAATATTGGAAAGTAGATCTTTGAGAAACTTTAGAAATCAACAAACACAAACACTCAGATAGACTCATTAATGAACAAGTCGATTTAGGCCCTTCTATCAATAACCACTTAAGAAGAAGTAACTCAATAAGCTTTCAATTACTTATGAACCTTTGTATTCATGTTCTCAGTTTTATCTATATATAGTTGTCATAATTTCTGTAAATTCATTCGTCTGAAGAAGCTACGGTGTAGTGAAAGGCGTTACGAATCACAATTATTTAGTAAAATTCCTCAAAAACATTACTTGTCTTCATTATTGATAATGGAATTCTACCAAGTAAAACCCTACCAAATTGAAATGATTGGATTATTCATTGGCGTAAAATGTATTATTTCGGAATGGGCCAACTTTGAAGGCGATACAATAAATTCGGAAGAAGAAAAATATTTCGTGTTTCACCGACCAATTTACCGTTATTTTTTTAACGGAATGTATGATAGACTGGAGGAATAAATGCTGAAACAATACATTTTCTTCGTAATAAGAATCTTAAATATAATTTTCATTTCTCAAACTTGGCAGAATTTTATACAATTGTTTTTTTCTTCATAGATGCTGTATTTTCCAAAATAATGTTATTCGTATTTCCTATTTTGTATTTGATATCTTGAATAAAAATTTTCAAACCCTCCACTTTAAAATCCAAAAAATTTGATTCGGAATTTTAACTCCTCTTTTGGATCAGCACAGACTAGATAATCTAACTTGCTATAGTTTATTCTGCCGGGGTTAATTTCATAAATTAATTGACTACTAAAAGGAGATATTTAAATTTGATTGCTCTCTAACTCAGGAAAGAATAATTCTAGTTAGAAACTTTGGTACTGGTTCATTGCAGGTTTTCGTCTAATTCTTCATTTTTACCAGATCTTCGATTGGTAGTGAGACGCCAACAATCCGAAAAACAGGTTAGAAAGAACGTAGAGAAACATGGAGTAAGTAATAAATATCTTTTCGTGACAACCGAATATGATTATGATGATAATAATAAATTAAACTATGTATTATACTATCACATGAGTTTAGTGAAATATAGGATTGCAATTTAAGTTTCTCGACCAAGTTCAGCTTACAACAAGTACTTGTTGTACGTAGTTTAATTTCTTATTAGCATCATGATTAACGCAAGAGGGTGAGGTGAACTGAAGAAAAGAGAAATAATTTTTAGGTTGTAACTTTCAGACTTTCAGAAGCGATGCTCAGTTTTAGTCATGAGTCATGAAAAGCCAAATGAAAGGTGGAACAATAATTCAATTGACGAGACTACGTCATAGAAAACCATTTTCACAAATACAAGTAAACGATGATTTCTACTAAAATATATTATCAAATGCTCGACGTGTTTTGATACACAGTATCTTCATCAAGAGCGAATGAATACTACAAATATATCTCACTAAAAATTTTTATATATACTAAAGAGGCAATCCACTCAGAGCTATCCGTACTTGAATTAATGTTTAAGAAATAAATTTAATAAGGGTGACTTATTTATGTCTACTTGATCATTAAGAATTTCCGGTGAATTCCTAAATCTGTTAATTTCAAGAGCTTCCAGAAGGTTGAGTTTTATAACTCTATTCTCAGAATGTAGGATTTCAAATTTTGAATTGAAAGAGTGACCATTTTCCCTGAGATGATTCGAATAATTTGAATCGGTTTTTCCATTGATGAAACTGCGTTTATGTTCAGAAATTCTAACATTAAAATTTCTTCCTGTTCTACCTATATAAAATAATTGCAATCTGCACAATCCAATCTATAAACACCTGACATTTGAATTTGGGAGGCTTTACTTGGTAAAATTCCATTATCAATAATAAAAACAAGTACTGTGTTTTAAGGAATTTTACCTAATAATTGCGATTCGCAACGCGTTTCACTACACCGTCTGAAGAAGCTACGGTGTAGTGAAACGCGTTACGAATCGCAATTATTAAGTAAAATTCCTTAAAACACAGTACTTGTTTTTATTATATATAAACACCTGATTTATTTTCTTTATCAATTGGAGACTCCACTCACTTCTCCAATTAATAACTAAAATAAATCAGGTGTTTATAGATTGGATTGTGCAGATTGCAATTGTTTTTATATAGGTAGATCAGGAAGAAATTTCAATGTAAGAATCTCTGAACATAAACGCAGTTTCATCAATAGAAAACCTATTCAAATTATTCAAATCATCTTAGGGAAAATGGTCACTCTTTCAAATCAATTCACCGGAAATTCTTTATGATCAGGTAGACATAAATAACTCACCCTTATTAAATTTATTTCCTAAACATCAGTTCAAGTACGGGTAGCTCTGAATGGATTGCCTCTTTAGTTTATATAAAAATTTGTTAGTGAGATATATTTGTAGTATTCATTCGCTGTTGATAAAGATACAGTGTATCGAAACGCGTCGAGCATTTAATAATATTTTTAAGTAAAAATCATAATTTACTTGTATTGAGTATTGAGTCATAACACCGCAATAATCATATCATGTCAAACTAAACCCGTGTCTCATCACTTGTTACAATACATGTCATGAATGTGGGGTCAGAATTACTCGTCTTCAGCGACCTTTACGCGATTCAACTGTTAAAGAAAATGAAGGTCTTTTTGAACTAGTCGCGTGGCATCTTAGCCGTTGTTAAATGCACTGTACCACTCATATGCACGTGTTCATGATGAAGTTAATTTACAGTAAGTCTTCTACAACATTTTCACACGGAATTCGATTTGTGATACAAAATTTGAGACAAATTCTTAATTCGATATTTTTATCCATTGTAACAAACAATGTTGACACGTCAAGGTCTCATTTGAAGACGAGTTATGGTTGAATCAGTGTCGTGTGTCAATTGTGATCTTTTTTCGAGCTTTGAAGTGTGAACATAAGCTGGAATTGTTATTCTTTGTGGTTGTAACAACACATCAGTTATTTTCCGCAATATGAATACGAATGTTTTTTGAGAATATTTTAAACTTTTTTGCAACTTATTGATGAGATTATTCAAGGTTTTTAAATTGTCTTTTTCAATCGAGAAAAAATTTATGAACTAAGAAGAATTAGATAAATAAGTAAGGTAGAATATTTTGGGTATATAAGCTATATTTTCAGATGATATTTCATTCGTTTTTGCTGTTTTTGTACATAATGCAGATATAAGCTTAATCTCATTGTTGATAAAATGCAAGGACTTATGAGTATACTGCTGACTATATTTGTAATATCTGTTCAATCCAAAGAACTTCGTGAGTACCTAAATAGAACTTGTATTTTATTTTGTTTATAATTTTGTCTCTCAGATGATGTGTCGCAATTTTTGTTTTTCATCATATAGTCTGCGTTTTGTGTTCAAAGAATCGAACATTTTCATAATGGTAATAAGAGAATTAAACTATGTCTTTTACTATCGCAAGAGTTCATTTACATTCAGGATTGCAATCTTCAGCTGACAACAAGTACTGAACTAAAGTTGAAATACATACATACATAACATGATGTATTGAACAAATTATGTTAAAAGCAGGTATCAAATATGAACGAATAAGTCGGGCCATTCTAAGAAATCTAAGTATCGTCCTTTAGATATTCTGCGAATAATTTGAAGTTGATCTATGGCTGGAAAATGATGGTCATTCTCGAAACAATGTAAAGCGAAAAAGATTAGTCGATTCTCAGGTAATTGTAAGGTTAGGTTAGATGTTGGAGGTAGGCTTGTTGACGATCATTTATGTTTGTATCATTCCATGTTTTCGGTACCCTTGATTACCCCAAGTTTCATCCAGATAAAAAAATTTCTTACTTTGAGTACGATATATTTTAATTGCTCTTAAAATAATTTCTTCTCTAGCAAACGATTTCTTATTTATCTACTAGAACTGAATGCTTTTGTGCTTATCCAATGAGAAATTCAATTCATGCAAAACTTGCCACAATTTGTTTTTTGATATTAAAGGTCTCCTACAATCACATCGTGTATTTTTCCACAGTGGGAATTTCTTTCCGGAAATGAAAAGAATGCAGTTTTCGAATAGTATTATTAGAGTCTTTATCAATAACCATTCGGGGCCTTGCTGGAGAAGTTTTTGGAGGTTTTACTATAACTCCATTTTCAGATTTTCTCAAATTCAATTGACGAGGCTTTTACGTGATATAAATCCATTTTCACAAATACAAGTAACAATAATTTCTACTAAATATATTATTAAATGCTCGACACGTTTCGATACACAGTATCTTTATCAAGAGCGAATGAATACTACAAATATATCTTACTAACAAATTTTTATATATACTAAAGAGGCAATCCACTCAGAGCTATCCGTACTTGAACTAATGTTTAGAAAATAAATTTAATAAGGAGGAGTTCTTTATATCTACCTGATCACTAAGAAATTCCTAAATCTGTTAATTTCAAGTGCTCCCCGAAGGTTGAGTTTTATACCTTTATTCTCAGAATGTAGGATTTTAAATTCTGAATTGAAAGAGTGACCAATTTCCTAAAATGATTTGAATAATTTGAAACGGATTTTTCCATCGATGAAACTGCGTTTATGTTCAGAGATCCTTACATTAAAATTTCTTCCTGTTCTACCTATATAAAAACAATTGCAATCTGCACAATCCAATCTATAAACACTTGATTTATTTTCTTTATTAATTGGAGATTTATAATTTCTGATTAATGAACCTAAATTTGTAGATGTTTTGAACGATATATTTAAATTTGAATTTTTAAGAAGGTATTTCACATTATAGCTAATATTGCCCAAATATGTTAAACTATTGAATTTCTTGTCTTGGTGTTCACCGATTGGATCTATATGTTGTAAAGCTAATTTTTGTTTTTTTATGAAATATGCTACTAACTAAATTTGCATCATAACCATTATTTACTGCGATCTGTATTATCAAATTCAATTTTGTGAAATAATTATCATTAGACATCGGTGTATTCAAGAGTCTCTGTATATAGTTTATGTTGGTAAGGATGAGCCGATGTATAATGAATTGTGATATCTGTATGAGAAGGCTTATGATAAATTGAAAACTGGTGTTTATTTTTTGATCTTGTTATTGTTAGGTCTGGGCAATTGATCGCATTGTTCTGGTCTATGACAATATTTTCTATTTTTCTTATCATTTTTATTATATTATTGATAAAAAAATAGAAAATATTGTCATTTCAAATAATGCAAAGTTAGTCTCTTTCGATGTCAACAAATTGTTTTCAAGTATTCCACCGAAAGATCCGTATAATATAAACAATGATTTGTTAACACAAAATAGGACGAATCCACGAATTAAATACGACATTATGGCTTTATTAGATGTTTGCATATCTCAAAATTATTTTTTATTTAACGATAGTTTTTATAAAAGTGATGAGGGACCTATAATGGGAAACCCCTTAACCCCCTCCTTTAGCAGATATCTTCATGGATAACATAGAAAAATCTATTCATAAACACCCGCTCAGTAAACATTTCCTATATTGGTATTGATATATCGATGACATTATTATGTGTTTCACAGGAACAAACAGACAGTTCACTGTATCCAAAAATTCATCAACAACCTGCACCCAAAAATAAAATTCACTTCTGAAATTGAACAATTCGATCAATTTCCTAGACCTAACAATAGCAAGGTCAAATGATAAACACCAGTTTTTAATTTATCATGGGCCTTCTCATTCAGATATCACAATTCATTATACATCGGCACATCCTTACCAACATAAAGTTGCAGCATTTAATAGCTATATACATAGACTCTCGAACACACCGATGTCTAATGATAATTATTTCAAAGAATTGAATTTGATAGTACAGATCGCAATAAATAATGGTTATGATGCAAATTTAGTTAGCAGCATACTACATAAGAAATAACGAAAATTAGAAGAGGAAGAAATTTTAATGTTAGGATCTCTGAACATAAACGCAGTTTCATCAATGGAAAAACCGATTAAAATTATTCAAATCTTCTTAGGAAAAATGGTCGCTCTTTCAATTCCGAATTTAAAATCCTACATTCTGAGAATAGAAGTTAAAAACTCAACCTTCTGGAAGCACTTGAAATTAACAGATTTAGGAATTCACCGGAAATTCTTGATGATCAGGTAGACTTAAATAACTCACCCTTATTAAATTTATTTCTTAAACATTAGTTCAAGTACGGATAGCTCTGAGTGGATTGCCTCTTTAGTATATATAAAAATTTGTTAGTGAGATATATTTGTAGTATTCATTCGCTCTTGATAAAGATACTGTGTATCGAAACGCGTCGAGCATTTAATAATATATTCAGTAGAAATCATCGTTTACTTGTATTTGTTCAGATTTTCTTTCCATTTGTATATTGCGGTTTGTTCAATTCCTGTCATCTCTGAACACATTTTAACATTTTCATCGATTGAGGGTAAACGGCTTTGATGCCTTAAAGCATCGTTTACATTCAATATAATTAATTTACCACTTTGGGAAAGTGGTATATTTTTAGCACGTTTAACAGGGATAAAATTATAATAGAAAAATTTTTATTATTTGTGAAAGGAACAAAAAAAAACAATATATATGTATGTATTAATTACGTTTCGTGGTTTTAAATACGGTTAAATTCAATGTACCTGGTGAGTGGTGGTACCACTGAGTAATCAAAACTGTTTTGTTAAATGTGAATCATTCATGATTTGAATTACTATTCAAATTTATATTAATAATGATCTCATATACAGGTTATCTTGTAAGATAAAACAGTTTTCATATCAGTTAATGGGTATTCAACTAAGTGCTTATGAGTTTTTGTGAAAAATAGAGATGAAACCCACCTGAATTGCCAATATTATACCCAGGTACACTGGATTATAATACAGGGTGCTTCAACGAAAACTAAACAGAGGCTACATCTACCAAGAAATTCATTTATGATCAAAACGCAAAAACATGTCAATTTCTGTTTCAAGGGGGACATCCTTTGGGGTACAATACTTGCCTGAAATATCAACCCCCTAAGCAGGGGTTGCAATCCTTGAACATGGATCGAGTGATGACACCAAAGAAAGGTGGTATCTTTGTCTACAATGCCTTTAACGAATTTCTATTTTCAATTGAAAACTGTAAAAGAGTAACTGAAAGATAGGAAAGACTATTTCCTTGAGACTATTCAGGTTTCAGTGAGGTAAAATGGAACAGATGCATGCTGATCAATGGCAGTTATCACCAAGTCATATCCTCATCTTAAATTCTAACCCCTGGAGTAGGGGTGACAACCCTTGAAAATTTTGAAGAGGGTATATGGGTCGAGTGAAAACTCGAAAGAAAGGTATTATTTTTGTCTGCATTCCCGTGAAAGAATTTTCATTTTTGATTGAAAACTGTAGAAGATGCAGAGTGAGCCACTGGAAAATATAGAAGACTATTTATCGCTCTGAGCTATTCAAATAGCCTGATCTAGGGGTTGAAATTTGAGATGTGAATGGTGTTTCGGAAGATGATAACCTTTGATCTGGAATGAATCTGTTCCATCTTTTTGCACTAATACTTGAATAGCTAAGGGCGAAAAATAGTCTCCTCTATTTTTCAGTAACTCACTCTGTATCTCCTACATTTTTCAATCAAAAACGAAAATTCGTTCACGGGGATGCAGACAAAAAAAATTTCTTTCTTTCGAGGTATCAATCGACCCATATACCCTCTTCCAAATTTTCAAGGGTGGTCACCTCTGCTCTAGGGGTTGAAATTCGAGATGAGGATGGTACTTGATGATGACTGCCATTGATCAGCATGGATCTGTTCCATTTTACTTCACTGAAACTTGAATATTCTCAGGTAAATAGTCTTCCCTATCTTTCAGTTACTCACCTTGTATCTTTTACAGTTTTCAATTAAAAATGGAAATTCGTTCAAGGCGATGTAGACAAAGATATCACCTTTCTATTGAGTCATCATTCGATCCATCTTTCCCATTAAAAATGTTCAAGGATCGCAACCCCCTAAGCGCGGGTTGATATCTCAAGCAAGTTTTGTACCCCAAAAGATGTTCCACTCAAAACAAAAATTGACCTATTTTTGCGTTTTGATCAGAAATGAATATCTTGGTAGATATAGCCTCTGTTTAGTTTTCGTTGAAGCACCCTGTATGTAAGAAGAATATAATTAACGGCACGCCTATGACCATCCTGTCACCTGAAGATTTATTACTCTACGGCCTTACCAAATCGACTATAGCTATGAAATTTCTTATTGGAATAAAGATGTTATATTTTCTGGTTTTATAAACATTACTGGGTAATTAATTAGATAACAATTCATTTCAAATGTGGTGAATGAATACTTCCATCGATTACTTTTCAAATTAGCTGAGAAATCTTTCATATTTTTCTGCTGAAGTGAATGAGTAGCGATACATAGCATATTTTAATCAAATAGTGTATGCTTATATTTTTGAAACTTACAAGTTTTGAGATAATTCAATAAATTTGATCTTTTTAGCTGAATATTTGAGAAATGCCAGATGTCACATAAATGAAGGTTTTGAAAAATGTATAAAAGACAACGGTAACATAATAATTCCACAAGTAGCTGAAGGTAGGTATTTTTATAATATTTGAACTTGGGAGGCTTTTACTTGGTAAAATTCCAATATCAATAAGAAAAACAAGTAATGTGTTTTTGGAATTTCACTTAATAATTAAGATTCGTAACGCGTTTCACTACACCGTAGCTTCTTCAGACGAATGAATGTACAGAAAATGAGAATGAGAATATAAATATAAATGTTTATTGGGTTGATTCTTATTGAGTGGTTATTTATGACAGGAATATCCAATGAAATTAAGGAATAGATTGCTCCCCGAAGAGATTCAATAGAGGTGAAGGGCTCAAATCGACTTGATCATTGATGAGTCTACCTGAGTGTTTGTATTTGCTGTTTTCTAAAGTTTCCCATAGATCTACCTTCCAATATTTATTATCTGTATGCAAAATTTCAAACTGTGGTTCGAGAGAGATGATTCGCGTAATTTGAATCTGATTTTTATTTGAAAAACTGCGTTTATGTTTCGATATTCTAATATTAAAATTTCTATGTGTTCTACCAATGTAGAAATTATCAGAGTCATTGCAATTCAATCTATTAACACCTGATTTATTGTTTTTACCTGATTTGGTTTTATTATTTTTATATATTTGCCTAAATTATTATTAGTTTGGAAAGCTATGTTGAAATTATTGCTACTCAAGAATGATTTCAGTTTCTCACTTGTGATGCCAACGTAGGTTAAGGTGTGAATTTTTGTTTCAATTTATCGACAGGGTAAACTTCATTCAATGCGATTCTACTTTGTTTTTATTTAAAATATAATTTATTAGTTTGGGATTGTGACCATTATTTTTGGCAATTTGTTCAATCAAATTCAATTCTTTGTTGAAATTTTCTGGTGATAATGGGATGCAAATCAATCACATACAGATATTATAATACATAACTCGTCGTGTCATCCGTATCAACATAAAATGTCAGCATTCAACAGTTTCTTAGAAATCTTAGAATACTTAGCGACGACTTGACTGTTAAATGTGGATAGTTAGTCATTAGGGCAAGGGTGGGATGTATAAATAATTTTCGAAATAACTAGTTCAGTACAAACTAAATGATTTGATTGGTCGATGAAGTAACGAAGAACAAATTTTCTATATTATTCATATTAAGTGTGAGTTTTGGCAAAGAAATAGAACAAAACCTTATCTTAACATTCAGAGAACAAAATAATGTATTTCATTCGATCTATATCGAGTACCACCATGAGCTTCGGCCTGAAAGGAGAAATATACATGCACTTCGACTCAATATTTCAAAAAGGTTGGCAAACCGTACAGGACAGTACAAGAGCGGAAAACTATCTGGACATTCATAGAACAAAATGCTCTATTTCATTTAAACTACGGCGAGTACCACCATAAGCTTCGGTTTGGAATGAGAAAATATACAGGCACTTTTTTGAAATATTGAATGGTAGGGCCTGTATATCTTCTATTTTTGGTAGTTATTGCCGTAGTTTGAATGAAATAGAGCATTTTGTTCTATGAATGGTCGACTAATTTTCGCTCTTTTACGGTTTATCAACATTTTTGAAAGATAGATTCAAAGTGCCTGTATATTTTCTATTTTCTGGCCGAAGCTCATAGTGGTACTCTCCGTAGTTCGAATGAAATACTTTGTTTGAAATACTGATAGGAAGTGCCTGTATATTTTCTATTCTTTGGATGAAGCTCATGGTGGTACTCGCCGTAGTTCGAATGAAATACAGTATTTTGTTCTCTGAATGTCCAGATAGTTTTTCGCTTTTGTACCGTCCTGTACGGTTTTGTTTTATTTCTTATCCAAAACTCATGCTATAATAGGAATAAAATAGAAAAATTTGTTCTTCGTTACTTCATCGACAAATCAAAACATTTGGTATGTACTTAACTAGTTATTTCGAAATTTATTTATACATGCCACCCTGCCCTAATGACCAACCATCCACATTTTACAGTCAAGTCGTCGCTAAGTATTCTAAGATCATCCCTGAAGAAGAAGGAAAAATATTTCAGATTTGGCAACGTAGCGCACAGTATTCACTCTACCCCACATTCAACATTAACCATGTCAGAATCTTTGGCTGGAAAAGCGTGGCTAACTTCACACTAATCAACTAACTATGCGATATGAACACTGAAACTAACTAAAGTTAGTCTTAACATTTAGGAAGGATGCACAGATTTCTTTGGTATTGAGTAATAAATCATAAATTTTCGGAAATTTCGCCGACAAGTGGTTAAATCTCAAACTATATACCTGGGCAAACCCAGTAATATATCATCCGGCTTATTATACAAAGCTGGTAAAGGAACAGTTAATAGAATTAAATGATATATTTTATGGCTTTCGAAATAAATTATAGATAGATAGATAATTTATTGATGCATTACTACAGAATCGAATCACAAGTAGTTTGCTAATCGTCAATTAAAAACAGTAACAACAAATTTTGTAAGTACCTACAAAGAATACCTACAGTAATACATAGTACATTACACAAGGGATACAGAAAATTTTAAAATTCAAAATTTACCCATCCTAGCGACTAGGAAAGAAAGCCTATGTTATTGAATTCTTCAAAAGAATATAAAACATTACTTATCAATATGTTCCTTATTTGAGTTATAAATTCTTTTAGAGGTAGATTTTTTTGAATGGGTAATAAATTGAAAAATTCACAGCCGTGACGGTTGAGTATCTCTGCGACCTACTTAGCCTAAGAAAATCGTTTCTAATATCAGAATTATGCCTTGTGGTTATGAGTGTGAAAGTAGGCATTGAGATTGAATAGGTGGAAGTTCTTCTTCACATAGGCAAGGCACACAAAATGTATAGAGACGGCAATGTTAGGATATTAAGTTTTTGAAAATATGCTTGCAATTTTCTCTATAGCCAGACCCTTCAGTACTCTGATGGCACAGCGCTGCAATCCGAACAAGGCCTGATCTTCCGCACAATTGCCCCACACCAATATACAGTATCTTAGATGAGACTCAACCAGTGCAAAGTAAGCCGTCTACAAGATATTCCGTGAAACCGAACAGGAAAGATTCCTCACAACAAATATATTACTGTTAACCTTCGAAAATAAATGACTAGAATGTCACCCACCCTCAAACTATGCTGAAACATTCTCGCACAATTTCCTGTCGAAAAAACGTCGTGGTCAACGAATTTCGACGGTAAAAGCGGCAGTAAAATCTTCCAGAACTATGTTTCGGAAGTATCTCATTCGGAGTGGCAAAAGTGTTTCGGAAATTGATTTGAGCGCATGCAAAAATGCATCGATCTTCATAGAGAATACGAAGCTATTTTATTCTCTAAGTTACCTGTTTTTTTTCGTCAGGTTCAAAATTTAAAAGTCAACCTTCGAATATATTTTACTATCATTTTATTGAAATTCAGAATTGCAATTTGTCTCTTTACCATCATCAGCTGATAACAAGTACTGAACTGGAATTGAAATATCACAGAATATCTACAGTACGAAAATACTGTAGTTATATCACAGAATATCTACAGTACTTTCGTACTGTAGATATTCTGTAATATTTCAACTGCAGTTCAGTACTTGTTATCAGCTGAAGATGGTAAAGAGTTAAGGTATTCTGTGAAGTTGATCTATGGGTGGAAAATGATGGCCATTTTCTCTACAATGTGAAGCGAAGCTAAATTAATCAGTTCTTGGATTTTTGTAATCATATTGATGCCATTTGTATCTAGTTTCGAATAAACGATCAGTCTGACAATAATTCTCCAATATTTAAACATATAAAACTACAAAATATATGGATAGCATTAGATAATATCATAATTCTTCATCTTTCTTTCTTCAAAGAAAGAAAATGAGTCTACTGGAATGTTGAAAAATCAATAAAGAAAAGAACCATATAAAATCAGTCTTGAAAGCCAGCTAGACATTAATACTTGTCCACTTCTTAATATCAAATTAGGGTAGTATCTAAATAAGTAAGTTCATTTCCTGCAGTTAACCACTTGAAAATGTTCTGACGGTCGAAACCGGTCGTGTTTGTAAGAATGAAATTGTGGAAAGTATAAAATATATTTATTACATCTTTGTTGAGATTAATTTCCATAAAATAAATAAATTATCAACATTATTCAATTTTTTTCAGGGGTTCCAGAATTACATATACCTAGTGCAAACCCCTGAAATTGGATTTCATTCAATTGATAAATACTCAACAATTACAGGTGAATGTGACCAATGTAGAAGTTTATGGATTGAATGAAACCGTAATCGTGAATGCGAAGTGAGTACAAAACATTTTTTAGGATTTTCACGATTTTATTAGAACTGACTGATGAACTGATATCATCTTCATTGGGTCATTTGGTTCTTTAAAAAAAGGCGTTATGCATACCAAATGGGCTGAGAGTTCGTTGGTGAACATAGTGAAATACATTTTTTACAACATTAAAAAACTTTTTACATTTAATATAGTAACATTTGAATTTGGTAGGCTTTTACTTGGTGAAATTCCATTATCAATAATAAAAACAAATAATGTTTTTGAGGAATTGAATAATTGTGATTTCAATACACTGTAGTGGTTTTGTTTCTAATTTTATCTAAAATTGGAGAAATATTTCAATTCTACTGGACTTAAGAAATCTAAATAATGAAGTTTAATGAGATTCAATTATAGAAAGGCTAGTTGAAAGAATATTACAATTGAAACGACCTATTAATACCGATGCCTAGATAGATCAGAGTCCCTTTATCTCAATGTGTGAGATCATCGTCTAGAACCTACGTTCTAGATATAGCCTTAGAAATGATACTTATCACTTCATTCAACTAGCTTTATTACAAGATAAATATCAAAATTACAGTAACTGATTAATAAATTACTTACTATTATTAAGGTAACTAATACAAAAGAAAACTTAACTAAAAAGTTTAACCAATTAAAATAAAAGGAGTCTCATACAAGATGAATTCAAACTATATAATACAAATTTTCAATTTAAAACAATCTGAGCTTTCCAAAAATCGAGACTTAATGATAGAGCTCTGTCAATAATTAACGAAGATAGAGAAGAAGAATTAGATCATTAAGAGAAATACTTAGCTTTTCAGGAATGAGATTGGATTTGGTGTTTTACATCAGTTTTCTGGTATTCCTGTATCTTACAGCTTACAGGTTACTTGATTGGCTGAATATCGTTCGCAAGGTGACTGCCCTAGGTGGCAAGACTAGTTCCCTTAAAGACGTGATTACCCCAGTCGTAAACTATAAAGGTTTGGCATAAAGATGACTAAAAATATCTTGACGGTAAAAAATCTATAACAATACCATATCTCTCGAATATAAATTTTCAAAATGAACAGAATGAATTTGACTCACCCTTGGAATAGCAGATATCGATCTAGGTTAATTTAACTAAACAAAATTCGAAATCTCTCCACTCGCTAATTGAATTGGTTGTCGAGGAAATCCGGCAAAATTACCGACTACTTATAACGCCTCAGACGATTGGAATTTATCCAGAAAATCAAAAAATACTTAATTTCTATCACTGAAAATTTTTCACTCCAATCGCTACAACACAGCTCCAATAAAATTACGAACGATTCCGAAGATTTCTAAATGGAAAAGAGAGAATCCAATGAATTCCGAACTTATATAGACTCGGTTCTATAAAAAACTATTGATATTCGAAAAAAAACTAATAAAAAGCGAAATTATTCTCTTCACAACAATAAGGTAAAAACGAAACATAGAATGAGTACTGCTTTCCGTTCTCCCACAGAAACGAGAAAACGATCTTCTTTCAAGTACTGACTTTACAATGAACCGGTGAACAATCTAGATCAATAGCAGCGACACCTTACGGTTATAACTATAATTTTCATTGGATATCATTACTTGTAGATTCGAGATTCGAATTTCAAACTGTTTGAATATTTAACTTGATCAAATGAGATTGAATTATTAATAAAATTATGAAAACTGAGTTCAAACGATATAAATGATTAATTCGAGAAATCGAACTGTTACAACACCGTAGCTTCTTCATACGAATAAATGTACAGAAAATAAGAATGAGAGTATAAATACAAATGTTCTTAAGCAATTAAAAGCTTATTGGGTTGCTCCTTCTTAAATAGTTATTGTTGATATCCAATAAAATTAAGGAATAGATTGCTCCCTGAAGAGATTCAATAGAGCTGAAGGGCATAAATCGACTTGTTCATCAATGAGTCTACCAGAGTGTTTATGTTTGTTGATTTCTAAAGTTTCCTAAAAATCTATTCTCCAATATTTATTATCTGTATGCAAAAATTTCAAACTGTGGGTCGAAAGAGTGATTATTTTCTAGGAGATGATTCGCGTAATTTGAATCTGATTTTCTATTTGAAAAACTGCGTTTATGTTCCGACATTCTAATATTGAAATTTCAATATTAGAATATCGGAACATAAACGAATCATCTCCTGGAAAATAATCAATCTTTTGACACACAATTTTGCTTGAATTTGAAGAATTCTACCGAAATACGACATGTCAACCATGTATAAACCTCATAAAACCATAAGAGCCTACTTGAAGAACCTTAAGGACAAAATCAAATTGGAAATTCAAGGTGTCTATAGCATTTCCTGTGGAAAATGGCAAGCAAACTATGTAGAGCAAACCAATAGAAAAATGTCTGCAAGATTGAATGAACACAAACTAGCCAATCATCTGATGGAAAAGGATTTCAATTGTTTCCATCAGATGATTGAAAACTTGAGCTAGAACTTCTTAGAGGATAAAAAATCTCAATGTTGATTTAGATTTGAATGTTGAAGTTTCTTTATCATCAAAATAAACAAACAACATCAACCCTTTTCCAACACTACATAAACACAAGTCATAAGATATACTTCAATAATAAGACACCCGAAACTTTTGGCTAATTCCTGTATAAGTTCAACCAAGGTCACCTTACACAAAATCTCGATTGATTCGTTTCATTTTATTTGTTATGAAGGGAACAAGTACACCAAGAAAAAACATTGAATTTTGTTGGCATATGTCTAGAGATATTTTGAAATTGTGCTTTAATTTCTTGACGTAGTGTAGTTGGAATTCGGAAATGAGTTTTTGCATATAATAATCTCCTGCCGCTTCATTGCATTCATTTTTTGCCTTTCAGATCTGATTCAAGGAAAGGAGAATTCAAATTATTGCTAGCAAATAAAAATATAACTATTGTTGGCAAGTATAGTGCTAATGGAAAAGTGCTAGTATTACCAGTAGTAGGAGAGGGAAATTTTCAATTTGTTTGAGTGAGTCTTTAAACATTTTTCCTAGTTTTTTAAACTATATATATATATATATATATATATATATATATATATATATATATATACAGCTAGATGACTTGGAATATATATATTCTTTTGAAAAGAGATTTTAGAAAAATTTGAATAATTGAATTTATAATAAATGCTCGGTCTATATATATATATATATATATATATATATATATATATATATATATATATATATATATATATATATATATATATATATATATATATATATATATATATACAGGTTGAGTATAGAAAGATTTTTCTATTTTCTGAATCACTGATGAGGATCAGGATGAGGGATGATGGAGAAACTGATTGGATGCTCATCTAAACAGGAAAACGAGATTTATTGAACTTGTATTCAATTGAAAACAAAAACTAACTTGATTATTACAACAATTGTTCAAAATGACCTCCGCCCACCTCAGAAAAAACTCTCTTCTCACGCAAGTGTGAGCTCAGGAAAATGTAACAGGGGAACCATACTATCTTGCATATGATTCAATGAACGAGTGAAAAACCTGAGGAAAAACTCGTTTCCCCAAAAATTCCTGTCGCTATTGCACTAGCAATAGCTTGTCTGTTTATGTTGTGTTAGTGTCGTGTGAACATAAAGAGTACCAAAGATTTTTTGCTTAGCCGCTTCATTCTCTCTTGCATTCAATGATTCAATGATTTACAAACGAAGACAAGGGTGAAAGGAAGTGGGTTTGGGATAGAAATCTGTAACAATGGAAAAAGAAAACCAGCAGAAAAATATTTCAACAATCATACTTATATATGTCTAAACAAATCTAAGAAAAGATTTTACATAGCAAGCAAGGCCATGAAAAGAACTAAAGAGATAATGAAAAAATACATAACCTGCGATATTTCCTCAAATTCCTTCTCTGTTTGACCGAGGCAGCCCCAATGGCCTGGTTCAGTCTACCAAGTGAAGCCGATTATGATCAATAGATGTTTTAGAATCATTATGGACCCAATAATTTTGGTTGACATCGCCCATATATTATTTTTTCGTGGAAATTGTTTAATTTAAAGAAAAATTTGCGAAAAAATTTTGGCAGTCGTTCGAAAAATATGAGAAATGTCATATTTACTTGGTAAAATAGAAAAATCGAACCAGTTGTTTTCTAGTGACAACGAATTAAATTTTATTCAAATTCATATAAAATGGCTATGAAATTATTGAAACGAACGTTTTAGTCAGATGAATCTAAACTTTTGAAGATACATAAATTACCAACTAGCTGAAAAGCCTGAAATTAGTTAAAAACATGATCAAAAACAATCTAACCCAAAAATGCAGAATCGAAAAAATTTCTAACGTGGTTAGATTTTTTTTTCACGATTTTCACCAAACGGTTAGTTTAATCGTGAAATTACTTCAGACAAAAAGTGTAGATCGTAGAAATCTCAATAAAAAAGTATCAAACCTTTTTTTATAAGAGCCACCATTTTTGAGATATAGAGATACATTTTGATTCATGAAATATTTATTACATTTGATATGAAACTCAACAGGTGAAGATAACATTGATATTGACTTTGACATTGACACTGATCTTTATGGTGAGCTCAGCAACGAAAATGTTTCTCTGGTAGATCAATTTGTTCAAGTTGAAAACAATTGTTACTTTTCCTAGAGAAAAGAACTGACAGAGTCGTCTTAGAATAATTATTAGGCGAAGTATTAGGAGTTGGTTGTTTCTCAGATTTTATTTAATAGTTTGTATAACATATTTTGTCAAATATAATTAAACAAAGATTTCCACTGAAATATATTATTAAATGCTCGACGCGTTTCGATACACAGTATCTTTGTCAAAAGCGAATGAATACTACATAATTATCTTAACAAACGTATACTTATATAGACAAAAGAAGCCATCCATGCAGAGCTATCTGTATTTGAACTAGTGTTTAGGAAACAAGTTCAATAAGGGTGAGTTATTTATGTCTATCTGGTCATTTAGAATTTCTGGGGAATACATAAATCCGTTAATTTCAAGTACTTCCAGAAGGTTGAGTTTTATACCTCTATTCTCAGAATTTAGATTTTAAATTCCGAATTGAAAGAATGACTATTTTCCGTAGGATGATTAGAATAATTCGAATCAGTTTTTCCATTGATGAAACTGCGTTCATGTTTTGAGATTCTAACATTAAAATTTCTTCCTGTTCTACCCATATAAAAACAAATGTAATCTGTACATTTCAATCTATTAACACCTGATTTATTTTTTTATTAATTTGAGACTTATAGTTTCAATGAAATAAAACTAAAGTATTTAGACTTTCACTATATTAATAAAACTATGACCGGTTTCACCACACTGTGGCTTCATCAGATAGATACAAACTAATGAACAGAGTTAGTCCTTATATATTAGTCTTATTTTATACTTAATATCACAAGTAAAAGGGTATATTGGAAAACCCATCGGAGTGGCTTACTTTATGAATTGAAAAGATTGAGTAAAGGAGAAGGATTCAGATCTAATTGACTATTAAGTAGCCTACCTGAATTCTTTTCTTTGTTGATCTCTAATATTTTCAAGGGATTGAGTTTTGTCTATTATTTTCATTGTGTTAACTTTTGAAATTATCATTAAAGTTATGGTTTTCTTCGAATAAGTGATTAGAATAATGGGAATCTGATTAATGATAATTGAAACTATGTTTGTGCTCGGATAATCTAACTTTGAAATTTCTGAAGGTTCTACCAATATAAATTTTATTACAATCCCCGCTAGACACAGAACTTTATTACCTTCATCAATTTTAGATTTGCAGTTTTTGATATGTCGGCCTAAAGAACTATCAGTTTGGAATACTCTATTGAAATTATAATGCGAGAGAAATTTTAATTTTAGACTAGGATTACCAATATAAGTTAAGCTGTTGTATTTTGTGTTAGAACTTAACTTGGAGTTACTTCCTGGATTGCTTTTGAAATTTTTGCGTGAAATCATGTTCTCAATCATAGTTGGACTGTGATCGTTATTGACTGCTATTTGTTTAATTATATTCAGCTCTTTTATGAACTTATTTTGTGACAGATTGATGAGTCTATGTACCATACTATTGTAAGCTGCTGATTTATGTGGATAAGGATGTGTAGATGAGCTGTGAATAGTAATATCTGCTTATGAAAAATAGAAAAATCATTGTTTGCCGTTAATTTTAGTAAAAGTTAGATCCAGAAAGTTAATGGAGTTTTCTGTTTCTATCTCTAACGTGAATTTAATATTATCGTGAAATTCACGTTAGAGATAGAAACATAAACTCCATTAACTTTCTGGATTTAACTATTACTAAAATTAACAGCTCTCACATACATAACATCCTTATCCACATAAATTAGCAGCTTACAATAGTATGGTACATAGACTCATTAATATCCCAATGTCACAAAATAAATTCATAAAAGAGCTAAATATAATTAAACAAATAGCAGTCAATAACGGTTACAGCCCACCTATGATTGAGAACACGAATACACGCAAAAATCTCAAAAAGCAATCCAGGAAGTATTTCCAAGTATAAAAGTTCTAACAAAATAGCAAAACTGCAAATCTAAAATTGATAAAAGTAATCCGGTGTTTATAAACTGTCTTGCGGGAATTGTAATAAAATTTATATTAGTAGAACTTTAAGAAATTTCAAAGTTAGATTATCTGAGAACAAACGTAGTTTTAATTATCATAAATCAGATTCCCATTATTCTAATCACTCACTCGAAGAAAACCATAACTCTAATGATAATTTCAAGATTTTACACAATGAAAATAATAGACAAAAACTCAATCTGTTGAAAATTTTAGAGATCAACAAAGAAAATAATTCAGGTAGGTTAATTAATAGTCAATTAGATCTGAATCCTTCTCCTTTACTCAATCTTTTCAATTCATAAATTCATTCATTCCGATGGGTTTTCCAACATACATATTATTGAAAATATGTATATCGATTTTCATCAAGTAACAACGTCCTCAATCAAATTATCAAAAAAATTCCTGATAAACGAACTTAAATTTGTTGATGTTTTGAACGCTTTATTCAAATTTGAATTTTTAAGAAGTGATTTCAATTTATTGTTAATACTGCATATATATGTCAAACTATTGAATTTCTTGTCTTGATATTCACCGATTGGGTAAATATGTTGTGGAGCTAATTTTTGTTTTTCTTATATAATATGTTGCTAACTAAATTTACATCTTAACCATTATTTATTGCGATCTGTTTTTTTTTCGAGTTTTGAGATAATTTTCACTAGACATTGGTGTACTTAAGAGTCTATGTATATAACTATTAAATGCTGCTACTTTGTGTTGGTAAGGATGTACCGATGTATAATGAATTGTGATATCTGTATGAGAAGGTTTATGATAAATTGAAAGCAGGTGTTTATTATTTGATCTTGTTATTGTTAAGTCTAGGAAATTGATCGAGTTGTTCTGTTCTCTTTCAGAAGTGAATTTTATATTTGGGTGCAGGTTGTTGATGAAATTTTCGAATACAGTGAACTGTCTGTTTGTTCCTGCGAAACACACAATAACGTCATCGACATGTCGATACCAATATAGGAAATGTTTACTAAATGGGTGTTTATAAATAGTGTTTTTTATATTATCCATGAAGATTTCTGCCAAAAGAGGGCTTAAGAGTTTTCCCATTATAAGTCTCTCATCACTTTTATGAAAAGAGTCGTTAAATAAAAAAATATTTTGAGATATGCAAACATCTTATAAAGCCATAATGTCATATTTAATTCGTCGGTTCGTCCTATTTTGTGTTAACAAATTTTTGATTATATCATACGGAGCCTTCGGTGGAATACTTGGAAACAAATTCTTGAAACCGAAAGACATTAACTTAGCATTACTTAGTATGACAACATTTTTATTCTTCCTATCAAATCATTTGAGTTACGAATTGAACTGTAATGATGGATTTTGAATTCTCTATGGATCTTGGGCTATAAAAAATGATGGATTTTGAATTTTCTGTGTATCGAAACGAGTCGAGCATTTATTAATATATTTTAGTGGAAATCTTTGTTCAATTATATCTGAAAATGGATTTATATCATGTAAAAGCCTCGTAATTTGAACATATTTTGTTTTTTAGAAGAGGAATATTTAATGAAACAACGTTTACTCAATTAGTAAATAGAGATGGTGATGATTACATCAAACTGATGGATCTTATTTTGAGTGCACATTTCCAGGGAGTCATATTCGATTTCCAGAATTTATTCAATGGTAACAAGCAATTAGGTGAGTTATGCCAGACAAGAAAAAGAAAAAATCAAAAAAATTATGATGATATAAGAATGAGATAAAAAACGCAAGGTTTAACTTTAATATACACTTTTTTTGAAAAAATTTGACTACGTTTCGCTGACACAGCAGCTTTATTAAGAATGACAAACCGAATGAAGAGTATGGTATTATAAACAAATCGTAGAACAAGTTGGATGAATAACAGGAAAATCCACACCGAGCCATTGTACAGTTAGTATGAAAGGTAATAAAAACTAATTAAACAAGTTAAGTAGGGGTGAATAATTCACATCTACCTGCTCATTCAAAAGCTTGTCCGAATGTTTGTATCTATTCATTTCTAATGCTTCTAGGAGATCTAATTTTGAACTTTTTGATTTTATATGTAATATGTCAAAGTTTTTATTGAATGAATGGTTTTCTTTTATTAGGTGGTTTGAATAATTTGAATCAGATTTATTTTTATCGAAGCTACGTTTATGTTCAGATGTTCTTATGCCAAAACTCCTATAGGTCCTACCGATATAAATTTTATCACAAGAACCGCAATTGAGTTTATAGATTCCTGATTTACTTGATTTTTCAACACGAGATTTATTATTTTTAATATGTTTACCTAAGTTATTAGAAGTTTTGAAAGTTATATTAAGATTTTGTTTGACGAGAAAGGATTTAATATTTGTACTTGCAGAACCGCAGAATGTTAAACTGTTGAATATTTTATAGTCTTTATGAATAGGATATACTTCATTTATTGCTTTCTGATACAGTTTTTACGAATGATTAGATCTATCATATCCGGATTATATGAATTATTAATGGCTATCTGTTTGATGATGTTTAACTCTTTATTAAAATCTTCTACTGATAAAGGTAAATTGAGTAACCGATGTACCATGCTGTTTAAAGCTGCAACTTTGTGTTGAATTGGATGTAATGAGTAGTTATGTATAATTGTATCAGTATGTGTTGGTTTACGAAAGACCGAAAAAACATGATTATTATTTTGTTTAGTGATTTTCAAGTTCAAAAAATTAATGGAATCGTTCTGTTCAATTTCTATCGTGAATTTAATGTTCAAATGGATGGAATTAATGAAATTAAGAAATAAATCTAATTGACGAGTAGTTCCAATGAAACATACTAAGATGTCGTCAACATATCTATACCAATAAAGAAATTTGGAAATGAGTGGATGTGTATGAATTTTCTGTTCAATATTATTCATAAAAATCTCTGCTAAAAGTGGACTCAAAGGATTTCCCATGATCAAACCATTTTCACTACTGTAATAGATGTTGTTGAAAGAAAAATAATTTTGTTCAATGCAAACGTCCAACAGATTCAATATTTCTGATTTAATTCTCTGATCATAACCGTAGCTTCGATAAAAATAAATCTGATTCAAATTATTCAAACCACCTAATAAAAGAAAACCATTCATTCAATAAAAACTTTGACATATTACATATAAAATCAAAAAGTTCAAAATTAGATCTCCTAGAAGCATTAGAAATAAATAGATACAAACATTCGGACAAGCTTTTGAATGAGCTGGTAGATGTGAATTTTTTCCCTACTTAACTTGTTTAATTAGTTTTATTACCTTTCATACTAACTGTACAATGGCTCGGTGTGGATTTTCCTGTTATTCATCCAACTTGTTCTACGATTTGTTTATAATACCATACTCTTCATTCTATTTTTCATTCTTGATAAAGCTGCTGTGTCAGCGAAACGTCGTCGAATTTTTTCAAATAAAGTGTAGATTAAAGTTAAACCTTGTGTTTTTCATCTCATTTATATCATGGATCTACATCAAGTAACGGCCTCCACAATTCAAATGATATAAGAAGATAATCTATGTATTATACGATCAGAAGAGTTTATTGAAATTCAGGATTGCAATTTTGGCCTCTCGACCATCTTCAGCTGACAATAAGTACTGAACTGAAGTTGAAAAACATTCATTCAAGTTAATAAGAGTGCAAACAAGAGGTAATAAATGGATTTTGTTAGAAGCAGGTGTTATTCAATGATATCATATATAGACGACTAAGCCGGGCCATTAAGGTTGTTCAGATGATTTTCTGGGGAGTTTGAAAATTTCGATAGATTCTAAGAGATCTAACTTTCGTACTTTAGGTAATCTATAAATAATTGGAAGTGAATATACGGGTGGAAAATGATGGCCATTTTCGATACAATGTGAAGCGAAAGTAAATTAATCAGTTCTCTGGTTATTGTAATCTGACTGACGCTCTTTGTATCTAGTTTTGAATGATCAACTGAACTGTCAAGAGAAAAACTAAATTCAATCAACAAAAAAATTGAAACAGGCTTAAACACTAATCAAATCAATTTTTTTTATTTATTAATGCTTCGACATCGTGGTCATTAGCGTTATTGATCAGTTCATTAATAATGATAATTCATTGTGTGTATACCGGGTGAGTCAATAAGGAACTTCTATATCTCGGAAACTATTTGAGATAAAAGCAAAATTTTTTCTGATTATTGTTTTATAAGTATGTGTGCATTCCTTTAAATTGTTTTCGTACATACATGGTGTTCCGTCTTTGCTCCAGGGACAAATATAATTTTTTTTCAAATAGCACGCTCTGTATTTTTCATTATATTCTGATTACAATTTGGATGCTCTCTTCAGCGATATCTGTTTTTTGCCCAAACAACTATCGGTAGATTTTAAATTAATTAAAATATCGATGATTTCGGGAATTTGGAAGTTTTTTCAAAAGTTCTCAAATGCCTCATTTCGCATAATTTACGCATGATATATTTTTTTCTTGAGGCAAAAGTGTTGTACCACATTATCAAATGAAGAAAAAATTTTTTATACCGAGTGTTCCTAGTAACCCGGCGAAAATGAAATTTTTCAAACATGAAAAACTTTTTTTTTCAAATGCAACACCCTGTATCTTTTTCACGTGTTTTGTTTCTACTCGAATAAGCTTTACAACGATACCCTTTTTTCAAGAATCCGATAGAGATTTCCTAGAAAATTTCGAAATTAGTGTGAGGTTTAGGTATTTCTTGCAATAAACATTAGATTCTTTGCTGTTCAATGAAACTTAAACATCAAAACTCTCAAAGTGTATCGAAATTTCTTCACAAGAAAAGATTCATTTGCGATATTATCATTTGTGCTCAGAGCTAAGTCTTCACTTAATTGAAATTACTCAGTTCGAAATTATCTCAATAAATGTTCAAAAAGTCGAAATATCAAAATGATCGAGAATTTGGAAGGTTTCTCAGAACTTCTCACAATCTTCATTCCGTATCATTTGAGTGTGACAATAATTATCCTCTGAAGAAAATATGTTTCTCATCATCCAAGTAATAGATCAACTGTTTTTTTCATACCCAGTGTTCTTGGTGATCCAACGAATATAGAAATTTTCGAGATAAAAGAACTTCTTTCTAAATGTAACACCCTGTCCTTTTCACTAAACTTGTATTACTTTCACAATTGCCCAAAATATTCCGGAATTATCCTTAAGAAACGAAATTGAACTGCTTGTCTTGAATCAAACATCCACTGCAAAAAAATGCAAATCAAAATCATAAACACCAATTTAATTCTATTTCAACAAGTTTTCAAATCAAATTAGATGTTCGAAATTTCCCCATTTTCACGCGTACATTCTCGAATACGATTGTTAAATGATTCGGTCACTCTCTGGAAAACATTCGGCGTTATACTCCTAAATGCTTCTGTAATTCTCTCCATCATATTTTCCTGGTTGTTGAAGGGTCTCGATATACCCTCTCTTTAACATACCCCACAAAAAAACCAATTTATTCAAGTCCGGAGACCTAGGAGGCCATCCTACAGGACCTCAACGGCCTGTTCAATTGCCCTCAAACCTATCATTTAAAAAATCGCGGACATGTGCTGGTGCCCCATCGTGTTGGAACAACATATTGTTTTTATGTTTCGGGGAACATTAATAAGCAAAGGCTCCAGATCATGCTGCAAAAAATTTAAATAACGTTCGCCGTTCAATGTTCTTGGAAAAAAAAGGGTACGATCACATAATCATCAATTTTACCACCCCAGACATTTAGAGACCAACGATGTTGGTGGTCAACAGTTCTCATGAAATGAGGATTTTGAGTATCATAATTATGAAAATTATGCCGGTTCACCAATCCATTCTTATGAAAGGTGGCCTCATCAGAGAAAAGTACCCCACTGAAAAAATTCGGTTGGTCTGCTATTTTATTTAAAGTCCATCTACGAAAATCCAGGGGCTCCAACTATTGGTGGAGTTGAACATGAAAAAGATGGAACTTTTCCTTCCTCAAAATTCTTGATACAGATATCTGACTAATGCCCAAGTCTCGACTAACATATCTTGTACTAACATGAGGATTCTCTACTGCGCTCAAAACAACCTGCACGCTATTCTCTTCATTGAGTACACGCTTAGCTCTCTCATTCTTCTCATATCCAACTTGTCCACTTCTTTCAAACCTTTCCATCAGTCTCTCGAATGCCTCTTTCCTAGGATGTCTACTGTATGAACGAAGTGACAAGTACATTAATTTTAGGCACCTGTCAGGTGAGCGTAGCCAGTTCAGCTACTTGATTCGAATATTTTAAAGCATTCTCTGTTAGTTCTTGCAAAATCATCAAAATTCAATATATTCCCAAATTATTTCGCAACTATAAGAGATGGGTATAGTACATGCTGATACAATTCCATCTGAACTTTGACGCTTCATCTGATGGCGATATAAAAATTGGCACGTGCAATTTGAAAAAGTTGAGTTATTGCTGTTTGAAAAAGGCCAAATTGAAAAAATCATACAAAACAACGCAACAAAGATTTGACATGTGTAGACTGCTTAAAAAATTACTTGATCCTTCTTCTATCCACCCAAGCAAAAATTGTGTTTGTAGTGCAAAAGATCTACGAGCTACAATTTTCTTAAATGTTCCTCAAAAATCAAGTTTATAACAAAAATAATTATATCTGTCAAAAGTTTCGACAAATAAGTTCCAACAATTTGAGTATTTTATGCCTTGCTCAAATGTCGGTTCTAGATGTATAATAAAAAAGGTAAATTGCCAATTGAAATAACGAAGTGATGACCCACTTCCGGTATAACCGGAAATGGTATCACTTCGAAAATATTTCACTCCAATTGGAAATCGCTAGTTATGGCCGCGTATAAAATTTCAGCTTGATATTGTAATTGGAACTCAAAAATTTTTTAACCGACGATCCCGGTGGACATTCCTGTATAGAAACCAGCATTACAGTTGATTTCAGAATGGGATAATGTAAAATATTTTTTCATCATCCAAAATTATGGTTCTGTCATTTGCGAAGTGAATTCTTCTTAAGGCGCGGTAACATCTGGGGATATTTTCTAGTTGATTCTGGGTGTATTTTGGACACTTACGCCTTTTACGATATTTACATCCCGCATTCAGTAATTCTAGCCTTATTGTCTCATGAGAAGTACGAAATCTTCTGCATAATTCTCGTAATGATGTTCCTACTGTGTCTCTTGCTCTTTCTAAGAGCCTGTTTCTACGGATTTCATTCAGAGCCTTCGGTGGTCGACCACTTTTTGTCAAAATCAAGCATGGTATTCCTTGCTCATATTCACTTATTACCCGATAAATAGCACTGGTCTACAATGGTTTTGTTGCCCTAGATATGAAAATGATTTTGGGTCTATTTATGCACACAATTCGTGAAACTATCAATGATTTTGTAGGATTTGCTCTGATTTCTTTTTAAATCTTTATTTTCATTTTACATAACAAAAATCGTAAAACAAGAAACAAAATAACAGATATATTTATAATGTCAGTTATGTTTTGAGAAATTCGGATACATCGAAGTAAATAAAGAGGAAAATGTCGAAAATATATTTCATATTTCCATAAAACGCCTTTTATGAGCTTTTCTTCTATAATTTTTCAGGGGACAATCTCTTTTCAAAGACCAGCAGTAATCTGCCATCATGTGACAATCCATCGACCTTGATACCTTTCTTCCATCACTTTTAGATCTTGATGAAACCGCTCTCCCTGTTTCTCACTATAATTTCCTAAATTATCCGGAAATTTATCTAGATGATTGCGGAGATAGTGTAACTTAATACTCATATTTGCTCCTAAAGTCTGAAAGTTTGCACAATTTCTTCATAATTTGCAATTTTATGGTTACCTAGGAAATTTTCAACAACCAACACAAAACTTTTCCAAGCTTTACTTTCCGGAACAGTCATAACTTTGATAAAATCTGAGTCTTTCATCAATTGCCGTATTTGAGGACCATCAAATATTCCACCTTTCAATTTTTCCATACTAAGCTTCGGAAATTTTCTGCAAATGTAATTAAAACAATTTCCGTCTTTGTTCAACACTTTTACAAATTGCTTAATCATACCTAACTTAATATGTAATGGTGGAAGTATGATTTTGTCTCTGCTCACCAGGGGCTCCCATTACGTTGGCTTTACCGACAGTTAAAGAATTTCTTACAGGCCAAACATCTTGTTCCCAATGAAGTTGCTTTGCTCTACTATCCCACACACAAATAAAGCAAGGGTATTTTGTATATCCACTTTGTTGGCCAAGTAAAAAATTAATCATTTTTAAATCCACACAGATCGGCCATTGATGCTCAGAGTATTTAATTTTCTCTAAAACTAATTTTACATTTTCATATTCTTCTTTGAGTTTCGTTGAATGGGCAATTGGAATTGATGCAAATTTATTTCCATTGTGCAATAAGACGCATTTTAAACTTCTTTTGCAACTATCAATAAAAAGGCGCCATTCAGTAGATTTGTACTCTTTTAAACCCATGTCTATAAGCAGCTGCGCGATATCATTACAATACACTAATCCTTCATTTTTACTAAAAATTGTATTAACTCTTTTTCTCGCGTTCTGTATGTTGTAATTGTTACTGTTGGTGCCAATAAATTTTTTTCTTTCAATCTTGAGGCTAACAGTTCTGATCCTTGTTTTGATAAATTGAGATCACGTATTAAATCACTGAGTTAATTTTGAGAAAATAACTTTGGCGTAGATGTTTCACCTTCCCATTCACTTCCACTAGTAGATGGTCCCGATTTCTATGAATTTGGTAACATCATTGTTTCTGAGGGCATGCGAATTACTTTTGAAATGTATATGGGCCGAGGGAGATTTTCACTGTGTAGAACCGGACATTTCGTAGACTGTAAGTCTGGGTATCTCCACGTTTGATTTCGATTAAAACCTTTAACATCTACTACGCAAAAGTAACAATCATCTAAATGATTCGTAGGCTCCATCCAGATCATAGGAATACCAAAGTCTAATCCAGAACGTTCACCTTTTTCCACAACCGTAAAGACTCAACACAGGACTTACAAACTTTATTAGGAACCTATGGTTTACATAATTTGTCCATTTTGAAACCTAAATATTCAACATAAGTCCCTTGACAAAGTCTGTGATATTTCTTTTTGTTTTTTGGTATATAAACACCGCAAATATAACAAAATAAATCACTACAATATTTACACTTTCTTCGTGACGAACTCATATTTTAGACTAGAAGACAAATATATAAGAATGGACATTCAGTAATTGAAACAAAATATTAATCCATGACACTTTATCCAGATTTACGTGTATATGTACTTCAATATTGTCAAATAACTGAGATCTCAGCTGTTCTGTGGAGCAAGGGGTCTGAGAGTGGGGATCAGGTGATGTTTGTATGCGCGAAAAAGTTGCGCAGAAGCCTAATCATGACTGGAAAATTAAATTTTATTTCTAACAAGCTTATAATTGTTCAAAATATAAGAAATGCAAAAATCATGAAAATACGAGCACATTGAGAACTTTCATGAATATATTCGTAATCTGGGCACTTGAAAACATAAAAATTTGCGATGATATCCAGGGCAACAATAAAAAAAATTTTTTTTGTAGAGCTGTGTAGTCTTAGAAATATTCTGACCACGAAAAATGTTGATGATTTCAAGCTTACGAACTCGCCCAACTAAATTGTAAATACTTCTTCGAAGTTTTAATTTGTAAGCCATTTTAGCGAACTTATTCAGACTTTTGACAGAAGGAATACTCAATATAAATCATAAATGACGCCTGTTGATCACGGCAACTAGATCTTCCACGAATTACGGGAATTATGCATGAAAAAACTTTTTCCCAAGACTTTCGTGACATACGTTACCACGATTTCCTGCCAATGACGCCGATATAAAATACTTCATTTTAATAGTTGTTAAATACTTACCTAATATCTTTTTTTTTAAACTGGAATAACGAGTCCTCTTCATATATATTTCAATGTTATTTGTACTCGGTTCTCATACTTTTTGACGATGAACGAGAGTTTAAAACTGCGGTAACAGTGATCATTTATTTCATTCATTTGTTGCTGATTAAAACATAATAAAAAAAAAATTCCGTTACGTAAACTGGACGCCCAACGACTTTAAATTAAAATTATAAATAAGAAAGATAAAATTCTGGGAGTTTTTATTTGAAATTTCCTCTTTTGACCGCCTTTATTTTCAATTCCTCAAATGTTAATAGTTTCTGAGATATAGCAGAAACCAAAAAGTACTGTTTTATTCAGTATCAATCAATTATGAGATTTCAGCATATTTATGTGCTATTATATGCATTTTACAGTGAGATAAAAACACAAGGTTTAACTTTAATCTACACTTTATTTGAAAAAATTCGACGAGTTTCGCTGACACAGCAGCTTTATCAAGAATGACAAACAGAATGAAGAGTATGGTATTATAAACAAATCGTAGAACAAGTTGGATGAATAACAGGAAAATCCACACCGAGCCATTGTACAGTTAGTATGAAAGGTAATAAAAACTAATTAAACAAGTTAAGTAGGGGTGAATAATTCACATCTACCAGCTCATTCAAAAGCTTGTCCGAATGTTGGTATCTATTTATTTCTAATGCTTCTAGGAGATCTAATTTTGAACTTTTTGATTTTATATGTAATATGTCAATGTTTTCATTGAATTAATGGTTTTCTTTTATTAGGTGGTTTGAATAATTTGAATCAGATCTATTTTTATCGAAGCTACGTTTATGTTCAGATGTTCTTATGCCAAAACTCCTATAGGTCCTACCGATATAAATTTTATCACAAGAACCGCAATTGAGTTTATAGATTCCTGATTTACTTGATTTTTCAACACGAGATTTATTATTTTTAATATGTTTACCTAGGTTATTAGAAGTTTTGAAAGTTATATTAAGATTTTGTTTGACGAGAAAGGATTTAATATTTGTACTTGCAGAACCGCAGAATGTTAAACTGTTGAATATTTTATAGTTTTTATGAATAGGATATACTTATTGCTTTCTGATACTATAAAATATTCAACAGTTTAACATTCTGCGGTTCTGCAAGTACAAATATTAAATCCTTTCTCGTCAAACAAAATCTTAATATAACTTTCAATTTCAAAACTTCTAATAGCAGCATTAGAAATAAATAGATACAAACATTCGGACAAGCTTTTGAATGAACAGGTAGATGTGAATTACTCATGCCTACTTAACTTGTTTAATTAGTTTTTATTACCTTTCATACTAACTGTACAATGGCTCGGTGTGGATTTTCCTGTTATTCATCCAACTTGTTCTACGATTTGTTTATAATACCATACTCTTCATTCTGTTTGTCATTCTTGATAAAGCTGCTGTGTCAGCGAAACGTCGTCGAATTTTTTCAAATAAAGTGTAGATTAAAGTTAAACCTTGTGTTTTTTATTTCATTTATATCATGGATCTACATCAAGTAACGGCCTCCACAATTCAAACATTTTTACAGTCATCATTCTGGACCAATGAGCTGTCACACATTCTTTGAAGCAGAGTTTTTGCCTGGGTGAATTATAAACTGAAATTTTTTTCATATCAGGTGATCAAGTTAACTTGTTGCTGAATGAAAATTGGGAGTATTTGATAGAGAACTATGGACCAGGAATTTTACAAGTTTTCAGGAGAATCAGAGAAAAGCAATTTGGTAGTTTGGTTGACCAATTCCCTTTTAAAGCTTTGTTTATTATAGATTGAGAAAATTATTTATTGATCACTTTTTTGCATTGTTCACTGTATTTTATGTTATTAATAGGAATAAATTGCTGTTAAAGTTGTGGGTTGAATTTAATTTTTCAGTACAGAATGAAGAATCACAAATTGTAACAAAATTAACTTTTACTGGTTACCCAGAGAAAAATGAGCAATGATACTCTAATTCAATAATTGTCACTGAAATCTTGGAAGAAAAGAAAACGAAGTTTTACTTAGATATATAATTACATAAATTATTGTACACAAATGCTTCTTTATATACTGGGTGATTCACCAGTGGCGCAGTGCTTTGTAGCTCGTATACTCTTGAAGATTTCATTTTTGTTCGAACGGTATTGTATTTAGAAAGTAAGAATCTACTTCAGCAATTTATTTTGCAGTGAACAGGGTGTCCCAATTTTCTATAAAAATTCTTGGGTGGTTTTTTCAAATTGGAAGACAGTTTTTTGTTCAAGATTCAGGGGCGGCCTAAACTCTGCTATAATGTCTTTGAGTAATGAGTTTTTCTGGAGAGTACTACCGTCACAATATTTTTTTCTGTAAAAATTCATGAAAATAGGCTCTCACATCATCGCATGCTCCTTCGACCAGAGAGGATGAATACTATTTTCCTTTCGTTTTCTTATTGCCCAAGGATAGCTTTATTGATGAATTGAAATAGATTATCCCCATTCTATACAGAAGTGACTCAAAAAATTATTGAATATTGTAATTTTAAAAATATCATTTCGTGATTTTTCAAAAGGAACACCCTGTATTTTATTATTCAAGTCAACGTATGAAATATTGTGCTGTATTTTTGCTGAAGTAACTTTATCTCTATTTTAATCATTTTCGAAAAATTCGATTATTTGTGAAAATTTTTGATGAAAATTCTACAAATCGTATCAAACTCATCAATATGCATCATTATTCGCACAGAAGTTTTTTCTTTCTGTAATGATTCAAGTAGTAAAGAATGAAACCTAAACAAGATAATTCTTTTAACGAAATTTAAACGTAAATCAAGGTATATGTTGTCATTTTTTTTCATTTGTGCCTTCTGTCAGGTGTCCGGACATATCATATTCTGCATTTTACATGGTAAACTCATCAGTGTTCCGTTATTAAACATTGTTAAAGTGAGGTTTGAACCCAATTTTCTCAATTGACTGCCATGAAGTTCTCCAAAGAAGAAATGGTTGATATGATTTTTATTCTGGGTGAGTGTGATAGAAACTCTTTATTGGCAAGTAGAGTTTATGCACAAAGGTTTCCTGATAAGGGGCATGCATCCTGATGCAAGATGCTTTGGAAAACTTCTATTCAAATTTATCGAAATGGGTAATATCGCTTACAAAAAACATGAAATACCCAAAACAGCTGAAGACAACCAGTTATCCGTTTTATTGACAGTGATAGAGGACCCATATAAAAGCCAGAGAGATATTTCTCAATTAACAGATATAAGTCAAACTTCCGTACAGAGAATCTTGAAAGGGAATGAATTTCATGCATATCATGTACAGCTGCACCAGGAACTGAACAATCAAGACTATGAAAATCGAATCAATTTTTGCAATTGGGCAAGTGACAAAGTAGCGGAAAATCCGAATATGTTTAGCAGAGTTCTTTTCTCGGACGAGGCAACTCTCCACAAGAATAGGCTTGTTAACAGGCACAACTTTATTATCAGGCCACGGAAAATCCACACCTCATGAGACAAATTCATCACCAGCATCGTTGGTCCTTGAATGTATGGGCCGCTATAGTAGATGGATATCTAATTGGGCTTCACTTTTTCGACGGGAACCTCAATAGTGAAATGTAATTAGATTTTCTGCAAAATCATCTACCAATGTAACTGGCTGATGTACCAGAGCATAAAAGACAAGATTTGTGGTTTCAACAGGATGGAGCACCGACACATTACTCACATTTGAATCATGTATTTCCAAACAAATGGATAGACGTAGTGGTCTTGTTAGATGGCCAGCTAGGTCTCCGGACCTCACAAGTCTAGATATTTTCTTGTGGAGTTATATTAACGGCATCGTTTACCAGATTTCTTCTACAACACAGTTGGATATGAGACAGAGAATAGTCGACGCCTACCAGTCAGTCAATCCGCAAATGTTGTCGAGAGTTCAACGGTCTCTCCTCAGAAGGATTGAGTTGTGAATACAAAGAAACGGGCAACATTTCGAACACTTATTGAAATAGTTCAACTCCTTGTAGATCATCTCACCAGAAACCAATCTATTACGTATTTCATTCACGACTACCTCAAAATATCTCCATTTCTCTGATCAAGCATAATGATATGTACTAATAAACTCTTCTTTCGCAACCTCTGATTTTATTATTTTAGTTTATTTTTGTTTATTTCGAAAATGATCGAAGATGAAGATAAGGTTATTTCTGCGAAAATATGGCACAATATTTTATATCAAGATATGATATTTTTAAATTTCAATATTCAAAAATTTTTGAGTCACTTTTGTATAATATGAGGATAATCTATTTCAAATCATCAATAAAGCTATCTTTGGGCAATAGGAAAACGAAAGGAAAGAAGTATTCATCCTCTCTGGCCGAAGGAGCATGCGATGATGTGAGAGCCTATTTTTATGAACTTTTACGGAAAAAAAAATATTGCGACGAAACTACTCACCAAAAAAACTTATTACTCACATTATATCAGAGTCTATGACGCTCTTGAATCTTCAACAAAAAAGTGGTCTTCCAATCTGAAAAACCTCCCAAGATTTTTTTTATAGAAAATTGGGACACCCTGTTCACTTCAAAAAAATTGCAGAAGTACATTTTTATTTTCTAAAGACAATACCTTTCGAACAAAATTAAAATCGTCAAGAGTGTACGAACTACAGAGCACCGCGCCACTGGTAGACTTATCTTGGTGACAAAGATGAGTTGAGGTCGTCTATGTTATAGTCCCCAATCACACCAATCATGTGGATTTCTGGACTCCAGATAGAAGTTATTTCATCTAAAACTCTGACCTCCACTTAAGAGTCTCTACCTAGGAATCTCTATCTACGAGTCTTAACCTAGGACCTATATTTTGATATAGGTCACTACGCAGTATTCAAGATGAAGATATATGGAGAATTTAAATAAAATTTAATTATTTCAACTACAATTGAAGAGGATTTCAAAAACGATTAATTAGTCCAAAGGTCGGCAAAGAAAAGAAAGCAAAATGAAGATTCTGAAGCGAAGCTGGTAGGACATATCATCTGATAGCCGGATTATGCGCATCAGACTGTTAACCAGTGGCGTGACATAGATAGAGGGTTGACTGGAATCAGGTGTTTTAATTCAAATTGTTGTGACGTGATTTCAGCACGTTTTATAAGCACTTGATTTTTTGTTTTCTGTTTAGCATCGACTAATGATTTGCTCAAAATCAGACCAGTTGAGAGAGAGGTGGTTATTTTAAATTTAGAGAAATACTTGCTTGAGTTATTGGGGAGAGAACCATCGTAGTTGAAGCCAGTGCATTTTTGCAAGTATCTTTTATGCAATATAGAAATTGTGTTATTTCATGCTTTTCTTTACGTTGGATTATTTTGTCTACAGAAACCGGAGGAATTTCGTTATTTGAGGCAATTTTCCTGATAGTATTTATTTCAATTTTGAAGTCTGTAGGTGATGGTGGATTGGAAAAGGCCCTAAGGATCGTTGAATTATAGGCTGCTAGTTTGTGACTCAAGTGATTGAATGAGTCCATGGGAATAGTTGAGTCTGTGAAGGTTTATTTTCTGTATTGTTACGTATAATAAATTTATTGAGTTATTAATTTCTATTTCAGCTATGAACTTGATGTTGGTATGAATTTAATTCAGAAAATGCAGAAATTCATCTATGTGTCTCTTTGAACCCTGAAAACATATCAAAATGCCATTCACATATCGGCATCAAAACACTATATATTTTCCGCTAAGTTATCCATGAATCTATTGGATAAAAGGGGCTTAGAGATGATCCTACGAGATGTTCGAATGTTTGTTGGTTAAACTTTGATGGAAATTGAAATTAATTTTGAGATTGGCAGGTTTTCGGAAGGTTACAAAAGTCATCAGCTATGTGTGGTAGTGCCTTATATTTAGTAAACAGTTCTTCAACTGTTGGAGATCATTCATCTGTTGGAATATTTGGATACATGCTCCTTATATCATATGAAACTAATTTAAGATTTTATGTATTTTCGAGCCTTCATAAGTTTTTGTACAAGATCAATAGAGGTCAAAATGTTGGGTTTGGAACGGAATTTTGTTGTTGTGGGTTGCATTTGTTGGCCGTAGAAAATTTTCCATTTTTCAATACGCAAAGATCATTAACTTTAGGAATGGATCCTTGTTGTTATGCAGTAATTCTTGCTAAGGGTGGAAATATTCGGCATCAACAGGTATTTGGGGATATTTACATTTTCATCATTACTTTAATTTCAATTTCTATGAACACCAATTTCAAATAGTTAGATAATTGATTCCACCGTTTCTACTTGATAGTTCATCATGATGATAGTACAAAATTAAACTATGTATTATACTATCACAAGAGTTCATTCAAAATGAGGTATGATAGAGGCGAAAATATGTTAATGAAATTCATTTATCAGTATTAGTTGCTTCTATACGTAGGTAAATATTATAATATGATATTTGTGTTTGTTTCTTTCTGATCATTCCGTTTATTATATTTGATATACTTGTGCTTCTTCTTTTTAGCTATTTCTTTAATAGTTTACGCTTCTCTGGATGTATTTCGGATAATGGCAGAAAGAAAGCCCTATGAATCATTGAACTAAACGCAGCGTATTTATGAGAATTTGGTTGCGTTGAGCCATAAGGGTTTTAATTATCAGTGAAATTGTAAATCGGGTAGCTGTCTAGGGACAGGAAAACGAATAGTTTTTTCACATATCTTCTTAGTTATTATCAATATTTCGTCAGCATTCGTGACTTCATCAGGATCTAAAATATAAGAAAAATAAAACTGCTCACCAAAGTTGACGACATACAATACACTACTTAAGTTAACAGATATTGCCCTTTCAGGAATTAAAGAGATAAATGAGATAAAAAACACAAGTTTAACTTTAATCTACACTTTATTTGAAAAAATTTTCTCGATTAAAGTGTAGATTAAAGTTAAACCTTGTGTTCTTTATCTCATTTATATCATGGATCTACATCAAGTACCGGCCTCCACAATTCAAATATTCAAAAAAAAATTAAATGAGACATGAAATTACAGAGACATAAATAGCAAAATTGCAAATCAATCACAATCACAAATTTTCTTTCTTCTTACATTATATATTCACAATCTTCAATGAAAAAAACAAAACACACTTTGGCTAGGACATGTAGGTTACAACAACAAGTAGTCTCGACATAATCTGATAAACTGAAAATATAAAATCCAAACGTTCATACCAGAGTCTCTATCTGCATAAAAAACAACACATTCACTGAAAATGGTGACCCAAAATTATCTAGCTAATTTGAAGTACAGGTTTAATTTTTGCCAAAATGTTACAATGCCACTCAAATTATTTATATCAGACCTGTAATTTATAGAATCTCTATTTTTTTTAATATGAACTATTTCCAAGAAAAGACGACTCTTATAATTCGTGACTCTTTCAAGGATCTTAACATTATTGAAATCAAAATCATGCCCACTGGAGTTTTTTGCGATACGACAATCACTTTTGTGCTGTGTAATTCTCTGCTTCATCCATTGTTGTGTTTGCCCAATGTAACTACCCCTACATTTATTACATGGAATTTCATAAATGACATTACTATTTAGAGACTGAGGAAACTTATCCTTCGTGTTAGTATATACGTGGGAGATCTTTATAGTATTATACTTGACTATTTTTATGTGTGGAAAGTCTCTAAACAACGAAATGATGGAATTAGTCATTCTACCAACATTGGGAAGCTTCACATATCTAAAATCGATAGCTTCAGTTTCGTCAATTGGGCCATCATAAAAATTGTAGTCATAAATGAGGTGCTGCAATAAACGAAATGGGTATCCCTTATTTTTAAATAATTCAAAAATTTTGTCCAAATTCTTTTTTATGAACAATTCGTCACAAGTACGTAAAATTTCGATTTCTCAATGCAATAACAGTGTTTATTTTCTGACTTTTTGAATGATTTGAGTGATAGTTGAGGTAACGTCCTGCGGCAGTCTCTTTTTGATACCAATCTATCAATATTGTATTGGTGTCAGATCGTATTAACCTTGTTTCAAAAAATGGAATGCTTCTATCAGTTTTACTGTCCCTAGACCGCTACCCGATTTACAATTATATCAATTATATATAGGGGTTTTACCCCGACGAGTTGCCCATATATCTGTTCATCCACCACCCGGTAATTAATACCATTGCCAGGCAATGATTATAATCAAAACATATCCTGGAATAATTATATATTAGGATAACGTTAAATGTTATGAGAATATATCAATCTACCAGAATATATACATACTATAGCATCATCAGACAATGATATCAATGTACCAACGAGTAGTGTCAGAGGCTTTCTACCCGGAAAAATTCAGTGTACGGACCTTAGTTAAGTAACACTGAATGTTACTCATTAATAGTTTCCTTTGTGTGAAGTGGTAAACGATCGAATAGAATACTGCTCTGAATATAAATATGACAAAATTGTCAGTTAATTATATTACATTTATATAAACAAAAAATAAAATATGAAACGAGATTCTGAGCAGTACAAACTAAAGAGAAAACCTATGACTCTACCTCATTATTACTTTCGGAAAGAAACCTACGAAGAATATTACAAGATTTGATGACTGTTATCTTTTGTAACTGTTCAAACAAATTTTTCTTCAGACCCAAAATCTCAATACTTTTGTGAAGATTTCTAGGAATAACACCTGTTGTGGAAATAATAATCGGTAGAATAAATATTTTCTTCATTTTCCACATTTTTTAATCTCGTCACCAAGCATCATATATTTAGAAATTTTTTCATTGTATTTATTTTGTATATTATGTGTGTTGGGTATAGCAATATCAATTATATATGTTATTTGATTCTGTTTATCATTAAGAATGATATCTGGTCTATTGCGTTTTACAGCTCTGTTGCAAAGAATTGTTTTATCAAAATAAAGTTTATATTTGTCATTTTCACAAATAATCTCAGGTTCATATTTGTGAAATTTTTTTCTTTGGGAATTAGGTCATGTTTAATTCCTAGATTAAAATGAATAATATTAGCGACGGATTATGTCTTTCTAAATAATCTGTTGAAGCAAAGACTGAGCAAGATGATAATATATGAAAAACTGTTTCTGAAGAACAGAAACATCTACGGCAAGAATCATCTATATTTTGTTTGATGATGTGTTTTCTATAATTCCTCGTGAAAACAACCTGATCCTGGATCGCAATTGCCAAGCCTTCTGTTTCAGCAAACAATTCTGCAGATACTAACCATTTATTCGATGCGATTTCATCAATATAATATATATATATATATATATATATATATATATATATATATATATATATATATATATATATATATATATATATATATATATCAAAACTGAGTTTATTATTTTTATGAGTGATTGTAGGATCTTGAAAGTGAATCTGATTATTCACTTCTCTCTCTACTTTGAATAGAAATCTATTGATGTAAACTAACAATTGATGTAGTTGTCTAGCGGTTCTTTTAGAACATTCTAATATATCGTCTACATATCTATACAAAAATGTACTGATATTAATTTGGAGGAATTGAATAGGGTATCTTCAATATACGCCATGAAAATGTCAGCTAGCAAAGGGCTCGATCCCATCAGCAGGTTGTTCATAAAATTTGTTTTTGAATTAGAAATAATTCTGTTGTAGCAAACACATGAAACTATTTTGCACAACCGGATAAACGTGTGATTTGTTTAAGATGTCAATGAAAAGCATTTGTCCCTTGGGATGATGGAAAACATGTTATCTACATTCAAACTAATTGAATATGATTTTATTGGGGTTTGAACTTGTTTCAATTTTTGCGTTAGTGGATTGAGTATTTTATTGAATATTTCGGTAGGATTTTTGTTGAATTTTTGAATGCAAGATTTAATTCTTTTGCGAATTCAGATAATGGGTTGTCTTTGTGATTTTTTATTAGGTAGTAAAGTTATGGAGATCCGGAATTAATATTCATGAAAAAATTCACTGGTTTTGTAAGTATTCTCGGTGATAATTCTGTTAGAGATGTTGTTAATGTTTATTGAATATGTATTGTTCGACATTTGGATATTTCACTTATGTTCTCTTTTGACTGTGATTTATGATAAATATAATGATTTCGGTTAAATGAATATAACGTTTGATTTATTTGTTTTGGTTTAAATTTAATTGTTGCTTTGGATTTTCTAATTTGATTTTTGCTGAATTTTGTTGAAATCTCGGCAATTTTGAACGATCTTGGATGAGTTCCATCAAGTTGTTTAGTGCAATTATGGATTCCACGGCCACGGTTTTTTTTAGTTTCTAGATGAGGTGTTGGGGTTGAATTTGTAACAAACTACGTTCAAAACTTGATAAGTCAACATCTACATAATTTATAACTCTAGTACTGAATTATCTAACGCATGGGTGCTCAAACGTTTTTGAGTAGATCTCGAGAAGAAAAAATTTTTTAATTATAAGGCAACTAAACTATAAAAATTTATTACGTAATAAAAAAATACTCTGCTAGTGGCAAAAGGCGGCTTTATCAAAGAAAAGCTGCGTTTTTTATTGTTGCCTCTAGAACTCGTGGCGAAGATAGGTATGACGTTTTCTGCAATTTTGTGAACTACAAGCTATCAATATATAAATTAGTGTGCATCAGAACCGATGGAGCACCAGCAATGACTGGAAACAAAAACGGTTTTGTGGCTTTGTATCGAGCTAATGAAGATTTCCCTTCATTTTTTTCATGCCATTGCATTATACATCACCAAGTTTGTTTGAATTGTGGAGGCCGTTACTTGATGTAGATCCATGATATAAATGAGATAAAAAACACAAGGTTTAACTTTAATCTACACTTTATTTGAGAAAAATTCGACGACGTTTCGCTGACACAGCAGCTTTATCAAGAATGACAAACAGAATGAAGAGTATGGTATTATAAACAAATCGTAGAACAAGTTGGATGAATAACAGTAGAATCAACACCGAGCCATTGTACAGTTAGTATGAAAGGTAGTAAAACTAATTAAACAAGTTAAGTAGGGGTGAATAATTCACATCTACCTGCTCATTCAAAAGCTGGTCCGAATGTTTGTATCTATTTATTTCTAATGCTTCTAGGAGATCTAATTTTGAACTTTTGATTTTATATGTAATATGTCAAAGTTTTATTGAATGAATGGTTTTCTTTTATTAAGTGGTTTGAATAATTTGAATCAGATTTATTTTTATCGAAGCTACGTTTATGTTCAGATGTTCTTATGCCAAAACTCCTATAAGCCCTACCGATATAAATTTTATCACAAAAACCGCAATTGAGTTTATAGATTCCTGATTTACTTGATTTTTCAACACGAGATTTATTATTTTTAATATGTTCACCTAAGTTATTAGAAGTTTTGAAAGTTATACTAAGATTTTGTTTGACGAGAAAGGATTTAATATTTGTACTTGCAGAACTGCAGAATGTTAAACTGTTGAATATTTTATAGTCTTTATGAATAGGATACACTTCATTTATTGCTTTCTGATACAGTTTTTACGAATGATTAGATCTATCATATCCGGATTATATGAATTTTCAATGGCTATCTGTTTGATGATATTTAACTCTTTATTATAATCTTCTACTGATAAAGGTAAATTGAGTAACCGATGTACCATGCAGCCGTGAAATTGTCGCACTACCTTATAGATATCATTAAAATTATTGTTCATTCAAATCAAAATTTTCTATGAAAAATTCTTTCGAATTGATAAATAACATAGAAAACGTTAACCTACCACCTAACGCAAAACTTATTTCGTTTGATGTTGAGAATTCATACCCAAGTGTTCCTCCAGGTGATGTCAAAATATTAATCGAAAACATGTTGAATTCGAATCATGTTAACCACATAATTAAATCAGAAATATTAAATCTGTTGGACGTTTGCATTGAACAAAATTATTTTTCTTTCAACAACATCTATTACACATTACATTACATATATTGAACAGAAAATTCATACACATCCACTCATTTCCAAATTTCTTTATTGGTATAGATATGTTGACGACATCTTAGTATGTTTCATTGGAACTACTCGTCAATTGGATTTTTTCTTAATTTCATTAATTCCATCTATTTGAACATTAAATTCACGATAGAAATTGAACAGAACGATTCCATTAATTTTTGGACTTGAAAATCACTAAACAAAATAATAATCATGTTTTTCGGTCTTTCGTAAACCAACACATACTGATACAATTATACATAACTACTCATTACATCCAATTCAACACAAAGTTGCAGCTTTAAACAGCATGGTACATCGGTTACTCAATTTACCTTTATCAGTAGAAGATTATAATAAAGAGTTAAACATCATCAAACAGATAGCCATTAATAATTCACATAATCCGGACATGATAGATCTAATCATTCGTAAAAACTGTATCAGAAAGCAATAAATGAAGTATATCCTATTCATAAAGACTATAAAATATTCAACAGTTTAACATTCTGCGGTTCTGCAAGTACAAATATTAAATCCTTTCTCGTCAAACAAAATCTTAATATAATTTTCAAAACTTCTAATAACTTAGGTGAACATATTAAAAATAATAAATCTCGTGTTGAAAAATCAAGTAAATCAGGAATCTATAAACTCAATTGCGGTTCTTGTGATAAAATTTATATCGGTAGGACCTATAGGAGTTTTGGCATAAGAACATCTGAACATAAATGTAGCTTCGATAAAAATAAATCTGATTCAAATTATTCAAACCACCTAATAAAAGAAAACCATTCATTCAATAAAAACTGTGACATATTACATATAAAATCAAAAGTTCAAAATTAGATCTCCCAGAAGCATTAGAAATAAATAGATACAAACATTCGGACAAGCTTTTTAATGAGCAGGTAGATGTGAATTTTTCACCCCTACTTAACTTGTTTAATTAGTTTTTATTACCTTTCATACTAACTGTACAATGGCTCGGTGTGGATTTTTCTGTTATTCATCCAACTTGTTCTACGATTTGTTTATAATACCATACTCTTCATTCTGTTTGTCATTCTTGATAAAGCTGCTGTGTCAGCGAAACGTCGTCGAATTTTTTCAAATAAAGTGTAGATTAAAACAAGTTTGTATTCAAAAGTTTTAAACACGGACGAAATTATGGGCATTGCAACAAAACTTGTGAATTCCATCCGTGCAGGTAGCTTGCAACGGCGGCTCTTGCAATTGGAAGATAGGGAGTCTGCTGAACATACTGATTTAGTTCAGTTCAGTTGGTTGAGTCGCGAAAAATTGCCAGAAAGGTTTCAAGAATTATTGTCTGAAATAACAGTTTTTCTAGACGAAATAGGCGATGACACTCAGATGTATGTATGTATGTAAAACGAAAAATGGCTGACTGGTTTGGCATTTTTGACTGACATCACATTGCACTCAAACACCATTAATTTCAAGGTGAAGGAAAAACTATTATTGAGAGAATTAGCGCTGTAAGAACATTCGAAAGTAAATTGCAACTTATGATAGATCAACTGAAAAGAAAGGATCTAAGACATTTTCTGTCTTTGAAAGCAAGGATTCCTCAGTTGAATTATGATACGTATGAGGCTGAATTATCAAATATTTTCGGACAATTCGAAATGCGTTTTTATGATTGCAGTAAATTGGCAAATATAGCAACATTTATGTGGTATCCTTTTTCATGTAAAAACATTGAGGAACTAGCTACTGAAATAGCAAGTCAGTTCAATGTGAACTCATGTTCTGTTGAAAATGAGTTGGTGCAGACTATATCAGATATACATCTCTAAGCTACAGCATCTGATAGAAATTTCTGATGGCAAATCGTCATTCAACTGACGGCAATGTTTGGGTCAACTTACTTGTGCGAGTCTGCATTTTCTGAAATGAAGATAATTAAGCCAAAATATCGCAATCGATCATATGTCATCATGCTTGCGATGGGCACTTAGTGGTTATGTACCATCTTGTGAAAAGTATGCTGTGCCACGCTTTAACATCCAAAGTCACTCCTTAGTTAAGTTTAATGCCATATGTAACTCTTTTGGTTTGTTACAACCAACAAACTCGCAATTTAGAATAGCTATGAGTTTTTTCATTGATATTATAGAGAAGAACCTAACGAAACCTTACCCAAATCTGAACTGAAAAAATGTATATTGTGCTGAAAGCTTATATCTATATATGCTATGGTTCACCCTACCTAGGTAGGTAGGCAGGGTGCATCGTGTATGTACGACAACCCTGCATCCCACATACTTGCAGCCTCCCAGAAACGATCGAAGTAGTTTAAAAATATTAAGGTAGATTGCCAGCAGTTGGAGTTTGAGCACCCCTGATGTGAAGGATGTTCAATTCAATATTTTATGATAAACTACAGTTTCCCAGTCCCTCTCTGTGTTATTCCAACTTCGGGTGAATTCTTGATGTACGGGTAGTTAATACTTGTACCAAATCTGACATTAATCGACCACAAGATTCAACAGTTATAGCAAGTGAGAGATTTGGCTCAGCTTCATAAAACAGCCTGTATATTCGGTAACAATGGCTTTGCCTAGATTTTTGAGTCTAACCTCTGATCTAACGGATGCGGTGTCCTGAATGTTATCTGAACTTGACTTTCGTGCTTCTAGGGTTTTTAGTTTCATGGATTGACTTTCAAATTTTCGTGAATGAGTTTGCTTATTTGAAAAATACAACATGGTAGGTTTTCAAGATACACACTTCAAAATAAATCTTAAGCAGGTGCTTCTCATGAATATATGCTCTTCAATAAAGGAAATTGAAAGTGAAACAGTTTTGTGTTCAAAACTCAATATGAAAATCTTTTAACTTTGTCATTTAGAGATATACTTTTCACCTGATAGGTATAATATGAGAATATTATTTCATTACATGTTCTGTTTAATCATTGTTTCTATTTCGTGCAGGAGGAAGAGTTCTTTTCAAGTTATTATGTTAACAATTTACTTTTTCCATTTTGATATTATAATTGACTCCTATAGAATTTTTTGAGTCAATTTTATTTTACTAGTTCTCATAATTAATTTGTAAAATTAATTCGAATTTGAATTACGAGACGAATGACCGTTTGTTTGTAATTATTGACGAAGGTGAACTGGAATTCCAAAAAAAGTTGTTTAAACAGAAGAAATTCGTGAGTGAATTCGAAATGCCAGAAACGATGCAGAAACATCTTTCATTCAAAGAAACATGTATTGTGTTTTTGACTGAATTCCCAACTTTTTTAATTTATTACATTGATATCTACTGCTTGTTAGATTTTTAGCGTTTATAAAATTTATGATCCAAATAGAGTTAAGTCTGTGGTAGTGTAATTACCATATACTGAATTATTATATAAGTTTTATTTTCGTTATCCATTTCATTCATCTCTTTGCCATCCACTTTTGACGTAATTTTATTAGTGATAAAATGTATAAATCTTTATATATATTATTTGTTCTGTGTGTATTTTCTGTTCGAATGAAAGAGCTTCGTAAGTATTTATAAAAATTCACTTTGTTACAATTACAATAAACATGATACTTATGTCAGCATAGATTGAAGTGGCATACGTACATAGATATCTTGGGGACCGTCCGTTAAAAACTTTTTAAGTTCCAATTACAATATCAAGCTGAAATTTTATACGCGGCCATAACTAGCGATTTCCAATTGAATTGAAATATTTTCGAAGTGATACCATTTCCGGTTATACCGGAAATGGGTCATCACTTTGTGATTTCAAATGGCAATCTACCCTTTTTATTATACATCTAGAACAGACATTCGAGCAAAGCATAAAATACCCAAGTTGTTGGCACTTATCTGTCAAAACTTCTGACAGATTTAATTATTTTTGTTATAAACTCGATTTTTGAGGAACATTTAAAAAAATTGTAGCTCGTAGATCTTTTGCACTACAGACACAATTTTTGCTTGGGTTGATAGAAGAAGGATCAAGAAATTTTTTGAGCAATATACAATTGTCAACTGTTTATTGCGTTGTTTTGTATGATTTTTCTATTTCCTTTTTGAAATAGCAATAACTCAATTTTTGAAATTGCACGTGCCAATTTTATATCGGCATCAGATTAAGCGTCAAATTTCAGATAGAATTGTTTAAGCATTTAATATACCCATCTCTTATAGTTCCGAAATAATTTGGGAATATATAGAATTTTGATGATTTTGCAAGAACTAACAGAGAATGCTTTGAAATATTTGGATCAAGTAGCTGAACTGGCTACGCTCACCTGACAGATGCCTAAAATGAATGTATTTGTCACTTCGTTCATTCGAATTTGAAATTTCAACAAGAATTGTCTTTATTTCAGATTGAAAATATCCAAAAAAATACAACACATTTGGAATAAAACCACTGGTTATTCAAACGAAAATATACTTAATCTTTTTAATTCATTTTAGAATATCAAAGAGTTGTGGGTAGAAACTACAGGCAATTCGATAACCAATTTCCAAATTTACCGTCTATGAGTAAAATAAAAGTTCGAAGCATTAGAAGTAGTTTTTCTACAATTCGGATAAATAAAAATTGTAGGAACTAAGCGAAAACCAATCAGCGAAGATAATTACATTAATACGAATAGATGATAGCAAACAACATAGGAGAAAACTTATTTACGATCTGAACAAATGTTCAATATGATCCCCATTTTGCTCGATACACTTGACAGCTCGTATACGAACATGATGAGTTGCCCTCCTAGTTTCCTCAGGATCAATGTTACGAAAAGCATTGTGAATGCACTCTAGTAACTCTTCTTTACTTCTTACAGGAATAAGATACACTTCATTCTTGATTTTCCCCATAAATAAAAATCAAGGGACGTCAGGTCCAGAGAACGTGGAGGCCATAAATTTGGTCCTTGATTACCCCACCATCTCTCCTCCAACATTTCTGTTAGCTGCCGATCTACAGCTCGTGGTCCGAGTTGAAACTTACAATATCATATTCTGTCAAGACACATCTTTCTACAGTAACGCCCTTCTTGTTTTATGCATTTATCTTTATTTTTACAAAAGATATCCAGTTTGAAGCGAAAAGTCATAAATTTCAAGAATTTATTTTTAATCTTGCGTAGGTGCATAACATCGGAGGTTAGCCAAAACTAAAATCAAAATTAGAGAAGCGAAAATCTAACGAAATGAAAATTTTTGAAATTCACTGGCCAATTTCACGCTCCGGGAGAACTCGAAGTACACTGGAAAAATCGTTGATTTTGCACATTTATTTTTGAATTTTTTTGTGTGACACTCTATAATAATCATCATTCCAGTCCAAAATTGAGAGCAGGTGTGTATCCTGGCGATACACTCGTGAAATGAAATGGACATGTTGAGATAAATGATCATGATGACCCACAAAAAAAAAATATTTGATTTAAGTAGAGAGTATGACCCCCACCCCCCGAGCTCTTATTACAGCGCGCATATGATTTCGCATACTCCCAATGATGTTGTCTATCATCTGTTGAGGTATGTTGTCCCACTCTTCCACCAAAGCCAATGTCAGCTCTTCAACGTTGCCTGGATTCCGTTGTCGAACCCTTCTTTCAAGAATGTCCCAAACGTGTTCGATCGGGCTTAAATCCGGTGACCGCGACGGCTAGTCCATTCGTCTATCACTATGCGCGCAGTATGAGGGCGCGCGTTATCGTGCATAAAAAGGAAATTTTCCCCTATGTAAGGAGCAAAGGCACAACATGGGGCTCCAAGATTTCTGTTATATACCGATGGGCATTAAGTGATCCATTGCCAATAATCTCCAGTTCTGTTCGTACTCCCAAGCATATGCCACCCCATATCATAACTGACCCTCCACCGTATTGCTCAGTTCCTGCGAAGTTAGCTTGATTGTACCGTTCCCTCGATGCCTCCATATTCTATCTCTACCATCCACGAAATTCACACAATATCGGCTCTCATCACTAAATAAAACTCGTCTCCACTGATTGATTGTCCATGCTACATGCTCCGTAGCAAACGCCAATCTTGCTACCCGATGGGCTCTATCGAGTCTTGGTGCTCTTGCTTGCGCGTATGATCTCAGACTAACTCCATTTAATCGTCTTCTGACTGTCCTCACACTGACGTTAATGTTATCCACTGCTTGTAAAAGATTACGTGCCTGAACAGCAGTAGGACGAGTATTTCTTATGGTTTGATTGACGATGAAACGGTTATGTATAGCGCGGATTGCCCGATTTCCTCCTTGTCCTCGCCTCCTCACGTACAATCCAGTTTCCTGTAACGTCGGTAGCATGGTACCGACTGAGCGGTAGGTGCGCCCTTCCTCGATCAATGTAACTGCCCTTGCTACTGAGGTTGGTGGTAAATCTCTCATTCTGAATGAAAATACCGTTTCGAATCGTAAACAGTAAAGAATCACAAAACACCGCAACCGATCGAATTTGTATCAAATCAAAGAATGGAAAACTCTCATTCTTTAAACAAGTGCAAATGTGGTCGTATACAAAAAACGTGTGTTGTATTTCATATTTGATAAAAAAGGTGTGCTTATGTGTAAATGAAAAGTTTTATCAATGGTCCCAGAATTCGGTTGTGTATTTTAATACCTACCGACTGATATCTCCTATGAATTCCTAATTTTCACCAAATTAACCAAATTGTCGTCAATAACTAATGCAATTCGAAAATAAAAATCGCAAACGACAATTTCGACACGCCTGAGTGATAATAAGAAAATTCCAAATTGATAGACGAATTTGAATGACAATTTCTTGATTCAATGGAATTTCTCCAAAATGGTGATTTTCCCTTGAAATTAAATATATTTTGCAAAAATAGAGATAAACGCATGAAACAAGAAGGGCGTTACTGTAGGAAGATGTGTCTTGACAGACCATGATAATTTGCCGAACAAATCATCTAAATCGGTTTAGAATTAGGAAAAATATCGAACTTCGAATTTGGTTAAATTTTCGAGTGTTTCGCTAATTTTGCATCCGAGTGTATAACGAAAATATCCATCTATCAACAGTATTTGCTCAACTGTCGCACTCGATTAAAGAAAAACACACACAAATTTATCTGTGCCCTCAAATTTCAGAAAATGTTAAATATTTCGGAAAATATTCAAGATAGCCATAAAGAATTTCGATCAAACTCACCTTCATTTTTCCTCACAGTCAAAACTGAAGCAAAATATAGGAGCCCGATTTAAAAATTATAACTTCGGTATGTAACTTTACTATGAAACAGCCTGTAGAGTCTGAAATATATTTGGTTTGTGGTCACTATATTTATGCATTAATAAAAATAGGTAAAAACTTTTTAAGTTAAACGGTTTTATGTTAAACATACATTGCACTGTTTAAGATAAATGTACTAAAACCAAAAAATAATAAAATAGATACAGTCATGGGAATTATAAACATATGCATAGACTAGACTAAAATAAAACCGTGGGGCACGTCAATTGTCTACAAATTATCCACTTAATGTGCGATAGAAGAATCGTTTAATTCGTCGTTAGGCAGTTGGCCCGCAGACGGTGAGAAATTATTTACTATTTTCTTGCTCATGGAAATTCTAATAGTTATACACTCCATGTAAATAAAAGAGATGTTTTAACTAGTTTATCGTTGGACATTTACACTGCTGGCTGGCGAGGAATCGTTTCACTGCTTGTTGTTTGTCTTTAATCGACAAAACATATGACCAAAGTACTACTCGCTCACCACTATGAAACCCTAAAACTCGCTTATAATCGAGCTTGCTAGCTTGTTTCCACATTCTAGCCCTACTTATCACACGTCCATCGTTGTCGGTTGCACAACTGCCTAATAATTATAGTGTAACATTACAAAAGAATTTTAATTTTAATCAACGATTGTAGACAATTGACGTGCCCCACGGTTTTATTTTAGTCTAGTCTATGCATATGTTTATAATTCCCACGACTGTATCTTTTTATTATTTTTGGTTTTCAGTACATTTATCTTAAACAGTGCAATGTATGTTTAACATAAAACCGTTTAACTTAAAAAGTTTTTTACCTATTTTATTTTCTACTTTTTAGTTTTTATTTCGCATTCTTTTAAATTCATTTAGTGCTTCATTATTGCAAGGTTTCTTGCCCGTTAGTTTATTGCAATCCAACTCCTCTATACGTAGTCCCTGCAAAGATCTTACTCTACTAAGAGCCACGTAGGCTTGACCTTCTTCAAACAGTTTCGCACCTAAGTATACGACTGCGTGATCCACAGTGCTGCCCTGCATTTTATGTATTGTAAAGCCCATGATAGTATTAAAGGCAACATTCTTCTTTCAGCTGTCCCATAATTGTACTTAGCTGGAAACTGTATGGCTTTCTGGTGTATAAGATGTACTCCGTCTCTTGCGAAATCAATTCGGACGGAAGGTACATCTGTTGCATACATCTGAGTTCGACGAAATTGAGGCCAAACGATTTCGGTGATGTAGCCTATAGCGCCATTTACTAATCCATTTGAAACGTCAATATTGGACCGTAGCATGACTTTTGCCCCCACAAATATTTCCAGTTCCGCTGGTAAACCCCCAGTTTTGTTGATATCAGCTGGTATTATTGTAGCTAACGACATATCATTTTTACCCACCCTAATGCCATACAGTTCTCGGCGCGTTTTAACCTTTCACCTTAACTTGGGTGGTGTACCGCTAACGACGTATCATTTTTAGCCACCCTAACACCACACAGTCCTCAACACGATACAAAATCTTGACTTGGGTGGTGAATTCAGGCTGGATATATTGTATTCTACTGGTTGAGCACTTTCATTTGATACCTATATTGATAGGATTGATAAAACCTACGTTATCCGCCATTTTGTAGCGGCCGCCATCTTGGATTTCAATTTTATAGTATATTGTATTCTGATTGTTGAGCCCTTTCATTTGATACCCATATTGATGGGATTGATAAAAGCTATGTTATCCGCCATTTTGTAGCGGCCGCCATCTTGGATTTCAATTTTTATAGTATATTGTATTCTGCTTGTTGAGCCCTTTCATTTGATACCCATATTGATGGGATTAATAAAACATAAATTATCCGCCATTTTGTAGCGGCGGCCATCTTGTATTTATAATGATAATGAATAAATATAATTGTATTGTCACCAAAATCCAAAGTGTATACAAAATTTCAGATTAATCGGTTGACAGGAAGAGGGTGAAATTTGAATTACTAAATTTGACCCAAGAATAAATAAAACAAACGGGGTGAGCTAAATAAAACCGTTTAAAAATACCCAAAATCATCCTTAAAATATGCCCAATTTTCCATCGCGAATGTGGTTGGCCAACCGGTATAGAAAAAATAACTGGTCAACATATTCAATCTCCGATTTTTTGCGTTAATTTCTTGACGCTGTGTATTGTTTCAACCCTAAGCTCATTCACAAAATAAGGAAATACAAATTGAAAGAATGCCATAAAACAGCTTTAAGATTAAAAAGATTGTATACTTCTTTTTGTCACCTCAATAAGAGATATGTCAAGAGTAGCTCTCTGAGGAATATTAGCTCGCAGGAGTTGGGGTAATAGGTTTCAATATAGAATAATATTCAAGTAAATTTGAGAATTGAGAAAACTTTAGCCCATCAATGACTTTTATATATTTGAACTTGTTCTAATTATATTTTAAGCTTGACAGTACAATTTAGATTTGATACATACTGAATATATTTCATGTTTTTCAGCCGAGTATATTAAGAAAGCTAGATGTCATATCGATGAAAATATTGAACAATGCATGAAGGTGAATGGCAACAAAATACTTAGACAACTAATCAGTGAAGGTAGGTTTATATAGGGTGATTCTGAATGAATTGTACATATTTCTATACTGATGCAGTTTATTTGGAAACCGATTTGATCGCTCCTATCAATGCATCAGCCTCTTGTAAAAGAGAATGGAATAAAGTTTTGGTATTTTCAATGAAATAAAACTATGGTATTTAGATTTTCACTATATTAACAAACGCAGAATTTTGAAAAATAAAAACAAGAAGCCGAAAATCATAATGTCTGTAATAATTAAAGAATTTTGATGACTCAACCCAAACTAAAAGAAAATTTGAAACCATTTATATACAGGGTGTACCCACAGCTCTATGAGAAACTTTGAGAATTGGTCCCTGAAGAGATTCTAAGACAAATTAGTGAGAACAGCATGGTCCGATTCTTTTTAAATTCGAAGGTTGTCCTCATGGGTTAGATTTTCATAGATGCAATGAAATACATAGCTTCTTGTACAGGAGATGATATTCATATCCATAGTAAAGAGATTATCAAGAATGTTGAGTTACTTTTGATAGATGAATCTCAGATAATCTTTTTCGGTAAATTAATTTTTGTTCAAAAATTTATTTCGAAACTGGTAATAATTTTGGTCTAAACATGTTTTCAAAAGGTTGAAAATTTCAGGGAAGACATATGAATACCATTAATTGGTTAAATATCTGTTTAATATTAATCGGCAAAAAGTTATTATGGAGGCCACCACAAAAGTTGATATTGAACCTCGTTTGAAAACATCTTTGCCGCATTTCGATTGTAATGGAAATCATTTACACTATCTTTTGTGAAGCATCATTCATCAGACCATAAAATGGAAATTAAATCTGGATCTTGAGCATGTAGCTGTAGAATCTAGCGGCAAAATGTGAATAGATGCTGCTAGTCCCCTGTATTCCATGCCATGATTTCTGCCCTGTATTGCATATGATTTGCAATGCGCCGAATACAATACAATCGGAGGATTGTCTTCAACACTGTCCAAAACTTTCTCCTCATTTTTCATGTTGACCTGATAAGTTCGTACATATTTGGACTCGAGTGTTTCCGTTTCTCTAAGTCTTCTAAATTCCAAAAATTTTGTATGGAAACGAGGATGTCTCTGCGGAAATCGGGTGTTCTAGAAGCTTTTCGTGCATTTCCATTCCAAAAACCATAAACGTATAATATCTGCAGATAGTATCTGCATATGCTTCATTACTGAAGGAATACATTTTCAATTCTAGGAATTTCAGATTTCAAAATATAATACTGACCGACAAAAAAATTGTTGTGAATGAAACATAAAACTGAATAGCGTATTATTTCGGTAGAATGGAGGTATATACGGAAATGAGAAGGAAAATGTATTAAAATGTAGAATCGGTGTAGAATCTTATATGAGGATCTTTTAAATACAAAATTTTGATAATTTGATTGAGAAGGTCGTTACTTGATGAAAATCGATATACATATTTTCAATGAAATAAAACTAAGATATTTAGATAAGAATTATGACCGATTTCCTACAATGTGGCTTCATCAGATAGATACAAACTAATGAACAGAGTTATTCCTTATATAATATTCTTATTTTCTACTTATTATTACATTAGGTACAAGTACAAAGGGTATAGTGGAAAACCCATCGGAGTTGCTTACTTTATGAATTGAAACGATACAATAGAGGAGAAGGGTCTAGATCTAATTGACTATTAACCTACCTGAATTCTTTTCCTTGCTAATCTCAAAAATCCCCCATAGATTGAATTTTCTTCTATTTTTTTCATTGTGTAAAATTTTGAAATTATTAAAGTTATGATTGTCTTCGGGCAAGTGATTAGAATAATGGGAATCTGATTTACGATAATTGAAACTACGTTTGTGATCGGATAAGCTAACTTTGAAATTTCTGAAAGTTCTACCAATATAAATTTTATTACAATCCCCGCAAGACAGTTTATAAACACCGGATTTATTACCTTTATCAATTTTAGATTTGCAGTTTTTGATATGTCGGTCTAAAGAATTATCAGTTCGGAATGCTATATTGAAATTATAATGCGAGAGGAATGATTTTAATTTCAGACTAGGATTACCAATATAAGTTAAGCTGTTGTATTTTGTGTTAGATTTTTATACTTGGAAATATTTCCTGCATTACTTTTTGAAATTTTTTGCGGAAATCATGTTTTTAATCATACTAGGACATTGACTGCTATTTGTGTGATTATATTTCGCTCTTTTATAAAATTATTTTGTGACATTGGGATATTAATGAGTTTATGTACCATACTATTGTAAGCAGATAATTTATGTGGATGAGGATGTGTAGATGAGCTATGAATAGTAATAACTGTATGCGATGGCTTATGAAATCATGTTTGCCCTCAATTTTAGTAAAAGTTGAATCCTGAAAGTTCTGTTTCTATCTCTAACGTGAATTTAATATTATCGTGAATTTTGTTAATGAATGTTTCGAATGACTCTAATTGTCTGTTTGTGCCAGTGAAACAACAAATGATATCGTCGCCATATCTGAAGCAATAAATTATGTATTTGAATAACGGATGTTGTTGGATAGTTTTTTTCAATATTATACATAAAAATTTCAGCGAGTAGAGGGCTCAGAGGATTTTCCATGATTAAATCTTTTTCAGTATTTTATATTAGTTACTCCATAGAAATTAAACTAATTTTGTTCTAAACAAATTTCTCAAGGGTGTAAGATTTCTGATTGAATTATCGGATTGATTTTATCAATTTCTAGAGCGTTATTGATGAGTTTCACTGGATCACTAGGTGGAACACTAGGGAAGAGATTTACTACATCCCATGACATTAGTTTAGCTTTCGGTGGTAGTACCGTGTGCTGACTTTCATTTTTTATTACAACTGGAGAGTTTTTTATTGAGAATTTAGGTTCAAAATTAGCCTACTGTTGAGTGATATCTATGAGAAAGCTTGAAAGTTTTGTAGCTGGAGCTTGAAAATATGAAACTTCTGGTCTAATGGGCTGCCCTACAGTTTAGGTGATAGCGGATTGCAATGAAAAGTTTATATTTTTGGTTGGTAAGTATTATAGACTTGGCGTATTCTAAAGCGTTTTTTACTATGGATTGAAATTTATTAGTTGGATCTTCATAAATTTTTTCATAACTACCTGATACAATGAAATTTTGGGTTTGCAATAAACAATCTGCTTTATTTAAGGCTATGACTGTATGACCTATGTCTGCTTTGGTGAATATGATATCTTCAGATGCGGACTTACATTTAATGGACTTTGAAGTTGTATTTTCAAATTTCTTAGGTTGAAAACTATTGAACCCTTTTTGAAGTAACAACGCTGAACTATGTTTTAGGTGTTTGAATTGCCATGAATAATTTAGGGCGTTATTTGAGTCTAAATTGTGTTCGAAACCCTTTTTTAGAAGTGAAACTTCATCTTCGAAAAAATTAGCATCTGAAAGATTACTGTTAGATTATTCACTATGTAAACACAACTATGATCGGTTTCACACACTGTGGATTCATCAGATAGATACAATCTATTGAACAGAGTTATTCCCCACATAACATTCTTATTTCCTACTTATTATTTCATTAGGTACAGGACCAAGGGGATGGTAGATAACACATCGGAATTGCTCACTTTATGTTTAGATCTAATTGACTATTAAGTAAACCTACCTGGATTCTTTTCCTAGTTGATCCCTAAAATTTCTCCTACATTGAGTTCTTGTATAGTAAAGAATGCCTTAGAGTATGTCAAGTCTGGAATACCTACCAACCAAAAATAAAAATTTTTCATTGACAAATCGCAATCGCCAAAACTCTACTCACGATACACGATACTACCACCGAACGCTGAACTTATGTCATGGGATGTAGTAAATCTCTTCCCTAGTGTTCCACCTAGTGATACAGTGAAACTCATCAACAACGCTCTTCAAATTAATGAAGTCAATACGGTCATTCAATCAGAAATCTTACACCTTTTAGAAATTTGTTTAGAACAAAATTATTTTAACTTCTAGGGAGTATTATATGATAAAAAAAAAGGTTTAATCATGTGTGATCCTGTGAGCCTTCTGCTCGCTGATATTGTCATGTATAATATTGAAAAACTATTCAAGAACATCCGTTATTCAAACACTTTATTCATTGGTTTAGATATGTGGACGATATTATTTGTTGTTTCACTGGCACAAACAGACAATTAGAATCATTCAAAACATTCATTAATAAAATTCACGATAATATTAAATTCACGTTAGAGATAGAAACAGAAAACTCCATTAACTTTCTGGATTTAACTATTACTAAAATTAACGGCAAACATGATTTTTCTATTTTTCATAAGCCATCGCATACAGATATTATTATTCATAGCTCATCTACACATCCTTATTCACATAAATTAGCAGCTTACAATAGTATGGTAAAAGACTCATAGTATGAGCAAAATATAATCAAACAAATAGCAGTCAATGACGGTTACAGTCCAACTATGATTCAGAACATAATTTCACGCAAATAATTTCAAAAAGCAATCCAGGAAGTATTTCCAAGTATAAAAGTTCTAACACAAAATACAACAGCTTAACTTATATTGGTAATCCTAGTCTAAAATTAAAATCATTCCTCTTGCATTATAATTTCAATATACCATTCCGAACTGATAATTCAAACATATCAAAACTGCAAATCTAAAATTGTTTAAGGTAATAAATCCGATGTTTATAAATTGTCTTGCGGGGATTGTAATAAAATTTATATTGGTAGAACCTTCAGAAATTTCAAAGTTAAATTATCCGAGCACAAACGTAGTTTCAATTATCCTAAATCAGATTCCCATTATTCTAATCACTCACTCGAAGAAAACTATAACTTTAATAATAATTTCAAAATGTTACAAAATGAAAATAATAGACAAAAACTCAATCTATGAGAAATTTCAGAGATCAACAAGGAAAAGAATTGAGGTAGTTCACTTAATAGTCAATTAGATCTTAACATAAAGTAAGCAACTCAGATGGGTTTTCCACCATATCCTTTGTACTTGTACCCAATGTAATAATAAGTAGGAAATAAGGATATTATTTAAGGAATAACTCTGTTCATTAGTTCGTATCTATCTGATGAAGCCACAGTGTGGTGAAATCGGTCAAAGTTTTGTTAATATAGTGACATTCTAAATATCTTAGTTTTATTTCATCGAAAATATGTATATCGATTTTCATCACGTAACCACCTCCTCAATCAAATTATTAAGTTTTGTTTTCAAAAAGTTCCTCATATAAAATTCTACATTTTACTATTTTTTCTCATTTCCGTATATACGTCCATTTTACCAAAAGAATACGCTATTCAGTTTTATGTTTCATACACAATAATTTTTTCTGTCTGCCAATATTATATTTTGAAATCTGAAATTCCTAGAATTGAAAATGTATTTCTTCAGTAATGAAGCATATGCAGATACTATCTGCAGATATTATATGTTTATGGTTTTTGGAATGGAAATGCACGAGAAGCTTCTAGAACACCAGATTTCCGCAGAGACATCCTCGTTTTCATACAAAATTTTTGGAATTTAGAAGACTCAGAGAAACGGAAACACTCGAGTCCAAATATGTACGACCTTATCAGGTCAACATGAAAAATGAGGAGAAAGTTTTGGACAGTGTTGAAGACAATCCTCCGATTGTATTGTATTCGGCGCATTGCAAATCAGTTGCAAATATTCCGAAATTCTACCCTTATAATCGACAAAGATTAGCATGGAATACAGGGGACTAGCAGCATCTACTCACATTTTGCCGCTGGATTCTGCAGCTACATGATCAAGATCCAGATTTAATTTCCATTTTATGGTCTGATGAATGATGCTTCACAAAAGATAGTGTAAATGATTTCCATTACAATCGAAATGCGGCAAAGATGATTTCAAACGAGGTTCAATATCAACTTTTGTGGTGGCCTTCATAATAACTTTTTGCCGATTAATATTAAACAGATATTTAACCAATTAATGGTATTCATATATCTTCCCTGAAATTTTCAACCTTTTGAAAACATGTTTAGACCAAAATTATTACCAGTTTCGAAATAAATTCTTTGAACAGAAATCAATTTACCGAAAAAGATTATCTGAGATTCATCTATCAAAAGTAACTCAACATTCTTGATAATCTCTTTACTATGGATATGAATATCATCTCCTGTACAAGAAGCTATGTATTTCATTGCATCTATGAAAATCTAACCCATGAGGACAACCTCCGAATTTAAAAAGAATCGGACCATGCTGTTCTCACTAATTTGTCTTAGAATCTCTTCAGGGACCAATTCTCAAAGTTTCTGTGGGTACACTCTGTATATATATGCTTTCAAATTTTCATCTAGTTTGGGTTGAGTCTTCAAAATTTTTTAAGTAATACAGACATTATGATTTTCGGCTTCTTGTTTTTAGTTTTCACATTTCTGCGATTTTATTATCTTTCATTCGCTCATCGAAGTTGTGATTACAATGAAGAATGAAACGTTAACACAACGTTTCTATTTCCACGTTTTGTTCACGACACATTTTCATACTCTTATAGATGAATCAGCAACGGTTGAGACACGGTTGTTCCACAGATTTTTCTCTCTCCTTTCTGAAATCATATAAAAATTACATACCGGGTGAGTTAATAAGACGAGGAACTTTTATATCTCGGAAACTATTTGAGATAGAAACAAAATTTTTTCTGATTATTGTTTTATAAGTATGTGTGCATTCCTCAAAATTTTCGTACATACAGGGTGTTCCATTTTTCCTCCAGGGAAAAACATAGATTTTTAAATAGCACTCCTGTATTTTTATCATATTCTGATTTTAATTTGAAAGCTCTCTTCAATGATATCTGTTTTGAATAATAATAAGGTACAACACTTTTACCTCAAGAAGAAAAATATCATGCGTAAATTATGAGAAATGAGGCATTTGAGAAGAAAAAACTTCGAACTTCCCGAAATTATCCATATTTTAATTAATTCAAAATCTACCGATAGTTGTTTGGGCACAAAACAGATATCGTTGAAGAGAGCATCCAAATTGTAATCAGAATATGATAAAAAATACAGGGCTTGCCGTTTATAAAAAAATCTATATTTGTCCATGGAGCAAAAATGGAACACCCTGTATGTACGAAAATAATTTTAAGGAACGCAAACATATTTATAAAACAATAATCAGAAAAAATTTTGCTTCTATCTCAAATAGTTTCCGAGATATAGAAGTTCGCCTTATTGACTTACTCTGTATATTCTATCAGAGTAAAATCGAGTGAATAAGGTTGTTGTTCAATGGTATTTGTTGATTTTTGGTCTGAAATTCATTCACAATGATAACCTTGTGAGATGGTGCGTTATCGTGGTGGAAAATACATGAGTTTTCTTTCCACAAATCTTTTTGACAAATTTGCTTCCTCAAACACTGCATAACGCTCATGTAATATTCTTTTTTTACTGTCAAACCTTCTGGCGAGAATTTTCAGTGTTCAACACTGTCAACATTACCTTGCCTTTTGATCGACTTTGACGTGTTTTTTTTACTGCGTCGGAATTGACTCTTTCTAGCATGTCTATAGAGACTTTTATGCGATTCAATCTTTGAAGAAAATCCAGGTCTTTTGGAACTAGTCGAGCGGCAACGCGTTTCATGCCCAAACAATCGTTTAAAATGATACGAATATATTCGTCAGACACAGAAAGTTCCTAACCTATCTCTCTCAAACTAAATTTGTACATTAGACGGAATATCCCCATTTCTACAATATTAAAAGCAAAGAAAGATGAAATACATAAAAAGTAAAAAAAGAGTAGCTTACACTTTAAAACTGTAAATCCCATATTGAGTGAATTTAAAGCAAAAAAACTGTCACAAACAAAGTGGAAAACACGACATTGCAGACACTTAAATGACGAATTACCATTTCCTTCACGTCTTCGATGTCAACTTCAATGAACGAGACAGATCTTCCACCATATCTTGGCCGCTGTTGAGTACCACTCATATGCACGTGTTTTTGATAAATTCCTTCGACTGCAAGCCTTCTGTAACATTTTCAGCGTTTCAGAACACGAAATTCCATTTGAGATACAAAATTTGTGATGGATTCTTCATTCGATATTTTTATCCATTGTAAAAATCGCAAAACACATTCATGAGAATGGACAAAATCGAGCACTGTAGAAAAACTGAATAACAGATCGTGTAAAAAATAGTTGTGATGACTTAGCAACAATAAAAATTTCAACGAGCAGATTTTTCAAATAATCAATTCTCGGTTCTCTCCAGACAGAATGTATATGAAGGATAAAACATATTTTATGCCGTTTAGTTGCTATAGCAGTGGTTTACCCCTTTTCAAAGAACTCGAAATTGAAAAAAATGAAAAAACTGTCAAAATTTCTACAAAAGAAACTGTGAAGTATCTTGGAGTACTAATTGATCAAAATTTAAGATGGGACTATGATATTGAAGTATTGGTTAAGTCTCTGAGGAGTTTGCTCTACTTGTTTAGTTTTCTTGCTAAGTTTGTCGATTTTCGTAGATTGAAGATGATTTATCACGGCCTTGTAGAATGCAGAATTAGATACGGCATCACGATATATGGTGCAGCAGCAAGCTGTTATCTGAATAAAGTGGAAATCATAAAGAAAAAAATTCTAAAAATAATTTCAAAAAAACCAAATACCTACCCCTCAGAAGATTTATATAAACAAACTGGTGTATTGGATGTCAGGCGGCTGTATTTCCTTGATTGTGTAACACAAGTTCACAAAAGTAAAAACAAACTTCAATATGTTGATCATGGATATGGGACCCGATCTTGTTCACAGGCAAAGGTCAAAACCCTTTTCTTTTCGAGAACTATATCTCAACGTTCTTTCTATTTTAATGCCTATAGAATGTATAATTTCCTTCCACTAAACATAAGAATTGTCCCCAATATAAATAGTTTCAAAAGGAAGGTCAATTGTTTTCTCAGAATGAAAGATAAAAATGACATCCATTGTTTATTTTGATCCATATAAATTTTTTTTTTGTTGATTTGTATTTCGTTGATCATAGCATACCTTTTGTGTTTCTCTGTTTGTAGTTGCGTACCCATGCACTGGCTTAGCCTTAGTGGGTAATCCTTGATGTGTTTTGTTCATTCGTCATGGTCATAATTTGTGTTTTTTTTTATAGTTTGTAATGGGAGGGGGGTTTTCACATTGTGATTATGATTGAGTGAATAAAAAAATATCTCATCTATTCAGTTACGGGATAGAACTAAAAGCGAACTGACTTGGTGTAATTTTTTAAGCATAATAATCCGAATTTATTCAATTCGGTCAAAAATTTTGTTCACGAAAAGTAAAGAGAAGGAAAATTTAGGGACTATTTCAAAGGTGATGGTGTATTGACGAATTGATGAAATTTACAGGAATATGAATGTAATTATTTCATACGAATTTTGTTCAGGTGTTCCCGAATTCAATCTGCCTAGTATGAATCCTCTGAAAGTGGACTTTATTCAAATGATAAATACTCCCCAACTACAGGTCAATGTGAGCAAAATGGAAGTTCATGGATTGACTGAAATGACAATTATCGAAGCAAAGTGAGTCGAAAATTTTACTATGAGTTCCTACATTTCTAAAGTAATATATTTTCATTAGATGTGAATACTTTGTGCTTTTATCACTTTCAACTAGTGCTTTAAATTATTTTCTTGAACTAAAATGATAGATTTATTGCTGTTATGATAATTCATCCTTGTTATGAAAAGATGGAATCGCGACTATAATCCTGATCTTTGTCTGGTTTCTAACGACCCTGAATTGTTTCCTCTTCCTGTTCGTCGTAAAGTACTTTCAGATTTTCCTCACAGTCAACACAGGCCAGTCATTATTTGGTTAGGTTTTCAATTTACATTTGCAGATTCATTAGAAAAACCAAGATGGAATTTTAAAAAAGCTCGTTGAAATGATTTCACTAAACAGGTAGATAGTGATTTGAGATGGGTTCCCTCCTTGGGTAGAAATTATTTTCCAGAGGCTTTCGAAAGGATTATATACCTGGGTGGTCAGAGGAATCAAATGTTTTTAAGAGAATTATCGGCAAAATCCTTCCAGAAAAAAGCTAATGCACTCCTTAGTTCTTTGAATGATAGCAGAAAGAATAAATGGAATGAGTTCATGAATGGTATGAATTTTCGTCATTCTAGTAGAAGTTCCTGGGATTTGTTGAGGATATTAGGCAATGTTGATCCCGTTTCAAAAACTCCGTCTAATATGAATCCGAATTCTGTAGCATCTAGGCTTGTTGATGTCTTTAAAAGTGTGAAGATTAGTAGATATGACAGGAATAGAATGAAACGAATCTTACATAAAAGGAGGAGGGATGTTATCACGGTTGAGGATTTATCGAATCCTTTCGAGGAAGAAGAGCTCAAATCTGCAATAAATTCTACTAAAGTTCGTAAAGCTCCAGGATTCGATGATATTTTCCCTGAATTTTCTAAACATCTAGGAAATAACGCTAAAAAGTGGTTACTATCCTTTTACAATAACATACTCAGCTCAGGTAGTATTCCCGTTGAATTTAGAAAGGCTAAAGTTATTGCCATTCTCAAACCTGGGAAAAATCCAGAACTTGGTTATCGACCTATCAGCTTACTTTCTGTTTCTTTCAAAATTTTAGAAAGACTTCTTTATCAGAGGTTAGAACCAATCATTGACAGAGCTCTGTCCACTTCTCAGGGGAGTTGTTGGAAAAACTGGTATTGTTCTGATCAGGTTTTAGGTTTTTCCACTTTCATTGAGGCAGGATTTCAAAGTAAACTTAAAATAGGTGTTGTATTTGTAGATCTCTCTTCGGCATATGACACAGTTTGGAAGGATGGTTTAGTTTATAAACTCTTTGAAGTAGTTCAATGTGGAAAAATCGTAAAGTTGATTAAAAATATGTTATCTGATAGAAGACTTCGAGTTTTTATCGGTGGGAAAAGGAGTAAATTTAACACTCTCAATGATGGCTTACCTCAAGGATCTGTTCTTGCACCTCTTCTCTTCAATTTATATATGTCTGACATCCCTGAAACTTTCTCTACAAAGTTTATTTATGCTGATGATATTGCTTTGGTTTTTCGACACTATGACTTCGAAACAATTGAGCAAACACTGACTTCTGATTTAGAAATTCCGAACATTTTTTCAAAAATGGCGTTTATGTCCAAATCCTTCGAAAACTGAGGTTTCTTGTTTTCATCTGAATAATCATGAGAAGGGTAGGCAACTAAGAGTATTCTTCAATCAATCACTATTAATTCCTAATTTCTCTCCAACATATCTTGGTGTAAAGCTTGATCGTTCTTGGACTTTCAAATTTCATATTGATAAATTATGTCAGAAGTTGAAAACAAGAAACAATATACTACATAAACTAGCTGGATCTAATTGGGGCGCCAGAGTCTACTTTGAGAACTACTGCTTTAGCTTTAGAATATTCAGCAGCAGAATTTTGCTGTTGGATGTGGTTGAATAGTGCTCATGCCAATAAGATTGATTCTCAATTGAACTGTTCTATCAGAGTTATAAGTGGATGTATCAGTTCAATTGCTACCCCATGGCTTCCGGTTATTTGTAATATAGTTCTTTCCCATATTCGCAGGAAATTAGCTGTTAAATCGTCTTGGGATAAGTATATCACTCATTTCCAGAAGTTTTTTCGATAATACACCTAACCTGAGATTGAAATCTAGGAAACCTATTTGGTCGATTGACTTTTTGCGTACACGGGTGAAGGCTGTTGATCTTTGGAAAACTGAAAGGCAGGAAGTGGATGTTTTCAATAAAGTTCTCATAGAGGATCCTCCCAAAAGGGTTGCAGGTTTCGATATAAGTAGGAAAAATTGGTGTACATTAAATCGTCTCAGGACAGGACATGGTCGTAATAATAGTATGTTGTTCAAATAGAATACTGTAGAAAATCCGGCATGTGAATGTGGCGTAGCTGAAGAAACAACAAGACATTTAATCCTCGATTGTCCTATTCGTTTCAGATAATTTCATCAACTGGGTAGAGAACTTCAAGTCTTTTAGGAGATTAGTATTTGCTTCCCTTAGTGTTTTTTCCCATGGTGTATGTTGATAAGGCAAGGGCTACACTCATGTAGGGCTTCATTCCTAAAAGGTGTATGAGATGTTCCCTGTTGAAGAACAGAGGAGCATTAGTTAAGATTCAAGTGAGTTTAGACATATAAGAGTAAGGTATGTTTTAATGAAATATTTTCCTGCTGGTTTTCTTTTTCCATTGTTACATATTTTTCAGTCCCAATCCCCTTTCTTTTCACCCTTGTCTTCGTGAAGAAGTCCTGGAAATCATGGAGTGCAAGACGACATTGAGAGAATGAAGCTGCTAAGCAGAAAAATTTTTGGTACTCTTTTGTACACACGACACTAACACACCATAAACAGACAAGCTATTGCTAGTTTAATAGCGACAGGAAACGGTTTTGTTTTCACAGGTTTTTCACTCATTTACTGAATCATACGCAAGATAGTATGGTTCGCCTGTTACATTTCCTGTGCTCACACTTTAGGGGCAATCGTAGGAGACATGCGAGTTTAAATGCCTGATTTAGGAAAGGGAATGGTCTGTTTTTCTGCTGGTATTCTATTTATTCGCTTGTTTTTTACAATTGTGTTGTTTCTGACACACACCAAAATTATGGATACAAGCATTTATTGTAAATACAATTATACGGATTTAAAGAATATATATATATATATATATATATATATATATATATATATATATATATATATATACAGTGTCCTAATGCTTTATATATATATATGCATTATACAGGGTGTTTGAAAAAGACACGGCAATATTGAAGTCATTTCAAGGCCCGAAAATACTTTGTTACTGCTTTACAGGGTATTAAAATTTAATCGAACTATGCAGTTAAATTTGAATTTTTCATAAACTAGTTGAGATACTGAGGTAAAATTTCGGGGATGTCCAAAACTTTCAAAGACGGATACAATATTTTGGACTCACCGGGGCGCGTATGGACACAACGCAGGTTATTTTCAATATCAAAACTACGACACTACCGATTTTTCAATAATAAAAATATTTTCTCATTCTTCAATTATTTTTAAGAAAAAACCACTTGACATTCTCTCGTACGACGCCATGTTTTTGGGTAAAAAATGTTGAAATGTTTTCTAGTAATCCTTGCGATTCCATTTATTATACATGTTCTAGTTCTGACATAAAAATTAACGTCAGTGTCATTTGAGTGTTTCTGCTTTTCAGTTTTAAATCTATTGAATCAAATCTGCTATCATGAATCGTTATACGAATGCTGAGATGAACGACATGCACTTCATGTATGGACGTGCTAACAGAATTGCATTAGAACAGGGGTGCTCAAACTCGAACTGCTGGCGATCTACCCCAATATTTTTAGACTACTTACGATCGACCCTGACAGACTGCAAGTATGTGTGATGCAGGGTTGTCGTACATACACGATACACTCTACCTACCTACCTAGGTAGGGTGTACCGTAGCATATATAGATATTAGCTTTCCGCATATTATAGATTATTTTAGTCAAGGTTTGGGTTATGTTTAGTTAGGTTCTTCTCTATAATATCAATAAAAAACTTATAGATATTCAAAATTTATTGGTTGTTACAAAACAAAAGAGTTACATATGGTATTAAACTTAACTAAGGAGTGACTATGGATGTTGAAGCGTGATACTGCATGTCCTCAGCACACTTTTCATGAAATGGTACGCAACCACTAAGTGCTAATCACGAGCATGACCACATATGATCATCAGTTTACGATATTTTGAATTAATTATCGTCATTTCAGAAAATGCAGATTCGCACAAGTAAGTTGACGAAAACATTGCCGTCAGTGGAACGGCGATTTGCCTTAGATTCGAATATTTATCTTCAGATATAAAACACCAGAAATTTGAATCAGATGATGTAGCTTTGAGATGTATATTTTATATAATCTGCACCAACTCATTTTCAACAGAACATGAAGAAGGATAACTCATAAATGATGCTATATTTGCCAATTTACTGCAATCATAAAAATGCATTTCGAATTGTCACAAAATATTTGATAATTCAGTCTCATACGTATCATAATTCAACTGAGGAATCCTTGCTTTCAAAGACGGAAAATGTTTCAGATCGTTCTCTTCAGTTGATCTATCATAAGTTTCAATTTACTTTTGAATGAGTTTACTGCGCTAATCATCTCAATAATAGTGTTTCCTTTATGTTGAAGCTCCAAGTTTATGGTGTTTAAGTGCATTGTGATGTCAGTCAAAATGCCAAATCTATCAGCCAGTTTTCCTCTTTAACATCTGAATGTCATCACCTCTTGCGTCTAGAAAAACTTTTATTTCGGCGATAATTCTTGAAACCTTTCTAGGAATTTTCTGCAACTCAACCACCTGAGGTCTGTGTGAAGAACTAAATTAGCGTGTTCTGCTGACTCCCTAACTTCCAACTGCAACTCAAAGAGCTGCCGTTGCAAGCTACATACACGGATGGAATTCACAATTTTGTTGCAATGCTCATAACTTTCTCCGTGTTTGAAACTTTGGAACACAAAACTTGTTGATGTATAATGCAATTGAATGAAAAAAATTAAGGAAATTTTCATTAGCTCGACACAATGCCACAAAACCGTTTTTGTTTTCAGTCATTGTTGCTGCTCCATCGCCATGCACGCTAATTTATATATTGGTAGCTTGTAGTTTCTTATAAAATTGAAGAAAACGTCATATATATCTTCGCCACGGGTCTTTCCCTTCAGAAGAGAGATTGTCAAAATTCTTCTTTAACCAATATGCCATTGAATACCATCCGAATGAAAATACACAGCTGGACAGTGTCTGTCATATCGATGATTTCGTCGAACTGTTAACGAAAGTATGTACATTTCAAGATATCATGATTCAATTTATCTGTCATGTCCTGACTCATGACTTCAATACGCCTTGTGACAGTCGAAACAGATAACTGAAGTTCTCTAATAGCAGACATGATTTCTGTTTTATTTTTAAAATCGCCAAATAAAGTCTCACCCGCTTCAATAAATGCTTCCTTCACAAACGATCCATCTACGAATGGTTTCTAGTGTTTCGCCAATATATGAGGTATTTCAAATGACGCGATCGTAGCAGCTTTTGATCGTGTGGATGGTGTTGTGAACATGGTCTGTTCTTTTCCGAACTAGATATCAAATCACGTACTTTTCCTTTTCTTACTTTACTCTGTGGCGGAAAATCCTTTTCATAGTTTTATGAACCGTTTTATGATGCCTATCTAAGTTACCATGCTTAGGTGAATCTGACGTACGACAAATAAGACAAATGCACTTATCCTTCAACGTACAAAAAATTCTTCCTCCCAATCATTATTGAAATGATACGTTTTATATTCCTTCGCTGCACTCATTTTGCACTATTTTATATTAAACTTTCTATCGACGTAGTATTTCCTTGAAATTACCATTCAGAATGACTCCAATTCCTGCAGGCGCAGCATTTATGTCGACGTGAACGAAAGTCTAGAATAATTGATCGATGAAGCCTGAACTACGTGATAGTTGATATTCATAATGAATAATAATATAAAACAAGTTACTATGTTTTAATTGGTATACTCCTGATTTTTCGAATTAACCTGTTCTGAGTGCAATTCCTTTTATATAGGTCAAACAGGACGCTCTTTCAAGGCTAGATACAAAGAACATTTCCTGTCATTCCTACATCAGAAATATGATTCAGCTCAGCTGCACATTGTCTGAATGAATGTCATCCTTTTCCAGAACTTCAACAACTAAAACTTCTTCATTCCTGTGATAAATCTTATAAACTCACTTTCTTTGAATCGATGGAAATTTTCAAGGCATCTAGGGTAGAAAGGGTTAAGCTCCTTAACGACCAGGTGGACTTAATTACCTACCAATCACTACTATTCAAGTTACTGTGACCTCTACTAGCATTTTATTGATGTTAATTCCTGTATTCTACATGAGTATTCAGTTTTCATTAGCTTGTTGTCGATAATGGACCGGAAACATCAATAAATTAGTGATAGTTAAAACATAGTAACTTGTTTTATCTTATTATTCATTATAAAAGTCTAGAATGTTCCCGTCAAACTACAAAATAAATTTTTGTAGTTAAGTTACTTACTTAATAAACATTTTTCTTCTCGAGATCTACTCAACAAGCACTAGCGATCGACCGTTTGAGCACCCCTGCATTAGAAACTCGGCGGTTGTACATTGAAAGATTTCCAAAACGTATTGCTACCGATAGAGAAACTTTTGAAATCATTCACCGACGCTATATGAAAAAGGCACATTAAGACGATATGAAAGAGCAGGAAGGCCAAGAGAAGTAAGAACAGTAGAGTTGGAAAATGGGTTTGTGCAATAATTCAAGACGTACCTCCCTTGTAAAATTGCTGACGCTTAGGGTGGCGGCAACGGAATTGTTCGGCAAATTTTTCATGAAAATTTGTTGTATCCATTCCACCTACAACGCGTAGAAGCACTTTCTCTCACCAATTTTCCTGACCGCATTACGTATTGCCAATGGTTTTTGCGTAAGTTGATTCAAATTCCTCAATTTCTTATGCTGATCCTGTTCACTGATGAAGTAAGTTTTCAAGAAATTACATAAGAAATTAATATATGTGGTGTGAATAGAATCTAAATTAAACATTCGAAGATCGGTTTCAACATCAGTTCTGCTTGAACGTTCGAATCAGCATTGTAAGTGACTCCCTAATTGGACCAGTATTTCAACCAGGGAGACCGTCACTTTCTGGAACACACGCTTCCAAAATTTTTGGGGGATGTATCTTTGGCAATAAGAGAAATTATGTGGTTTATGCACGATGGGGCACCTGCCCATTTTAGTCAGGTTGCTGGTGATTATCTAGCTCAAGAGTGTGAAATCGGTGGATTGGGGTGGACTTTAATTTTGGCCTGCACGGCCCCCAGACTTGAACCCCCTCCATTTATTCCTGTGGGGTCATTTGAAGTTTTTGATTTACACTACCATCGTGACAAATGTTAAGATCTCAAGAAATAGAGTCATCGCTGGCTGCAACTCGATAAGAACCGATTCTGGTGTTTTTGAACAAATTCGCCAATCATTAAGGAGAAGACTGGGATCTTGCATCCGATCTGGGGAAGGTCACTTTGAACAGCTTTTGTAATTTTTTAAGAAATATTGATGATACTCGAAAGTCTTTGTTTTGCCCTTGAATTGAAGTTTTTATATTCAAACATAGGTCATTAATGAAAAAAAGTACACTACGATGGTTCTTTCAATCGAAGACTACGTGTCGTACAATGAAATATATGAAATTTCTTTTCTTATTCTTTTCGACTTTTCACTCAATACCTTGGCGTCGTACACAAAAATGTTTTGAGAGATTTCTTCTTGAAAAATAATTAGAGAATTTAAGAAAAACTTAATTTCTGAAGAAATCTGGAGCGTTCTAGTTTTTATTTGAGAATAACCTACGTTGTGCCTAATCGCTCGCCACCGGTGAGTCCAAAATATTGTTCTGTATTGAAAAATATGTGTCTTTACCTCAGTATCTCAAGCAGTTTACGAAAAATTCAAATTTAACTGCATTTTTCGATTAAGTTTTAACACACTGTAAATTGGTAACGAAGTATTTGTTGTCCCATATTTATATCAACTTTTTCGATTAATGACTTCAGCAATCACCTCCGCAAATATTCCCTTGAGTTTTAAAAGTAAGTTTTGTGAATTGCTGCACATAACTTATATTTGAATTGTGGAGGCCGTTACTTGATCCATGATATAAATGAGATAAAAACACTTATGTGTATATATGTCATACATATTACATATAAAATCAAAAAGTTCTAAATTAGATCTCCTAGAAGCATTAGAAATAAATAGATACAAACATTTGGACAAGCTTTTGAATGAACAGGTAGATGTGAATTACTCACCCTACTTAACTTGTTTAATTAGTTTTATTACCTTTCATACTAACTGTACAATGGCTCGGTGTGGATTTTCCTGTTATTCATCCAACTTGTTCTACGATTTGTTTATAATACCATACTCTTCATTCTGTTTTTCATTCTTGATAAAGCTACTGTGTCAGCGAAACGTCGTCGAATTTTTTCAAATGAAGTGTAGATTAAAGTTAAACCTTGTGTTTTTTATTTCATTTACATAACTTATATTTTCACAGATCATCAAATAACTGCAGCAAATTAGTTCTCGAAATGTCGGCCAACAAATTATAAGTTTCCTTTGTTTTCAACACCAAAAAATAAATAATTTCTTTATTCTAGAGCAAAACCAGCAGAGGGAGTGTTTAAAGCATCTTTAATAAATAAAAATATTACCGTTGTGGGAAAGTATACTGCAAATGGGAAAATACTCACTTTTCCTGTGGTTGGAGAAGGAGATTTCTCAATTTATTTAAGTGAGTACATTTTGTTTTTTAAAAATGAACTAATTAGATTTTTCTTCTCTCAAGATGTGATAAATGTTCAGTGTTTGAATTTCGCAGCTATAGATCCATTGAAGATTGAGTAAGAAATTCATTAAAATTTCTCTTATTTTACATCTTTTCACTAATGGTAGTCTGACAAGTAGGCCGCGTTATACTTAAAAAATTGGTAGTAGGTCTTCGGTCTGGCAAATAGCGACTAGAAAGGTTAAATGGCAACTATCGATATGTACATTCCCTCCTGAGTTTTTCAGGTACCTAAACATACCTAATTATCTTCTTAAAAGGAAAATAATGAAGAAGATGAAGTAAAATATATTTTATAAATAATAAAAAACAAGTAATGTGTTTTTAGGAATTTTACTTGATAATTGTGATTCGTAACCGCTTTCGACAGTTCGTAAGCTAGTGAACAACTATAGGAAATGAACCTACTTATATAGATATTAGCCTAATTTTATATCAACTAGTGGAGAGGTATCAATATCTAGCTGGCTATTAAGGGTGATTTCACTTGAGTTGGTACAAAGTTAATTGAATTCCAAACACTCCAACTGATTCATTTTCTTTCCTTTGTCGCAATTATGATGAATTCTGATATTATCTGATGTTATTGAGTGTTTTGTGGTTTTTATATATTCACATACTGGAGAATTATTATCAGAGGATAATTGTTCCTTAAATATGGTTTAAAATTCCTACCTCTCTTCTTTACGTGGGATAATTTCGTTTATAAGAGCCGGAGGAATTTTGTTATTTAAGGAAATTTTCTGGTAGTATTCATTTCAATTTTGAAGTCTGTCGGTAACAGTGAATAATAAGCTGCAAGTTTGTGATTTAAGTTATTGCTTGGGTACAGGAAATACACTCGGAGGCAAAATTAGCGGAACACTCGAAAATTTAACCAAATTCGAAGTTCGATATTTTTCCTAATTCTCAACCGATTTAGATGATTTGTTCGGAAAGTTATAGATCAACTCTTCTGATTTGTAGAAATTATAAGAGAAAACAAAAAAATTGAAAAAAATTTTGTACGGGGGCAAAACTAAAAGTGTTTTTTTTGTCAAAAATTCGTAACACCCTGTGGAATTTCGTGGTCCGAGTTGAAACGTACAATATCATGGTTTGTCAAGACAGTGTTATCTCTATTTTTGCAAAATATATTTAATTTCAAGGGGAAAATCACCATTTGGAGAAATTCCATTGAATCAAGAAATTGTCATTAAAATTCTTCTATTTGTAATTTTCTTATTATCACTCAGGCGTGTCGAAATTGTCGTTTGCGATTTTTATGTTCGAATTGCATTAGTTATTGATGACAATTTGGTTAATTTGGTGAAAATTAGGAATTCATAGGAGATAACAGTCGGTAGGTATTAAAATACACAACCGAATTCTGGGACCATTGATAAAACTTTTCATTTACACATGTGCACACCTTTTTTTATCAAATATGAAATACAACACACGGTTTTTTGTATATGACCACATTTGCACTTGTTTAAAGAATGAAAGTTTTCCATTCTTTGATTTGATACAAATTCGATCGGTTGCGGTGTTTTGTGATTCTTTTACTGTTTACGATTCGAAACGGTATTTTTCATTCAAAATGAGAGATTTACCACCAACCTCAGTAGCAAGGGCAGTTACATTGATCGAGGAAGGGCGCACCTACCGCTCAGTCGGTACCATGTTGGGTGTCTCGACGTCGGTTATCCATCGAATCTACCGACGTTACAGGGAAACTGGATTGTACGTGAGGAGGCGAGGACAAGGAAGAAATCGGGCAACCCGCGCTATACATGACCGTTTCATCGTCGATCAAACCATAAGAAATCCTCGTCTTACTGCTGTTCAGGCACGTAACCTTTTACAAGCAGTGAATAACATTAACGTCAGTGTGAGGACAGTCAGAAGACGATTAAATGAAGTTGGTCTGAGATCATACGCGCAAGCAAGAGCACCAAGACTCGATAGAGCCCATCGGGTAGCAAGATTGGCGTTTGCTAGGGAGCATGTAGCATGGACAATCAATCAGTGGAGACGAGTTTTATTTAGTGATGAGAGCCGATATTGTGTGAATTTCGTGGATGGTAGAGATTGAATATGGAGGCAACGGTACAATCAAGCGAACTTCGCAGGAACTGAGCAATACGGTGGAGGGACAGTTGTGATATAGGGTGGCATATGCTTGGGAGTACGAACAGAACTGGAGATTATTGGCAATGGATCACTTAATGCCCATCGGTGTATAACCGAAATCTTGGAGCCCCATGTTGTGCCTTTTGCTCCTTACATAGGGGAAAATTTCCTTTCTATGCACGATAACGCGCGCCCTCATACTGCGCGCATAGTGATAGAATATCTCAATGAAGTTGGGATCACACGAATGGACTGGCCGTCGCAGTCACCGGATTTAAACCCGATCGAACACGTTTGGGACATTCTTGGAAGAAGGGTTCAACAACGGAATCCAGGCAATGTTGAAGAGCTGACATTGGCTTTGGTGGAAGAGTGGGACAACATACCTCAACAGATGATAGACAACATCATTGGGAGTATGCGAAATCGTATGCGCGCTGTAAAAAAAGCTCGGTGGGGTCATACTCGCTACTAAAATCAAATGTTTTTTTTTGTGGGTCATCATGAACATTTTTCTCAACATGTTCATTTCATTTCACGAGTGTATTGCCAGGATAAACACCTGCTCTCAATTTTGCACAGGAATGATAATTATTATAGAGTGTCACACAAAAAAATTCAAAAATAAATGTGCAAAATCAACGATTTTTCCAGTGTACTTCGAGTTCTTCCGGAGCGTGAAATTGGCCAGTGAATTTCAAAAATTTTCATTTCGTTAGATTTCCGCTTCTATAATTTTGATTTTATTTTTTGGCTTACCTCCGACGTTATGCACTTACGCAAGATAAAACAAGAAGGGCGTTACTGTAGGAAGATGTGTCTTGACAGACCATGATATTGTACGTTTCAACTCGGACCACGAAATTCTACAGGGTGTGAATTTTTGACAAAAAAACACTTTTAGTTTTGCCCCCTTATAAAATTTTTTCAATTTTTTTTTGTTTGCTCTTATGATTTCTACAAAGCAGAAGAGTTGATCTGTAGCTTGCCGAAAAAATCATCTACATCGGTTGAGATTTAGGAAAAATATCGGACTTCGAATTTGGTTAAATTTTCGAGTGTTCCGCTAAGTTTGCCTCCGAGTGAAGTTTCCTTTTCTGTAGATGTTATAAATGAAGCTACTCTAGTCAGAATTAATTTCAATTTAACAATATGATTTTCGAGCAAACCGGAGGTCTGGCTATGGGTTCTTCCCTTAGTCCACTACTAGCAGAAATTTTTATGAATAGGGCAGAGTCGGGTAGCCATGGCCACACAGTAAAACTCAGGATTACAAAACAGCTCTAAGAAAAAAAGATCTTTTTTCAATCTATATAATGAACAAAACATATTCCTCTCAATGCTAATGAAATAAGAAATAAAAATTCTCATTTTATAACTGTAATGCAGTTTAGAAGGCACTGTCAAATGTTTATCAAAATCATTCATGGGGGGTTATAGCCCAGGACACAAAAAATATGACTATGTCGATTTGCAAACATCACAATAGTAGAAAGATGACGATGGATCAATGTCCACACATTCTTCATGAGCCCATTTCTTGCACTTGTGACACTCAATCCATCGAAGGTTTCCTCACAAACGATGCATTCTGTATCATGATTTGTTTCTTCTCTAGTTAAACTCTGGATATTCTTTCTCGATCTCATTTGACTGATTGCTTTCGTTCTATCAGTTGCAGCCTTTGATTTATTAGCTACAGCCTTGTTTGCTACAAGTGCATCTTTAAATGGAGAGGTTGTCAGAATCTCACTCACTTTTTTGGGTTTTTCGAGAACGGGCTGCAAGATGCTTCCTTGAGGCGTTAGGGGGAGGGGACAATTTTTGAAGCAATGCATTCAAACTAGGAGATGCAACTCTGCACTTTTTTTCGCAATAGGTGGCTGCGTGCTGCCACTTGTTAATGGTTGTGATGCCTGAGTAGTGGTCGACCGCTGGGCGCAACTGGTGGATGGTTGCTGGGTAGAAATAGTTGATGGCTGTTGGATGCCGCTAGTGGATGGCTGCGGATTGAAACTTGTGGATGATTTTGATCTTATGCCGGTTGATGGCTGCTCAGAAGTCTTATCCAAAACTATTTCCTATTCGATATTGGTCATTGATGATGGCAAAAACTCCAAATCAGTAAAAATGTCCCTATTGAATGGATAAATTCCGATGTATCTGAATCCATTCCGTGCTATTGATAGTCTAGCTGCCTTAGTGAAAGCCGAATTTACAAGGGAAGCGATGTCATAGTCTCATCCAAATGGCACTTGCTGAACTGAATGCAGACTTGAAAAATACCCGGTCTAACGATTGCACTTTGTGAGTTGTGTGTGGTGGTGTGGTGAGCATATGGATGTGATAAGCACGAGCAAACTCTATCACTGCCAATTTTTTATGGCTCCCATGTCCATCGAGAATCAGAAGAACAGGGTGTTCCCTCGAAGACTGTGCGTGCTGTTTGAAGTGCTTGAGCCACTTCAGGAATATCTCACCATTCATCCATCCACTTTCATGTAAAATAGCTATGCTTTCCGGTGGAGCTCCAATCATCAATCAACCATCTTTATCCATCCGTTTCCTCGGGAAGATGAAAAGAGAAGGTACAAATTGACCAGTCACCCTCATAGCAAAGGATCAAGGAGATGTTTCGTCCCTTCTCAACAAATGTCAACTTGCCTACTTGATTTTTTCTCGTAGTAGAAATAACTTTCTCATTTTTGTGCACCGTTGAAACTCCCGTTTCATCAGCATTGTGAATTTTTGAAGCTGGAAAATTATATTTTTCCTGGAGCTGGAACAGCTGATCATTAAATCTATCTAGTTGAGGTTTATTGAATCCAATGGCTCTCGCGATACTGGTTGACTCTGGAGTTCTGGGAGAAATATCTGGGAATCTTTTCATTTGAATTTGAGGGGCTTTTACTTGGTAAAATTTCATTATCAATAATAAAAAACAAGTAGGAATTAATGTACAGAAAATGAGAATGAGAATGTGAATACAAATGTTCTTAAGTAATTAAAAGCTTATTAGGTTGCTCTTTCTTAAGTGGTTATTGAAGACAGGTATATCCAATAAAATTAAGGAATACATTGCTCCCTGAAGAGATTCAATAGAGGTGAAGGGCTTGTTCATTGATGAGTCTACCTGAGTTGTTGTGTTTGTTGATTTCTAAAGTTTCCCAAAGATCTACCTTCCAATATTTATAATTTCAAACTGTGGGTCAAGAGAGTTCTAGGAGAAGATTCGCACGAATCATCTCCTAGAAAATACTACTCAATGTTAATTTCTAATATATATTTTATTTGTTCTGTTAACCTATTTCTATGTACTTATATATAAGAAAATTGCTCATTTTGCATTTTCGTTCTAAGCTCATACTCGTCTGGTGATGAGCGAAAGCTCGAAAAAGCTATAACGTTGAATAAACTATTCCACAAATACAAGTAAACGATGATTCCTAGTAAAATATATTATTAAATGTTCAACGCGTTTCGATACACAGTATCTTTATCAAGAGCGAATGAATACTACAAATATATCTTACTAACAAATTTTTATATCTACTAAACAGGCAATCCACTCAGAGCTATCCGTACTTCAACTAATGTTTAGGAAATAAATTTGATAAGGGTGAGTTATTTATGTCTACCTGATCATTAAGAATTTCCAGCGAATTTCTAAATCTGTTAATTTTAAGTGCTTCCAGAAGGTTGAGTTTTATACCTCTCTTCTCAGAATGTAGGATTTTAAATTCTGAATTGAAAGAGTGACCATTTTCCCTAAGATGATTTGAATAATTTGAATCGGTTTTTCCATTGATGAAACTGCGTTTATGTTCAGAGATCCTAACATTAAAATTTCTTCCTGTTCTACCTATATAAAAACAATTGCAATCTGCACAAACCACTCTATAAACACCTGTTTTATTTTCTTTATTAATTGGAGATTTATAATTCCTGATAAATGAACCTAAATTTGTTGATGTTTTGAACGTTATATTTAATTTGAATTTTTAGGAAGAGAATTCACATTATTGCTAATATTGCCTATATATAATAAACTATTGCATTTCTTGTCTCGGTGTTCTTCGAGTGGATATATATGTTGTAAAGCTAATTTTTGTTTTTTCTAATGTAGTATGCTGCTAACTAAATTTGCATCATAACCATTATTTATTGCGATCTGTTTTATCAAATTCAATTCTTTGAAATAATTATCACTAGACATCGGTGTGTTCAAGAGTCTATGTATATAGCTGTTAAATGCTGCAACTTTATGTTGGTAAGAATGTGCCGATGTATAATGAATTGTGATATCTGTATGAGAAGGTTTATGATAAACTGAAAACTGGTGTTTATTATTTGACCTTGTTATTGTTAGGTCTAGGAAATTGATCGAATTGTTCTGTTCTATTTCAGAAGTGAATTTTATTTTTGGGTGTCGATAAAATTTTCGAATACAGTGAACTGTCTGTTTGTTCCTGTGAAACACACAATAATGTCATCGACATATCGATACCAATATAGGAAATGTTCACTAAGCGGTTGTTTATGAATAGTTTTTTCTATGTTATCCATGAAGATTTCTGTTAAAAGAGGGCTTAAGGGGTTTCCCATTATAAGTCCCTCATCACTTTTATAAAAACACTCGTTAAATAAAAAATAATTTTGAGATGTGCAAACATCTAATAAAGCCATAATGTCGTATTTAATTCGTGGATTCGTTATATTTTGTGTTAACAAATTATTGATTATATTATAGGGATCTTTCGGTGGAATACTTGGAAACAAATTCTTGACATTAACAGAGACTAACTTTGCGTTACTTGGAATGACAATATTTTCTATTTTCCTTATCAAATCATTTGAATTACGAATAGAAAAAAACGGTTTAAAATTACAAAATTTTTCCAGAATATGTATTAAAAATTTGGAAATCTTGAATGCTGGGGCATGTGTGAATGATACCACTGGTCCCATCTATAAGGAATTAGAAGTACCGGCTCAGTCGAATGGTCACATCTCGCTATCTAAAGGTCAGTTGCATTTCAAACTTCCTGAAACCAACAATATACAACGTGCCAAAATCGTAGCCATTCTAGTTTAATTTTTATAAACGTGAAATCTTTTTATCAGTAAATTGCGTTGATACTTTGTTTCAAGGTTATGTATTTTTGTAATTTCTTATATCAAGTTGCTATAATTATGGTAATAGAAAGTTAAGGAGTGACGGATGCATTCAAGGTATCGTAATTTTTGGAAGCAGCATTTAAGGACAAAAAAAAATAAATTAGTACTATAGATTTATGTTTGTAACATTTTTACTTGAAAGCATCTTTATAATTACCAAGAAGCAGAAGAAGGAGAAACTGAAAGACTAACGAAAAATTCTATATACAGTTACCAAAAAAAACTGAAACATGTAGCCATTTTGTCATTCAATTTGAGAGCGAAAAGTTTTTATAAACATACATTCAGAGGTGCTTCTTTCTCTTATGGGGAGGTTTACTCTTCTCAAGGCCTGAATGATGTTTTTTTCTACAATTTCTTTTTCATAGGACTTGAATAAACAATTCAAAATTTTTGCTACTTGTTTATTATTTTTTTATCAGAAAATAACGTGACTGGTCACTATGGCACGCTCCGTAATGCGAAATCTTTCACTTTCGAATTTTTCGGAGTCATGGGCCATGTCTCGACAACTAGTTGACTATATGGTATCTATGTGCAATTTAACTAAAGAATAAAGTTAAGGTGGTAAAGGATTCGGTAAGATAAGTTTAAATTTTTCGCCATCTGTAATGATGGATTTTGAGTTCTCACCGACTGTCTTCACTTTCTTATTGAACTCATTAGTTGGATTTCGGGATATAACTGAATAATTAGAAACAATAATGAAATCTCATGTTTTGGAAATATAATCTTGTTTATTTATCGCTATAACTGTATTGCCTTTATCTGTTTTTGTGAAAATAATGTCATTCGATGCTGATTTAACTTTTATATTTTTGATTAATATGTGATCTCTGATTGGTCTATTAAGCTTTTTTAGGTGTTCTTTCTTAATCACGGACGCAGTTTGGTGTTTCAGGGAGCTATTGTTTTCAAAATTTCTGAGGCAAATTTCAGTACCTATTGCTAATTGTTCAAAATTCGATGTATGATATTCAGGATGAATATTGTGTTTGAATCCTTTCTCCAATAACACCGTCTCATCCATGATGAAATTTGTTTCGGTTAAATTCATGAACCTTTTGAAAAATTGATGATTTGATTCACACATGCCACAGTATTCAAGATTTCCAAATTTTTAATACATATTCTGGAAAAATGTTGTAATTTAAAACCATCTTTTTCTATTCGTTATTCGAATGATTTGATAAGGAAAATAAAAAATATTGTCATTCCCAGTAATGCAAAGCTAGTGTCTTTTGATGTCAAGAATTTGTTTCCAAGAATACCAACGAAAGATCCCTATAATATAATCAATAATTTGTTAACACAAAATATGACGAATCCACGAATTAAATACGAATTTATGGCCTTGTTAGATGTTTGCATATCTCAAAATTATTTTTCATTTAACGATTGTTTTTATAAAAGTGATGAGGGACTTATAATGGGAAAACCATGAAGCCCTCTGTTAGCAGAAATCTTCATGGATAACATAGAAAAATCTATTCATAAACACCCGCTTAGTAAACATTTCCTATATTGGTATCGATATGTCGATGACATTATTGTGTGTTTCACAGGAACAAACAGACAGTTCACCTGCACCCTAAAATAAAATTAACTTCTGAAATAGAACAGAGCAATTCGATCAATTCATTTCCTAAACATTACTTCAAGTACGGATAGCTCTGTGTGGATTGCCTCTTTAGTATATATAAAAATTTGTTAGTAAGATATATTTGTAGTATTCATTCGCTCTTGATGAAGATACTGTGTATCGAAACGCGTCGAGCATTTAATAATATATTTTAGTAGATATCATGGTTTACTTGTATTTGTGAAAATGGATTTTCATCACGTAAAAGCCTCGTCAATTGAATTTTTAAACCCTTCCATCTAAAACAGTGATATCTTTTACGAAGTAATATATAATACACTGATCTACAATGGTTTTGTTGCCCTAGATATGAAAATGATTTTGGGTCTATTTAAGCACACAATTCGTGAAACTATCAATGATTTTGTAGGATTTGCTCTGATTTCTTTTTAAATCTTTATTTTCATTTTACATAACAAAATCGTAAAACAAGAAACTGAATAACAGATATATTTATAATGTCAGTTATGTTTTGGGAAATTCGGATACATCGAAGTAAATAAAGAGGAAAATGTCGAAAATATATTTCATATTTCCATAAAACGCCTTTTATGAGCTTTTCTTCTATAATTTTTCAGGGACAATCTCTTTTCAAAGACCAGCAGTAATCTGCCATCATGTGACAATCCCATCGACCTTGATACCTTTCTTCCATCACTTTTAGATCTTGATGAAACCGCTCTCCTGTTCCTCACTATAATTTCCTAAATTATCCGGAAATTTATCTAGATGATTGCGGAGATAGTGTAACTTAATACTCATATTTGCTCCTAAAGTCTGAAAGTTTGTCAACATATTTTGCACAATTTCTTCATAATTTGCTGCTTTATGGTTACCTAGGAAATTTTCGACAACCAACACAAAACTTTTCCAAGCTTTACTTTCCGGAACAGTCATAACTTTGATAAAATCTGAGTCTTTCATCAATTGCCGTATTTGAGGACCATCATATATTCCACCTTTCAATTCTTCCATACTAAGCTTCGGAAATTTTCTGCAAATGTAATTAAAACAATTTCCGTCTTTGTTCAACGCTTTTACAAATTGCTTAATCATACCTTACTTAATATGTAATGGTGGAAGTATGATTTTGTCTCTGCTCACCAGCGGCTCCCTTATTACGTTGGCTTTACCTACAGTTAAAGAATTTCTTACAGGCCAAACATCTTGTTCCCAATGAAGTTGCTTTGCTCTACTATCCCACATACAAATAAAGCAAGGGTATTTTGTATATCCACTTTGTTGGCCAAGTAAAAAATTAACCATTTCTAAATCCACACAGATCGGCCATTGATGCTCAGAGTATTTAATTTTCTCTGAAACTAATTTTACATTTTCATAATCTTCTTTGAGTTTCGTTGAATGGGCAATTGGAATTGATGCAAATTTATTTCCATTGTGCAATAAGACGCATTTTAAACTTCTTTTGCAACTATCATTAAAAAGGCGCCATTCAGTAGATTTGTACTCTTTTAAACCCATGTCTATAAGCAGCTTCGCGATATCATTACAATACACTAATCCTTCATTTTCACTAAAAAATTGTAATAACTCTTTTTCTCGCGTTCTGTATGTTGTAATTGTTACTGTTGGTGCCAATAAATTTTTTTCTTTCAATCTTGAGGCTAACAGTTCTGATCCTTGTTTTGACAAATTGAGATCACGTATTAAATCACTGAGTTCATTTTGAGAAAATAACTTTGGCGTAGATGTTTCACCTTCCCATTCACTTCCACTAGTAGATGGTCCCGATTTCTGTGAATTTGGTAACATCATTGTTCCTGAGGGCATGCGAATTACTTTTGAAATGTATATGGGCCGAGGGAGATTTTCACTGTGTAGAACCGGACATTTCGTAGACTGTAAGTCTGGGTATCTCCACGTTTGATTTCGATTAAAACCTTTAACATCTACTATGCAAAAGTAACAATCATCTAAATGATTCGTAGGCTCCATCCAGATCATGGGAATACCAAAGTCTAATCCAGAACGTTCACCTTTTTTCTACAACCTTAAAGACTCAACACAGGACTTACAAACTTTATTAGGAACCCATGGTTTACCTAATTTGTCCATTTTGAAACCAAAATATTCAACATAAGTGTCCTTGACAAAGTCTGTGATATTTCTTTTTTGTTTTTTTGGTATATAAACACCGCAAATGTAACAAAATAAATCACTACAATATTCACACTTTCTTCGTGGCGAACTCATATTTTAGACTAGAAGACAAATATATAAGAATGGACATTCAGTAATTGAAACAAAATATTAATCCATGATACTTTATCCAGATTCACGTGTATATGTACTTCAATATTGTCAAATAACTGAGATCTCAGCTGTTCTATGGAGCAAGGGGTCAGGTGATGTTTGTATGCGCGAAAAAGTTGCGCAGAAGCCTAATCATGACTGGAAAATTAAATTTTATTTCTAACAAGCTTATAATTGTTCAAAATATAAGAAATCATGAAAATAAGAGCACATTGAGAACTTTCATGAATATATTCGTAATCTGGGCACTTGAAAACATAAAAATTTGCGATGATATCCAGGGCAACAATAAAAAAAAAATTTTTTGTAGAGCTGTGATATCAATTACATATCACATATTAACGGTTTAATCTATATCATTTAAATCTATTAATTTATTTACACTGTCACAAATTAAAACTTCCTAAGATGAAGAATCACTCTAAATGAATTTAATAAAGAACAAGCTGAGAATACTCGCGCTGCCTTCTTTACAAAAATTTATTCTGAAGATCATTTGCATTTTCAATTAATTTTTAGTATTTGGTATCATATTTTTATGTTTCAGAGAATGGACTTTATAACGAAACAGTTATATGTCGAATGGTAAAAAGGAATGGTGATGACTACCTCGAACGAATGAACATTTTTTTAACGGCTAATTTCGAGAGAGTTGTTTCCGATTTTCGGAATTTATTCAATGGTAATAAGCAACTAGGTAAGTTGTTTACTGATACATATAGTTCGCTCCAATGAGAAAGAACCACCTTGAATAACTCAGCTAGTTTGAATTTTCTGTAATGTTTCGTTTTCCTCATACTTACATACACAAGTGGTGTCATGTAATATCCTTTTTAAAAGTGGATTCTATCGTCTATACGATCACGTCATTTTTTACTTTTCAAAATGTAATGTCACGAATCGAAGTTGAGAATTGTTTGGGAATATTCCAGGTCCTCCTTGTGAGGAAAACATTGGATCAAAATCGATTTGGTTAAATCGGGAAAATTGTTTTCTCTTACGTGAACGGCTGTTTATCCACCCCTTACCCTATCCACTTTCACCCTGACATTTTATGATGAGAAAGGGGTTGGGTAATACCTCATTAGAAACGTTATCAAATCTTCAATATCAGTTTACTTTTTGAAGCTCAATATCTAATGCCCTCGATTTTTCACGTATACTCTCATTTAAACAATAACTTTCTTGAAGATAATTATGATGTTGACACTTATATCTTACACTGATGCTGATTTGAAATGAAATGGATGATGTATGATTCAATTACGAAATATTCATTTCGTATCTAGTTATATAATAAAAACACATAAAACACATAAGACTCAAGTGTTTAATAAATATTCAAATTCAAGAGTGAGAAAGTTCAAATTCTATTAATTTGATTGAGGAGGTCGTAACTTGATGAAAGTAGATATACATATTTTCAATGAAATAAAACTGAAGTATTTAGATTTTCACCATATTAACAAAACTATGACCGGTTTCACCACACTGTGGCTTCATCAGATAGATACAAACTAATGAACAGAGTTATTCTTATATATTAGTCTTGTTTCCTACTTAATATTACAATAGGTACAAGAGGTATGTTGGAAAACCCATCGGAGTTGCTTACTTTATGAATTGAAAAGATTGAGTAAAGGAGAAGGATTAATATCTAATTGACTATTAAGTAACCTACCTGAATTATTTTCTTTGTTAATCTCTAAAATTTCCAATAGATTGAGTTTTAAAAACAAGTACTGTGTTTTAAGGAATTTTACTTAATAACTGCGATTCGTAACGCGTTTCACTACACCGTAGCTTCTTCAGACGAATGAATATACAGAAAAATATAAATGAGAATATAACTATAAATGTTCTTGAGTAATTAAAAGCTTATCGGGTTGCTTCTTCTTAAGTGGTTATTTATGACAGATATATCCGATTGAATTAAGGAATAGATTGCTCCCCGAAAAGATTCAATAGAGGTGAAGGGCTTAAATCGACTTGTTCATTGATGAGTCTACCTGAGTGTTTGTATTTATTGATTTCTAAAGTTTCCCAAAGATCTACCTTCCAATATTTATTATCTGTATGCAAAATTTCAAACTGTGGTTCGAAAGAATGATTATTTTCTAAGAGATGATTCGCGTAATTTGAATCTGATTTTTTATTTGAAAAACTGCGTTTATGTTCCGATATTCTAATATTAAAATTTCTATGATTTCTATGTGTTCTACCAATGTAGAAATTATCATAGTCATTGCAATTCAATCGATAAACACCTGATTTATTGTTTTTACCTGGTTTGGTTTTATTATTTTTATATATCTGCCTAAATTATTATTAGTTTGGAAAGCTATGTTGAAATTATTGATACTTAAGAATGATTTCAGTTTCTCAATTGTAATGCCAACGTAGGTTAAGGTATTGCATTTTTGTTTCAATTTATCGACAGGGTAAACTTCATTCAATGCGATTCTACTTTGTTTTTTATTTAAAGTATTATTTATTAGTTTGGGATTGTAACCATTATTTTTGGCTATTTGTTTAATCAAATTTAGTTCTTTGTTGAAATTTTCTGGTGATAACGGGATGTTAATCAATCTATGAATAAAACTATAGAATGCTGACATTTTATGTTGATATGGATGACACGACGAGTTATGTATTATAATATCTGTATGTGACGGCTTATGGTAAATTGCGAAAACATGTTTTACATTTTCATTCGAAATTGTTACGTCTAAGAAATTTATCGAATTATTGCTTTCTATTTCGGTTGCGAATGCAACTTTTGGATGTAATGAATTTATATGATTTTCGAAAATTTTCTACTGTCTATCTGTTCCTGTGAAGCAAATAATGATATCGTCTACATAACGATACCAGAATTAACAATATCTACTGAGTGGATGATTATGAATTAATTTCTCTAAGTTATTCATGAATATTCTTGCTAACAAAAGACTTAACGGATTGCCCATAATCAAGCCGTCTTCAATAGTATAATATTTGTTATTGAAATGGAAATAATTTTGATCTAAACAAATTTGTAATAATGAAAGAATATCTGATTCAATGATAGTATTGACATGATTCTTTTCTAATAATTCTTCAACTAAGTAATACGTATCTTTCGGAGGAATGTTGGGAAATAGATTCTAAACATCGAAAGAAATGAGTTTGGAATTAGGTGGTATAGTGGTATCTTTGATATTGGCAATAAGTTCGTATGAATTTTTGACCGAAAATTTAGATTTAAAATTGCAATGTTTTATTAGCAAGTCGTTGAGATATTTTGAAAGTTTGAACGAAGGTGCCGTTACATAAGAAACAACAGGTCTAATAGGGTAATTAGGTTTATGAAATTTTATCAACGAATATAATTCGGGGGATTGTGGATTGGAGTTAATGAATTTATATTTTTCGTGGTCTGTAATAAATGATTTTGCTGTCGAAATTATGTTTTTAACCACTTTCTGAAATTTTGCGGTAGGATCCTTAGTTGATGTTATATAGTTTCCGGCTGTTAAGAATTCTTCAGTTTTAGAAATATAATCGGTTTTACTAATCGCGATGACGGTGTTACCTTTATCTGCTTTAGTGAATACTAAATCGTTCTTGGTACTATTTTCACGAATTGTTTTTATTATCTTATAATCGGAATTGCAATGAGGTGATAATTTCGAAAAGAAAGCCTCCCAAATTCAAAGATTGAGTTTTGTCTGTTATTTTCATTGTGTAAAATTTTGAAATTATCATTAAAGTTATGGTTTTCTTCGGGTAAGTGATTAGAATGATGGGAATCTGATTTATGATTATTGAAACTACGTTGGTGCTCGGATAATCTAACTTTGAAATTTCTGAAAGTTCTACCAATATAAATTTTATTACAATCCCCGCAAGACAGTTTATAAACACCGGATATATTACTTTTATCAGTTTTAGATTTGCAGTTTTTGTTATGTCGGCCTAAAGAATTATCCGTTCGGAATGCTATATTGAAATTATAATGCGAGAGGAATGATTTTAATTTTAGACTAGGATTACCAATATAAGTTAAGCTGTTGTATTTTGTGTCTGAAATTTTTATATTTGGAAATACTTCCTGGATTGCTATTTGAAATTTTTTGCGTGAAATCATGTTCTCAATCATAGTTGGACTGTAACCGTTATTGACTGCTATTTGTTTAATTATATTTAGCTCTTTTATGAAATTATTTTGTGACATTGGGATATTAATGAGTCTATGTACTATACTATTGTAAGCTGCTAATTTATGTGGATAAGGATGTGTAGATGAGCTGTGAATAGTAATATCTGTATGCGATGGCTTATGAAAGATAGAAAAATCATGTTTGCCGTTAATTTTAGTAATAGTTAAATCTAGAAAGTTAATGGAGTTTTCAGTTTCTATCTCTAAAGTGAATTTAATATTATCGTGAATTCTTTTAATGAAACAAAATAACAAAATTCACGATTATATCAAATTCACTTTAGGGATAGAAACAGAAAACTCCATTAATGCTGTTGTTTTTCAGTGATGGTCATGGAGAATACATTTTCAGACATGAAAAATTGAAAACAAACCGAATAGAATAGAATATGTTTATTCATGCTTGAATACAACCTTTGTACTTCCACATGTCAAAAGAAAATTAAAGGTAAATTGTATTACACTATAAATTATACATATTCTTACCTTTTTACACTTGAAAATAGATGAAAGTATATCAAATTCTTTGATTTAAATGCGTCTTTACAACAATCCCTGTACCCCAATCGACCAACTATTCTTACAGCACGCCTTTGCAACCTGAAAATTCCCTCAATCTCGCCGAAGACACCCCAGACTAAATGACATATCTAACATGAGATTCGTATAAGGCATAAAAAGCAGTCTTCAAGACGTCTTGAGACAGAAGATGCCAGGTTACGCAGGGAAAATATGTTTTGCCCAACCGGGCTGCAAGAGAGAGTTTAGATAGGTACCCTAAAACCTAACAGTCGAAGATTCAACACGTCACAGACTAAAACCACTTTTTCCGTTTTACTTTCGTTTATGCACAGCCTGTTTCCCGCGAACCAATCCAGAGCCCTTGACTGCGCCATCTCAGACAGCTCCGCCGCATGCACCAGATCCGTACAATCGACCGAGAAGGTAAAATCGTCAGCGAACAGAAAGGTCAGGCAGTCTTTCGAGTAATCAGGAAAATCATTAATAAAGATGAGAAAAAGCACTGGCCCCATGATTGAGCCTTGAGGTACCCCAATCGTGATCTCCTTCCTCTCCGACCAACAGTTATTTACACAGACTGCCTGAAATATTAGTTAAAAAGGTGATATTAATTCTCTACCTCTCGAATCGAATTTGTACTCCACCAGTTTACGCATTAGTGCCGGGTGAGACATGCAGTCGAAGGCCCTGGTGAGGTCAAGAAACAGTGAGAGTGAGTATAACCCTGCTTCAAAACAATGCATTGTATTATTAGTGAATTGCACAATAGCATCTATGGTGCTTCGGCCCTTTCTAGAGCCATACTGATTATTAGGAAAAAGTTCATGAGATTTGAAATAATCCAAAACCTGATTGCACATAATTTTTTCTAGTATCTTGGAAAATATTGGTACAAAGGAAATTGGCCTGTAGTTCAACAAATTATTGTAATCTTCTTTTTTGAAGTGGTATTACCTTAGAAATTTTAAGACTATCAGGAAGGTTCCTTGTATAAGACATTTATTTATAAGCTTTGTAAGTGGTGCAATTATAGAGTTGACATTTTTTTAATGAGTACAGTAAAGAGTCCGAAAAATCTTTAGACTTACTATTTTTCATGGAATGAATGACATCTCGTACTTGGATGCAACCAACTTCTTTGAATGAAAACTTTATTTATTATATCACTAGGATTCCTTCAGAAATAATTCATGAGTTTCCTTTATCTGGAATAGATCTAGCAATTTCATGGGGCTTGTTCGAAAAGTAATTATTGAAATCCTCAGGTGACAACTTAGAATTAGTTTTACTCTTTGACAGGCTTCTTTTAGAATTAATAATGCCCCACATAGTACTCTGCCGATTAGTAGATTTATGTATAACTTCATCATTAGCTCTGATTTTGGACAAGTTGATTTCTTTCCTGTACCTAGTTTTGAGTCTATCTCGAATAAGTTTCAGGTTAATACTCTTATATGTTGCAAATAGTTCATTAACCAGTTCTAATTGATTTCTTATGTTCCTTAGTTCTTCCGTATACCAATGCAAATGAGAGCTGTACCCAGTCCCCTAGCCTCTCTGTCTGGGAACGCATCAACATAATTTTCTTGGAAGGTTTTGAAAGCATCATTGACGTTAATAGTATCAACCTCTATGAAATCCAAACTAAGCTGATCAAGTATAGAATGGAAAGTATTACAGCCCCAGCAAGGGACATACATTATGTACTTTCCTTTGTCACTGTCCTCTCTAGCACATCCACAGTTACCTGCTGAGCGCTACGATATGAGAAATCACAAGAATGGACATGCACACTTTCAGACGAGGTACCAAAATTCAGAAAAACATTGTCTAAACAGTTTTTTCCATGGGTAGGTTTGAAAGTCATTTGTCTTGATTCATGTGAACTGGGCAAGTCACACAATGATTCTGCCTCCCTGTCTCCAACATTAAAACGAACATTGAAATCACCACAAGTGTTCTCCTTTTGGAGAACGAATAAAACACAAAATTGTCATATTACGTGAATTCAGACGCACAGTACTAACCTCACAATGAAGTTCCACACTCAAACAGCTTATATGATCAAGTGCAGAGAAGTCATCATCTCTTGAGAAAACAGCAACACTACCTTGCTGCAGGTTCGGTCAACCATAAGTAGTAGCTGTATGATAACCTCCTAACGCAATCTCCCTACACATGCAGCATTCACGAAGTGTTCGCTTATGCACAGTATATCTGTCATACCCTTACTGATCAGAAATACCCCAAGGCGATTGTGCTTCTCCCATAGGCCATGAATATTCAAGTGCAAGGGAGATAATTTTTTTACCTTATGTGTGCTAGGTTTGTCAGTATTTGTTTTATCGACACTCAATTTGGATCCTTCAGAATTAACTTCTTTATGAGAGCACCTTCAGGCCACATATTTACATCCTTGGCTAACTCGAAGTTGTCCGCAATTATACACTCCCTAAATGAGGTATAACTATTTGGATGCTTAGACGATAGAAGTTCACAAGTCGCCTCAGGTATATTGACTTGAACCATACTAGAAAAGTCTTCTACCGATGTCTTAGGGCATATTCAAGACACAAATAAAATCATTTTCTTCTGACAAGCTTTAATGTGTTGTTTTTAGAAGACCCAGTTATAGACCACTTATTAGATCTTCTATTGCTATGTTCATAATGTAATTGTTCCCAAATTCAAATATTCTGAATGATTCATTTGTAATCATTTTTCATAATAAAGTAGTATTTTCATAAAAAAAACTTTATTGCCGACCTTATATTAGTGTGTTAGCTCCTTTTCCTGAAATATTTTGTTTATTGTCGAAATTCAACTCAATTTACTGTCTTTGGGGAAAATGCTCAATAAGTTTTTATTTGTTTCAGGAGATCAATTTAACATGTTGCTGAACGAAAATTGGGAATACTTGATTAGCGAGTATGGACCAAGTGTTGTACAATTTTTGAAGAACTTGATGGGAAATCTATTTGATTCTTTTACTTCTAACGTTCCTTTCAAAAATTTATTTTTGTTCGATTGAAAGAATTGTATGTTTTCTGTACACTTATTACAATTATTTAGAATGAAATACTGTTAAACTCGAAAGTCTGATATTATTTCTCAAAAGCATCTACGATTATTTGGGATGGGCTATTTTTGAAGGAAGATCTTTTATTCAAATTGAATAAAATAAGTCATTTATTATGAAACATTGTTTATAAGTCAGATTGAATCAACAATAAATAATTTTTTCGTATGTCCGACCGTTCTCGAGCAAAAATTATTGAACGATTGTATGCATTCGCTGAATTGAAAGCACTTAAATTAATAATTAAAAAATGACTAGTAGGCTTTGATTTTTTCATTTATTTATTTATTTTGACAGTTGCTAAAGTTGAACCAGTGTCTACTCTAATTGTTCATTAAATTAACGATTAGTTTGAGGACTTTTGAACTTATTGCTGTATGAAAAAATGGCTAACTTTACTGACGCCGAATTGGCTGATATCCATTACATCTACGGTCTGGCTAACGGAAACACAACAGAAGCTAGACGATTATATCAGGTGCGCTTTCCAAATCGAGTCACACCAGACAGTCAAACATTTTCAAATATCTGCAGAAGGTTGAGGGAAACTGATATTTTTACTGCAAATGATCATTTAAAAAGTACAACTCAAACTATGAGAACTCCAGATATTGAGGAAGCAGTTTTGAATTGTATTGATTTGAATCCTCATGTGAGTACGAGAAAATTGGAAATTAGTTGAATATTTAACATGTTCTAGTATGGAGGATTCTCCACGACTTTTTATTGTAACCGTTTCATATTCAACTAGTCCAAACTCTACTTTCCCGAGATTTTCCTTCAAGACTGAATTTCTGCCGATGGTTCTTGGATAAAATAAGAGAAAATGCTCATTTTGATAGTGAAACTATGTTCACAGCCGAAGCTAACTTTTCGAGAACTGCTATCACAGATTTTCACGATAACCATTATTGGGTTGAGGTAAATCCCCATTTGATTGAAGAATTTCATCATAAAGAACAATTCTCACTGAATGTCTGGGTCAGAATAATTGGAAACTATTTGATTGGGACATTTTTTTGCCTAATAGACTAAACGGTCCCGCTTATTGGCAATTTCTTGAGGAGGAGTTATCTATATTGCTCGAGGATGTGCCACATTTGGTGAGAAACATAATGTGGTTCATGCATGACGGGGAACCAGCTCATTTCATTGGAGAAGCTGGGGAATTCTTGAATATTACATTCAACAACCGATGAATAGCTTGGGGTGGGCCAGAGCCATGTCCTCATAGATCCTCAGACTTAAATAGCTTAGACTTCATCTTATGGAGATATCTCAAAAGTTTAGTTTATATCACTCCAGTGAACACTGTAGAAGAATTGAGAAATCGAATAATAACCTCTTGTGACACAATAATAAATACCCCAGGAATATTTCAGAGTGCATGATAATATGCGAAGAAGAACAGAGGCCTGTATTCTTGCAGGTGGAGGATACTTCCAGCAATTTATTTAGTTTTTAATTGTTCTTTTTTTCTTAGTTTGATATTGACTAAGTATAAGTTGAGTCTCAGATAACGAGCTATCAAAATAAAAGCAAATTTTGGGCATACCTACCGAGTATTTCTATTATTCTTTTTTCTTTAGCGAATAACATACGATTCAAATAATTCAAATCCAATAATTTCTCACTCGAAAACGGTTGGAAATACGAAAAATTAAGGGTTAGACCCCAGAACAGCAGAATTAGCTTGTTTATTTCTGTTTGTTCTCTGTGTGTTCTGATGACTGTTGGAAATCTTTCATATGAACTTTTATATTAATGAGATGTTTATTATCCTGAATATTTCTGAGGGCAATTTCAGTATCTACACCAAACTGATCTAAATTAGAACGTTGAGTTTGAAACCTTTACCAAATAATTTCGTTCCCTTTTCTAAAACATGGGTGCTTGTCGAATTTGTGAATCTATTGAAAAGTTTATGTTGCGAAATTTTCTTTACTACAGGGTTCATGAAGTGTTTTTAGTTTTGAGAAGTGCATTTGGTTAACGTATTCGTATGCGCTATTTTTTGTATCATCATCATACATTCTTCAATGTCCTGTGGGTGGTGGTACCAGTAGGAGCCTGCGTATTGTCTGAGGTCATCTACCCATCGTTTTTGTGGTCTTCCACTGCCTCTCTTGCTTGTTCTAGATCTCCAGTACACTAGTCTATTCGGCCATTCATCTTCTGTTTTCCTGGCTACGTACCCTGCCGAACTCCATTTCAATGTACTAGTTCTTTCCATTATATCTGTAACACAGGTTCTTCTTTGTATCTATGCGTGCTGGATTTTGTCTCTCAAAGTCACACCTAGCATGCTTCTTTCCATATGTCTTTGGGCAACTATCAGCATTGCCGCGCTCTTCTCAGTTAGTGTCACAGTCTCTAGGCCATAGGTCATAACGGGAAGAACGCAGGAGTCGAACACCTTCCTCCGTAAGGAGTTTGTTCCCCAAAATGTTACTCATTTTTCCAAACGCTGTTCATCCAAGTCGGGTTCTTCTCTTCACTTCAGCCACCTGGTTTTGTTTTCCTAGTTTTATAACATGACCGAGATAAAGGTATTCTTCAACTTCTTCTATCAGCTGATTATCATTCTCCTTGGATGCCTCGTTCAGTTGAGTTAACATATTTCTTAAATCTTCCTCGTTTGAACTGATTAAGACCACATCATCGGAGAACCGGAGATGATTCAGGTGTTTTCCATCTACATTGATACCTATTTCGTACCATTCGATTCTTTCAAAGATGTTTTTTAGAGCAAAAGTAAGGAGTTTAGTAGATAATGTATCCCCTTGTCTTTTTCCCTTTGAACTGGAATGTCTTTCGTCTGCGTCTCTTGGTCGATCTTCACTCTCAATGTGGCGCTTTTGTAGATATTCCTCAAGAGTGTGTATCTGGAGTCTATCCTTGCATCGTTCAATCCTTAAGTTACTGCCCAACGTTCGATAAGATCGAAGGTTTTTTTGAAGTCTACAAAAGCCAAATGTAGGTTAATAATTTTTTTTATATTTAAGAGTTAATTTCAATTGTAGTATGGGCATCTAAAATATCGACAACAATAGCGTATAATCTGTTTGAAAGTACTGCTACCAGGATGGGGTCACACACACGATGGAAACACTGATGGTTAACACAAACACCCTTTGTAAACGTAAATTCAAAATGGAATAAAAACACGTGGTTCGTTGGTAAACAACGGCGGTTTGGCAATATGGCGTGGGTACGGAAAGCCGACTCGTGGCAACGCGTGCTGCAGCCGGTTTTCTAAGTGTGAATTCGAAGAGGTCGTTAAAGAGAAAGAGCCGGGAGTCTCCGATGCACAGATATTTAAATCCTGGGTCCAGGTAGGCCCACAGTACGTTCTGTGCCCAGCCCTGTTGAAGGGCCTATTAGGCGATCTGTGATTAGGGAAGCGTGGTTAACAAGGAAACACGCTTATTCGGAGGTGCCTAGAGCGATATATGGTTGAATACTGTATTGGACATGGTAACACGGCCCCCCTCTGAAGATCGCGGTTAAGTGCCTTCATATTGCCATACCGGGTAATAAAACATTGTTGTATTTTTATTGAAGACATAACAATACGTGTACATCATACCATTGAAAATCGAAAAAAAATTGTCCCTCTTATGATATTAGTGTTTTCAATCTTCTGTCAGACATTTCACTAGTCTTTAGCGAATCCTTTTACTGCAGGAATTTTGAAAATTGTAATGCTTTTGTTTCTAATTTTATCTAAAATTGGTGGAATATTCCAATTCTGGAACTAAGAAATCTTAATAATGAAGTTTAATGAGATTCAATTAAAGAAAGCCCAGTTGGAAGAAAATTACAATTGACACTACCTATTAATACCTATGCCTAGCTAGATCAGAGTCCCTTTATCTCAGTGTGTGAGATCTTCGACTAGAACCTAGGTCCTAGATATAGCCTTAGGAATAATACTCATCACTTCATTCAACTAGCTTTATTACAAGATAAATATCAGAATCACTGTAACTGATTAATAAATTACTTACTACTATTAAAGTAACTAATACAAAAAAATTAACTAAAAAATTTAACCAATAACATTAAAAGGAGTCTCAGACAAGATGAATTCAATTTATATAGTACAAATTTTCAATTTAAAACAATCTGAGCTTTTCAACAAATCGAAACTCAATGATAGAGCTCAGTCAACAATAAACGAAGATAGAAGAGAAGAATTTGATCATTAAGAGGAACATTTAGCTTTTTAGGAATTATATTAACTCCCACGATGATTGGATTTGTGTTTTACATCAGTTTTCTGGTATTCCTGTATCTTACAGCTTATAGGCTAGTTTCCTAAAGACGTGGTTACTCCAGTCGTCAAATATTAAGCTTTGGCATGAAGATGACTCAAAATATCTCAACAGTGAAAAAAAATCTATAACAATACTATATCTCTCGAATATATATTTTTGAAATGGACATAACGAATTTGACTTACCCTTGGAATAGCAGATTTCGATCTAGGTACATTTAACAAAAGAAAAATTCGAAATCTCTCCACTCGCTAATTGAATTGGTTGTCGAGGAAATCCGGCAAAATAACCGACTACTTATAACGCCTCAGACGATTGGAATTTATTCAGAAAATTCAAGAATACTTAATTTTATTACTGAAAATTTTTTACTCCAATCGCTACAACACAGCTACAATAAAATTACAAACGATTCCGAAGATTTCTAAATGGAAAAAAGAGAATCTAATGAACTCCGAACTTTATAGACTCGGTTCTAAAAAAACTATTGATATAAAAAAAATTAATAAAGAGCGAAATTATTCTTTTCACAACAATAAAGTAAAAACGAAACATAGAATGAGTACTGCTTTCCGTTCTCCCACAGAAACGAGAAAACCATCTTGTTTCAAGTACTGACTTCACAATTGAACAACCTAGATCAATAGCAGCGACACCGTACTGATATAATTATAATTTTCATTGGATTTCATTACCTGTAGATTCTAGATTCGAATTTCAAACTGTTTGAATATTTAACTTGATGAAATGAGATTGAATTATCAATAAAATTATGAAAACTGAGTTTAAAAGATATAAATTATTAATTCGAGAAATCGGACTGTTACAAAATCTATCTGTGAGTTCTACCGAAAGGAATTTTTGTTTATCATTTGAAACGGATTTACATGAAGTAACAATTTTTCTAGTTATATTTGGAAATACAGTGAGTTTTACACCTTTTCTCCTATTTTATGTTGAATAAGGTTAACTTTCAGTTCATAATGACCATTTTTCACAAACTTTAAGAGTTAATATTTAATTTTATGCGTAATTAAAATATTATAACGTCTAGTCCAGCAAATGTAAATGATTTGGTTGTAAGTTATTATTTTTCTTGAAAATACAAATTGATAATCAAGAATAAGTATTGTATTGTCAAGGAAATTCTCACCTTTTTGTAGCGTTCGAGGTTGTTTTTCGACGAATTGAGAGTTTTTTGAGACAAAAAGGATTGACGATGTAAGTGGAACGAGAAAAGTGATTTATAATCATATCTCTAATTATATAAATGAATTCAGTCTAGAAAATTATTTCACTTGAAATCAATTTGCCAAGTGTTAAAGAGGTCATTTAATTAATTGTATTGCTGATAAAATGCATATAACTACGTACATGTTTTCTTTACTGTGTATTTTTTGTGTTCAAGCGAAAGAATTTCGTGAGTATTCAAATATTTACAGCTGTTAGTGTATTGAAATCGACCCGCACGAAATAGTCCAGTCTTTAGGCCACTTTGAAAACTCAAGTATTAACTAAAACTAGCCATTCAAACACAGGTGATTTTGAGAATTTCTGTAATAAAGGAAGTTCACAAGACAATGTTTTTTTTTCGAAAACAAATACCTTTTTTACCCAATTAGAACCTTATTTTAAATTGATATTAGGTTTCCCTACATCAGAGATTTAATCAATTTTAATTTAGTATTATGTCAATACCATCATTAAATCAGATATTCTTTCATTATTAAAAATTTGTTTAGATCAAAATTATTTCCATTTCAATAACAAATATTATACTATTGAAGACGGCTTGATTATGGGCAATCCGTTAAGTCCTTTGTTAGCAGAAATTTTCATGAATAACTAAGAGAAATTAATTCATAATCATCCACTCAGTAAATATTGTTTATACTGGTATCGCTATGTAGACGATATCATTATTTGCTTCACAGGAGCAGATAGACAGTTGAAAATTTTCGAAAATCATATAAATTCATTACATCCAAAAATTGCATTCACAACCGAAATAGAAAGCAATAATTCGATAAATTTCTTAGACGTAACAATTTCGAATGGAAATGGAAAACATGTTTTCGCAATTTACCATAAGCCGTCACATACAGATATTATAATACATAACTCGTCGTGTCATCCATATCAACATAAAATGTCAGCATTCAATAGTTTTATTCATAGATTGATTAACATCCCGCTATCACCAGAAAATTTCAACAAAGAACTAAATTTGATTAAACAAATAGCCAAAAATAATGGTTACAATCCCAAACTAATAAATAATAATTTAAATAAAAAACAAAGTAGAATCGCATTGAATGAAGTATACCCTGTCGATAAATTGAAACAAAAATTCAACACCTTAACCTACGTTGGCATTACAAGTGAGAAACTGAAATCATTCTTAAGTACCAATAATTTCAACATAGCTTTCCAAACTAATAATAATTAAGGCAAATATATAAAAATAATAAAACCAAACCAGGTAAAAACAATAAATCAGGTGTTTATAGATTGAATTGCAATGACTGTGATAATTTCTACATTGGTAGAACACATAGAAATTTTAATATTAGAATATCGGAACATAAACGCAGTTTTTCAAATAAAAATCAGATTCAAATTACGCGAATCATCTCTTAGAAAATAATCATTCTTTCGACCCATAGTTTGAAATTTTGCATACAGATAATAACTATTGGAAGGTAGATCTTTGGGAAACTTTAGAAATAAATAAATACAAACACTCAGGTAGACTCATCAATGAACAAGTCGATTTAAGCCCTTCACCTCTATTGAATCTTTTCGGGGAGCAATCTATTCCTTAATTTCATTGGATATACCTGTCATAAATAACCACTTAAGAATAAGCAACCAATAAGCTTTTAATTACTCAAGAACATTTATAGTTATATTCTCATTTATATTTTTCTGCATAATCATTCGTCTGAAGAAGCTACGGTGTAGTGAAACGCGTTACGAATCGCAATTATTAAGTAAAATTCCTTAAAACACAGTACTTGTTTTTTATTAAGGAATAACTCTGTTCATTAGTTTGTATCTATCTGATGAAGCCACAGTGTGGTGAAACCGGTCATAGTTTTGTTAATATAGTGAAAATCTAAATACTTTAGTTTTATTTCATTGAAAATATGTATATCGATTTTCATCAAGCAACGACCTCCTCAATCAAATTCTCCATATTTTTATATCAGAATTACCTGCATAACTGTTTATCTGAGTCAACCTAGACAGAAATTCTTGGGACCTGCAAAAAAGCTTCAACTCATGTGTGTTGACGTATAAATAATTTCACCCATAACAACTTTTAGGCTACATTGACCGTTGAAAGTTTTGATCGAAGAATAAATATATTCCCCCATATTGTCATAATCGAAATATCTTATATACATATATATATATCTTTTGCAGCTGATTTCATCAAAAAAGCGAGATGTCGCATCAATAAGGACCTTGACAAATGTATGAAGGAAAATGGGAACAAAATAATTCCTCAAGTAGCTGAAGGTAGGACTTTTAAACATATCTATCTTCTAATTCTTTATTGTCTTCTGAAAACTCTGAAAACGATTTTCCATACAAATATAAATGAAATACTATTTTTTACTAAGCATATAAGTTAAAAATGGTTGAATCGATTTTAATGTCTCTAAATGACGACTGAAATTTCTCTGAGCATTCATAGTTTAGTTAGGGTTTTGGAAAAAGAAAAATTGAAGACTTTTTAATGGAATACAACTCTCAGTTCGAAAAATAAATGAGTAATAATAATAATGAGAGTAATAGTTCCGAAAAGGTACAAGGAAAATTGAAAACGTCATTAAAGTTTCAATCTGCAAAATTATATTTGTTGATAATATAAATGATATAAGGAGAGTGGCGATATTGATGTTTACAAAAACAGCACTGACACAAGGAGGTACTTTCCTTCCGACTCATTTCAATTCCAACTACCATACTAGTTCATAAATTAATTAGATTTTATGTAAATCGAAAAAACTTTCAGAAAGAAAAAGCTCACATAAGAAATGTAGCTACTTTGAACAGTTATAAAGTTAGTTTATTCAATAAGTTAATGAATAGAAACTGTCGAAAGCCTCACTTCTTTAGTTCATTCAGAAACCCAAAATACTAAATGAATGATTTGATTGAGGAGGTCGTTACTTGATGGAAATCGTTATACATATTTTTAATGAAATAAAACTAAAGTATTTAGATTTTCACTATATTAACGAAACTATGACCGGTTTCATCACACTGTGGCTTCATCAGATAGGTACAAACTAATGAACTGAGTTATTCATATATATTAGTCTTATTTCCTACTTAATATTACAATACGTACAAGTACAAGAGGTATGTTGGAAAACCCATCGGAGTTGCTAACTTTATGAAAAGATTGAGTAAAAGAGAAGGATTTAGATCTAATTGACTATAAATAATAATAATAATAAAGTTGAATAAGTATAAATAAAGTTTATTACAATTGATTTCATATACAGAGTAATAAACAATGAAAAAGCAGAGGCTGAATCATTCCGAAGAATGTCTCGCCTGTTCGCCTTTGAGATAGGTATATTTTGTTATCTTAAATTTATAATAACTTCATTTGCGTGGAATGTTTTTTTCTATTTGAAAGTGAAGTTAGTTTCACAGCGCGTAATTACGAAACAAAAAGTCACTATGTTTCTTGAATTGTTAATAATAATAATAATAATAGCGTCAGAAAACCACCATGGCAAAAACGACTGGAGAAGGATATTGATAATATTAGAGCAGAAATCGGTCGCCTCACAGAATTCCTGAAACAGAAAACCCTCAAGGCGCTTGAAATCACATATACGCAAAATTTATAGGAAAATTGGTACGAACACAAAACACCCTGATCACAAACAACACATCGACGTGTATATGGACACTTTGAAACAGAAACTCCAAGCAAAAGCAAAGAGGCTTTCAAGATACGTCAAGTGTACTGAAAGGAAACACCAAAACCAAAGGTTCCTCCAAAACGCTGCCAATTTTCATAAGGAAATGACAAAACTGCGACCAACAATAACAGAGAAGTACCTGACGCACAGTGCTTGACCGACTATTGGTCATCAATATGGTCGAACCCCAAAGAACACAATAGAGATGTGGAATGGATCACGAATGAAAAAGAACGCCTCGATATCAGACATATGGACTTCGATGGAATAACGGAGGAAGAAATTACAACAGTAATTGGAGCGACCAACAATTGGAAGGCCATAGGTATAGATAATATCCACAACTACTGGTACAAGAAGTTTGATAAGCTCCATGGAGCCCTAGCGAAACAGCTCACGTATGTTCTTCAACATCCCAAGAAAACACCCACTTTCCTAACGCAAGGCTTAACATATATGCTACCTAAGAGCGATAGAACACAGGATCCGTCTCAATATAGGCCAATCACTTGCCTGCCAACACTCTACAAAATACTCACTTCATGCATATCCAATCGAATATACCAACACCTTGACGACAACAATATATTAGCAGAGGAGCAGAAAGGATGCAGAAAGAAACACCACGGGTGCAAGGAACAACTCATCATCGATTCTGTGATAATGAAACAGGCACACGTAGGGCATCGCAATGTTCATTCAGCTTTTCTCGATTATCTGAAAGCATTCGATAGTACCGCCCATTCTTGGCTTGTTGAAGTATTGCAGATATACAAAATTCACCCAGCCCTGGTAGAGTTCTTGAAGACAACAATGACACACTGGCGCACGTCTCTGCAGGTCAACATGAACAATAAATCAATTAAAACCGACGAGATACCCATACGTCGTGGAATTTTTCAAGGAGACTCTTTGAGTCCACTATGGTTCTGTTTGGCAATGAACCCATTGTCCTCAATGCTCAATAGAACTGGATACGGATTTAGGATAAAAGCAGAAAGGAATTATCATACAATCTCCCACCTGCTGTTAATGGATGACATCAAATTATATGCTTCGAACAAGAAGCAATTGGATGATTTGCTGAAAACTGTCAGTGAGTTCTCGGCAGATGTTCATATGAAATTCGGGATTGAAAATGTAAGACCCTGAACATTCAAAGAGGAAAGTCATAGATGGTGAAACACAACTTCCAAACGGTGACATTATACAGTGCATGAGAGATGGCGAAACATACAAATATCTGGGATACCAACAAGCCAGATTGTTAGACCAAAAACAATCAAAGGAGAAGATTCGTTCAGAATACAGTCAGCGTCTGAAGTCTGTGCTGAAATCGATGTTGAACTCGGGGAATCTAGTCAAGGCAATTAACACCTACGCCATTCCAGTGTTGCTTTACTCATTTGGAATAATCAGATGGACTAAGACGGAGCTGGATGACATTCAAAGGCAGACCCGAACGATGCTGACAAAGTACAACAATCATCATCCAAAATCGTCTGTGATACGAACAACTTTGAAGCGGAAAGAAGGAGGACGCGGATTAATAGATGTTGTCAATTTACACACCGAACAGATAAGAAATCTCAGAGAATTCTTCTCAGCAAAAGCTCTCACTTCTGAACTACATAGAGTGGTATCGTTGGCTGATAAGGGATATACACCTCTAAATCTTGCTACCAGAGATGACCTGCTGAATCTACCATTCCTATCAGATACTGAAAAACAAGAGCAATGGTCAAGAAAGGAATTGCATGGACGACATCACCATGAGATTAATCAACCACACATCGACAAAGAAGCTTCCAACAAATGGTTGATGAAAGGAGAATTATTCGCGGAAACAGAGGGATTCCTTATGGCCATCCAAGACCAAGTGATCGCTACAAACAACTACAAAAAATTTATTATGAAGGACGGAACATTACAAACAGATAGGTGCAGAAAATGCCATATAAGATCGGAGACGATACAGCATATTACGTCAGGATGCGAACAACTGGCCAATACAGATTATCTTCACAGGCATAATCAAGTGTGCAACATTATCCATCAGAAACTTGCACACAAGTACGGACTTCTGAATATATTCCAGCCATATTACAAGTATCAACCGGCGCCCGTATTGGAAAATGACTCTATCAGATTATACTACGATAGGCCTATTATCACTGACAGAATGGTGACGAATAATAGGCCGGACATAGTGGTGTATGATAAGAGAGCCAAGACAGCAATGCTGGTGGATGTCGCCATACCAAATAATAACAACGTGCTGAATAAGTTCCAGGAGAAAAGTCCAAATACACAGACCTTGCTATTGAGATCAAGCAGATGTGGCACCTCGACAAAATAGATATCGTTCCTGTCATCGTATCCTCGACTGGTTTAATACCCAAAACTTTGCATGATAGCCTTAAGAAATTAGAATTGCATAAGAATACCTATATAGAAATGCAAAAGCTGTAATTCTTAATACATCTAGGATAGTTAGGAAATTTATGTCAAGTATATTGTAATCGAGCCTATTCCTTTGATTGCTAAATCTGGGAAAGGTAAATTATATCCAGCTACTAGCTGAGATAGTGCATAAGTCCACGATAATAAATAATAATAGCATTTTATTAGCATCTTGTACAGAAATAATAATTATAACTATCAATTACATTAAAGGCCTTAAACTTATTATGAGTGAGTGTTACTGTACATGGAGAGATACCAAAAGGTAGGATACAGCATAGCTGATTAATCCAACCTGAATAAAATAGAAACAAATACTATACAAGTGTACCCACAATTGTACGGAAACATCGTTATGTAGATACTTATCACTAATCTTACCAACTATTCATCTTGAAAACAAAAATTTAACACTAAAATAAATCAAAATTAATTCATGCACTCCATATATAAAAGATTTTTTCTTCTTGGTGAAACAAGGAAAGACTACATCTCATTTAACTGGCTCTCAAAAAGCCAATGCCTCACCCTCCTCTTAAATGCATCCAAACTCAAACCTAAAAGACTACTCGGTATTTTATTGATTTCATCTACAATAATATAAGAAAAGCAACGCTGAAACATGGAAGAACTATAGGTTTATTTTTTTTTTCACAATCGGGCGTTAGTCAAATCCGGTATTTTAGTCACAATTTAGGGTATTTCAGTCACAATTTAGGTTTTTTTTTCTCACATTTAAGATATTTTTTCCTTCTCTTTTTTTTTGTACTAGTCACTCCGCGAAATTTCTGAACTCAGTATTTAAACTAGGCACTTTCGTTTATCCGCTGATTAATTAAGTTGTCTATTTCTGTTCTTCCGGCACGAAGAATCCAAAGTTCCACTTTCTTTTTGAAACAATTGTAGTTTTTCAAGATTCGCAAGTTTACTGGTATACGCGTATATACTCGTGGTGCCAGATATTTGCTGGATCTTTGTCCTATTCTTTTATTCGAGCGTAGTGTTTTGTAGTCTGAGTCTTTTCCCCTTGTATCATATTTATGATCAATGGGGTTTACATTCATCTAGACTATTAAGACTATTAAGTAACATTCCTGAATTCTTTTCTTTGTTGATCTCTAAAATTTCCAATAGATTGAGTTTTTGTCTATTATTTTGATTGTGTAAAATTTTGAAATTATCATTAAAGTTATGGTTTTCTTTGAGTAACTGATTAGAATAATGGGAATCTGATTTATTATATTTAAAACTACGTTTGTGCTCGGATGATCTAACTTTGAAATTTCTGAAAGTACCAATATGAATTTTATTACAATCCCGCAAGATAGTTTATAAACGGATTTATTACCTATATCAATTTTAGATTTGCAGTTTTTGTTATGTCGGCCTAAAGAATTATCAGTTCGGAATGCTATATTGAAATTATAATGCGAGAGGTATGATTTCAGTTTTAGACTAGGACTAGGCATAAAGAAATGGTCGAAGTTAGAAATCAAGTTCAATACAGCCAACGAGACAACTACAACATCTTTTTTAAGGTAATCCATTCGAAGTTGCTTCATATTTTGCATTCAGTAGAATTTGACGTTTTACATTCCGGAACATGATTCAAAGTTCATTCGTTGATTCACAAAAAGTATAAAATTCAGTTGCGAAAATTGAATAAATTATTGAGTAATAAACCTGAAACTTCAACAATCAAGTCCAAATTTTCGGATCACCAATTTTATGATGGGTTCAGTAATCTTTCAGATGCTAATTTTTCCGAAGATGTAGTTTCACTTCTAGAAAAGGGTTTTAAACACAATTAAGAGTCAAATAACGCCCGTATCTATTTCGATCTGCTAGGAATTGAAACCGAGATAGCCCTTAATTATTCACAGCAAGCCAAAGCTAAAACACTCTTCAGCGTTACTACTTCAAAAAGAGTTCAATAGTTTTCTACCTAAGAAAATTGAAAATACAACTTTATTGTTCATTAAATCTAAGTCCGCATCTGAAGATATCTTATTCACCAAAGCAGACAAAGGTCATATAGTCATAGCCTTAAATAAAGCAGATTATTTATTGAAAACCCAAAATTTCATTGAATCAGGTTGTTATGAAGAAATCGATAAAGATTCAACTAATAAATTTCAATCCATAGTAAAGAACGTTTCAGAGTATGCCAAGTCTATAATACCTACCAACCATAAATATAAACTCTTCTTTGACAAACCGCAATCACCAAAACTTTACTCACTTCAATGGAGTATTATATAATAGTATAAAAGGTTTAATCATGGGTAATCCTCTGAGCCTCTGCTCGCTTTAATTTTCATGGATAATATTGAAAAACTATCCAAGAACATCCGTTATTCAAACACTTTATTTATTGATTTAGATATGTCGACGATATCATTTGTTGTTTCACTGGCACAAACAGACAACTAGTCATTCAAAACATTAATTAACAAAATTCACGATAATATTAAATTCACGTTAGAGATAGAAACAGAAAACACCATTAACTTTCTGGATTTAACTATTACTAAAATTAACGGCATAGATGATTTTTCTATTTTTCATAAGCCTTCGAATACAAATATTACTATTCACAGCTCATCAACACATCCTTATCCACATAAATTAGCAGCTTACAATAGTATGGTACATAGACTCATTAATATCCCAATGTCACATAATAATTTCATAAAAGAGCTGAATTTAATTAAACAAATAGCAGTCAATAACGGTTACTGTCCAACTATTGTAGATACCATTCAACATATCTTTGAAATTTGTTGCCCTCTTATGCGTAGTACCAATTATACTCATAACAGGAAAAACTGGATTACTCCAGAAATTGTTTTGGCCAAATGTGACCTACAAAATCTTCATTGGTTACATTCTAATATAAAAACTCAATCCTCTAATTATTTATATAAGAAAGCCAAATCCTATTATAAATCCTTAATCCTAAGAACCAAATACAATTTTCACAGTGAACTTATTGATAAATCTGTAAATAAAAATAGAACTGTGTGGAATCTAGTAAATACTATGACTGGTCGAAAACGTATGGAACAAAATTCTATTGCACTGGTTATTGATAATGTTACTCATAACGATCCCAAGGATTTGGCTGAGATTTTCGCTAATCATTTCACTACAGTTGCCGAATCTTCCTCAACAGTTATTATAAAGACTCAATGTCATCCTCATGTACGACGTCACGTATGTTAGACACAACCTTTTTCTTCCACCCAGTCCTGGAGCATGAAATCCATGATGTTATAAGATCACTCAAAAACAACAAAGGTTCTAGTGTTGATTTCATCTCAGCACAAATTCTGAAGATGATAGGTACCGATATCAGCCGACATTTCGCTCATGTTATTAACCTGTCAATTAGCACAGGCGTATTTCCTCGTATTCTGAAAAAGCAATCGTCATTCCTATTCATAAAAAGGATGATGTACACGATATCATGAACTATAGACCTATATCTATCTTAAGTGTCTTTTCCAAGGTTTTTGAAAGAATAGTGTTTGATAGATTGATGAAGTACCTAGATAAATTTCAAATACTTGATACTGCACAACATGGTTTCAGAACTGGCCGCTCGACTCAAACTGGAGCATTGCAGTTCGTGGAGTTCGTCTATCGTTGCCTTGATAATGGTCAATATGTTGCTGGATTGTTCTTTGACTTGTCTAAAGCGTTTGATAGTCTTGCTATCCAGTTTATATTGGATAAATGTTATAATCTTGGATTCAGAGGCGTGTTCTTGAACTGGATTAGTAGTTATCTGGAGGACAGAACTGCCTCAATCAGGGTTCACGACTCGTTCTCAAATGAACAGTACTGTAAATTAGGAGTACCCCAGGGTTCTGTCTTGGGGCCACTTCTATTTCTGTTATTCATCAACGATCTGCCACCAAATTTGAAAAAAATATTCTACAGAAAATCTAATATTCGCAATCTATTATCAAAAATAATCTGGTTGATACTGTTCGCTGATGACTCTTCCATAGCTATTACTGCTGAGACTCTTGAGGAGCTTCAAAAGTTATGCGAGCTGCTGGTGGAGAGTTTATATATATAATAAGGTATTTAGATACAGTCATCTCTTCGAAGGACACCACTAAATTCCTCGGCGTTCACATCGATAGGAATCTGAAGTGGAGTGCACATATCGATGCGATTTGTAAGAGGCTGAATAGTTCCTATTATGCCCTAAATAGAATCAAGAGTTCACTACCTCTAAGTTCCCTTGTGAACGTATATTACAGTTTGGTATATAGTCACCTGTCCTATAATATCTTACTGTGGGGAAATTCCTCAGACGTAGGTAGAGTTTTCATCATCCAGAAAAGAATTCTGCGAATGATGTTCGATACAGCTCCACAATCTTCATGTAGACCGTTGTTCCTGAAGAATGGTATCCTCACATTGGCGTCTATTTTCATTTTGAGATGCCTCGTTTATATTAAAGAGAATGAAAGTAACATGACTAAACTTTCTAACTTTCATTCCCACAATACTAGAAATAAGGAAACATTATGTATCCCTAAACACAGAACTTCTAGATTTGAAATGTCGCCCCTGTACCAGGGTATCAGATTGTTCAATCATCTTCCACGGCATATACAGGGTCTAAGTGTAAATAGATTTAAGGTAGCAGTTAAGAATTTACTTTTAGCAAAATGTTTTTATACTGTGAATGAGTTTCTATGTGTTGATTTAGATAATGTCTAAATGTCTTTTCTATTGACCTGTCCTATACATACTTGTGATGTCTTAAGGGATCAATAAATTATTATTATTATTATTTATTATCGTGGACTTATGCACTATCTCAGCTAGTAGCTGGATATAATTTACCTTTCCCAGATTTAGCAATCAAAGGAATAGGCTCGATTACAATATACTTGACATAAATTTCCTAACTATCCTACATGTATTAAGAATTACAGCTTTTGCATTTCTATATAGGTATTCTTATGCAATTCTAATTTCTTAAGGCTATCATGCAAAGTTTTGGGTATTAAACCAGTCGAGGATACGATGACAGGAACGATATCTATTTTGTCGAGGTGCCACATCTGCTTGATCTCAATAGCAAGGTCTGTGTATTTGGACTTTTCTCCTGGAACTTATTCAGCACGTTGTTATTATTTGGTATGGCAACATCCACCAGCATTGCTGTCTTGGCTCTCTTATCATACACCACTATGTCCGGCCTATTATTCGTCACCATTCTGTCAGTGATAATAGGCCTATCGTAGTATAATCTGATAGAGTCATTTTCCAATACGGGCGCCGGTTGATACTTGTAATATGGCTGGAATGTATTCAGAAGTCCGTACTTGTGTGCAAGTTTCTGATGGATAATGTTGCACACTTGATTATGCCTGTGAAGATAGTCTGTATTGGCCAGTTGTTCGCATCCGGACGTAATATGCTGTATCGTCTCCGATCTTATATGGCATTTTCTGCACCTATCTGTTTGTAATGTTCCGTCCTTCATAATAAATTTTTTGTAGTTGTTTGTAGCGATCACTTGGTCTTGGATGGCCATAAGGAATCCCTCTGTTTCCGCGAATAATTCTCCTTTCATCAACCATTTGTTGGAGGCTTCTTTGTCGATGTGTGGTTGATCAATCTCATGGTGATGTCGTCCATGCAATTCCTTTCTTGACCATTGCTCTTGTTTTTCAGTATCTGATAGGAATGGTAGATTCAGCAGGTCATCTCTGGTAGCAAGATTTAGAGGTGTATATCCCTTATCAGCCAACGATACCACTCTATGTAGGTCAGAAGTGAGAGCTTTTGCTGAGAAGAATTCTCTGAGATTTCTTATGTGTTCGGTGTGTAAATTGACAACATCTATTAATCCGCGTCCTCCTTCTTTCCGCTTCAAAGTTGTTCGTATCACAGACGATTTTGGATGATGATTGTTGTACTTTGTCAGCATCGTTCGGGTCTGCCTTTGAATATCATCTAGCTCCGTCTTAGTCCATCTGATTATTCCAAATGAGTAAAGCAACACTGGAATGGCGTAGGTGTTAATTGCCTTGACTAGATTCCCCGAGTTCAACATCGATTTCAGCACAGACTTCAGACGCTGACTGTATTCTGAACGAATCTTCTCCTTTGATTGTTTTTGGTCTAACAATCTGGCTTGTTGGTATCCCAGATATTTGTATGTTTCGCCATCTCTCATGCACTGTATAATGTCACCGTTTGGAAGTTGTGTTTCACCATCTATGACTTTCCCTCTTTGAATGTTCAGGGTCTTACATTTTTCAATCCCGAATTTCATATGAACATCTGCCGAGAACTCACTGACAGTTTTCAGCATATCATCCAATTGCTTCTTGTTCGAAGCATATAATTTGATGTCATCCATATACAGCAGGTGGGAGATTGTATGATAATTCCTTTCTGCTTTTATCCTAAATCCGTATTATTATTATTATTATTATTATGATTGAGAATATGATTTTATACAAAAAATTTCAAAAAGCAATTCAGGAAGTATTTCCAAGTATAAAAGTTCTAACACAAAATACAACAGCTTAACTTATATTGGTAATCCTAGTCTAAAATTAAAATCATTCCTCTCGCATTATAATTTCAATAAAGCATTTTGAACTGATAATTCTTTAGGCCGACATATCAAAAACTGCAAATCCAAAATTGATAAAGGTAATAAATACGGTGTTTATGAACTGTCTTGCGGGGATTGTAATAAAATTAATCTTGGTAGAACTTTCATTCATTTCATAGTTAGATTATCCGAGCACTAACGTAGTTTTAATTATCATAAATCAGATTCCCATTATTCTAATCACATACTCGAAGAAAACCATAACTAAAATGATAATTTCAAAATTTTACACAATGAAAATAATAGACAAAAACTCAATCTATTGGAAATTTTAGAGATCAACAAAGAAAAGAATTCAGGCAGGTTACTTAATAGTCAATTAGATCTAAATCCTCCCCTTTACTCAATCTTTTCAATTCATAAAGTAAGCAACTTCGATGGGTTTTCCAACATACCCTTTGTACTTATACCTATTGTAATATTAAGTAGGACATAAGACTAATATATAAGGAATAACTCTGTTTATTAGTTTGTATCTATCTTATGAAGCCACAGTGTGGTGAAACCGGTCATAGTTTTGTTAATATAGTGAAAATCTGAATACTTTAGTTTCATTTCATTGAAAATATTATTGATTGTTTTTAACCATGGATCTTTGACTACTTGTGAATAATGAAGTTTTTTGTTGTCAAAAAACTGGATAGTATGATAAGAAATATTGAATTATCACCACATGTTCGGGATATTGTACTCGTCACTGAGTTTTGAAACTGTGAATTTCAAAATTTAAAAAGCCTATAATCATAATTGAGAATGCCTTACGTTGGATTGTCCGATGTGTAGAGGGGTCGAATAATTGCTCTCGTTGAAGAAGGGGTGACACAGAGGGATATAACGGCCACAATGGTGGTATCACAGGGGATGATTTCGAATACCTACGTCCGATCACTTCTGAAGAACAAGACAGCTTGTTGAGCCAAATTGCAAGAAGAGATCCTAGTGCGTCGCACCCCATACTCCAAAGGCAATTTCTGGAAGCAACAGGCATCGAAACGATACGTCAAAGACTTCGTTCAAGGGGTTTAAGCAGAATGCCCTTAAGAGTTCCAGAGATAACCAGACAACAAAAAATTAATAGACTTAAATGGTGTATCGAGCACCAAAATAGCAATATTGAGAATTGGCGAAATGTTCTCTTTTCGGATGACACTAGAATTGGTGACCGCCGGATTCGGGTTTTAAGGGGTCGTGGAAGACAAGATGAATTCCGAGCAGAAAGACAAATTCCGAAATACGTAGTGTGATGTTTTGGGGTGGCAAAACATATTTGATTTCGTTTCCTGTGAGTGTAACGGTTAGGAATTATGTGGATCTAGTGCTGGAGCCATAGTGAGACTCAGTCGAGGTGCCCACACTATCTTGAAACAGAGGAAATCGCTATTTTGGACTAGCCAGCTTGCTCTCCAGACCTAAATACTATTGAATATTCATGGGATAATCTCAAAAAGAAGATTAGATTGCGCCTTGATAATACAAGAACCCCACAACAGCTCATCCAAGCCGCCACAGAAGGGTGGCAGAATATCACCTCAGGGGAGGTCGAAAACCTAATCCAAAGCATGCCTAGACGGATTCAGGCTTGTATCAGGACAAAAGGAAGTAATACAAGATACTGAGGTAGAGAAAAAATACGTACTTCGTGAGAAAACAATTTTCAATTTTTTTACTTTATATGCGGAAAAGTCTCTTATTTTCTTGTATTTGTTTCTTTCTTAAAATAAACTTTTATTAATGTCTTGTTTCAATAAAAATACCTCAAAAAGGATCAGTTCTAAATATCCTTTGAAATTTCCAAAATCCCTGAGGTAATATTCAAAATATCAAGTGATTCTATACAGTGTGTTCCAACGAAAATTTGACCCCCCCTATAACTCCGAAATGAGTAACATTAGCGAAAAACACCAAGACACGTCGATTTTTGTTTCGAGGGGGAGCATTTTTCGAAATAATTCGAAACTTGTCAGATCAACCCCTACCCCAGCAACCCTAATTTCGAAATTCATCATAGGAATAAGGGTCGAGTGGCACCTTACTGTAAAGGTCTGTCAATTCTCCATTCTGATTTGTCATTTTAGAATTTTAAATTAACATACAGGGTGTCCCAACCGAGGGTAAAGTTGAATTCCTGCAAATCCCAAATACTAAATGAAATCGATTTATTTTGGCATAATGCAAGCGCAGGTTTATGCTCGGTCTAGAAAAACGACCTACACTTGTGAATTTGGAGTTGGTGCAATCAACCCCTATTTCCAGCATCCCCAACTCAAAAATCATTCGATCGAAAATAGGTCAAGTGGCACCTCGTTGGAAAGGTATTTCAATTTCCTCTTCGAATTTGGTATTTTCGAAATTCAGAATCAGCATACAGGGTGTCCCGGAGCAGGAACACTGAAAACCCAAATAACTTTTGAAACTGGTTCATTTCGGTATAATAAGAGAACATGTTTATGTTTGATTCGAGAATAAGACTCTCTTGCGTGAATATGGAATTTTTGCAATCAATCTCTTCCATTCAGCATCCCCAACTCAAAAAATCATACAAGTGATTACAGGTTGAGTGGCAAAGTTCCAGAAAGATTTTTCTATTTTCTGAATCACTGAGGCATTGGTTTCAGTTTGGCAATCGAGGTTTTCTGGCTTGAGGATCAGGATGAGGGGATGATGGAGAAACTGATTGGATGCTCAACTAAACAGGAAAACGAGATTTATTGAACTTGTATTCAATTGAAAACAAAGAACTAACTTGATTATTACAACAATTGTTCAAAATGACCTCCGCCCACCTCCATACAGTTATACAGACGATTTTCGAACTCTCTTCTCACATTAGCGAAAACTTCAGGAGTCAAAAGTCGGCATTCTGTGATAATCCTCATCCGCAGCTCCTCCAGGTTTTCTGGTCTTGTGGCATAAACTTTAGATTTTAGATGGCCCCACAAAAAAATCTAGGGATTTAAATCTGGTGACCTGGCTGGCCACTCAACAGGTCCTCTTCTACCAATCCACCTTCCTGGGAAATTTTCGTCTAAATATTGGCGCACCCGAGCATCATAATGCGGAGGAGCACCGTCTTGTTGAAAACGCATTTTGTCCTCAGAAAGAGTTGGATCGTTCTGTAAAATTTCTGTCAATCTAGGATGTATGTGTTCCTCTAACAACTGTAGGTAGCCATTTCCATTCAGATTACCCTCAATAAAGAAAGGCCCAACTAGATGATTGCCAAAATTCCTGCCCAAACGTTCAACTTCTGAGGCCTTTGCGTGTGGGCCTCTCTAAACCAATGAGGATTCTGTGTGTCCCAATATCGACAATTATGTCTATTCACTTCACCACTGAGCATAAAGGTGCTTTCATCAGAAAAACAGATGTTATTCAGAAAATTTGGATTAGCGTTTAGGTTTTCACTTAGATTTTCACAAAACTGTAAACGACGATCTGGATCATCTTCGTTTATTTCATGCACTAATTTTACCTTGTAGGGGTGAAATTTGTGATGTTTCACAATTCTATGGACAGTTGTAGCTGATACACCAGTCAGACGAGATAGTTTTCTGATCGAAGTAGTATTCTCCATTTGTAGATGACCCACTACTGCCACTTCCGTTGCCTCATTTCTGACAGGACATGCCACTTTATGTTTTTGTTTGCCACCGAACCCGTAGCTAGGAATTTGTCAACCAAATATTTAACGTACTGGTGACTGACTCCCCTTTCTTTTTCAGGATGGTTCCTATCGAATATCCTTGCCGTTTCTTTGGCACAACTGTTATTTCGAAAATACGTCGATACAATTTCGACCCTTTCCTCAGTGGAATAAACCATTTTCAGATTAATTTCAACTGACGAACAACAACAATAATGAGGAACTGATCTGAATAATAATAATATTTCATTGCAAAATGAGAAATAACAGATGACTGCACGCCAGATGGAAATGAAAAAATGTGAACATTTTCAATGCAGAAATCAGCTTTATTTCTTCGTAATTGATGCTCAACACATCGTACCCCAATACTTTTAACAGTTTCGAATTAATTTTAGTTGATAATTTCAAATGACGATATTGAATTTTTCGAAAGCGACATCCTGTATGGAGAGCCGAACTGAATGAAATGCTTTAATCATTCTGGAATTCAAAAACCTTTCTGAAGATATGCCACTTGAATTATTTGTATGATTTTCAAGTTGGGGATGCTGAATGGAAGGGGTTGATTGCAAAAATTCTATAACCACACAAGAAAGTCCTATTCTCGGATCAAACATGTTCTCGTATACCGAAATGAACCAGTTTCAAAAGTTATTTGGATTTTCAATGTTCCTGCTTCGGGACACCCTGTATGATGATTCTGAATTTCGAAAATACCAAATTCGAAGAGAAATTGCAGTACCTTTCCAACGAGGTGCCACTTGACCTATTATCGATCGAATGATTTTTGAGTTGGGGATGCTGGAAATAGGGGTTGATTGCACCAACTCCAAATTCACAAGTGTAGGTCGTTTTTCTAGACCGAGCATAAACCTGCGCTTGCATTATGCCAAAATAAATCTATTTCATTTAGTATTTGGGATTTCCAGAATTCAACTTCACCCTTGGTTGGGACACCCTGTATGTTAATTTAAAATTCTAAAATGACAAATCAAGGTGGAGAATTGACAGACCTTTTCAGTAAGGTGCCACTCGACCCTTATTCCTATGATGAATTTCAAAGTTAGGGTTGCTGGGGGTAGGGGGTTGATCTGAGAAGTTTCGAATTATTTCGAAAAATGCTCCCCCTCGAAACAAAAATCGACGTGTCTTGGTGTTTTTCGCTAATGTTACTCATTTCGGAGTTATAGGGGGGGTCAAATTTTCGTTGGAACACACTGTATAAATTTGGTTGTGTGGAGGAATTCTGTGGATAGTCCAAATTGTGGTTTAACTGATTTCCAGATGGTTTTCAACATATTTTTTTCATAACCCACTTCAGAACTAGTTCGTGAGAAAAAGTGGGTGAGCCTTACATAATGTACATATAACTCAAAAGAACAGAGAGAAATATAAACATTATGTATACCTCACCCATTTCTTCTCACTTCCTGAGCTTACGCTTGAGAATGAAAGTGGAAGGTGTTTTGGGCGATTACCCTTTTTCAATTCATATCGAAATTAGTCATCAAGCAATTTAATTTTTTGCGATGTTATTTACCATTCTTTCATTCCAAGTCTGAATAATAAATTCACATATTTATGCAGCCTTCGAAATGATGAATGATTTGGCAAAATGCAAAACAAATTAACTCTCATAACTGAAACAAAAAATGAAAGCAGAATATGTATATCTGATTTGAAGGTGAAACATATAAATGTGTGAATAATTATATGAATGAAGTTATTACTCTGATAGATGATATATAAATTGCTCTCACAAGTTTTTGTTTGTACCTAGAATTCACGCTTATTTAAAACATGTTTACACTGTGTCGAAAAGTACCGGAAATGAAACACGAAATAATTATTTTTTATCCAAATTTATTGTATCGCCTTCGAAGTAGGTCCCTTCGGAAATAACACATTCACGCCAACTTATAATCCAATCATCAAAACACTTTTTCCGGAATGGTCTTCACTTCTAGCCGCGAATTCACTTTTATGTCTTCTATTTATTTAAAACGGGTATGATGGTTGTTCAAAGGTATTTGTTGAAATTTCTGTCGGAAGTTCATTCACAAATCTGTAATTGCTCGACGAATTTGCTCTCTCAAACGTTCAGGTAATGTTCTTTATTTACCGCCTGACCTTCTGGCAAGAATTCGGGGTGCACAACACCAATCAAAGAAAATATGTTACCGAAAATTTTGAAATTAAACTAATGAATAAATATTTTCTATCTCGACTGTTAACATAATTAAATTCAAGAGGGGGATGCTCGCAGCTATAGTCTTCAGTGGAGATGGGGTGGGTCCCAACAATATAAAATGAATGGCGCCAGATAGTTTAGAACGAATATAGAATCCAGGAGTGAGTAACGAACCCCATTGAAATAAGTACAAACTATCAAATAAAGTCTCTGACGAAAATATAATTGAATTTGATGCTCATTCAAATGACTATTTATATAAGTTCAAGAAATAATATACAACGCAATATATTTTAGAATTCAATGATTATATTGATGAAAAAAAAGAAATGATCAGTTGTAGAGATATTAACAATCCATGTTCAGAAAATAATTATTCCTTATATTCTAAATATTATGAATTCTACGTTATAAATAATATAGAAACCCTTTATATATACAAATATAGAGATCAAAGGGTGAATGCCGGCATTCATTTACATGAAATATCAAAGCGAAGGATATAAATACAGAGGTGAAAATAACAATAATTATTAGATTATTATTATTTATTAATTGATTGAATTATGAAAATATCTATTGTCCGATCAAACTGATCACTGTGAATAGAATTTCGATATAGAATCGAACGTAAATGTTCAGAAATATCAGCACAAAAAAAAAAGTAGGAGGAATCACAAAATGATTGATAGAGGGTACTCAGTGTGAGGGTGGTAGTGTCCTCCAAAGTGTTTCCAGAGGGTGTTTTTGTATTTTCCAAATATATATATATATATATATATATATATATATATATATATATATATATATATATATATATATATATATATATATATATATATATATATATATATATATATATATATATATATATATATATATTGTATAGCTAATTTTGTTTTTTCTTATGTAATATGCTGCTAACTAAATTTGCATCATAACACTGGTCTACAATGGTTTTGTTGCCCTAGATATGAAAATGATTTTGGGTCTATTTATGCACACAATTCGTGAAACTATCAATGATTTTTTAGGATTTGCTCTGATTTCTTTTTAAATCTTTATTTTCATTTTACATAACAAAATCGTAAAACAAGAAACAAAATAACAGATATATTTATAATGTCAGTTATGTTTGAGAAATTCGGATACATCGAAGTAAATAAAGAGGAAAATGTCGAAAATATATTTCATATTTCCATAAAACGCCTTTATGAGCTTTTCTTCTATAATTTTTCAGGGACAATCTCTTTTCAAAGACCAGCAGTAATCTGCCATCATGTGACAATCCTATCGACCTTGATACCTTTCTTCCATCACTTTTAGATCTTGATGAAACCGCTCTCCTGTTCTTCACTATAATTTCCTAAATTATCCGGTAATTTATCTAGATGATTGCGGAGATAGTGTAACTTAATACTCATATTTGCTCCTAAAGTCTGAAAGTTTGTCAGCATATTTTGCACAATTTCTTCATAATTTGCTGCTTTATGGTTACCTAGGAAATTTTCGACAACCAACGCAAAACTTTTCCAAGCTTTACTTTCCGGAACAGTCATAACTTTGATAAAATCTGAGTCTTTCATCAATTGCCGTATTTGAGGACCATCAAATATTCCACCTTTCAATTTTTCCATACTAAGCTTCGGAAATTTTCTGCAAATGTAATTATAACAATTTCCGTCTTTGTTCAACGCTTTTAGAAATTGCTTAATCATACCTATCTTAATATGTAATGGTGGAAGTACGATTTTGTCTCTGCTCACCAGCGGCTCCCTCATTACGTTGGCTTTACCGACAGTTAAAGAATTTCCTACAGGCCAAACATCTTGTTCCCAATGAAGTTGCTTTGCTCTACTATCCCACATACAAATAAAGCAAGGGTATTTTGTATATCCACTTTGTTGGCCAAGTAAAATTAACCATTTTAAATCCACACAGATCGGCCATTGATGCTCAGAGTATTTAATTTTCTCTAAAACTAATTTTACATTTTCATATTCTTCTTTGAGTTTCGTTGAATGGGCAATTGGAATTGATGCAAATTTATTTCCATTGTGAAATAAGACGCATTTTAAACTTCTTTGCAACTATCAATGAAAAGGCGCCATTCAGTAGATTTGTACTCTTTTAAACCCATGTCTATAAGCAGCTTCGCGATATCATTACAATACACTAATCCTTCATTTTCACTAAAAATTGTAATAACTCTTTTCTCGCGTTCTGTATGTTGTAATTGTTACTGTTGGTGCCAATAAATTTTTTCTTTCAACCTTGAGGCTAACAGTTCTGATCCTTGTTTTGATAAATTGAGATCACGTATTAAATCACTGAGTTCATTTTGAGAAAATAACTTTGGCGTAGATGTTTCACCTTCCCATTCACTTCCACTGGTAGATGGTCCCGATTTCTGTGAATTTGGTAACATCATTGTTTCTGAGGGCATGCAATTACTTTTGAAATGTATATGGGCCGAGGAAGATTTTCACTGTGTAGAACCGGACATTTCGTAGACTGTAAGTCTGGGTATCTCCACGTTTGATTTCGATTAAAACCTTTAACATCTACTACGCAAAAGTAACAATCATCTAAATGATTCGTAGGCTCCATCCAGATCATAGGAATACCAAAGTCTAATCCAGAACGTTCACCTTTTTTCCACAACCGTAAAGACTCAACATAGGACTTACAAACTTTATTAGGAACCCATGGTTTACCTAATTTGTCCATTTTGAAACCAAAATATTCAACACAAGTCTCCTTGACATAGTCTGTGATATTTCTTTTTGTTTTTTGGTATATAAACACCGCAAATATAAAAATTAAATCACTACAATATTTACACTTTCTTCGTGACGAACTCATACTTTAGACTAGAAGACAAATATATAAGAATGGACATTCAGTAATTGAAACAAAAAATTAATCCATGACACTTTATCCAGATTTACGTGTATATGTACTTCAATATTGTCAAATAACTGAGATCTCAGCTGTTCTGTGGAGCAAGGGGTCTGAGAGTGGGGATCAGGTGATATTTGTATGCGCGAAAAAGTTGCGCAGAAGCCTAATCATGACTGGAAAATTAAATTTTATTTCTAACAAGCTTATAATTGTTCAAAATATAAGAAATGCCAAAATCATGAAAATACGAGCACATTGAGAACTTTCATGAATCTATTCGTAATCTGGGCACTTGAAAACATAAAAATTTGCGATGATATCCAGGGCAACAATTAAAAAAATTTTTTTTGTAGAGCTGTGTAACCATTATTTATTGCGATCTGTTTTATCCAATTCAATTATCTGCAATATGTATATAGCTGTTAAATGCTGCAACTTTATGTTGGTAAGGATGTGCCTATGTATAATGAATTGTGATATCTGTATGAGAAGGCTTATGATAAATTTAAAACTGGTATTTATTATTTGATCTTGTTATTGTTAGGTCTAGGAAATTGATCGAATTCTGTTCTATTTCAGAAGTGAATTTGATTTTTGGGTGCAGTTTGTTGATGAAATTTTCGAATACAATGAACTGTTTGTTTGTTCCTGTGAAACACACAATAATGTCATCGACATATCGATATTAGTAAACATTTCCTATATTGGTATCTATATGTCGATGACATTATTGTGTGTTTCACAGGAACAGACAATTCACTGTATTCGAAAATTTCATCAACAGTTTTAAATTTATCATAAGCCTTCTCATACAGATATCACAATTCGTTATACATCGGCACATCTTTACAAACATAAAGTTGCAGCATTTAACAGCTATATACGTAGACTCTTGAACACACCGATGTCTAATGGTAATTATTTCAAAGAATTGAATTTGATGAAACAGATCGAAATAAATAATGGTTATGATGAAAATTTAGTTAGCAGCATATTACATAAGAAAAAACAAAAATTCGCTTTACAACATATATATCCAATCGGTGAACACCAAGACTGGAAAATCAATAGTTTAACATATATAGGCAATATTAGCAATAATGTGAAATCTCTTCTTAAAAATTCAAATTTAAATATAGCGTTCAAAACATCAACAAATTTAGGTTCATTCATCAGAATTATAAATCTCCAATTAATAAAGAAAATAAATCAGGTATTGATTGAATTGTGCAGATTGCAATTGTATTTATATAGGTAGAACAGGAAGAAATATTTAGGTTAAAATCTCTGAACATAAACGCAGTTTCAGCAATGGAAAAACCGATTCAAATTATTCAAATCATCTTTGGGAAAATGGTCACTCTTTCAATTCAGATAATAGAGGTATAAAACTCAACCTTCTGGAAGCACTTGAAATTAACAGACTTAGGAATTCACCGGAAATTCTTAATGATCAGGTAGACATAAAGAACTCCTCCTTATTAAATTTATTTCCTAAACATTAGTTCAAGTACGGATAGCTATGAGTGGATTGGCTCTTTAGTATATATATAAAATTTGTTAATAAAATATATTTGTAGTATTCATTCGCTCTTGATAAAGATACTGTGTATCGAAACGCGTTGAGCATTTAATAATATATGTTAGTAGAAATCATCTTTTACTTGTATTTTTTCTACAAATACCGGATGTCCGTATAAAAGAGCCTATATAGGTATCTGGAGAACGTTTATTGATTAATTTCAAATTTGCTATTTCGAATAGCATGGTATACTTTTGATGTTGATAGCGCTTTCTTTTGTAAGCATCTTTTGTTAATATATCAAAATTAATAATGTTAAATATCAAAATTTAACTACTTTTGAGCTATGATATTATCATCAAAATTTTCGGAGTTATAGTGTCCTCTTTGCCCATAAAATTTAACTCACATTTCAGTAAGATTTAGTGAAAAGTTTTGGGAAGCAATTAACACATTTCTGATAAAAGTACTTCTTTACATGAAAATTTCGATTTGTCTGATTGAACTTCAAGGTTAAACTTAAAGGTTCTCAAATATAATGTGAAAATATTGGTTTAATACGATTTATGCGTTTTTACTTAGATCCGGAAAATACAGGGATATCCACCGGGACCGTCCGTTAAAAACTTTTCAAGTTCCAATTACAATATCAAGCTGAAATTTTATACGCGGCCATAACTAGCGATTTCCAATTGAAGTGAAATATTTTCGAAGTGATACCATTTCCGGTTATACCGGAAGTGGGTCATCACTTTGTTATTTCAAATGGCAATCTACTTTTTTTATTATACATCTAGAACCGACATTTGAGCAAGGCATAAAATACCCAAGTTGTTGGCACTTATCCGTCAAAACTTTTGCCGGATTTAATTATTCTTGATATAAACTCGATTTTTGAGGAACAATTAAAAAAATTGTAGCTCGTAGATCTTTTGCACTACAGACACAATTTTTGCTTGGGTGGATAAAAGAAGAATCAAGAAATTTTTTAAGCAATTTACACATGTCAAATGTTTATTGCGTTGTTTTGTATGATTTTTTCTATTTCACCTTTTTCAAACAGCAATAACTCAATTTTTTAAATTGCACGTGCCAATTTTTATATCGCCATCAGATGAAGCGTCAAATTTCAGATGGAATTGTATGAGCATGTACTATACCCATCTCTTATAGTTCCGAAATAATTTGGGAATATATTGAATTTTGATGATTTTTGCAAGAACTAACAGAGAATGCTTTGAAATATTTGAATCAAGTAGCTGAACTGGCTACGCTCACCTGACAGGAGCCTAAAATTAATATACTTATCACTTCGTTCATTCGAATTTGATATTTCAACAAGAATTGTCGTTATTCCAGATTGAAAATATTCAAAAAATACAACAAATTTGGAATAAAACCACTGGTTATTCAAACGAAAATATATTTAATCTTTTTTAATTCATTTTAGAATGTCAAAAGGTAGTGGGTAGAAATTGCAGGCAATTCAATAACCAATTTCCAAATTTACCGTCTATGAGTAAAATAAAATTTCGAAGCATTAAAAGCAATTTTCTTTAATTCGGATGAAAAAAATTGTAGGAACTAAGCGAAAATCAATCATCGAAGATAATTACATTCATACGAATAAATGATAGCAAACATCATAGGAGAAAACTAATTTATTATCTGAATAAATGTTCAATATGGGCCCCATTTTGCCCGATACACTTGACAGCTCGTATACGAATATGATGAGTTGCCCTCCTAGTTTCCTCAGGATAAATATTACGAAAAGCATTATGAATGCGCTCTAGTAACTTTTTTTTTACTTCTTACAGGAATAAGATACACTTCACTCTTGATTTTGCCCCATAAATGAAAATCAAGGGGCGTCAGGTCCGGAGAACGTGGAGGCCATTAATTTGGTCCTTGATTACCCCACCATCTCTCCTCGAACATTTCTGTTAGCTGCCGATCTACAGCTCGTGTTTTATGTGCTGGTGCACCATCCATTTGGTACTAGCAATCCCTCAGAATGTTAAGGGGTAATCAATCTAAAAAATTTGCTAATGTTCCTCTCAAAATTTCCAGGTATCTTTGTCCATTGAGATTTTCCTCATAAATGTGATAAGCCAACAAATCATTCATTAAAATTGCAAAAACGTTCACGCTGAATTTATTTTGGTAATCAATAACCTCAATGAAATGTGGATTTTTTGTAGCCCAAAAATGTCGATTTCTCCTGTTGGTTATTCCACTTTCATTGAACTTGGCTTCACCAGACCATATAATTTTTTGCAGAATTGTCTCATCTTCTTGAGGCCGAAATAATAAATTTTCACAGAATTATAGCCGCTTGGGAAGGTCAGTTGGTTTCAATTTTTGTACTCTGATGAAAGAATACGGGTGCATGTTATGTTTCTTAAGGATGCTATGAATGGAAGTATAACTCAATCGAATATCCATTGATGCTGACTTAATGAACGCATGTGGATTGGCACGAAAATACGCTAGCGTAGTAATTTGATTGTCGTCGTCCTCGAGAATGGGTTTTCTTCTAGTTTCTATGTATTTTGTTCCTCCAAATTGCAGAAAATTGCTTCTATTCCTTCGAAATTTCGTTTTACTCATAGGCGCCAAATTTGGACCTTGGTTATTGAAATGCCTGCAAGTTCTATCCACCACTTTTTGACATTCGCCATGAATTAAAAAGAGATTAAACATATCCTCGTTTGAATAATCAGCCATTTTATTATCAATCTGGGGTTTTTCAAAAATTTTCACTTCAAATTACCAACAATTCTTGTTGAAATATCAAATTCGAATGAACGAAGTGACAAGTAAATTAATTTTAGGCACCTGTCAGGTGAGCGTAGCCAGTTCAGCTACTTGATTCAAATATTTCAAAGCATTCTCTGTTAGTTCTTGCAAAATCATCAAAATTCAATATATTCCCAAAGTATTTCGGAACTATAAGAGATGGGTACAGTACATGCTGATACAATTCCATCTGAAATTTGACGCTTCATCTGATGGCGATATAAAAATTGGCACGTGCCTTTTGAAAATATTGAGTTATTGCTGTTTGAAAAAGGCCAAATTAGAAAATCATACAAAACAACGCAATAAACATTTGACATGTGTAGATTGCTTAAAAAATTCCTTGATTCTTCTTCTATCCACCCAAGCACAAATTGTGTCTGTAGTGCAAAAGATCTACGAGCTACAATTTTTATAAATGTTCCTCAAAAATCGAGTTGTGCCAACATTTTCGGTATTTTATGCCTTGCTCAAGTGTCAGTTCTAGATGTATAATAGAAAAGGTAGATTGCCATTTGAAATAACAAAGTGATGACCCACTTCCGGTATAACCGGAAATGATATCACTTCGAAAATATTTCACTTCAATTGGTAATCGCTAGTTATGGCCGTATGAACACTGTAGAAGAATTAAGAAATCGAATAATAACCTCTTGAGACACGATAAGAAATACCCCAGGAATATTTCAAACAGTGCGTGATAATATGCGAAAAAGGACAGTGACCTGTATTCTTGCAGGTGGAGAACATTTCCGGAAATTTATTTAGGTTTTGATTGTTCTTTTTTGATTTGGATATTGAATTGAAGTATAAGTTGAGTCTCAGAAGACGAGCTATCAAAATAAAATCAAATTTTGGGCATACCTATCGAGTATTTCTATTATTTTTTTATTTAGCGAATAACATACAATTCTAATAATTCAAATTCAAGAATTTTTCACTCGGAAACGGTTGCACATACGTAAAAATTACAACGGTTAAAAGAGTTTCTAAATTGAACGAAGATGGCGAAAATTGATTGTACGCTGATCAGTGGCGTACTGCAAAAAAGTTTGAAAGGGCAAAAAAGACATGGCTCCGGAAAAGAAAACACCTTGTTCTAGTTGAAATTTAAGACGTGTAATGATGGAGGCTGTTAAAAATAACTTGCATTTCAAATTTGAGCTGAATATCTCTTGAACTGCAGGAGTTTTAAAGAAAAAAACAATTTTTTTTCCGGAAATTTCAACACCCTGTAGTTCCGTAACGAAGCTTCTGCGGACCTATGTTTATATAAACTTTTTTTTATTAAAATTGCACGTAGATTTACCCCCTCAAGTTGTGACATACTATTATGTAACCCCTTGTATAGGATATAATTTTAGGTGTTCCTGAATTAAATCTGCCAAGTATGAATCCTTTGAAACTTGATTTTATTTCATTGATAAACACTCCACAATTACAGGTGAATATAAGTGATATTAAAGTTTATGGTTTCAATAGAATGGTGATTGCTGATATGAAGTGAGTACAAATATATTAAATATAAAGTTTGAGAGAAATTACATTACGCCAAGAGATTGAAGCATAATTTCAATAATAAATGATTAATGAAAATAATTTTCATTCAATGAAAATAATATACTTATTACAGAACTTGTTCTGTCCCAGACTATCAAGCGAGAGTTCATCAGTCTTGGAAAATTATTATAACAGCCATAATATTAATAATAAAAAACAAGAACTGTGTTTTAAGGAATTTTACTTAATATATTAATATATAATATAATATATTAAGTAAAATTCTTAGAACACAGTACTTGTTTTTATTATTGATAATGGAATTTTACCAAGAAAAAGTCTCCCAAATTCGAATGCCATAATATTAAATTAAAAGAAAAGAAAGAAAATATATACAAAAAAATATTTAATTTACAGCATTTCCAAATCAAATATAACATTATAAGTAAAAAAACAAGGAAATTCCATTTGCAACGTTTCTAAAACAAGTATATACATTGTAAATACAAGGAAATAATAATCTTCCGACTGTTGAAGCTTTCCAAAGGATTTTTTCAGTATTTGTTTCATCATTGTGTTTTATGTTTGCACAGTGGGTTATATGAATCTGTGTTTACATCGCCATTAAAGTTTATAAGATTCTTTTAGATCGGCACACCTTTGGTTTTTCCTTCCACGGAATTAACAGGTTGAGAAGGTGTGATAATTACTTATAGTCCATTTATCGAATTTGTTTTTAAATGTTCTGTGAACATCTTGATACTTATAGTGTATAGATCTTCGGCCTTCTGAATATATTATGCATAACTAGAGTTCTTCGCAATTGGCATACCTAGTTTTGTTTTATTTGATGGCACTTCTTGTTCTTCAGCCTAAATCTCACAAGAGACTTTCAATTGATAAAATTGACCTGAGTATGTCCGAAATTATACCTATCTTTAATAGTATCCGAAATATTTGACATTTTCTGAAATTTGAGGACTTGTAAAAACAAATTTTTTTGCCTTGGATCATGTATTCATCGAGTCTGCTGGCTCCCTGGAAGAAGATACTATACCATTCATATACAAGTCAAAAATTACATCACTACGCAGTTGGTGTACAAACAGTATTTGGATTGAAGAAGGCGTCACTTTCAAAACAAGATAAGAGAAGAAGAGAAGAGCAATAAGTTATAAAGATTTCGAAAAACACCTCCGCATTGAAGATTGGAGTTCCTTGAAGCACATAAAGGACGCAGAGGACATCACTGAGATGTTCATTAGAATGTTGTAGAGTTACATTTCTACATGTTCGAAGGAAACTCGAGTTCCAAGGAAACAAAGGAAAAACCAGATTGGATAACGCACAAGTTAATAGAACGAATACATCATAGAGTTGAAACGCTTAAAACTGATCCAGGACAACGCGGTGTTAATTAATCAATATAATGGATATTCGAAACAAATAAAGGCAGACATCAAAAAACGAAAACTGGTATATTACCAAAAAAGGATAACCTAGAGCATGAATAACCCTAAGAAGATGTGGAATTCAGTGGGAGGGGGAGTGGAGGATCGTGGAATGGTGTAGATAAGATAACGGTGCATGGAAGAGGAATGGTGGATAGAGAGGAAATAGCGAACGAACTTAAGGAGTTTTTCACAAACATAAGGAAGAAATTGGCAGAGAAAATAAAACAGACTCTTGGAGAAAATGTCAGTTCACCTGATAGAGTGTAGTTGACTCATTTGTCCTGAAACCAACTACACCGAAGGAGGTTAGATGACTATGAAAAGTCTCAAGTCAAAGAAAACATTTGGCCTTGACGGTATTACAACCGAGGTACTTAAAAAGGATGTAGATGAACTGTGCTTGCCACTATCTTATGTTATAAATACAATTTTTGAGGCTGCAGTCTATCCTATCCATTTCAAACCATCTGTGGTAGTGCCCGTTCATAAAAAAGGCGATACTTCTGACGTCAACAATTATAGACCAATTTCTCAAATAAGCAATATTGCCAAAGTCACGTATCTAGAGAAACGGCGACTACTTGCTGATAAACAATTCGGATTCAGAAAAAGGAAACTAACTGAGGACACTGTCTCTCTTTTAGTGGAAAATATTTAAGATTATTTAGATAAAGGAAGAAAATGCATGGCTTTATTTATCGATCTCGAAAAAGCTTTCGACACAGTTAACCACAAGAAACTAATCACTAAACTTCAAGATATAGGTTTTCGTGGCCATGTCATGCACCTTTTCAGTTCCTATTTATCGGGCCGAAAACAATGCGTACGCATAAGAGATAAGTATAGTAGTTTCTTACTTTTCGAGTTCGGGGTTCCTCAGGGATCGATAATGGGCCCACTTCTCTTCTTGATAAACGTGAATAATGTATAGAGTCTAGATTTTAAGGGCCTGTTAGTTGCTTTCACCGACGATGCATCAGTCATTTTTGCGATTGATGTGAATATGCTAACTGTAAATATAGAGAAGGCCTTCTTCGTGCCATTTGGAACCCGGAGCTCTTCTCTGCCCGAATACGATATTGTAGAGATTGGGTCTGAAAATCAGGATAATAGACTGGTCGTAAAAAGAGTGAATAATATTACTTACCTTGGAGTAACCATCGATGCTCATCTACTCTGGGATCAACATATCATCATTTTGCTAAGGAAACTTAGATCTGTTTTATACAAGTTTCGTCTAGTGAAGAATATGATCGATGAGAAACTTGCCAGAACATTTTATTTCTCATTAGAACAGACTCATGTTCGATATCGGTTGCACTGCTGGGGAACTGATGTGAACACATATTTGAACCCACACAAAATTAGTTAAGAACGATTTCTGAAGGTGTTACTAAACATTAATGAAGATAAAAATTTACTGTTTGAGTTTTAGTGAAAGTTTCCGTGAAAAACTTTAGATGTTAATGCGTTAATTTGAGTGTTCAATATGGATTGTTTGAATGAAAAATGTTTGATTTTTCTCTACTTGTCTAGTATTTTCATTGATGATGTTTTCTCACTTGAATTGATTTCATGCAATGTGCATATTTTCTGTAATTTTATTTATGTAAGTCAGATTTTCTTTAATTCCCCATGTACATACCCAAAAGGTTTCTGAGTTGTTCTGATGTATTTGCTCTCTTTCTTTATGTATTTTTGAATTAGCTGAATATATATATATATATATATATATATATATATATATATATATATATATATATATATATATATATATTATATATATATATATATTATTATATATATAATAAACGATTTTTAAAGTTTGAGTTCATTCAAATTTCGAACGTTTAGCCAATTTTTATCGAAATTCGAGGAATATTCCAATTTTTCAGTGCAATTTCTATCTGAACAGATTGTTGTCTCGGAAAAAAGACCGAATTAGATGAAATCATTCCTATGTTTAATCGTCATGAAACGTAATCATCTAACATCTATTGAGAAAAAAATTTATAAAATATTCGAGTTCATAATTAATTCATTCAATATTTAGAACGAAACATTTGCAAAATAAAGATAGAAAGATTTTTCATATAAATTTTTATATAAAATGATCAAAATGGCCTCCTTGAATGAAATTCTGAACACTTTACACTGATACGTACTCCAAACTCTTTCTATTCAAGATTGACATCATAATTTTTCCTTATAGTATTAAAAGGTGTCAACAACGATCTATTTCGGGAATTTGTAGATAACAAGTACATTAAGCCCCTAAAATTAAACAGCAATATCAGCAGTTCTCGATAATGGAATTTGATTAACTGAATGTAATGAAATGAATAAATATTCCAGAAACAAACCAATGTGATTGAAAAGCTATAAATTGAAGTGAAAAATTTGAATATTTTTGAAATTCCATAAAAATTGGCTAATCTTTCGAATATTCTTGAGACCGTTGAAACATGGAATAGTTTGAAAGGTATTCAAACATATCATCTACTGGACACTCAAGATAAAAGGTATGCCATTTGAAAAATATAGTGAAATGAAATTTGAATGAGCCTAAACTTCAAAAATCGTTTTCGAACACTGTGTAACATAAACACCTCAAAAAGTCTAGGAACACTTACCAATATCTTTATAAAATATGAATTTGATGATTCGAATTTATAGAAATCTTTCGGTTTTGTTAGGATGTATTGTATATAATGTATTCTCAAGAAAACAAAATAATATTTGACTTCTCGAAAGCACCTATTATAAAAAAAATTGAAATTTGAAAATGACGAAATTTGGTAAAACACAAAAAAATCCTGAACTAATATTTTCGAAACGATATGGAAGCACTTATATTTTTCAGTACCCTGAAGGTCCACCTCTGTTATTAATGACACTTTGGCATCGTCGCGGCATGCTCAATATTAAATTGTCTATTACATTTTGGCCTAAGTCATTCCAAGCCCCCTGAACTGCTAATCGAAGCTCCTGTTCATGATGGAAGACGTTTTGACGCAGGAGATTTCCTTTTAGGGTGTCTCACACATGCTCGATGGGATTTAGATCTGGGGAGTAGGATGGCCACGGTAAGACAACTCTTGCACGATGAGGAGGGGCATTATCTTGTTGGAAGAGTGGATTTTGACCCATTGTTTGGAGACACGGTACCGCTACAGATAAAACTATCACATTTGCGTAAGAAATTTCCCGTGAGGTTGTTCTGTATGAAAACGAGGTCAGTTCTTCCACCAAGGCGTATACGTCCCCAAAATATCACTGATCCGCCTCCCTGTCTAACTATTTCTCGAGCATGCTGAAGACGGTTTTGCTTTCCAGGTTCCCTCCATATTCGAATTTTTAATAATAACTTAATCTAGATTCATCACTGAAGAGAACTGTGGCCCACCTCTCTTGATTCCAGTTTACGTGTTCTTGGCACCAAGCTAAACGAGCAGCACTAAGCTGAACTCGTGATAGCTCTTGAGCTAATAGAGATGCTGAGGTAGTACGATCTCTTCTGGCTTGTAAAACCAAAAATCGGTCTTGGGCGACTGTAGTAATCCTGAAACGACCTGTATGGCGTTCTTTTACGCTACCTGTTTCATTGAAACGCGACCATAAACGGTTTATGACACTTGGGCTACTTTCCAGAACCCTGGATACTTCCCGTTGTGAGCTCCCAGCTTGGAGCATGCCAACGGCTCGTAACATCTCTTCTCTAGTCAAATGTCGTCTTCCATGGTCGAATCACAAAACTTGAATCTTTTATTTGTGATTACAACAGAAACAAAGTGCCAATTAACTGATTTCAAACACAGAATACATGAAATGATTATAAAGCAGCGTCGCATCTGCTGCATTTCTAGTTTTTATGAAAAACTGAAATCTGTTGCGGCACTTTACATAATTTGGTGAGAAATTGATGCAGGTGCTCATTTCTTAAAAATATCATTTATATTGATATTCAGAAGTGTTCCCTAGACTTTTTGAGGTGTTAAGATCAACAAATTTCGTTATATGTTCCAGCGACAACAACTCCTATCACAATAATTGTACATCTCAAGCATTGAATTTAAGAGCACAAACTTTTATTTGCAAAAGTCCTCAAATTTCAGAAAATGTCAAATAATCCAGAAACTATTAAAGATATTAGGAATTTCGAACAACTCCCCTTCATTTTTCCTCACAAAGTCGTAAATTGCTACATATTGCGTAGATTTTATTCTGTTTTAATTTATGGCATAATTTAGTACCTACTTATGGGGCACAATTTCATTCTTTTAAACGTATGGAAAGCCGATAAAAATCCAAATTCAACAAATTTGTATGCACGTTGTTTAACTATAGGCGTTGAGTGTTGAAAAAATTACTGCAAACGATAAATTAAAATCTTGTATGTATAAATCAGTAACAATAATTAAAAACGGATGTTCCTCGATTCTGAAGAAAAATTAATCGAAAAGCCAAGTTGTATCAATTTGTATTTGAATAATATAGATTTTCTGGTAGATTGATTGCCACCTAATTTTTCTTGCCAAGCTCAAAATTATGTCTTTGAGAGATTCTTGTAGGCTGAGATTTCATTCCGTATGGTATTTGAAAATTAGAGAAATTTGCATTTCTTTCTCGACCACAAGATTATATTCGAAGCATAACTATTTCTTGTAGTAATTGTTACCAGTGACTCGATACATGAATAATTATAATAATAATAAAATAATGAAACAGGCACACGTAGGGCATCGCAATGTTCATTCAGCTTTTCTCGATTATCTGAAAGCATTCGATAGTACCGCCCATTCTTGGCTTGTTGAAGTATTGCAGATATACAAAATTCACCCAGCCCTGGTAGAGTTCTTGAAGACAACAATGACACACTGGCGCACGTCTCTGCAGGTCAACATGAACAATAAATCAATTAAAACCGAAGAGATACCCATACGTCGTGGAATTTTCAAGGAGACTCTTTGAGTCCACTATGGTTCTGTTTGGCAATGAACCCATTGTCCTCAATGCTCAATAGAACTGGATACGGATTTAGGATAAAAGCAGAAAGGAATTATCATACAATCTCCCACCTGCTGTATATGGATGACATCAAATTATATGCTTCGAACAAGAAGCAATTGGATGATTGCTGAAAACTGTCAGTGAGTTCTCGGCAGATGTTCATATGAAATTCGGGATTGAAAATGTAAGACCCTGAACATTCAAAGAGGAAAGTCATAGATGGTGAAACACAACTTCCAAACGGTGACATTATACAGTGCATGAGAGATGGCGAAACATACAAATATCTGGGATACCAACAAGCCAGATTGTTAGACCAAAACAATCAAAGGAGAAGATTCGTTCAGAATACAGTCAGCGTCTGAAGTCTGTGCTGAAATCGATGTTGAACTCGGGGAATCTAGTCAAGGCAATTAACACCTACGCCATTCCAGTGTTGCTTTACTCATTTGGAATAATCAGATGGACTAAGACGGAGCTAGATGATATTCAAAGGCAGACCCGAACGATGCTGACAAAGTACAACAATCATCATCCAAAATCGTCTGTGATACGAACAACTTTGAAGCGGAAAGAAGGAGGACGCGGATTAATAGATGTTGTCAATTTACACACTGAACAGATAAGAAATCTCAGAGAATTCTTCTCAGCAAAAGCTCTCACTTCTGACCTACATAGAGTGGTATCGTTGGCTGATAAGGATATACACCTCTAAATCTTGCTACCAGAGATGACCTGCTGAAACTGCCATTCCTATCAGATACTGAAAAACAAGAGCAATGGTCAAGAAAGGAATTGCATGGACGACATCACCATGAGATTAATCAACCACACATCGACAAAGAAGCCTCCAACAAATGGTTGATGAAAGGAGAATTATTCGCGGAAACTGAGGGATTCCTTATGGCCATCCAAGACCAAGTGATCGCTACAAACAACTACAAAAATTTATTATGAAGGACGGAACATTACAAACAGATAGGTGCAGAAAATGCCATATAAGATCGGAGACTATACAGCATATTACGTCCGGATGCGAACAACTGGCCAATACGGACTATCTTCACAGGCATAATCAAGTGTGCAACATTATCCATCAGAAACTTGCACACAAGTACGGACTTCTGAATACATTCCAGCCATATTACAAGTATCAACCGGCGCCCGTATTGGAAAATGACTCTATCAGATTATACTACGATAGGCCTATTATCACTGACAGAATGGTGACGAATAATAGGCCGGACATAGTGGTGTATGATAAGAGAGCCAAGACAGCAATGCTGGTGGATGTCGCCATACCAAATAATAACAACGTCCTGAATAAGTTCCAGGAGAAAAGTCCAAATACACAGACCTTGCTATTGAGATCAAGCAGATGTGGCACCTCGACAAAATAGATATCGTTCCTGTCATCGTATCCTCGACTGGTTTAATACCCAAAACTTTGCATGATAGCCTTAAGAAATTAGAACTGCATAAGAATACCTATATAGAAATGCAAAAGCTGTAATTTTAATACATGTAGGATAGTTAGGAAATTTATGTCAAGTATATTGTAATCGAGCCTATTCCTTTGATTGCTAAATCTGGGAAAGGTAAATTATATCCAGCTACTAGCTGAGATAGTGCATAAGTCCACGATAATAAATAAAAATAATAAATAAATAATTATAATTATGAATAATTACCTGTTATGACTTGATTCAATTTTTTTTTTATTTCTAGGGTAAACCAATGAAAGGAATATTCAAAGTTTCTCTTACAAATGAAAATATGACTGTTGCCGGCAAGTATAATGCAAATGGGAAAGTACTGATATTACCAGTACTTGGAGAGGAGATTTTCAGTTTATTTGGGTAAGTTCAAAATAAATTGGAAAGATTAAATTAAATAAGATTTAATCACAGATTTGAAATTGTCATTAAAAATTAGGCTTATGTACCATAACTAAATTACTTTTGTGTGGTGTTATCCATTACCATTACTGTGCGTGAACCCGATCAAGTTTTTGAATCACATCACGATTCGAAATAAAGCATTATAATTTTTCAAATGAAGATGTATTTTATATTTTGTACAATTTCATTATTATATTATATTCATTAAAATGAAAGACGGCGTAAATGCTTTTTGGGAAAATTATCCCTCTTAGGCATTTGGCAAAATAAAAAAATATATATAAATAATATATGAGCGATGTCAACCAAAATTATTGGGTCCATAATGATTCTAAAACATCTATTGATCATAATCAGCTTCACTTGGAAGACTGAACCTGGCCATTGGGGCTCTCTCGGTCAAACAGAGATGGAATTTGAGGAAATATCGCAGGTTATGTATTTTTTTATTATCTCCTTAGTCCTTTTCATGACCTAGCCTTCTATGTAAAATCTTTTCTTAGATTTGTTTAGACATATAAGAAGTATGAATATTTTTCTGCTGGTTTTCTTTTTCCATTGTTACAGATTCCTGTCCCAAACCCCTTTCCTTTCACCTTTGTCCTCGTTTGGAAATCATGGAATGCAAGAGAGAATGAAGTGGCTAAGCAGAAAAATCTTTGGTACTCTTTATGTACACACGACACTAACACAACATAAACAGACAAGCTATTGCTAGTGCAATAGCGACAGGGAAACGAGTTTTTTTCTCAGGTTTTTTCACTCGTTTATTGAATCATATACAAGATAGTATGGTTCCCCTGTTACATTTCCTGAGCTCACACTTGTGTTTCTTCTGACACACACCATAATTATAGATATAAGTACTTATTGTAAATACAATTATTCAAATTTTTGTAAATCCTTTCATTACAAAAAAAATATATATATATATATATATATATATATATATATATATATATATATATATATATATATATATATATATATATATATATATATATATATATACAAATGGATGGAGCACCTATGGGGTCACCATTATCACCAACAATAGCGAATCTATTCATGACAAATCTGAAATCTGAAAAGAAAAGCATTAAAAAACAAAAAACTCACACCGAAGATCTGGCTGAGATACGTCCATGACATATTCATAATTTGGCAACACGGACAAGAAAAACTCAATAAATTCGTACATCGTACCAACCAGACAACAAGATAAAACTCACTGTCGAACTGGAATCCATCGATCAACTACCCTTTCTGGACGTTATGACACAAAAACACTTGGATGGCAATTTAATTTTCGATGTCTACAGAAAACAGACACATGCCAACCGATAATTGAACGGGAATTCGGATCATCACCCCGCATAATTGAACTCAGCGATTAAGACGCTAGTTCATCGGTCGAAAACTATATGTTCCCCAAACAACATCCACGAAGAAGTAGAACGACTAACGGATATGACAGGAGAGCAATAAGAAGAGCCATCCAAAACGAAAAACGCCATAAAAAGAAAACCGACGAAGAAACCAAACCTATTAACCTTGCCATCCTACCATACGTCAGAGAATTAACCGATAAGATGAGAAAAATTATTCAGAAACACAACATCAAGCCTATCTATAAACCACACAATACCACCCACAACAATCTGAGAACACCAGAAGACCAAATACCCCCCGAAAACTAAGGCGTCTACAAAACTCCGTGCTCGGGCTGTGATAGCGTCTACATAGGGGAAACAGATAGAAGAATAGAAATTCGGACACAAGAACATAAGAATTCAGAAAAACGACAAGCACCTTCATCAGCAATCTTCCAACACTCGAGCTCAACTGGTCACAAACTCGACTACGGCAACACAAAACAGGTAGGCAACCTAAAACAACTACGAAAAAGGAAAATAAGAGAAGCCATCGAGATAGAAAAACACACAACTATGAACAAACGGGATGACGCCATAAATTCACCAGCGACTTGGAAGACAGTATCAAAACATACGCCACCGGAAACACAGAAACAGGACGACAGAAACAAGAAAACAGTAAGAGCAGCGTCGAATACACTCAGTCCACGAGTCAAGCAGCCGACCAATGGGAGCGCGCCACGATACAACTTGAGATCGCAGAATAATAAAGCTACCACGCAACAGAGATACGCTACAGTTGAAGAGGAATCTCCGACTTGAAAATGGCTGGTGCGTTCCAGCCGAAACTTCGTCAACGACAACCAACGAATGGTCAATACCAGGATCAACGGACGATCTATATATGTAAACTTGAGACAAAAAGAAAGCCCCCAAGGGCCACAATAGTGCAATTAAGCAGGATGCCGAGAAACGAAGTGTGGTTCTTGGGGGCTGGCGGGCAGATTTGGGAACTAGCTCTCGTCAGGAGGGATTATTCATGGATCTACGGATTTGAATAATTCTTATTGTCTCAAGTTTACATATGTAGACTCCTCGCGAAGTTTATCGCGGAAGATATTTGTCTGATCAATTATTTACCGACGGGAGGTTTAATCTCGGAAACAGAGGCCCAGAGCACCATTTCAACGGGATTATTTCGCTCGTATTGTACCGTTGATGTGGTTCACGGACCGGCACGAACTTGTATCCAAGTGTTGGAAATTCTAACGTTCTCACTTCTGTTTGTTTGTTTGTTTGTATTTCCTTTAACGTACTCTATTTCTGCCTTTCGGCTAATGACACGCCGGGGAATTCTGTCACCTCATTAACCCTGGAATTTTGCCGAATCTCTTTCGTGTCGAGGGAAGGGATCTTTAATGTCCAACACATCTCTATCAGACAGGACCGACAGCTTTACATCTCCTCCGAAAGATGGACACTCAAGCGATTCCCAGAATCCGAAAAATTGCACCGACTTTGTGGGGATTGAACCCAGGTAACTCTGCGTAGGAGGCGAGCATCGTATCCCATACGCCACCGAGCCGGCTCTTCTGTTTGTTATTGTTCTTATCTTTCCCGAAGTCCGGTAGCGGGGTCGCCGTCTCGGTCCATAAAGGGCGACTCTCGTACGTATATACGAGGTGCGTCCTTTCTGGAATCGATAGGGTACCCCGATGCAGCTTGATAGGATGCTGGAAAGCGATATGCGACACTGATGATCTCCTTACAAGGGCGAAACTGCAGTCTGCCGCTTCGTTTTTATAATATATTTACGCTTTTTCCTGCGTTTTTAGTTCTCATCGCGAATTCTCTTTTCTGTCTTCTGTCGAATCAAACTGGTACTTTAGGTTTTGAATAAAAATCAGCCGGTGCCATATCAGGTGCATACGGAGAAGGTTCAATTTTTGAGTTTTCGATCAAAAATTCATTCACAATGATAGCCTTGTGAGATGGTGGATTACCGTGGAGCGAAATCCATGAGTTTTCTTTCCACAGATCTGGCCTTTTTCGATGAGTTTGCTCTCTCAAATGCGTTTTAAAATTCAAGCTTATATATACCATCTGACCTTCTGGCAAGAATAAAGAGTGCACAACACCGCTATAATCAAAGAAAAAATTACCTTGGCTATTTATCGACTTCGACTTGATTTTTTCGGTTTCAGTTCAGTTAGTAGGCGCCATTTCGAAGCTAGTTGACTGGTTTGTATGTCAAACTCATGAACACATGTCTCATCACCAGTTACAATACGTTAAATGAATGTGGCGTCGAAATTGACTCGTTCTAGCATGTCTTCAGCCAGCTTTACGCGATTCAATTTTTAAGGAAAACACAGGTCTTTTGGAACTATTCGAGCGGCTACATGTTTAATGCCCAAACAATCGTTTGAAATGGTACGAATTGATTCGTGAGACACAGAAAGTTCTTTGCCTATCTCTCTAAAACACAAATGACGATTTTCAATTACCATTTCCTTCACTTTATCGATCATTACTTCGGTTGAATATGTGGATGGCCGATCAGAGCGAGCTGAAGCTGCTGCCGCATCTTGGCTGTTGTTGAATGCACTGCAAGCAATTCAAATGACTGATTGCGTTCAAATTCCAAGTCAATATAGAAAACAGCTTTGCCAACTTAGCAACAACAAAAATGTTGACAATCGTTTTAAGCAGATTTTTTAGAAACAATCACCGGTAGTTTTTCCTTTGTTTTAACTGTGATATTGTTATATACACTGTTATGCGTTTTTACATATTTGTCTATTTTTAATGATAATTTAGTATTTTATATACACCCTGACGAGACATGTAATTTTTTTTTTGATGTCAATGAAATTTCTTTTTCTATTTCTAACAGAATATATTTTGATTATTCAGTTCTACAATCAGATGACTTGTTTGTTTATTTTATTATATGTTACAGAGAATGGAATATACAACGTGACAACTTTATGTCAAGTGGTGAAAAAGGGTGGCGACGATTACCTAAAACGCATTAATACATTCTTAGAGGCGAATTTTGAGAAAGTTGTATTCAATTTCCAGAATTTATTCGGTGGTAACAAACAACTAGGTAAATTTCACATTTGCAGTTTTTTGATTTGTTCTTGAATCTATATAAATGAAGATAAAAAATTTGAATATCCGCATAAGTGATACTGCAGAGTTGCTGTTTGGAATTGTCTGTAAAAGCTTTGTATGAAAGGAAATGTTTGAGAAATTGAACGGAAAAACGAAAATATATTAGGTCCGCAACTAAGTTGTCGCTGTTTTTTTATGAAAATACAACTTTATTGTGAAAAATGATTACAAATGAATCGTTCAAAATATTGCCCATCGCTAGCTATAAATTTTTCTCATCATTCTGGCAGAGTTCAAATACCGTGACGGTATAAGTGTTCGTCTTTTGAGGCTATCCACGAAGCAAGCCATTTTTCGAGCGAAACTGCTGATCAGCCAGAACATGTGCCATCGAACGGAACAAGTAATAATCGGATGGTGCAATATCAGGAGAATATGGCAGGTGGGGTAGATCTTTCCATTTGAGCGTTTCCAAGTAACGGGTTAACGGGTTTAGCAACTTGAGGCCGAGCCTTGTCATGCTGTAGAATTACTTTTTCATGTATCTGCTCGTATTGTGGCCGTTTCGCGCAGTGCTTTACTTAATCGTATCAATTGAGTTCTAAACCGTTTCCCAGTGATGGTTTTGTTCGGTTTCAACAGTTTATAATAAATAACAACAACTTGGTCCCCACCAAGTATACAGCATAACTTTCGCAGCGTGAATATTCAGCCGAGGCGATGACGTAGAAGCACGACCGGGCAGTCGCCTAGATTTTTTTCTTTGGATTGCCGCAATGAATCAATTTTGCATCACCTGTTACGATGCGATGAAGAAACCCCTTTCTTTTTATGCCGATGGAGCAGTTGTTCACGACGCTCAACGTCTCTTGGCTTCAAATAATAAGGAACCCAAGTTCCTTGCTTTCGAGTCATTCCCAACGTATGCAATCGCTTGAAATGGCCTGGTGGGTAACTCCTAAGGTTGAAGCAAACTCTTCGAAGATTTTTGGCCTTCCTTCACGGGGACGGTCGTCCACATCGAAATCACCGTTTTTAAAGCGACGCAACCAATCGTGGCACGTTGTTTCAGCTCCGTGAACTTTTCGAAGCCCTCTATGAAAGATGAAAATCAACACTTCCAGCGAATGAACTGAAAGTATATGACGCAAAAACATAATCACTAATGTGTCACAGTGGTTATTTACCATAGGTCTAAGCTTCGTTATTGATATGTAAAAATCGACCAGCACTTACTGCTGGAACCATCTATTGACAAACAGCGAGAGTTTTGTTGCGCACCTAATATACTACGGAGAGTATAATACATAAGATATCAACACTCTGAACTCCCCGGAGTCTTTAGCCTAAATTACATCGACTTACATACGTCTTTTTCACCTTGTGTTGTTTAAATATACGGACGTGATCCATTTTTTTTTGTTGAATGGTTTTCGAATTATAATATAAACTTGGGTTTTTTGTAAACCATAAGTGAATTTGGATAAAATTGGAAGGATATATTTTCTCTTTCCAAATATGATTAACATGTTTGACGAATTTCCTCAGAGATGCTCATTTTTCCAGAAATGAAAATTTCTTCGACATTCTAATTCATTATTCAATCCACATTGTTGATTCAGAAGAAATTCTTTGAAAACTTTCATACACAGAGTTAGACAAAAGTACCGTTTATTTATCTCAGTTATTTACCGAGCGATTTTTTTGAAAATTGGTTTTCCTATATTGCTAAACATAAAGAATTCAGTGTTGATATTTTGTGCTCGCTAGTGTTTCAGGTGTAGAAGGAAATGACCAAAACGTGTGAATTTCGAAAGTAACACCCTATATGTTTACTATGTTTTTTAGAAACAATCAACAAAAAACATTTTCTTTCAATGTCGAGTTCATAAAATCGAAATAATAAAAATTATATCACCTAAATCAAATTGATTTTGCATTGATAACACAGCTCTACAAAAAAAAATTTTTTTATTGTTGCCCTGGATATCATCGCAATTTTTTATGTTTTCAAGTGCCCAGATTACGAATATATTCATGAAAGTTCTCAATGTGCTCGTATTTTCATGATTTTTGCATTTCTTATATTTTGAACAATTATAAGCTTGTTAGAAATAAAATTTAATTTTCCAGTCATGATTAGGCTTCTGCGCAACTTTTTCGCGCATACAAACATCACCTGATCCCCACTCTCAGACCCCTTGCTCCACAGAACAGCTGAGATCTCAGTTATTTGACAATATTGAAGTACATATACACGTAAATCTGGATAAAGTGTCATGGATTAATATTTTGTTTCAATTACTGAATGTCCATTCTTATATATTTGTCTTCTAGTCTAAAATATGAGTTCGTAACGAAGAAAGTGTAAATATTGTAGTGATTTATTTTGTTATATTTGCGATGTTTATATACCAAAAAACAAAAAGAAATATCACAGACTTTGTCAAGGAGACTTATGTTGAATATTTTGGTTTCAAAATGGACAAATTAGGTAAACCATGGGTTCCTAATAAAGTTTGTAAGTCCTGTGTTGAGTCTTTACGGTTGTGGAAAAAGTGAACGTTCTGGATTAGACTTTGGTATTTCTATGATCTGGATGGAGCCTACGAATCATTTAGATGATTTTTACTTGTGCGTAGTAGATGTTAAAGGTTTTAATCGAAATCAAACGTGGAGATACCCAGACTTACAGTCTACGAAATGTCCGGTTCTACACAGTGAAAATCTCCCTCGGCCCATATACATTTCAAAAGTAATTCGCATGCCCTCAGAAACAATGATGTTACCAAATTCACAGAAATCGGGACCATCTACTAGTGGAAGTGAATGGGAAGGTGAAACATCTACGCCAAAGTTATCTTCTCAAAATGCACTCAGTGATTTAATACGTGATCTCATTTTATCAAAACAAGGATCAGAATTGGCACCAACAGTAACAATTACAACATACAGAATGCGAGGAAAAGAGTTATTACAATTTTTTAGTGAAAATGAAGGATTAGTGTATTGTAATGATATCGCGAAGCTGCTTATAGACATGGGTTTAAAAGAGTACAAATCTACTGAATGGCACCTTTTTATTGATAGTTGCAAAAGAAGTTTAAAATGCGTCCTATTGCACAATGGAAATAAATTTGCATCAATTCCAATTGCCCATTCAACGAAACTCAAAGAAGAATATGTAAATGTAAAATTAGTTTTAGAGAAAATTAAATACTCTGAGCATCAATGGCCGATCTGTGTGGATTTAAAAATGGTTAATTTTTTACTTGGCCAACAAAGTGGATATACAAAATACCCTTGCTTTATTTGTATGTGGGATAGTAGAGCAAAGCAACTTCATTGGGAACAAGATGTTTGGCCTGTAAGAAATTTTTTAACTGTCGGTAAAGCCAACGCAATAAGGGAGCCGCTGGTGAGCAGAGACAAAATCATACTTCCACCATTACATATTAAGTTAGGTATGATTAAACAATTTGTAAAAGCGTTGAACAAAGACGAAAATTGTTTTAATTACATTTGCAGAAAATTTCCGAAGCTTAGTATGGAAAAATTGAAAGGTGGAATATTTGATGGTCCTCAAATACGGCAATTGATGAAAGACTCAGACTTTATCAAAGTTATGACTGTTCCGGAAAGTAAAGCTTGAAAAAGTTTTGTGTTGGTTGTCGAAAATTTCCTAGGTAACCACAAAGCAGCAAATTATGAAGAAATTGTGCCAAATATGCTGACAAACTTTCAGACTTTAGGAGCAAATATGAGTATTAAGTTACACTATCTCCGCAATCATCTAGATAAATTTCCGGATAATTTAGGAAATTATAGTGAGGAACAGGGAGAGCGGTTTCATCAAGATCTAAAAGTGATGGAAGAAAGGTATCAAGGTCGATGGGATTGTCACATGATGGCAGATTACTGCTGGTCTTTGAAAAGAGATTGTCCCCTGAAAAATTATGGAAGAAAAGCTCATAAAAGGCGTTTTATGGAAATATGAAATATATTTTCACATTTTCCTCTTTATTTACTTCGATGTATCCGAATTTCTCAAAACATAACTGACATTATAAATATATCTGTTATTTTGTTTCTTGTTTTACGATTTTTGTTATGTAAAATGAAAATAAAGATTTAAAAAGAAATCAGAGCAAATCCTACAAAATCATTGATAGTTTCACGAATTGTGTGCATAAATAGACCCAAAATCATTTTCATATCTAGGGCAACAAAACCATTGTAGACCAGTGTAATCAACGGGACAGGTTGAAAAGTAATGTAAAGTATTTGTTGAAGTTTAGATTTTTTCACTTCCTAATAATGGTATTCAAGCTCAGTGAAGCAGAACGAATCGAGGTTGTGATGATGCGCGTGTATGGTGACATACAACGATCTTACCAAGAAGTTCGCCGTCTGTTCAATACTGTTCACCCAGATCATCAAATTAGTAGATCTAAAGTATGCAGAACTATTCAGCGATATGAAGCAAGTCGGCAAGTGAAAGATATTCCCAGAGAGGACGCCCTAAGTCTACCACTGACGAAGAAACAAAGTTGGACATTTTAGTGGCAACTGAGGAAAATCCTCAGGTTTCTACACATAAACTAGCCTTGAATTATGATATTTCTCAGAGGTCAGCTTGTAGGATACTGAAAACAGAAAAAATGAAACCATATAAGATCCATTTCGTCCATAAGCTTACTGAAGGTGATCCTGACTGTAGAGTACAATTTTCAGGGACCATCATGGAAATGATTATGGCGAAATACATTGAAATATATTGAATTTTGATGATTTTGCAAGAACTAACAGAGAATGCTTTGAAATATTTGAATCAAGTAGCTGAACTGGCTACGCTCATCTGACAGGTGCCTAAAATTAATGTACTTGTCACTTCGTTCATTCGGATTTGATATTTCAACAAGAATTGTTGGTAATTTGAAGTGAAAATTTTTGAAAAGCACCAGATAGATAATAAAATGGCTGATTATTCTAACGAGGATATGTTCAATTTCTTTTTAATTCATGGCGAATGTCAAAAAGTGGTGGATAGAACTTGCAGGCAATTCGATAACCAATTCCCAAATTTGGCGCCTATGAGTAAAACAAAATTTCGAAGGATTAGAAGCAATTTTCTGCAATTTGGAGGAACAAAATACATAGAAACTAGAAGAAAACCAATTCCCGAGGACGACGACAATCAAATTAATACGCTAGCGTATTTTCGTGCCAATCCACATGCGTCCATGGATATTGGATTGAGTTATACTTCCATTCAAAGGATCCTTAAGAAATATAACATGCACCCGTATTCTTTTATCAGACTACAAAAATTGAAACCAACTGACCTTCCCAAGCGTCTAAATTTCTGTGAAAATTCATTAATTCGGCTTCAAGAAGATGAGCCAATTCTGCAAAATATTATATGGTCTGATGAAGCCAAGTTCAATGAAAGTGGAATAAACAACACGAGAAATCGAAATTTTTGGACCACAGAAAATCCACATTTCATTGAGGTTATTGATTCCCAAAATAAAATCAGCGTGAACGTTTTTGCAATTCCAATGAATGATTTGTTGGCTTATCACATTTATGAGGAAAATCTTAATGGACAAAGATACCTGGAAACTTTGAGAGGAACATTAGCAAATTTTTTAGACGGATTACCACTTAATATTTTGAGGGATTGCTATTACCAAATGGATGGTTCACCAGCACATAAAACACGTGCTGTAGATCGGCAGCTAACAGAAATGTTCGACGATAGATGGTGGGGTAATCAAGGACCAAATTTATGGCCTCCACGTTCTCCGGACCTGACGCCCCTTGATTTTCATTTATTGGGCAAAATCAAGAGTGAAGTGTATCTTATTCCTGTAAGAAGTAAAAAAGATTTACTAGAGCGCATTCATAATGCTTTTCGTAATATTGATACTGAGGAAACTAGGAGAGCAACTCATCATGTTCGTATATGACCTGTCAAGTGTATCGAGCAAAATGGGGCCCATATTGAACATTTATTCAGATCGTAAATTAGTTTTCTCCCATGATGTTTGCTATCATTTATTCGAATTAATGTAATTATCTTCGATGATTGGTTTTCGCTTAGTTCCTACAATTTTTATTCATCCGAATTGTAGAAAATTACTTCTAATGCTTCGAAATTTTATTTTACTCAAAGACGGTAAATTTGGAAATTGTTTATTGAATTGCCTGCAATTTCTACCCACTACTTTTGTCATTCTAAAATGAATTAAAAAAGATTCAATATATTGTATTTTTGGATATTTTCAATCTGAAATAACCGGAAATAGTATCACTTCGAAAATATTTCATTTCAATTGGAAATCGCTCGTTATGGCCGCGTATAAACTTTAAGTTTGATATTGTTATTGGAACTTAAAACGTTTTTAACGAACGGTCTCGGTGGAAATCTCTTTATATATAGAAGAGAATTTAAATGGAGAGCGATCTTTGGAATTATTAAGAAATTAAATTGTGCCATAACAGCTTATTCCCAAATTTACATAATCGGTTTCAACAAAATGGAGCTCCCCCACACTTTGCAGTAGATTCTTCATTCTTCATCTGGATGAAGTTTTCCAGAAAGATGGATCGGTAGAAGAGGTCCTATCGAGTGGCCCCAGCGGTCACCTGATCTATCGCCTTTTGACTTCTTTTTATGGGGCCACTTCAAATACCGAGTTTATAGAGAACGACCTGCCAATCTAGACGAGTTAAGGCGTCGCATAATAGAAGAAATCAATTTGATACTCCCACAATTTCTATTCTCTTAGAAATTTCAGTAATCGATAAGATTATTGTCAGGAGGCGAATAGAACTAATTTTCAACACTTGCTATAGTTTCTTTAAAAAATTTATCTTGTTTGTGCAAAAATCAAAACTTCAACAAATACTTGACAATAATTGTCAACCTATCACGTTGATTATGAATTCGAGAGTAGTTTGATTTAGGTGATAATAATTATTGTCATTTTGATTCTTCTATGAACACGACATTGGAGGAAAAGCATTTTTCTTGATTCTAAAATAAATAAACATATAAGGTGTTATATTTGAAATTCTCCTATTGTGGTCATTTCCGACTACACTATTGAGAACAAAATATAAAGACTGAATTTTTATGCTACAATGTAGGAATACCAATTTTCAGAAAAATCGCTTTGTAAATAACTGAGATAATTTGCCGTTCCTGTACTTTTGCCTAACCTTGTTTATGCTACTTATGTTACTTTCTGAATAGGTATGATTCTGATGAAGCTTCAGAAGATTATCGTATTCGTTTTCCTCACAAAAAGCAACCTTCTTTCACATAACTCAGAGAAAAAAGTTGCAATAAACAAGATAAAGTTACTATGAAAGTATAGAGTACTGTTATTGAGAATCCCTCGATTTCATGTAGGCAATCTAAAGCAGAGATGCCAAAATCAAAGGTTTTGCGAGTATAGTTTAATCCTTGAAATGAGGAATTCTCATTTTCTAAAGCCAGAGGATTATGAGCAATGGATGAAATTTTGCTGATAATATCAGGAAAAATCAATTGAAAATCCCGAATTCTACCATCTGTATAATATCTCGCATGATGCAGTGAGAGAAATCAGTGATGGATTACTCAATCGCATTAAGTAAAATATCTGGAGAAGTGAATGTTCAACACCAAGGGAGATTAAGTTTTAATGATTTGGTATATTATGTGTGAATTTGAACCGAAATACTTTTTGAAACAATAGAGTAGTCGAAGAATTTTTCTTTTTTCAAAAATTCATATTTTTAAGGAAATTTGTTAATCAAGTTCTATACTCAAATGATTAAGTGCGATTTCGCAAAGTGAATAGAACATTGAATAGCCTGTACTGTAGCTATAGTCTGATCCGCAGAAAAAAACATTTACGAATCAAAACTTCTCCAATGTTTTTTTTTTCATTTCAGGAGATCAAGTCAACATGTTTTTGAACGAGAATTGGGAATATTTGTTAGGCGATTATGGGCCAGGAATTGCAGAGTTGTTGAGAGCACATTTAGCTCGAGGTTTTGATGCATTTGCTGATCAAGTTCCTATCAAAGATTTTTTTATAATTGATTGACCAAAATAAAGTTACTATAGTTTTATTAAAATTGTTTTTATAACTTTTTATGTTTATATAAGAAACGAATTTCTTTTACAATTGACATTTTAATACAATTATTTCCTGAGATACATACACACAACCAAATTTACATATGAGCACCCGATATGTTTGAATATTACCTCAGGGATTTTGGAAGTTTCGAAAGATTATTAGAATTCATCCTTTCTGAGACATTTCAATGGTGAAGTTAAACTAAGTCTTATTTTAGGAAAGAAACAAATAAAAGAAAATGAGAGAATCTTTCCCCATGTGGTAAAAAAATTGAAAATTGTTTTCTCACGGAGTAGGTGCTTTTTTCTCGACCTCAGTAGCTTGTATTACCTCCGATTGCTCTGATACAAGCCGTCTAAGCATGCTTTATATTAAGTTTTCGACCTCCTCTGGTATGATATTCTCCCACTCTTCTGTGACGGATTGGATGAGCTGTTGTGGGGTTCTTGGATTATCCTGGCGCGATCTAAGTTGGTATACGGAGGAGCATAATCTTGCATTAAAGTGAAATTCTCACCGTGAGCACCTCGCCAGAGTCTATCTATGGGCTCCAGCACTAGGTTCACGTAATTTCTAGCCGTTACACTCGCAGGGAACGAAATTAAATCTGTCTCCCAGCATAATGCTACCCCAAAACATCACACAGCCCTCTTGGTTTCGGAATTTGTCTTGCTACTCGGAATCTAGCTTCTCTTTCACGACCTCTTAAAACCCAGCGGTCGTCTGATCGAAGACCTATTCTGGTCTCATCCGAAAAAAGAATATTTAGCCAATTCTCAATATTCCAATTTTGGTGCTCGATACATCAATTAAGTCTGTAGAATTTTTCTTGTCTGGTTAGATCTGAAACTCCTAAGGGACTTCTGCTATATAAACTCCTCGAACGAAGTTTTTGACGTATAGTTTCGATTAATACACTGATGTCTGTTGCTTCCAGAAATTGCCTTTGGAGTATGGGGTGCGATGTACTAGGGTCTCTTCTCTCAATTTGGAACAAAAAGCGGTCTTGTTCTTCAGAAGTGATCTTCCTACGACTTCTTCTAGGCCTTTTTAGCAGAGATTGTAGCTCCACGTATCAGGCGTAGGTTTTTGCAATCACCCGCTGTGATACCCTCATTGTAGCCGCTATATTCCTCTGTGTTACCCCTTCTTCAACGAGAGCAGTTATTCGAGCCCTCTGCACATCGGACAAGCCATTTCCAATCATGACTATAGGCCTTTTTAAATTCTGAAATTAAATCCCAGTGAGTACCTTATCCCGAACATGTGGTGATAATTCAACATTTCTTATCATACTGTCCAGTTTTCTACAACAAAAAACTTCATTCGTCACTAGTAGTCAAAGACCCATGGTTAAAGATAATCAGTAATGTGAAATACCGAGTGATTCCATATGAATTTGGTTGTGTGTAGATGTATTATGATATTTATGAATTAAAAAAAGATCAAAGTTGATTAATTTTCTTTCCTGACGCAATTATTGAATATGCAAGGTGGTAAAGAAGATTATTTAATTACATTCATTTAATAAGTAATTGGCAGTATTGTAGATTTATTTATTTTGTGAAAATCCATCTTGATTGGATAGATGATAGATAGATATTTTATCAAAATTTCACTATTAATTGTTTAGGTACAACACTAGTTTCGAATGAATATATTCATTTTCAAGTGTTTATTACAGTTTTGATATGTCTGTGGGAGCAGTGACTCAACTGAAGGCAGACCTTCACTGATGAAAGATTTTCAATGATGTCATGTGTCAAAATCCCAGTTCTGTAGTTACGTTTCATCTCAAAATATACACCACAGCTTTCGTTAGTTGGAATAAAACCTACCACAAGGACCTCCATTCAAGTTGAGAATACTTGATTCATTAATTCAATTCGTGATTAAATAATTTTTGAAGAAAGTAAATCGCTAGTCGATTTACATCTAATTAATATTCAATAAAATTATTATCATTATTCATTTTTTGAGAAAAAGAAGTTCATTATCGAAATGAATATTTTCAAATGAGTAATTAATATATACCTAATTATATATGTTTTCTTGAAAAAATAATTCACTTAACATGTCAGTTTGCAAAGTATTGGAAAATCCATTAAACATTTCAATTGGTGATAAAATGCATAAACGTATAACTTTACTCTTGCTTTTGTGTGGATTTTCTGTTAATTCGAAAGAATTTCGTGAGTATTTCAAAGATTATCTTTTAATGATTCGAAATGTCTCAATACGATATACACATAACCAAATTTTATGGAATCACTCGGTATTTCACATTATTGATTGTTTTTAACCATGGATATTTGACTACTTGTGAAGAATGAAGTTATTTGTTGTAAAAAACTGGATAGTAAGATAAGAACTGTTGAATTATCACCACATGTTCGGGATATTGTACTTCGTTGTCACTGCGATCAGAAAATGTGAATTTCAAAATTTGAAAAAGCCTAGAATCACAATGGGGTTATCATAAGGGGTGATTTCAAAAACCTAAGCCCTATACGTGGAGCTAGAAAATAGGCCTAAAAGAAACCGTATGAAAATCATTCTGAAGAACAAGACAACTTTCTGTGCCAAATTGCAAAAAAAGAATCTAGTGCGTCGCACCCAATATTCCAAAGGCAATTTCTGGAAGCAACAGGTATCAGTATATCAGTCGAAACGACTTCGTTCAAGGGGTTCATACAGCAGAAAGCCCTTAAGAGTTCCAGAGATAACCAGACAACAAAAAATTAACAGATTTAATTGGTGTATTGAGCACCAAAATTGGAATATAGAGAATTGGCGATGTTTTTTTTCGGATGAGACCAGAACTGGTATTCGATCAGATGACCGTCGGATTCGGATTTTACGGGGTTGGGGAAGACAAGCTAGACTCCTGCAGCAAGACAAATTTCAAAATTTCAAGAGGGCTGTGTGATTTTTGGGATGGCATTATGCAAAACAGATTTGATTTCGTTTCCTGCGAGTGCAATGGCTAGACATTACGTATACTAAGTGCTGCAGCCTATAGTGAGACTCTGGCAAGGTGGCCACGGTGAGAATTCCATTTTTATGCAAGGTAATGCTCCTCCGCATACCAGGAACATAGTGCGACATCTTGAAACAAAGCGAATCGCTATTTTGGACTGGCCAGCTAGCTCTCCAGACCTAAATCCTATTGAAAATTTATGGGAGAATCTCAAAAGGAAAATTAGATCGCGCCAGGATAATCTAAGAACCTCACAATAGCTTATCCAAGCCGTAACTGAAGAGTGTTAGAATATCACCCTAAAAGAGGTCGAAAACCTAATCCAAAGCAAGCCTAGACGCATTCAGGCTTGTATCAGGGCAAGAGGAGGGAATACAAGCTACTGAGGTAGAGAAAAAATACGTACTTCGTGAGAAAACAATTTTCAATTTTTTTACCACATGCGAAGATAGTCTCTCATTTTCTTTAATTTTTTCTTTCTTAAAATAAAACTTAATTCATTTCTATTTTCCATTGAAATATCTCAAAAAGAATCAATTCTAACAATTCTTAGAAATTTTCAAAATTCCTGAGGTAATATTCAAAATATCTGGTGATTCTATATAAATTTGGTTGTGTGTACATGTACATGTACTGTTAAAAAGTACTAGAAAATGGCAACAGAAAATATCTATTTTTCATCCATACTTATTGTATCAGTTTCAAAGTAAGACCCTTCTGAATTAATATTTTTACGCTAATGTAATAATCCAATTATCAAAACATTCTTCTAACGCTTTTTTCTGAATGGACCTTAATTCTCGTCGCAAATTCTCTTTTCTGTCTTCCTTCGAATCCAACTGGACATTTGAGTTATGGAAAAAATTCAGCCAGTGCCATATCAAAATGTTCGATGGTATTCTTCGAGTTTTTGGTCGGAAATTATCGTGATACAAAATTCATGAGTTTTTTTTCCACTAATCTGGCCGTTTTCGACAAGTTTGCTCTCTCCGTCTGATCCATTGCCTATGTTTCTTTAACGAATTTCCATTTTTGATTGAAAACTGTAAGAGATACAGGGTGAGCAACTGAAAGATAGGGAAAACTATTTCCCTGAGACTATTCAAGTTTCAGGGAGGTAAAATGGAACAGATCCATGCTGATCAATGGCAGTCATCATCAAGTACCATCCTTATCTCGAATTCCAACCCCTGAAGCAAGGGCGACAACCCTTGAAAACTTGGAAGAGGGTAGATGGGTCAAGTGTTAACTCGAAAGAAAGGTATTATCTTTGTCTGCATTCCCGTGAAAGAATTTTCATTTTTGATTGAAAACTGTGGAAGATACAGAGTGAGCCACTAAAAAATAGAGAAGACTATCGCCCCAAGTATTAGTGCAAAAAACTGGAATAGATTCATTCAGATCAAAGATGACAGCCTTTGATCTGGAATGAATCTGTTCCATTTTTTGCACTAATACTTGAATAGCTCAGGGCGATAGATAGTCTCCTCTATTTTTCAGTAGCTCACTCTGTATCTTCTACAGTAATAAAAACCAAACAAGTACTCTGTTTTAAGGAATTTTACTTATAATTGCGATTCGTAACGCGTTTCACTACACCGTAGCTTCTTCCGACGAATAAAGGAAGGTGGTATATTTGTCTACATCCCCTTGAACGAATTTCCATTTTTGATTGAAAACTGTAAAATATACAGGGTGACCAACTGAAAGATAGGGAAAACTATTTCCTGAGAATATTCAAGTTTCAGTGAAGTAAAATAGAACAGATCCATGCTGATCAATGGCCGTCATTATCAAGTACCATCCTAATATAGAATTTCAACCCCTAGAGCAGGGGTGACCATCCTTGAAAATTTGGAAGAGGGTAGATGGGTCGAGTGATACCTCGAAAAAAAGGTATTATCTTTGTCTGCATCCTCGTAAATGAATTTTCGTTTTTGATTGAAAACTGTAGAAGATATTTGAATTTGGGAGGCTTTTACTTGGTAAAATTCCATTATCAATAATAAAAAACAAACAAGTACTGTGTTTTAAGGAATTTTACTTGATAATTACGATTCGTAACACGTTTCACTACACCGTAGCTTCTTCAGACGAATGAATGTACAGAAAATAAATGAGAATATAAATATAAATGTTCTTGAGTAATTAAAATTTTATTGGGTTTCTTCTTCTTAAGTGGTTATTTATGACAGATATATCCAATAAAATTAAGGAATATATAGCTCCCGAAGAGATTCAATAGAGGTGAAGGGCTTAAATCGACTTGTTTATTGATGAGTTTACCTGAGTGTTTGTATTTATTTATTTCTAAAGTTTCCCAAAGATCAACCTTCCAATATTTATTTTCTGTATGCAAAATTTCAAACTGTGGGGTCGAATTGGCAATTGGATCGCCAAACTTCGTTTGGAGACGGCGTCATAAGAAGAAGAAGAAGAAGAAGGGGTCGAAAGAGTGATTATTTTCTAAGAGATGATTCGCGTAAATTGAATCTGATTTTGTATTTGAAAAACTGCTTTTATGTTCCGATATTCTAATATTAAAATTTCTATGTGTTCTACCAATGTAGAACACATTGTTCTACATTGTTTTCACCTGATTTGGTTTTATTATTTTTATATATTTGCCTAAATTATTATTAGTTTGGAAAGCTATGTTGAAATTATTGCTAGATATTCTTTTATTATTACAAATTTGTTTAGATCAAAATAATTTCCATTTCAATAACAAATATTATACTATTGAAGACGGCTTGATTATGGGCAATCCGTTAAGTCCTTTGTTAGCAGAAATATTCATGAAAAATTCAGAGAAATTAATTCATAATCATTCACTCAGTAAATATTGTTTATACTGGTATCGCTATGTAGACGATATCATTATTTGCTTCACAGGAAAAGATAGACAGTTAAAATTTTCGAAAATTATATAAATTCATTACATCCAAAAATTGGATTCACAACCGAAATAGAAAGCAATAATTCGATAAATTTCTTAGACGTAACAATTTCGAATGAAAATGGAGACATGTATTCGCAATTTACCATAAGCCGTCACATACAGATATTATAATACATAAGTCGTCGTGTCATCCGTATCAACATAAAATGTCAGCATTCAATAGTTTTATTCATAGATTGATTAACATCCCGTTATCACCAGAAAATTTCAACAAAGAATTAAATTTGATTAAACAAATAGCCAAAAATAATGGTTACAATCCCAAACTAATAAATAATATTTTAAATAAAAACAAAGTAGAATCGCATTGAATGAAGTTTACCCTGTCGATAAATTGAAACAAAAATTCAACACCTTAACCTACGTTGGCATTACAAGTGTGAAACTGAAATCATTCTTAAGTAGCAATAATTTCAACATAGCTTTCCAAACTAATAATAATTTAGGCAAATATATAAAAATAATTAAACCAAACAATAAATCAGGTGTTTATCGATTGAATTGCAATGACTGTGATAATTTCTACATTGGTAGAACACATTGAAATTTTAATATTAGAATATCGGAACATGAACGCAGTTTTTCAAATAAAAATCAGATTCCAATTACGCGAATCATCTCTTAGAAAATAATCACTCTTTCGACCCACAGTTCGAAATTTAGCATACAGATAATAAATATTGGAAGGTAGGTCTTTGGGAAACTTTAGAAATCAATAAATACAAACACTCAGGTAAACTCATCAATGAACAATTCGATTTAAGCCCTTCACCTCTATTGAATCTCTTCAAAGAGCAATCTATTCCTTAATTTTATTGGATACACCTGTCATAAATAACCACTCAAGAAGAAGCAACCCAATAAGCTTTTAATTACTCAAGAACATTTATATTTATATTCTCATTTATTTTCTGTACATTCATTCGTCTGAAGAAGCTACGGTGTAGTGAAACGTGTTACGAATCGTAATTATCAAGTAAAATTCCTTAAAACACAGTACTTGTTTGTTTTTATTATTGATAATGGAATTTTACCAAGTAAAAGCCTCCCAAATTCAAATATCTTCTACAGTTTTCAATCAAAAACGAAAATTCATTTACGAGGATGCAGACAAAGATAATACCTTTTTTTCGAGGTATCACTCGACCCATCTACCCTCTTCCAAATTTTCAAGGATGGTCACCCCTGCTCTAGGGGTTGAAATTCTATATTAGGATGGTACTTGATAATGACGGCCATTGATCAGCATGGATCTGTTCTATTTTACTTCACTGAAACTTGAATATTCTCAGGGAAATAGTTTTCCCTATCTTTCAGTTGGTCACCCTGTATATTTTACAGTTTTCAATCAAAAATGGAAATTCGTTCAAGGGGATGTAGACAAATATACCACCTTCCTTTTGAGTCATCACTCGAGCCATCTTCCCTATTCAAAAGGTTCAAGGATTGCAACCCCCGCTTAGGGGGTTGATATTTCAGGCAGGTTTTGTTCCCCAAAAGATGTCCCATTTGAAACAAAAATAAACCTATTTTTGCGTTTTACTGAGAAATGAATAGCTTGGTAAATATAGCCTCTGTTTAGTTTTCGTTCTTACGATGCTAAATAATACAATTTTTTCACAGCCGAGTACATCAAAAATGCCAGGTGTCATATAGATAAAGATTTTGAGAAGTGTATGAAAGCGAATGGTAACAAAATAATTCGACAAGTAGCTGAAGGTAGGTTTTTACAACTTTTTTTATCATCTACTTTATTCACTTTCATTTCGAGGTTATCTTTAAAAAAGACACTGATCTATCATGCCTTATTTCATTTTATACAGATAAATGGCGCAATAAATAACAAATGCGCTATTGTTTTAGGTAGTACCAACATTTAAAAGGAACGTGTCAAAAAATCATGACATTTCGTTCATTAATTTTTAGGATATTGAGATTGTGACATTATTTTTGTGAATTTGTAAAAAATGAATCAAAAAGAACTTCGTGTCTTAATGTACTACTGCTATTTGATAGGTAGAAAGACTGTACAAGCTTGGCTTGACATGTTTTACCAGAAAAATTCTCCTAGGCAGACAATTATTTGCTGATGATTAGATGATTTCAATGGGTTCGTATGACAAACAAACACACAGAACGCTGTGGAAGGCAGAAAAGGTGATTACGCCAAGAAATATCAAGTGGTGTGGGAAATTGTTATAAAAGATGCAAGTAATCAACATTTTCCAAGAAAATTTTGTCATGAAATAACTTTTTTCTAATTGTTTGCTGCGTTTGCTCACAACAAAAAAAAACGATGAATTGTCAAATCTGAGTTTTGAAGCACTGTAAAAAGAATTTTTTAACATCGATATGTGACTATGAAAGAAACACTGATCTGCTGCTTTACCTCAGAGTCGAAAAGAGCAACTGTTTAGTGGAAAGCAAAAGCCCTCCAAAGTGCCCAAAATCACAAGAATGGCAAAAATGAACGATTTACGCTTGAAATTGTTGCCGCACTCATTCTATTATACAGATTTAGTACCAAGTGAATAATGGCTCTCTGCTGATTTGAAAATGATGCTTCTAGAAAGATATATCGTTTTACAAGAAAGGTATAGAAACGTTACAGCAGCGTGAGAATGATTGTATGATTGAAGAAGTATATGGCTGAATAAATTAGAATTTTGGGAAAAAAATTATTTTAATTGGTTGGTACTGGGACTTATCCATTGATGTGTTACGTGTACAGGGTGGACCAAATTCAAAACCGTAGCTATGTGATATATTGTAGATAGAGAAAAATAACCCCCTCTGTCGAGCTCGATTTTTCTATTGCCCAGAAGGAGGTGATACTACAGACCACGAGGATGGTCAGAAAATTTTTAACATGCTCGTGAAGCTGCCTTGGCTGCCTTGAAAAGAAATTTCCTACAGTTCAAGTAATACCTATAATGGTGAAGGAAAATATATAAATATATATATATATATATATATATATATATATATATATATATATATATATATATATCTTCCGCGATAAACTGTGCGAGGAGTCTACATATGAAAACTTGAGACAAGAAGAGTTATTCAAAAATCTGTAGATCAATGAATAATCCTTTCTGATAAGATCTAGTTCCCAAATCTGCCTGCCATGCACGCAGCCCCCAAGAGCCACAATACTGCAAATAAGCAGGATACTGAGAAACGAAGCGGCAGACTGCAGTTTCGCCCTTATTAGGAGCTCATCAGTGTCGCATATCGCTTCTCAGCATCCTATCAATCTACATCGGGGTACCCTATCAATTCCAGAAACGGACGCACCTCGTACATACGTAAGAGGGTCACCCTCTATAGATTGACACGGCGAATACGCTACCGGACTTCGAGAAAGATACGAACAATATCAAACAGATGTGAGAACGTTAAAAATTCCAAAATTTGAGAGACATCTTTCGCCGGTTCGTGAATCAATAATAATAATAAGTAGTAAGTAGTAAGTGATGAGGGCGAAACTCCAGTCTTCCGCTTCGTTACTCGGCATTCTGCTTAGTTGCACTATTGTGGCTCTTGGGGGCTGCGTTCATGGCAGGCAGATATGAGAACTAGCTCTTGCCAGGAAGGATTTTTCATTGATCTACCGATTTTTGAATAATTCTTCTTGTCTCAAGTTTACATATGTAGACTCCTCGCGAAGTTTATCGGAGAAGATATTTGTCCCATCAAATATTTACTGACGGGAGGAAACAGAGGTCCAGAGCACTATTTCGCTCGTTTTGTACCGTTGATGTGATTCACGGAACGGCGAAAAATGTCTCCCAAATGTTGGAATTATCAACGTTCTCACATCTGTTTGTTATTGTTCGTATCTTTCTCGAAGTCCGGTAGCGAGTTCGCCGTGTCGGTCCAAAGAGGACGACTCTCGTACGTATGTACGAGATGTGTCCTTTCTGGAATCGATAGGGTACCCCGATGTAGCTTGATAGGATGCTGAGAAGCGATATGTGAAACTGATGAGCTCCTAATAAGGGCGAAACTGCAGGCTGCTGCTTCGTTTCTCGGCATCCTGCTTAGTTGCACTATTGTGGCGCTTGGGAGCTGCGTGCATGGCGGGCAGATTTGGGAACTAGCTCTTGTCAGGAAGGATTATTCATTGATCTACGGATTTTCGAATAATTTTTCTTGTCTCAAGTTTACTTATATATATCATATATATTATTAATATATTGATTGAGTTATACTTTCATTCAAATGATCCTTAAGAAACATAACATCCACCCGTATTCTTTTGTCAGACTACAAAAATTGAAACCAACTGACCTTCCCAAGCGGATGAATTTCTGTGAAAATTTATTAATTCGGCTTCAAGAAGATGAGACAATTCTGCAAAAAATTATATGGTCTGATGAAGCCAAGTTCAATGAAAGTGGAATAACCAACAGGAGAAATCGATATTTTTGGCCACAGAAAATCCACATTTCATTGAGGTTATTGATTTCCAAAATAAATTCAGCGTGAACGTTTTTGCAATTTTAATGAATGATTTGTTGGATTATCATATTTATGGGGAAAATCTTAATGGACAAAGATACCTGAAAATTTTGAAAGGAACATTAGCAAATTTTTCAGATGGATTACCCCTTAACATTCTGAGGGATTGCTATTACCAAATGGATGGTGCATCAGAACATAAAACACGAGATGTAGATCGGCAGCTAACAGAAATGTTCGAGGATAGATGGTGGGGTAATCAAGGACCAAATTTATGGCCTCCACGTTCTCCGGACTTGACGCCCCATGATTTTTATTTATGGAGTAAAATCAAGAGTGAAGTGTATCTTATTCCTGTAAGAAGTAAAGAAGAGTTACTAGTGCGCATTCATAATGCTTTTGGTAATATTGATCCTGAGGAAACTAGGAGGGCAACTCATCATGTTCGTATACGAGCTGTCAAGTGTATCGAGCAAAATGGGGCCCATATTGAACATTTATTCAGATCGTAAATTAGTTTTCCCCTATGATGTTTACTATCGTTTATGCGTATTAATGTAATTATCTTCGATGATTGGTTTTCGGTTAGTTTATACAATTTTTATTCATCCGAATTGTAGAAAATTGCTTCTAATATTTCGAAATTTTATTTTATTCATAGACGGTTAATTTGTAAATTGGTTATTGAATTGCCTGCAATTTCTACCCACTATTTTTGACATTCTAAAATGAATAAAAAAATTAAATATATTTTCGTTTGAATAACCAGTGGTTTTATTCCAAATGTGTTGTATTTTTGGATATTTTCAATCTGAAGTAACGACAATTCTTGTTGAAATATCAAATTCGAATGAACGAGTGACAAGTACTTAATTTTAGGCACCTGTCAGGTGAGCGTAGCCAGTTCAGCTTCTTGATTTAAATATTGCAAAGCATTCTCTGTTAGTTCTTGCAAAATCATCAAAATTCAATATATTCCCAAATTATTTCGGAACTATACGAGATGGGTATAGTACATGCTTATACAGTTCCATCTGAAATTTGACGCTTCATCTGATGGCGATATAAAAATTGGCACGTGCAATTTCAAAAAATTGAGTTATTGCTGTTTGAAAAAGGCCAAATTGAAAAAATCATACAAAACAACGTAATAAACATTTGACATGTGTAAATTGCTTGAAAAAAATTTTTAGATCCTTCTTCTATCCACCCAAGCAAAAATTGTGTCTGTAGTGTAAAGAATCTACGAGCTACAATTTTTTTAAATATTCCTCAAAAGTCGAATTTATAACAAAAATAATTAAATCTGTCAAAAGGTTTGACAGATAGGTGCCAACAACTTTGTTATTTTATGCCTTGCTCAAATGTCGGTTCTAGATGTATAATAAAAAAGGTAGATTGCCATTTGAAATAACAAAGTGATGACCCACTTCCGGTATAACCGGAAATGGTATCACTTCGAAAATATTTCACTCCAATTGGAAATCGCTAGTTATGCCCGCGTATAAAATTTCAGCTTGATATTGTAATTGGAAATTAAAAAGTTTTTAACGGACGGTCCCGATGGATATCCCTGTATATATTTTTTATTTTTCGAAGGAATGTTAGAATTGATTCTTTCTGAGATATTTCAATTGAAAAAACAAATAAATTGGGGTTCATTTTGAGAAAGAAACAAATAGAAGAAAATAAGAGACTCCTTCCGTCTTTCCGCATGTATTAAAAAAATTGAAAATTGTTCCTTCACGGAGAAGGTGTGTTTTCCTTGACCTCAGTACTTTGTATTACCTCCTGTTGCCCTGATACAAGCCTGTATCCGTCTAGGCATGCTTTGGATTAGGTTTTCGAACTTCTCTGGGTTGATATTCTGGAACTCTTAAGAGCCTTCTGCTCTATAAACCCCTTGAATGAAGATTTTGACGTATCGTTTCGACTGATACACTGATGCCTGTTGCTTCCAGAAATTGCTTTTGGAGTATGGGGTGCGACGCACTAGAGTCTCTTCTTGCAATTTGGCAGAAAAAGCGGTCTTCCTACTACTTCTTCTAGGCCTATTTTGCAGAGATTTTAGCTCCACGTATCGGGTGTAGGTTTTTGCAATCACCCCCAGTGATACCCCTATTGTGGCCTTTATTATGTCACCCTTTCTTCCCCGAAAACAATTATTCGACCTTTCTGCACTTCGGACAAGTCAAAGTGGGGCATTTTCTATTATGATGATAGGCTTTTCTAAATTTTAAAATTCACAGTTTCAAATCACAGTGACGACCGAACATGTGGTGATAATTCAACAATTCTCATCATACTATCCAGTTTTTTTACAACAAAAAACTTTATCCTTCACAAGTAGTCAAATGAATTGTCGAATTTCTTCGTAACCGTTGAAAAAAGGTAAATAGAACCTAAGTACCCTTTGAAAAGTATAAAAATATACCATCTACTCGACCCAATATATATGGAGTTTGCTAGTTGAGAAAAAACTGTGAAATGAGATTTGAATGAGTCCCAAGTTCAAAAATCGTTTTCGAACACCTTTTGTAACATAGATCAACAAAGTCTGTCATATATTTGAACAACAACAATTACTGTTACAGTTGTGCATCAGAAAATTTATTTCAAGCTTTGAAATCAATGTCGAGGACACAAAGTCCTCACAGAGTCAAACATTCAACAAAATACAGGGTGTCCCATTGAAAAAATTATAGTTCTGGTATGTAACTTTATTATGGAACAGTCTGCATACTCTGAAATAATTTTAGTTTATAGCCGCTGCAGCACTTCATATTACTGCGTAAAATAAATTTCAAAATCTCTTTCATTAAAAATCGAAAATTCATATCTATTCACTCGGTATGTCGCAGATATTAACAATCATATGTCAACTATTCATTCTTATTGATGTGAATTCATTCAATTCTGGGTTTGAAACGATTGCAATATTCAATCAATAGATGAATTTTTTGGAAACCTTATGTTGACTTTCAATTCGTTTACATAAAATGGTAGTTGGAGTACATAATAATTATTGTGGGAATATTGAACGAGTGGTTAATCTGAGACCTCATCTCAAAAATTTTTTCGTTAATGAATATGTTTTTAATCTAAGAATTTTTTAGAAATCTCTTATAACTCTATAGGTGAGCTGTAGACATCGAATTTGTCTAACTCTGTCCTCTAAAATCCAATAATTCAAGTCGTTCGTCTATTGAATTTAATTTATAAATAATGAGAAAATTCCTTCAGGAACGAAGTTCGATTATCTGTTAAAAAGGACGCGAATGCTTCAAATGTTTCGTTACGAGTCAAGTTGCTGTTGAAGTCTAAATAATAAGAATTTTATTCCAGTAATTACAAACGAGTACAAACGTTTCTATTTCTTGATGCACTGTGAAAACTTCGTTTATTAAATTTCAGAAAACCTATATTTACCGTTTTCTTTCAATTAAGTAATCTTCATCAATATGAGACTAGTGAAAAATTTTCATATTTTTCAATTGTATATTATTCATCTCGTAATTAGATCATCACCTGCTTATAATTTATTCATTCATTTGATTCTCCTTCGCAACATGCAATTATATTTCGCTCTTGTTTTTGTTCCAATTATATGAATTAATTTGTTTTGAACTTCGACAAATTGTACTTTGTGCATAATTTATTATCAGAAATGAGCAAATTACCGTTTCGAAAAAAACACTCGATATATAAGGTGTCATCTAAATTCTACTTATGTAACTTCAACAGGTGATTAATGAAACAATTCTAAGACAAATAAGGAGCTTTTACTGAATATAGATATTTCATTTTATTTTTTTATTGTTTACATTCTAAAGAGAGAGATCACTATAATCTAGATGTTGATGATTATAATTGCTGAAACAGCTACCCCGAGGATAGTCAGAAGATGTTCCGGCAACAATCGACTTTGGTACGCTTATTTGGCCGACAGCTGCCGTGCTCAAACTACGATTTAAGAGAAGATAGGGACAGAAGCTGGCGTCCCCTCTGTACTCACGGTTTTCCTTCGAATAACTAACCTAAATCAATTCAAACTCAAAAAGTCTTACAGTAACGATTCTTCTTCGCGGATCCGATGTCGACATATTCCGCTAACCCCATATAAGTAGGAAAGATGAAAAAAAATCCATATTTCGACACCTCCATGTTATTGCGAAAAAATTGCAACGACATATACTAAACGCCCACGTTCGTCTTGAAGGACACTTCAATAACTTGTGAAACTATTTTTCTATATTCAAAATAACCACCTCTGTCAAATGATTCGAACTTGGCCAAATTATCATTTAATGCTGAACAAAAAACAAATTATTCCAAAAAATCAGGAGTCTACAAAATCGTTTGTAATGAGTGTACGGTAGCTTATATTGGGCACACTGGTAGAAGTTTCGGAACCAGATTCGAAAAACATTTATCCTCTGACAATAATTCTTCAATATGTGAACATATAAAAACAGAAAACATTCAATAACATTAGATAATATCAAAATTCTGCATAATTGAGACAGAGGAAACAAAATGAATGTTTGGAAATAGATAAACTTTGTAAAAACCCAAGTGAGATCACCCTTAATAGTCAGCTAGACAGTAATACACCCTCACTTATTAATATGAATTTAGGCGAGTATCTATAAAAGAATATCCATTTCCTGTAGTTGACTTTCTGAAAATGACCTGAAGGTCGAAATCGGTCGTGTTCGTTATAATAAAAATGAAATTGTAGAGGGAATAAAATATATTTTATTTCATTATCGTTAGACGTGAAAACTATATCGAAACACAGTTCCGATCCTTCGTCGTATTACGGATCGTCGAAGTTGACTTCAGTTCATTAAAATTTTTCATTTGAAGAAGCTTGCAATTTCAAAAAATTTGCACGAGCAAAATATAATTTGAAATTTCAATAAATATTTTTGAAACGACCTAAGGTGCACTACACCAGGGGTCTACAAAATTTGAAGCCTTAAGGCCATAATATTTTTTCGGTACATTCCAAGAGCCAAAACAATCTTAATTTTTCTGCCCACCTAAGCAAACATAGGCGTTTTACATTTCAATTACTATGTATTCAGTATATTGTGACGAGTAGGGACATCTAGTGGCGAGTAGTAATACTATACAGGTCTGTGATGCAGGTACTATCTATTTCGGCTACCCACTAACTACTAACAGGTGGCATGTTTGAGTATTTCCGCATTGATTTCGATCACTTCTAGATGGTGGTAATTGCATAGGTATTAAAAGGCTAGTGGCGCCATTGCGAGTCAGTTTGCCTGGGAAAGGCGAAGGAAGCGAAACTGCTCATTGTGAAATAAAGTAACACCCGTGCATAGGTCGGAGCATTTAGATTAGACTTGTTTTAAGTTTGATTTATTAGTATGGAAAAGAAGCGAAAAATAGACAGTGATTGCAGAACGTTCCAAGATAAATGCAACTCTCAATATTTTGTGATTGAGTGCAACAATAAGGCGCTATGTCTAATTTGTAATGAAACCATAGCTGTTCTCATAGAATATAACATTAAACGTCACTATGAATCCAAACATCTTCAAAATTAATCTAAATATAGAGGAAGTTTGCGAAAGGGAAAATTTGAAACTATGAAGCAAGGACTGAAATCGCAGCAATCTTTGTTTACCAAAGCAAATGATGAGCTAGAGTCTGCAACTGGCTCCAGCTTTCGTGTGGCTCTTGAAATTGCAAAACGTGGACAACGTGAGATACTTAAGCTTAGATTTCTGCGTGATAATAATAATCATTCTGTGTTTTTATTTTCATCCATTCACCTTATCACAACAATAGTACCAACAGAAAAACATTGGCTGTCGTGGGCCAGATTGGTGGCACTGGTGGGCAAGATTTGGCCCGCGGGTCGTAGTTTGGAGACCCATGCACTATACTATAATTTTGATGGGTTTAACAATGAAGAAAATATCATCCTGTATATACTGAACTCATCTGATGATTTGATGAGTCAAATAATCTTTTTGTGCATTGCAAGAAGAGACCCTAGTACGTCGCACTCCATACTCCAAAGGCAATTTCTGGGTGCAACAGGCATCAGTGTATCAGTCGAAACAATATGTTAAATATTTCGTTCAAGGGTTTATACAGCAGAAGGCCCTCAAAAGTTCCAGAGCTAACCAGACAATAAAAATTAACAGACTTAATTGGTGTATTGAGCACCAAAATTGGAATATTGAGAATTGGAAAATGTTTTTTTTTGGATGAGACCAGAATTGGTGTTTGATCAGATGATCGCTGTATTCGGGTTTTGAGAGAAGACAAGCTAGACTCTGAGCAGCAAGACAAATTCCGAAATACCAAGGGGGCAGTAGGATGTTTTGGGGTGGCATTATGCTGGTAGGCGAAACAGATTTGATTTCGTTTCTTGCGATTGTAACGGCTAAGAATACGTGAACCTAGCGCTGGAGCCCAAAGTGAGACTCTGACGAGGTGCTTACGGTGAGAATTTTATTTTTATGCAAGATAATGCTCCTCCTCATATCAGCACCCTCGCGCGACTTCATCTTGAAACAGAGAGAATTGCTATTTTGGACTAGCCAGTCTGCTCTCCAGACCTAAATCCTATTGAAAATTTATGGGATTATCCTAGAAAGAAAATTAGATTACGCCAGGATAATCCAAGAACCCCACAACAGCTCATCCAAGCCGCCATAGAAGAGTGGTAGAATATCACCCCAGAGGAGGTCGAAAACCTAATCCAAAGCATGCCTAGACGGATTAAGGCTTGTATCAGGGCAAGAAGAGGTAATACAAGTTACGGAGGTCTAGGAAAAAACACATACTCCGTGAGAAAACAATATTCAATATTTTTACTACATGCGGAAAGAGTATCCTATTTTTTTATTTGTTTCTTTCTTAAAATGAACCTCAATTTATTTATTTTTTCAATTGAAATATCTCAAAATGATCTATCTTAACAATGCTTCGAAATTTCCAAAATTCCTGAGGTAATATTTAAAATATCGGCAAGATGATTCCTGATTATTTGCTTGTGTGTATTATTCACATTGGTGTCTAGGCAGATCAGAGTGAGGCAGTTCGTCTCCCAATAGTAATTTTTCTTAATTATCAAGGAGATGAAGAATTAATTCGAATTATTCTTTCAGGTATCCCTGAGTTGAATCTGCCTAGTATGAATCCTCTGAAACTGAGTTTCGTTCAAATGATAAACACACAACAATTACAGGTGAATATAAGCAATATTGAAGTTCATGGATTGAGTGATATGAAAATCTTTGATGTTAAGTGAGTACATAGATAATTTCTGTAATTAAATGTATTTTTTCATGAATGTTTGTTTCTGTTCTCGATTTTTGAAGAGCTGAGCCATTGAAAGGGATGTTTCAAGTATTTTTAACAGATGAAAATGTAACCATTTGTGGCCAGTATAGAGCACATGGAAGGGTGTTGGTATTGCCAGTTGATGGAGATGGAAATTTTTCAATGTATTTGAGTGAGTCTTAAGTCATTATTTTCCGTCATTTTCCCAGAAAATATTGATGATCTTATTGAATATCCTATTCTATTTTATACGCGGCCATAACGAGCGATTTCCAATTGGAGTGAAATATTTTCGAGTGATACCATTTCCGGTTATACCGGAAATGGGTCATCACATTGTTATTTCAAATGGCAATCTACCTTTTTATTATACATCTAGAACCGACATTTGAGCAAGGCCTAAAATACCCGAGTTGTTGGCACTTTTTGTTATAAACTCGTTTTTTGAGGAACATTTAAAGAAATTGTAGCTCGTAGATCTTTTGCACTTCAGACACAATTTTTGCTCGGGTGGATAGAAGAAGGATCAAGGAATTTTTCAAGTAGTCTACACATGTCAAATGTTCATTGCGTTGTTTTGTATGATTTTTTCAATTTGGCCTTTTTCAAACAGCAATAACTCAATTTTTTAAAAGGCACGTGCCAATTTTTATATCGCCATCAGATGAAGCGTCAAATTTCAGATGGAATGGTATCAGCATGTACTATACCCATCTTTTTTAGTTCCGAAATAATTTGGGAATAGTTTTGATGATTTTGCAAGAACTGACAGAGAATGCTTTGAAATATTTGAATCAAGTAGCTGATCTGGCTACGCTCACCTGACAGGTTTCTAAAATTAATGTACTTGTCACTTCGTTCATTCGAATTTAATATTTCAACAAGAATTGTTGGTAATTTGAAGTGAAAATTTTTGAAAATCACCAGATTGATAATAAAATGGCTGATTATTCAAACGGATATATGTTTAATCTCTTCTTAATTCATGGCGAATGTCAGAGAGTGGTGGATAGAACTTACAGGCAATTCAATAACCAATTTCCAAATTTGGCGCCTATGAGTAAAAAAAATTTCGAAGGATTAGAAGCAATTTTCTGCAATTTGGAGGTACAAAATACATAGAAACTAGAAGAAAACCAATTCTCGAGGAGGACCACAATCAAATTAATACTCTAGCGTATTTTCGTGCCAATCCACATGCCCTTCATTAAGTCAGCATAATGGATATTGGATTGAGTTATACTTCCATTCAAAGGATCCTTAAGAAACATAACATGCACCCGTATTCTTTTATCAGACTACAAAAATTGAAACCAACTGACCTTTGCAAGTGGCTAAATTTCTGTGAAAATTTATTAATTCATTAGCAGAGTTTTTAGATGGATTACCCCTTAACATTCTGAGGAATTGCTATTACCAAATGGATGGTGCACCAGCACATAAAACACGAGCTGTAGATCGGCAGCTAACAGAAATGTTCGATGATAGATGGCCTCCGCGTTCTCCGGACCTGACGCTCCTTGATTTTTATTTATGGGGCAAAATCAAAGGTGAAGTGTATCTTATTTCTGTAAGAAGTAAAGAAGAGTTACTAGAGCGTATTCATAATGCTTTTCGTATTATTGTTCTTGGGGAAACTAGGAGGGCAACTCATCATGTTCGTATACGAGCTGTCAAATGTATCGAGCAAAATGGGGCCCATATTGAACATTTATTCAGATCGTAAATTAGTTGTCTCCTATGATGTTTGCTATCATTTATTCGTATTAATGTAATTATCTTCGATGATTGGTTTTCGCTTAGTGCCTACAATTTTTATTCATCCGAATTGTAGGAAATTGCTTCTAATGTTTCGAAATTTTATTTTACTCATAGACGGTTAATTTGGAAATTGGTTACTGAATTACCTGCAATTTCTACCCACACATTTTTCTGCCTCCATCGGTGGTGAAACATTTAAATTTTCCATCGAAGGTTCTTTTTATTAATGGCATTTTCAACTCCTCAAAAATATCTGCCCCAGTTGTCGTGCCGCAAATACTTTTAATATCAAGCAGTTCTTCAAACACGTCATAGCTTTTATCTACTTCACGAATGAAAGTCAACACCTGAGCAGTATCAGACACATCCGTTGACTCATCCAGTGCAAGAGAATAGCTCTCAAGATATCATTTTCTGTCAGACAGTTGAGATGATATATTTTCTGCGATGTCTTGCACCCTCCAAGTCTCGGTGTTTGCTGACAAACTGTCACCTTTAAATAACCTTTTCGGGGCATATTTCTTCCGTTACTGCAATCAAGCAGTCTTTTATTATTTCTCCATCGTTGGATGGTTTTCAACGTTTTGCAATTTCAAGAGCCACACGAAAGGTGGAGCGAGTTGCAGACACTTGCTCAGAATTTGCTATGGTAAACTAAAATTGCTGCGATTTCATTCCACGCTTCAAAGTTTCAAATTTTTCCGTTCGCAAACTTCCTCTATATTTAGAGTAATTTTGAAGATGTTTCGATTCATAGTGATGTTCAATGTTATATTCTTCAAGAACAGCTATGGTTTCATTACATATTAGACATACCCCTCTTATTATTGCACTCAATCACAAAATACTGAAAGTTCCATTTATCTTGGAACGTTGGTACTAATAAATCAAACTTAAAACAAGTCTAATCAAAATACTCTTACTTTTGCACTGGTGTTACTTTATTTCACAATAGGCAGTTTCGCTTCTTTTGTCTTTCCCACGCAAACTGACTCGCTATGGCGCCACTAGCCCTTTTATACCTATGCAATCAAAAACTAGTCAGAACCAGAATTTTCTCGAATCAGTGCGGAAATTTTCAAACATGCCACCTGTTAGTAGTTAGTGGGTATCCGAAACAGATAGTAGCTGCATCACAGACCTGCATAGTGTTACTACTCACCCCTAGATGTCCCTACTTGTCACAATATACTGAATACACAATCAATAGTAATTTAAATGCAAAACGCCTATGTTTGCATAAGTGAGCAGAAAAATTAAAATTTTTTGGCCCTTGGAACGTACCGAAAAAAATATTATGGCCTTAAGACTTCAAAGTTTGGAGACCCTTGATATAGAGAATTGGTAACTATTGGAGTTTTCTTGTTTTTTTTGAAGGGTTTTTTTTGTTGGTCGGCCGCGTACCCCTAAAGGGTACGCGTACCACAGTTTGAGGACCACTGGAATAAATAACAATGTGAATTCTATCTTATATAATATATTATTAAAGCTTGGTAAAATTCGTTTATTTCTATAATGATTAAGGGAGAAAAGGAGTATTTTGAGCTAATTGATTTCTTACTTCGATCGTATTTTATATTTCAGAGAATGGAGTCTATAACGAAACTGTGTTAAGTAGAATAGTAAAAAGGAATGGTGATGATTATCTCAAACGGATTGACACTCTGCTACAGGCTCATTTCGAGAAGGTTGAGTTCAATTTTCAGAACTTATTTGGAGATAATAAGCAACTAGGTAAATAATGAACAGTGATATATATCACAAAATTGAAATTGAAAATTACTGTCTGACTTTCACGTAAGCCGGTTTCTGAATGAATACCCACTTAGAGGAACGATTGGGGGATGCACTTAATGAGAAAGTATGAGGGTAATTCAATAATTTTTTTCGTTCAAATTTTGTTTTTTTATATTAAATCATTTGGCATTCTCCTTCTTTTCTCATTGTAAGTGGTCAAATTAATCGCAAAATTATTGAAAAGATTCATTTTAATCCATTAGCTTACGATACTATGGGCTCATGAAGAATTATTAAGATTTCTCTAGAATTAAAGTTGATATGTCAGAGCATTTTAATTTATTCACGTTCAGGGCAACTCATGTCAAAACAGTACTGGAAATCGACTTTTTAACCAATCTGATAAAAACGATTGTTGTTGCTGAATTAGCAAAACTATCTCTCATTTACTTTGTTCACAGCGCTCCATTCAGTCAGTTCTCACAGTTTTTAAAATAAAATAATGAGAATTTGTCGCAAATTCTATATTACAAATGGAATTGGTGTGCCGAATCGCTGAAAATGTTACAGAACGCCTACGGTGAATCGATTTTTCCAAAAACACGTGCATATGAGTGATACAGTGCATGTAACAGTGGTATCTAGAAAAAAACCTCCTGTTAGTAAATGAACAATTCGGCTTTAGACAAAATCGGAGTACTATGGACAGCTTGATTTATCTGCAGACAGAGGTAGCAAAAGCACTAATTAATAACCATGAAATGTTTGCTGTTTTATGCGACATAGATAGTGCATTCGACACAATCTTAAGACAAACGATAATGAAAAATGCGAAGCAATGTGATCTATCTGGCAATATATTAGCTTTTCTCGAAAATTTCATCACACAAAGAACATTTAAAGTCATTGTAAACGGTTGACTCTCCGAAACTCAGCCGCAACACAACGGCATACCTCAAGGGTCAGTTCTTAGCACTACTCTCTTTCTATTAGCGGCTAATGGTATAAACTCCGACTTAATCCAGTATTCAGTCAAGCATATCATGTACGCTGATGACCTCATCTTACTCTGTCAGGGAAAAAACTCCAGGACGTCAGCAAACCTTTTTCAAGATACATTAAATTCGCTAGAGCTGTGGTCTAAGAGCAACGGTTTTCACTTCTCAAACAAGACGAAAGTGCTCCGATTCAGTAGAAGAACGCGTACCCCCGAAGAACTGCCTCTTACCCTCAATGAATCTACCTTAGAGGAAGTTAAGCATTACAAGATACTCGGGATTACGTTTGACTATAGATTAACATGGGGAAAACATATCAAAAAACTAAAAGCAAGCTGTATGAAGCGACTGAATATAATAAAAACTCTTTCACACTACAAGTGGGGAGCCGAGGAAGAAGCTATCTGTAAGATATACAGATCCCTCATTAGATCCAAACTGGACTATGGCAGTCCCATTTACTCCACCGCCAGTAAATCACTACTCAAATCACTCAACCCCATCCAATATACTGCCTTACGCATGTGTCTTGGTGCCTTCAGAACTACACCAGCAGCTAGCCTCTGCTGCGAGTCGAGCGAAACCCCTCTATGGCTGAGACGTCAACAACTACTCTCAGGATACTCCATAAACGCCATATCCAATCCCAACAAGCCTACCACAAAAATTCTTACCGAAACTCTGATAAATAGGAACATAAACATCAATGCCTATTCTTCCAAACGCCTGAGACCTAGCTTCGAACTCCTACTCCCAATAGCTGATAATATTTGCATTACGAAAATCACCCCCAACATTCTTCCTTCTTCTCCTCCGTGGTCTTTAACATCTCCAAAGATCGACACAAGCCTCTGTAAATTCAACAAAGCAGAAACCACGCCTCTCTTCTTCAGACAATCTTTTCTAGAACTCATTTCAAAAAGTAACTTTGACCAAGTTCTTTATACCGACGCCTCAAAAGCCAGCGCTTACGTAGGTACTTCAGTCACAACAACCATAGACACACTCAAAACCCACTTGCTGCCTCACACAAGTTGCATCCATACAGGAGAACTATTCGCAATTCTGCAAGCCTTCAAAATCCTAACAGCTGCAGACAAAAAAGCAGCAATATGCACAGACTCATTGGCGTCGATACATTCTATAAGAGACACTTTCACACACCATCCCCTCGTACAAAAAATACATGCAATTCATAGAAGTCTCAATATGCAAGGCACATCTGTTGCCCTAATATGGTTACCATCTCATGTAGCCATCACTGGAAATGAGGCCGCAGACAGAGCAGCAAAAAATGCAACAGTAACAGAGATGGCAATTGAAGAAATTTTTCTGCGAAGCGAGGCAAAAAATGTGGCAAAGAAAATAATTCAACAGAAATGGCAACAAGCTTGGGACTCATCACTGAACAAGCTGCATGAAATACAGCCAAGAGTGACTTCCATAAAATTTCCAGTAAACATGACTGTAAAAGATAAAATAGTCATAAGACGATCAAGAACCGGACATACTAAACTAACACACGAACATCTCATTACCTCAGAACCCCAACCCGAATGTGAAACATGCCCAGGAACCCACATCACCGTGAAGCACATCCTCACTGATTGCTTTAAATACCAGGAAAAACGGCTCCTATACAACATCAAAGGACCCATATCAGAGTTACTGAGTGACACTCAGAATTTCAAGAACATCATCGAATTTCTCCAAGCATCCCAGCTATATAATCAGATGTAATCTAAGTAACCTTGTACACACACTAGAAGTGTCAATGACCTTCGATGTCGAGACACACAAATTCTAAATGAAAAAAAAAAAAAAATAATAAGAATTTGTGGCAAATTCTATATTACAAATGGAATTGGTGTGCCGAATCGCTGAAAATGTTACAGAACGCCTAAGGTGAATCGATTTTTCCAAAAACACGTGCATATGAGTGATACAGTGCATGTAACAGTGGCCGAGATGAGGTGCAAGATTCTCCGCGCACTGGTCGGCCATCTACATCTTCAACTGTAGTTGATATCGATAAAGTGAACAAAATCTGATTGAAAATCGTCGTTTAAATTTGAGAGAGATAGACGATGAACTTTCTGTATCTCACGAATCAATTCGTACCATTTTGAACGATTGTTTGGGTATGGAACGTGTTGCCGCTCGACTAGTTCCAAAAGACCTGAATCTCTTCGAAACTAGAATCGCGCAAAGATGCTAGCAAGGGTCAATGTCGATTCAACATTCATAAAATGTATTGTAACTGGTGATGAGACATGGATTCATGAGTTAGACATGCAAACCAATTAATAATAAGGCGACTTCCAACTGAAACAAAATCGAAAAAACCACGTCAAAATCAATCAATAGTCAAGGTAATGTTGACAATTTTCTTTGATTTTCGCGATGTTGTGCACTTGGAACTCTTGCTAGAAGGTCAGAAAGGCTGTAGAAGAAATTCATGGATTTTGCACCATCTCACAAGACTATCATTGAAAATGAATTTATGACCAAAAACTCAACAACCACCGTATTCTCCTGATTAGGCTCCGACCGAATTTTTTGTTCTTCCAAAACCCAAAAACCACTTCGAGGTACCCGTTTTAAATCGATAGAAGACATTAAAGATAATTCGCAACAGAACTGAAGTAGATTCCGGAAAAAGCGTTTGAAAAACGTTGTAATGATTGTATTATTCGTAGGCGTGAATGCATTATTTCCGAAGGAATTTTGAAGCCGATACATAAACTTTTTTGACAGAATGTATTTAATTTTTATTGTTTTATTCATCAAATTTTTTTTTCTCTTTTTCGTTCCAGGTGATCAAGTAAACACGTTTCTGAACGAAAATTGGGAAATTTTGTTAAACGACTATGGACCTGGGATTGAGCGGATGTTGAGGAATTATTTGGGAAAACATTACGACAGTTTGGTTGATCAAGTTCCTATGAAAGATTTCTTTTTGATTGACTGAAAAAGTTATATATTGTCTTATTCTTACTACTTTTTATATTGTTACCAGAATTTTTGTTAAAATAATGGTTATTAGATTATATTTCTGCCAAGGTAGTATTGTATAAATTGATAAAATCATTTGTATGAACTGAGGATTGAAGAGAAAAAATTTCTATTCTTTCAGTCATATCACTCTGGAACATTATGTTTCATAATCGAAGGTCATAGAGCGAAAGATTTTCTGTTCAGGAGTAACCAAGAAAAGAATAGTAACACTGACCGACAAAACAAATTGTTGTGGATGTAACAAAAAGCTGAATGCCACATCAAGGTATAATGATTTTGTATCCAAATACAAAAATGAGAAAAAAAGTTGTAACACATAAGGTTTTCTCGTTACCTTCATATAATCACATTTAGTGTAACAATATTTAATGTGTATAGAAAATTTGAATTTGGGAGGCTTTTACTTGGTAAAATTCCATTATCAATAATAAAAAACAAGTACTGTGTTCATTCGTCTGAAGAAGCTACGGTGTAGTGAAACGCGTTACGAATCGCAATTATTAAGTAAAATTCCTTAAAACACAGTACTTGTTTTTTATTATTGTGTATAGAAAAATATATTATTCAAGTAATTTTTAACAGTATATATTGACATCATACAGTGTGTTCCAACGAAAATTTGACCCCCCCTATAACTCCGAAATGAGTAACATTAGCGAAAAACACCAAGACACGTCGATTTTTGTTTCGAGGGGGAGCATTTTTCGAAATAATTCGAAACTTCTCAGATCAACCCCCTACCCCCAGCAACCCTAACTTTGAAATTCATCATAGGGAATAAGGGTCGAGTGGCACCTTACTGAAAAGGTCTGTCAATTCTCCACCTTGATTTGTCATTTTTAGAATTTTAAATTAACATACAGGGTGTCCCAACCAAGGGTGAAGTTGAATTCCTGGAAATCCCAAATACTAAATGAAATAGATTTATTTTGGCATAATGCAAGCGCAGGTTTATGCTCGGTCTAGAAAAACGACCTACACTTGTGTTTTTGGAGTTGGTGCAATCAACCCCTATTTCCAGCATCCCCAACTCAAAATCATTCGATCGATAATAGGTCAAGTGGCACCTCGTTGGAAAGGTACTGCAATTTCTCTTCGAATTTGGTATTTTCGAAATTCAGAATCATCATACAGGGTGTCCCGAAGCAGGAACATTGAAAATCCAAATAACTTTTGAAACTGGTTCATTTCGGTATACGAGAACATGTTTGATCCGAGAATAGGACTTTCTTGTGTGGTTATAGAAGTTTTGCAATCAACCCTTCCATTCAGCATCCCCAACTTGAAAATCATACAAATAATTCAAGTGGCATATCTTCAGAAAGGTTTTTGAATTCCAGAATGATTAAAGCATTTCATTCAAATCGGCTCTCCATACAGGATGTCGCTTTCGAAAAATTCAATATCGTCATTTGAAATTATCAACTAAAATTAATTCGAAACTGTTAAAAGTATTGGGGTACGATGTGTTGAGCATCAATTGAATACAAGTTCAATAAATCTCGTTTTCCTGTTTAGATGAGCATCCAATCAATTTCTCCATCATCCCCTCATCCTGATCCTCACGCCAGAAAACCTCGATTGCCAAACTGAAACCAATGCCTCAGTGATTCAGAAAATAGAAAAATCTTTCTGGAACTTTGCCACTCAACCTGTAATCACTTGTATGATTTTTTGAGTTAGGGATGCTGAATGGAAGAGATTGATTGCAAAATTCCATATTCACGCAAGAGAGTCTTATTCTCGAATCAAACATAAACATGTTCTCGTATTATACCGAAATGAACCAGTTTCAAAAAGTTATTTGGGTTTTCAGTGTTCCTGCTCCGGGACACCCTGTATGTTGATTCTGAATTTCGAAAATACCAAATTCGAAGAAAAAATTGAAATACCTTTCAACGAGGTGCCATTGACCTATTTTCGATCGAATGATTTTTGAGTTGGGGATGCTGAAATAGGGGTTGATTGCACCAACTCCAAATTCACAAGTGTAGGTCGTTTTTCTAGACCGAGCATAAACCTGCGCTTGCATTATGCCAAAATAAATCGATTTCATTTAGTATTTGGGATTTGCAGGAATTCAACTTACCCTCGGTTGGGACACCCTGTATGTTAATTTAAAATTCTAAAATGACAAATCAGAATGGAGAATTGACAGACCTTTACAGTAGGTGCCACTCGACCCTTATTCCGTATGATGAATTTCGAAATTAGGGTTGCTGGGGTAGGGGTTGATCTGACAAGTTTCGAATTATTTCGAAAATGCTCCCTCGAAACAAAAATCGACGTGTCTTGGTGTTTTTCGCTAATGTTACTCATTTCGGAGTTATAGGGGGGGTCAAATTTTCGTTGAAACAAACTGTATATTTTTACATCCACTAAACATTTTTTACATTTAAGAAAAACACAAGTGTCGATACTGAATAACAAGCTATCTGGAACGTGATCAGCTTCGGAAATGGCTTACTGGAGGAGATGCTGACATTATTGGACAAGATTAGAAATTAGGTTATTAGGACGAAAATGTCCACAAGAACAACAATCATGGACACAATTATGACCAAACAACTCAAATGGTACGGTCATATGAGAAGAATGACAGAGGAAAGATTGCCGAGAAGAATTTGAGAATGCGTTCCAGCCAGGGGAAGAAGAAGAGGGACACCTAGAGAATAATGAATAATAAAGTAAAACAAGTTACTATGTTTTAACTATCACTAATTTATTGACGTAAAGAATGACAAAATTTTTACATTGGTTGGACAGGTTTCGGATATACGTCCATTATCAATAACTAGCTAATGAAAACTGAATACTCATATACAATACAGGAATTAACATCAATAAAATGCTAGTAGAGGCCACAGTAACTTGAATAATGGTGATTGGTAGGTAATTAAGTCTACCTGGTCGTTAAGGAGCTCAACCCTTTCTACCCTAGATGCATTGAAAATTTCCATCGATTCAAAGAAATTGAGTTTATAAGATTTATCACAGGAATGAAGAATTTTTAGCTGTTGAAGTTCTGGAAAAGGATGACATTCATTCAGACAATGTTCATCTAAAGCTGAATCATATTTCTGATGTAGGAATGACCGGAAATGTTCTTCGTATCTAGCCTTGAAAGAGCGTCCTGTTTGACCTATATAAAAGGAATTGCACTCAGAACATGTTAATTGGTATATTCCTGATTTTTCGAATTTATCGGTTTTATCTTTTGCGTTGAAAAGCAGGCTTGACAATTTGCTAACTGGTTTGAATGCAATATGAACTTTTTTACTATCAGACAAAACTCTAGCAACCTGTTCTGACCTCTTCTCAAAATATGTTAGAGACATAAATTTTTCGGGCTTTTCTCTCTTGGATTGGGGATATATCATGTTGAATGTGTTGTTGCGTATTTTTCGATTAATTAAACTCTCTATTCCTTTTATATCGAAGCCGTTGTTCTCTGCTATTAACATAATGGTGTTAAATTCTGATTTTCGTTTCATGTCCGATAAAGGCAAAGAAATCGCTCTGTGAATCATGGATTTGAAGGCTGCTATTTTTTGATAATACGGGTGAAATGAATCTATGGGTAATACATTATCTGTGTACGATGGTGTTCTGAAGATATTAATTGATAAACGGTTATTATTCTCCCGGGTAATTGTTAGATCTAAGAAATTGATTTTACGATCGACTTCTGTTTCTACTTGAACTTAATTTTAGGATGAATGTTATTAATGAAATTCAGGAAGATTTTTAGTTGTCTATTCGTTCCAATGAAACAGGCTAAAATATCATAATTTAGTGTTTTCCAAATTAGACATGAAAATTTCAGATAGAAAGGAACTGAGGGTGAACCTATAGCTGAACCATTAATTTGTGAATATATCTTATTATTGAACTGAAAATAATTTTTGGTCAAGCATAAATCAAACAGAAAATTAACTCATCTTTACAGACCACGTTAAGATTTCTTGCCTGTAGAATACTTGATATTAAGGGACACATTCTGTTGCAGTTATATTCTAAAACATATTATCTACATCTTATGATATTAATTTTTTGGTTGGTGGCATGAGGAAATTATTTATTTTATTCGATAATTCTAATGAATTTTTTATACTATATTGTGAATGAAAATCTGAAATTGATTTGAATTTGGTATTTAGTTGCTTCGCAAGTATTTGTGTTGGACTATTGGTATATGACACCACTGGACGAATGGGGTTATGTTCTTTATGTGTTTTAATGAAACCATATAATCTAGGAATTCTAGGATTTATTATAATCCATCTGTTTCTCTCGAAGCTATTAAAAGTTATTGCATATCATAAACGGCTGCTCTAAGTTGTTTCAGTATAAGTGGTGTTGAGTCTTTATGAACGAGTGTAAGCGCTTCTTTATTAATGAAATCTTCAATTTTTTCATCATATGGTTGTTTTAGAATAACAATTATTGAATTTGACTTATCTGCTCGCGTGAGTTCTAATGAATTTTCAGAAACTTTGCGTTTGATATTTTTGATTAAAATTTTATCTTTCGAGTTGGTTTGATTTTTAAGGTTCTTTAAAATTCTCTCAATTTTTGCCTTTTCAAAATTGCCAGATTTAAGATTCTCATTAAAATTTCGGATTCAACGGCTAATGTTTCTAAAGAGTTAGTCTGTATTAAAGGAACAAATTTAGGATCTTTGGAAATAAGATCTGTTTCTTTTTCGTTGAGTTGAACATCAGATAAATTAACAACCCTTTGACTTCTCAAAGAATCAACTCTATCTACTATGCGTGACTCAAGTGTGACTGAAAATATTGATTTGAGTGATTTTAATTTTCTAGACTGTCTATGAAATTTTTGAATATGGAATTACTAATTTTAGATCTAATTTCATTTTCTAAAATATCAATTTAAAACTGAGTTCTGAGTGCAAGACCTTAAGGAAGTGCTGAATGACATACCTTTTATTATAAAGATGTTTACATTCTTCTTTTATCCAAATTATCTTCGCTGCTTGGACTGCTTTATTTGATGATGATGATACACTATTCGTTTTGATATTCACATATCTCGGTGTAACTTTAAACTTCAGACACTGTTTGTTGAACCACAAGTCCTGTGAAGAATTCCTGTAGTACCTAGACCTAGAAAATAATGAATGAAAGACATTGAAAAAGGAAAAACGAACAGATGATTGGAGAGATCGGAGGCTATGGTCGTTAAGATGCGAGAAGCGGCAACCATAAAACTGCAAACACTCTCTATATCGCGGGTCATATCTTCTTTTTTAAAAAACCAGCAGTAATCACCTCTGATGACTGAATTATATCGTCCTTGATAACGAATTAAACACAATATTCAAAGAAATAATAGTTCCAACTAATAAATTTAGATTAGGCAATAGACGCTTTTAGGATTCTTTCTATTGCTTTAGATATGATATGCTCTCAGAAAATAATTTGAGTTATGCATAACAGATGATTTCCTTTTCTCTTCATTTTATTGTATTCAGCTGTTTTGATCATTTTTATCAGTTATAAATTGTTTTACAGACTATCGTTAAATAGAATGAAGACTTACCGAAGCTTGTACGACGTTTTCTCGCATGATTCAGGGTTTCCAATAAACTGAATGACTATGCGAGACGAACCGGACAAGGCAGAAAATGCTGTACTTCAGCTGCCGAAGAAGGCTTTTGTCGATTGCGTGATCAAGAGAACGGTTATATACTCCTTGAAGTTCACGAAAACTAAGGTCTCCAGTATAAGGTTTTTACTATTAGAAAAACTAAAACATCTGCAGAACATGATCATCATCCTGGGAGACGTAGCACAGGTCTGTGGTTGTTAGGTACTCCCTTAGAGATGAGTACTAACGTCTTTGTTGTAGTCCCTAACGGTTGATGACCTACAAGCAATAATCAGATCTCTGGACAAGCTTACCCTGACGTACTACAGCCATGGAACTAATACTGTGCCTTCCACCTCTTCATCTCGTTATCAGAGGCTACCTACAGATTCCATAAACTTTCTCGTAATGGGATAAATTTCTAACGTGCTAAAATCACGTCACAACAATTTGAATTGGAACACCTGATTCAAGTCAACCTACATCTGTGTGACGCCACTGGCTAGCAGTCTGATGGGCATAATCAGGCTATCAGATGGTATGCTTACCGGCTTCGAATCTGTCCAGACTTCTTTTCTGCCACAGACCTTCAAGCTAATTAGTTGAACTTGAATATCCTCTTAAATTGTAGTTGAAATAACTAAACTCTATTAAAATTCTCTATATATCTCTTTATTTTGTATACTGTGTTATGACCTATATCAAAAATATAGGTCCTAGGTGGAGACTCGTACATAGATATTCTTAGGTGGAGACTCGTAGACGAAGATTCCTAGGTAGAGACTCATACGTGGAGCTCAGAGGTAAGATGGTATAACTTCTATCTGGAGTCCAGAAATCCACAAACGAAGCTGAGAGGTTTTTTGGAACTATTTCATCAAGATAAGTCTTATTGACTGAATATATATATATATATATATATATATATATATATATATATATATATATATATATATATATATATATATATATATATATATATATATATATATATATATATATATATATATATATATATATATATATATATATATATATATATATATATATATATATATATATATATATATATATATATATAAAGTCTACTTGAGATTACTTTCAACTATTCCAATGATATTCATATGAAATTTGGGCTTCCAAAATGTAAAAATCTTTCTATTGAAAAGGAAAGATCACCTCTGATTATATAAAGATTTCCAATATCGAAATCGAGCCAATGCATCAAGGAGATACATTAAAATATCTTGGATTTTGTCAAGAGAAGACAATTAACCAGAGCAGCACTAAAGAAAATATTAGAAGTTCATATTAAAAAGACTTAGAATTATCATCAAGAGTCATTTAACTAGTGAAAACCTTTTCAGAGCTATCAACTCCTATGCAGTTTCTATTCTTACATCTTCTTTTGGAATTATTAAATGGTCTAAAACTGATCTAAATGAATTACAATGTCAAACGAGGAAAATGCTTTGTAAATATCATAAGCACCACCCAAAGTCAGCTGTTCAGAGAGTTACACTACCTAGACATCTTGGAGGTCGTGGATTAACTGATTTGAATAATCTTCATAGTAAACAGATTTTTCATCTACGTTCCCATTTTCATGATTAACAGAGAACGTCTAAATTACATGATATTGTTGTTGCCTCAGATTATAATCTTACACCTCTGAATTTGACAATGCAAAAGGTAGATTTTGATATATTTGATAATAATTCTAAAAGAGAAAGTGGGATGCAGAAGCAATTACACGGAAAGCACCCTAAAGAATTGAAAAATGATTGTATTGATGAAATCGCATCGAATAAATAGTTAGTTTCTGGAGAATTGTTTGCTGAAACAGAAGGCTTGGCAATTGCGATCCAGGATCAGGTTGTTTTCACGAGGAATTATAGAAAACACATCATCAATCAAAATATAGATGATTCTTGCCGTAGATGTTTCTGTTCTTCAGAAACAGTTTTTCATGTATTATCATCTTGCTCAGTCCTTGCTTCAACAGATTATTTAGAAAGACATAATGCCGTCGCTAATATTCATTTTAATCTAGGAATTAAACATGACCTAATTCCCAAAAGAAAAAAATTTTACAGATATGAACCTGAGATTATTTGTGAAAATAACAAATATAAATTTTATTTTGATAAAACAATTCTTTGCAACAGAGCTGTAAAACACAATAGACCAGATATCGTTCTTAATGATAAACAGAATCAAATAACATATATAATTGATATTGCTATACCCGACACACATAATATACAAAATTTATACAATGAAAAAGTTTCTAAATATATGATGCTTGGCGACGAGATTAAAAAATGTGGAAAATGAAAAATTTTTATTCTACCGATTATTATTTCCACAACAGGTGTTATTCCTAGGAATCTTCACCAAAGTATTGAGATTTTGGGTCTTAAGAAAATTTGTTTGAACAGTTACAAAAGATAACAGTCACCAAATCTTGTAATATTCTTCGTAGGTTTCTTTCCGAAAAAAATTATGAGGTAGAGTTTTGTCTTTAGTTTTTACTGCTCAGAATCTCATTCCATATTTTATTTATCTGTTTATATAAATGTAATATAATTAACTGACAATTTTGTCATATTTATATTCAGAGTAGTATTCTATTCGATCGTTCACCACTTCACACAAAGGAAACTGAGTAACATTCAGTGTTACTTGACTAAGGTCCGTACATTGGATTTTTCCGGGGAGAAAGCCTCTGACACTACTCGTTGGTACATTGATATCATTGTCTGATGATGCTATAGTGTGTATATATTCTGGTAGATTGATATATTCTCATAACATTTAACGTTATCCTAATATATAATTATTCCAGGATATGTTTTGATTATAATCATTGCCAAGCAATGGTATTAATTACCGAGTGGTGGATTTATATTTTTCATGAAATCAGTTTGATTGCATGAACAGATATATGGGCAACTCTTCGGGTGAAACCCCTATATGTATATATATATATATATATATATATATATATATATATATATATATATATATATATATATATATATATATACAGGGCTATCCACCGGAAGGGAACTGGGAAGTTTTGACAGATAAGTGCCAACAACTTGGGTATTTTATGCCTTGCTCAAATGTCGGTTCTAGATGCATAATAAAAAGGTAGATTGCCATTTAAAATAACAAAGTGATGACCCACTTCCGGTTTAACTAGTTATGGCCGCGTATGAAATTTCAGCTTGATATTGTAATTGGAACTCAAAAAGTTTTAAAAGACGGTCCCTGTGGATATTCCTGTATATATATATATATATATATATATATATATATATATATATATATATATATATATATATATATATATATATATATATATATATATATATATATATATATATATATATATATATATATATATATATATATATATATATATATATATATATATATATATATATATAGTAGTTTTAGTTATCATAAATCAGATTCCCATTATTCGAATACCTTACTCGAAGAAAACCATAACTTTAATGATAATTTCAAAATTTTACACAATGAAAATAATAGACAAAAACTCAATCTATAGAAAATTTTAGAGATCAACAAAGAAAACAATTCAGGTAGGTTACTTAATACTCAATTAGATCTAAATCTTTCTCCTTTACTCAATTTTTTCAATTTATAGAGTAAGCAACTACGATGGGTTTTCCAACATACCTCTTGTACTTGCACCTGTTGAAATATTAAGTAGGAAATAAGACTAATATATAAGGAATAACTCTGTTCATTAGTTGGTATCTATCTGATGAAGCCACAGTGTCGTGAAACCGGTCATAGTTTGGTTAATATAGTAAAATCTAAATACTTTAATTTTATTTCATTGAAAATAAATATGTAGAACATTGGTCTTTAGTACACACTTTATCTGATGAAGCCACAGTGTGGTGAAACAGGTAAAAGTTTTATTAATATAATGAAAATCTAAATAGCATAGTTTTAGTTCATTGAAAACAAAGCAGTATTTGCTATTAAAATTTGTGTAGCAGGACTACTGTTGGCCAGTGTAATCGAAACGATTCCGAATCCTGGAATTCGAAGAATTAATCGAAATATGCATGATTAAACAAACGCTTTTCACTATATGGAACGAAAAGGCATGGGAGTCGAGAATTTCCGCTATGTGCATTCAAAATTTATATTTTTGGACAGGAATTCATTTACTCTAGAAAAATACTTTGCAGGTCAGACAGAAACCATTCACACTTGCACAAGGCCACTGGGATGTTTTCTCGTTGTGAAGCCAATTATACAAACAAATTTATTTCCAGAATGGATTACAAAATATTTAATTTTTTTGTCATTCATGTCGAATAACAAACAACTGAAATACCGAAATGTGTGAATAGGATAATATTTTTAATGCATCACGTATTTGAACCATTTTTCATTCATTTCTTTGCACTCTCCTCAGTTTGTATCCATCAAAGGAAAAGTAAATTAGATGTTTAGATTTCAAGATGTTTATTGAATTGTACGACGTAACGATGTACCTTTATGAAGTGCCAATTTCCTAATTACTACTGGAAAATATGAAGAGTGTTGCATCGAAAACATTCCACCTGAGTTTATTGTCCTGTGAATAAATCAATGAAAATTTGTTAAAACACGGTAAGCTTTGTTCTGAAGGTTGTACTCATTTTTCATAAAAATGACAATCCTCAAAAAAATTTTCTGCAAAAAAGTTGTACGAGCAAATTGCCACCAGAAAGAATATTATAGCACTTTCATTCAAGTTTAACGATAAAAGTATGTTATATACAGGACTCAAAATCACTCAATAAAAGTAAAAATTGAAAGTATCACTGATTGATTTATTTTGTGAGAATGTATCTTGAATGAAGTTTTACTACTAATGTTTTGGTACACGAATAGTTTCGAATACTACTTCATTTTCAAATGTTTGGACTACATTACAGTTTAGCTATTTATATTACTGTTTGGCTCAGGTACTCTTATTAGATTAAGTAATGGGAAATTATTTTCATCTAATTGATTGTTGAGTGTTTGGTTATGTGGCTTTTTCAATTTTGTTAATTCTAAACATTCCAAGAGATTCAATTTATTTCCTTTATTACAGATATGTAATCATAATGTCAATTCCATAGTAACGGCCAAATCAATTTAATTTATTTGAGAAACGCCAAACCAGCAAAAAAGTCCATTTTATACCAAAAGTTGAAAACTACAGTGTGTGCAGCCAAAACATATGGTTCAACCAACAGTGTCTGAAGAACGAAGTGACTCCCAAATTTGTAAATATCAGATTCAATTCCACATCAGCTGCATCAAAGAGAGCAGTCAGTTTAGCAAAAAGAACAAACATGGATACAAGTAGAAGGCAAATTTCTATTCAGGAAATCCTTCAACATTTTATTAAGGTAAACTGGTGGGGTATGAAAAAGGACACCAATGAAACTATACAACTGAAAACAATCACAAACGAAACATGGGAAAAATATTTCAAAAATCTTTACACCGAATCAGAATATGAAGAAGAACCCCCAGAAGAATACTTAAGAAACGACATTATAAATGAACCGGTAACAATCACGAAAGAGCAAGTAGCTATGGCAATAAGTAAACTTAAAAATAGGAAAGCTCCAAATGAAGATAAGATAACAAATGAGATGATCAAATATGGCGGAGAAGCCATGAGAGAAGAGTACACAAAACTGTTTAACATTATAATTCAACACGGAAAAATACCAGAAGAATGGAAAAGAAGTGTGACAGTGCCTATCTTTAAAAAAGGAGACAAAACAAATCTTGCCAACTATCGCAGAATAACCTTATTAAGCACCTCTTTGAAACTGCTTACAAAGATTCTTGCCCATGACATAACGTCAACAATGCCAATCAGCGAAGAGCAACAAGGCTTTCGAAAAAACCGGTCCACGGTCGATGCACTATTTATAACGAAGGCAATTAGTAGAAAAGTCTCTTGAATATAACACTCCAGCATATCTTTGTTTCATAAACTTAACGAAGGCATTCGACAGAGTCCAACTGAAGGATGTAATCAAGATACTGGAAAACAAAGAGGTACTCAAAATATATATAAGACTCATAAAAGATCTGAACACTAATACAACAACGCAAATACGAACAAACCCCACCCTAGCGCAGCATTTCGGAACAACGTCGGGCATCCGCCATGGTGATAGTCTTACCCCTCTACTATTTAATACTGTTATGGACCAACTTGTAGAGACCGTTAAAAACTTGGTTTAGGATACCGCATGGGAACCTACAAAATTAACATCTTATGCTATGCCGATGACGCCGTACTCATTGCAGAATCAGAAGACGACCTACAAAGAATGTTATACGCCTTTAGCAAACGCGCAAAAAATTTCAATATGGAAATCTCAACAAGTAAGACAAAATGCATGACCATAGCTAAGGAACCTCTGCGCTGCAAGTTAACAATAAACAACGCCACTATAGACCAAGTCATGTCATTCGAATACTTGGGGTGCAAAATAACAAGCACAGGATACCTTAAAGACGAAGTGAGGAGACAAGTGAACAAAGCAGCTGCAGTATCGGGACATCTTAAACAACCAATTTGGAGAAATGAACACCTCAGTATACCATGCAAATCCAGAATCTACAAAACATGTGTGCGACTAATTATGACATACGGGGCAGAAACAAGAGCGGAAACGTCGGTAACAAAGAGGATATTAAGAACAACAGAAATGAAAACGCTAAGAACTATAACCGGTTACACATTGAATGACAGACAAAGAAATACCGACATAAGGGAAAAAATGTGAAACAGACGATATTGTAAGATGGGTAAGAAAAAGAAGAAGAGAATGGAACCAGCATGTAAACAGAATGACCACAGATAGAATAGCCAAAATCGTATATAACAACATACCACACGGAAGAAGACCCGTCGGACGACCACCAAAACGATGGCGGGACAGTTGGCAATCAACTTCACAAGAACTGCTGCAGGGAAACCGGAACTGAACAGGCGCTACGCCTTCTACACGGTGAAGAAGAAGAAGAAACTGAATCAACTCCCATTTTGCACCCAAGAGAATTTGATATTTTGGATAATAATGTTAGAAATACAGTGGAATCTCTATATCTCGAACCTCGTTAAGTCGAAATCTTCAGTAAGTCGAAAAATATTGCCATTCCCTTCCGCTGAACACCTAAATACGCGATATTTATACTCTACAGGGTGCTACATAATAGTATGTCACAACTTGAGGGGGTAAATCTACGTGCAATTGTAAGAAAAAAAGTTCATATAAACATAGGTCCGCAAAAGCTTCGTTATTTCCGGAAAGAAATTGGTTTTTTTTCCAAAACTCCTACAGTTTTTGAGATATTCTGCCCAAATTTGGAATGTATGCTAAGTTTCACAGCATCCATCATTAAACGTCCTAAATTTTAACTTGAATCTACAAGGTGTTTTCTTTTCCGGAGCCATGTTTTCTTTTGCCCTTTCAAACTTTTTTACAGTACGCCACTGATCAGCGTTCAATCAATTTTAGTCTTCTTCATTCAATTTAGAAACTTTTTTGACACCTGTAATTTTTACGTATCTCCGACCGTTCTCGGGCAAAAATTCATTAAACGATTGTATGCATTCGCTGAATTGAAGGCACTTCTAATTAAAAAAATGACTAGTTGGCTTGATTTTTTTCATTTATTTATTTATTTTGACAGTTGCCAAAGTTCAACTAGTGTTTGCTCGAATTGTTCATTAAATTAACGATTAGTTTTAAGACTTTTGAAATTATTGCTGTAAGAAAAAATAGCTAATTTTACTAACGCCGAATAGGATGATAACTATTACATGTACGGTCTGGCTGACGGAAAGAAGGCGATTATATCAGGTGCGTTTTCCAAAGCGAGTAACACCAGACAGGCAAACATTTGCAAATATCCACAGAAAGCTGAGGGAAACTGGTACTTTTACTGCAAATAATCATTTAAAAGCTGCAACTGAAACTATGAAAACTCCAGATATTGAGGAAGCAGTTTTGAATTGTATTTTTTTGAATTTGGGAGGCTTTTACTTGGTAAAATTCCATTATCAATAATAAAAAACAAGTACTGTATTTTAAGGAATTTTACTTAATAATTGCGATTCGTAACCCGTTTCACTACACCGTAGCTTCTTCAGACGAATGAATATACAGAAAAATATAAATGAGAATATAACTATAAATGTTCTTGAGTAATTAAAAGCTTATTGGGTTGCTTCTTCTTAAGTGGTTATTTATGACAGGTATATCCAATAAAATTGAGGAATAGATTGCTCCCAAAAAAATTCGATAGAGGTGAAGGGCTTAAATCGACTTGTTCATTGATGAGTTTATCTGAGTGTTTGTATTTATTGATTAATTTATTATTGATTAATTTCAAATGACGATATTGAATTTTCGAAAGCGACATCCTGTATGGAGAGCCGATTTGAATGAAATGCTTTAATCATTCTGGAATTCAAAAACCTTTCTGAAGATATGCCACTTGAATTATTTGTATGATTTTCAAGTTGGGGATGCTGAATGGAAGGGTTGATTGCAAAACTTCTATAACCACACAAGAAAGTCCTATTCTCGGATCAAACATGTTCTCGTATACCGAAATGAACCAGTTTCAAAAAGTTATTTGGATTTTCAATGTTCCTGCTTCGGGACACCCTGTATGATGATTCTGAATTTCGAAAATACCAAATTCGAAGAAAAATTGCAGTACCTTTCCAACGAGGTGCCACTTGACCTATTATCGATCGAATGATTTTTGAGTTGGGGATGCTGGAAATAGGGGTTGATTGCACCAACTCCAAAAACACAAGTGTAGGTCGTTTTTCTAGACCGAGCATAAACCTGCGCTTGCATTATGCCAAAATAAATCTATTTCATTTAGTATTTGGGATTTCAGAATTCAACTTCACCCTTGGTTGGGACACCCTGTATGTTAATTTAAAATTCTAAAATGACAAATCAAGGTGGAGAATTGACAGACCTTTTCAGTAAGGTGCCACTCGACCCTTATTCCTATGATGAATTTCAAAGTTAGGGTTGCTGGGGTAGGGGTTGATCTGAGAAGTTTCGAATTATTTCGAAAAATGCTCCCCCTCGAAACAAAATCGACGTGTCTTGGTGTTTTCGCTAATGTTACTCATTTCGGAGTTATAGGGGGTCAAATTTTCGTTGGAACACACTGTATGATGTCAATATATACTGTTAAAAATTACTTGAATAATATATTTTTCTATACACAATAATAAAAACAAGTACTGTATTTTAAGAATTTTACTTAATAATTGCGATTCGTAACCCGTTTCACTACACCGTAGCTTCTTCAGACGAATGAATATACAGAAAAATATAAATGAGAATATAACTATAAATGTTCTTGAGTAATTAAAAGCTTATTGGGTTGCTTCTTCTTAAGTGGTTATTTATGACAGGTATATCCAATAAAATTGAGGAATAGATTGCTCCCCAAAAAATTCGATAGAGGTGAAGGGCTTAAATCGACTTGTTCATTGATGAGTTTATCTGAGTGTTTGTATTTATTGATTTCTAAAGTTTCCCAAATATCTGCCTTCAATATTTATTATCTGTATGCAAAATTTCAAACTGTGGGTCGAAAGAATGATTATTTTCAATTCAAATTACGAATCATCTCTTAGAAAATAATCATTACCCACAGTAAAATTCTATAAATATAAAGTTCATCAATAAAATATTTAGTACTTGTTTTTATTATTGAATTATATTGATTTGAATCCTCATGTAAGTAAAAGAATTATTGGAAATCAGTTGAATATTTCACATGTTCTAGTTTGGAGGATTCTCCACGACTTTTTATTGGACCCGTTTTATATTCAACGCGTCCAAACTCTACTTCCTCGAAATTTTCCATCGAGACTGAATTTCTGCCGATGGTTTTTAAAAAAAAATTGAGAAAATGGTTATTTTGATGATGAAATAATGTTGGATTCGGGGCTTCTAATCTATTGTTTTTGTCTTGTAGATGAGCGTCGGCATTGCTTTGGCTGTTAAATAACAACAAGCACTTTGTCTACAATTATTAAGAATGAAGCGGAAATATTGCGAATATATGAATCAAGTAGAAATTCATCTAGCGAAAGATGGCGTCTAGTTGAATTCCTGATTTAGAAGAATGCTTACTCACTTGGTTCAAACAGTATGAAGGAAATCATTAACATAATCCTCCCAATGTCCCACAAGCTCAACCAATAGACGAATTTTGGTCGTAGCTCAGTCAAAAGGTGTATGAGAATGGTGGGATGGTTCAAAATAAGCGACAGTTGCAAACGCAAATTTTCTGAAAAATTCAAGGAGTGGACTGAAACATCGTTCAAAGGAAAATGAGGAATGTGTTAACCAAATTGCAAGCTATTGAAGTCATGGCCCATTATCAATTACGTAGATTTTTTATGTTATAGAAAGACTTGGAATAAATCATCAAAAGGCAAGTTTGAATAAAATTTGTTGAAGAAGTTGTTTACCTCATTTCCCAAATCTTATGTTCTATAGGTTATTATGGAATGAATTCACTTTTCAGCCTAAGGCCTTAATTTTCATAATTTCACAATTAGAGAGAGCCCCAAACGACTGGACACGCGACTTGAATTCATCAAATAAGCAGCAAGAACTGGTACTGAAACCAGACTTTCAGTACAGTTTACATTCTGTCGAAAACCAAGAATTGATTACTTAGAATATCTGTTTCAAACGATTATAGCTGGGTATGAGACTTATTACATTACATAACATTCGTGGGGGTCGATTGGCTTTGCAAGCCTTTCCGAACTGCGACCAAATTGGTCTTTTGTTCGTAAGCCTTCTTATTCATTTCCCTGTAGGTCTAAATCCCTTACAAAATTAAGAATCTCCCTGGGAGCTTTCACTTTTACTTCGTGCGGCTCTAGTTTGTTGCTACCGAAGTGCGGACAGTTGCGATGCAACTGCAAAGAATATGTTCGGCAGTTTCATCACCGTCTCTACACATTCTGCATGTTGCCGTTTCCGATTTGCCCATTTTATTAAGATGGTATCTCAGTGGGCAGTGTCCAGTAAGGAGGCCTGTTATGATCCTCAACTCGTCCCTAGAGAGATCGAGAAGCTGTTTTGTCTTCTATGGCGAATAGTCAATGTACTTTTTTGCTTGCCTTTGGCCTGGAGTTTTCCCCCAGTATTCTTTTTTGCTAGATTTTTCCCATCGTTCCAGTTCCTGTCGTCTGTGCGGCTCACTTAAACCGCTGAACGGTTCAGGTCAGATGGACGGGATTCCAGCAGTTGATTTGGCCACCACTTACTTAGACCGCAGAACGATTCAGCGGCTTCATTTCCTCGTATGCCTTCGTGGCCAGGCACCCACCACCCACCACAGGAAAAGTTTGTTCCCCTTAGCAAGTTGCTTCAAAGATTGACAGCATTCCCAGACAGAGATGCTCCGATAACTGTAAGAGTTTAGAGCTTTTCTCACTGCCTGACTGTCCGTTAAAATGTAAATCTTTGCATCTTGAGTTTCCTTAGTAGTCCCTCCTGGCAGCACAGGTTTACAGCAAGTGTTTCTGCTTGCATGATTGTGGGAGTAGAGCCCAGAGGCACTGATGAAGAGTACTTGGGTCTATATATGCCTGCTCCTGTTCCATCAATCGTTTTTGATCCATTCGTGTACCAAATGGAGGATTTTTGGTCTAATTGATTTATTTTTCCCTTTATGATGGTGCGGTCTTCTATGACCACTTCGAAGAGTGTGTGAAAATCAAACTTAAGCCGCATTATATCCGATGGTTGTGATAAGATTTCTGGCGCTATGTAATCCAGAATCACCAGGTGTCCCTTCAGATTACCAGGTAATATCTTTTTTTTGTGTCTTGGAGCCGAAATGCCGCCATCAGCGCCTCCTTTTTCAATTTTATATGAAGAGGAGGGAGATTTAGGATTACCTCCAAGGCGATAGTTGGGGTGCTTCTCATAGCATTTGTTATGCCCAAGCACGCTAACCGCTGCAGTTTTTGAAGCTTGTTTTGCGTAGTTATGTCTGATGTTTTCGTCCACCATACTAACGATGCATATGTGACAATGGGATTTATAATCGCTGTGTATAACCAGTAGGTTATTTTTGGCTGTAGCCCCCAGGTCTTTCCGAAGAGTCTACGCCATTCCCATAGGCACGATGTAGCCTTGTTGTCAATGTGTAAATTCCCGTTGAGTCTCTGATCTAGGGTTAACCCTAGATACTTGTTCCGAAAACTTCAGAGTATGTCCATTCAGAAAGGGGGACTTTAAGTTCAACTTTCTACGTCTTGTGAATGGAATTAGAATAGTTTTGTCTAGATGGATTCTGAGTCCCTCTTCGGCACACCATTCATTTACAATGTTAAGGGCTTTTTGCATCAGGTTCGATAAGATTCCATCATGCTTTCTCTTAATGATGATAACTAGATCATCAGCATAGCCTCGTGCGTTGAAGCCAGCGTTGTTTAGTCTTTCTAAGAGGCCATCAACAGCTACTGACCATAGAAGCGGCGATATGACACCTCCTTGAGGGCATTCTTTCACTGCTGACACCGATATTCCGGTGTCACCAAAAGTGGCCGTTATGATCCGGCCTTTGAGAATTTCTTTGATCCATTTGATGGTGGGTGTTTTGACACCCTTATTGTGTGCACCATTGCTAATGGATGTATAGGAGGTATTATCGAAGGCTCCTTCAATGTCTCCAAATAGAACTAAGGCTATTTCCTTAGGCTCTAGTGCTCTTTCCATTTCTTTGACTAGATCGTGTAGGGCATCAATTGTAGACTTGCCCGGTTGGTAGGCAAATTGTTTTATGTTTAAGTTTTATGAAACTTCTCATACGATTGTCGAGAATTTTCTCCATTGATTTTAAGAGAAAGGAGGTTAAGCTTATCGGGCGATATGATTTAGGCTCATCTGGAGACTTCTTGCTCATTTTCGGTATAAATAATAATTTGACTTTCCTCCATGACTGGGGTATGTAGCCCAGTGAGTAGCTGGCTTTGTTTATAGCTCTCAGACAAGGGGCTGTATATGTATTGCGTTTTTGCAACATGACCGGATAGATTCCGTCCGCCCCTGGTGATTTGTAGGGTTTGAAGTTTTTGGTGGCCCACTTTACCCCATCTAGGGCGAAGAATCGGCCCGATAGATTTCTGCTTTCCCTACTGGAGCTTTACAGTTTCAGCTCCTGTTGTTGGCTGTTATTGATGGGGATTATTTTCGAGTCCGGGAAGTGGGTATTTAAAAGCACCCTCAAGCTGCTGCCGAAGAGTTTAGAATACTCTCCTCCAGGCTCCTTAATGAGACCGAATGCATTCGTAAGGTCTTTGGCTAAAACCTTTTGAATTCGTGCAGCTGGGGCAAGATAGGAATTCCATGATTGTCGTTTGGATTTCCTGAGTTCTTTGTTGTACTTAGTTAGAGCTTCTCGGTAGGCGGCCCATTCAACTATTCTTGTCGCTCTATTGAACGCTTTTCTGCTTCTAGCTTTGAGTAGAGCAAACTCCTTGTTCCACCAAGGCGTATCCCTTGAGAGGTGTTTTTTCCTCATTGTGCAGCTCTCCTCAAATGCTGATATTAGTGTTTGGATTAGGTAAGTAGAAGCATTTTCCAGTTCTTCTACTATGGTTATGTTATATTCGAGACCATCCAGTTCAGACTTCAACCTCTCTTCAAAGAGATCCCAGTCCGTCCTGTTTGGTGCTCTATATTCCACTTCTTGGGTCTTGTATGAGTCAATTTCGAAACCAATCATTTGGTGGTCTAACATAGATATTTCGTCGATGACGCGCCACTTCTTAATTGATTGTAGTATAAATGGCGAGGAATGGTGAGATCCAGGACCTCTTTCCTAACCGCATTTATTAAAGTTGGTTTATTACTCCAATTTACAATGTCTATGTTATTAGAGCAGATATATTCTAACAGATATGCACCTCTTTCTGTAGTCTGTAGTGTCCTATACGGTGTGGTGAGCGTTCGTATCGCAGCTCAGGATCAAATGTTTAATTTCCTTGTGGCACCAGCTTACGAGTTTTGTACCTCTCCTGGTGGTGGGGAGGATGTTTCTCCTGGGAAGTATGCTGAGACTATGATGATGCCATGCCTCTTACTCCTTATCATTGGCACTTCTACTAGAGCTATTGCTAGATATCTAGTGATGAATTCTGGAACAGAAGCAAATTTTAGATTCCTACTGAACATTAGTGCTGCTCATGGATTTACAACCTGCTATTGTGGACCATTTCATATGAATGAGTTGGGAGACCTCTAATTTTTTACCCATTCATCCAGGGCTCTTGAATAAGCCCTACTCGTATTTGCCTTGTTGTGGCCAACCTGCAGAGGATGCTGGAAGCAGCCTTCGCATGATGCAGGTTGACCTGAAGGCATTCGAATTTGTTAGCCATTAGGATGAGCTTTCCCCACCGGCAGCTGTATTGTAATTCCCTTGGAGCGGTGTGCTCTTAGTTCCTCCCTCTAACTGCTTCGATGGAATCGTCCCCTCCGGTTGGCTTACTATAGTTGAGGTCACGGTTGGGGCCTCTGTTTTTCGGGTTCGCTCTTGAGTCGGAACTGAATATTTCCGAATCTGTAGCTATCCCGATAGCCAGTATTTTCGGCTTTTCAACAGATTGTATATCTGCCGAAATGGTTACTTCTAGGGAGTTTCCCACTGAATTTTTCCTGAGAATCCTCCATCTAGTTGGAGTGAGATCATTTTGGGCCTCAATGGAATGAGACCTAGGTTTATGTTTTATGATTTTGACATGCAAACCAGCCAATGGCGCCGTCCAACTGAACCGAAATCAAAATCGAGGTCATGATGACTTTATTCTTTGATTATCGTAGTGTTGTGCACTTGGAATTCTTTGCAGAAGCTCAGACGGTAAATAAAGAATATTACTTGAACATTATTAGTCGAAAAGGCCAGACTTCTGGAAAGAACACCCATGGATTTTGCAGCACGACAATGCCACCATCTCACAAGAATTTCTGATCAAAGACTCAACAAATACCATCGAACAACCATCGTATTCACCTGACATGCCTCCGGCTGCCTTTTTTCCAAAACTGTGATTACCACTTAGGGGTACCCGTCATGAATCGATAGAAGACATAAAAGAATTCCTGGTTAGAATTGAATTAATGTTTGGATAATTCTTTGGAGTAGATGTGTTTTTACGGAAGGGGCCCACTTTGAAGGCGATACAATATTTGTGTTCCATCGATCAATTCCTAGTACTTACATCTTTGCAGTTTTCTTGAAGCATGTAATTCTCGAAGGGTAGTTATATTTATCACTACTATAATACCTAACGGCGTTGTCGCAGTAAAACATCAAAATCTAGTGATCCTGTATATCTATGAATTGAATTCAACTTGCCACAAACAGTGAAAATTACGGTAGGCATTTGAAACGTTTTAACGAAATGCTAAGGCGCTAGTAGAATATCAATCAAGAGATTCAATGCCCACCCTCTGGGTTACTGATTTGTACAAATCAATTTCAATTCTCTCGCTGGAATAGATTTTGCGAGTTTAAACTAATTCCGAATAAGAGGTAAGGAACTTGTAATTTTCGAACTTTAACTAACATGCGGTTGTATTTAATAGGGTACGGTTTTGTGATGATTCTGTTCAACTAAAGGTCCATGACCGGTATCTGATTGTGAATGTTTCATCTGAGCCAGAGCAGGGATTAAATGTATTTCCTGATTTTGAGAACCAAATGAAAGTTGATAAGTGGAGTTCATAAAAAAGATTAAATACTAATTATTGTATCAAGAATTATTTTGAACTAGTGATACTATCTACTTGTATAGCACCTGTACGGGTACGGTAACAAGCGATTAGCAAGAGGACTTAACATTATGTTCTTTCAATTGTCTAAGTTTCAAGCTTAATGTTAAGTCATTGCTTTAGAATGCAAAATGAAATATCAAGTCAAACCTTTGATCTTCCAGAAGCTTGAATTTCAAGTGAAAATTTTCCGAAAATGTTCAGGCTGATGCTGTCAATCATCACTAAATATAATGGACGTTCTGCGAAGATCATGCATTATAACATATATTCGCTCTGTTAAGGATCCACAGTCCCACAAACGAAGAAAAAATTGTCGCGAAAACTGGAAGTATGACCAAATATAAGCACAGAAAGGATTCGGATTGAGGGAGATAGGGACGCATGGCATTATATTTTCTGGTATAAATTTGAACGGATAACGATGGACACGAATTGAGATAGGGTATTTCAGACCAGTTACGATTTTCTGATTGAATGTGAGTTAATACTACTTACGTGACCTGTATTGCATAGATAACTACTTAATATAGATATATTGAGAAGTGACTACCGCACTGGGTAAGCACAGAGAAATTTTGAGCAATGAGACTCTAGTTCAACAGTTGTCACTGAGGTCTTGGAAGAAAAAATTAATGTAGTTGTACTTAAATATTTAATTACATATTATAATTATCATTAAAAGTTATAGCAAACAATACCAACAAATGCTTCTATCTATATGTACAATAAATGACACTTATCTTGGTGGTAGTCGAAAATTATTGGTCCGGTAGAAAGAGATAAGGCAGAAGTCATTGATCTTTAGGAAATTGATTTAGGTAGAGGTCTTCTATTTTAGAGTCTTCAATCTCCTATGTGAGTTCAAATTCCAAAAGTCTCTTGTACTCTTAGTACTGCGTATGGAAAGAAAAGCTCTATTTCAACTTCTGATTCATCTATATTTCTGGGATTCAAATTATATTTCGTCCTCTGGGCTACACCTACGACTCTTCACCTACGATTGAAATTCAATAACGTGAGTTTGACAGCAGTTGAAGATAAGAATTAACAAGAAAAGTTACAGAGATTCTAAAAAGTAAATTGATGAGATAAGTCATAATTAAAAGATAAGCTTCACAAAAAGCGAGGAAGCATCTACAAAAACTATTTACAATTGAAAGAGAGGCTACAGAAGAAGCGAGGAAGCATCTACAAAAACTATTTTCAAGAAATTACAGATACTTTTGTCGTTCTCTACTCAGAAAAATTATTTTGATCGAGTTTATTGATCTGATATCTGTCAAGGTCATTATGAAAAAATTGTATGAACTGAAGAAATACGATAATGAAACCATACGTGCGAAAAATACAAATTCTGTAGAGCTTAATTTGAATTTCTAATAGCTACTATAAGGCATTCAAGCAGTTAATGAGAAAAAATGCTGTAAGGACTAATTGAAAATCAGATGTGCGGCATTTTGCTTGATGAACTTTCAACTTACCCTATATTTTTTTGATATAGGTCACTACGATTTTTTAACGAATCAATTGAAGGATCTTACAAAATGATGGGACATTCTTTGAGTTGCTATGAATAGGTATTGAGCTTTTTTGTAAAATAATATTTTTCTGGATAAAGTTTTCGTTAAGTCATTTAGAGTATGTATCATATAAATATTGAAAGCTATCCTCTAAAGGCTATATCTGTATTAAAATATTTCAAGCTAGATGTCAATATGACCATGCCATTTCAAATTGAATTTTCGTTTCAGTTCATTCAAGAAGTACGTTTCTAATCTACAATTATCCAAATGTAAAAGTTACTGAGATTCAATATGTATGACAATGTTCAAGTTTGAATCAAAGAAAATAAGATCTCAAATCCGCACAAAAAGTAATTATTGTGAGTTCCTTCTATTCACAACTCATAGTTTCTCAGGAAATTTTATCAGGGTTGTTGAATGAATGACAGGAATTTCTCATTGATTTGAAGTTGAAAGTTTCTCTGTTATAGGTGTCTGATAGTGGGAAACATGATATTCAAATATGTAGAAGTTGCATATGAAGTTTAATTCTGTACAACCACAACTTTCAATCCAAGATTCATGAAAGTCACAGGAAACATGCTGCTGCTTATGTGAATCATATTTTGGAAAAAATTCAACTACTACTTTGAGATTGCTATACAATTTAACAATTTTTGTAATAGGTAGTTGTACTATAAGTATTTCATATGATTGTGTAAAATGAGTATGTTCATCACGTAATAAGGAAATAGAAATTGTTTTAATGCAATTTCTTTCTTTCATTCTCATTTCATAGTATATTATAAAATTTCACAAGAAAATGAATTGAAGCGAAGTAAAATTGAAGAATCGAAATTTCAATTATTAGAGAGTAAGATCATGAGAAGCTGACTGCTCGAAACCCACTGCCAACTCAAGAGTTAAGGATCTAGGAAATTAACAGTTACAAGAAACAGTTTCACTGAAACTGAAATATAGTTAACATTGTATTGTATATGAGGGTCCATAATGTAATTTGTGGATTTCATTTTTGCTTTCCACAAGAACACTTCAATTCAGAAGATGTTTGTTCTTTCTGGTAAGCAAATTGTGTGAATTTTGGTCAATTTGAATTTATACAAAATAGTCACGTATAGGGCAATCACATAAGGTGAAATTTCTATGTATTCATTGTATTGTTCCATTATTTGATTACTAATTTCTCGCTTCTGTCTTTTGGATAATCCCAAGAAATTTTAATTTGAGAAGAACTTTTATTTTCTATTTCAACAATATACTTGAGAAGTAATTCTTCCATCTTGCTGTTTCAAGCTCATATTTGTTGTTTATTATAATTCATGAATCTTATTGGATTCTTATCTGATCTAATAGGAATCAGAACTGTTGAGTAAAAATTAAAATATGAAATATAGATCTGCATATATTGGTCTTTCTGAAGTATATAGTTAATACTTTTGGTACTAAAAATTTGGAATATTGTGAATTAATATTGGAGCTTTTGATGATTGAATTTCTATGCCTATAGGGTGATTGAACAATTTGTTTTTTCGAATCAATGTTGAAATGTTTTTAATTTCATCTTATGCTAGCTCAATTGGAGAAAGTTGAGATTTTCAAATTGAATGTATCCCTATGAATTGGGATTGTAGTGAATAGTGTTGACATTTGTGTTGTTGATGAATCAGTATCCATAAAACAATACTGGGAGCTGCGTTCCCTAAGGATGACTGAGGTAATATATGAGAGATTTCCATGTAACATAAAGAACTATTAAGTAAAAATATGAATAATGAAGTGAATATAATAAGGCGTTCAGTGTAGATAGAGTTGGATATGATAGTTTTAAGGTTGGCAGAAGAAAGAAGGAAAGTGAAGATTCTAAAGCCTAGTGGAATATAACATCTGATATTAGAATATGCGCACTAGAATGTTAGCCAGTGGCGTAAAGTCTGGGCATAGATGGAGTGTTGATTAGAATTAGGTGTTTTGATTTTCAAATAGCTGTGACGTGATTTTAGCACGTTACAATATAATTAACGAAAAGTGCCTGGAAGATCATCAGTTTAGGTAATTTCGTTTATACGTAGGTACTCATACTGAAGGTAATTAGTAGAATCATTTTCGGTGCACAAAATCAAACAACTTTTTAGAAATATTTCTCAAATATAATTAACGAAAGATGTTAAGGATCGCAGGAGTATCACAACTTAACCGTTGATTTCTCTTAAAGCGAATTGAATTGTTTTGTTTTGTATTAATAATATTGCACTTGATTTATTTGAGTAATGGTTGTTTTAATTAAAGTTGAAGCACTGCTGTACTAACTTAATTTATTTTGTTTAGATTTTACACGTTTTATAATATCTTAAATTTGATTCTGCCTGGTCTGGAATACACACACATCTATAATGTCTTCCTGAAACTAACTAAGGTTGGACTTAACATTTAGGTAGGGATGCACACGTTTCATTGGTTTGAAAAATAAGAATAAGAATATTTCAGAAATATTGCAAACAAATATCAAAAATGTGGTACTACGTAACTGGGCAAACCCTAGACTAATAAACCTCTTCCGGCTTATTGTACCAAGCTGTTAAAGGACATTCATTGCATCCCTATGGTGATAAAATAATAAATTTTATGATGGTATTTGAAATAAAATTATGAATTGGGAAATTATCCTCTGGTCATCCCAGCTTAGTAGAGCTTATGTTAATATTTACAATTTGTTTCATTTCTTAAATCTTAGAATATATATACAGGTTCTTTACAAAAGATGTAATTCAAGTGGCGTAGTAATCATACCATGATTACATCAAGAGAATGTTGAACCCAACAAAGACCCAAACGAAATATAAAGTAGATACGAGAAAATGACTGATTAATATGAACAAAGAATTGAAGAGGTTCCATTCCAGAAAGTTCGTCATCGGTATCTAAGAAAATGTCACTTTTTGTATAATTTTCAGCCTGTGAATATATAATTATGTCAACAACAGCAATGTCCATTGTTGGCTCCTTGTCTTCAAACAATTTTTTTAATTTCTTCGCGTTTTCACCGAGCTTTCCATTCGTTTATGGGAAATGAATTGAAAAAGTTATCACAAAGAGTTTCTACACTTTTCAAGTCAAATTTCACAAATCAAACCTAATCCATACCAACTTTATCGGATACAGATCGGGGTGATAAGGGGGATGTCGGAGAACACTCATTATTTTATCAATTTTGTATTCTTTGAATCGTTGTTTGTTACTTTTCATAATGTCATAGAGTTCATTTGAATTGTGGAGGCCGTTACTTGATGTAGATCCATGATATAAATGAGATAAAAACACAAGGTTTAACTTTAATCTACACTTTATTTGAAAAAAATCGACGACGTTTCGCTGACACAGCAGCTTTATCAAGAATGAAAAATAGAATGAAGAGTATGGTATTATAAACAAATCGTAGAACAAGTTGGATGAATAACAGGAAAATCCACACCGAGCCATTGTACAGTTAGTATGAAAGGTAATAAAACTAATTAAACAAGTTAAGTAGGGGTGAGTAATTCAAATCTACCTGTTCATTCAAAAGCTTGTCCGAATGTTTGTATCTATTTATTTCTAATGCTTCTAGGAGATCTAATTTTGAACTTTTGATTTTATATGTAATATGTCAAAGTTTTTATTGAATGAATGGTTTTCTTTTATTAGGTGGTTTGAATAATTTGAATCAGATTTATTTTTATCGAAGCTACGTTTATGTTCAGATGTTCTTATGCCAAAACTCCTATAGGTCCTACCGATATAAATTTTATCACAAGAACCGCAATTGAGTTTATAGATTCCTGATTTACTTGATTTTTCAACACGAGATTTATTATTTTTAATATGTTTACCTAAGTTATTAGAAGTTTTGAAAGCTATATTAAGATTTTGTTTGACGAGAAAGGATTTAATATTTGTACTTGCAGAACCGCAGAATGTTAAACTGTTGAATATTTTATAGTCTTTATGAATAGGATATACTTCATTTATTGCTTTCTGATACAGTTTTTACGAATGATTAGATCTATCATATCCGGATTATATGAATTATTAATGGCTATCTGTTTGATGATGTTTAACTCTTTATTATAATCTTCTACTGATAAAGGTAAATTGAGTAACCGATGTACCATGCTGTTTAAAGCTGCAACTTTGTGTTGAATTGGATGTAATGAGTAGTTATGTATAATTGTATCAGTATGTGTTGGTTTACGAAAGACCGAAAAACATGATTATTATTTTGTTTAGTGATTTTAAGTCCAAAAATTTATGGAATCGTTCTGTTCAATTTCTATCGTGAATTTAATGTTCAAATGGATGGAATTAATGAAATTAACAAATAAGTCTAATTGACGAGTAGTTCCAATGAAACATACTAAGATGTCGTCAACATATCTATACCAATAAAGAAATTTGGAAATGAGTGGATGTGTATGAATTTTCTGTTCAATATTATTCATAAAAATCTCTGCTAAAAGTGGACTCAAAGGATTTCCATGATCAAACCATTTTCACTACTGTAATAGATGTTGTTGAAAGAAAATAATTTTGTTCAATGCAAACGTCCAACAGATTCAATATTTCTGATTTGATTATTTGGTTAACATGATTCGAATTCAACATGTTTTCGATTAATATTTTGGAGGAACACTTGGGTATAAATTCTCAACATCAAACGAAATAAGTTTTGCGTTAGGTGGTAGGTTAACGTTTTTTATGTAATTTATCAATTCGAAAGAATTTTTATAGAAAATTTTGATTTGAATGAACAATAATTTTAATGATATCTATAAGGTAGTGCGACAATTTCACGGCTGGGGCTGTAACGTAAGATACGACTGGTCTAACGGGGTTATTTACTTTATGCAATTTAATGAGTGAATACAGTTGAGGTGGTCATAAAATGACTACCTATTTAAAACTCTAAATTTCATTTCGTCCGGAAACTATACAATTTTAAACAAAGATCCAACTATTAAATTCCAGAAAAATATTAAAATTGCAATAAATGACGCAAAATCTTTAATTAAAGCAATAGATAAATACAAATTAATTTTACCAAACCCTCAACCACCTCAACTGTATTCACTCATTAAATTGCATAAAGTAAATAACCCCGTTAGACCAGTCGTATCTTACGTTACAGCCCCAGCCGTGAAATTGTCGCACTACCTTATAGATATCATTAAAAATTATTGTTCATTCAAATCAAAATTTTCTATAAAAAATTCTTTCGAATTGATAAATTACATAAAAAACGTTAACCTACCACCTAACGCAAAACTTATTTCGTTTGATGTTGAGAATTTATACCCAAGTGTTCCTCCAGGTGATGTCAAAATATTAATCGAAAACATGTTGAATTCGAATCATGTTTACCACATAATCAAATCAGAAATATTGAATCTGTTGGACGTTTGCATTGAACAAAATTATTTTTCTTTCAACAACATCTATTACAGTAGTGAAAATGGTTTGATAATGGAAATCCTTTGAGTCCACTTTTAGCAGAGATTTTTATGAATAATATTGAACAGAAAATTCATACTCATCCACTCATTTCCAAATTTCTTTATTGGTATAGATATGTTGACGACATCTTAGTATGTTTCATTGGAACTACTCGTCAATTAGACTTATTTGTTAATTTCATTAATTCCATCCATTTGAACATTAAATTCACGATAGAAATTGAACAGAACGATTCCATAAATTTTTGGACTTAAAATCACTAAACAAAATAATAATCATGTTTTTTCGGTCTTTCGTAAACCAACACATACTGATACAATTATACATAACTACTCATTACATCCAATTCAACACAAAGTTGCAGCTTTAAACAGCATGGTACATCGGTTACTCAATTTACCTTTAACAGTAGAAGATTATAATAAAGAGTTAAACATCATCAAACAGATAGCCATTAATATTTCATATAATCCGGATATGATAGATCTAATCATTCGTAAAAACTGTATCAGAAAGCAATAAATGAAGTATATCCTATTCATAAAGACTATAAAATATTCAACAGTTTAACATTCTGCGGTTCTCAAGTCAAATATTAAATCCTTTCTCGTCAAACAAAATTTAATATAGCTTTCAAAACTTCTAATAACTTAGGTAAACATATTAAAAATAATAAATCTCGTGTTGAAAAATCAAGTAAATCAGGAATCTATAAACTCAATTGCGGTTCTTGTGATAAAATTTATATCGGTAGGACCTATAGGAGTTTTGGCATAAGAACATCTGAACATAAACGTAGCTTCGATAAAATAAATCTGATTCAAATTATTCAAACCACCTAATAAAAGAAAACCATTCATTCAATAAAAACTTTGACATATTACATATAAAATCAAAAAGTTCAAAATTAGATCTCCTAGAAGCATTAGAAATAAATAGATACAAACATTCGGACAAGCTTTTGAATGAACAGGTAGATTTGAATTATTCACCCTACTTAACTTGTTCAATTAGTTTTATTACCTTTCATACTAACTGTACAATGGCTCGGTGTGGATTTTCCTGTTATTCATCCAACTTGTTCTACGATTTGTTAATAATACCATACTCTTCATTCTATTTTTCATTCTTGATAAAGCTGCTGTGTCAGCGAAACGTCGTCGATTTTTTTCAAATAAAGTGTAGATTAAAGTTAAACCTTGTGTTTTTATCTCATTTATATCATAGAGTTCAATTTTCAACATGTCTTGAGTGAATGGTAGTCCACGCCGTCGGAGCCATTATTGCATTTCTTCTTTTGTTGAAGCCATATTTAGACATTTGTTCAGTTGATCGTTATGGCATGGAGCATTGTCTATAACAAAAACACTTTTGGCTGGTAGAGTAGCTATCAGTATTTTCTGCAGCCATTTCTTAGAGTTGACATAATTCATCACACTGTGATAGTCACCACTTCAGATAAGTATTTTCCACGAAACCGCTATTCGTCGCCAGCATTCACGATAATAAGTCTCTGTCCTTTAGAAATTGGCGCACAAAGACCTTTATTTGAATTGTGAGATGAATGGATATATGTCTTGTCCATATAAATTATAGGCCGATTTTCTTGTCTGAACTTGGTCATATTCTTAAGAAAGTTTCTTTTAAGCATTTGTATTTCTGGTTTTTCCATAAGTAATTTCCCATTATTTTGATTTTTTTCAGCGAAATTTCATCTGACTCATCCCTTTCCTTAGAGATTAATATGATCCAGAATACCAATCCAATGACATCAACAAATTCTTTTTCGTTTCATGTTCGGTGTGGAGAATAAGGACGACTCTCCTTCAACAAATATCATTTATGCAGATCTTTCTTATTGTACTCAAACTCACCCCTGTTGCCTTTGCAGCACGATCCTGAATTATTTCAATTTTTATTAATGGTCCGAAAGATAAACTCCACAACACAGACTTTAGCCTAGTAACATTGGCATCAAACGATTTAACTTTGACAACTACAATAAAAATCTATCATCCGGTGATTTTTTAGAATAGAGAATTTTCAACAGCGAAAATGCCTGAACATTGTGACATTGTTCCACCAAAATATGCGATGCCTCCAAAACAAAATATCGGAATTGAAAATATGTGTTTCTCAAATGACAAAGGATCCAGAATACCTTTGTCTCACAGAACATTGACTCACAGAGCATGAACTGGTGAACTATACATTGATATCTAGCTTTATTCGGATAAATCATCAGCATTTTACCATAAGCCGTCACATATAGATATTATAATACATAACTCGTCGTGTCTTCCGTATCGACATAAAATATCAGCATTCAACAGTTTTATTCACCAGCGAATTTCATCAAAGAATTAAATTTGATTGAACAAATTGCCAAAAATAATGATTACAATCATAAACTAATAAATAATATTTTAAATAAAAATCAAAGTAGAATCGCATTGAATGAAGTTTACCCTGTCGATAAATTGAAACAACAATTCAACACCTTAACCTACGTTGGCATTACAAGTGAGAAACTGAAATCATTCTTGAGTAGCAATAATTTCAACATAGCTTTCCAAACTAATAATAGTTTAGGCAAATACATAAAAATAATAAAACTAAATCAGATAAAAACAATAAATCAGGTGTTTTTAGAGTGAATTGCAATGACTGTGATAATTTCTACATTGTAAGAATACATAGAAATTTTAATATTAGAATATCAGAACATAAACGCACTTTTTCAAATAAAAATCAGATTCAAATTACGCGAATCATCTCCTAGAAAATAATCATTCTTTCGACCCACAGTTTGAAATTTTGCATACAGATAATAAATATTAGAAGGTAGATCTTGGGAAATTTTAGAAATCAACAAACACAAACACTCAGGTATACTCATCAATGAACAAGTCGATTTAAGCCCTTCACCTCTATTGAATCTCTTCAGGGAGCAATCTATTTCTTAATTTTATTGGATATACCTGTCATTAATAACCACTCAAGAAGGAGTAACCCAATATGCTTTTAATTACTTGAGAACATTTATATTTATATTCTCATTCTTATTTTCTGTACACTCATTCGTCTGAAGAAGCTACGGTGTAGTGAAACCCATTACGAATCACAATTATTAAGTAAAATTCCTAAAAACACATTACTTGTTTTTTATTATTGACTTTTCCAACATACCCTTTGTACTTGTATCTAAAGTAATATTAAGTAGGCAATGAGAATATTTTATAAGGAATAACTCTGTTCACTAGTTTGTAGCTATCTGATGAAGCCACAGTATGGTGAAACCGATCATAGTTTTGTTAATATAGTGAAAATATAAATACCATAGTTTTATTTCATTGAAAATATGTAAATCTGAAGCTTTGAAATCAATATTGGGGGCACAAAAAATTTCATCCTCAAATTCCAGAAATTGGCAGATATTTCGGAAGCTTCCAAAGACAAGTATAAGGAATTGAACAAACTCACCTTAGTTTTTCTCGACAAAGTCCAAAATAAAACAAAATATAGGGTATCCTATTAAAAAAGCATTACTTGAATGTAACTAACCGAATGAACTTCTCGAATGACCCCTGTACGATTCTAAAGAACATTATATATATATTGATATATCTGGTTAACCACGCATCGGATAACTCCCATAACTTAATATAATATATCGGCAATTACTTCCATTCAAAATAACATAAATTGTACCGATGAATATCCAGTTCTTATGTACGCCTTAAATTAACAATTTCCTTAAATGATAGCTTAATGTATGGTTGCACGTTATAGAGTTTCGAAAATAGCCAATTCCGCAGCTGAACATAATTAATATTTATTACAATTTCCATATTTTACTTTGAAAAATCAAAATTGCATGTTATCCGGAATAAATGAAATTAAAACAACCTGAGTGAAGCAAATCTATTACATTCAATAAATTTGCATAGAGGACGAATGTGACATTAAACGCTAGTAATCTAGAAGTATTGCCTCATTACACCAAGTGTAATTGAAAAGAAGAAGCATTTAAATACGATGACCTTATGATTTTGAAGTTAGCCTAAATAATTAATGCAATATTCAATCCAATAATTAGTCGAATATGTCCCATTTGTAACGAAAATTCTTGTATAACTTATTGAGAATAATTTAATGATGATTTAATATAAGACGATTAAATGCTGCGTAACGAGTTCATATATAAAAAGAAGGCCAATGTCTAGGCATATTGAATATTCCTTAATAATAACTGATTTTATTCTAGTAGGAGAAAGATACAAAATCGAATTGAAGACTAAAGATCATATTGCAAGTTCAGATATTGATTGTGATCACCAGAATGATTTGGTACTTGAAAAATTATAGAAGAAGAAATTCAGCAGATGAAACATGAAATTCTTGAAAGAAACATCAAGCAAGTTTAAGACGAACAAAGAATGTGATGAGTAATGTTGATAATTTATTTATTTTATAGAAATTCAATTTCCAATGAAGATGCAGTAAAATACAGGATACTTCAACGAGAACTAAACAGAGGCTATATCTACCAAGATATTAATTTCTGATCAAAACGCAAAAACAGGTCAATTTTTGTTTCAAGGGGGACATCTTTTGGGGTACAAAACTTGCCTGAAATATCAAATTCCTAAGCGGGGGTTGCAATCCTTGAACATTTTGAATAGGAAAGATGAAACGAGTGATGACTCAAGAGAAAGGTGGTATCTTTGTGATATTTTCTGATAGTATTTTTTTCAATTTTGAAGACTGTCAGTCATCATCAGATGTATAAATTAACTTGTTAGTCGATTTTGTTGGCATCAGGTCATCTATTGAGTTATTTTCATTTTGGCTATAAACCCTTCATAGAGCAGGAGTGACCACCCTTGAAAATTTCTGTAACTATTGATGGCATCCATCTGGATGGGTCATATCAAATGAAACCAGTTTAAAAGTTTGTGATACCTAGAAAGTTCGAACAAGAAATAGGTATTATCTTTGTCTGCATCCCCGTGAACGAGAACTTTTATCTACCATGATATTCATTCATAATCAAAACGCATTTTTTGATTGAAAACAGTAGAAGATACAAGATGGGTGAGCACTGAAAAAAGATACAGGAGACTATCTATCGCCCTTAGTTATTCAAGTATTAAATGGAACAGATTAATTCTAGATCAAATCATCTTTGATCTAAATTAAGCTATTCCAGTTTTCGCACTATAACTCCAATAGTCTTGGGGCGATAGTCTTCTATATTTTTCAGTGGATCACTCTGTATCTTCCACAGTTTTCAATCAAAAACGAAAGTTCTTTCACGGGAATGCAGATAAAGATAATACCTTTCTTTAGAGTTATCACTCGACCCATCTACCCTCTTCCAAATATTCAAGGGTACTCACCCCTGCTCTAGGGGTTGAAATTCGAGATGAGGATGGTACTTGATGATGACTGCCATTGATCAGCATGGATCTGTCCATTTTACTTCCATGAAACTTGAATAGTCTCAGGAAATAGTCTTCCTATCTTTCAGTTGCTCACCCTGAATCTTTTACAGTTTTCAATTAAAATGGAAATCCGTTCAAGGCAATGTAGACAAATATACCACATTTTCTATTCAAAATGTTCGAGGAAACAAAAATTGACCTGTTTTTGCATTTTGATCAGAAATGAATATCTTGGTAGATATAGCATCTGTTTAGTTTTCGTTGAAGCACCCTGTATAGTTTACAATTCCAGAAACAAAACTTCGACAAAGAACGAAATAATCATATCCCTGGTCAATTTCAATGAACGAGTATCTTTGTAAATTCACTAAAACAATCAATACTTTCGAAGATGTGCAATTCCAGAAATAAATAAACGAAAAACAAAAAATTAAACAAGTAGCGTCAAAGAAGGTGCTCACCTTGTGTTGTGTTTTGTCGAAGCCGAAGTGAAAAGTTCGAAATATTATATCACGGCCCTTGCGGTCTGCCAGAATGCATTGTAATACAAATCAGTATGAATCACTTGACCATATAAGGAAGCACTCTTTCATCGAACAAAGGTTGGACCATATTTATTTATGATTGGCCAAGTTTTGACAAATAGCCCAACCACGTTTTTGCTTATTCATTGGTTTCAGAAAAACATGTTCGATTGAAATGTGGATGATTGATATCTTTTTTCTTTACATGAAATGATCGATGGCCATATGAACTATGGAGCATACAAATTCTTGATAATTTTCAACAGGAAACGATGCATCGACTATGACATGGCAGAAATTATGGTGATGTTTTTAGTTCACGTTTAAACTATTCGGTTAATTCCTTTCTATGAATTTTTATTATACAGGCTTGTACCATATAAAGAAATGTCAATTTCCTTCGGCTTTGATGTCATAATTCATCAAAATAAATGCGAGTTCAGCGAAAGGTTTGATTTTCAGTAAGTTTCCGTTTTCTTTTTAAATTATATCCATTAATTGTGAACAAAAATATACGGCGTGTCTATTACGTGCGTATTCGGTCTTTAACTTCATTTTTGTTGAATACATTAAAGAAAAGATATGTAAAGATAAAGGATCGATGCTAATTTGTTGCTTGTTCTAACATTATTTACACATACATTAATTTCTACAGGACATTTTTTATCGAAAAATATGAGAAAACAAAACGCCCATAAACAAATGTCCAAAAGAGCTCCGGTCTTGAGATACAGGGTGTTCTCTTGTACTTTTCAAGGAATCTTACTCTAATTTGGATCAAAGGATTTTTTTACACATCAGTACGATGAGATGTGCCCTGTGATTACATATAAAATACAGGTGAGAGCTTTTTCGGGATCATACTACACTGGTCTCCAAGATTTCCGTAATACAAAGCAGATAATTTTTAAATGAAAATACCCTTCTTATAATAGGAAAAGTATGCCTAAATCTCTAACGTACCACTTTTCAATAGCTCAATAAGATCCTTCTACATTTGCAGGTAGTAAATCAAATGATGAAAAACTTAGGTGAAATGTACATATTATAACATATTATACATAAAAATGAGATTATAAATCAATCTTCTGTTGAGTTTTGAAGTGAGAGGTTCTCTGTGTATACAGAAGAAAGTGTTTTAACTATGGAAATTTGAGACAAACGCTCTGCAGTTGAAAAATCTATCCCGACAAATTCTGTTATATTTGTGGAGAATTTCTGAAGACATCACAAGCAAGGATATCTTTTGAAAGTGTTAAAAAAGCCTACTTCCCATATTTTGGTGTTTCAATTGGAGATCAAGACAAGCAGGGTTGTATTAGTCGTAGCTTATCATTGATGTGGTGGATAAAGGGTTAGGGAAAGCATGCCTGTTGCAGTCTATACAGTATGCCAAGAACCCACTTATCAATAAGACGATTGGTATTTGTGCCTGACAAATACTGCTTCGATTTTATTGAAAAGGACCTTCCTTTTCATGTCCTAAAAGTTGAAAAAACTGAGTGCAAAAATGATAGAAGCGAGCATCTTTGATGGATTAGATCATTAATGAAAGAAAGTTTCACGGAAACTATGACAGATATTAAGAAAAATGCATGGAATAAATTTGTTTAGTTTGTTTGAATTATTTTGGAAAATAAGAAAAGTTCTTTGAACTCTGGAGACCATTGATCAAGGCAACTGGAAAGCACACATTTTTTATTTTATTTATTCATTTAACAAAGGTAAGAGATGGGACCATAAGGGTTCATAAATTTCAAAAACATAATAAATATGGTATGTGATTTCACAAAAAAGAAAAGGAAACAGGGTAAAATAATATTAACAATAATGTCTAAATTAACCAACGAGAAGATCAAGATGAACTGAAAAAGAATGAAACAGGAAAGATAAATGATGACATGGATAGAATACGTGATATAAATGAGATAAAAACACAAGGTTTAACTTTAATCTACACTTTATTTGAAAAAATTCGACGACGTTTCGCTGACACAGCAGCTTTATCAAGAATGAAAAATAGAATGAAGAGTATGGTATTATAAACAAATCGTAGAACAAGTTGGATGAATAACTGGAAAATCCACACCGAGCCATTGTACAGTTAGTATGAAAAGTAATAAAACTAATTAAACAAGTTAAGTAGGGGTGAGTAATTCACATCTACCTGTTCATTCAAAAGCTTGTCCGAATGTTTGTATCTATTTATTTCTAATGCTTCTAGGAGATCTAATTTTGAACTTTTGATTTTATATGTAATATGTCAAAGTTTTTATTGAATGAATGGTTTTTTTTATTAGGTGGTTTGAATAATTTGAATCAGATTTATTTTTATCGAAGCTACGTTTATGTTCAGATGTTCTTATGCCAAAACTCCTATAGGTCCTACCGATATAAATTTTATCACAAGAACCGCAATTGAGTTTATAGATTCCTGATTTACTTGATTCTTCCACACGAAATTTATTATTTTAATATGTTTACCTAAGTTATTAGAAGTTTTGAAAGCTATATTAAGATTTTGTTTGACGAGAAAGGATTTAATATTTGTACTTGCAGAACCGCAGAATGTTAAACTGTTGAATATTTTATAGTCTTTATGAATAGGATATACTTAATTTATTGCTTTCTGATAGAGTTTTTACGAATGATTAGATCTATCATATCCGGATTATATGAATTATTAATGGCTATCTGTTTGATGATGTTTAACTCTTTATTATAATCTTCTACTGATAAAGGTAAATTGAGTAACCGATGTACCATGCTGTTTAAAGCTGCAGCTTTGTGTTGAATTGGATGTAATGAGTAGTTATGTATAATTGTTGGTTTACGAAAGACCGAAAAACATGATTATTATTTTGTTTAGTGATTTTAAGTCCAAAAATTTATGGAATCGTTCTGTTCAATTTCTATCGTGAATTTAATGTTCAAATGGATGGAATTAATGAAATTAACAAATAAGTTTAATTGACGAGTAGTTCCAATGAAACATACTAAGATGTCGTCAACATATCTATACCAATAAAGAAATTTGGAAATGAGTGGATGTATGAATTTTCTGTTCAATATTATTCATAAAAATCTCTGCTAAAAGTGGACTCAAAGGATTTCCCATGATCAAACCATTTTCACTACTGTAATAGATGTTGTTGAAAGAAAAATAATTTTGTTCAATGCAAACGTCCAACAGATTCAATATTTCTGATATGATTATGTGGTTAACATGATTCGAATTCAACATGTTTTCGATTAATATTTTGACATCACCTGGAGGAACACTTGATTATAAATTCTCAACATCAAACGAAATAAGTTTTGCGTTAGGTGGTAGGTTAAAGTTTTTTATGTTATTTATCAATTCGAAAGAATTTTTATAGAAAATTTTGATTTGAATGAACATTAATTTTAATGATATCTATAAGGTAGTGCGACAATTTCACGGCTGGGGTGTAAGAACGATTCCATAAATTTTTGGACTTAAAATCACTAAACAAAATAATAATCATGTTTTTCGGTCTTTCGTAAACCAACAGATACTGATACAATTATACATAACTACTCATTACATCCAATTCAACACAAAGTTGCAGCTTTAAACAGCATGGTACATCGGTTACTCAATTTACCTTTATCAGTAGAAGATTATAATAAAGAGTTAAACATCATCAAACAGATAGCCATTAATAATTCATATAATCCGGATATGATAGATCTAATCATTCGTAAAAAACTCTATCAGAAAGCAATAAATGAAGTATATCCTATTCATAAAGACTATAAAATATTCAACAGTTTAACATTCTGCGCTTCTGCAAGTACAAATATTAAATCCTTTCTCGTCAAACAAAATCTTAATATAGCTTTCAAAACTTCTAATAACTTAGGTAAACATATTAAAAATAATAAATCTCGTGTTGAAAAATCAAGTAAATCAGGAATCTATAAACTCAATTGCGGTTCTTGTGATAAAATTTATGTCGGTAGGACCTATAGGAGTTTTGGCATAAGAACATCTGAACATAAACGTAGCTTCGATAAAAATAAATCTGATTCAAATTATTCAAACCACCTAATAAAAGAAAACCATTCATTCAATAAAAACTTTGACATATTACATATAAAATCAAAAAGTTCAAAATTAGATCTCCTAGAAGCATTAGAAATAAATAGATACAAACATTCGGACAAGCTTTTGAATGAACAGGTAGATGTGAATTACTCACCCCTACTTAACTTGTTTAATTAGTTTTATTACCTTTCATACTAACTGTACAATGGCTCGGTGTGGATTTTCCAGTTATTCATCCAACTTTTCTACGATTTGTTTATAATACCATACTCTTCATTCTATTTTTCATTCTTGATAAAGCTGCTGTGTCAGCGAAACGTCGTCGAATTTTTTCAAATAAAGTGTAGATTAAAGTTAAACCTTGTGTTTTTATCTCATTTATATCATGGATCTACATCAAGTAACGGCCTCCACAATTCAAAAAGAATACGTGATATCAAAAAGTGAAAATGAAAAGGAGGCACCAGTGTTACACACTTTGTCGAAAAGATTTCAAATGAGAGAAAGCGTGCACCGCAGCTTCTGGTAAAGAGTTCCATTTATAGAAGACGCGGTTGCATATAAAGAGCTCACGAGGAGTAGTTTTGAAGTCCTCCCGGTAAAGTTTCAGTGAATGACCGCGAAGATGGCTTCTGCTGATGCGAAAGAGATCGCTAAGGTCCTTCCCAAATAGGCCGTTCATTGCACGATAGATGATAATCAGATCTCCACGCTCGCGACGCTCAGAGAATGGCTTCAAACCGAAAAGTTCAAGCCTCACCTTGTGTGAAGGTCGAACAAAACCAAATGAAAGTCTCGTCATTTTTCTCTGGACAGACTCGAGGAAGTTTTTATCTCGAACCAGGGATGGGTGCCAAACAGGACCACCATGCTCAAGGATAGGTCGAACGTAAGACGTGTACAGTAACTTGCACGTGCTGATGGAGCATCCGCTGAAAGATTTGCGTAGGAGATAGCAAACCCAGTTCTCCTTCGATACAACATGGCTGACGTGAACCGACCACGATAGGTCCTCAGAAATGATCACACCGAGGTCATTTTGTGATTGCGTGGACTGAATGCTCGAACCATCCATATAGTACCGGTACCAGGGGCTATTTTTGCCCAGATGCAACACCTTGCACTTGCTCATATTTAGGGGAAGAAGCTTTTCTCGAGACCACTCACATGAAGGTCTTTCTGAAGTTGCAACGACGACGTTAATGCATTGGCGTAAAGCTTGAGATCGTCAGAGTACGATGCGTGAGCAGAGAAAAGGGTTGATGGTAAGTCTGCCACATATGCGAGAAAGAGAATAGGCCCTAGAACTGAGTATTGAGGGACCCCGCTAGTAACAGGTTTGGTGGATGAAACGGAGTAGCCTACTCTGACTAAGAATTGACGATCGCTAAGAAAAGCCCCTAGCCATTCCAGCAGACCACCCCTGATCCCCAGATGATTTAGTTTATGCAGCAGACGCCAGAGAGAACACGATCAAAAGCTCTTGCGAAATCCAAATATAATATGTCCATAGGTTCACCACGGTCGATTGTCCAGTCGTCCACGCACCTCAGAAGGCAAGTGACAATTGACCTGCCTGGAAGGAAACCATGTTGGCTGGCAGGCACATGATGGTTAAATATTGTTTGAGCATTCAGAAAAGCTCGCTGACTACATCTGCTAGAATATTCTATATTAAAAAGTTGTTTTTCAATTTAAGAATTTGATGAAATAATGAAATAAGATCCATTTTCTAGAAATTGTTCCATTGCAAAATGGGTCATGTGTCATATTTTCTAGACTAGAGTTGATACAGAAGATTTAATCACAGATTTGAAATTGTCTTTAAAAATTAGGCTGATGTACCATAACTAAATTGCTATTGTGTGGTGTTGTCCATTACTATTACTGTGCGTGAATCCGATCAAGTTTTTGAGTCTAATCACGATTTGAAATAAAGCATTATAATTTCTCAAAATGAAGATGTATTTTATACTTTGTACAATTTCATTATTAGAAACACGCCCGATTTCTACCGTAAGGTCGTTTTATCGTGAAAGACGGCGTAAGTGCTTTTTGAGAAAATTATCCCTCTTAGGCATATGGCGAAATAAAAAAAAATAATATAAATAATATATGGGCGATAGCAACCCAAATTATTTGGTCGATAATAAATCTAAAACATCTATAGATCATAGAGATGGAATTTGAAGAAATATATATACTTCTATGTAAAATCTTTTCTTAGATTTGTTTAGACATATAAGAAGTATGACTGATGAAATATTTTTCTGCTGGTTTTCTTTTTCCATTGTTACAGATTCCTGTCCCAAACCCCTTTCTTTCACCTTTGCCTTCGTTTGAAAATCATGGAATGCAAGAGAGAATGAAGTGGCTAAGCAGAAAAATCTTTGGTACTCTTTATGTACATACAACACTAACACAACATAAACAGACAAGCTATTGCTAGAGCAATAGCGACAGGTAAACAAGTTTTTTCCTCAGTTTTTTTCACTCGTTTATTGAATCATATACAAGACAGTATGGTTCCCCTGTTACATTTCCTAAGCTCACACTTGTGTTTTTTCTGACACACACCATAATTATAGATATAAGCACTTATTGTAAATACAGTTATTAAAATTTTTGTAAATCCTCTCATTTCAAAAATAATATATATATATATATATATATATATATATATATATATATATATATATATATATATATATATATATATATATATATATATATATTGCTCAAATTTGTCAGTTAATTATATTACATTTATATAAACAAATAAATAAAATATGAAATGAGATTCTGAGCAGAATAAACTAAAGAGAAAACCTATGACTTTACCTCATTATTTTTTCGGAAAGAAACCTACGAAGAATATTACAAGATTTGATGACTGTTATCTTTTGTATCTGTTAAAACAAATTTTTTTCAGATCCAAAATCTCAATACTTTTGTGAAGATTTCTAGGAATAACACCTGTTGTGGAAATAATAATCGGTAGAATAAATATTTTCTTCATTTTCCACATTTTTAATCTCGTCGCCAAGCATCATATATTTAGACATTTTTTCATTGTATTTATTTTGTATATTATGTGTGTCGGGTATAGCAATATCAATTATTTATGTTATTTGATTCTGTTTATCATTAAGAATGATATCTGGTCTATTGTGTTTTACAGCTCTGTTGCAAAGAATTGTTTTATCAAAATAAAGTTTATATTTCTCATTTTCACAAATAATCTCAGGTTCATATTTGTGAAATTTTTTTTGGGAATTAGGTCATGTTTAATTCCTAGATTAAAATAAATAATATTAGCGACGGCATTTTGTCTTTCTAAATAATCTGTTGAAGCAAGGACTGAGCAAGATGATAATATATGAAAAACTGTTTCTGAAGAAAAGAAACATCTACGGCAAGAATCATCTATATTTTGTTTGATGATGTGTTTTCTATAATTCCTCGTGAAAACAACCTGATCCTGGATCGCAATTGCCAAGCTTTCTGTTTCAGCAAACAATTCTTCAGATACTAACCATTTATTCGATGCGATTTCATCAATATAATCATTTTTCAATTCTTAGGGTGCTTTCCGTGTAATTCCTTCTGCATCCAACTTTCTCTTTTAGAATTATCATCAAATATATCAAAATCTACCTTTTGCATTGTCAAGTTCAGAGGTGTAAGATAATAATCTGAAGCAACAACAATATCATGTAATTTAGACGTTCTCTGTTTATCATGAAAATGGGAACATAGATGAAAAATCTGTTTACTATGAAGATTATTCAAATCAGTTAATCCACGACCTCCAAGATGTCTAGGTAGTGTATATATATATATATATATATATATATATATATATATATATATATATATATATATATATATATATATATATATATATATATATATATATATATATATATATATATATATATATATATATATATATATATATATATATATGGCATTTCAAGGTACTCCATCGTTTTATTTCTATTACAAAGAAGTGAGTCACAGACTCATCACCAGTTAGAGCACAGGAAATTTTCGAGGCAGGGATTTTTCTAACTGAACCTTCATAATAAGTACTATTGTTTTCACCCTATAATTCGAATTTTCAAGAATACCTAGAATCTGTACAATAGGATAAAATAGTATGTCACAACTTGAAGGGGGTAAATCTACGTGCAATTTTAGGAAAAAAGGTTCATATAAACATAAGTCCGCAAAAACTTCGTTACGGAGCTGCAGGGTGTTGAAATTTCCGAAAAAAATTGTTTTTTTCTTCAAAACTCCTGACATTTTTGAGATATTCAGCCAAAATTCAGAATGCAAGCTAATTTTCACAGCCTCTATCATTAGAAGTCCTAAATTTCAACTGAAACTCACAAGGTGTTTTCTTTTCAGAGGTCATGTCTTCTTTTGCCCTTTCAAACTTTTTCGCAGTACGCCACTGATCAGCGTACAATCAATTTTCGTCATCTTCGTTTAATTTAGAAAATTTTTTGACACTTGTAGATTTTTCGTATCTCCAGCCGTTTTCGAGTGAAAAATTATTGAATTTCAATTATTTGAATTGTATGTTATCTACTAAATAAAAAAAAATAGCAAAATAGCAAAATACTCGATAGGTATGCCCAAAATTTGCTTTTATTTCGATAGTTCGTCGTCTGAGACTCAACTTATACTTATTCAATATCAAACTTAAAAAAACAACAATTGAAAACTAAATAAATTGCTCTGTCTTTCTTCGCATATTATCACGCACTCTTCGAATTATTCCTGGGGTATTTCTTATCGTGTCACAAGAGGTTATTATTCGATTTGTCAATTCTTCTACAGTGTTCATTGGAGTGGTGTAAACTAAAATTTTGAGATAACCCCATAAGAAAAAGTCTAAACTATTCAAGTCTGGGGACCTAGGAGGCCTTGGTTCTGGCCCACCCCGACCTATTCATCGGTTGTTGAATGTATTATTCAAGAATTCCCTAGTTTCTCCACTGAAATGTGCTGGTACCCCATCATGCATGAACCACATTATGTTTCTCACCAAAAGTAGCACATCCTCGAGCAATAAAGGTAACTCCTCAAGAAATTGCCGATAAGCAGGACCGTTTAGTCTGTTAGGCAAAAAAAATGGCCCAATCAAATAATTTCCAATTATTCCGACCCAGACATTTAGTGAGAATTGTTCTTGATAATGAGATTCTTCAATCAAATAGGCGTTTTCTTCAGCCAAATTATAATTTTTGTGTAATTTTATCCTATCATTAATTCTATTTGTTCTGATACTTTTCCTTATTCTTTTGAAGAATAACGTAGCAGTTTGTTAATTTTCCACCTAATTTTGTGATATTCTTTACGAATTAAATCAAAATCACATTATGATGATCAAATTTCACTGAGTAACGGTCGACTCAATATCATTTTTCATTCCTGTAGTGAACACTTGAAAATGATCGATCGTGTTTGTAACAACAAAATTGTGGAAAGTTAATTGTATCCGTTCTCTGTTATACACCTTCTATCACTTTTTTCAATGCTATGTTACGCCTATGATTTGCTATAGGAATTAAATAAAGAATAAATCTACATTATCACTTCAGACTCGGACAAACTATTCACTATGTAATGAAAAGGAATCTTTCTTTCATTGAATTTGTCTGGTTATCCGGTTATATCATATTAAGTGGCATAACATGTGAGATCGAGCCAGTCACAATATTTTAATGGTCACTTCTTAGAATAAGGGAAACATAAAATCCAGAACTTTCAAAAACTGAAGAATTTTCTAGAATCCTTGTCAACTGAATCATGAATTATGTGGCGCCCTAACCCCACACTTATCGGGAACCATATGTATTTCAGAAGATCTTTCGTCCAGGTCAATTCAGTCCGTGGTATATACAGTGTGTTCCAACGAAAATTTGACCCCCCCTATAACTCCGAAATGAGTAACATTAGCGAAAAACACCAAGACACGTCGATTTTTGTTTCGAGGGGGAGCATTTTTCGAAATAATTCGAAACTTGTCAGATCAACCCCCTACCCCCAGCAACCCTAATTTCGAAATTCATCATAGGGAATAAGCGTCGAGTGGCACCTTACTGTAAAGGTCTGTCAATTCTCCATTCTGATTTGTCATTTTTAGAATTTTAAATTAACATACAGGGTGTCCCAACCGAGGGTAAAGTTGAATTCCTGCAAATCCCAAATACTAAATGAAATAGATTTATTTTGGCATAATGCAAGCGCAGGTTTATGCTCGGTCTAGAAAAACGACCTACACTTGTGAATTTGGAGTTGGTGCAATCAACCCCCTATTTCCAGCATCCCCAACTCAAAAATCATTCGATCGAAAATAGGTCAAGTGGCACCTCGTTGGAAAGGTATTTCAATTTTCTCTTCGAATTTGGTATTTTCGAAATTCAGAATCAGCATACAGGGTGTCCCGGAGCAGGAACACTGAAAACCCAAATAACTTTTTGAAACTAGTTCATTTCGGTATAATACGAGAACATGTTTATGTTTGATTCGAGAATAAGACTCTCTTGCGTGAATATGGAATTTTTGCAATCAATCTCTTCCATTCAGCATCCCCAACTCAAAAAATCATACAAGTGATTACAGGTTGAGTGGCAAAGTTCCAGAAAGATTTTTCTATTTTCTGAATCACTGAGGCATTGGTTTCAGTTTGGCAATCGAGGTTTTCTGGCGTGAGGATCAGGATGAGGGATGATGGAGAAACTGATTGGATGCTCATCTAAACAGGAAAACGAGATTTATTGAACTTGTATTCAATTGAAAACAAAAACTAACTTGATTATTACAACAATTGTTCAAAATGACCTCCGCCCACCTCCATACAGTTATACAGACGATTTTCGAACTCTCTTCTCACATTAGCGAAAACTTCAGGAGTCAAAAGTCGGCATTCTGTGATAATCCTCATCCGCAGCTCCTCCAGGTTTTCTGGTCTTGTGGCATAAACTTTAGATTTTAGATGGCCCCACAAAAAAAATCTAGGGATTTAAATCTGGTGACCTGGCTGGCCACTCAACAGGTCCTCTTCTACCAATCCACCTTCCTGGGAAATTTTCGTCTAAATATTGGCGCACCCGAGCATCATAATGCGGAGGAGCACCGTCTTGTTGAAAACGCATTTCGTCCTCAGAAAGAGTTGGATCGTTCTATAAAATTTCTGTCAATCTAGGATGTATGTGTTCCTCTAACAACTGTAGGTAGCCATTTCCATTCAGATTACCCTCAATAAAGAAAGGCCCAACTAGATGATTGCCAAAAATTCCTGCCCAAACGTTCAACTTCTGAGGCCTTTGCGTGTGGGCCTCTCTAAACCAATGAGGATTCTGTGTGTCCCAATATCGACAATTATGTCTATTCACTTCACCACTGAGCATAAAGGTGCTTTCATCAGACAAACAGATGTTATTCAGAAAATTTGGATTAGCGTTTAGGTTTTCACTTAGATTTTCACAAAACTGTAAACGACGATCTGGATCATCTTCGTTTATTTCATGCACTAATTTTACCTTGTAGGGGTGAAATTTGTGATGTTTCACGATTCTATGGACAGTTGTAGCTGATACACCAGTCAGACGAGATAGTTTTCTGATCGAAGTAGTATTCTCCATTTGTAGATGACCCACTATTGCCACTTCCGTTGCCTCATTTCTGACAGGACATGCCACTTCATGTTTTTTGTTTGCCACCGAACCCGTAGCTAGGAATTTGTCAACCAAATATTTAACGTACTGGTGACTGACTACCCTTTCTCTTTCAGGATGGTTCCTATCGAATATCCTTGCCGTTTCTTTGGCAAAACTGTTATTTCGAAAATACGTCGATACAATTTCGACCCTTTCCTCAGTGGAATAAACCATTTTCAGATTAATTTCAACTGACGAACAACAACAATAATGAGGAACTGATCTGAATAATAATAATGTTTCATTGCAAAATGAGAAATAACAGATGACTGCACGCCAGATGGAAATGAAAAATGTGAACATTTTCAATGCAGAAATCAGCTTTATTTCTTCGTAATTGATGCTCAACACATCGTACCCCAATACTTTTAACAGTTTCGAATTGATTTTAGTTGATAATTTCAAATGACGATATTGAATTTTTCGAAAGCGACATCCTGTATGGAGAGCCGAACTGAATGAAATGCTTTAATCATTCTGGAATTCAAAAACCTTTCTGAAGATATGCCACTTGAATTATTTGTATGATTTTCAAGTTGGGGATGCTGAATGGAAGGGGTTGATTGCAAAATTCTATAACCACACAAGAAAGTCCTATTCTCGGATCAAACATGTTCTCGTATACCGAAATGAACCAGTTTCAAAAAGTTATTTGGATTTTCAATGTTCCTGCTTCGGGACACCCTGTATGATGATTCTGAATTTCGAAAATACCAAATTCGAAGAGAAAATTGCAGTACCTTTCCAACGAGGTGCCACTTGACCTATTATCGATAGAATGATTTTTGAGTTGGGGATGCTGGAAATAGGGGGTTGATTGCACCAACTCCAAATTCACAAGTGTAGGTCGTTTTTCTAGACCGAGCATAAACCTGCGCTTGCATTATGCCAAAATAAATCTATTTCATTTAGTATTTGGGATTTCCAGGAATTCAACTTCACCCTTGGTTGGGACACCCTGTATGTTAATTTAAAATTCTAAAAATGACAAATCAAGGTGGAGAATTGACAGACCTTTTCAGTAAGGTGCCACTCGACCCTTATTCCCTATGATGAATTTCAAAGTTAGGGTTGCTGGGGGTAGGGGGTTGATCTGAGAAGTTTCGAATTATTTCGAAAAATGCTCCCCCTCGAAACAAAAATCGACGTGTCTTGGTGTTTTTCGCTAATGTTACTCATTTCGGAGTTAGAGGGGGGATCAAATTTTCGTTGGAACACACTGTATAGGTGTCATTTACAAAGAAGAAATATCTTCGCTCAGACTCAATTATTCAGTACTCATTCTTTCAACATTCATCCTACAGACAAGTTCAGTTCTTGATCCTTCCTCAAATCTAACTATTTACTGAGTCTCTATTTTATACTGTTACTTGGTAGTTATACCATAGTCAAAGCCAAACTGAATATCTAGAAGCACAAAGACCATAATCCACAATTACATTCTCCATTAACATACGATTGCTGAAATAATCGACGAGTCCAACATTTGAACCAAGGAGCAAACTTACACGGCAACAATAATATTCATATCATTCAAAATCCAAGAAGAAGTCGTCCTTTCAACAAAAACTGATAAAGGCAACATCATCGTATGCTTCAGTGAAGAACAATATAAAGAAAAGATGCCAATATATTGGAAACACTAAACATAAGGAAATACCTAATGATCCGACCAAATCATTTATAACATAAAACAAGGAGTGGAACATAAAGATTATCTAGCACATACAGAATGGGATAAAAGAAAAACCAAAGTTATACGGACTAATAAAACTGCACAAAGAAGAAAAAAACGTATAAGTACCATCCTCATCTCGAATTTCAACCCCTGAAGCAGGCGTGACAAACCTTGAAAATTTGGAAGAGGGTAGATGAGTCGAGTGATAACTCGAAAGAAAGGTATTATCTTTGTCTGCATTCCTGTGAAAGAATTTTCATTGATTGAAAACTGTAGAAGATACAGAGTGAGCCACTGAAAAATAGACAAGACTATCGCCCCAAGACTATTGGAGTATTAGTGCGAAAAACTGGAATAGATTCATTTAGATCAAAGATGACAGCCATTGATCTGGAATGAATCTGTTCCAGTTTTCTAAACTAATACTTGAATTGCTCAAGGTGATAGATAGTCTCCTTTATTTTTTGTAGCTCACTCTATATCTTATACATTTTTGAATCAGAAATGAAAATTTGTTCACAGGGATTCAGACAAAGATAATACCTTTCTTTCGAGGTACCACTCGACCCATCTAGCCTCTTCCAAATTTTCAAGGGTGGTCACACCTGCTCTAGGGGTTGAAATTCGAGATGAAGATGGTACTTGATGATGACTGCCATTGATCAGCATGGATCTGTTCTATTTTATTTCACTGAAACTTGAACAGTCTCAGGGAAATAGTCTTCCCTATCTTTCAGTTGCTCACCCTGTATCTTTTACAGTTTTCAATAAAAAAAGAAATTTGTTCAAGGCGATGTAGACAAAGATACCACCTTTATTTCGAGTCATCATTCGATCCATCCTCCCATTTAAAATGTTCATGATTGCAACCCCGCTTAGGGGTTGATATTCCAGGCAAGTTTTGTACCCAAAAGATCTCCCCCTTGAAACAAAAATTGACCTGTTTTTGCGTTTTGATCAGAAATGAATATCTTGGTAGATAAAGCCTCTGTTTAGTTTTCGTTGAAGCACCTTGTATGTAGTTTTGTCTTCTTTCATTCGAATAGATAAATAAATAAATTACTCGACAACAAAGGCCGCTATTGAAATTAACACATAGGTAAATGTAGAATATCAATCAATATTGACAACTGTTATCGTATCTTCCCCAGAATTCACGCATGCGCGATCCTTATCAATTGTTGATCAATGTATACTAGATAGGAAGAAGTTTTCACAATCATTTCAAAAAGCTATCAACAAATCGATATCACAAATTATATATATCATAAATTAACGTTATGAAGATATAACGTAGATGATATCTAGCAATTCTCAAAGCCATGAAGTACACATAAAGTATACTTTACAACAATGCACAGCATCTGAGGCGCCAAACATTCAAAACGATGTAGGTATCAAATTTTATGGCTGTTCAGAGACCATTATCCCTGTCGTCGCTGTAATTTAACCAGTTATATATAAGTGAAGATATGGAACCAGGTGATGAAATGTTGAAAAAAAATAGAAAACACCAGAAAACAAATCTTGACAAAGTTTTAATAAGACCAACTTACATTTCTTTATGGTTGTGTAAATGTCGCCGCGGATCGTTCTGAAAGATTAACAGCTTTTGGAAAGCTGAAAATAAAACAGAAAACTAAAATGAATTGTGCTTCATTTGCTCTCCTGTCGCATACACGTTCGTATATTGTGGAAGCAATATACAGGGATATCCACCGGGACCGTCCGTTAAAAACTTTTAAGTTCCAATTACAATATCAAGCTGAAATTTTATACACGGCCATAACTAGCGATTTCCAATTGGAATGAAATATTTTCGAATTGATACCATTTCCGGTTATACCGGAAGTGGGTCATCACTTTGTTATTTCAAATGGCAATCTACCTTTTTTATTATACATCTAGAACCGACATTTGAGCAAGGCATAAAATACCCAAGTTGTTGGCATTTACCTGTCAAAACTTTTGACAGATTTAATTATTTTTGTTATAAACTCGATTTTTGAGGAACATTTAAAAAAATTGTAGCTCGTAGATCTTTTGCACAACATACACAATATTGCTTGGGTAGATACAAGAAGGATCAAGGAATTTTTTAAGCAATCTACACATCTCAAATGTTTATTACGATGTTTTGTATGATTTTTTTCAATTTGGCCTTTTTCAAACAGCAATAACTCAATTTTTTCAAATTGCATGTGCCAATTTTTATATCCCCATCAGATGAAGCGTCAAATTTCAGATGGAATTGTATAAGCATGTACTATACCCATCTCTTATAGTTCCGAAATAATTTGGGAATATATTGAATTTTGATGATTTTGCAAGAACTAACAGAGAATGCTTTGAAATATTTGAATTAAGTAGCTGAACTGGCTACGCTCACCTGACAGGTGCCTAAAATTAATGTACTTGTCACTTCGTTCTTTCGAATTTGATATTTCAACAAGTATTGTCGTTATTTCAGATTGAAAATATCCAAAAAATACAACACATTTGGAATAAAACCACTGGTTATTCAAACGAAAATATATTTAATCTTATTTTAATTCATTTTAGAATGTCAAAAAGTAGTGGGTAGAAATTGCAGGCAATTCAATAACCAATTTCCAAATTTACCGTCTATGAGTAAAATAAAATTTCGAAGCATTAGATGCAATTTTCTACAATTCGGTTGAATAAAAATTGTAGGAACTAAGCGAAAACCAATCATCGAAGATAAATACATGAATACGAATAAATGATAGCAAACATCATAGGAGAAAACTAATTTACGATCTCAATAAATGTTCAATATGGGCCCCATTTTGCTCGATACACTTGACAGCTCGTATACGAACATAATGAGTTGCCCTCCTAGTTTCCTCAAGATCAATATTTCGAAAAGCATTATGAATGCGCTCTAATAACTCTTCTTTACTTCTTACAGGAATAAGATACACTTCACTCTTGATTTTGCCCCTTAAATAAAAATCAAGGGGCGTCAGGTCTGGAGAACGCGGAGGCCATAAATTTGGTCCTTGATTACCCCACTATCTATCCTCGAATATTTCTGTTAGCTGCCGATCTACAGCTCGTGTTTTATGAGCTGGTGCACCATCCATTTGGTAATAGCAATCCCTCAGAATGTTAGGGGGTCATCCATCTGAAAAATTTGCAAAAACATTTATTTTGGAAATCGATAACCTCAATGAAATGTGGATTTTCCTTTGCACAAAAATGTCGATGTCCAATTAGCCGCTTGGGAAGGTTAGTTCGTTTCAATTTTTGTAGTCTGATAAAAGAATACGGGTGCATGTTATGTTTCTTAAGGATCCTTTGAATGGAAGTATAACTCAATCCAATATCCATTGATGCTGACTTAATGGACGCATGTGGATTGGCACGAAAATAAGCTAGTGTATCAATTTGATTATCGTCGTCCTCGAGAATTGGTTTTCTTCTAGTTTCTATGTATTATGTTCCTTTTTATATTTTCTTTGATGTTGAGAATTTATACCCAAGTGTTCCTCCAGGTGATGTCAAAATATTAATTGAAAACATGTTGAATTCGAATCATGTTAACCACATAATTAAATCAGAAATATTGAATCTGTTGGACGTTTGCATTGAACAAAATTATTTTCCTTTCAACAACATCTATTACAGTTGTGAAAATGGTTTGATCATGGTAAATCTTTTGAGTTCACTTTTAGCAGAGATTTTTATGAATAATATTGTGCAGAAAATTCATACACATCCACTCATTTCCAAATGTCTTTATTGGTATAGATATGTTGACATCTTAGTATGTTTCATTGGAACTACTCGTCAATTAGACTTATTTCTTAATTTCATTAATTCCATCCATTTGAACATTAAATTCACGACAGAAATTGATCAGAACGATTCCATTAATTTTTGGACTTGAAAATCACTAAACGAAATAATAATCATGTTTTTTCGGTCTTTCGTAAACCAACACATACTGATACAATTATACATAACTACTCATTTCATCCAATTCAACACAAAGTTGCAGCTTTAAACAGCATGGTACATCGGTTACTCAATTTACCTTTATCAATAGAAGACTACAATAAAGAGTTAAACATCATCAAACAGATAGCCATTAATAATTCATATAATCCGGATATGATAGATCTAATCATTCGTAAAAACTGTATCAGAAAGCAATAAACGAAGTATATCCTATTCATAAAGACTATAAAATATTCAACAGTTTAACATTCTGCGGTTCTGCAAGTACAAATATTAAATCCTTTCTCGTCAAACAAAATCTTAATATAACTTTCAAAACTTCTAATAATATAGGTAAACATATTAAAAATAATAAATCTCGTGTTGAAAAATCAAGTAAATCAGAACCTATAACTCAATTGCGGTTCTTGTGATAAAATTTATATCGGTAGGACCTATAGGAGTTTTGGCATAAGAACATCTGAACATAAACGTAGCTTCGATAAAAATAAATCTGATTCAAATTATTCAAATTACTTATTAAAAGAAAACCATTCATCCAATAAAAACTTTGACATATTACATATGAAATCAAAAGTTTAAAATTAGATCTCCTAGAAGCATTAGAAATAAATAGATACAAACACTCGGACAAGCTTTTGAATGAGCAGGTAGATGTGAATTATTCACCCCTACTTAACTTGTTCAATTAGTTTTATTACCTTTCATACTAACTGTACAATGGCTCGGTGTGGATTTTCCTGTATTTCATCCAACTTGTTCTACGATCTGTTTATGATACCAAACTCTTCATTCTGTTTGTCATTCTAGATAAAGCTGCTGTGCCAGCGAAACGTCGTCGAATTTTTTCAAATAAAGTGTAGATTAAAGTTAAACCTTGTGTTCTTCATCTTATTTGTATTTTGTTCCTCCAAATTGCAGAAAATTGCTTCTAATCCTTCGAAATTTTATTTTACTTATAGGCGCCAAATTTGGAAATTTGTTATTGAATTGCCTGCAAGTTCTATCCACCACTTTTTGACATTCGCCATGAATTAAAAAAGAGATTAAACATATCCTGGTTTGAATAATCAGCCATTTTAATAACAATCTGGTGTTTTTCAAAATTTTCACTTAAAATTACCAACAATTCTTGTTGAAATAACAAATTCGAATGAACGAAGTACATTAATTTAAGGCACCTGTTAGGTGAACTAGCCAGTTCAGCTACTTGATTCAAATATTTCAAAGCATTCTCTGTTAGTTCTTGCAAAATCATGAAAATTCAATATATTTCCAAGTTATTTTGAACTATAAGAGATATATATAGTATAGTACATGCTGATACAATTCCATCTGAAATTTGACGTATCATCTGAGGCGATATGAAAATTGGCACGTGCCATTTGAAAAAAATTGAGTTTTTGCTGTTTGAAAAAGGCCAAATTGAATAAATCATAAAAAACAACGCTATAAACATTTGACATGTGTAGATTGCTCAAAAAATTCCTTGATCTTTCTTCTATCCACCCAAGCAAAAATTGTGTCAGTAGTGCAAAAGATCTACGAGCTACAATTGTTTCTAAATGTTCCCCAAAAATCGAGTTTATAACAAAAATAATTAAATCTGTCAAAAGTTTTGACAGATAAGTGCCAACAACTTGGGTATTTTATGCCCTGCTCAAATGTCGGTTCTAGATGTATAATAAAAAAGGTAGATTGCCATTTGAAATAACAATGTGATGACCCACTTCCGGTATAACCGGAAATGGTATCACTTCGAAAATATTTCATTCCAATTGGAAATCGCTAGTTATGGCCGCGTATAAAATTTCAGCTTGATATTGTAATTGGAACTCAAAAAGTTTTTAACGGACGGTCCCGGTGGATATCCCTGTATGTAATGGAAATATTGCAACCGGATCAATATTGGGTGGTATATTATTTCATGGATTTTTATATTTAGAATTAATCTAATATTCGGCTCGGTTCTATTTTGCTCGAACTTTAAAAGCTTGTAATAGTTCGATTTCAATTTTGATGGGTGCTTTTATGAAATATAAACAGGAAATTGCTAACGAGCATATGAAATTAAAACTCTTATAAGAAATCTTATTGAAAATCGTAAATTGAGGCGAAATATCTCCATAAAATTCAGGTTACAGTTATAATAGTTTGTTGTAAATATCTTCCGGAAGTCAAAATGAATGAAGTATACAGGGTAGCCGCAGAACAATGTTGGCTTGAATTTAATCTGATTAACGATTCAAATTTATGATTGAAATTCATAATCGACAATTTGATTAAGATTAATTAAATATAATCAAATTTAAAATGATTGAGAATATAAATTATAGTTAGTAATCGTTAATTTGATTGTTCGATTAACTATTTACTACTTGATGATAATAAGCTATTAAACTATGTGTTATATTATCACAAGAGTTTATTAAAATGCAGGATAGCAATTTGTCTTTGGACCATCTTCAGCTTTCAACAAGTACTGAACTAAATTTAAAATATCTTCTTCTTCTTCAAGTGCCATCTCCGAGTCGAAGGTTATCAATCATCATCGCTATTTTTACTTTAGAAGCGGCCGATTTAAAAAGTTGGTTCGAAGTGCATCCAAACCACTCTCTCAGGTTCCTCAGCCATGAGATTCTTCCCCTTCCTATACTTCGTTTTCCCTGTACTTTGCCTTGGATAATCAGCTGTAGGAATTTATATTTTTCACCTCTCATAATATGGCCGAGATATTCCAATTTACGTTTTTTGAGTTTGTTAGCAACCTCTCTTTCCCTGCCTATGCGTCTCTGAACTTCTGCATTTGTTACTCGATCCATCCATGATATTCTAAGAATCCTCCTATACACCCACATTTCAAATGCTTCAATCTTTTTAAGAATTGCGGCATTCACTGTCCATGCTTCCGCTCCATAAAGGAGAGTAGAGAAAACATAATATTTAGCTTAACGATGTTTTAATGCCATACTTAGATCTTTACTATGAAAAACTTTGTCCATTTTTATGAAGTTGGCTCGGGCTTTTTCTATTCTTATTCTTATTTCTTGGGTGTATTCATTTGTGCTGTTCAACATTGCTCCAAGGTAAGTATATTGCTCCACTCTTTCTACATTTCTGCCGTTTATAGTTAGACTAACATTTACTGGATTGTTCTTTGAGATTACCATGAATTTTGTCTTTCTTATGTTTAGTGATAACCCATATTCCTCACTGTAAGTAGATACTCTGGTCATTAGTCTCTGCAGAGCTTCGATACTCTCCGCTAAGATTACTATGTCGTCCGCATATCTTATGTTGTTTACCCGTGTTCCACCAACTGTTATCCCACATTCTTCGTTTTCCAGAGCTTTCTTAAGTATTTCTTCAGCATATGCATTGAAGAGTGTCGGCGATAGAACGCATCCCTGTCTTACCCCTCGATGTATTTCAATTTCTTCTGATGTGTGGTTGTCCATGCATATTATAGCTTTTTGCTTATAATAGAGATTAGTGATGATCTGTACGTCTCTACTATCTAGATGTTTTGATTTAAGGATGTCTATCAGTTGATCATGACGAACCTTGTCGAAGGCTTTATTATAGTCTATGAAACACGCATAGACCACCTTGTTGACATCGAGACACCTTTGAGACAACACGTTGAATGCGAAAAGGGCTTCGCGGGTTCCCAATCCCCTTCTGAATCCAAATTGAGTATCGCTTATATCCATGTCAAGTTTATGGTATATTCGATTATGGATAACCTTGAGGAGCAGTTTGAGAGTGTGTGACATCAGACTAATTGTACGATGATCACCACATCCTCTAGCATGTGGTTTTTTTGGTTAGCAGATGAAAGTAGACACTAACCATTCTCTTGGAATATTTCCAGTTCTGTATACTTTATTGAATATATTGACTAAGAGACCGATATGATTGTCGTCAATTAATTTGAGTATATCACTTGCCAATTGATCTGGTCCGGGGCTCTTCCCATTTTTCATGTTCTTTAATGCATGTTTCACCTCTTCTTTAGTAATATCTGGGCCTATCTCTTCACAGTATGTGTTAATTTCTTCTGGTTCAGTTCTGTTATCCATAAATAATTCTTCTGTGTATTCCTTCCATCTTTGTAGTTTATCTGCTGTATTCATTAAGATCTTACCCTCTTTATTTACAAGAATAGTGCTTTGATTCTGTCTCTGTGTGGCTGCAAGCTCTTTCACTTTTTTGTGTAGGTTGAACATGTCATATTTTCTGTCTAAGTCCTCAATTTCTTTGCATCTGTCCTCGTAATACTTTTCTTTTGTTGACGAATCTTTATTCTAATTTCCTTTTGTAGTTGTTTGTACTTTTGAGTGTTCTGACTTTCATAAAGTCTTCTCTCGTTCATCATTTTTAATATTTCTTCAGTCATTCACTCCTGTTTCTTCTTTTTATCTTCAGTTAGAATCTCTGTACAAGGGTTAATTATATTTCTTTTTAATTCTTCCCATTCTTCGTTAATATTTTCGTGATCTATTTGTATTCTATTTAAGTTTTCATAGATTCTGTTCTGGACTTGTTCTCTAATGTTTGGCACTTGTAGTTTTGTTGTGTTGATCTTTGGTGTAGCTTTTGGTTTTTTAAGTTTGGTAAAAATATATACATACATAAACAGTTAGATACAAAGTAAGTAGGGTAATTATATCAAATATAAACAAATATGCTGGGCCATACTCGTCTTCCAGAAGATTATCTCTATGGGGAATTTGTTGCAGTTTGAGAATAGCGATGGATTCTTAAAAATCTTACTTTTAGGTATTCTGTGAATAATTTGACGATGATTTATGGGTGATGGCCATTTTCGAAACGATCTGAAGCGAAAGTATATTCGGCGGTTCTCTGGTATGGTAATCTGATTGATGCCGTATCTAGTTTTGAATGTCCGACCTATATAAAGGCCCTCACAATTCATATAGGACAACTTGTAAACTCCAGTATTCTCGAATCTATCAGTTTTATAATTACTATTGAAAAATTCTTTGGAGAGTTTGATGTTGGTTTTCAGAGCTACTTTTTTATACTATTTTGAATTTACATTTGCATTCTTTTCGCTGATAGGGGCAACATATGTGAAATGTATTTATCTGATTAGTTGATACGTGGGTGAACATTATGATATGCCATGTCCAAACTGCAATATTTTCTACATATATGGGACTTGTCGTTCTTTCAAATAAGTATTGATAAATTGAAAATCCTATACATTACCCTAAGGGGAAGAAAACTCTAGAATCAGTGGATATTTTTTTAATTACAAAACTACTTTCAGATAATCGACCAGACATTTATATAAATCCCAAATTTCTGATTTAATCAAATAACAACTCCCTTTCAATACTCTGTGAACTGCATACCTGACATGTGGTTTTTCCAAATTCAAATAACGATCTATTCAAATATATTTTATGTCACTTTGTAATCATTTTTGATACTGTCCGATAATGAAAACCGCGTTAACAGTGACCTATTAATTCAATGTATTTGTGGGTAGCAAACAAATAGTAAAACATTCCATTTGTGTTCACTTCCTGATGTATCCTCTATATGCTACTGATATTGAAAGAGGAACTTAACAGCAAGAAATTCAGATGACGTGACATGGAATTGAAACATGAAAAAATGTGAATTTCAGTGAAATATTAGATATGAAAGCTCTTACGCGACAACCCAAATTGTTCAGATGAATTCTCCAAAAACGAGACGTGCGATATATCACTAATAAATGGGATTTGTTCAGAGTCGTTCTGACAGAACTTAGGATTTGTGGGACATTTATGAGGAAAAAATAATGGATGTTGAGAAATTAATTAGTTTAATTAATGAATGAAAGCTTTTATGGAATATGCTCGATAAATCATTCAACACGCAGAGACAATTGTCATCAAAAATAGCATAGAAATAACACGTTTTTTTTTAATATTTCTGAAATTGTACAACCCAATAATTCATTATGTTTAATTTTAATCAGAGCCCAAAGATTATGATTTAGTCTATCCTTTGTTTGGGTCAGAAAGAGATCGACATTTATTCGGGATCAGCTTCTAAAAGTAGGAAAATTTATTTATAAATATTTCAGTGAATTTATTCAGTGTTTCGCAAATAATGTAGTAATTATTTATTATTCAGAAAATTCCTGGAAACATTACCGGAGATTCTTCTACCAGTCTTACATTTTGTCGAAAAAGTACAGGGAATTGTTCAATGAAACATAAAATAATCGCCTTCAAAGTAGGCTTCTTCCGAAATAAAACATTTACGCCTACGAATAATCCAATCATCAAAACATTTTTCGAGTGCTTTTTTGGAATCCACTTCAATTCTCTATCGATTCAGAACGGGTACTTCGAAGTGGTAATTTGAGACTTGAAGAAAGAAAAATGTCGGCCGGAGCCATATCAGGTGAATGCGGTGGTTGTTTGATGAAGAATATTAGAAGTACTCCATACAATAGCTAGGGCAAGTGGAGATAAAGAAACCTTCAATGTTTATAAGTTGTACAAAAAACAGTTTGTTGAAGCCATTGATCAGAAAATCAGGAAAACAAACAGAGAATACATTAGCAAGGCTGATAATAAACAAAAGGAATTGTGGGAGGTGATAGAGAGCTATAATAATAAACAGGAACAAAAGGAAAAGTCAACTCTAAACTGAGTGCAAATGCTTTGACTATCTATTATGCACACATGGGGCACTTCCTAGAACATCCTGTGGAGTTAATACAAAACTGCAATACACATATAGCATAAAATCCTGTTTTTTTTCTTCGAGTGCACAGAGTACGAAATTATGAAAACAATAGCGTCGCTAAAGCCTAAATCTACAGTAGATGTACATAATATCTCAACACAAATATTGAAAGGTGTAAAGGAGGAAATTGTCAGTCCAATATGCATGATTGTTAATAAGTGCTTTCAAGAGGGTTACTTTCCACAGGAATTGAAGTCGGCAAAAATAATTCCCATATACAAAGGAAAGGGAGACAAGTAAAGCTGTGAAAACTATAGACCGATCGCAATATTGATATGCATGTCAAAAATATTTGGAAGCGTCATAAAAACAAGAATGCTAGATTGGATGGAGACAAAGAACCTGATTAACAGAAACCATCACGGATATAGAAGAGGGAAGAGCACAACAACTGCATTGATGGAGGCAATAAAAGTCATTATTGATAGTATGGATAATGGAAAATTGACGGAAATGCTCAATTTCGATCTGAGTAAGGCTTTTGACACAGTGTTGCTGAAAAAACTCTACAGCTATGGTTTCAGGGGAACGGTTTTGAAACTGCTTGAGTCTTATCTAAGGGGAAGACAGCAAAGGGTCTATTGGAATGGAGTGACTTCTTTCAAGCTTGACTCTGTCACTGGAGTGCCACAAGGATCGGTACTGGGACCCCTGCTTTTCATCATTTATATAAACGACATCGCGATTGAAAATTGTGAACACTTATGCCTGTACTGTGATAACACTTCAAAAATTATCAGTTCTGATCCTACAGAAGATTTATCGCATAAAAGAAATGCTTTGAAGGAGGTCGGCCCATCGTTCTTGAAAAACTCACTAAAAATGAATACAAGCAAAATCGAAACACTTGAACTCAATAACCTGGACTTCGGAAAGTCAATTACTTGACAACAAGCTTAACAGGATACCACACATAGATCATACATGCAGGAAGCTCTCGAGGATTTCGTTCATGCTGAGAGATTAAAACAGAATGGCACTTGCCAAATGATCAAGACTGCATAATTTCCAGAGCATCCTTCTATATAGTTCTTTTTTCGGGCCGAGCATCTGAATCATCAAGGGTGTTGTACTACAAAAGAAGGCAATCAGAATCATGTTTGGGCTTGGCAATAGGGACTCCTGCAGATCGTTTTTTACAGAGCAAAAATACTTACCTTTCAATCATTGTATATGCGTGAGTGCCTCATGAATATGCACCAAAACAAGAACACCTTTCCTAGAAACGGAGACAGTCATCCTTTCAACACCAAATATAGAAACTATTACCACCACTATATATGAGATACAACAAGCAGAATTTCTGGCAATATTGGTGAGTACGACTATACAATAAGCTACCTGGAGAGCTGAATTTCCTGATAAACAGTTTAGAAGGAGAATTCATGAGCTTTTCCTGGAGGGAGCTCTTTATTCAACTGAAGAATTTTTTGAATTTTTGGGATGAGCAATGATTTTATGATGTTCTAAGCAAGATAAATTTCTCGAACTTGTTTATAGAGTATGCGAATTCATGCCCCTATGTTTTTTCAATTGTTTCGATATAGCTTTTATCTTTTAATATTTTGACATGCCATGTAGTTTTACTTTTTGATGGCAATAAAACTATTTATCTATCTATCAAATGGTCGCCTGGTTTTTCTGGAATACCAGACATGTCACCACCATAGCGTTAACGCAACGTAGAATGATTAATTCTGAATGATATACAACCGTTCATTTGCCACAAGTGTTCGATGAGTTGAGGAAATTAAATCGAAGAACTAAAAATTCTGCACCATAACAATGCAAACTCACACACATCAGCGCATATGATGGAGTATTTGAACACCCAAAACATTTAATTAATGGGACATCCACCTTATAGACCCGATTTGGCACCTAAGGACTTTTTTTGTTTGCGCACATCAAGGAAAAACTGCGTGGGCAATGATTTTCGCGGGCAGAAGAAACAGTTGAGCGTTCCGAAAGCATGTTTTGGAGGTATCTCATTCAGGAAGGTAGAAGTGTTTCGAAAACTGGCTTAAGCGCATGCAAAAGTATATCGAGCTTCATGGAAAATACTTTCAAAAATGATAAAACTATTTTTCCATAAGGTACTTATTTTTTGTCAGGCGAAAAATTAAATAAGCAATTTAAATACCATCGAAATACCACGGTATTCACCTGATATGGCTCCGGTCGACTTTTTCCTGTTTCTGAAACTCAAATTACCATTTCGAGGTATGTTTCGTTGGCGTAAATGTATTATTTCGGAAGGGGCCCACTTTGAAGGCGATGCAATAAATTTGGATGAAAAGTAAATATTTTGTGTTACATTGACCCATTCCTGGTAATTTTTTTACAGAAAGTATTCCATTAAGTTCTCTTTCAATTCACATCTTTAACAAGAAAAAAAAGTGTCGAAAAAAAGCACACAACGTTTCGTTTTGAATGTTTCTGCTCAATGGATTGAATTATCAAACGAAATCCGAGCTTCTCCCATATACAGGATGTTATTTGGTGGCCCAAAAAGACTTCATAGACTAGCTAGAGTCTTCATCACAGGTTGTTAAAGTACTATACTAATCGCAAGCCTGGATGCTATCCTCAATTTTGTTCATGCTCTCTTTGAAGCTCACCAGTACCAATTTTTTTTGAACGCGTGGATTGGAATGATTGGAGATCCCTTGATTGGTCCACGTTTCTTTCCACCTTGATAGAATGGAGATTCATACCCTCAGTTTCTAATCGGAGAGCTGACGGATCTAGTCGATTTCAGTCTAGGTAACAGGGTAATGTGATGCATGCACTCATTTTAGTATAAGAGCACTTCAACATTTCAACGAAACATTTTCAGATCGCTGGATAGTCTAAGGTGGACTCCAATTTTGGCCAACTCGTTCACCTGATGTGAATCCAATAGATTTTTATACTTAGAGACATTTGAAAACGTTGGATTTTGGAACTACATGACGTAGAAGACTTAAGCAACCGTATTATCATTTCTTGTAGACAGATTCAAGATACTCCAGGGATCTTCAATCGGATAGAAAGATCTATATATCAGATTCTTGACCACTGTGTAACAGCTGAAAGAAGCCATATCAGCACTTACTACGACAGCTTCCTTTACATTATATTTTCATCGAACACATAAAATTGAGATTTGAATTGTGGAGGCCGTTACTTGATGTAGATCCATGATATAAATGAGATAAAAAACACAAGGTTTAACTTTAATCTACACTTTATTTGAAAAAATTCGACGACGTTTCGCTGACACAGCAGCTTTATCAAGAATGACAAACAGAATGAAGAGTATGGTATTATAAACAAATCGTAGAACAAGTTGGATGAATAACAGGAAAATCCACACCGAGCTATTGTGCAGTTAGTATGAAAGGTAATAAAACTAATTAAACAAGTTGAGTAGGGTGAATAATTCACATCTACCTTTTCATTCAAAAGCTTGTCCGAATGTTTGTATCTATTTATTTCTAATGCTTCTAGGAGATCTAATTTTGAACTTTTGATTTTATATGTAATATGTCAAAGTTTTTATTGAATGAATGGTTTTCTTTTATTAGGTGGTTTGAATAATTTGAATCAGATTTATTTTTATCGAAGCTACGTTTATGTTCAGATGTTCTTATGCCAAAACTCCTATAGGTCCTACCGATATAAATTTTATCACAAGAACCGCAATTGAGTTTATAGATTCCTGATTTACTTGATTTTTCAACACGAGATTTATTATTTTAATATGTTTACCTAAGTTAGATTAAAGTTAAACCTTGTGTTTTTTATCTCATTTATATCATGGATCTACATCAAGTGACGGCCTCCACAATTCAAATGTTGAAGAAAGCGAATACAAGCTTTTTGGCCCTTTGGTATTTTAAGTTGTTACTTAAAAATGCTATAATATCCCAAAACCTGTGGTTTTTAACCACGTGTTTGAAGAGTGAAGTGTGTCTTAAATACATCAAACTCAAGACCAACAACAACAGTTATGCAGCTCGAAGAGCAGTTATCTCTGGACAGAAGATATAGATCAAATCAGAATGCAAGATCTTGTTTCACAAACGAGACATCTACAATATTTATCTCAAGGTAATTCATACCGAGTTATTGTGGATGAAGTCTGTAACTTCATCCACTTGAATTCGATTCATTAGATTATAATAATAGATTCAAAATTAGATCAATAATACATAATAAATATACTATCCAATATCGCAAATTAAAATTTCTCGTGTCACGAAAACCGAAACCTACTCCACGTAAAACTAAATTTTCTGACCATCAATTTTTGATAGATTCGTTAACCTTTCTGATACTAATTTCACAACTGATGAAACAAATCTCTTGGAGAAAGGTTTCAAACACAATATTAAATCAAACAAGATAAAATCTGATTTAGAGGAACTTGCCATAGATACTGAAATTTCTCTGAAAAATATTCCTAATAACACTCACCTTAAATATTTAGCATCTAACATTATAAAAATGAATCATTAGCTGACTTTAAACCGAGTAAAGAACAAAATATTTTAAAGGCCATCAAACAAAAATCTCAACTAAATGAAGTTATTTTTACAAAAGCAGATAAGGGTAATACTGTTATTGCGTTAAATAAAAATGACTACCTATTCAAAACTCTAAATTTCATTTCGTCCGAAACTATACAATTTTAAACAAAGATCCAACTATTAAATTCCAGAAAATATTGTAATTGCAATAAATGACGCAAAATCTTTAATTAAAGCGATAGATAAATACAAATTAATTTTACCAAACCCTCAACCACCTCAACTGTATTCACTCATTAAATTGCATAAAGTAAATAACCCCGTTAGACCAGTCGTATCTTACGTTACAGCCCCAGCCGTGAAATTGTCGCACTACCTTATAGATATCATTAAAAATTATTGTTCATTCCAATCAAAATTTTCTATAAAAAATTCTTTCGAATTGATAAATAACATTAAAAACGTTAACCTACCACCTAACGCAAAACTTATTTCGTTTGATGTTGAAAATTTATACCCAAGTGTTCCTCCAGGTGATGTCAAAATATTAATCGACAACATGTTGAATTCGAATCATGTTAACCACATAATTAAATCAGAAATATTGAATCTGTTGAACGTTTGCATTGAACAAAATTATTTTTCTTTCAACAACATCTATTACAGTAGTGAAAATGGTTTGATCATGGGAAATCCTTTGAGTCCACTTTTAGCAGAGATTTTTATGAATAATATTGAACAGAAAATTCATACACATCCACTCATTTCCAAATTTCTTTATTGGTATAGATATGTTGACGACATCTTAGTATGTTTCATTGGAACTACTCGTTAATTAGACTTATTTCTTAATTTCATTAATTTCATCCATTTGAACATTAAATTCACGATAGAAATTGAACAGAACGATTCCATTAATTTTTCGGACTTAAAAATCACTAAACAAAATAATAATCATGTTTTTTCAGTCTTTCGTGAACCAACACATACTGATACAATTATACATAACTACTCATTACATCCAATTCAACACAAAGTTGCAGCTTGAAACAGCATGGTACATCGGTTACTCAATTTACCTTTATCAGTAGAAGATTATAATAAAGAGTTAAACATCATCAAACAGATAGCCATTAATTATTCATACAATCCTGATATGATAGATCTAATCATTCGTAAAAACTGTATCAGAAAGCAATAAATGAAGTATATCCTATTCATAAAGACTATAAAATATTCAACAGTTTAACATTCTGCGGTTCTGCAAGTACAAATATTAAATCCTTTCTCGTCAAACAAAATCTTAATATAACTTTCAAAACTTCTAATAACTTAGGTAAACATATTAAAATATATAATAAAATAAATAAATCTCGTGTTGAGAAATCAAGTAAATCAGAAATCTATAAACTCAATTGCGGTTCTTGTGATAAAATTTATATCGGTAGGACCTATAGGAGTTTTGGCATAAGAACATCTGAACATAAACGTAGCTTCGATGAAAATAAATCTGATTCAAATTATTCAAACCACCTAATAAAAGAAAACCATTCATTCAATAAAAGCTTTGACATATTACATATAAAATCAAAAAGTTCAAAATTAGATCTCCTAGAAGCATTAGAAATAAATAGATACTAACATTCGGACAAGCTTTTGAATGAACAGGTAGATGTGAATTATTCACCCTACTTAACTTGTTTAATCAGTTTTATTACCTTTCATACTAACTGTACAATGGCTCCGTGTGGATTTTCCTGTTATTCATCCAACTTGTTCTACGATTTGTTTATAATACCATACTCTTCATTCAGTTTTTCATTCTTGATAAAGCTGCTGTGTCAGCGAAACGTCGTCGAATTTTTTCAAATAAAGTGTAGATTAAAGTTATACCTTGTGTTTTTCATCTCATTTACATAAAATTGAGTACTTTCTTACACAAAAACCGTCGCAGATACTTAAAAATGCAGGATACTGATAGAAAATAGAGTATAAACAAAACGTAACCTACGGGGTAGTACCACCCCGCAGATTGTTATCATTGTTGCTATGATCTGATTATGTAGATTTTGAAAAGACATCTATGAGCCGAATTTCAATTGAGTATCTGAAAAATTGAAGTGATCATAAGAAAACACCTGAAAAAATCTGAAGATTTCAACACCCTGTAACGAAGTGTTTACGAAGATATATTCATTGGAACTTTTAGTCATAAAATGGATTGATGAATAGAGAAATCACCTAGACAAATCTCTCGCACTTATTCATCTACACCCTGTATAATACGTATGTTGCCTTTGAAATTTTACGCCAGTCAAAAGAACGAGTAACTTAGGGAAAAAATAGCTTTATTGTTTCCCACTTCGACTGAGATGAAACCTTCCAAGGCTTCAACTACCACTTTTGTCGTCGAAAATCGTTGACCACGCAGTTTTTTCTTGATATTCGCAGACAAAAACAATATATAGTGGAGACATTCTGGATTTCTTGAAAAAAAGGCGACCATTTACTTGAAAGTGCTTCGAGCACGAACAATTTTTGTTGGATTTGGCTCGTCTTGAAAGATCCATACTGTAGATTGTTGTTTAGTTTTGGGCTCGTACGCATATATCCAAGATTAGACGTCTGTAACGGTTTTATCTCCTGCAGCATCGCAATTAAATTTTTTCAACATTTCTTATCACCAAACGACACGAGCCTTCTTTTGAGCAATTGTTAAGTTGTGGGGGATCCAGGGCGAACTAATCTTTTTGACAGCCAAATGTTCATGCAATATTGAATGTACGCTGGTGGAACTGATGTTTGGTGTTATCTTAATGTAGGAATAAGTCACATAGCAATCGTATTGCGCACTGTTTCGATGGTTTGTGGTAAAACAACTGATCTTGGACGACCTTCACGAAGTTAGTAACTGTGTGAAGCACGGCACCGATATAATAATAATAGTAATAATGGAAGGTCTTCATTTGTGAGTAATTTATCTTGCTAACAGAATAACACTTAAGGCGAAGTCTAGCAGAGCTATTCCTACTTAACCTTATTATATAATATAATTATAGATTAGAATAAAAAGCACAAAAATGAAATACCATTTTTTTACAAGAAAAATGCAAAAGCCATAGAAGTTATCCGCGAAAAAAGATGAAAGAAAAGAACAAAGTGAAAACAAAGACCATCCCGCGGCAGCAAGAACAAAAAGGAGCAAAATCGATTGTAGAGAAAGAAGAGATACATTTACCAAACTAATCAAGCCCAATCTGTTCAAATGGATTAGGTGTTGTTTCAGGCGAGTACGCACTGAGATTGTTGAGAGATTTTTCAAGTTATTTGAAACCTGATTATAAATATTCACGGAGTAATATGCCAACGATCTCCTGAAGAAAGCCGAATAGAATCTAGACAGAGAAAGTGTAAGGAAATTTCTCAGATTAGTAATGCGTATATCACCCCTATATATTAATTTCTCACGAAGGTACGAAGATTCACCCGAATGTCAAATACGTTGTACTAATGTAGTGAGGTGAAATTGAAATAAATCAACCATTTCAATTTTTAAATTTTGGCAGAAACATTATCATATTCCCGCAAACGGCAGACGAATCGGCAGCATGCATGCTTGACACGCTGCAGTCTATTTTGCGTTAGCTTGTCCAAGCAAGGAAATTCAACAACCAAAGCATAATTCAGAATAGGTAGCACTAATGATCACCAGGAAATATAAGCCTGAAAACGAAGGCCATAGTCCAAAATAACACTGAGGTTTTCACAGAGCACTTCACAGCTATTGATTCCCCAGAGATCTCAATAACAAAGTCCGAGTCAATAAGCTCTCTAGAAGATTCCATACCAAAAAGTATGAGATCACACTTACAAGCATTTAGTTTAGAACCATGCGCCTTGGCGTACCCAAAAATTCTAGACAAATCGGCGTTCATAAATTCTGCAGCAGCTGGAGCACGCAGAGCGTCAAAGCTGTGAAAAAGCTGAGTGTCATCCGCAAAAGCACGAGCCTTACACGAATCAATTTCTCGAAAAATATCTGCAGTGTATAGAAGAAAAATTACGGGCCCCAGCACAGATCCCTGTAGCACCCCAGACGTCACAGCAATGGAACGGTCATTGCCGATAACTATAACCTGGGAGCGCTTGTTAAAATATGACTCAAAAAACTGTAACTGAGTCTCATCGAAACCAAAATACTTCAATTTTGCACATAGTAATCGGTGATCACCTCTGTCGAAAGCTTTCGCGAAATCTTAGAGGACAAGTGCCGCAATCATACCACAATCAACAGACCTAAAAATATCATCAACCACATCCAGAAGCAAGGTTGCCGTGCTGTGCCTCCTACGGAATCCAGACTACATCGGTGATAAAAGTTTATTTCTCAACAAATAATCATTTATCTGGACCACAATGAATTTCTCAAGAACTTTAGACAATGAGGGAGGATGGTGATGGGACGAAGATTACCATAGTTCGTGGGATCCTTCATCTTGGGCAGAGGCCTCACCAGTGACAATTTCCAGCATTCAAGAAATATCCGTGTATCCAAACAACAATTTGTTATATGGGTCACATAGGGGCAATCAAAGGACAGCACAGCTTTAACGTTTCAGACGATATTCCATCCGATCCCATAGCATTCGGCTTTAGTTTCATGATCAACTGTGAAACTTCATCAACCGTCGCCAAACGAACAATGTGATTGTATTCATGTGTGCTGTAGAACTCCGATGCCGCCCCTCAAGCACATATATATATATATATATATATATATATATATATATATATATATATATATATATATATATATATATATATATATATATATATATATATATATATATATATATATATATATATATATATATATATATATATATATATATATATATATATATATATATATATATATAATAAAGAATAAACACAATCCTAAAAAATAAGTGAAGAAATAGAATACCAGCAGAAAAAACAGACCATGTCCGTTCCTTAATCAGGCATCTAAACTCGCATCATACCTCCTACGATTGCCCTAAAGTGTGAGCACAGAAAATGTAATAGGGCAACCATTCTATCTTGCGTATGATTCAGTGAAAAACCTGTGGAAAAACTCGTTTCCTGTCGCTATTGCACTATCAATAGCTTGTCTGTTTATGGTGTGTTAGTCTCGTGTGTACAAAAAGAGTACCAAAAATGTTTTTGCTTAGCAGCTTCATTCTCTCATTGTCATCTTACACTCCATGATTTCCAGGACTTCTTCACGAAGACGAGGGTGAAAAGAAGAAGATTGGGACAGAAAAATTTGTAACAATGGAAAAAGAAAAACAGCATCAAAATGTACCTAACTCACTTGAATCTAAGAACTCAACTAATGCTCCTCTGTTTTCAACAGGAAATATCTCATACACCTTTTGGGAATGAAGCCCTACATGGGTGTAGCCCTTGCTTTATCAATATATACCATGAAAAAAAAAACACTAAGGGAAACAAAAATTAACCTCCTAAATAGACTTAAAGTTCTCTACCCAGTTGATGAAATTATCTGAAACGATATGAATTTCTTAAAACCACCCGTAAAATGGTTAATAGGACAATCGAGGACTAAATGTCTTATTATTTCTTCAGCTGCGCCACATTCACATGCCTGACTTTCTAAAGTATTCCATTTCTACAACATACTATTATTACGACTATGTCCTGTCCTGAGACGATTTAATGTACATCATTTTTCCTACTTATATCGAAACCTGCAACCCTTTTGGAAGGATCCTCTATGAGAATTTTATTAAAACATCAACTTCCTGCCATTCTGTTTTCCAAAGATCGACAGCTTTCACCCTTGTACGCAAAAAGTCAATCGACCAAATAGGTTTCCTAGATTTCAATCTCAGGTTAGGTGGATTTTGAAGATCGTGTATCATCGGAAAAACTTCTGGAAATGAGTGATACTCATCCCAAGACGATTTAAGAGCTAATTTCCTGCGAATATGGGAAGGAACTATATTACAAATAATCGGAAGCCATGGGGTAGGAGTTGAACTGATACATCCACTTATAACTCTCATAGAACAGTTCAAATGAGAATAAAGCTAAAACAGTAGTTCGCAAAGTAGAGACTCTGGCGCCCCAATTAGATCCAGCTAGTTTTTGTACTATATTGTTTCTTGTTTTCAACTTCTGACATAATTTATCAATATAAAATTTGAAAGTCAAAGAACGATCAAGCTTTACACCAAGATATGTTGGAGTAAAATTATGAGTTAAAAGTGATTGATTGGAGAATACTCTTAGTTGCCTATCCTTCTCATGATTATTCAGATGAAAACAAGGAACCTCAGTTTTCGAAGGATTTGGACATAAACGCCATTTTTTGAAGAAAATGTGCAGAATTTCTAAACCAGAAGTCAGTGTATACTCAATTGTTTCGAAGTCATAGTTTCGATAAACCAAAGCAATATCATCAGCATAAATAAACTTTGTAGAAGAAGTTTCTGGGATGTCAGACATATATAAATTGAAGAGAAGAGGTGCAAGAACAGATCTCGAAGTCTTCTATCAGATAACATATTTTCAATCAACTTCACAATTTTTCCACATTGAACTACTTCAAAGAGTTTATAAACTAAACCACTCTTCCAAACTGTGTCATATGCCGAAGAGAGAAATACAGCCCCTATTTTAAGTTTACCCTGAAAACCTGTCTCATTGAAAGTGGATAAACCTAAAACCTGATCAGAACAATTCCCGATTTTTCGAAAACCTCCTGAGAAATGGACAGAACTCAATGATTTGTTCTAACCTCTGATAAAGAAGTCTTTATCAGAGCCTTTCTAAATTAAACGGGAATACTACCTGAGCTGAGTATGTCATTGAAAAGGATAGTAACCACTTTTAAGCATTATTTCCTAGATGTTTAAAAATTCAGGAAAATACCATCAAATCCTGGAGCTTCACGAACTTTAGTAGATTTTATTGCAGATTTGAGCTCTTCTTACTCGAAAGGATTCGATAAATCCTCAACCGTGATAGCTTCGCTCCTCTTTTTATGTAAGATTCGTTTCATTCTATTCCTGTCATATCTACTAATCTTCATACTTTTAGGGCATTAACAAGCCTAGATGCTACAGAATTCGGATTCATATTAGACGGAGTTTTTGAAACGGATCAGCATTGCCTAATTTCGTCAACAAATCCCAGGAACTTCTACTAGAATGACGAAAATTCATACTATTCATCAACTCATTCCATTCATTCTTTTTGCTATCATTCAAAGAACTAAGGAGTGCATCGGCTTTCTATCAGGATTCTGCTGATAATCCTTTGAAAAAATCATTTGATTCCTCTGACCACCCAGGTATATAATCCTTTAGAAAGGCCTCTGGGAATATGGTTTTAGCAGCATTTTTGACAACTCCTATAAACTGGAAATAATTTCTGCCCAAGGGGAACCCATCTCAAATCACTATCTACCTGTTTACTGAAATCATTCCAACGAGCTTTTTGAAATTCCATCTTGGTTTTTCTAATGAATCTGCAAATGCAAATTGAAAACCTAACGAAATAATAACTGGCCTATTTTGACTGTGAGGAAAATCTGAAAGTACTTCACGACGAACAGGAAGAGGAAATAATTCAGAGTCTTTAGAAACCAGACAAAGACCAGGATTATAGTCGCGATTCCATCTGGCATCGAATACAAGTTGAAAATCATTTGTTTGCATCAATTCAACTAATGAAATACCACTTCTGTCGTTTTCTGTATAACCCCATTGATTGTGATGGCAATTGAAGTCACCACAATAGAAAGCAGGATGAGGAAAAATAATACCGAAATTGGTGAGCCAGATTTTGTTTATAAATATTAACGACAAACACATCAAACGCAATGTAGAAAACACCACTCAACATACCCTTCTGTACAAGTTCAATATGATGGAATGATGATTTTACATAGCAAGCAAGGCCATAAATAGAACTAAGGAGATAATCAAAAGTACATAACCTGCGATATTTTTTTCTTTCGCGGAGATGTTCTTCCGTCGCAGTGCGAGTCTCCTGAAGCATAATTACTTCCACCTTGTTCTTGCTTGCCAATTTTGAGGAATAATCGCATTTATCCTTGAAAATCCCTTCAATATTTAAACTCAACAAAATAATTCCTCTCCGTTTGACTGAGAGAGCTCCGATGGCCAGGTTCGCTCTTCTAAGTGATGCCGATTCAGAACTATAGATTCATTATGGACCCAAACATTTGGGTTGACATCGCCCATATATTATTTCTACGTGGATCTTTAGTAAATTATAGAAAAATTTTGCAAAATTATTTTGACATTCGTATAGGAATTTTGACAAATGTCATAAAGTAACATAAGAGTAGGAGTTAACTTGACAACTGTTCTTGCGAGAGTCAGGAATCTTTTTCTTGTCATTATTATTTTTAATGCCCCAGTTCCTAACCGTTTTCTATAGGAGCTCGTTGTACCAGCATCTCACAGTGGCCGAGTGTGGAGTTCCATAACCAACATGAGAAGTAAATTGATCACAGCACTATGGTCGACTTATTTCACGTCGAAAATAGTAAAAAATCATCGACCGAAAAAGTTCACTTGTTAATTCCACTTTCGTCCAAGTTGAATTTTTCAAATGACTATAACCGAAACAAAACTCATTCGTACTTCGAAGTGTTGTAAGTTTAGGTTGAAAAATTAAAGGACAACCTACGTACGTATAATTGTAATGATTTAGGCAACATAAATTCAATAGAAAAATCACATATTTCTGAAAGACCACCAATTTTTTCACTGTTTAACATCTGTCAACCTTAAAAGAACATCCTAGATGAGTGTAATACCAATCGATTAAAATTCTTCACAAATAAATCATCAGATTATTTTGTCGCTGTTCGCGTCTAACATGAACTATAAAAATTCCTACAACGTGTTTCATAAACTTCGTAATTTTTGCAATTCCTGACCATTTTAAAGAACATAATTCAATCATTAGGAACGAGGACGATCATCTAGTTGGCTGACGATTTCAGTGTACACTTCCAATTCATATTTCATTCGAGTCCGTTTGTATTCAACAAAGACTCAGAAAAAGTTGAACTAGTTGGAATAAATATCATTGAGGTCTAGAAAAGTAATATCGCATAACTTTGTCCGAAAACAACTGCCCTTTTCGACAGCTGTCAAGAAAAACGCTCGTTTAATGAGACAGTCGGACAAACCGCGATTTTGTAAAATCTGGGATTCTGTAATTTACAATTTTTATAAATTGATATCACTTGTTCATTTCATATTCATTTTGGATATACAATTCACCTTTTGTTCATTTATAAATTCAATTTAAAGAATTGAAGCGGATATAAATTCAATTCATTGGACGCATGCCTATGATCAAAGGATCCCTACTGATTTCGCCAAGGCTTTTGACAGAGTCACAGTAAGAAGATTAGTTCACAAATTGAATATCGTTGGAATTCACGGGAAGTTGCTTCTCTGGACTACTAATTATATGTCGCAGCGAACATTCGTGGTTAGGGTTGGTGGTGTTCTTTCGTCGGAAAGACCGGTTGTGAGCGGAGTGCCTCAGGGATCCGTCCTGGGGCCACTTTTATTTGTTTCATTACACATTAAATCTCGCAAGTCATTCGTCGCTGACGACACCAAGTTGTATGCAAACCCGCTCACCGAGAGACAGATTCTCCAGGACGATCTTGACGCAATAAACCGATGGTGCAACGACTGGCTCCTACCACTGAATGTTGATAAATATGTTGTGCTCCATATAGGACCCAATAATCCATCCCATCAGTACTCGATTGACAATCATCCACTTCGCTCAGTTACTTCACATGTAGATCTAGGAGTAACCGTTACTTTGAACCTTACGTGGTCGGAACATGTCCTAAGTGTTTGTAAACGTGCTAATTCTTTAATTCATCTCATTCGTAGATCGTTGGTTAAGTTGTCCTTCTCTAGTTCGGTTACAGTTTATAAGATTTATGTGCGTCCTATTTTGGAGTATGCAGGCTCGGTTTGGTGCCCGGTTCTCGCTCGGGATAAAAGCATGCTTGAGGGTGTCCAGCGCTGTGCTACACGTATGACTTTTGGGGTCGTTCGTCCCTCATATAATGAAAGATTGGCTAGAGTTGGTCTCATGACCTTCGAGCAGCGAAGACATCGCGGAGATCTAATATTGTGCTATCGTATAATTAAACACAATTACGCCAACCTGAGATGTTTGTTTAGTTTGAGTGCTGATACTCGTTTGCGTGGTCATCATCTGAAGCTGAAAAAAGAAAAATTTTCGTCGAGACAAAGACAGTATTTTCTTGTGAATAGGGTGTTCGATGATTGGAACAGGTTTTCTATTGATGTGGTGGACTCAAATTCGGTTAATGAATTCAAACATGAATTGGACTTTCTTTTGTTTAATTAGATTTCGTTTTTGACATAAGTGGATTTAGTCATTATATATGTGTGCATATTTAATTATGGCTAAGCTGTGCTTGCAATACCATAGAAATTATTTTTTTGTTATTAGGCTTTTATATGACTTGTCCTCAGCCTTAAATTACTTCAATAATATTAATAATAATAATGGAATCAACTTGGAATCAGAAATAATAGCTTACAGATACGCGTTACATCTTGCGTTCATAGAAAAATATCCTGAATTACAGCACATATCCGAGCAGAGAATTTCGGATCAACGAAGAACAATCGTCAGGAACAGGCTACTTTCTTCAGAAACGCTGCAAAGCATACGAGAAGAGGTCATAATGGAACTCAGAAACAAAATGATACTCATAACGGTATACCTGCTGGAGTCAATGAAAGTGTTACAGATAACATCGAAGCCACGGAAACGAATATTAACATGGAACGCCCTCCTGAGCCAAATCAGCAGAACGAATATATGTATTTAGCAAGATCAGAACTCAACAGAGCAACAACTGAATTCAGTGGTAGTAACCCAACTAAAAGACCTAAACTGCCCAGACTCAAGACGAACAAGAACACCAATATCATCCTAGCAAGCGTAAACTCAGTGTTTAAGAATATACCGACCTGAAGACCTTGGAGAAGATTCACACTTTGATTTACTGTGGAGCAGTAGCGGTTCTTCGACTTCACAAACAACAAATCTCCACAACTCTGATTCAAGCTGAGCCAAAAAGCGTCAGAGAACCACCATGGCAAAAACGACTGGAGAAGGATATTGATAATATTAGAGCAGAAATCGGTCGCCTCACAGAATTCCTGAGAAACAGAAAACCCTCAAGGCGCTTGAAATCACATATACGCAAGATTTATAGGAAAATTGGTACGAACACAAAACACCCTAATCACAAACAACACATCTACGTTTATATGGACACTTTGAAACAGAAACTCCAAGCAAAAGCAAAGAGGCTTTCAAGATACGTCAAGTGTACTGAAGGAAACACCGAAACCAAAGGTTTCTCGAAAACGCAGCCAATTTTCATAAGGAAATAACAAAACTGCGACCAACAATAACAGAGAAGTTCCTGATGCACAATGCTTGACCGACTTTTGGTCATCACTATGACCAATGACGCATCCCAAAGAACACAATAGAGATGCGGAATGGATCACGAATGAAAAGAACGCCTCGATATCAGACATATGGACTTCGATGGAATAACGGAGGAAGAAATCACAACAGTAATTAGAGCGACCAACAATTGGAAGGCTACAGGTATAGATAATATCCACAACTACTGGTACAAGAAGTTTGATAAGCTCCATGGAGCCCTAGCGAAACAGCTCACGTACGTTCTTCAACATCCCAAGAAAACACCCACTTTCCTAACGCAAGGCTTAACATATATGCTACCTAAGAGCTACAGAACACAGGATCCGTCCCAAAATAAGCCTATCACTTGCCTGCCAACACTCTACAAAATACTCACCTCATGCATATCTAATCGAATATACCAACACCTTGACGACAACAATATATTAGCAGAGGAGCAGAAAGGATGCAGGAAGAAACACCACGGGTGCAAGGAACAACTCATCATCGATTCTGTGATTATGAAACAGGCACACGTAGGGCATCGGAATGTTCATTCGGCTTTTCTCGATTATCTGAAGGCATTCGATAGTACCGCCCATTCTTGGCTTGTTGAAGTATTGCAGATATACAAAATTCACCCAGCCCTGGTAGAGTTCCTGAAGACAACAATGACACACTGGCGCACGTCTCTGCAGGTCAACATGAACAATACATCAATTAAAACCGACGAGATACCCATACGTCGTGGAATTTTTCAAGGAGACTCTTTGAGTCCACTATGGTTCTGTTTAGCTATGAACCCATTGTCCTCAATGCTCAATAGAACAGGATACGGATTTAGGATAAAAGCAGAAAGGAATTATCATACAATCTCCCACCTGCTGTATATGGATGACATCAAATTATATGCTTCGAACAAGAAGCAACTGGATGATTTGCTGAAAACTGTCAGTGAGTTCTCGGCAGATGTTCATATGAAATTCGGGATTGAAAAATGTAAGACCCTGAACATTCAAAGAGGGAAAGTCATAGATGGTGAAACACAACTTCCAAACGGTGATATAATACAGTGCATGAGAGATGGCGAAACATACAAATATCTGGGATACCAACAAGCCAGATTGCTAGACCAAAAACAATCAAAGGAGAAGATTCGTTCAGAATACAGTCAGCACCTGAAGTCTGTGCTGAAATCGATGTTGAACTCGGGGAATCTAGTGAAGGCAATTAACACCTACGCCATTCCAATGTTGCTTTACTCATTTGGAATAATCAGATGGACTAAGACAGAACTGGATGATATTCAAAGGCAGACCCGAACGATGCTGACAAAGTACAACAGCCATCATCCAAAATCGTCTGTGATACGAACAACTTTGAAGCGGAAAGAAGGAGGACGCGCATTAATAGATATTGTCAATTTACACACCGAACAGATAAAATATCTCAGAGAATTCTTCTCAGCAAAAGCTCTCACTTCTGACCTCCATAGAGTGGTATCGTTGGCTGATAAGGGCTATACACCTTTAAATCTTGCTACCAGAGATGACCTTCTGAATCTACCATTCCTATCAGATACTGAAAAACAAGAGCAATGGTCAAGAAAGGAATTGCATGGACGACATCACCATGAGATTAATCAACCACACATCGACAAAGAAGCCTCCACCAAATGGTTGATGAAAGGAGAATTATTCGCAGAAACAGGAGGATTCCTTATGGCCACCCAAGACCAAGTGATCGCTACAAACAATTACAAAAATTTATTAAGAAGGACGGAACATTACAAACAGATAAGTGCAGAAAATGCCATATAAGATCGGAGACTATCCAGCATATTACGTCCGGATGCGAACAACTGGCCAATACGGAGTATTTTCACAGGCATAATCAAGTGTGCAACATTATCCATCAGAAACTTGCACACAAGTACGGACTTCTGAACACTTTTCAGCCATATTACAAGTATCAGCCGGCGCCCGTAATGGAAAATGACTCGATGAGATTATACTACTATAGGCCTGTTATCACTGACAGAATGGTGACGAATAATAGGCCGGACATAGTGGTGTATGATAAGAGAGCCAGAACAGCAATGCTGGTGGATGTCGCCATACCGAATAATAACAACGTGCTGAACAAGTTCCAGGAGAAAAAGTCCAAATACACAGACCTTGCTATTGAGATCAAGCAGATGTGGCACCTCGATAAAATAGATATTGTTCCTGTCATCGTATCCTCGACTGGTTTAATACCCAAAACTTTGCATGATAGCCTTAAGAAATTAGAATTGCATAAGAAAACACATATAGAAATGCAAAAAGCTGTAATTCTTAATACATGTAGAATAGTTAGGAAATTTTTGTCAAGTATATTGTAATCGAGCCTATTCCCTTTGATTGCTAAATCTGGGAAAGGTAAATTATATCCAGCTAACAGCTGAGATACTGCATAAGTCCATGATAATAAATGAGTACTACTGAAATTTTATTTCCACAGAAGTTTCAATATTGCATATGGATTTCCAACCATGATAATGTCTCATCTCACGAGGCTACTATTGTGTATTGTGAATTAATATCTGGCCAAAAAACAACAAATATCATCAAACATTCACCGTTTTCACCCTATATAGCTCTGGCCGACTTTTCCTTTTTTCGAAACTCAAATTACTAATACGAGTTACCCGTTTTGAAGCTATAGAAGACATAAAAGATAATTCACCGCGTTTGAAAAATGTTTCGATGATTGAATTATTCGTTAACGTGATGTGTTATTTCGGAAGGTGCATACTTTTATCGCGATACTAAAAATTTGGACGCTTTTTGTGATCACGAATTGATCTTTCGTTTAGGTACCAATACCTCGTTTAATATTTATCAGCTTGTTATTTGTTCAATTTAAATAACTAAATTCATATTGAATTGATTGTTCTTTCATTTCTTCTATCAGTAGCATTGAGTAAGTATATTCCCACGCCTTCTCCACAAGAGCTTAGATGGTAGCACATAAAAATTCCATAAGAAAATTTCGTTAACTTCACTTTAGATATGGAAAGGCTTTCTTTATTTATTTTACGAATGTTTCGTTTTTAATGTGAGGTTTGAAGTAGGAATTAATGTAATATTATGAGCTCGAATTTTTTCCAATTTTGTTACTCAATAGTTGTTGAATGGTTGCGATTCATGACAATTGAACACAGGAATTATCTCATCTAATTATTCTGAGCAGTAATCGGCTTAGATTGAATTTGAATAGAAAAATTGGAATATTTCTTGAAATTGGATAAAAATTGGTTGAATTTTCGAAATCGTTAAAAATAGGTATAGGGTACTCAACTATTCAGTTATAGGGTATGCCATTTGAGAAAAAACAGTAGAATGAGATTTGAATGAGTTCCAACTCCAAAATTCGTTTTCGAACAACCTGTGTAACATAGATTTCTATGTTCTATTTGAAATAGGTATAGGAAACAAACTCACCTTCATTTTTCATCACAAGGTCGAATGTGGCACGAAATATAGGGTGTTCTTTTTAAAGAATCATAACTTTGATTTATAACTATATTATGCAACACCGTGTATAGTCTGAAAATTTTTAGCATTACAGCAATAATATAATTAGCGGAAAAAACTTTAAATTCAGGCGTAAAATTTTCCAAATCTTCAATCGCAAATGTTGTACGCCACGCGGTATAGATACAAGGTGTTTTCAATTAACATACAGAAGAAAACACTTAACTAAGAAACTGAAGGCGATGAAACCAAGGCGACATCTCAGTAATCTCAGTTATATGCTTCCTTGAGGTTATATTGGCATCAAATGAAGCAATTCAATTGGCAGAGGAAATTGGAAGGTATACAGGAATACTAAAGAAATTATGGACAGGGAAAAGACAACACGGTATAGTTTCATCGGAGTGAATAAGTGAACGAAAGGAATTGAAGTGAGTTAGAGGGAGCATGCAAAGAACGCGTTACACAATTGCTATAAAACAACTTCAGTGGCTATATGTGATGGTGGTACACCCACGTATTACACAAAAAGCAATCCCAACTCAAGCTGTGTAAATAACTAAGAATGGTCTGCATAATATTCACTGGAACATTTCGTTCCACTCGTATTGCAGCTATTGCAGATACTGGGCCTTGCACCTGTTCACCTGGTGATTAGAGAATCACCTGGAACTGATTTTATCACTTTTCCCGAAATGTAACAAATATATTCAGCTTCGTGTTCGACGTCGGAAAGTCTGAAATTGAAGGCAACGAGATGCTAACTATATATTCTGTAATAGCAATTTTTTGAACCCAAATGGAGCTGTCTTTCCAGATCATCACTTCTAGTAGATAAAAATGGATCAGCTTCAAGGATCGCGTAATTGGGTATCCCTGTTGGTTCAAAGACGTCTTCAGAACTGCCCAAGGTCTTGAAGCTGGTGTAATGGACCGCGAAGGAACAGTCTTGCGCCAGTTTCTCAAGCACAAATATTCGCTACTGAGAAATGTGCTATCCTCGTGCTTGGATCGGGTCATCAACCAGTAGGGACGTCAACAAAAAGAATAGTACTCCTCCCTGAATGCTGCAATACTTCCTCTTATCGGAAATATTGATCACTCATGCATTCATCATATTGACAATCTATTCCGCCATAATATTTGGTACTCCTCTGGCTCTCGCAACCCCACATAATGAAGCAAAGTGGGCCACATTAAAATTATGTCTATGTAGGCTGCAACTTCCTTGTGGTTCGTGAACTGAGTGATTCTTTTGACTAAATTGTTAAGTGCTATCAACTGGTTTACCTTTCTAAAAGACGTAGCGATGCTCTCTCAGAAGCTTCAGCGATAACACCTCAGTTCTGATGAATCCATCCAACAATTTCATCAAGAAAGCCATGAGACTTATCGGTCTCAACGATTTAGGTTGTGAGTTCGAAATCTAACCCACCTTAGGGATTCATTCCATCCTAACCTTCCATTTCAACATACCAAGCCGGACTTAACCGTAATAGCCTTATTAAGTATGGACGGAGGACGTCTACACACTGCTGTAGCAAGGCAGGCAAGATGCTTTCCTCCCAAAAAGCCTAAAATGGCTCAAATGAGAGAATCGCCCACCTAACTACTCCTAGCTTGATAACCGTTCTTGCGTTCTTTCAATCCCCATTTCTTGTCTCCTTAGCAAAACCCTTCAGGGCGACGGGGTCACAGCTATCACTGATATCGAGAAACCAACAATCTGAAATGTGTGTACTCACAAGAATCTCCAATCCGTTTACTGTCTATCCGGGACCAACGCAGAACCGATAGGCAGTACCAGTTCTCTAGCGAGAACTTTGTGTAGCCTTACAGTAACAGGGGTATTTTCTATTTCCTGTGGAACTTACGCCAGGACTCTTTTTTTGCTCACCTATTTTCCACTGACAGAAAACTGTATGTCACTTATCGTGCAGGAATAATGTTCAATCCTTTTCAAACTAGGAGGAAGAGATGGGATCCGTCCGATGTGGGTACCGATATCGGGGCAGTGTGAAGTGGACTCCTTCTGTCTGAACCTTTCAGGTTTCAGGTCTAACCTGGAGAGTTTGAGCCAATGCTTGCTCAAACTCTCCATATATATATATATATATATATATATATATATATATATATATATATATATATATATATATATATATATATATATATATATATATATATATATATATATATATATATATATAATATAAACGAGTGAAAAACCTGAGGAAAAACTCGTTTCCTGTCGCTATTGCACTAGCAATAGCTTGTCTATTTATGTTGTGTTAGTGTCGTGTGTACAAAAAAAATATCAAAGATTTTTCTGCTTAGCCGCTTCATTCTCTCTTGCATTCCATGATTTCTAAACGAAGACAAGGGTGAAAGAAAGGGGGTTTGGGACAGGAATCTGTAACAATGGGAAAAAAAACCAGCAGAAAAATATTTCAACAATCATGCTTCTCATATATCTAAACAAATCTGAGAAAAGATTTTACATAGCAATCAAGTTCATGAAAAGGACTAAGGAGATAATAAAAAAAAATACATAACCTGCGATATTTCCTCAAATCCCATCTCTGTTTGACCGAGAGGGCCCCGATGGCCAGGTTCAGTCTTCCAAGTGATGCCGAATCATTATGGACCCAATAATCTGGGTTGACATCGCCCATATATTATTTCTTTGTGGAACTTGATGAAAAATTTTGACAGTCGTTCGAAATATATGACATTTGTCATATATATTGAGCTGATTGAGTTTAAATGACTGTGCTATCAATCAGCCCATTCTTCTAATATTTATCTAACCCCGTTATACGATCGGACCATTAACCAAAGGTACATATGGAATAAGCTGAATAGTTTTTATGCACATTTCGTATTGTTGTATTTCTTTAGAGATTTTCTGTCTCTCTTCTCAAGAAGTATCACTTCGACCAGATGTATGTTGCTGCTTACGGACTTCCAAGTCCATGTAAACGGTATAATCCTTCTACTTCTTCTGCTGAACTTATCGTTATTTCTTTTTATCTTCATATTCTCTTACAAACTCTTCTTGTATCTGAAGAAGCCACATACAGGTGAAATGCGCTTCACGAAGATATTCCAACATTGTACCTTCAACTTAATTAAATCAAATAACCACATTTTTCTGAAAAGAACCAGCGCGAAGTTATAAACACTTATGGACTAATTGTGTCGATAAAATAAATTGTGCCCAATTCGAACTATCATCGTATATAATCTGGAACCTGTTCTGTCATTCCTATCTGCATCCTGAAATCGCATCCCACCATTATCTCGTTGCGATGTACTTCACACCTACACTTCAAACAAATATTCGCGATCACCAGTTACAGAATACCATGCATCTTTGCTGAAAACAAGCCTGTCGTTTTTCAGACAGTATCATCCGGTCCTTCTTCGCGAGATCAAAGATACCAAGACGTCCCGACGCGGTTTGCCGGTCAGCAAGACGCGTCTTATAATTTATATTTGGAAAACTTTTCACTGGTTAATTTTTGGAGTGCACATTCACGCATAAAGGAAGAAGAAATTGTAGTGTTGGGACGAGTTCTAGTTTGAAACTTTGAAATTACATTTGTTGTTAGAGTGAGGTGTTGCGAATTTTTTTTCCGAATTTTTATAAAGGAAAGTCAGATAGAAGAAGAAAATCTAGTGAGGTAGGATTTTTAATGTTGCTAAATTTTTTTAATCATTTTCTGGATCATAGTGAAATTTTTAACCAACACCGCAAAAAACTTCCAGATATTGTTGCAGGTGACACACGTAAAGCATTAAAGACTTGAATTGTCAAACAACTCAGTGGGTTAATTGTCCGCTGTATACCGTGTGCTCACCACATTTGCGACGGAGGATTAAGCTTATGTTACGGCCGATTTTGAAATTTTTTGGGCAGTAATATGTAGTGCTAAAGTCACTACACAAAATTTTTCAGACTATAGGTGTGTCCCATAATTAATTTATATACGAATGTTATTGTTTTTTCAATGGGACACCCTATATTGTGTTTCATTTTTGACTTCATGATAGGGAATGAAAGTAAATTTGTTCGAATTTCCCTATATCTGTCTTAAATCGTTTCCAAAGTTTTTGATATTTTTTGAGATTTTAGAACCTTCAAATAAAAGTTTGTGCCGTCAATATTGATTTCAGTGCTTCAGATGTGCAACTATTGTAATAGTAATTGTTGTTTCGGCCCACCAGTGTCATCAATCTTGTCCACGACAGCCAATGTTTTACTGTTGTTGCTGTGATAAGTTAAATGGAAGAAAATGAAAACATAGAATGATAATTACCCGGTTTTATTTACTGGCAAGGTAAAACTTTACGACATAAATTATCACGCAGAAACCTAAGCTTAAGTTTCTCAGCTCAAGCACATTCTAACAAATAATTAGTATGAAATCAATCACACTAATAGAAAAAACTAATAAGATTTACGTAATTATGATTCTTCAGCGACAATTGTTTGTAGTTAAGGATTAATTTTAGTTGTACCAATTATTAGAAGAGATTTAAGATGCTCATCAGTTAATTTAGATCTGTGAACGTTCTTTGTGTACCTCATCTTCGTTTTCTCACACAAGTACGTAGTACCAAATACAGAAAACAACCCACGAGCAAAATTATGCAAATTATCAAATTGTACCAGTCGAAGACTCTTGTAAAATTCCAATAAAGATCAATTTCGATATTTGTTCTCGAACATGCAATTGCACTGTAAATCAATAACTTCCATTTGGACTTCCGTAGCCAGTGTCTCAACGTCAGAATCAAAAGGATTGAGAAAAAGCCTAATTTTAATCGCAATCACATCAAATACACTCAAAGTTTCTACTGCGAAGTCGACGGGAGATTCAGTCTTTGTAGTGTGGCTGAATATTTCACATCTTTTGAAATGTGTGAAACATTTTTTACGTAAATGCGATTGAAATAGTATCATCTTCTGCTTAAACGTTCTGATTTTGGTGTATAAATCAGGGAAATGCCGATTTTCTCCTTGCAACCTCAAATTTAGTTCGCTCATATTAACATATAATGCTGATTTACACAGTCATTCACTGTTTCCTAAATCGGAGCAAGGGCGATGCTTCTCATTCAAATAAAAATACTGAGCCAGCGTACGGTAGGATTATACGGTAAGTCATTTTCTCCAATCTCTTCAATAAACTCGCGGAATAGTCGGTGATTCAGTCATGTGGATCTGATGAAGTTAGCAACTGATATAATTGGTATTAGAACTTCAGACAAACTTGAACATTTTTCGCACCAGGACCGTTGATGAATAATACAATGTAAGACTAATGGTTTTGAACCAACATCATTTTCTACAACGTTTGACACAAGTGTGACCACTCCTCTATTTTTCCACAGCCATTTTTGCCTCCATCGGTGGTGATACATTTTCCCATCGAAGCTTCTTTTTATCAATGGCATTTTCAACTCCCTCAAAAATATCTTCCCCAGTTAAGATGTCCATTTCTGTCAGACAGTTGAGATTATATTTTCTGCGATGTCCTGCACCCTCCGAGTCAAGGTGTTTGCTGACAAACTGACACCTTTCAATAAATTTACCTTTTCGGGGCACATTTCTTCAGCCACTGCAATCGAGCAGTCTCTCATCATGTCTCCATCAGTGAATGGTTTTCCACGTTTTGCAATTCAAGAGCCACACGAAAGCTGACGCGAGTTGCAGACTCGGGTAGCCGAAATAGATAGTACCTGCATCACAGACCTGCATAGTATTACTACTCGCCACTAGATGTCCCTACTTGTCACAATATACTAAGCCACAATCAATAGTAATTGAAAAGTAAAACGCCTATGTTTGCTCAAGTGGGCAGAAAAATTAAAATTGTTTTGGCCCTTGGAACATACCGAAAAAATATTATGGCCTTCAAAGTTTGGAGACCCATGATCTAGAGAGTCGAGTAGGTGGTATATTTGAATACCTTTTGAATAGTACCTACAATCTAATATTTTTAACGATTTCGAAGATATTCGAATGTTTTGCCAATTTTAAGAAATATATCACATTAATTCATACTTCAAACCTAATATTAAAAACGAAATATTTGCAAAATAAAGATAGAAAGAGTTTCCATATCATTTTCAGATAGGATGTTCAAAATGGCCTCTATTTTGAACGACTTATAATGATAACCTGTCTTTAACTCAACTCTCAACGTTACTTAACATGTGTGGTATTACCGAACGGAACGCCTCTCTTACCCTCTCCTTCATATCGTAAGCCGTCTTTGGCGAAGTTCGAAATACATTTCCCTTCACATTCTGCAATAGCAAAAATCTGTATGATCCCAGTACAGTTTATAGTTTTCGTTTTCAGAAATTGGTTCTACGTGAACATCTCACATCCTCCTGTTGTGTTATATCGTCTCCGGCATCCGTATCTGCATGTGTCTGTTGCTACAGATGCGTCTTTTTCGATGAATTTTAAATAGTTCTGGTTGGAGTAACTTGGTCTTGTATTGCAAAAAGGAACGCTTCCGTATCAAGAAACATCCGGAGGTCAGCTAGTAGGTCGACGCAAACTTTCTACAAGTGCCCTGCCGGCCCCGTTGGGATGTCTCCTGCGTAGCAGTTTTCTCTTCCACATAAGTAGTTTTTCATCATGGTCTTGTGACTATGTTCGTGTTTTGTTATTATTATTATTCTCTCTTCTAAACGCGACGTCCAATGTGGCAAAAACACAAGGTCCTCTGAATTTGGGAGGCTTTTACTTGGTGAAATTCCATTATCAATAATAATTCGTCTTCAGACGAATGTCTGTGCATTCGTCTGAAGAAGCTACGGTGTAGTGAAACGCGTTACGAATCGCAATTATTAAGTAAAATTCCTTGAAACTAAGTACTTGTTTTTATTATACACGAGGTCCTCGACCGAAGGTGCAATTCATAGCCATTAAAACAAAGGTAGGTGGTGTCCATTGTTGACATTATCCAAGTTGCCGTAGTTTTAGTCTTCTTTCTCTCTGTTGCAAAACTCAAGAACTAATAAAATATTTTCGAAACCGTACAATTCATTCCTATGAACTGGTACATTTTTTAAGACAGTAACAAGAGGACAATTCAATTCAGGAAAACTATACAGGATGTTCTATTCAAAATATGAAAACTTATGTCACTACTCAGTCTAACCGTATATTGCAAAAAGATGAAAATATTTGTCGAAATGTAGTTTGTCAAAACCAAATCTAACTGTAAAAATTTCAGGAAAATATCCTAATCCATTATCCATGAATTTCTAATAGTCCAGAGTTACCCCTGTATACTAGGCGACGGATATACCCTCGTACCTCTAGCTAATGCTGGTATAGCATTCACGTATTAATTCATTAGCTCAGTGGCTTTATAATTTCAGTAGAATGATTTCTAAGGAAGTTATGTCAATTTCGGTGATGAATTTCATGCTTCAACGTCTTCCTCAATTTCGCTGGTAGTGGAAGTTTCCTAAGGGTGTTTGGATCGAATATAGTAGGCGATGTATCCGTTTGTTTCATCAGAATAGAAAGATAACTAGATCAGTTTCATTAATTATGCGGGGGTTGCTGTATCCGATTGCTGTCTATGTATTCCGAACAGGTAACACTATTGTTGAATCTATTAAATTCGGTGATAAGCCTATGTACCCCAGAAATTCATAAGTTACTCGATAATGAACACACCAATGAAGAATCGTGAGAGAATACGCAAAATACGGATTTAAGAATTTGTTCAATTCAATTTTTTTTCACTTTTCACAAAAACTTAGTTCGGAGTATTATGAACATTTTTGAACCAAAACTAGGTTTATAAATTTGTCTGACCATTTCATTTTTAAGAATGTGTACCTGAAAAGAATGGAAACCCACCACTTCATCGTCCATTTCTCCCTCGGTCTAGCTATGCGATGAATTATGAGTTAAAACAAATAAACAAATACGGGTTCAGGAATGTCAGTAGATATTCGATGAGTTAAACAGATGTGCGGTGTTTTGGTTGGAGGTATTTCAGAAATTTTTGAGGAATCAAATTTCAAACGATAATTTCTTCATTCATTCATTTAATGAAAATTCATTTTCAACGAAGATGAAGCGGAACATATTCTATAATTTCCAAAATTTTGGTCAAAAGCAACCGGTTTCGACCTCAGGTCATTTTCAAGCAGTCAACTGCAGGAAATGAACTTACTTATATAAACACCTCAAAAAAGTCTAAGGAACACTTCTGAATATTGATATTTGATATTGATATTTTTTTATAAAAAATTTTTCTAAAATGTAGCAGCAGATGCGAATCTGCTTTATAATCATTCGATGAATTCAGTGTTTGAAATCAGTTAGTGGGCACTTTGTTTCTGATGTAAGCACAAATAAGAGATTCAAGTTTTGTGATTCGACCATGGAAAGACGACATTTGACTAGAGACGAGATATTACGAGCCGTTGGCATGCTCCAAGCTGGGAGCTCACAACAGGAAGTATCCAGGGTTCTGGGAAGTAGCCCAAGTGTCATAAACTGTTTATAGTCGCGTTTCAATGATACAGGTAGCGTAGAAGAACGCCATACATTTCATTCGGGATTACTACAGTCGCCTTAGAGCGATTTTTGGTTTTACAAGCCAGAAGAGATCGTACTACCAAAGCATCTCAATTAGCTCAAGAGCTATCACGAATTCATAATGTACAAATTTCCGACCAACCTGTGAGAAATCGACTGCATGAAGGTCAACTCCACTTCAGACGTCCTTTAAGAGTTCCACAACTGACCCATGGAAATCGCGCTGCTCGTTTAGCTTGGTGACAAGAACACGTAAACTGGGATCAAGAGAGGTGGGCAACAGTTCTCTTCAGTGATGAATCTTGATTTAGTTATTATCCCGATTCGGGAAAAATTCGAATATGAAGGGAACCTGGAAAGCAAAACCTTCTCCAGCATGCTCGAGAAGTTGTTAGACTGGGAAGCGGATCAGTGATGTTTTGGAGAGGTAAACGCCTTGGTGGAAGAACTGACCCCATCATGTTTTCATACAGATCCACCTCACGGTACATTCTTACGCAAATGAGATAGTTTTACCTGTAGTGGTACCGTATCTCCAAACAATGGGTCAAAATCCACTCTTCCAACAAGATAATGCCCCTCCTCATCGCGCAAGAGTTGTCTTGAAACGTTCTTGAAGAGAATGATATCGTGGCCATCCTGCTCTTCAGATCTGAATCCCATCGAGCATATGTGGGACACCCTAAAAAGAAATCTCCTGAGTCAAAATGTCTTCCATCATGAACAGGAGTTTCGATTAGCAGTTCAGGGGGCTTGGAATGACTTAGGCCAAAATGTAATAGACAATTTAATATTGAGCATGCCGCGACGATGCCAAAGTGTCATTAATAACAGAGGTGGACCTTCTGGCTTCTTCCATATCGTTTCAAAAATATTAGTTCAGGATTTTTTTTGTGTTTTACCAAATTTCGTCATTTTCAAATTTAATTTTTTCTTCTATAATAGGTGCTTTGGAGAAGTCAAATATTATTTTGTTTTCTTGAGAATACATTATATACAATGAATTCAAATCATCAAATTCATATTTTAAAGATATTGGTAAGTGTTCCTAGACTTTTTGAGAGGTGTTTAGATACTATTTTGGTTTACCCTCATATATCACTATTTGAACTACATTTTCACACATTACCAATATCAGATCACATTTGAGTAGAGATTTTGTCTTTTTCATTGTGATCGTCGTTCACAAGTGTATAGACGTCTAAATAAGAGATACGCCCAGTGCAACTTTTCACTTATAAATTTGGTGAAGATTCAATAAAAGTGTGAGAGGAACTTCTGCGAACGCCCGCAATTATCCGGTCATCGTAAGTAATGCAACCCACAATTCTCAGAGGTACGTTACACACATTTCGGGAAAACAATTAGCTTTAAGATCATGAAATCACTTCAATGGATCGGCCTGCGCGAAGTCCAGATCTCAAACCCACCGAACATGTGTGGGATATTCTCAGTAGAAGATTTTGAAGCCAACAAAAGCAGCCAGCTACCGTCAGTGAGGTCTGGAACAGACTGATCATTTGGGACGAATTGGATTAGAATGGTATAATTATTTAATTTATAATTAACTTGTATGAATTGTAGATATACAGTAATTCTCGGCAACGGTGAAGTATACGATATTAACAGATTTCTGGGTTTGATTTTTCCAAAAGTGTTAAATTTTCAATTATTATTCTTATTACAATTTTTATGAGTGGCGTAATTGTTACCAACCTTTCCTATGTGCTGGTGAATTAAGTTTCCGGTGTGTGCGTTAATTTCAAGTCACAGTGCATTGATTCTGGACAGGTTCGGTGTTAATATAAAATAATGAAATCGCAAGGTCTTTTTCGCGAATAATCCGATGGGATGACGGTAGTTTCGTCGGACTGTATGTCTATATAAATTTCTCCATCGCGTTCGATTGTTTCGAAATCGGGACGAGGATGAAGCCTCGAGTTTCGCATGTTGCGCCGCAATATTTTTGTTCACGCCAGAAAAACGGGGTATATATATTTCGCTCGGATATCTTCAGCAGACGAAAGTTCCTCTAAGGAATCCAAAGATTTTTCTTATAAATGATGTTCTGAGAGAAGGAAGACTAGGTGCTTGGCGCCGCCAATTCGGTCTAAATTTTAAAGAAAAAATGAGAATTTGTTAGGAAACGTCTTGGAGATGCATATTTTAGAGTATTTCATTCAGAGAAAAAGCCTTCACCCCATTCGGAAAATCGAGTTTCATTTTTATCGATAGAATGTTTTCAGAAATATAGCTGGCGAGGCGGCGGCGTGCTTCTCGTATTTTTTGTTGCAGAGGGCGCTAGCTACGTCCATCAACCTCGATCGGATGCAAATCTAGCATTCTCCATAAGGAAAGCTGGGAAAAGATTTCCCACATGAAAAATCGCTGGTGTTTCTGGACGATTCTTCAAATTGTTTACAACTCCTTTATTTAGTTAAATATACTAATCATAATTCTTCATTTTCCATTCGATTTCAATGTATTTCCTAGGTTTTGTCAACAGCTCTTATATCGAAGAGGCACCTTGACCAGGAATTAACTGTTCGACTATTGAAACACTTGGGAGACTTACAATTTTAAACTAATTTCTTTTTCGTTTAGAAATGGTGGTGTATGACGTCACTTTTATACATTCTTCGAAAGAAATACCGGTAATTGATAATTTAAAATACCTGCTTGAAACGATTGTCAAAGTTTTTGTTGTTGTTAAGTTGGCACAACTGTTTTCTATAATGACGCAGAGTTTGAACACGATATGCTTTCAGTTTGTTTATACAGTGCTCGATTTTGTCAGTTCTCATAAATGTGTTTTGCGATTTTTGCAATGGATAAAAATATCGAACAAGGAATTTGTCTTAAATGTTGCCGAATCACTGAAAATGTAACAGAAGGCTTAGGGTGAATAGACTTTATCAAGAAAAAACGTGCATATGAGTGGTACAGTGCATTCAACAACGACCAAAATGTGGTGGAAGATTGCCTCGCTCTACATAATCCACCACATCTCACAGAGCTATCATTGTGAATGCACTTTTGACGAAAAACTCAATAAATACCATCGAACAACCACCATGTTCACCGGATATGGCTCTGTCACATTTTTTTCCGATATTCAAATTAACATTTCGAAGTACCAGTGTTAATCAATAGGATTCCACAAAAATCATTCGAAAATTGTTTTGATGATTGGTTGGTGTGAATGTAATGAAAATAATATTTTATGTTTCAATAATTTTCTCATTGTCTGTATTCAATCTCAACCTATTTGCACTTGTTACTTAGTAAAGAAAAACACTTTGATAACCCTATTCGCTTGTGATTCAGATGATATGTCAAAAGACCTTTTCAAAGAAAAAGAAATAAAATTGGGCTAATTATACCTAATTCAATCTCGTTTTTGACGAACACGAATGGGGTGGCCATTAATAAAAATTGCTTTAGCATGTCGAATGCCATTATTTAGTTACGATTGTAGTTTTGCTAAAACCTATCATCGTTCAAAACATAAAAATTCATAGAACGTAGAAAAGAAACGAAAATAACGCAATTTAATCAGATTGAGCAAGTGAAGTAAAATATACAAGGTGTGAATGAATAAGTGAGAAAGATTTAACGAGATGATTTCTCAAGCCATGTTATGATTAAAAGTTTCCATGAATATATGCCTTTTCTAAATCTACATAATCGAATCGCAGAAACAATTATGAAAATCTACAGAGTGGTACTGCTTCAGAGGCTACGTATCATTTCAACTCTTTTTCGTAATCCTCGGGCAATTTAAATGTTCTTTATGAATCAATTAATTTTTAATCTTTCGTCTTTGTTGCTTCTTTTCCATATCTGCCAGAGTTTTTGTGTAAAAAATTGATCAATTTCTTGTGTACGGTGGTAACATAATAATCGTTTCGTGATATATGTCACTAGTTGTTGGCTGTCATGTTAATTTCTTTCAATGAGATAAAAACACAAGGTTTAACTTTAATCTACACTTTATTTGAAGAAATTCGACGACGTTTCGCTGACACAGCAGCTTTATCAAGAATGACAAACAGAATGAAGAGTATGGTATTATAAACAAATCGTAGAACAAGTTGGATGAATAACAGGAAAATCCACACCGAGCCATTGTACAGTTAGTATGAAAGGTAATAAAAACTAATTAAACATGTTAAGTAGGGGTGAATAATTCACATCTACCTGTTCATTCAAAAGCTTGTCCGAATGTTTGTATCTATTCATTTCTAATGCTTCTAGGAGATCTAATTTTGAACTTTTGATTTTATATGTAATATGTCAAAGTTTTTATTGAATGAATGGTTTTCTTTCATTAGGTGGTTTGAATAATTTGAATCAGATTTATTTTATCGAAGCTACGTTTATGTTCAGATATTCTTATGCCAAAACTCCTATAGGTCCTACCGATATAAATTTTATCACAAGAACCGCAAATGAGTTTATAGATTCTGATTGACTTGATTTTTCAACACGAGATTTATTATTTTTAATATGTTTACCTATGTTATTAGAAGTTTTGAAAGTTATATTAAGATTTTGTTTGACGAGAAAGGATTTAATATTTGTACTTGCTGAACCGCAGAATGTTAAACTGTTGAATATTTTATAGTCTTTATGAATAGGATATACTTCATTTATTGCTTTCTGATACAGTTTTTACGAATGATTAGATCTATCATATCCGGATTATATGAATTATTAATGGCTATATGTTTGATGATGTTTAACTCTTTATTATAATCTTCTACTGATAAAGGTAAATTGAGTAACCGATGTACCATGCTGTTTAAAGCTGCAACTTTGTATTGAATTGGATGTAATGAGTAGTTATGTATAATTGTATCAGTATGTGTTGGTTTATGAAAGACCGAAAAAACATGATTATTATTTTGTTTAGTGATTTTTAAGTCCAAAAGATTAATGGAATCGTTCTGTTCAATTTCTATCGTGAATATAATGTTCAAATGGATGGCATTAATGAAATTAAGAAATAAGTCTAATTGACGAGTAGTTCAATGAAACATACTAAGATGTCGTCAACATATCTATACCAATAAAGAAATTTGGAAATGAGTGGATGTGTATGAATTTTCTGTTCAATATTATTCATGAAAATCTCTGCTAAAAGTGGATTTCCCATGATCAAACCATTTTCACTACTGTAATAGATGTTGTTGAAAGAAGAATAATTTTGTTCAATGCAAACGTCCAACAGATTCAATATTTCTGATTTAATTATGTGGTTAACATGATTCGAATTCTGCATGTTTTCGATTAATATTTTGACATCACCTGGAGGAACACTTGGGTATAAATTCTCAACATCAAACGAAATAAGTTTTGCGTTAGGTAATAGGTTAACGTTTTTATGTTATTTATCAATTCGAAAGAATTTATTATAGAAAATTTTAATTTGAATAAACAATAATTTTTAATGATATCTATAAGGAAATGCGACAATTTCACGGCTGGGGCTGTAACGTAAGATACGACTGATCTAACGGGGTTATTTACTTTATACAATTTAATGAGTGAATACAGTTGAGGTGGTTGAGGGTTTGGTAAAATTAATTTGTATTTATTTATTGCTTTAATTAAAGATTTTGCGACATTTATTGCAATTTCAATATTTTCTGGAATGTAATAGTTGGATCTTTGTTTAAAATTGTATAGTTTCCGGACGAAATGAAATTTAGAGTTTTAAATAGGTAATCATTTTTATTTAACGCAATAACAGTATTACCTTTGTCTGCTTTTGTAAAATAACTTCATTTAGTTGAGATTTTTGTTTGATGGCCTTTAAAATATTTTGTTCTTTACTCGGTTTAAAGTCAGCTAATGATTCATTTTTATAATGTTAGATGCTAAATATTTAAGGTGAGTGTTATTAGGAATATTTTTCAGAGAAATTTCAGTATCTATGCACTACCTTATAGATATCATTAAAAATTATTGTTCAGTCAAATCAAAATTTTCAATAAAAATTCTTTCGAATTGATAAATAACATAAAAACGTTAACCTACCACCTAACGCAAAACTTATTTCGTTTGATGTTGAGAATTTATACCCAAGTGTTCCTCCAGGTGATGTCAAAATATTAATCGAAAACATGTTGAATTCGAATCATGTTAACCACATAATTAAATCAGAAATATTGAATCTGTTGGACGTTTGCATTGAACAAAATTATTTTTCTTTCAACAACATCTATTACAGTAGTGAAAATGGTTTGATCATGGGAAATCCTTTGAGTCCACTTTTAGCAGAGATTTTTATAAATAATATTGAACAGAAAATTCATACACATCCATTCATTTCCAATATTCTTTATTGGTATAGATATGTTGACGACATCTCAGTATGTTTCATTGGAACTACTCGTCAATTAGACTTATTTCTTAATTTCATTAATTCCATCCATTTGAACATTAAATTCACGATAGAAATTGAACAGAACGATTCCATTAATTTTTGGACTTGAAAACCACTAAACGAAATAATAATCATGTTTTTCGGTCTTTCGTAAACCAACACATACTGATACAAATATACATAACTACTCATTTCATCTAATTCAACACAAAGTTGCAGCTTTAAACAGCATGGTACATCGGTTACTCAATTTACCTTTATCAGTAGAAGATTATAATAAAGAGTTAAACATCATCAAACAGATAGCCATTAATAATTCATAGAATCCGGATATGATAGATCTAATCATTCGTAAAAACTGTATCAGAAAGCAATAAATGAAGTATATCCTATTCATAAAGACTATAAAATATTCAACAGTTTAACAGTCTGCGGTTCTGCAAGTAAAAATATTAAATCCTTTCTCGTCAAACAAAATCTTAATATAACTTTCAAAACCGAGGTGAACATATAAAAATAATAAATCCCGTGTTGAAAAATCAAGTAAATCAGGAATCTATAAACTCAATTGCGGTTCTTGTGATGAAATTTATATCGGAAGGACCTATAGGAGTTTTGGCATAAGAACATCTGAACATAAACGTAGCTTCGATAAAAATAAATCTGATTGAAATTATTCAAACCACTTAATAAAAGAAAACCATGCATTCAATAAAAACTTTGACATATTACATATAAAATCAAAAAGTTTAAAATTAGATCTCCTGGAAGCATTAGAAATAAATAGACACAAACATTCGGACAAGCTTTTGAATGAACAGGTAGATGTGAATTATTCACCCTACTTAACATGTTTAATTAGTTTTATTACCTTTCATACTAACTGTACAATGGCTCGCTGTGGATTTTCCTGTTATTCATCCAACTTGTTCTACGATTTGTTTATAATACCATACTCTTCATTCTGTTTTTCATTCTTAATACAGCTGCTGTGTCAGCGAAACGTCGTCGAATTTCTTCAAATAAAGTGTAGATTAAAGTTAAACCTTGTGTTTTTTATCTCATTTATATCATGGATCTACATCAAGTAACGGCCTCCACAATTCAAAAATTAATTTCTTTCATTGACAACTCAAAATTAATTGTTATTCATTTACTTAAGTTGATATTTCTTTGATAGGCAGTGATAGTTGCAGTGACTCTCTGGAATTATTGTTGAGATCTAGGTTTATTCAAACGTAGAAATGAGTGACGTGCATTTCATCTACGGCCTCTCTAACAGTAATTCCTTAGAAGATATGCTGAAATGTACCTCATCGTGTAGCTTCTCATCATACATTGTTTGGAAGATTCATCAAAAACTTCGAAAAACAGGTGGCTTCTAAACTAGAAAACATGACTGTGGTCGCCACCAGCATATTTGAACACCAGGAATTAGAAAAAGCTGTAATTAATTTTATTTACCAGCAAGCAAATATCAGCACTAGTAAGATTGCTTCACAGGTATATGTTAATCATATACCTTGACTATAAAATACATCAAGGGCATATCTCAGATTATTAATATCAATGATTCTTCAAAAAACGACAAGAACAACTCACGGAGTGGAGCATCCGCTACACAAATATAGCAAGCATCCCTGCTAAATACAACGAACTGACCGCATATTTGATCTACGAAAAACCATCATGTTTATTTCGGACTGAAACTGTGTTGAACTCACATACTGCAAAAACATCATTTGAGATACAAAATTATTCTATCTACAGAGCAGATCGGCAAACAGGAAAGCCACAAGAAGTGTTCTTGTGGCAATATTGATTGCCTCCTATTGTATATATCGAATAAAGAAGTAAAATTTCATTTCTTTTGCATTCACAGACTCCCATCTACTTCTCTGATCGATGATAATATCTTGGTTGAAAAACTGTTCAAATATTCAAACTTTCAAAATCTTACCATTATGGATGATTTCAATTTCCCAAATTTAACATGGTCAATGCCATTTATCACAGAATCAAAAGTAGCTGAACATCTTTCCCAACTCGTCAGACAACCAACTAGATTCAGACAAAACCAAACTCCATCTGTACTCGACCTTTTCATTACAAACGACCCCTTGCTTTATACTGATTTGACTCATGATCCACCTATCGGAAAATCTGACCACTGTCTATTGAACACCAAACTTAAGTTTTATACCAGCACTCAATCCACCACTGAACGAAGAATCATAAAGTCTACCAATTTCGAACGAGTCAGCTTGAATTTGAACAACGTAATGTGGGCAGACATTTTTTCATACCCGTATGACCCAAACCTGATATGGACCTGTTTCCTTAACGTTACTGAAAATATTATATCGAAACACACCTCTTCTAAGACAGTTAAAGTAAATACTAAAAAACCGTGGATACAAGACGAGGTTCTCAAACAAATAAGAACTAAAAAAGTTTATGGCAGAAATATCTGAGATCACGCAGGGTTGAGGATTATAACCTATTCAGACTAGCATCAAACAATGTATCGAAACAGATAAGTCAGGCTAGCTCTTTATACAGGCGACAGAAATTTTTTTTTTAAATATGTTCGTAGAGCCATGAATAGTACTGTTAGAATATTCCTCCTCAAAAGACCAAATGGAGAACTTTGCGAGTCTAACGCTGAGACTGCAAATATTCTTGCTGAAACTGTCGGATCAGTTTTCACTCGTTTGCCAGCCAATACGCCATATCCGCCTATACTATCGCCCAGATAACAGAAAAGCATCGAAAATATTGACTTTACTCCTGAAATAGTAGAAAAATGTCTCAAATAACTTAAATCTGGTAGTTCCCCTGGACCAGACGGCTTCACAACAGATTTCCTGAAAAATGCGCTCAACTCTTGCACAAATCAACTCTTCTTCTTTCGATGCCCATAAATTACCTTCTGCACGGAAGACTGCTGCTATAACAGCCATTAACAAGGGAGGAGAGAAATTAAAGTGCGATAATTAAAGGACGATTATCCTGGTATCGATAGTTTCTGGGGTTATGGAATGAATCATAAGGGGGTATTTGATAAAATTCCTTATATGAGAAAATGTTATTCGAGAAAACATGGTTTTGTTCCAGGTAAATCAACCATGACGAACCTACTGCAATATCTGAACGATTGGACAAATGACATCGACGCTGGATCTTTTGTTATCTAGACTTGGCGAAGGCCTTTGGTCGCGTAGTCAAAGGATTTCTTCTGTACGAATTGGAGCATTGTGGAATTAGGGGTGATTGTTTACATTCGATAGAGGATTTTCTATTGGAACGATCCTTTAGGGTTCGGGTCGGTAATGGCTTCTCAGATGAGCAGCCTGTAGTCAGCGGGGTTCCCCAAGGCTCAGTATTGGGGCCCATATAGTTCTTAGTCTTTATCTCCGATCTGAAATATCACGTAAAATCTTATTTCTCTTGCTACGCTGATGATATGAAAATTTATGGTGACTGATCCTGCGAATACAATCAAATTCAGGAGGATCTTATTGACTTCTACTGTTGAACTCTGGTAAACGTGTTGTAATGCACATGGGTGTAAATAATGCACAAATTAACTACAACATCGACTCGTCACCGCTTGTTAAAATGAAATCGCAAAAAGACTTGGAATTCATCATAACACAGGACCTGAAATTGACAACGTATATTACTGACGTCTGCAGACGCGTCGAAAAAGCGTCGTTTACAACATTTACCCAGTTATATGAAACTTATGTTTAACCCATCCTAGAATATTGCGGACCGGTGTGGAGTGCAGATCTTGTGCGTGACAGGAACGCCCTTGGGGCAATTCAAAGTCGTGCTACGCGCGCTACTTTCGGTCCAATACGTCCAGATTACACAGCGAGGCTCAAGTTAGCAAGTATTTCTAGTTTTGAACATCGGAAACGTCGCTGAGATCTCATCGTGACGTTCAGGGCACTGAAAAACTTTATTGGGAAGGCATTCTGACCTTATTCAGAAGGAATAGGTATTTACGATTGCGTTAACATACCTTGAAATTAGCAAAAGAAAATTTCGAAACGAGCGCTAGACAAAATTTCTTGGCCAATCGTGTCTTTAACTTTTGGAATAATTTACTCAGGAATCGTAGAACGCATTCAAGAACAAATATGACTTGTATATGGCAACCAGTGTATAACTTAATGATTGTTGCATAATTTCAGTTTCCATTCGACTTATATAGAGTGTTTCTTTTTCTTATTTCAAAGAACCACTTAGGATTTTCCTTGGTCCTCTTGCTTATAATAAATAATAATAATAATATACTACGATAGGCCTGTTATCACTGACAGAATGGTGACGAATAATAGGCCGGACATAGTGGTGTATGATAAGAGAGCCAGAACAGCAATGCTGGTGGATGTCGCCATACCGAATAATAACAACGTGCTGAATAAGTTCCAGGAGAAAAGTCCAAATACACAGACCTTGCTATTGAGATCAAGCAGATGTGGCACCTCGATAAAATAGATATTGTTCTTGTCATCATATCCTCGACTGGTTTAATACCCAAAACTTTGCATGATAGCCTTAAGAAATTAGAATTGCATAAGAATACCTATATAGAAATGCAAGAAGCTGTAATTCTTAATACATGTAAGATAGTTAGGAAATTTATGTCAAGTATATGGTCATCGAGCCTATTCCTTTGATTGCTGAATCTGGGAAAGGTAAATTATATCCAGCTAACAGCTGAGATAGTGCATAAACAATAATCTGAATTTCTGGAGCATATTTTATTCACGGATAAAATAAGTTTTTCGGTAGATGCCATTATCAAGAACCACAACAACTACATATGGGCGGAATAGAATCCTCATGCTTTCGTTAAAGCTCGTTACCAGGAACAATGTTCTTAGAATGTGTGGATTGGAATGATTGGTGATCACCTAAATGGCTACATTTCCTCCCACTTAGACTGAATTGTGGTGACAGGGTGGAAAAATATTACATGCACGACAGCACTTCTGCTCATTTTTGTTCAAGAAAACATCAACATTTGAGCGAAACATATCCAGTTCTCTTGAAAGGCCGAGGTGGACCTCAATTTTGTTTAGCTCGTTCACCTGATCTAAATCCAATAATTCATACACATCCACTCATTTCCAAATTTCTTTATTGGTATAGATATGTTGACGACATCTTAGTATGTTTCATTGGAACTACTCGTCAATTAGACTTATTTCTTAATTTCATTAATTCCATCCATTTGAACATTAAATTCACGATAGAAATTGAACAGAACGATTCCATTAATTTTTGGACTTGAAAATCACTAAACAAAATAATAATCATGTTTTTCGGTCTTTCGTAAACCAACACATACTGATACAATTATACATAACTACTCATTACATCCAATTCAACACAAAGTTGCAGCTTTAAACAGCATGGTACATTGGTTACTCAATTTACCTTTATCAGTAGAAGATTATAATAAAGAGTTAAACATCATCAAACAGATAGCCATTAATAATTCATATAATCCGGATATGATAGATCTAATCATTCGTAAAAACTGTATCAGAAAGCAAGAAATGAAGTATATCCTATTCATAAAGACTATAAAATATTCAACAGTTCAACATTCTGCGGTTCTGCAAGTACAAATATTAAATCCTTTCTCATCAAACAAAATCTTAATATAACTTTCAAAACTTCTAATAACTTAGGTAAACATATTAAAAATAATAAATCTCGTGTTGAAAAATCAAGTAAATCAGGAATCTATAAACTCAATTGCGGTTCTTGTGATAAAATTTATATCGGTAGGACCTATAGGAGTTTTGGCATAAGAACATCTGAACATAAACGTAGCTTCGATAAAAATAAATCTGATTCAAATTATTCAAACCACCTAATAGAAGAAAACCATTCATTCAATAAAAACTTTGACATATTACATATAAAATCAAAAGTTCAAAATTAGATCTCCTAGAAGCATTAGAAATAAATAGATACAAACATTCGGACAAGCTTTTGAATGAGCAGGTAGATGTGAATTTTCACCCTACTTAACTTGTTTAATTAGTTTTTATTACCTTTCATACTAACTGTACAATGGCTCGGTGTGGATTTTCCTGTTATTCATCCAACTTGTTCTACGATTTGTTTATAATACCATACTCTTCATTCTGTTTGTTATTCTTGATAAAGCTGCTGTGTCAGCGAAACGTCGTCGAATTTTTTCAAATAAAGTGTAGATTAAAGTTAAACCTTGTGTTTTTTATCTCATTTAAATCCAATAGATATATCTACCTGGGGATATTCGAACACGTTGGTTTGAAGGACTTCTGTACAAAACGAAGAAGACTACATTTTCATTTCTTGTACAGTCATTCAAGATACTGCTAGCATATTCAGTCGGATACGAAGATCTATGTATCCGAGATCAAACCCCTGTGTAACGGCTGAAGGAGGCTATATCAGCACTTACTATGATCGCATTATATTTTCATCAAACACATAAAATTGAACACTTTTCCACACAAAAACTAAAAAAAGAAAGTTTTAGGGGTAGAAAGGACACGTGAACTCTGAAAAAGTACCATCCTGTAAATTTTCATAATTTTTTCTATGATCTGATTATGTAGATTTTAAAAAGGCACAAATCTACCGAATTTGAATGGGGTATCTGAAAAACTGTGATAATCATAGGAGAAAAATAAAAATCTGAAGATTTCAACAGCCTATATTTCGATTACGAAGCTTTTGTGGACGTTAATCTAACCAACCCTCAATCAAAAAAAATTAATTAACGAAATTCAACGAAATATATTCATTTAAAAATTCTCTCAAGTCAAATGTGAATAAAGAAAGAGCAGGTGGAAAAATCATACCCCCAATAATCCCCAGACTATATTAAGTGGAGACCGCCAAAGAGCGCTTTTATTAATTGAATATAAAGTTACACCACATTAACCGTAGAGTTCACAAGGATGCTTTTTCTGAACTTTAAAACTCATTTAGAGCAACTGCCACCGTATAAATGAAAACAATACTCGTGGCAACCGAATTAAGAGTCACAAGAGGCAAACAACCTTATTCTGGCATCGCGTCGAGCGAAATTCCCATTTTCCTTTCTTTCTAATTTCTATTACCTTAATAATATGAACTGTAATATGTGTCATTTTACAGGACGTCTCAATAATGTATATAAAGTTTCAACTCAATTTAACGTTCGAATTAAAACGTCATAATTAGTCAAAGTTTGTGAGAAATTATTATAATTAGGCATAATAAAAACAAGTAATGTATTTTCAGGAATTTTACTCAATAATTGTGACTCGTCACGCGTTTCACTACACCGTAGCTTCTTCAGACGAATGAATGTACAGAAAATAAGAATGAGAATATAAATACAAATGTTCTTAAGTAATTAAAAACTTATTGGGTTGCTTCTTCTTAAGTGGTTATTTATGACAGGTATATCCAAAAAATTAAGGAATACATTGCTCCCGAAGAGATTCAACAGAGGTGAAGGGCTTAGATCGACTTGTTCATTGATGAGTCTGCCTGAGTGTTTGTGTTTGTTGATTTCTATAGTTTCCCAAGATCTACCTTCCAATATTTATTATCTGTATGCAAAATTTCAAGCTGTCTGTCGAAAGAGTGACTATTTTCTAGGAGATGATTCGCGTAATTTGAATCTGATTTTTATTTGAAAAACACAAAAAACACACATTACTTGTTTTCATTATTAATAATTGAATTTTATCAAGTAAAAGCTTCCCAAATTCAAATATAATTAGACTATCACTAAATCTTATGTGTTAATGCATGGGTATATTATCTGGCTAAATTTATGAGTGAAGTTTCCGCAAACTCCTCGTTTGCGAAGTCTTAGTTTTTTTCTATAGCTCCTGCAGTTTTTGACATATTTACCTCCAATTTTGATTGCACAATATGAGTTACATTGATGTTAATGTCAAAATCTTAACAGAATATGCCGGATGATATTTTTTCATATTTATGTCGCATTCTTTTCCCCTTAACATTTATTAGGGCGCCACTGGTGAGTTATAAATATCTAACCCAAAAGTTTCCCAATTTTATTTAGAAACTATTTGTCCTCTTTATCCAGATTGGAGCCGAAGTAAATAATAATATAATAATAATAATATATGTATTTAGCAAGATCAGAATTCAACAGAGCAATAACTGAATTCAGTGGTAGTAACCAAACTAAAAGACCTAAACTGCCCAAATTCAAGACGAACAAGAACACCAATATCATCCTAGCAAGCGTAAACTCAGTGTTTGAAGAATATACCGACCAGAACACCTTGGAGAAGATTCACACTTTGATTAACTGTGGAGCAGTAGCGGTTCTTTGACTTCACAAACAACAAATTTCCACAATTTTGATTCAAGCTGAGCCAAAAGCGTCAGAAAACCACCATGGCAAAAACGACTGGAGAAGGATACTGATAATATTAGAGCAGAAATCGGTCGCCTCACAGAATTTCTGAGAAACAGAAAACCCTCAAGGCGCTTGAAATCACATATACGTAAAATTTATAGGAAAATTGGTACGAACACAAAACACCCTGATCACAAACAGTACATCGACGTGTATATGGACACTTTGAAACAGAAACTCCAAGCAAAAGCAAAGAGGCTTTCAAGATACGTCAAGTGTACTGAAACACCAAACCAAAGGATTCTCCAAAACGCGGCCAATTTTCATAAGGAAATAACAAAATTGCGACCAACAATAACAGATAAGTACCTGACGCACAGTGCTTGACCGACTATTGGTCATCACTATGGTCGAACCCCAAAGAACACAATGGAGATGCGGAATGGATCACGAATGAAAAAGAACGCCTCGATATCAGACATATGCGCTTCGATAGAATAACGGAGGAAGAAATCACAACAGTAGTTCGAGCGACCAACAATTGGAAGGCCACAGGTATAGATAATATCCACAACTACTGGTACAAGAAGTTCGATAAGCTCCATGGAGCCCTAGCAAAACAGCTCACTTATGTTCTTCAACATCCCAAGAAAACACCCACTTTCCTAACGCAAGGCTTAACATATATGCTACCTAAGAGCGATAGAACACAGGATCCGTCTCAATATAGGCCAATTACTTGCCTGCCAACACTCTACAAAAAACTCACCTCATGCATATCCAATCGAATATACCAACACTTGACGACAACAATATATTAGCAGAGGAGCTGAAAGGATGCAGAAAGAAACACCACGGGTGCAAGGAACAACTCATCATCGATTCTGTGATAATGAAACAGATACACGTAGGGCATTGGGATGTTCATTCAGCTTTTCTCGATTATCTGAAGGCATTCGATAGTACCGCCCATTCTTGGCTTGTTGAAGTTTTGCAGATATACAAAATTCACCCAGCCCGGGTAGAGTTCTTGAAGACAACAATGACAGACTGGCGCACGTCTCTGCAGGTCAACATGAACAATAAATCAAATAAAACCGACGAGATACCCATACGTGTGGAATTTTTCAAGGAGACTCTTCGAGTCCACTATGGTTCTGTTTGGCATGAACCCATTGTCCTCAATGCTCAATAGAACACGATACGGATTTAGGATAAAAGCAAAAGGAATTATCATACAATCTTCCACCTGCTGTATATGGATGACATCAAATTATATCCTTCGAACAAGAAGCAATTGGATGATTTGCTGAAAACTGTCAGTGAGTTCTCGGCAGATGTTCATATGAAATTCGGGATTGAAAAATGTAAGACCCTGAACATTCAAAGAGGAAAGTCATAGATGGTAAAACACAACTTCCAAACGGTGATATTATACAGTGCATGAGAGATGGCGAAACATACAAATATCTGGGATACCAACAAGCCAGATTGCTAGACCAAAAACAATCAAAGGAGAAGATTCGTTCAGAATACAGTCAGCGTCTGAAGTCTGTGCTGAAATCGATGTTGAACTCGGGGAATTTAGTCAGGCAATTAACACCTACGCCATTCCAGTGTTGCTTTACTCATTTGGAATAATCAGATGGACTAAGACAGAACTGGATGATATTCAAAGGCAGACCCGGACGATCGACAACATTTGCGGATTAACTGACTGAAAGGCGTCGACTAGTCTCTGTCTCATATTCAACTGTGTTCTAGAAGAAATCTGGCAAACGATGCCCTTAATATAACTCCACAAGAAAGGGTCTGGAGACCTAGCTGCCCATCTAACAGGACCACCACGTCCTATCAATTTGTTTGGAAACACATGGTTCAAATGCTCCCTAACCTGATGTGAGTAATGTGCCGGTGCTCCATCCTGTTGAAACCACAAATCTTGTCTTATATGCCCTGGTAAATCGGCAAGTAACATTGGTAGATAATTTTGCAGAATATCTAAATACATTTCACTATTGAGGTGCCTGTTGAAAAAGTGCGACCCAATTATATATCCATCTACTATAGCGGCCCATACATTCAAGGACCAACGATACTGGTGATCTATTTGTCTCAAGAAGTGTGTATTTTCCGAGGCGTAATAATGAAAGTTGTGCCTGTTAACAAGCCCATTCATGTGGAAAGTTGTCTCGTCCGAGAAAAGAACTCTGTTAAACATAATTTGTCACTTGCGCAATTGCAAAAATTGATTCGATTTTCATAGTCTTGATTGTTCAGTTCCTGGTGCAGCTGTACATGATATGCACGAAACGGAAGTTCGACGTATATCTGTTAACTGAGAAATCTCTCTTCGGCTTTTATATAGGTCCTCTGCCACTGACAACCAAACTGATAACTGGTTGTCTTCAGCTGTAGCAGGTTTTGGTTTTTCATGTTTTTTGTAAGCAATATTACCCGTTTCGATAAATCTAATTCCTCTTATCAGGAAACCTTTGTGCATAAACTCTACTTGCCAACAAAGAATTTCTATCACACTCACCCAGAATAAAAATCATATCAACCATTTCTCTTTTGGAGATTTTTATGAAAGTCAATTGGGAAAATTGGGTTCAAACCTCACTTTAACAATGTTTAATAACGAAACACTGATAAGTTCACCATGTAAAATGCAGAATTTGATATGTCCGGACACCTGGCAGAAGGCACAAATAAAACAAATTTCAACACATATCTCGATTTACGTTTTAATCATCTGGATTTTGTCATTCGTTAAAAGAAATATCTTGTTTAGGTTTAATTTTTTACTACTAGAATCATTACAGAAAAAATTCTGTGCGAATAATGATTCATGTTGATGAGTTTGATAAGGTTTGTAGAATTTTCCTCAAAAACTTTTAAAAATAATCGAATATTTCAAAAACGACCGAAGCTAAAGATAAGGTTACTCCTGCAAAAATATAGCACAATATCTTATTCGTTGACATCAATAATAAAATACAGGGTGTTCCAATTGATGAAATGAAAGATATGATATTTTATAATTACAGTATTCAATATTTTTATTGGGTCACTCCTGTATGAAATGAGAATAATCTATTTCAATTCATCAATAAAGCTATCCTTGGGCAATAAGAGAACAAAAGGAAAAAGTATTCATCTTCTCTGGCCGAAGGAGCATGCGATGATGTGAGAGCCTATTCTCATGAATTCTTACGAAAAAAATTATTGCGACTAAACTACTCACCAAAAAACTCATTACTTAAAGACATCATAGCAAAGTTTAGGACGCTGTTGAATCTTCAACAAAAAGTGGTCTTCTAATCTGAAAAAACCTCCCAAGATTTTTTTATAGAAAATTGGGACATCTTGTTTACTTCGAAATAAATTGCTGAAAAAATTTTTACTTTCTAAATACAATACCGTTCGAACAAGAGTGTACGAGCTACCGAGCACCGCGCTACTGGTGAATCACCCAGTATAGATACTAGCCTAACTTGACATTTGAATTTGGGAGGCTTTTACTTGGTAAAATTCCATTATCAATAATAAAAACAATTACTGTGTTTTAAGAATTTTACTTAATAATTGCGATTCGTAACGCGTTTCACTACACCATATAGCTTCTTCAGACGAATGATTATGCAGAAAAATGTGAATGAGAATATAACTATAAATGTTCTTGAGTAATTAAATTACGCTTATTGGTCGCCTCCTCCTAAGTGGTTATTTATGACAGATATATACAATAAAATTAAAGAATAGATTGCTCCCCGAAAAGATTCAATAGAAATGAAGGGCTTAAATCGACTTGTTCATTGATGAGTCTACCTGAGTGTTTGTATTTATTTATTTCTAAAGTTTCCCAAAGATCTACCTTCAATATTTATTATCTGTATGCAAAATTTCAAACTGTGGGTCGAAAGAATGATTATTTTCATAGAGATGATTCGCGTAATTTGAATCTGATTTTTATTTGAAAAACTGCGTTTATTTCCGATATTCTAATATTAAATTTCTATGTGTTCTACCAATGTCAAATTATCACAGTCATTGCAATTCAATCTATAAACACCTGAAAAGCCAGGTAAAAACAATAAATCAGGTTTTATAGATTGAATTTATTAAGTAAAATTCTTAAACACAGTAATTGTTTTTTATTAGCCTAACTTGATATTAAGTAGTCGAAAGGTATTAATGTCTAGCCGGCTATTAAGGCTGTTTTTACTTCGGTTTTACAAAGTCCATTGATTTTGAATCATTACAATAGATTCATTTTCTTTGCTTTGCCGCAATTATGAAGAACTTTTATATTATCTTATGTTATTGAATTACAAGCAACTTTGTAAGCTCCAGTTTTTCGAATTTGTTCATGTTTTGTTTAGCATTGAATAATAATTCGCTCTAGTTCAAACCTCTTGAGGAAGAGGTGGTTAGTTTAAATTTAGAATAGTCCCTCAAGTTTTATGGAATATAATAATTCTGTTATTTGATATTTTTGTTAACATTGTATAATTTTGTCTATAAAACCAGGGAATTTCGTTATTCAAATCAACTTTTCCGATAATATTTATTTCAATTCTGAAGTCTTTCGGTAACAGTGGAATGGAACAATCCCTATGGATCATTGAATTATAAGCTGCTAGTTCCTGATTTGAGTAATTGAATTCATTAATTCTTTCCAAAGTGAAAGAGAAATTCAGTTTTTGGTCGTTAACGATGATAAATATTTTCAGCAAATACCCAGTTCAGCAGGCAAGAGAAAAGCTATTGACGATTTGTTAAGAAAACCAGTCAAAGTATTTCAACGTGTTATTCAAAATGATATGCTTTTTTCGATTACTAAATCTGATGATAGTTATATTAGAAGAAATTTATATAACAGTTGATTCTTACTTTCTAAATACAATACTGTTCGAACAAAAATGAAATCTTCAAGAGTGTACGAGCTACCGAGCACCGCGCTACTGGTGAATCACCCAGTATAAGTTCATTTCCTATAATAAAAACAAGTAATGTGTTTTAGGAATTTTACTTAATTCCTAAAACTCAATACCGGTTTTTTATTATTGATAATGGAATTTTACCAAGTAAACGCCTCCCAAATTCAAATCATTTCCTATAGTTGACCACTTGAAAATGACCTGAACGTTAAAACCGGTCGTGTTTGTGAAAATTAAATTGTGGAAAGTGAAGAATATATTTTTCGTTGCTTTTTTTGAAAATGAATTTCCATAAAATAAATTATAAATATAAATCACAAATAATCACCCTGTATCTTGACAACCTGAAAGCTTTGGTGACTTTCATACACCATTTCTGAATGGAGAAAGGAGTTCATTTCCCAGTACAATATGACTCATCAGTTCGGAAACACCCTGTATGTATGTTCCAATTTAAAATCTTTCCTATGTGGTTTTCACTTACTCCGTAAAATAATTTTTGTGTACCCTTCCAAAATCATCCTACCAAATTTTTAATTTCTTCTAATCGGATGAAAAATTGGGAGGTTATTTTAGGAAACAAAGTTTATCATGAATTTTGATAAATAGATGGATAGAATACAGAGATTTTTTCTCTCGCTAACTTCGATATTTCGAATCAATTTTCGAATATTTCTCGTAACTCGGGCAATGGGAGTTAGAAATATTGCCTCAGGCAAAGATTGTTTGTCTGGGAATAATATTGGCTGATAATTTCAGAGCCCGCCATCAAGACTTCGAGACAATTCGAATTTTATCACTTGAAAATATATTTAAGCATCCACAAAGGATTAGGGGATACATTGAAAGAAATTTATCAGTCTGGCTTTTTCATTCAGAACTGTGTAGGTGCATTCCTTGAGGTTATTATCTTTTCATTACTGAATTTGAAATTGTAAAGTAGAGATGTTTGGTTGGTTTTTATTCTTGGGAAGGGTTCATTCTGAAATCGTGGGAATTTCAATTCAGAATACTTGCGAACGAATGCTCTATAAGTTTCTCGACTCGAAGAGATCGGTCAGATACTTGCTGAATGCCTTCTACAAAAAAGTATTTACCTCGCCAGTTATTTCAACCTGCTAGATATTTAGTGACCCATCACAGCTCACAAGAGATTAGACATATTGAAGAATTTTTATTCAAGGAACAATATTCAACCTCTCGTAAAATGTTAAATATCCTTCCCTGAAGGAACTGGTTTTCCGATTCACTTTTCATGATCACCGTCAACAAGGGCCACACAACAGCGGTAAAGCTCTGTCGGATGTCATGAGTTGGATCAATAGACTGCAGTTTTGGTCTCATTTGACCTCGTCAGTATTGCATACCGATTCACAACTTCAAGCCAGACTATCATCTAATCACCTAAATCCGTTCATCATCATCATCATTATTAGCTCATACTGTCCACTACTGAACAAAAGCCTCCATTAGTTCAATCCATCTTTCTGTGTCTTTAGCCTTCTGGGCGGTCTTCCTCGGTTTCTGCATGCCTCGTTTCTTGGTCTCCACTCAACAAGTTTTTGGTCCATCGACTATCCTGCATTCTGGCAACATGTCCTGCCCAGTTTCATTTCAATTGGAGAATTGCTGCAACAGTGTCTTTCAGTCCAGTTCTGTTTCTGAAAGTCTGGTTAGGTATTCTGTCTCACAGAGTAACTCCAAACATCGCTCTTTCCATTCTCCTTTGCATCACTTGTATTCTGCATATTTTTTTTTTGTCAACGTGAGTGTTTCCGCTCCATATGTCAAAACAGGAAGAACACACTGATCGAAAACCTTCCTCCTCAAGCATATCGGATTTGAATATGGGCCGCAAATTTCCAAAAGCTGCCCAAGTCAGACCTATTACTCTCTGTATGTCATGAGTTTGATTATTCTACCTGATACCGATTTTATGTCCTAAGTATTTGTATACATGCACCTCTTCTATATTTGTGTCATTTAAAACAAGATTTGTCATATACTGGGTTGTGATCATGTAGATTTTTAGGTTAGATTTATCAGAAGCATAGTTTGCCCTTCTTTCACATTGTCTGCTAACAGGACAATGTCATCGGCGAAGCAGAGGTGGTTAATATTCTCGCCATCGATATTGATTCCTGTATTTTCCCAGTTTATTTCGTTCAGTATGCTCTGCAGCAATGTTACGAAGAGTTTGGGTGATCTCCCTGTCTGACTCCTCTCTCAATTTTGAACTTATCCGTTCATTGCAGCAATCCACAGCTGAAGAAGTTGATCAAACTTCAGTCTCATATGCGGATTACCTTGAAGACTTAAAGTTGGACACTAAGTTGAGTTGCTTTCTCTTCGACTGCACAGGAACAGAAATCAGGAAACTCTTTGCATCATTAAAAGGTAAAAATACAGTGGATAGCTACTATGTTTCCAGCTCTCACCTGAAGCTACTATCAAAAGAACTTGCAGAACCATTAAGCATTCTAATAAACAAAAGTGTTAAGGATGGCTATTTTCCTCGAAAACTCAAAAAATCAAAGGTAATCCCAATATATAAAAAAAAAGGAGACAGAAGCTAATGCAACAACTATAGGCCAATTTCGATACTTCCTAGCCTGTCAAAAATCTTTGAACTGGCAATAAAAAATCGTATTGTTAAGTTTTTAGAAAAACACCAATTACTGAACGATGCACAGCATGGATACAGAGCGAAACGAGGTACCTCCACGGCATTAACAAAAGTCATTAAATCGATAACATCAGCGCTGGATAATGGAGAGATACTATAAATGCTAAATTTTGACTTAAGCAAAGCATTCGACTCAGTATCACATGAAATTCTTTTGTCGAAGTTATATTTTTATGGATTTAGAGGTATAGTTCACAAACTTCTCAAGTCCTATTTGCAGAGCCGTAGCCAGAGGGTGTTCTGGAAGGGCAATTTCTCGGATGAGGTGGAGGTCGAGTATGGAGTTCCCCAAGGATCAATACTTGGACCAATCCTGTTCATCCTCTATATAAACGATCTAACAGTATCAGAATCAGAGTTTACTTGTCTTTATTGCGATGACACATCGGTGTTGATTAAAGGTAAAAGCCCACTGGACATAAGCACATAAAAACTGAAAGCTTTAAATACATAAAAGAATGGTTCACTGAGAACAAACTAAAACTGAATGAAGACAAAACGGAAGAACTTACTTTCAGGGCAGGTCCAAATGATCAGCAAGTAAAATTTCTGGGAATTACTCTCCAGTCAAAGCTGAGCTGGTCTGCCCACATAGATAGCATCTGCAGAAGAACGTCTAAAGCTCTATACCTCCTTAGGAAAATGAAGAGAGTTTCAACTTATGAGGTAGCAAAAACGGCTTACTATGCATGCGTATATAGTGTTCTTTCATATGGGATACTTCTTTGGGGACAATGTTCTAAGCAAGCTTTCACATTGCAAAAAAAGCCATCAGAATTCTTGAAGGCTTAGGCCAGAGAGAGAGTTGCAGACCTATTTTTGAGAAGGAGAAAATACTTACCGTACCATCTCTATATATTAACGAATGCATTAAATATACTCACCAGAATAAGAACTGCTTGTTAAGGAATTCAGATGCACATGGATATAACACTCGTTTAAAAAACAACTTTGTAACAGCACTACATAAGCTGAATAAAACGCAACAGTTCTTCGATTACTGGGGCATCAAGCTATATAACAAATTACCTGAAAAAATAAAAGCTCTTCGAGAAGAAAAGTTCAATGCAGCGATCAAGAAGCTACTCATTGACGGATCGTACTACAGTATAAAAGAATTTCTTGAGGCTAAGTTTTGATAAGACTTGTTTGTGTATTTTGAGCGTAACTTGTTCTTTGTCTTAACTGTGATATTGTTATATACACTGTTATGCGTTTTACATATTTGTCTATTTTTAATGATAATTTAGTATTTTATATACACCCTGACGAGACATGTAAATTTTTTTTGATGTCAATAAAAATTTCTATTCTATTCTATTCTATTGGGTTTGCGATGTTTCAACAGTTGCTGGAGCATTTCCATATATGTACTTGATTATTGTAGAATATCGCTGATCGATGCGGCACTCGGTAATCGTTTCTAAAAGTATTCCTGGTTTATTCAGTCGAAGGCTTTTTCGAAATCAACGAAAACAAATAAAACATGTAAATTTTATCCTCCATCCTCCATCCTCCAACAGAGGCTACTCACCATCGCCACAGGGAAACCATGATAACAAAGGGTAGAAAAACAAAAAATTTCAAGGAGTCACACTAGTTCGACTATTTATCGCAACGCTACACACCGTGTCAGCAAGACAGCGATCTGTCAAAAGACTAACGCTCCTTATTCATATCTGGCTGTCAATCAGGTAAATATTACATTCCATCAATCAATTACAACGCTATGAATGTTGATATATTGAAGAATTTTTATTCAAGGAACAATATTTAACTGGAATGATCAGAAAAAAACAAACACAAATAGTATATCATAATATTTACTCACATATAATTCAACAAATTAGAGAAATACATTTCAGTAACATATTTTGGCTTCATTAGCGAAAAGGTTGTAAATATCATTTCGAAATAGCATAAAAAAGTAGCTTTCAAAATCCACATGAAACTCTCTCATGAATTTTTCAATAGTCAAGATGAAACTGATTGATTTGATAATACAGTCAAAACCGGATATAGCGTCATTGAAGGGACCGTATAGTTTCCGACGTTATATCCGATAGTTGTTATAAGCAATACATAGCATAAGTAGGTAGTTAAATTATCTTATGTACATATATATCTTATATAGAATAAAATATCGTTTTTAAATGAAATATCAAAAAAGAAATAAGAATGTTTATTAAGAAATAATTGGTGATACAAGATGTACTATAAGACTTACACTAGTTTTCAAAGTAATCAGTCATTTTAGTCTGTTTTTTAAGCCCACTTTCAAAAATGTTTTGCATTTTACGTTTCATACTCCTCAAGTTATGAGTATCATCAGTATCAAACTGGTCGTTAACTGTAACAAATTTTTGTAATACTGTTATAGCACTAAGAGCCTCGGAAATTGTTGTTGTCCTAAACTGTTCTTCAGGGTTTTGCTGGTCTACGTTTTCTTCGTCAGTTACGATTGTTACTTTCAGCTTCTGCAAGAATTTCTTCTTCAGTAGCTAAGACGCACACAGCGGCACTGTCATCTATTCCAATAAATTCCTCAATTATTTGTACTGTACCAGCAGATCTTTGCAACTGAGTAACCAATTGAGCCAGTGGTACGTTGTCGTCTTCATCTGTGGGAGATCATATCATTCTCGCTAGCAGAATATCATCGTCGTCCTCCGCTTGTGATTGCGAGAGATCTTTGATACCTGCATGGCGAAAGCAGTTGGCTATAGTGGTCTGTGTGACCTCTTCTCAAGCTTCCGATATCATTAGAATTACATCCAAAACACAAAGACTTTTGAATCTTTCTCGTTTTCAATATTCTGTATCATTTGCAGTTTTCTGTATTGTTTTTCAAAGGTTTTATCACACCTTGGTCCATGGGCTGTGAAACACAGGTGACATTGGACGGTAAAACACACGAGCCTTATGCATTTCAGATTGGGGACTCCAGGGTGAGCGGGACAGTTGTTTTTTAGCTCATCTTATCACCAAAAGTTTTCTTCTGCATGAACCAGTCTTGTTTGCCGCAACCAATACTGTAATTCTTGTTTTGGACAACTTTCCGCCCTTGCATTCCTCGCTTTTGAATTTAATTGTTTTGTCAGGAGTTAAATTGTAAAACAATCCGGTTTCTTCAGCATTGAAGATTTCCTCTGGTGTGTATTCTTCGCACAGCGCAGGCCACTTATGCGAGAGCCACTCTTCACTCACTCCTTCAGGAACACCAGCCGCTTCACCGCAAACTTTTCCTGCCACAATATTATAACGAGCACGAAAACGTTGTAGCCGAGACGACGAACACTCAAAATTTTCCTTACCCATAATTGGAGCAAAATCGTTGGCTTTTTGTTGCAGAATTGGACCACTTATTGGGATGTTGTTTGCTCTCTGATGTTTAAACCATGTCAATGAAGCATCTTCCATAACTTTATGTTTACTTGTCCTCGATCGTTTAAGTTTTAAACAGTTGTTGTCGAAAAGAACTTTTATTTTATCTCTATTCTTCCAAATCGCACATATTGTAGAATGTGAAACTCCACACTCCTTTGCAATTTCACTATTTGACTCGACATTTTCTGATCTCCATATGATATGAAATGTTTCTTCAATAGTTAACACTTTCCTCGTTTTTTGCGACATGGTAACGCATAAATACACAGTCTTATCAAAGGCAAAACTCATAAATCAAGCTGTCACCCACGAAGTCAGTTAGAGCACTAAACAATAAATATGCGAGGTCAAATGGCCGGGAAGAGGTTCGAATGAGGTGGGAGAAAGAGCGTAGATAATAATACGCCTAAATATTACTTCAATATTTAGTAATAAGATCTAAGATCGTTAGTATTGGTTTGTTTTGGTGGGACTAAATGCGGTTGGTCGTTATAGTCGATGAATATCAATGAAGTTTCGTCGTTATAAGCTATATGTCGCTATATCCGATATTGTTATAGATGTTATGTTCACTGAATAGTTTACTAAAGATCGGCCGGGACCTTACAATCTGGTCGTAATAACTGGTCGGTCGTTGTAAACGATGTCGTTATAATCGATTTTGACTGTACTAGAGTTTATAAGTTGTCCTGTATAGATTGTGGAGGCGCTTATACAGGGAATCCCAAATTAAGCGGCCTATTAGACGTTTATGGAGAACTAATAATGCTATCGTTCTGAAACTTTGGGGTTGAAACTCTATTTCTGAAATATTTTCACCTCAATGGAACTTCCAGTTATACCGGAAGTGCACACAAACTTTGTCATTCAATAAAGAACAAAACATATCGATGACTGGTTCGATAACACTCATTCCAATTACAAAAACACCTCAAAAATAAGTCTAGATTGTTTCGATCATGAAATATCCTAGTTTCACTCGAAAATTATCGATTTTTTGCTTTTTGAAAAATTTGGTATCTCGAGAACGGCGTGAGCTACCAGAAGAATGAAAAGTGTTTTGCAAACAAGAAACCATGCGGGACATAACTCATATCTGACCGAATCTTAGTCACCATAAAGAGGGCTCTTTTTTCTGTCTCACATCTCAAAACAGAAACATAAAAAACTACGTTTTTTCAAATTGTAACCCATACTTTTTTTCAAGTCATTAGATTCGCCGTGAAAACTAAATAAAGATCCCCATACATACCCTGTACAGTATGTCCCATTTTGGGGGTGCCACCAGGAGCATCTCTGTTATTATTTAAGATAGAGAGATGGGGTTTTCACGACCCTTGGCTACTTTTTCGAGACAAATTCATAGAGCTAATCAGAATTATTCTAACTTCAGTGGTTTTTGAGTTATTCGCGAATCTTGAAAATTTCCGGATTTCTTTTTTTCTCGATATCTCGGTTCTTATAGAAGATAATTGAAATCTGTTTTTACGTTTCTGAAACGGTTTTCTGAGTAGATTCCAGTGACGTACTCGAAGTTTTTTTTTTCATTAATTATGACAGATATGACATAAAGTTGCATTTTTTTAAATACGAACATAGTTTTTTTTGGCATATTCCGATTGCCGTTTTTGTTTTCATTTTTAAAAATATATAACATGATGACAAAATTTCCACCCAATTTGAAGAAAATAACGGAATAATGATTTACCCCTAATGGCTGGGCGAAGGAACACACGTGAGCGGACGAACCATAGAACATTTGTAGTTATTCGATGAAAACGATCGAAACAATGCAAAATCTTCTTGACCGAAATAATGGAGCTAGGCTGCTCCTAAGATTCCATCGTTATTTATGACATCCGCAATTTCCGCTTTTTATTTTATTTTTGAGATTGTCGTTTAGTTTCTAGAGTTCTCTGAGAAATACCTACATGAGAATAATAATAGCCACCTAATAATTTACTGAAATTTACTTCTCATAATGATTTACATATATTGCTCGAACTGATTTCCATCATGTTGTAAACATAAAGTGCATCTTCGGATTATATCTTCTATGGCCCTAGTCAAATGTAGCGAGGATTTCCTCAGATCTTCGAATGCTTCATTTGGTGCATTCTTCAATTGATCGTAATTGGCGTATTGCCTCATATATATCTTATTTTTTAAATAACCACAAAGAAAAAAATCTAAAACGGATAGGTCAGGAGACCTAGGTGGCCATTGAATTGGGTCATTGGTACCGATCCATTTATTCTCAAAATTTAAATCCAAGTAGTTCCTCACCACGGCCGAATTATGACAAGGAGCACCGTCTTATTGGAAGCAATATGTGTTGAATTGAGCAAGAGGAATGTCATCTTGCAGTTGTGGCAGACAAATATTTAAAATTTCGAGATATCTCTGTGCATTCAAGTTGCCATCAAAGATATAGTAGGCTAATTTGTTGCCCATTACGAAACACGACACATTGAAACCGAACCTCCCTGCTGCCGTCCAGCTACTGCTTCGTGTTGGTTTTCGTTTGCCCAGAATCTATTCGTATGGCGATTAAAGATTCCGGCACTGCTGATTCTTGACTCATCAGACCAAATGATATGTCGCCCAAAACGAGCTTCACCTCTGATTCTCCCTAAATACCAATTGCAGAACGCCGATCTCCTCTCTGCATCCCCGGCATTGAGATGATGAATTATTTTATGTTTATAGGATGATATTTATACTTTCTCCAAATTCTTTGGGCTCTGCTTTTTGACACACCCACTTCGCTCTCAACTTGCCGACACGATGTAGAATGGTTAGCCTCAACAGCTGCTAACGCGTCAAGTTCATTATTACCTCTATTCCGTTTATTGTAGTTTTTACTTCTTGGTTTCTCGAACGAACCATAATTGGAAAGATTTGCTTCCATTTTGGCGAAGAACTTCCTGTTTGGTTGAATTCTTTGAGGAAATCTATCGGAGAGTGTCAGTCAGGTATTTAATATTGATTAGAATTACTACTTCCCTTTCCATTGTCGAACTTACCTATTCAAATATTCTTCTGATGCACAGACTGCGTTACAGTGACACTGAAAGTATACCTTCAGCATATCTACTTTTTCGAAATTTTCGTATCTTCTATTTTGTTCCATAGTGTGAATTGCAGAAATTAACTAAACAATCCAAATTCAACAACGAACCCTAATTTTACGAATTCAAATAGACACGAAGCCAATATATCCACAGATAATGAATAATAATAATTATTGGTCGTTCTATGGTTTCTAATGAACGTGCATAGATGAAGACTTCTGTGTTCACAGAGAGCATTCAGACATAGAAGATATAATCCGAAGATGCACTTTATGTTTACAACATGATGGAAATCAGTTCGAGCAATATATGTAAATCATTATGAGAAGTAAATTTGAGTAAATTATTAGGTGCCTATTATTATTCTCATGTAGGTATTTCTTAGAAAACTCTAGAAACTAAACGACAATCTCAAAAATACAATAAAAAGCGGATATTGCGGATGTCATAAATAACGATGGAATCTTAGGAGCAGCCTAGCTCCATTATTTCGGTCAAGAAGATTTTGCATTGTTTTGATTGTTTTCATCGAATAACTACAAATGTTCTATGGTTCGTCCGCTCACGTGTATTCCTTCGCCCAGCCATTATGGGTAAATCATTATTCCGTTATTTTCTTCAAATTGGGTGGAAATTTTGTCACCATGTTATATATTTTTGAAAAGGAAAAAACGGCAATCGGAATATGCCAAAAAACTTAGTTCGTATTTAAAAAATGCAACTTTATGTCATATCTGTCATATTTAATGAAAAAAAAACTTCGAGTACGTCACTGGAATCTACTCAGAAAACCGTTTCAGAAACGTATAAACAGATTTCAATTATCTTCTATAAGAACCGAGATATCGAGAAAAAAAGAAATCCGGAAATTTTCAAGATTCGCGAATAACTCAAAAACCACTGAAGTTAGAATAATTCTGATTAGCTCTATGAATTTGTCTCGAAAAAGTAGCCAAGGGTCGTGAAAACCCCATCTCTCTATCCTAAATAATAACAGAGATGCTCCTGGTGGCACCCCCAAAATCGGACATGCTGTACTAGAGATTTCAAGTTTCCAAGTTATGGCGAAGAAACGAATTTTACGTAACTGCCTGAAGTTGGCAAAGGCGGCTTAGCTTCCTGTACGTGCGTAGACAGTTCTCAGAGCATTGCCATTCCTTTTGTCATTGGATAATTGATAAATTAAGAGAGAAAATTCTAAACTGTAGTTGTTGTCGAATTTCATATGTCAAATTAAATAATATCAAAACGAATTGAATTCTATTTTACTAAATTTCAAAATAATTGTTCAAAGTGATGACCATTCATAGACATAGTTCTACTCGACGCATAACATCCTGTGATGTGGCTCAGTTCTTCCACATCCAACAGCATGAAAACATTTTACAGTCTATTATGCAAATCATATCTTGAAGTCACAGGTTCAGAATAAATTTTATCTTTCAGCGTTCTCCAAAGATAAAAATCCATAAGCGTTAGGTCAGGTGACCTTGGAGGCCACAAAGACGGACCGTTCGTTTCAATCCACCTATCGTCAAACATATCACTTGAAATTATATAATTTTCATTTGTGCGATGAAGTGGTACTCCATAGAGTTGGTACCAACTACGCCTTGATTCAGCTACTGATGAAATGTCAACGAAGTCAGTCACTATGGTTCTCAAAATCTCCATATGAAGTTCACCATTTAAGTATTAATCATACACAAAATACGAAAATTTGTTGTCCTGCAAAAGTGCAAACACAGTAATACTAAATTCATTTTGAGGATTTCTTTCCGTCTATTCCGGTTAAGAACCCCCTTATTAGAAAATATGGCCTCATGCTTTCAGATAATCCTTATGAGAATTTCGGAATCCTCTTCTGTTCTGAGACGAAGGATCTCACTCAGTTCTATTCGAAGTTGTGGATCGCTAGCTTGTAGTGTTTGGACCAATGACAAATTTATAAGGGTGTAGTTTATGTTTTTTAGAAATCTGTGAATACTACTGAGAGGTATATTCAGATCATGCTCTGCTATTGCCAATGATGCACGTGGATGAACATCAGAATAAGCTAGACCAGCAATTTCATTGTCTTCATTGTTGACAGGCGACGAAAATGATGTCTCATTCTGGACCGTTCCAGTCGAAAGAAATAAATCCTATAAGGTCTACTCACATTCTGTCTCTCATCTCTATGAAAGAGAAAAAAATTGAGTATTTATTCATTTGTGTAGCTAGCCATTCTATTCGAATTAATTCCACTCACAGTTAAAACAATAATAGTTTGTTATTTATGCTCGGGAAACTGTCTTTGCTCTGGGATATGTCTATGCACGTGCCATAACTTGAAAAATTGAAATCTCAGGTACAAGGTATGTATTGGGAACTTCATTTGGTCTATTACAGCTGAATCAACTACCGAAATTTCAGAACGATAGCATTATTAGTTCTTCATAAACGTCTAATAGGCCACTCAACTCAGAGAAACCTGTATGGATCAGACTGATCGTTCATTTAAAACTAGATACAGAGAGTATCAATCATATTACAATAACCAAATAACCGATTCATCTACTTTCGTTTCACATTGTATCGAAAATGGCCATCACTTTCTACCCATTCTTATTAATTATGTTTCTACCTGTTTATGTAAGTATTAAAAATTTAGTTCAGTACTTGTCTGTTGAAGATGGTCGAGGGATCGAAATTTGAATCCAGATTTTCAATAAATCTCTTGTGATAGTATATTACAAAGTTCAATTTCTTATTATCATCATCATTAACTATCGTGCAGTAACGGCGGAATCAATTAACTGATCTTCCTTTTTGTGCAATTGTTTAGGAAACAAACTATATCCATCTAATATAAATACCTCAAATACGTCTAGGAACACTTACCAATATCTTTAAAATATGAATTTGATGATTCGAATTTATAGAAATTTTTCGGTTTTTGTTAGGATGTATTGTAGATAATGTATTCTCAAGAAAACAGAATAATATTTGACTTCTCCAAAGCCCTATTATAAAAAAAATTTGAAATTTGAAAATGACGCAATTTGGTAAAACACAAAAAAAAATCCTGAACTAATATTTTCGAAACGATATGGAAGCACTTATATTTTTCAGTACCCGGAAGGTCCAGCTCTGTTATTAATGGTACTTTGGGCATCGTCGCGGCATGCTCAATATTAGATTGTCTATTACATTTTGGCCTAAGTCATTCCAAGTCCCCTGAACTGCTAATCGAAGCTCCTGTTCATGATGGAAGACGTTTTGACGCAGGAGATTTTCTTTTAGGGTGTCCCACACATTCTCGATGGGATTCAGATCTGGGGAGCAGAATGGCCACGGTAGAAGATCGATATCATTCTCTTCAAGAACGTTCAAGACAAATCTTGCAAGATTTGGAGGGCATCTTGTTGGAAGAATGGATTTTGACCTTGTTGGAAGAATGGATTTTGACCCATCTAGGCGTATACCTTCCCAAAACATCACTGATCCGCCTTCCTGTCTAACAACTTTTCGAGCATGTTGGCGACGGTTTCGCCTTCCAGGTTCCCTCCATATTCGAATTCTTCCCGAATCGGGATAATAACTGAATCTAGATTCATCACTGAAGATAACTGTGGCCCACCTCTCTTGATCCCAGTTTACGTGTTCTTGGCACCAAGCTAAACGAGCAGCGCGATTTCCATGGGTCGGTTGTAGAACTCTTAAAGGACGTCTGGAGTAGAGTTGACCTTCGTGCAGTCGATTTCTCACAGTTTGGTCGGAAATTTGTACATTATGAACTCGTGATAGCTGTTGAGCTAATTGAGATGCTGTGGTAGTACGATCTCTTCTGGCTTGTAAAACCAAAACTCGGTCTTGGGCGACTGTAGTAATCCTGAAACGACCTGTATGGCGTTCTTCTACGCTACCTGTTTCATTGAAACGCGACCATGAACGGTTTATGACACTTGAGCTACTTTCCAGAAGCCTGGATACTTCCCGTTGTGAGCTCCCAGCTTGGAGCATGCAAACGGCTCGTAACATCTCTTCTCTAACCAAATGTCGTCTTTCCATGGTCAAATCACAAATCTTGAATCTTTTTTTTGCTTACAACAGAAAGAAAGTGCCAACTAACTGATTTCAAACACTGAATACATGAAACGATCATAAAGCAGCATCGCATCTACTGCATTTTAGTTTTTATAGAAAAAACTGAAATCTGTTGCGACACTCTACATAATTTGGTGAGAAATTGATGCAGATGTTCATTTCTTAAAAAATCATCCATATTGATCGTTCTGGATACGATATATCGATATTCAAAAGTGTTCCTTGGACTTTTTGTGGTGTTTATGTTCCTACTCGATTCAGAGAGACCTGTCGCCCCTGGATCTTATTCTGATGAATGATGATTTTGTAGTTCATTGAACAATTGCCGGAACTTCTCTGACATTATATATGTAAACCTACATCATCTTCATTTCCGAAAATTCTCATGAAAAGTGCATTCATATGTATATATGGCAAATCCACCAATAAACATATCAATATATCGACTAATTCAATAGATACTATAAAAGTTGAAAGTTTCTCGATACAATATTTCAATAGAGCTTATGAAAACACTTTCAGTATATCAAAAGATTCTCCTATATTTCCACTGGAATCATCTTTTCCGTTTATGGCTGTGTCAATAGCCGAAGCTGAAGCCATCTACTGAATTGAGTTCATATCCCCTGGTTCACATATTCGTGTAAACTAAATTCAATGTGATTTTTTATCATAACAAATGCGAACATGATAAACATTTTCGAATTTTTCAATTATCTCGGATCGCCCCGTTCGACAATAACAATTTTTCTAGCTCGATTCAAATGCTTTGAGAAAGAATTGTCGTTCGTTTTCATTGCGTATATTCTACGGTTTCCCAGGAAGTCAATGGTCAGTAGAGGCGATCGTTCAGGTTCATTTCGAGCTATTAAGGGTACAAACAAATGTCATTATGTTTTCGTATATAAAATTCTAGAGGATTCAAACAGAATACAGGGGATGGTTAAAATTATGGAATTAAACTCATAAGTAAAGACCGGATTCGATGCAAAGTAAACACCTCAAAAAGTCTAGGGAACACTTACCAATATCTTTAAAATATGAATTTGATGATTCGAATTTATAGAAATTTTTCGGTTTTTGTTAGGATGTATTGTATATAATGTATTCTCAAGAAAACAAAATAATATTTGACTTCTCCAAAGCCCCTATTATAAAAAAAATTTGAAATTTGAAAATGACGCAATTTGGTAAAACACAAAAAAAAATCCTGAACTAATATTTTCGAAACGATATGGAAGCACTTATATTTTTCAGTACCCAGAAGGTCCACCTCTGTTATTAATGACACTTTGGCATCGTCGCGGCATGCTCAATATTAAATTGTCTATTACATTTTGGCCTAAGTCATTCCAAGCCCCCTGAACTGCTAATCGAAGCTCCTGTTCATGATGAAAGACGTTTTGACGCAGGAGATTTCATTTTGGGGTGTCCCACACATGCCCGATGGGACTCAGATCTGGGGAGCAGGATGACCACGGTAGAAGATCGATATCATTCTTTTCAAGAACGTTCAAGACAACTCTTGCACGATAAGGAGGGGCATTATCTTGTTGGAAGAGTGGATTGTGACATATTGTTTGCAGGTACGATACCACTACAGGTGTCTCATTGAAACGCGACCATAAACGGTTTATGACACTTGAGCTACTTCCTAGATACCCAGTTGTGAACTCTCAGCTTGGAGCATGCCAACGGCTCGTAACATCTCTTCTCTAAACAAATGTCGTCTTTCCAAATCTTGAATCTTTTATTTATGCTTACAACAGAAACAAAGTGCCAACTAACTGATTTCAAATACTGAATACATGAAATGATTATAAAGCAGCGTTGCATCTGCTGCAATTTTAGTTTTTATAGAAAAACTGAAATCTGTTACGGCACTCTACATAGTTTGGTTAGAAATTGATGCAGGTGTTTAGTTCTTAAAAAAATCATCCGTATTATTATAATAATAATATATCGTTCTGGATACGATATATCGATATTCAGAAGTGTTCCTAGACTTTTTGAGGTGTTTATACATTTTATGCATTTTTCAACATTTTGAAATATCTGTAATTCCGGGTGTCTGAGTGAGATAGTATTCCTGTCGCCAAAGATGATGCTATTATTATTATTATTTCTACAATTCCCAATACAGTAAAAGTAAGAAACATATTCCAATTATCGTCCAACATAAAACAACTCTGAATTCTTAGATCGTATCTACAAATCTCGTGAGGAGTTTTCTCGCAATTTTCGTGTGCTGTGGATTGACTCTTTTTAATTATTCCGAAAATAAAGTGTATTGCTGCTAGTAGTCCTGGATCAGACCGTATTCAAAATTACGTTCTGACAATGAAGCAATGAAATGAATAATATCTCTAAATTAAACAAATTTGAACAGACACAGAATGTTCATTGCTCCTTTCAAACTTGAATGACGACTTTCAATTACCATTTCCTTCACTTTATCAATGTTGACCTCAGTTGAAGATGTTGACGACCGACCAGAGAGAGGCAAATCTTCCACCACTTCTCGACTGCTGTTGAATGCACTGTATCACTCATATGTCCTTGTGTTTAATGAAGTCATTTCACGGTCAGTCTTCTGTAACACTTTGGGAGATTTGGCACACGAAATTCCATTTGCAATATAAAATTTGGGACAAATTATTTGTTCGATATTTTTATCCATTGTACAAATCAAAAAACACACTTGTGAGATCTGACAAAATCGAGCACTGTTAACAAACCAAATGACAGGTAGCGTTCAATATTGAAAACAGTTGTGTCAACTTGAGTAGGTATTTTGACATCTTTCAACCTAAACTTGAGTATAATACTTTGACGTACAAATGAGTTTTGTTTTGCTTATAGTCATTCGAAAAATTCAACTTAGACAAAAATGGAATTAACATGTGAACATTTTCGTGCGATGATTTTTTACGATTTTCGACGAGGATTAGCTCGACAACAATGTTGCGATCAACTTGCTTTGACTTTTGGTGATGAAGCTCCACACTTAGCCACTGTGAAACGCTGAAACGCTGGTATAACGAATTATATCGGGGCCGTGCTTCACTCAGTGAAGAACTTCGTGAAGGTCGTCCAAGATCAGTTGTTTTGCCGTAGATCATCGATGCAGTACGCGAAATGATAAGATTGATCGCCATGTGACTAATCGTGAGGTTGGGACAACCCTTAACATCAGTTCCACCAGCGTACATACAATATTGCATGAACATTTGACTGTCAAAAAGATTTATTAGAGTTGGATTCCACTCAACTTCATAATTGCTCAAAAGAAGGCTCGTGTCGTTTGGTGCTAAGAAATATTGAAAAAAAATCGACTTGGGTGCTTCAAAAGACATTTACAAAATCGCTACAAGCACGAATCTTGGATATTAGCGTACAACACGAAACTTAACAACAATCGACAGTCTGGGTCTTTCAAGACAAACCAAACCCAACAAAAGTTGTTCGTACACGAAGCACTTGGATGCAAATGGTCACCTGTTTTTCAGGAAAACCAAACATGTTATTCGGCATCAGACAATGCCAGTTCACATACATTTGTGCAAATGATAGAGTATTCAAACACCCAAAACATTGAATTAATGAGCCATCCACCTTATAATCCCGATTTGGCACCTGGTGACTTCTTTTTGTTTGCGTAAATCAAGAAAAAAGTGCGTGGGAAACGATTTTCGATGGCGGAAGAGGCAGTTGAAACCTTCCAAATCAATGTTTTGGAGGTATTTCATTCGTTATGGCAAAAGTGTTTCGGAAATGGGTCTGAGGGCATGCTCAATCGATCTTCATGAATAATACTTTGAAAAACAATGAAGCTAATTTTACTTGTTTTATTGTCAGGCGCCAAATTCAAAAGTTAATCTACGTAGCAACAACAAAAAAGTTTTGAATTTGGGAGGCTTTTACTTGGTAAAATTCCATTATCAATAATAAAAAACAAGTACTGTGTTTTAAGGAATTTTACTTAATAATTGCGACTCGTAACGCGTTTCACTACACTGTAGCTTCTTCAGACGAATGAATGTACAGAAAATAAGAAGGAGAATATAACTATAAATGTTCTTGAGTAATTAAAAGCTTATTGGTTGCTTCTTCTTAAGTAGTTATTTATGACAGGTATATCCAATAAAATTAAGGAATAGATTGCTCCTGAAAGATCCCAAAGATCTACCTTCCAATATTTATTATCTGTATGCAAAATTTCAAACTGTGGGTCGAAAGAATGATTATTTTCTAAGAGATGATTCGCGTAATTTGAATCTGATATTTTATTTGAAAAACTGCGTTTATGTTCCGATATTCTAATATTAGAATTTCTATGTGTTCTACCAATGTAGAAATTATCATAGTCATTGCAATTCAATCGATAAACACCTGATTTATTGTTTTTACCTGGTTTGGTTTTATTATTTTTTATATATTTGCCTAAATTATTATTAGTTTGGAAAGCTATATTGAAATTATTGCTACTTAAGAATGATTTCAGTTTCTCACTTGTAATGCCAACGTAGGTTAAGGTGTTGAATTTTCGTTTCAATTTATCGACAGGGTAAACTTCATTCAATGCGATTCTACTTTGTTTTTATTTAAAATATTATTTATTAGTTTGGCATTGTGACCACTATTTTTGGCTATTTGTTTAATCAAATTTAGTTCTTTGTTGAAATTTTCTGGTGATAGCGGGATGTTAATCAATCTATGAATAAAACTATTGAATGCTGACATTTTATGTTGATATGGATGACACGACGAGTTATGTATTATAATATCTGTATGTGACGGCTTATGGTAAATTGCGAAAACATGTTTTCCATTTTCATTCGAAATTGTTACGTCTAGAAAAATTTATCGAATTATTGCTTTCCATTTCGGTTGTGAATGCAATTTTTGGATGTAATGAATTTGTATGATTTTCGAAAATTTTAACTGTCTATCTGTTCCTGTGAAGCAAATAATGATATCGTCTACATAGCGATACCAGTATAAACAATATTTACTGAGTGGATGATTATGAATTAATTTCTCTAAGTTATTCATGAAAATTTCAGCTAACAAAGGACTTAACGGATTGCCTATAATCAAGCCGTCTTCAATAGTATAATATTTGTAATTGAAATGGAAATAATTTTGATCTAAACAAATTTTAATAATGAAAGAATATCTGATTTAATGATAGTATTGACATGATTCCTTTCGAATAATTCTTCAACTAAGTAATACGTATAGGAATTTTCCTCAACGACTTGCTAATAAAACATTGCAATTTTAAATCTGAATTTTCGGTCAAAAATTCATACGAACTTATTGCCAATATCAAAGATACCACTATACCACCTAATTCCAAACTTATTTCTTTCGATGTTAAGAATCTATTTCCCAACATTCCTCCAAAAGATACGTATTACTTAGTTGAAGAATTATTAGAAAGGAATCATGTCAATACAATCATTAAATCAGATATTCTTTCATTATTAAAAATTTGTTTAGATCAAAATTATTTCCATTTCAATTACAAATATTATACTATTGAAGACGGCAATCCGTTAAGTCCTTTGTTAGCTGAAATTTTCATGAATAACTTAGAGAAATTAATTCATAATCATCCACTCAGTAAATATTGTTTATACTGGTATCGCTATGTAGACGAAATCATTATTTGCTTCAAAGGAACAGATAGACAGTTAAAATTTTTGAAAATCATATAAATTCATTACATCCAAAAATTGCATTCACAACCGAAATGGAAAGCAATAATTCGATAAATTTTTCTAGACGTAACAATTTCGAATGAAAATGGAAAACATGTTTTCGCAATTTACCATAAGCCGTCACATACAGATATTATAATACATAACTCGTCGTGTCATCCATATCAACATAAAATGTCAGCATTCAATAGTTTTATTCATAGATTGATTAACATCCCGCTATCACCAGAAAATTTCAACAAAGAACTAAATTTGATTAAACAAATAGCCAAAAATAATGGTTACAATCCCAAACTAATAAATAATATTTTAAATAAAAACAAAGTAGAATCGCATTGAATGAAGTTTACCCTGTCGATAAATTGAAACGAAAATTCAACACCTTAACCTACGTTGGCATTACAAGTGAGAAACTCAAATCATTCTTAAGTAGCAATAATTTCAACATAGCTTTCCAAACTAATAATAATTTAGGCAAATATATAAAAATAATAAAACCAAACCAGGTAAAACAATAAATCAGGTGTTTATAGATTGAATTGCAATGACTGTGATAATTTCTACATTGGTAGAACACATAGAAATTTTAATATTAGAATATCGGAACATAAACGCAGTTTTTCAAATAAAAAATCAGATTCAAATTACGCGAATCATCTCTTAGAAAATAATCATTCTTTCGACCCACAGTTTGAAATTTTGCATACAGATAATAAATATTGGAAGGTAGATCTTTGGGAAACTTTAGAAATAAATAAATACAAACACTCAGGTAGACTCATCAATGAACAAGTCGATTCAAGCCCTTCACCTCTATTGAATCTTTTCGGGGAGCAATCTATTCCTTAATTTTATTGGATATACCTGTCATAAATAACCACTTAAGAAGAAGCAACCAATAAGCTTTTAATTACTCAAGAACATTTATAGTTATATTCTCATTTACATTTTTCCGCATAATCATTCGTCTGAAGAAGCTACGGTGTAGTGAAACGCGTTACGAATCGCAATTATTAAGTAAAATTCCTTAAAACACAGTACTTGTTTTTTAACAAAAAAGTTCACAATCGTTCTAAGCAGATTTTTTGAATAATCAATTTTCGGTATTATTTTGACACAATGTATTCATGGGAATTATACTCTAATCAGTGTTCCTTTTCAATTAATGGCACTTATGTATCACAAAACCCGTTTCCCATTACAAAAATTATTGGGGAACTGATTGATAGGGAGGTCGATATGGTTACGTTTAAATAAGTAACGAAAATTTTTCGAATCAACCAAATCGATTCTGTACGAATGTTTTCCTTAGAAGATCCAACGGATTCATAAAAACCTGGAATTTGTCCGAAGAATTCTCGATTTCAGTTCGTCACATTTTATTTCAGAAAGTAAATAAATTATGTGGACGTATAGAGATATGATATGTGGAGAACGAAACATGAAAAAAATTGCCCCTCCAGTCAAAAGGCGATTTATTTCAAAAAAATCACAGAAAAATTAAACAAGTTACTATAGCGGGTTCGTTCTTATTGGTACTCACTGTATAGACAAATTCAGTTAATTTCTGCTCAAAACATGTTTCACATCTCTTTAAACCATAATTTATGTTACACTTCCTTCGTTCCTCAGCCACCGTTCATTCCAAAAAACCTGCAGTAAAATGATACGAAACGTAGATGACACCAGCTATCGCAAAAAAAGATCTATTGCCTGCTTATCTAGATTCGCTCAAGGGCTGTTAGTGAAACATTATAACCGCTCCTGGTTACAGTTTCCAACTCAATTTATGAGAATGTTCGAATATCTCCCGATCTGTTAAATTGGATAAGATTTAATAACTCTCTACTGTCCGAAAAATGAGCAGGATTACATCTAACATTTCTTTTGTGTGTCATAAAAATGATACGGATTGGTATGTTGAGAGAAATAGTATGATAATTCAATATCGTCGTCGGATATAGGGTATCCTATTGAAATAATGGGGTTGTTATCTCATTCGTTCAGTCATCTTTACAATTAGCAATATTCACTGAATATGTTCATTTTCACAAACACGAATGGTTCCGACCGACAGGTCATTTTCAAGTGCTCAACTACAGGAAATCAACGTAATTATATACAGGGTGTGTGAAAAGAAACAGCAATATTTAAGGAGATGATTGCTGAAGTATTTTCATAAAAAAAGTTCATATAAACCTAGGTTCGCAAATGATTCATTATCCATTTACAGGGTGTACATGTTTTTAAAATTCATCGTGAAAAATTTTGGGGACAACGTAAACTTTTGAAGACGCATAATTCTCAATAATAAAAACAAGTACTCCGTTTTAAGGAATTTATTTTTAATAATTGCGATTCGTAACGCGTTTCACTACACCGTAGCTTCTTCAGACGAATGAATATACAGGAAAAATATAAATGAGAATATAACTATAAATGTTCTTGAGTAATTGAATGCTTATTCGGTTGCTTCTTCTTAAGTGGTTATTTATGACAGGTATATCCAATAAAATTAAGGAATAGATTGCTCCCCGAAGAGATTCAATAGAGGTGAAGGGCTTAAATCGACTTGTTCATTGATGAGTCTACCTGAGTGTTTGTATTTATTGATTTCTAAAGTTTCCCAAAGATCTACCTTCCAATATTTATTATCTGTGTGCAAAATTTCAAACTGTGGGTCGAAAGAATGATTATTTTCTAAGAGATGATTCGCTTAATTCGAATCTGATTTTTTATTTGAAAAACTGCGTTTATGTTCCGATAATCTAATATTAAAATTTCTATGTGTTCTACCAACGTAGAAATTATCACAGTCATTGCAATTCAATCTATAAACACCTGATTTATTGTTTTTACCTGGTTTGGTTTTATTATTTTTATATATTTGCCTAAATTATTATTAGTTTGGAAAGCTATGTTGAAATTATTGCTACTTAAGAATGTTTTCTCTTACTTAAGAATGATTTCAGTTTTCACTTGTAATGCCAACGTAGGTTAAGGTGTAGGGTAAACTTCATTCAATGCGATTCTACTTTGTTTTTATTTAAAATATTATTTATTAGTTTGGGAATGTAACCATTATTTTTGGCTATTTGTTTAATCAAATTTAGTTCTTTGTTGAAATTTTCTGGTGATAACGGGATTTAAATCAATCTATGAATAAAACTGTTGAATGCTGACATTTTATGTTGATATGGATGACACGACGAGTTATGTATTATAATATCTGTATGTGACGGCTTATGGTAAATTGCGAAAACATGTTTTCCATTTTCATTCGAAATTGTTACGTCTAAGAAATTTATCGAATTATTGCTTTCTATTTCGGTTGTGAATGCTATATTTGGATGTAATGAATTTATATGATTTTCGAAAATTTTCAACTGTCTATCTGTTCCTGTGAAGCAAATAATGATATCGTCTACATAGCGATTCCAGTATAAACAATATTTACTGAGTGGATGATTATGAATTAATTTCATTAATTATTTGCTGCATTTGAAGTTTTATTTTGCGAATTTTCGAATAGAATAAATAAAGTTATTTCGTACTGTAGTTTCCATAAGAATCATTTCAGTCAAATTCGTCAGACTGAAGGGTGTGGTAAATATTTCGTGTGTAAGAAAATAAATTAGTGTTTAATCATTTAATTTGAATTCATTACCACCCCAAAACGAATGCTTTTATCAGTGAAGTTAAGTTAATTAACTGTTCTATTATGAAGAGGCGTATGCCTTGTAGATGATGTGTTTTTGATTGTTCAGGAAATTAGAGTTACAACTAAGCTGCCTGAATTTCGAACGTTGAATGAGAGAATTTAATTTAAAGAGGACTCCAAGGTGTTTCATTCAAGTTGAGTATCTAAGATTGAAATAACAATTAGCATTGTTTTTAGGGATCTTTACCCTGAAAGGAAAGAAGGTACTCTTATAAAATCAAACGTTGTCTGTTTCTTGGTTTGCCTGTCAAGACACGTATCTCAGGGGAACGTGGAGGTATACAGAGTGTAAATGAAAAAGTGCGAAAAGTGATTCCTCAAGCCTGATACTATCACAAGCGATTTATTGAAAATCATGATTGCAATTTCGTTTTGAGTTTACCTAGTCCGCAACACTGAAGATTTCAACGCCCTGTATTTCGGTAACGAAGCATTTGCAGTCATTTGTTCGTGGGAAGTTTTTGTCATTAAATGGCTTGAGGAATCATCTCACGAAATCTTTCGCACTTGTTTATTTACACCCTGTATTTTAGAAAATGATACCGAATACTCGGATGGGCAACGTCTTTCACCTAAGTCGAGACAGTTTGAAGATACGACCGCTCATGATGCGTTTTGCGTGATATTTGACACTGTGATAAGAGTAACATCCAATAGGGTACTTTCGATTGACCTAGAAACATAAATAATAAAACACAAGTACTGTGTTTTAAGGAATTTTACTTAATAATTGCGATTAGTAACGCGTTTCACTACACCGTAGCTTCTTCAGACGAATGAGTGTACAGAAAATATAAATGAGAACATAAATATAAATATTCTTGAGTAATTGAAAGCTTATTCGGTTGCTTCTTCTTGAGTCGTTATTTATGACAGGTATATCCAATAAAATTAAGGAATAGATTGCTCCTCGGAGAGATTCAATAGAGGTGAAGGGCTTAAATCGACTTGTTCATTGATGAGTTTACCTGAGTGTTTGTATTTATTTATTTCTAAAGTTTCCTAAAGATCTACCTTCCAATATTTATTATCTGTATGCAAAATTTCAAACTGTGGGTCGAAAGAGTGATTATATTCTGAGAGATGATTCGCGTAATTTGAATCTGATTTTTTATTTGAAAAACTGCGTTTATATTCCGATATTCTGATATTGAAATTTCTATGTATTCTACCAATGTAGAAATTATCACAGTCATTGCAATTCAATCTATAAACACCTGATTTATTGTTTTTAGCTGATTAGGTTTTATTATTTTTTATATATTTGCCTAAATTATTATTAGTTTGGAAAGATATGTTGAAATAATTGCTACTTAAGAATGATTTCAGTTTCTCACTTGTAATGCCAACGTAGGTTAAGGTGTTGAATTTTTGTTTCAATTTATCGACAGGGTAAACTTCATTCAATGCGATTCTACTTGTTTTTTATTTAAAATAATATTTATTAGTTTGGGATTGTAACCATTATTTTCGGCTATTTGTTTAATGAAATTTAATTCTTTGACAACCAAATCTACGTTGGCATTACAAGTGAGAAACTAAAATCATTTTTGAGTAGCAATAATTTCAATATTGCTTTCCAAACTAATGATAATTTGGGCAAATATATAAACAATAATAAAACCAAATTAGATAAAAACAATAAATCAGGTGTTTATAGATTGAATTGAAATGACTGTGATAATTTCTACATTGGTAGAACACATAGAAATTTTAAAATCAGAATATCGGAACATAAACGCATTTTTCAAATAACAAATCAGATTCAAATTACGCGAATCATCTCTTAGAAAATAATCATTCTTTCGGCCCAGAGTTTGAAATTTTTCATACAGATAATAAATGATCAATGAACAAGTCGATTTAAGCCCTTCACCCTTATTGAATCTCTTCGGGGAGCAATCTATTCCTTAATTTTATTGGATATACCTGTCATAAATAACCACTTAAGAAGAAGCAACCCAATAAGCTTTCAATTACTCAAGAACATTTATATTTATATTCTCATTTATATTTTTTGTACATTTATTCGTCTGAAGAAGCTACGGTGTAGTGAAACGCGTTAGGAATCGCAATTATTAAGTAAAATTCCTTAAAACACAGTACTTGTTTTTTTATTGATAATGGAATTTTACCAAGTAAAAGCCTCCCAAATTCAAAAAAAAATAAAAACATATAATTAGGCAAGAAGCAGTGAATCACATATCGGGTATTCCATGAAAAACGCCCCAAGCTATAGCTCCTTCAATTATTGATCGATTTCAATGAAACAAAAACTGAATTCGATCTTGAATAATATTCTGACAACCTAGAATATTTTTATTGGTTTGTCACTTTCAGAAATACCGGAAGTTGACCTTCCTTCGAAAACTTTTTTCTGGTAAGCACATATTTCTATTCTTTTTTATCTTATTCAATTTTGAGTACCTTCTGCTAAAAAAATCTCTCAATATGTTGTTTTTTCTGAAAAAAAGGAGTTATCAAATCGAAAGAAAAATCACTTTTCTAAACCATCGATGAAATTTGTAGAATGGGCGACTGTTGAAGTTTGTGATAAATCTATTATGTCCAACTTTTGAGCATTATTTCAGTTTGGTTATATATAAAAAACGTAAAGTAAGCTTTGTAGTGCAATATCATTATAAATCACAGAGAAATCTTCAAACAATTATGTCATATATACAAAGTGATCAACTAGTAATCGTACATAGCTTAACTGTAGTTAGAGTTTGGAGAGTTTGAATCGGCACTTGAAATAGGGGTGAGGGGGGCACCATTGAACACTTCTTAAATGAAATACAATGCTACAAAATAAAAATCAAATTTTTTTACCTATGAAAGTAACAATACCATTATTTTTCGGAAACCCGTTTTTGTTTGATAACCCCAGGGCAGTTTTGAAATACCATGATAACTAGAAAACAATGTAACTAAGAATAAAATCAACTCTTAAGACATACAGATCTTATATTATAATTGTGTATTGCCACTAACTTCGTATACTCACTATTGTGCTTAAATAAACTTTATAAAATTATTAACAGCCTTGGGCAGTCTTGAACAAGTGTAAGTAACTTATTATTTAAATATATGAGATCTAGTTACATATTGCAATTAAAATCTTTGTATTTAGTTTTTCACTATATTAACAAAACTATGACTGGTTCCACCACATTGTGGCTTCATCAGATAGACACAAACTAATGAATAGAGTTATTCCTTATATATTAGTCTTATTTCCTACTTAATATTACATTAGGTACAAGTAAGTAATAAGTACAAGGGTATGTTGGAAAACCCATTGGAGTTGCTCACTTTATGAATTGAAAAGATTGAGTAAAGGAGAAGGATTTATATCGAATTTACTATTAAGTAACCTACCTGAATTCTTTTCTTTGTTGGTCTATAAAATTTCTAATGGATTTTGTCTATTATTTTCATTGTGTAAAATTTTGAAATTATCATTAAAACTATGGTTTTTTCCAGTAAGTGATTAGAATAATGGGAATCTGATTTATGATAATTTAAAGTTCTACCAATATAAATTTTATTACAATCCCCGCAAGACAGTTTATGAACACCGGATTTATTTCCTTTATCAATTTTAGATTTGCAGTTTTTGATATGTCGGCCTAAAGAATTATCAGTTCGAATGCTATATTGAAATTATAATGCGAGAGGAATAATTTCAATTTAAGACTAGGATTAACAATATCAGTTAAGCTGTTGCATTTTGTGTGAAAACTTTTATACTTGAAATATTTCCTGGATTGCTTTTTGAAATTTCTTTGCCTGAAATCATGTTCTCAATCATAGTTGGACTGTAACCGTTATTGACTGCTATTTGTTTAATTATATTTAGCTCTTTTATGAAATTTTTCGTGATATAGTTTCAATAATATCCCAATGTCACAAAAAATTTCATAAAAGAGCTAAATATAATTAAAAAATAGAAGTCAATGACGGTTTCAGTCCAACTATGTTTGAGAACATGATTTCACGCAAAAAGAATCAAAAAGCAATCCAGGAATATTATATATATATATATATATATATATATATATATATATATATATATATATATATATATATATATATTCTTTTGAAAAGGAGGATTTGTGTGTCAGAAAAATCACAAGTGTGATCTCAGGAAATGTAACAGGGAACCATACTATCTTGTACATGATTCAATAAACGAGTGAAAAACCTTAGGAAAAACTCGTTTCCCTTTCGCTATTGCACTAGCATTGTCTGTTTATGTTGTGTTAGTGTCGTGTGTACATAAAGAGTACCAAAGATTTTTCTGCAGCAGCTTCAATTCATCATGAATCATCTTGCACTCCATGATTTCTAGACGGAGACAAGGGTGAAAGGAAAAGTGAAAAATATTTCAGCAATCTTACTACTTATATGTCTAAACAAATTCAAGAAAAGATTTTACATAGCAAGCAAGGTCTTGAACCCAATAATCTGGGTTTAGTGGTGGTTTTGGTGGTGGTTTTGGTGGTGGTTTTGGTGGTGGTTTTGGTATCCTAGTCTAAAATTAAAATCATTCCTCTCGCATTATAGTTTCATTATAGCATTCCGAACTGACAATTCTTTAGGCCGACATATCAAAAACTGCAAATCTAAAATTGATAAAGGTAATAAATCTGGTGTTTATAAACTGTCTTGCCGGGATTGTAATAAAATTTATATTAGTAGAACTTTAAAATATCATAAATCAGATTCCTATTATTCTAATCACTTATTCGAAAAAACCATAGTTCTAATGATAATTTCAAAATTCTACACAATGAAAATAATAGACAAAAACTCAATCTATTAGAAATTTTATAGATCAACAAAGAAAAGAATTTAGGTAGGTTACTTAATAGTCAATTAGATCTAAATCCTTCTCCTTTACTCAATCTTTTCAATTCATAAAGTAAGCAACTCCGAAAGGTTTTCCAACATACCTCTTGTACCTATTGTAATATTAAGTAGGAAATAAGACTGATATATGAGGAATAACTCTGTTCATTAATTTGTATCTACCTGATGAAGCCTCAGTGTGGTGAAACCGGTCATAGTTCTGTTAATATAGTGAAAATCTGAATACTTTAGTTTTATTTCATTGAAAATATGTATATCGATTTTCATCAAGTAATGACGTGTTTTGATGGACGTCCGCACTTTTTTCTAAGAAATGAACCTTATTATGCCTAGGCCAAGTTCAAAGGTATTGCAGAAAAAATAATAAGGTTTTCGTTTGGAAAGGTATAATTGCCTGGCTGTTGAGAAAGATGTTTAGAGAGTATTGGCTCAAATTCATCACACATTATCAAATCAGGATTCAAAGCTACTGGCCAATCACGGTGGAAGATAAAGAAGAGGTTGCTCAAAATAATCCTTCTTGGAGAAACTTTGAAACAACTTCTTCAAGAAGGCTAGATTTGGAAAAGTAGAAACGTTTAGTGCATCTTCTACTCAATCTAAGGATCCATGACCTCGATTAATGATAGTGACTGAAATCCCGAAACATGTGACATAGAGAGTGAAGTTATCAAAGAAGAACGTTCTTCCAAAATCAAATGCGGTGATTATATTTTTGTTGGAAATAAATTCTAGATCCTGTATACTTACGCAATAAATAGCATATTTGAGGTTATAAAGTTCTCATCTAAATCTCTCATTTTAATTTCAGGAAATTTTTACCGCAACAGCAGATTGTGAAAAATTCAGAGACAAATAAATTTGAATTTCATTTATTCCGGACGTTAAGTGGATCTATATATTCAACTCAGAGACGAAAGAATATAATTACTTTCACATTTCGAATTTTCTGTTGCCGTAGTAGGGTAAATTTTAATTTATAGCTTGCATTCTGGGTCTTCTTCCTTTTCTATTTCTTCTTTAATTTCTTGAAATTCATTCGAGCAACTATCTCATGAAAATGAGATAGATTCGGCAGTCACTATGTGATATATAATTCACATTATGAGGATTACGAATATTACTACGTGAAAAATATCACTGTTCAAAATGGAAAATTTCATTTAACCTTATAACTATTTCGAGCTTTCTTTCATCATCAGACAATAATGGGTTTAAAACTAAAATACAAAGCTAGCAAGTTTTTATATATACTGTGTGACAAAAAGGTATCATGAAATTCTCATTTAAATTGCTCGCGTTGAGTATTTTCAAATATTTTAAGTTTCTGTATGTTGATATGACTGCCTTAGAACATTTGGAATATATATTTATTTCCAATAATTTTTAACACACATGGTCAATAGCAGAGAATAAAACAAAACAAAAACGAAAATGAAACATCTAACAGAATAACATTGAAATAACAACACACATCGCATATAATTAAAATTTTCTTATTAAGCATTTAGGAACTCATTTATGGTGTAGGGCTCGATTTCACGGATATATTTGAATATTTGAGATTTGAAAATTTTAAAGATTTCTGTACGTTTGATTTCAGACGACAACTTGTGATCTTTCAGTCATGTTGAATCTATGAATCGGTGTATTATAGTTGATATTATTGTTTCAAGTGGAAATGTGATTAATCAAATAATTGGAAAATTCTGCTTTGTTTTTAAACATGAATAAAAGTGGCTCATATATGTAAATACCCGGAAAAGTCAGCAAGTTATTTGATCTGAAAACATTTCTACAAGTCTGAGTGAACGCCATGTTGAACATAATCCGTATGATCTTTTTTTGAATTTTAAAAATACGCTTGCAATGCACACTACTCCCCGAACTGATCACTCCGTGCTTCAATATGGGATAGAAATATCCAAAGTAGACCGTTTTTGCGGCATAGGGAGATAATTGTCTCTGAATAACTCCAACTAAATAACATGCCTGTGACAATTTTTTTACTATTGACCTCCACCTGAACATAGAAACTGAGACTATCGTCTATATGAATGCTGAGCAACTTAGAGCAATTATCTGTGCTTATGGGTTCTCCCCGAAGACGAATTTGCATTTGTTGATCATCGCTAGCCTGTGAAGGTTGAAAAATCGCAAGATTACTTTTTGTCGTATTTAATATTAATCTATTTTGTGTTAACCCACTCCTGCAGGCGTTATAGCTGAGCATTGACCTTGTCTGAGCCAGTGGAGCCATCAGAGACCCTCCCAAGCGGAATAATTGCAGTGGTGTCATCTGCATAGTTAACGAGAAAGGCGTCTGGCAATAAGTACTCAAAAATATCATTTATAAAAATTAAGGACAGAAATGGCCCCAATATGCTTCCCTGTGGGACACCAGCCCTGAGTTCAACATAGCCTGAGTTTAAAGATTCCGAGTCGAGCATCGCTGATACCTTCTGCTTTCTTGACGATAAAAAAGACTTTACCCAGCCGAAAGAAACGCCGCGTAACCTTAATTACTATGTCAAATATGAGTTCGATTTGTCAACTAGTTTGTTACCGACATATGTTGAAACAAGTCGACCTCAGTGGTACTCTGCCAATTTTACAATGGAAAAAAATATTGAACAAAGAGATTGTTCGTCGAATTGGACACCAAATAGACAACCGATATATAGGGTGCGCCAGAAAAAACCAGACTCTTTTTTCCGTAATAACTTTCGCAATTTTAGAGCTAGATTCTTTCGTTCTTGTTTAGTTGGAAAGCGAAAGGACTTGGTTTTTCAGAAATTGTATTGAAATTTCACTTTCTGTGGAATCCAATATGTCTGACTCAAAACTGAGCAATATTTCAAGATCGCTGGAACGTTTCTTTTTACAAAAAAAATTCTAATGTTGCATTCAGTCTTTTCTGAACAATCTGACATTTTGATCTTAAAAATATTCCAAGAATTGATAAAAAAATAGCCTGAAGAATTTTTTTATTCTGATATTCAGCTGAAATAGAAATATATTTTTCCCTCATGGCGTTGGCACTCCTGAAGTTGTTTTGTTTTTCATGGATGTTCTAGGAAGACAAAAGACCATTTTTGAATCAACTGCGTAATTCAATCACTAGATTCAACCTTTCCCATCATTTTGCTAAGTCGAACTCGAATATTGATTCAGAATTATGCTAATTGTCGTCAATAATAATGTTTTAATAAATGAGGATAAGCGTTTCATTGAATGTTTATTTGTTCTTGGCTATACTGCTAGGCAAATATTACGTCAATTTCCAGCCCCTAATTACAAAAGAACTACAATCTATGATCTTGAGGAAAAATTGCAGACAACAGGGTCATTATGAAGAAAACCAGTCACTGGTGCAGCTAGAACTGTTAGGTACTCGCCTTTTTCATAATCTGTTTCAAGCATCAACTCTACATTTTTTTGTATTACAAACTCAATTGACAACTTCAGGCTAACGTTCAGTGAATTTCTGTATTAGTAGTTAGCCCTATCAGAACTCCAGGAACTAGCTTGACTGTTTCCCAAATGTCTCAGAGATGCCAAACCTCAAAAACCTGTGTGAAAAGAATAATAACACACGATCTGGGTCTTTCAGAGGCACTATAATTTTCAATTGACTCAAGCTGTCAAAGAGCGCAGAGTCGAGCGATTCAGAAATTCATAAAATAGATTTAGAACATGTAATGGTCTCTGCCGGTATTTCGAGGAACTTTAACTCAAATAATAAAAAACAAGTACTGTGTTTTAAGGAATTTTACTTAGTAATTGCGATTCGTAACGCGTTTCACTACACCGTAGCTTCTTCAGACGAATGATTATGCAGAAAAATGTAAATGAGAATATAACTATAAATGTTCTTGAGTAATTAAAAGCTTATTGGTTACTCCCTCTTAAGTGGTTATTTATGACAGGTATATCCAATAAAATTAAGGAATAGATTGCTCCCCGAAAAGATTCAATAGAGGTGAAGGGCTTAAATCGACTTGTTCATTGATGAGTCTACCTGAGTGTTTGTATTTATTTATTTCTAAAGTTTCCCAAAGATCTACCTTCCAATATTTATTATCTGTATGCAAAATTTCAAACTGTGGGTCGAAAGAATGATTATTTTCTAAGAGATGATTCGCGTAATTTGAATCTGATTTTTATTTGAAAAACTGCGTTTATGTTCCGATATTCTAATATTAAAATTTCTATGTGTTCTACCAATGTAGAAATTATCACAGTCATTGCAATTCAATCTATAAACACCTGATTTATTGTTTTAGCTGGTTTGGTTTTATTATTTTTATATATCTACCTTCCAATATTTATTATCTGTATGCAAAATTTCAAACTGTGGGTCGAAAGAATGATTATTAGAAAGGAATCATGTCAATACTATCATTAAATCAGATATTCGTTCATTATTAAAAATTTGTTTAGATCAAAATTATTTCCATTTCAATTACAAATATTATACTATTGAAGACGGCTTGATTATGGGCAATCCGTTAAGTCCTCTGCTAGCAGAAATTTTCATGAATAACTTAGAAAATTAATTCATAATCATCCACTCAGTAAATATTGTTCATACTGGTATCGCTATGTAGACGATATCATTATTTGCTTCACAGGAACAGATAGACAGTTAAAAATTTTCGAAAATCATATAAATTCATTACATCCAAAAATTGCATTCACAACCGAAATAGAAAGCAATAATTCGATAAATTTCTTAGACGTAACAATTTCGAATGAAAATGGAAAACATGTTTTCGCAATTTACCATAAGCCGTCACATACAGATATTATAATACATAACTCGTCGTGTCATCCATATCAACATAAAATGTCAGCATTCAATGGTTTTATTCATAGATTGATTAACATCCCGCTATCACCAGAAAATTTCAACAAAGAACTAAATTTGATTAAACAAATAGCCAAAAATAATGGTTACAATCCCAAACTAATAAATAATATTTTAAATAAAAAACAAAGTAGAATCGCATTGAATGAAGTTTACCCTGTCGATAAATTGAAACAAAAATTCAACACCTTAACCAATGTTGGCATTACAAGTGAGAAACTGAAATCATTCTTAAGTAGCAATAATTTCAACATAGCTTTCCAAACTAATAATAATTTAGGCAAATATATAAAAATAATAAAACCAAACCAGGTAAAAACAATAAATCAGGTGTTTATAGATTGAATTGCAATGACTGTGATAATTTCTACATTGGTAGAACACATAGAAATTTTAATATTAGAATATCGGAACATAAACGCAGTTTTTCAAATAAAAATCAGATTCAAATTACGCGAATCATCTCTTAGAAAATAATCATTCTTTCGACCCACAGTTTGAAATTTTGCATACAGATAATAAATATTGGAAGGTAGATCTTTGGGAAACTTTAGAAATAAATAAATACAAACACTCAGGTAGACTCATCAATGAACAAGTCGATTTAAGCCCTTCACCTCTATTGAATCTTTTCGGGGAGCAATCTATTCCTTAATTTTATTGGATATACCTGTCATAAATAACCACTTAAGAGGAGTAACCAATAAGCTTTTAATTACTCAAGAACATTTATAGTTATATTCTCATTTACATTTTCTGCATAATCATTCGTCTGAAGAAGCTACGGTGTAGTGAAACGCGTTACGAATCGCAATTATTAAGTAAAATTCCTTAAAACACAGTACTTGTTTTTTATTATTGATAATGGAATTTCACCAAGTAAAAGCCTCCCAAATTCAAATGTTAACTCAAATATCATTTTCATAGAACAAGGCATAAGATAACATTCGGAAAATTATTGTCACATAATTCTCGATCAAATATTACCAACTATTGAGGCGTCAACTCCTCAGTTCACTTTCATGCAGGTGAATAATTGCTGTTTTTTGTATGACATGAATAAGTACAGTTGCCATCAGCTGAAAATGAACGGTTGAGAAATTGAGTAGTTTTTGGATGATTTTTATTAGTTCAAATCTTCTTTGGAATGCTACAATTCTTTCCATATTCTTCTGACAACGTTTGTCAAAGAAATGAACAACCAGTAGTATATCACAAAAAACGCAACTTACTCACAACTGGTCGTCAGTGTACAGTGTGTCGAAAATTAGATGTATCTAAATGAGATCTATTTTAATTGATTTAAGGATGGAGCCAGCTGTCATACCAGTCACTATACTATGGATTATCTAAAACAACGCGTAAACGATATCATCGAACCAGAACAATGGTCCCCAAATAGTCCTGATCTTAATCCGTGCGGCTATTTTCTGTAGGGTCATTTGGGAGAAATGGTGTATAAAAATGGTATTATTTTCAATAATTGTGAGGAGCTGAGGCAAAAAATTCAAGAATGTTTGAACAATCTTGATCAAGAAGTAATTTCGAGATCCATAGAGCTGGAGAAGACGGGTGCAGATAGTTGTGGATGCCAATGGAGGTCATATACCATTCTGAGTTCTTGATTCTTTTCGTTGAATGTTTTTACTTATGTAATTGACATCTCTGAGAAATTTCTCCTCAAGATCATAGATTGTACTTCTTTTGTATTTAGGGGCTGGTTAGTGGAGTAATATTTGCCTAGTATTATAGCCACGCACAAATAAACATTCAATGAAACGCTTATCCTTATTTGTTTAAACCATTGTTAACCATTTCAAACGTCAGAAACAAGCAACACCAAGATAAAATTCGAGTTCAAACCAGATATCGTCTAGAACTCGATGATAATTTTTTGTTTATCATAGAGATAATGCATGCAGTCTATGTTCAGAGGTTTCACAACGGAAGGTACATATGATGGTGGAAAAAAGTAATATTATGGACAATAGGCACAATTCTGAACCAATATTCGAGTTCGACCCCTCAAAATGATGGGAAAGGTTCAATCTAGTGACTGAACTACGCAGTTGATTCATTACGATCGCTAAAAGTTTTTAAATACGCTGGGAAAATTGTGTATATTTCAGAAAGTCGGCTATTGAATGTGAACGGAAATCAAATTTCAGTTTGGTTTTAGTAAAAAATGGTTCTTTGTCTTCCATGAAAAACAAAACAACTTCATGAGGGTCACCGACATGAGGTGAAAAAATATTTCGATTTCAGCAGAAAATCAGAATTGAAAAAAAATTCGTCATGCTAGTTTTTTACCAATTCTTGGAATATATTTAAGATCAATATGTCAAATTGTCCTGAAAAGACTGAATTATCGACTGCCATTAGAATTTTTTGTGAAAAATAAAAGTTCCAGCGATCTTGAAATATTGCTCATTTTCGAATGAATCAGCCATATTGGTTTTTACAGAAAGTGAAATGTCGATACAATTTCTGAAAAACCTAGTCCTTTCGCTTTCCAATAAACTAACGTTGATGTTATGAACATGTGTTCTATATTTGATTCGTCGGTGCAGATAGGAGGGTTTCTCCTCATTCAAAATCATGTAAAACAGACTCAGCACATGCTGCCTTCTTCGATTCGCCATGTTCAACCAACCCAATTGCTGCAATCTGCAGGACGTGCGATCTGTGCGTCTAAAGTTGAAAACAATTCGAACACACCAGTTCTGAATTTTCTGAACTCGGGCCACATTCTGTTCTGTCAGACATGGGCCATATACGGTATCGCAATAATTGAGGTGAGACAACACCAGCGCTTCACAAAGCATTTTTCTTTGTCGAATATCCACAAATTCTTTGCAACCATAAATCAATTTGATATTCACGAAAGCTCTTTTAAGTAGCAAGTTTATGTGAGAATCAAACCTCAAATCGCTATCCATAATCAAACCCAAATTACGACACTCGCTAGTCAGAGGAAGAACTGCGCCATTCACAGATATCTTAATTAGATCTTCACATGCCTCTCTCATGACCTTCCTTCCAAATAGCATAACTACAGTTTTTGAAGGGTTAATGCTCAGACACATACTCTCCGACAACTTAAAGATGTTATCCAAATCTATATTAATTTTTCTAGAGCTTCATCCAGTGAGTCGCGCGAAAACTGTAAATAGAGCTGTGAGTCGTCAGCATATAAATGAGCCGAGCAGAAAATTAAACAACACATGAGCTGAAAGGTATAGATAATAAAAATATCGGTCCGAGAATGGATCCTGCGGAACTCCACATGGGATCTCTATAGGATCAGACTTAATTTTTCCGTACAAAACTCTTTGTGTTCTGCCAGTCAAATAGCTTTCAAACAATAAAACCGTATTTTCAGTGAAACCAATATAATGAAAGATTGCCAACAACAAATCGTGATTAATTTTATCGAAAGCCTTCGAATAATCCAGTAGGACGAGCAACAAAAGTTCATAACCGTCTACAGCCTTTATGATGTCATCCACTACTGTGAGCAAGGCAGTGGAACAGCTATGACCCCCCCTGAAACCCGACTGGATACCAGGCAAAATACTCTCCGACTCCAAATACACTTTTATTTGGGCAGCGATAAGTTTTTCAAAAATTTTGGATAATACACTCAATATACTTATAGGTCGGAGATCCCTGTAATCCTTAGGATCGCGTACTTTTGGAATCGGAATGACATGAGCCATTTTTCACGACTTTGGATAAACTGACTTCTCGATGCAATAATTTATTATGTGACATATGAACTTCAGGATAAAAGGTGAACACAACAAAAGCATCTTGACACTTATACCATCTGAACCCACCGAGGCAGACTTAATGGAAGTTAAAACATCATAAACCTGACTTTCAGTAACCATTGACACTTGAAATGATATAGAATCCCTCAGCTTACCATTACCGTACTTATTCAAAAGTTCCAAGCTTGGAACAGGATTGTCAGCAAAAACACTGGAAAAATATTTACTCATTTCCTTCACATCACTGATCGGTTTAGGAATTAAACCCTTCTGTCGCACTCCTACTGAGAACTCTCGTAAATGTTTCCATATACGATTCGTATTGGCCCCAGTATTGAAACGAAGGTAACCACGCTTTTCATTTCTGATGGCTGTATTAGTGAAATTTCGCAACTGTTTATAATAATCAAAACCTTTAGGGAGTCTCGATTTTTTAAAGTTATTTAAAGCTTTATCGCGGAGAGAGATGAGTAATTTCACATTGTCAGTAAGCCACGGGGGTTTACGTTTCTTGATAATAATTGTTCTAATTGGCGCATGCTTATCAAAGCGGGATAAGACTAAATTTTCAAAAAAATGACATTTGCTATCAATATTACTATCTCTGATCATAGGGGTAAAATCTGTGAGTGCTAAATCCTGCAAAAGCAAATCCCTCCTGAAATTCCTAAAATCACGAAAACTCAGATATTCTGGCTGCTTCACACCCTCATCTACAATTAAACTCAAATGAATCATCTGGTGATCCGTCTTTATAATCGAATCTGTAACTCGACAATCACTTATAGTGAGCTCCTCACTACAAAGAAATAAATCAATTGTCCTAACAGAGTTCTTAGTTATTCTCGTCGGCTCATCAACTGGCTGCACCAATGCAAAAGTTTCCATTATGTTAGTAAGATATCTCGCCTGGCAAGTATCCTGAAAGGGATCAATATTGAAGCATCAACGTCAGGTTCAGACATAAACTTGCCATACCGCGTTATCGTGCTTCCATGTTTCAGCGTTGCTTTTCTTATATTTTTGTAGATGAAATCAATAAAATACCGAGTAGTCTTTTAGGTTTGAGTTTGGATGCATTTAAGAGGAGGATGAGGCTTTGGCTTTTTGAGAGCCAGTTAAATGAGATGTAGTTTTTCCTTGTTTCCTAATTTTTTTTTCACCAAGAAGAAAAGATCCTTTATATATGGAGTGCATGAGTTAATTTTGATTTATCATAGTGTTTAATTCTTGTTTTCAAGATGAATAGTTGGTAAGATTAGTGATTAGTATCTCTTACATAACGATGTTTCCGTACAATTGTGGGTACACTTGTCTAGTATTTGTTTCTATTTTATTCAGGTTGGATTAATCAGCTATGCTGTATCCTACCTTTTGGTATCTCTCAATGTACAGTAACACTCACTCATAATAAGTTTAAGGCCTTTAATGTAATTGATAGTTATAGATATTATTTCTGTACAAGATGCCAATAAAATGCTATTATTATTATTATTAACTAAATCTCTAAAATTGCATAAGTTATAACGGAAAAAAAACGTTCGGTTTTCTCTGGCGCACCCTATATTTCTCCTCCATAAGAAGCTCAAGTTTATATTCACAAATTGAAAGAAAAGTTCTATTTCAATGTCTCTTAGATAAACAAGAAAATGGATTTCGAAATCCACTTTTAATTGGGATTCAAATTTATCGGTGAATAGAATCTTTGATTTTGAATAAACGTGCTCTATTCATACCCAGGTAATTATATGTTATTCCGAATAACAATAACTCATGCGAGACGAATATATTTCAAATAGAATGGCTGCCTGTAGAAGACTTGACTAGCTAGGCACGGCATATTCCTTCATTATATGCAGATTTCTGTTATCGGAGATATGTAATTACCGATTGATCTTAGATGAAGGTAGTTATCCCAGTTAATGTTTTCATATTCGTGAGCTTTCTGACTTATAGACTAGACAAGTTAGTGAAACAATGATTGGGTGGGGCAACCAAAATAGCAAATCATTTGTTTCATATATTTTGATTGGACCACCAAGCTAACTTCATTATATGAGATTTTAAAATGAGATAGACGAGTTGCTTCATAAAATCGAATAGGCTATTAAGGAATGCAACATTTATTAATTGATGTCTTAATAGTTTGAATTAATAATTGAATGGTCATTTATAATAATAACAGGTGGGCTAAAAATTCGTAGGTTAACATGGTAAAACACATTTTTTTGTAAAATTCAATTTTTATTCAATATATTTACCGTCAAGGGAGATACAGCAATTGTAGCGATCAGTGATGTCATTTTTATAATAAGATTTCTGTTTAAGTTCGAAATAGGCTTGAGTTTCGGCGATAACCTTTTATCATTCTTGAGTTTTTTTTTCTGGCGAGCATTATTTTTAAATTTGAGAACAGGAAAGAGGTGCTAGGAGCAAGATCTGGTGGGTAAGGTGGATGGGGAAGTAAATCGATACCTAATTCGTACAAATTCGCCAATTATGGCATGAAAACATTAGTTTTTTCAAATTTTCCAATTCCTTCGTGATTTGGTCCTCCAATTGATCTAATTACTCAATTTACTAGTGGCTGCTTATCGTCTGGTCCGTTTTAAAGTAATCTTAGAATATAATATCCTGCTCATAATCACCACAGCTAAGAAATCAGGAATTCCTTGTGATAGGCAACCAAGAAACCACACAGGAAGTTCTCCATATCCTGGACACTGCACGGAAACAAAAATGGACGGAGACTGTCGAGGCTGTTAATTTTCAACACTCAAGTAGGAAAGCCTGGTCCCTCTTGCGGAAATTAAGAAGCGCAAATCCATCACCTCGCCCTGATCCTGCTATAACTCCAAACATGGTTGCGTCTCATATTGTCTCCACGTTCAGAGCACCAAAAGATCAGGAGCACACAAGACAGGTCAAGAGAGTATTGGAAAACCGGAAAGCAACAGCCGCCGCACACTCCGCATATTTTAGACCATTCTATTTAGACGACATCACGAAGACGCTGCGGGAAGTCAGGGGAGGCAAGGCATCGGGGTTCGACAATATTCACACAGAGTTTCTTATTAATCTTGGCAAGAACCAATGTTCTTCAGAGGGGGAAGATTCTATATCTACTTAAACAAACAAAAACAATTGCTATCCTAAAGCCAGGTAGGCCACCCAACAAACCTGGGAGCTATCGCCCTATTGCGCTTCTCAGCGCTACCTACAAGCTGCTAGAAAGTCTCATATACAACCGAACAAGCGCTAAGACCTTGGAGAACATCCCAGTCGAACAAGCCGGATTCAGGCCCAGGCCGGATTCCAGAAACGACTAAAATGCTCGGTTGCTTTCGTTGACCTTACTGCAGCATATGACACTGTCTGGAAGAAAGGGTTGCTCTGTAAACTCCTTCGCCTCGTACCCTGCAAGACTACAGCGGAGCTGATTGACAGCATGCTCAGCAACAGGCGTTTCCGTGTCGTGATGGGAAACTCGCTGAGTGGATGGAGGACACTTAATGACGGCCTGCCTCAGGGCTCAGTGCTAGCTCCACTTCTTTTCAACCTATATATTGCGTTCAAGAAGTTCAAGAAGGTTCGGATACGCTGATGACTGGGAAATAGCTACCAGAAGCAAGACAATGGGGGAAACGGAGAGTGTACTAAGCGACGACTTGAACGCCTTAGGAAACTACTTTCGAAAATGGAGACTCCGACCAAATACCAACAAAGTGGCCTGCTTCCATCCAAACAACAGATTGTCCCATAAAGAGCTTAAAGTATATTTCAACGATAGTCTTCTCCATCATAATCCACACCCGAAATACTTAAGGGTTACACTCGATCAAACCGTATCATATCAAACTGCCGCTAAACTGAAGACAAGAAACAACATCCTCGAAAAGCTATGCGGCACCACGTGGAGTTCCTCTGCAGATACCCTCCGAATCACTGCCTTGGGTCTCGTATATTCCGTAGCAGAATACTGTGCCCCGGTGTGGCTGAACAGCCCACATATGGGGGTGGTCGATGTCCAACTTAACCAATCAATGCGACTAATATCTGGCGTAATCGGAACGACTCCATGTTACTGGCTATCCGTCCTGAGTCACATCCCCCCTCCAAAAATACGAAGATCCACGGCACTCCTCAGAGAGTACAATAAAGTACTGGATAATTCACTGCTCCCAATTAATGAGGACATAGAAGACGTTCGGCGAACCATGCTGCGCTCTGGGCACCCCTCCATTGACACGGCCGTGGATCTGAAAGACAGCGACTTTCGTCCAGCGGAGGCATGGAGGCAGGAATGGCTCCAAATCATATCCCTGAATTGCGGAGCATGCCGTCATAACAACCCCTCCAATACGGTTTGAGCTGCCCCGCAAGATATGGACTGCACTCAATCGAATAAGGACCAACCATGTGCCACAACCTTCCACAAATGGAACATAACATCATCACCACAATGCGACTGCGGAGCTGACAGGCAGACGATTCGCCATATTGTCGAAGACTACCCTCGTAGAGCCTATAGCGGCCTTCCAGAGAACTTTCTCTTTGCGACACCAGGATCAGCCAATTATATTAACAATACGTCATTTGTTTTGTGTCTTAACATTGTGTTTGTCATGTAAAATTTATGTTATACTCATTAGATGTGCCATACGATAAATAAATGAATAAATACCCTGCGCATCCCAGAAAAAAGATGCCATAACCTTGCAAGCTTACTGCTACGTTTTTGCACGCTTTCGATGCACTTCACCTCGCTCTGTATACTTGTCTGACTGTTGATTGCTTTCTGGAGTGTAGTAGTGAATTCATGTTTCATCCATTGTGGTATATCGATGTAAAAATCCTGTTTTATTACGGTTAATCATCTTCAAATAGTGCTCTGAATTATTGTTTTTGATCAAGAGTCAATAAGCGCGGCACCCATTTTGTACACAGCTTTCGCATATCCAAATATTCTTTTAAAATAAATGCAACACGTTCCTTGGATATCTTCAGAGTCTCAGTTATATAGATCAATTTCATTTTTCGATTAATCAAAACAATTTTGTGAACGTTTTTGATATTTTTATCGATGGCAGCCTCTTTATCATATCGCCTGGTTTAAATTTTGCAAACAACTTTTCCACCGTTGATTTTCCTGGCGCAGGCTCCGAATAATGTTTAACAATCCATGCTTGGGCTTCAACTGTATTTTTTCATCGAAAAGCAGGGAATTTTTGCTCATTATACAGGATTCACTGGATCAATGTTGCCCCTTAAAACGTCTCACGATTGGTAACTGTAAAAAAACTTGGGTATCTGATGTAGTTAAGCGAGCAAGTATGGACTTGAAAAATTTATACTGGTTAAAGGTGAACTTAAATTCCACGAGCTTAGATCTAGAGTACAGGCAGGCAAAGAAAAATTATAGATGTTTATTAAGGAAACCAAATATGAGTACATGGAAAACCGTTTGAATACAGCTCACAACAAGAATAAAACTGTATGGAGCATTGTTAATGAAGAATTAGGTAAATCGTCGTCATATAAAACCAATTTTCATTATGTATTGATGGTGTAATCTGTTCAGAACCTAAAATGATTGTATCAGCGTTTGGAGAATACTTCTCATCAGTAAATAACAAATGTCTTCATCAGCATTTCGGGAATAACATTTCACAATGCTGCACATCGTCAATAATGAAAAGTTGCAATTTCTTTTTTTTCCGGCTACGGAAGGTGAGATTATATCAACCATTAGACTACTTAAATCAAAAAAAGTACTGGTATTGATTGTATTTCTTCAAAAATTTTGAAGTGTATAGCTGAGCAGATTGCTCCCCATTTGTCTTTCATTCTAAATCTCTATCTCTACAAGTAAGTTTCCAACTGCACTTAAGGTATCAACTGTTATTCCAGTATTCAAAAGGAACGACACCAGTAATATTGCCAATTATAGACCTATATCTATTTTGAGTGTGTTTTCTAAAGTGTTTGAGAGGATTGTTCTTGATCGGATGATGGACTTCATAAATAAGTTCAAGCTTGTGACAGACTGTCAACATGGTTACAGGCAAGGCAGATCTACGCAGTCAGCTGCGATTTCTTTCGTAGATCATGTTTATAAAAGCCTGGATGAGGGGCTATATGTAGCAGGCCTGTTTTTTGATCTTTCCAGAGCGTTTGATACCCTCAACTTAAATTTCTTTCTGAATAAACTGTACAACTTAGGATTTAGAGGTGTTTTTCTGGATTGGATAAAAAGTTACCTGTCAGACAGAGTTTTTCGGGTTAAGGTACAGGACAGTTGGTCCAGTGATTACAATGTAAACTTGGGGTTCCTCAGGGTCCGTGCTGGGACCTTTGTCGTTTCTTCTTTTCATTAATGATCTACCAGATCATATTATAGTAGAGATATTAATGCTAATCATTATTTTCGTTGATGACACTTCATTTGGTGTCACAGCGCGGAGTCCTGAGGAGCTGGCAAGTACTTGTAAAAAATTGTTAACTCTTTCAACTGTTGGTGTCACGATAATGCTTTAATTTTAAATGTTGGTAAAACTGAATGTTTGTTCTTTGGTTTGAGAAATGCTGGTGAGAGACATCTGATTGTGGACAGTGCTTTAACATCTAAATCATGCACAAAATTTCTTGGTATTCATGTCGACAGTGGACTGACATGGTCAGAACAGGTTGAGCATGTGTGTAGGAAATTGAATAAAGCTTATTTTGCTTTATGTAAAATAGAAGATTCGCTGCCAGTTACGTCCCTGATGACAGTGTATTACAGTCTTGTTCATAGTCATTTGTCTTATAATGTTGTATTATGGGGAATTCAGTGGATGTAATAGGGTTCTCATTCTTCAGAAACGAATTCTGAGAATGATGTTCAATATAAACCCCAGAATGTCATGTAAACCTGTTTTCATTGAGAATGCCATTTTGACATTTCCATGTGTGTATATTTATAGATGTTTAGTGTATTTAAAGGATAATGAGGCTAACTTTTCGAAACTCTCTATGTATCACGATTATGCAACTAGAAGTCAGTCAACTCTTCTCTTGCCGAAACATCGTACTTCAAAATTTGAGAACTCTCCAACATACCAGAGTATCAAATTTTTCAATACTTTACCTCACCATCTGAGAGTTAAGCCTACAAAAGTGTTCAAATCTGTTCTTAGGTCTTTCTTCTGAGAAAGGCATATTATTCTATTAAAGAATTTATGGAGGATGATACTCTCTCTTGACATGTCCTTTATACCTATGTATCTTGTAGGATAAATAAATATTATTATTATTATTATTAATGTTTACTCAACACATGGAATTCTCTTGCATTCATCTTTCCAACAATAACAAAAGTTGTTTCATTTTTAATTGAATATCTCGCGAACTAACGGTCGGACAGCTGAAAGACAGTAAATGAAGGTAAATTTTACTGCTTTTAGAAAGTACCATCAACCATCTAGGGCCGAATAGTCTCCGGTTTTGGGCTCTTTGCGCCTGTCTTTCGATGTGATTGTCCCTATTTAGTTTGGCATCAAGCATCACACCTAGGTATTTCACTTGTTTTACTAGTGTTAGTTCCCCGTTGAAAAGAATGGGTGCCTTGAAAGGCAGTAGTTTCGTTTTTCGAGTGAATATAATCATGTCTGTTTTGTCATAATCCCTTTTGATTCGTTTAATCTCCTAAATCGTAAACTTGCAGCCTTTAACTACATGATTCACAGAGTGTTTACAGTATCAGTGTCGGAGAATAATTTTAAGTCAGAAATTGATTTAATCAACTAAATAGCTATAAACAATTATTGTTCAATACAATTGATTGAGACACTATTAACAAACATAATAATAACCGGATTTCAAAACTTTTATATCCCTTCATATACAAAAAAACAGCTAAATATATCTCTCTGAGTTATGAAAGGCACTCATTCACTAAAATACAGAATTTTGTTTTCAAATTTATTATAAAATCTGCCTTCACCAGCGCACCAACCTAGGAAAATTATTATTCAATTCTGAAGCCAACCTGAATCTTCTTCTTACGGTGCCTTATCCTCAAGGACGTTGGCGATTACATTTGCCCATCTTATTTTATTTGTTGCAGCTCTGAACAATTCTATAGAGCTCATATTAGTCCATTGACGTAAGTTCTTAAGCCAGGAGTTGCGTCTTCTTCCCGGTCCCCTTTTGCCATTGATTTTTCCTTCGATGATAAGTTGAAGCAGTTCGTACTTTTGGTTTCTCATAATGTGACCGAAATATTGCGTCTTTCTTTCTTTTATTATCTGCACAAGTTCTCGATCCTTTCTCATCCTCTGCATAACTTCTACGTTTGTTTTATGACTCATGTAAGATATTCTGAGCATTTTACGGTAGCACCAAAGTTCGAACGATTCTATTCTTTTTTGTGTTGTTTCCGTCATTGTCCATGCTTCAACGCCATATAGCACGGTGGAGAAAACGTAGCATTTCAGTATTCGAATTTTTAATGAGATATTTAGTTGGCAGTTGCATAGTATTTTTGCATTTTATAAAATATAGCTCATGCTTTTTCCAGACGTGTTTTTATCTCTAGCGAGTGATCCCAAGTTTTATCAAGGCTACTTCCTAGGTATGTTATTTTTGTTACTTGTTCTAATTCGGTTCCGTTGACCCTAATTCCGACCTTTCTGTTTTGTGTTTGCTGATAGCCATCGTTTTTGTTTTCTTTGTATTTAGTCTCATTCCAAATTCTTTACATGTTATCACCACTCGGTTCATTAGGCGTTGTAATTCTTCAGCGCTATCTGCTAGAATAACCGTGTCATCTGCGTATCGCAAGTTGTTAATGCATTGTCCATTTATTATTATGGCATCCGAGGTACCCTGTAGTGCCTTCCTAAATAACTCTTCCGAAAAAACGTTAAACAACAACGGGAAAAGAACACATCCTTGCCTTACTCCTTTCTCGATGTTAATGTCTTCAGATGTCTCTCCATTGATTCTAATTTTAGCCTTTTGGTCTTGGTAAAGGTTTGATATGATTCTCAAGTCTTTGTCGTCTATGTTACAAGACCCGAGAATTTCTATTAGTTTATCGTGTTTCACCAGGTCGAAAACCTTTTGAAAATCTATGAAACACAGATATACATCAGAATCTACATCCTTACATCTTTCAACAAGCACACGTATTGAAAAAAGTGCCTCTCTTGTTCCAAAGCCATTCTTGAAGCCAAATTGTGTTCGTCCCGTGTGTTCGTCCAATTTGTTATAAATTCTATTGTGTATTATTCGGAGGAACAATTTCAGTATATGATTCATTAGACTAATGATCCTATATTCTTCACATTTCCTGTAGTTCTTCTTCTTTGGTAGTGGTATAAACACTGATGTCAGCCAGTCTTTTGGTATTATTTCAGTTTCGTATATTTTATTAAATAAGTTCTCCATAACATCGATGTGTTCGTCTGAAATTATCCTTATAATTTCAATTGGGATATTATCTTCTCCAACAGCTTTTTTGTTTTTAGTTGTTTTGTTGCTTTAATAATTTCCTCTTTTGTGATGTAGGGTCCAGACGCTACTTTCTGCACATCTATGCTTTGTCTCTCCTGGTCTTGAAACATGTCTTCTATGTATTCTTTCCACCTGTTTATTTGATCTTTTATATTCAGTAGGGTTTCCCATGTTTGTCTTCGACGAAAGATGAAGAGGATTGCTTCCACATTCCAGCTCTTTCTTTTATTTTTTGTGTAAGTTGAGAGTATCATGTTTTTGTTCTTGTTTCTCAATTTCTTCACATCTTTCGTTTAGCCAGGTAACCTTAGCTTCTTTGATTTTTATTTTGATATTTTTATGTATTTTTTATATCTTGTTTCGTTTTTATTTCTGAATTTTCTTCTCTCTTCCATCATGTCCAAGATTTCTTCTGTCATCCAAGATTGATTCTTTTTCCTGGTCTCCTGCTTAAGGTGCTTCTCTGTAACATTTTTTAGTGTTGTTTTAATCTTTTGCCAGTCTTCTTCAGAAGTTTGCGTCGGCTTTAATGGTTTTTCGTTTATATATCTATGTATTTCTTCCTTTATTTTATTGTACGTAGATTCCTTTTTCAGTTTATCGGTGTTAATAAAAGTTGCTTTCTTATTTCCTTTGATTCTTTTAAATTCTACCTTTATCCTTGCTAGAAGAAGATTGTGATTGGTGGGAATGTCAGCTCCGGGGTATGTCTTAGATGATTTTACTGCATTTTGTACCTTCTGTTAACAATTATGTAATCAATTTGGTTTCTTGTGATGCGTCTGTCTACTCCATCTGCTGGTGACTTCCATGTATATAGTCTTCGTGGTGGTAACTTGAAAAAACTGTTCATTGTACTATATTGGTTTTCTTTACAAAATTGTATTAATCTGTCTCCCCTGTCATTTCTTATACCGAGGCCAAACTCAGCCATCGTGTCATCTTCTCTTCCCTTTCCAATCTTGGCGTTGAAGTCTCCGAGAATTATGTTGGTTTCATGTTTCTTTGTTTGGAGTAAAGTTTTACTTAAGTCTTCGTAGAATTGTTCTACTTCCTCCTCTGTACTTTGACTTGTTGGGGCATATATCTGTATAATATTCATATTGACTGATTGACTAATCTAACCAACCTGAATCGATTTGAGAAATCTGGAGTGTACAAAATGGAATGCAGTGAATGTACTACTGCATGTTATGTAGGTCAAACCGGTAGGAACTTCCAGACCCCTTTCAAAAGGCGTGCGCATATAGACAAAAAAATATCACAAAATGCAAATCATATTATGAATTCTGAAAACCTAAAACTACTACATATCTGTAATGAAGTAAAGAAATTGAACCTCCTGGAGTGCTTGGAAATTTACAGATTAGAAAAAATGCACATTATCAAACACTCAAAAATCAAAATTAGATAGAAATAATTCCTCATTACTTAATCTTTAACAACATCATCCCCTCAGCCAAACTGTAATATAAATATTGAAACTGTGATGTAGTATAAACACAACGAGTTGTTGAATTCATCAGTGATGGTTTCAACAGGAACCTGTCAACCGGCATGACACTGCTCGACAGCGCGAAGGCGTTCGATAGGAACTGGCTCCTCTTCAAGATGTTGAGGACGAACTTCTCACCTGCCTTGGTGGCTTGGTTGAGAGACAGACATTTTGCGGTCCATTTAGGAGATTAAGGAGAGTACCACATGCATCACTGCTGGCACCGTTGCTGTTCAACATCTACTCCTCGGACTTCCTGAAGATTCCTAATACGAGTTTAGCCCTCTACGTAGGTGACACGGCCATAATGACCAGATCGACAGCACCCCACTTGATAACCAAGGGACTATAAGAAGTCGCAGACTAATTGTGACAATGGTTTACCGAGTATCTGATCACCATCAACCCGTAGAATAGCTCGGTACTCTATCTGTCCCGAAGAAGACAAAGTCCGGAAGAGCAGATAACGATGAACGGCTAACCCATCACATGAGTCAACAAGGCCAAATACCTGGGAGTCACCCTCGACCGATGGCTAACATGGAGTCAACATGTAGAAGACTGCCCGAGTAAGGCGTAGGCAGTCTAAGCTTTTCTCTACCCCCTGATGAACAGGAGGCGCACCTTGACTGCTGCAAAAGAGCTAAAACTTTACAGGACCGTTATCAGGTCCATGATGACATATGCTTTAACAGTCTAAAGATATGCGGCTGCATATCATATCTGGAAGCTCCAAGTCGTGCAGAACGAATCGGGTTCTAGAGATCCCGATTCGTTCTGTCAAGATTGAAGTCAACTTCATCCGTAGATTTGCGGTGGAAGATTCCAGGTTGACGACAACTACCTGAATCCCTGGGTGAATGCACTAGGAAACTACGATGAAGACGAAAAAACAAGAGGCCCAGGAAGTTGCTTCGAAAAGACCAGGAATAATTATAAGTTCCTCTTAAAACCGCATATTTTAGACCGTCGTCAATAAGACGACAAAAGTAAAATGTACTTATTATTTTTTAAATTTTATTCAGATCCTTCAGATCAAAGATATTTATTTTTCATAGATGTCGAGATAAAAGCTGGTTAACTGGTACTTGAAATGAAGATAATGTCAATGTCAGAAGTATAAACACTTGAAAATGAAGTAAATTCAAAAATAGTTGTCTATCTAAACAATAAATAGTGAAAATTCGATAACACATAGTGTATCATTTGCCCAATTAAGATGGATTACAAAATGCATCAATCAACAAAAACATTAATTTTGAGTATCAGTCGTAGATGTCATGAAGTATTTTCACCACCGGTATCAACAGGTTTTTGTTTTTCACATTTTCCATTATTAGATTTATTTTATTTTCATTAATTTTCTAGATTTAACCTTTACTAACATTAATGGCAAACATGATTTTCTAATTTTCATAAGCCATCGCATACAGGTAATACTATTCACAGCTCATCTACACATCCTTATCCACATAAATTAGCAGCTTACAATAGTATGGTACATAGACTCATTAATATCCCAATGTCACAAAATAATTTCATACAAGAGCTAAATATAATTGAAAAAATAGCAGTCAATAACGGTTACAGTCCAACTATGATTGAGAACATGATTTCACGCAAAAAATTTTAAAAAGCAATCCAGGAAGTATTTCCAAGTATAAAAGTTCTAACACAAAATACAACAGCTTAACTTATATTAGTAATCTTAGTCTAAAATTAAAATCATTCCTCTAGCATTATAATTTCAATATAGCATTCCGAACTGATAATTCTTTATGCCGACATATCAAAAACTGCAAATCTAAAATTGATAAAAGTAAAAATCCGGTGTTTATAAACTGGATTGTAATAAAATTTATATTGGTAGAACTTTCAGAATATTTCAAAGTTAGAATATCCGAGCACAAACGTAGTTTTAATTATCCTAAATCAGATTCCCATTATTCTAATCACTTACTCGAAGAAAACCATAATTTTAATGATAATTTCAAAATTTTACACAATGAAAATAACAGACAAAAACTCAATCTATTGGAAATTTCAGAGATCAACAAAGAAAAGAATTCAGGTAGGTTACTTAATAGTCAATTAGATCTAAATCCTTCTCCTTTACTCAATCTTTTCAATTCATAAAGTAAGCAACTCCGGTGGGTTTTCCAACATACCTCTTGCACCTATTGTAATATTAAGTAAGAAATAAGACTAATATATAAGGAATAACTCTGTTCTTTATTTTGTATCTATCTGATGAAGCCACAGTGTGGCGAAACCGGTCATAGTTTTGTTAATATAGTGAAAATCTAAATACTTTAGTTTTATTTCATTGAAAATATGTATATCGATTTTCATCAAGTAACGACCTCCTCAATCAAAAGATTTATTTTAACTTCTATCAGCCCATTTTTGATTTCGATTCTTCTCAAGTATCCCTTCATTTGGTGGATTCCTGAAACATGAATTCTTTAACATGTTATAAATGAGATAAAACACAAGGTTTAACTTTAATCTACACTTTATTTGAAAAAATTCGACGACGTTTCGCTGACACAGCAGCTTTATCAAGAATGACAAACAGAATGAAGAGTATGGTATTATAAACAAATCGTAGAACAAGTTGGACGAATAACAGGAAAAACCCACACTATACATAGGTATATCCTATTCATAAAGACTATAAAATATTCAACAGTTTAACATTCTGCGGTTCTGCAAGTACAAATATTAAATCCTTTCTCGTTAAACAAAATCTTAATACAACTTTCAAAACTTCTAATAACTTAGGTAAATATATTAAAAATAATAAATCTCGTGTTGAAAAATCAAGAAAATCAGGAATCTATAAACTCAATTGCGGTTCTTGTGATAAAATTTATATCGCTAGGACCTATAGGAGTTTTGGCATAAGAACGTCTGAACATAAACGTAGCTTCGATAAAAATAGATCTGATTCAAATTATTCAAACCACTTAATAAAAGAAAACCATTCATTCAATAAAAACTTTGACATATTACATATAAAATCAAAAAGTTTAAAATTAGATCTACTAGAAGCATTTGAAATAAATAGATACAAACATTCGGACAAGCTTTTGAATGAGCAGGTAGATGTGAATTATTCACCCTACCGAATTTGTTCAATTAGTTTCTATTACCTTTCATACTAACTGTACAATGGCTCGGTGTGGATTTTCCTGTTATTCATCCAACTTGTTCTACGAAATGTTCATAATACCATACTCTTCATTCTCTTTTTCATTCTTGATAAGGCTGCTGTGTCAGCGAAACGTCATCGAATTTTTTCAAATAAAGTGTAGATTAAAGTTAAACCTTGTGTTTTTTATCTCATTTACATCATGGATCTACATCAAGTAACGGCCTCCACAATTAAAATCTTTAACATGTCTAATTTTCTTCTGAATAAATTTCGCAGTGTAATTATATTAAATTTTCCTGAATGACTCCCGGAAATTCAGGTCGGGAATTAAAATAACAACAAAGAAATATTTTCTGTTCGAATTTTGCTACGCTTTCCGTCTCTTCAAAGCACGGTTATAAAATAATTGCACCCATTGATTCAAAATATTTCTGTTGACAGGTTGCGAATACGACCAATTTCCATTTATGCTTCACTTGAATCATTACAAACAATGGAAGACTTTTTCTATCTGTTTTCAGTTTATTGTAGCAATAGCTTTAAATGTAATTTGGGAGTATATTTCAATATGTTGCTTTTTATTGTTAGTTATGTTTTGTTCGTAATTTCATTTTGCTGAAGGTATGGGCAAGTGGGAACAACTTCATGAATTATTTTCAAATTCTTACGTTGAATTTTACCAACAGAGGAAGTTCATTGTTTTATTGTGTATTCTTATGATGATGATGAGAAATTAAACTATGTATTATACTAAAACAAGAATTTATTCAAATTCAGAATTGCACTTTCGGTCTTTCGACCATCTTCAGTTGACAACAAGTACTGAACTAAAGTTGAAATACATGAACAGGTAGATACAGAATTAATGAGGTTATAAACGAATTATGTTGAAAACAGGTATCATTTAACGATATCAAATATGGGCCATTCTGGTCGTTCAGAAGATTATCTCTTCGATAGATTCTAAGAAACTTAACTTTCATTCTTCAGGTATTCATTTGAATTTGGGAGGCTTTTACTTGGTAAAATTCCATTATCAATAATAAAAAACAAGTACTGTGTTTTAAGGAATTTTACTCAATAATTGCGATTCGTAACGCGTTTCGTCTGAAGAAGCTACGGTGTAGTGAAACGCGTTACGAATCGCAATTATTAAGTAAAATTCCTTAAAACACAGTACTTGTTTTTTAGTCTTCAGGTATTCTGTGAATAATTTCAAAATGATATATGGGTGAAATGATGGCTATATTCGATATAATGTGAAACGAAAGTAGATCCGGTGTTTCTCTGGTTATTGTAATCTGATTGGTGCTCTTTGTATCTAATTTTGAATGAACGACCAGTCGGACCTATATAAACGCCTTCACAATCCATACAGGATAACTTGTGAACTCCAGTATCTATCAGTTTCTTTTATAAAGTCCGGCATGCGAATGTGGCGCAGCTGAAGAAACAATAAGACATTTAGTCCTTGATTGTCCTATTTATCATTTCACGGGTGGTTTTCAAGAAATTCATTATATTCAAGTCTATTTAGGAGATTAGTTTTTGAATCTTCAGGTTCTTATGGACTACACCCCTGAATGGTGTATGAGATGTTCCTTGTTGATAAACAGCAGAGCATTAATTAAGTTCTTAGTTAAATCAAAGGCTGCACCCCCTTAGGGCTTTATTCCCATGGTGTATGAGATGTTTCCTGTTGAAAAACAGAGGAGCATTAGTTAAATTCTAAGATTCAAGTGAGCTTAGACATATTAGAGTGATGTATGGTTGATTAAAATATTTTTCTGCTGGTTTTCTGCATCCATTGTTACAGATTTCTGTCCCAAACCCCATTCCTTTTACCTACTTCGTGAGGATATCCTGGAAATCATGGAGTGCAAGATGAGAATGAGAGAATGAAGCTGCTATGCAGAAAAATCTTTGGTATTCTTTATGTACACATGACAATAACACAACACAAACAGACGAGCTATTGCTAGTGCAATAGCGACAGGGAAACGAGTTTCTTCCTCAGGTTTATTTCCACTTGTTAATTGAATCATACGCAAGATAGTATGTTTCCCCTGTTACTTTTCCTGTGCTCACACTTTAGGGGCAATCGTAGGAGGCATGATGCGAGTATAGATGCCTGATTAAGGAACGGGCATGTCCTGTTTTTTCCGCTGGTATTCTATTTGTTGATGCAATCAAACTGATTTCATGAAAAAATATAAATCCACCACCCGGTAATTAATACATTAGCCAGGCGATGATTATAATCAAAACATATCCTGGAATTACTACAAAGGGTGCTTCAACTAAAACTAAACAGAGGCTTTATCTACCAAGATATTCATTTCTGATCAAAACGCAAAAACAGGTTAATTTTCGTTTCAAGGGTGACATCTTTTGGAGTACAAAACTTTTCCTACATCGCCTTGAACGAATTTCCATTTTTATTTGAAAACTATAAAAGATACAATGTGAGGTTAGATTAGTGAGGTAAAATGGAACAGATCCATGCTGATCAATGGCAGTCATCATCAAGTACCATCCTCATCACGAATTTCAACCCCTAGAGCAGGGGTGACCACCCTTGAAAATTTAGAAGAAGGTAGATAGGTCGAGTGATACCCGAAAGAAAGGTATTATCTTTGTCTGAATTTCCGTGAAAGAATTATCATTTTTGATTGTAAACTGTAGAAGATACAGAGTGAGACACTGAAAAATAGAGAAGACTATCTACCGCCTTGATCTATTCAAGTACCCTGCTCTAGGGGTTGAAATTTGAGATGTGAATGGTGTTTCGGCAGATGACAGCTTTTGATCTGGAATGAATCTTTTCCATTTTTTGCACTAATACTTGAATAACTCAGGGCGATAGATAGTCTCATTCCGCAGCTTGTTGACTGGTTTGCGTGTCAAACTAATAAACTCATGTCTCATCACCGGTTAGAAAGCGTTTTATGAAGGAGGCGTCGGAATTGACTCATTCTAGCATTTCTTCAGCGATAATATAGGTATTTTCGAACTAGTAGAGTGGTAACGCGTTCCATATCCAACAATAGTTTAAAATGGCACGAATAGATCTGTGAGGCACAGACAATTTATTGCCTTTATCCCTCAAACTTAAATTATGATTTTCAATTACCATTTACTTTACTTTATCGATGATAACTTCAGTCTGAGGTATATCGATTTGATCGAAGAATAAACATTTTATGTTTCATTGACCAATTTCCGATACTTTTTGACAAAATTTATAAGCAGAAGGGGTGAAATTAGAGGCGACTTTCTAACAACATTTTTCCAGTGTAATTTATATCATAATCTCCGCGGAGGAATTGCAGGGAGAATATAACCTATAATAACTTACCAGCTATTGCGAGTTGTCTGATGAAGAAGTTCATCCTGGATTTTCGAATCTTGCTGACAAGTAAAGCAACCAACACTGCAGAGTTTCCGACCACTATCATTGTGAAAAGTACCCATAATACAGCAAATTGTTCAGCCTGAAACAATGAAATTATCCATTCTTTATGAAGAACAATTTTTGACTTATTTTCATAAGTTTTAAACAAGTCTCTATACAGGGTATATACATAGATTAAATTTGGAGATATTCAGTTAAAAAACAAGGTTTTATCTGTTCGAACACATCTCATCCTATTCCATTCGTAATTTCGGTTTGCAGTTGAAGCTTGAATTTGCACAGGTTCAGTTCATCCCCTTATTCTTTTATGTTTGAGATACGTTTTGATATGTCAAATTTCATGAATGAGCGTGATATGGATGCAAACGATTTCTTAAGGCGGAAACGCCAAGCATTTCTATTTTCAGTTCGAGCGGTTACAATGTTTCTTCCGTATTGAAACTCGCATTTCCATTTTTTTAGGCGATATTATACAGGGTGCTTCAACGAAAACTAAACAGAGGCTATACCTACCAAGATATTCATTTCTCATCAAAACGCAAAAACAGGTTAATTTTTGTTTCAAGCGGTTCATCTTGTGGGGTACAAAACTTGCCTGAAATATCAACCCCCTAAGCGGGGGTTGTAATCCTGAACATTTTGAAAAGAGAAGATGGGTCGAGTGATGACTCAAAAGAAAGGTGGTAACTTTGTCTACATTGCCTTGAACAAATTTCCATTTTTAATTGAAAAATGTAAAAGATACAGGTTGAGCAACAACAAAATCGACTAACAATTTTGTTCATAACATCTACAGAAAATGAACCTTCACAGACTTAACTATTGCCATGAACTCATTCAATAATTTGAATCACAAATTAGCAGCTTATAATTCAATGATCCATAGGATCTTTTCCATTTCACTGCCCACGAAAGACTTTAAAATTGAAATAAATCCGATCAGAAAAATTGCTTTAAATAACAAAATTATCCCGGTTGTTTAGTCAAAATTATCCAACTTAAAGGAAAACATCAAATAACACGATTATTACTTCTTTGTCAAGTTGTTTGATCGTGAGCAAATTATTATTCAATGCTAAACAAACAAAAATATTCTAAAAATCAGAAATTCAAAAATTGCCTGCAATGGGTGTACAGGCTAACAATTAGGAATTTCGAAACCAGATTTATTCAAAGAACATTTATCCTCTGACAATAATTCTTTAATATGTGAACATATAGAAACCGCAAAACATTCAATAACATAAGATAATATGATATATATATATATATATATATATATATATATATATATATATATATATATATATATATATATATATATATATATATATATATATATATATATATATATATATATATATATATATATATATATATATATATATATATATATATATATATATATATATATATATATATATATATATATATATATATATATATATATATATATATATATATATATATATATATATATATATATATATGACATTCATTTTCATGATAAACAGAGAACGTCTAAATTACATGATATTGTTGTTGCTTCAGATTATAATCTTACACCTTTGAACTTGACAATGCAAAAGGTAGATTTTGATATATTTGATGATAATTCCAAAGAGAAAGTTGGATGCAGAAGGAATTACACGGAAAGCACCTAAAGAATTGAAAAATGATTATATTGATGAAATCGCATCGAATAAATGGTTAGTATCTGGAGAATTGTTTGCTGCAACAGAAGGCTTGGCAATTGCGATCCAGGATCAGGTTGTTTTCACGAGGAATTATAGAAAACACATCATCAAACAAAATATAGATGATTCTTGCCGTAGATGTTTCTGTTCTTCAGAAACAGTTTTTCATATATTATCATCTTGCTCAGTCCTTGCTTCAACAGATTATTTAGAAATACATAATGCCGTCGCTAATATTATTCATTTTAATCTAGGAATTAAACATGAACTAATTCCCAAGAGAAAAAATTTCACAAATATGAACCTGAGATTATTTGTGAAAATGGCAAATATAAACTTTATTCTGATAAAACAATTCTTTGCAACAGAGCTGTAAAACACAATAGACCAGATATCACTCTTAATGATAAAAATCAAATAACATATATAATTGATATTGCTATACCCGACACACATAATATACAAAATAAATACAATGAAAAATTTCTAAATATATATGCTTGGCGACGAGATTAAAAAATGTGGAAAATGAAAAAATATTTATTCTACCGATTATTATTTCCACAACAGGTGTTATTTCTAGAAATCTTCACAAAAGTATTGAGATTTTGGGTCTGAAGAAAATTTGTTTCAACAGTTACAAAAGATAACAGTCATCAAATCTTGTAATATTCTTCGTAGGTTTCTTTCCGAAAATAATAATGAGTCATAGGTTTTCTCTTTAGTTTATACTGCTCAGAATCTCATTTCATATTTTATTTATTTGTTTATATAAATGTAATATAATTAACTGACAATTTTGTCATATTTATATTCAGAGCAGTATCCTATTCGATCGTTCACCACTTCCCACAAAGGAAACTATTAATGAGTAACATTCAGTGTTACTTGACTAAGGTCCGTACACTGGATTTTTCCAGGAGAAAGCCTCTGACACTACTCGTTGGTACATTGATATCATTGTCTGATGATGCTATAGTATGTATATATTCTGGTAGATTGATATATTCTCATAACATTTAACGTTATCCTAATATATAATTATTCCAGGATATGTTTTGATTATAATCATTGCCTGGCAATGGTATTAATTACCGGGTGGTGGATTTATATTTTTCATGAAATCAGTATGATTGCATGAACAGATATATGGGCAACTCGTCGGGGTAAAACCCCTATATATATATATATATATATATATATATATATATATATATATATATATATATATATATATATATATATATATATATATATATATATATATATATATATATATATATATATATATATATATATATATATATATATATATATATATATATATATATATATATATATATATATATATATATATATATATATATATATATATATATATATATATATATATATATATATATATTATACGTGTGTGAGCTCAGAAAATGTAACCATACTATCTTATATATGATTTAATGAACGAGAAAAAACCTGAGGCACTAGCAATAGCTTGTCTAATTATGATGTGTTAGTGTCGTGTGTAATAAAGAGTACCAAAGATTTTTCTACTTAGCCGCTTCATTCTCTCTTGCATTCCATTATTTCCAAAGCAAGGGTGAAAGGAAGGGGGTTTGGACAGGAATCTGTAACAATGGAAAAAGAAAACCAGCAGAAAAATATTTCGACAATCAAACTTCTTAATAATTGCGACAAATGAAAAAAAATTAATTTGTTGGAATGCTTAGAAATCAATAAATTTTGTGAAAACCCAAGTGAAATCAGCCTCAATATCCAGCTAGACAATAGTACCTCTCCACTACTTAATACACACACCACATAAATTGTCGCATTCCCTGGTATTCTGAATTCCACAATCGATTAATCAGCTCGATCGCAGTTTCTTTGTCAACACATGTTTTTGGACATATGAGGGGAAAAAACTCATCTATATTGAAACGTTTGTTTCCATATGATCTCAAACACGTCTGAAACAAGAATGAGTTTATTTGACTGTTAGTATTCATTCCATTTCTCTTCAGTTTTCACGCTAAATTAATGCAAGTTTTCTGTGTTTCTTGTTGATTTTCGAATCTTTGAATTCATTGTAATGGCTGTTTAACGTCCTGGACGCTATTTGAGTGATCATGAAGTGGTAAGAATTGTAACACTTCTAGAGGAGGGGCGAAGCCAAGTTACGTGGCCAACTTGTTGAATGTTAACCAAAGCACTATTTCAAGAGCAATCAATCGGTACCACGAAACAGGGGAATATGGAAGAAGGGCCGGACAGGGAAGAAATCGGATAACAACACCAGTTTATGATCGTTGGCTTCGTTTAACTGCACTAAGAGTTGAGCACTGTACGGCTAGAACGCTACAAAATGAACTTGCACTTTCCAGAAATGTGCATATTTCTTTGCAAACTGTTAGGAACAGGCTCAGAAAAGACGATATCTGACCAAGAGTGGCTTCTACCAGTCGTACCAGAGAGCATCGAGTTGCAAGATTTCAGTTTGCGAGGTAACATGTAAATTGGGGTATTCCAGAATGGTCGAATGTTCTTTTTCCTGATGGGTCCAGGTTCTGTCTTGTATCGAATGATTGATGCATGCCTGTAAACAGACGACCTGGGGAACGGTATCAGCAATGCAATATCCGGCAAACCGAAAACTTCGCAGGAGGCTCAGTCATGGTGTGGGGAGGCATTTCTTTCCATGGTCAAACTGAGTTAGTCCTAGTGAATAATGGAAGAATGACAGCGGTCAGATACGTCGCAGATATCCTTGAACCCCTTTGGCACATTTATTGGCGAAAACTTCATTTATATGCATTATAATGCTCGGCCTCATGCAGCTAGAGTAGTTACAGAATTTCTGCGAAATGCCAAAATTAATATTTTAAGATAGCCAGCCAGAAGTACCGACTTGAATCCCATAGAACATGTTTGGGACAACATGGGGTGGCAAATTCAGCAACTTAGGATGCCTTGTAGAACACTCCAACAACTAGAAAATCTGCTTCCTGAAATTTGGAACTCAGTGACTCAAGAGTACATCCAAAAAATTATTAGTAACCATTCGATGCTAGTTGATTGGTCACTTCGAGAATGTTTGAAGATGGTAGAATTTTTAGTTTTTCATTAACTCGAAAATTGTTGATATTTTCCATCATAAACTCATCTCTTTTGAATGATATCTTCTTATTTTACACTTCTGAAAGTTACCAAGCGACTTTTGAATGACCAACCTAACAGTTTATATAGTATTGTCGTAAAAGTAGGGTGATGCGACAATTTTTGTGGGGAGTGTAAATGGTAACTCAGCCATGAGGTGCACTCATGTAAGACACATTCCCTTTCATTCATGGACTAGTACAGACAACACGACGACGTTAGCATCGGAGTCTTTCAAGATCACCTTTATTATTCACATCTGTGTATTCATTAAAAATAAAAAGAAACACCTGCTGTGTTATTGTGCGAAATTAAAATTCACATCTCCAATCATTTGCTATAGAAAGCTCGTATCTCCATGCGTACAGCTGAAATCTGCTACTGTCAAACCAGACAAATTCTAGTCATTCAACGGTTCATTGATCTTCAAGGAACAGATTCTATCTATTAATCTTTAGAAAATCTAATAAGCTATCACAAATTCGACGAAACATTATTATTCAAACCCATACACAATTAAGTCAACGGAACCACTCTCAACATGTAATTATGCATTATTCTCGCTATTTATTTGACTAACTTTCCACACTATAATTAAAAAAACATCAGTTTTAGTCATGCCAACTTAGTTTTTTCTTTGGAAATTAAAGCTATTATATTGGCAGCATTCATAACCTATTATTTAAAACTGTATGAATTCTTCGCCAATCTCTGCCCCAAAATGTGTGTTCTCCTGCGATAAATAATATACTAGTCTGCTTTCCCATGGTTTGTGTAGTGTATAAAAATAGAACATGTAAAAAAACAAGCGGTAGAAAGTTTTTTATTGAACGATATCTGAGAAGGTTCAAAAGGCTCGTATTTCTGTCGTTCGATTCAACTTTGAGGATGTCGCATTCAATTGATGGAATAAACAGAGAATAAATGGAAAGGACTTTTTTACATCACGAATTGTAGGCGTATTTCTTTGGGAATCGTGAAATATCGAATTTTGTTCAAAAGACTCGTCGAATCCATCGCTGTTATGTCCAAGATTAGGGATTCAAGTTGCTTGACATGACTTGACTTGAAATCAAGTCAAGCTTCAATTCAAGCTGTTTTTCTTTTCAAAACTTGATAGTTAATCATGATGATAATATAAAATTAAACTATGTATTCGATAAGGTACATCATGCAACTCTGTTGGATCCCTAATCCATAAGAATTTCTGCAATATCTTCAACAGAATGCTGTATATCCAAATTGAACGTTCGTTAATAAAAAACAAGTACTGTGTTTTAAGGAATTTTACTTAATAATTGCGATTCGTAACGCGTTTCACTACACCGTAGCTTCCACACGATTTTCAACACTAAACGTGTATTTTACCTTCCTAGTTTTCTGTTGTGAGGTCTGCTAACTGATATAATGATAACACTGGCCGAAAAAAAATTGTTGTAGACGTAACATAAAGTCGAATGGCATATTAGGATAGAATGAACGTAAAAAATGAGAAATGAGAAAAAAAAAAGTTGTTACACGTAAGTTTGTCATGTATGGCCCTGACTTTGATATGAAGTCTATAAAGACCGTCTGATTCTTGGTAGAGAAATTATGATTTTCCTCCTTGCATAGAAATAATTTCTGAATCTTGACTGTAACAAAAATTTCTTAATGTTTGTCATATCGCATTCAAGATGAATATTTTTCGGTTCATGGTTTCAAAACGATAAAATCTTGATAAAAAATTAAGCCTGCAAAAATATTGCCCTGGAGAAGGCGTGATAATTGCTAAAGTTCTAATTCGATAATAACTCCTCCAAGCTGAATTCATCCTATAAGGATTAATAACATTATCAAACGGTTATTTTAAGATTTATGGGCTTGTTCATCATCTTAATCAGGTTCATAAGTGTTCGTAAACGAATGAACACTATTCGGAACTATTATTTAAATTCGGGCGGCTTCCGACTTTTGATTTACAGAATTCGGGACTTGCTCAACGCGTAAATTACACAGACCCTATTTAATTCACATAAATGTCGAAATCAATAATTTCAATTATGGATTACACGGATTTCTATTAGATCCCGAACACAGTCACAAATGATGCAGATGGAATTTGATCAATCGAGCATCATGTTAAACAGTATTGAATTAAGGCTTTCATACTGAAATTGCAGCGGATTTGTCATGTATTCATCATGGAATTATCAGCAGAAAATGTAGAGGGACGTCTGTTCAACTATGCGAACGTATTTGTATGTAAATTGTATTTCGCTGAATTAAGAAATATACGCGCTATTTCGAGCATGTGTTCTAAAGACATATTATTACGCAAAAAATTGAAATAGATTTTTTGGGGGTGGGGGGTGGTAGTACGCGTTTTAACTGCAGTGGAGAAGAGTGGAGTCCAAAAATTGAAAAAGAATTATTTTGAGTGCCTGGTAGTTCGAATACAAAGCAGCGAAACCCATCAAAATAAAAAAAGAAACAATAAAATAAGTAATGTTCTTGAGGAATTTTACTGAATAATTTTGATTCGTAACGCCTTTCGCTACACCGTAGCTTCTTCAGACGAATTATTCGTCTGAAGAAGTTACGATCACTGAGACTAATGAAAAGCTCCTGGGAGGTTGGAAAACATATTATCTACATCGGAACTAATTAAATATGATTTGATTGGGGTTTGATCTTGTTTTTATTAGGCCGTAAAATTTTGGGATCCGGAATTTTCTATTCGATAACGCATTGATTGTTTTCTTCTAGTATTATCGGTGAAACTTCTTTTAGAGCTTTTTCTAATGTTTTTTAGGTAAAATGGTTAAATTTTTGAATATTTCACTTATATTCTCTCTTTGAAGAAAGTTTGTGATGATTTCGGTAAAATGACTATGGCGTTCGATTTATCTGCTTTGGTTAAAATAAATTCAATTGACGAGACTTTTACGTGATAGAAATCCATTTTCACAAATTCAAGTAAACGATGATTTCTACTAAAATATATTATTAAATGCTCGACGCGTTTCGATACACAGCATCTTTATCAAGAGCGAATGAATACTACAAATAAATTTTACTACAAAATTTTTATATACAGTGTGTTCCAACGAAAATTTGACCCCCCCTATAACTCCGAAATGAGTAACATTAGCGAAAAACACCAAGACACGTCGATTTTTGTTTCGAGGGGGAGCATTTTTCGAAATAATTCGAAACTTCTCAGATCAACCCCCTACCCCCAGCAACCCTAACTTTGAAATTCATCATAGGGAATAAGGGTCGAGTGGCACCTTACTGAAAAGGTCTGTCAATTCTCCACCTTGATTTGTCATTTTTAGAATTTTAAATTAACATACAGGGTGTCCCAACCAAGGGTGAAGTTGAATTCTGGAAATCCCAAATACTAAATGAAATAGATTTATTTTGGCATAATGCAAGCGCAGGTTTATGCTCGGTCTAGAAAACGACCTACACTTGTGAATTTGGAGTTGGTGCAATCAACCCCTATTTCCAGCATCCCCAACTCAAAAATCATTCGATCGATAATAGGTCAAGTGGCACCTCGTTGGAAAGGTACTGCAATTTTCTCTTCGAATTTGGTATTTTCGAAATTCGGAATCATCATACAGGGTGTCCTGAAGCAGGAACATTGAAAATCCAAATAGCTTTTTGAAACTGGTTCATTTCGGTATACGAGAACATGTTTGATCCGAGAATAGGACTTTCTTGTGTGGTTATAGAATTTTGCAATCAACCCTTCCATTCAGCATCCCCAACTTGAAAATCATACAAATAATTCAAGTGGCATATCTTCAGAAAGGTTTTTGAATTCCAGAATGATTAAAGCATTTCATTCAGTTCGGCTCTCCATACAGGATGTCGCTTTCGAAAAATTCAATATCGTCATTTGAAATTATCAACTAAAATTAATTCGAAACTGTTAAAAGTATTGGGGTACGATGTGTTGAGCATCAATTACGAAGAAATAAAGCTGATTTCTGCATTGAAAATGTTCACATTTTTTCATTTCCATCTGGCGTGCAGTCATCTGTTATTTCTCATTTTGCAATGAAATATTATTATTATTCAGATCAGTTCCTCATTATTGTTGTTGTTCGTCAGTTGAAATTAATCTGAAAATGGTTTATTCCACTGAGGAAAGGGTCGAAATTGTATCGACGTATTTTCGAAATAACAGTTGTGCCAAAGAAACGGCAAGGATATTCGATAGGAACCATCCTGAAAGAGAAAGGGAGTCAGTCACCAGTACATTAAATATTTGGTTGACAAATTCCTAGCTACGGGTTCGGTGGCAAACAAAAACATGAAGTGGCATGTCCTGTCAGAAATGAGGCAACGGAAGTGGCAGTAGTGGGTCATCTACAAATGGAGAATACTACTTCGATCAGAAAACTATCTCGTCTGACTGGTGTATCAGCTACAACTGTCCATAGAATCGTGAAACATCACAAATTTCACCCCTACAAGGTAAAATTAGTGCATGAAATAAACGAAGATGATCCAGATCGTCGTTTACAGTTTTGTGAAAATCTAAGTGAAAACCTAAACGCTAATCCAAATTTTCTGAATAACATCTGTTTTTCTGATGAAAGCACCTTTATGCTCAGTGGTGAAGTGAATAGACATAATTGTCGATATTGGGACACACAGAATCCTCATTGGTTTAGAGAGGCCCACACGCAAAGGCCTCAGAAGTTGAACGTTTGGGCAGGAATTTTGGCAATCATCTAGTTGGGCCTTTCTTTATTGAGGGTAATCTGAATGGAAATGGCTACCTACAGTTGTTAGAGGAACACATATATCCTAGATTGACAGAAATTTTACAGAACGATCCAACTCTTTCTGAGGACGAAATGCGTTTTCAACAAGACGGTGCTCCTCCGCATTATGATGCTCGGGTGCGCCAATATTTAGACGAAAATTTCCCAGGAAGGTGGATTGGTAGAAGAGGACCTGTTGAGTGGCCAGCCAGGTCACCAGATTTAAATCCCTAGATTTTTTTTGGGGCCATCTAAAATCTAAAGTTTAGGCCACAAGACCAGAAAACCTGGAGGAGCTGCGGATGAGGATTATCACAGAATGCCGACTTTTGACTCCTGAAGTTTTCGCTAATGTGAGAAGAGAGTTCGAAAATCGTCTGTATAACTGTATGGAGGTGGGCGGAGGTCATTTTGAACAATTGTTGTAATAATCAAGTTAGTTTTTGTTTTCAATTGAATACAAGTTCAATAAATCTCGTTTTCCTGTTTAGATGAGCATCCAATCAGTTTCTCCATCATCCCTCATCCTGATCCTCACGCCAGAAAACCTCGATTGCCAAACTGAAACCAATGCCTCAGTGATTCAGAAAATAGAAAAATCTTTCTGGAACTTTGCCACTCAACCTGTAATCACTTGTATGATTTTTGAGTTGGGGATGCTGAATGGAAGAGATTGTATGCAAAAATTCCATATTCACGCGAGAGAGTCTTATTCTCGAATCAAACATAAACATGTTCTCGTATTATACCGAAATGAACCAGTTTCAAAAAGTTATTTGGGTTTTCAGTGTTCCTGCTCCGGGACACCCTGTATGCTGATTCTGAATTTCGAAAATACCAAATTCGAAGAGAAAATTGAAATACCTTTCCAACGAGGTGCCACTTGACCTATTTTCGATCGAATGATTTTTGAGTTGGGGATGCTGGAAATAGGGGTTGATTGCACCAACTCCAAATTCACAAGTGTAGGTCGTTTTTCTAGACCGAGCATAAACCTGCGCTTGCATTATGCCAAAATAAATCGATTTCATTTAGTATTTGGGATTTGAAGGAATTCAACTTTACCCTCGGTTGGGACACCCTGTATGTTAATTTAAAATTCTAAAATGACAAATCAGAATGGAGAATTGACAGACCTTTACAGTAAGGTGCCACTCGACCCTTATTCCCTATGATGAATTTCGAAATTAGGGTTGCTGGGGTAGGGGTTGATCTGACAAGTTTCGAATTATTTCGAAAATGCTCCCCTCGAAACAAAAATCGACGTGTCTTGGTGTTTTTCGCTAATGTTACTCATTTCGGAGTTATAGGGGTCAAATTTTCGTTGGAACACACTGTATACTAAAGAGGCAATCCACTCAGAGCTATCCGTACTTGAACTAATGTTTTGGAAATAAATTTATTAAGGGTGAGTTATTTATGTCTACCTGATCATTTAGAATTTCCAGTGAATACCTAAGTCTGCTAATCTCAAGTGCTTCCAGAAGGTTGAGTTTTATACCTCTATTCTCAGAATGTAGGATTTTAAATTCTGAATTGGAGGAGTGTCCGTTTTCCTAAGATGATTTGAATAATTTGAATGAATACATTGGTTTGTTATGAATTTTTTAAATTTAATTTTACAAAATCAACTTGAATTCCATTGATGAAACTGCGTTTATGTTCAGAAATTTTAACATTAAAATTTCTTCCTATTTACATATATAAAAACAATTGCAATCTGCACAATCAATTTATAAATACCTGATTTATTTTCTTAATTAATTGGATTTTATAATTCTGATAAATGAACCTAAATTTGTAGAACAGGAAGTAATTTAAATGTTAGAATTTTGAACATAAACGCAGTTTCATCAATAGAAATTCAGATTCAAATTATTCAAATCATCTAAGGAAAATGGTCATTATTTTAATTCAAAATTTAAAATCCTATATTCTGAGAATAGAGGCATAAAACTCAACCTTCTTGAAGCATTTGAAATTAACAGATTTAGGAATTCACCGAAAATTTTAATGATCAGGTAGACATAAATAACCCAATTTTATTAAATTTATTTCCTAAACATTAGTTCAAGTACGGATAGCTCTGAGTGGATTGCCTCTTTAGTATATATAAAATTTGTTAGTAAGATATATTCGTAGTATTCATTCGCTCTTGATAAAGATACTGTGTATCGAAACGCGTCGAGCATTCAATAATATATTTTAGTAGAAATAATCGTTTACTTGTATTTGTAAAATATATTGTTGCTTTGAAGATTTTGTTAAGGTATCTCTGTTCTTTAATTTGTTTTTCAGTGAGTTTTCGTTTAAATCTCGGCAATTTTGAATGATATTGAATGAGGTTTCAAGTTTCAATTGACTTTACTGCAATTTCAGGAGTGGACGCTTAGAATGAACGATCGGTTAACGAATCAGAAAAAATCATCGTTTATGAAGAAGATATTTCTATTGAAAGGTTTCGTTTCAGAAACTTGGAAACCTTTCATTATATTGGTAGGGGTCAATGCTCCCACCAAATATGAATGGTGGAGGAATTAAAGATTGGATACATTTTCTGTTAGAGACCTATAAATAATTCTACTTTGCGAAATTTATTGTCCTTATAGCTGAAACTCGTCAAGAAGTAGAGGTTTTTCACAAGAAGCTGTGGCAGATATGGAAAAAATGAAAGATTCAAAAAATTAATTGAGAATTCTAAGAAAAGATGTTTGAATTGCTGGGGCGTATTAAAAAATTGTAGTGGTAGAAAGGACACGTGATCTCTAAAACAGTACCAGCCTGTAGGTTCTCATAATTGTTTCTGAGATCCGAATATGTGGATTTTTAAACTGAGTATCATGAAGAACTGTAGTAACTATAAAGAAAAACTGGAAAAGGTTTCAACACTCTGTATTTTGGTAACGAAGCGTTTGCTGTTATGGGAACTTTTCATCATAAAATGGTCTTAGTGAAATTATTCATTCTCATTCTGTATAGAGACAGCAAATTCTTCCGTCGCTGTAAAGTAGAGATATAATTTCGTTCAATCGATAATTCCTGTATTATCATTTGCCGACATATTTGCGAAAAACGAAATACCTTCGATAATTTTCAAACACCTGTCGAGTATCTTGCTAACAAGAAAAACTATGCAGTAATTTTATTACACCTTGAAACGCTACTTATTTCCTACATGCTACAACCAGAATTATTGTGGAATTCGCATCCACATTCTCTTAGATGATGCAATCTAGAAAATAGTGATATGTGGAGTACTTATTCAAAATGTCACATACTAAACCATTGCGGTTAATTGAAAGTGATTTCAGGCTTTTTCGCTTTCCGAGTAAACTTAATTCTATTTTAAATCAGAGAAGTATGTTGGTTGGCATGTAGATTCTCTTTTTGCATGGCTCGTTGACTTGTACTATGACGATTTCAGTTTCCATTGTTTCTCTGAATCTGTCGACATTACACTGAAAACATTATTGGAAATATGATTGAATTTAAAAAATCCAGAAAACACAATGCGCGAAGAAATTATTCTAGACTACCAATGTTGAGTAATTCACAAAAGTCTAGATAATTTTACTTTCCCTGAAATCTGCACGAAAAGGGTTTTTTATTTGCGAAAAACCGTATTGTCAAATTTTGCGAATGTTTTAGGATATGTGCCCTCTTTCAACAGAAATCTTCATGGATAACATAGAAAAAACTATTCATGAACACCCGCTTAGTAAACATTTCCTATATTGGTATCGATATGTCGATGACATTATTGTATGTTTCACAGGAACAAACAGACAGTTCACTGTATTCGAAAATTTCATCAAAAAGCTGCTCCCAAAAATAAAATTCACTTCTGAAATAGAACAGAACAATTCGATCAATTTCCTAGACCTTACAATAACAAGAACAAATAATAAACACCAGTTTTAAATTTATCATAAGTCAATAATAAAAAACAAGTACTGTGTTTTAAGGAATTTTACTTAATAATTGCGATTCGTAACGCGTTTCACTACACCGTAGCTTCTTCAGACGAATGATTATGCAGAAAAATGTAAATGAGAATATAACTATAAATGTTCTTGACTTTTCGAAATTATCACCTCATTGCAATTCCGATTATAAGATAATAAGAACAATTCGTGAAAATAGTACCAAGAACGATTTAGTATTCACTAAAGTAGATAAAGGTAACACCGTCATTGCGATTAGTAAAACCGATTATATTTCTAAAACTGAAGAATTCTTAACAGCCGGAAACTATATAATATCAACTAAGGATCCTACCGCAAAATTTCAGAAAGTTGTTAAAAACATAATTTCGACAGCAAAATCATTAATTACCGACCAAGAAAAATATAAATTCATTAACTCCAATCCACAATCCCCCGAATTATATTCGTTGATAAAACTTCATAAACCTAATTACCCTATTAGACCTGTTGTTTCTTGTGTAACGGCACCTTCGTTCAAACTTTCAAAATTCCTCAACGACTTGCTAATAAAACATTGCAATTTTAAATCTGAATTTTCGGTCAAAAATTCATACGAACTTATTGCCAATATCAAAGATACCACTATACCACCTAATTCCAAACTTATTTCTTTCGATGTTAAGAATCTATTTCCCAACATTCCTCCAAAAGATACGTATTACTTAGTTGAAGAATTATTTGAAAGGAATCATGTCAATACTATCATTAAATCAGATATTCTTTCATTATTAAAAATTTGTTTAGATCAAAATTATTTCCATTTCAATTACAAATATTATACTATTGAAGACGGCTTGATTATGGGCAATCCGTTGAGTCCTTTGTTAGCAGAAATTTTCATGAATAACTTAGAGAAAGTAATTCATAATCATTCACTCAGTAAATATTGTTTATACTGGTATCGCTATGTAGACGATATCATTATTTGCTTCACAGGAACAGATAGACAGTTAAAATTTTCGAAAACCATATAAATTCATTACATCCAAAATTGCATTCACAACCGAAATAGAGAGCAATAATTCGATAAATTTCTTAGACGTAACAATTTCGAATGAAAATGGAAAACATGTTTTCGCAATTTACCATAAGCCGTCACATACAGATATTATAATACATAACTCGTCGTGTCATCCATATCAACATAAAATGTCAGCATTCAATAGTTTTATTCATAGATTGATTAACATCCCGCTATCACCAGAAAATTTCAACAAAGAACTAAATTTGATTAAACAAATAGCCAAAAATAATGGTTACAATCCCAAACTAATAAATAATATTTTAAATAAAAACAAAGTAGAATCGCATTGAATGAAGTTTACCCTGTCGATAAATTGAAACAAAATTCAACACATTAACCTACGTTGGCATTACAAGTGAGAAACTGAAATCATTCTTAAGTAGCAATAATTTCAACATAGCTTTCCAAACTAATAATAATTTAGGCAAATATATAAAAAATAATAAAACCAAACCAGGTAAAAACAATAAATCAGGTGTTTATAGATTGAATTGCAATGACTGTGATAATTTCTACATTGGTAGAACACATAGAAATTTTAATATTAGAATATCGGAACATAAACGCAGTTTTTCAAATAAAAATCAGATTCAAATTACGCGAATCATCTCTTAGAAAATAATCATTCTTTCGACCCACAGTTTGAAATTTTGCATACATATAATAAATATTGGAAGGTAGATCTTTGGGAAACTTTAGAAATAAATAAATACAAACACTCAGGTAGACTCATCAATGAACAAGTCGATTTAAGCCCTTCACCTCTATTGAATCTTTTCGGGAGCAATCTATTCCTTAATTTTATTGGATATACCTGTCATAAATAACCACTTAGGAGGAGGGACCAATAAGCTTTTAATTACTCAAGAACATTTATAGTTATATTCTCATTTACATTTTTCTGCATAATCATTCGTCTGAAGAAGCTACGGTGTAGTGAAACGCGTTACGAATCGCAATTATTAAGTAAAATTCCTTAAAACACAGTACTTGTTTTTTATTATTGATAATGGAATTTTACCAAGTAAAAGCCTCCCAAATTCAAATGTTATCATAACTCTTCTCTTACAGATATCACATATCATTATACATCGGCACATCCTTACCAACATAAAGTTGCAGTATTTAACAGCTATATACATAGAATAGACTCTTGAACACACCGATTTCTAATGATAGTCATTTCAAAGAATTGAATTTGATAAAACAGATCGCAATAAATAATGGTTACTATGCAAATTTAGTTAGCAGCATATTACATAAGAAAAACAAGAATTAGCTTTACAACATATATATTCAATCGGTGAACACCAAGACAAGAAATTCTATATTTTAACATATAAAGGCAATATTAGCAATAATGTGAAATCCTTCTTAAAATTCAAATTCAAATATAGCGTTCAAAACATCAACAAATTTAAGTTCATTTATCGGGAATTATAAATCTCAAATGAATAAAGAAAATAAATCAGGGTTTATCGATTGGATTGTGCAGATTGCAATTGTTTTTATATAGGTAGAACAGGAAGAAATTTTAATATTAGAATCTCTGAACATAAACGCAGTTTCATCAATAGAAAAACCGATTCAAATCATCTCAGGGAAAATGGTCACTCTTTTAATTCAAAATTTAAAATCCTATATTCTGAGAATAGAGGCATAAAACTCAACCTTCTGGAAGCACTTGAAATTAACACATTAAGGAATTCACCGAAAATTCTTAATGATCAGGTAGACATAAATAACCCACCCTTATTAAATTTATTTCCTAAACATTAGAATCTGTCAACATTACACTGAAAACATTATTGGAAATATGATTGAATTTAAAAATCCAGAAAACACACTGCGCTAAGAAATTATTCTAGACTACAAATGTTGAGTAATTCACAAAAGTCTAGATATTTTTACTTTGCCTGAAGTCTCCACGAAAAGGGTTTTTTATTTGCGAAAAACCGTATTGTCAAATTTTACGAATGTTTTAGGTAAAGAATGACACTGTAGAAAATTTTTCGTGATTGATTTCGAAAAACATCGACACTAGATCATTTTCTACATTTAATATTCAATAAGGGCTATTCTTTTAAAACATTGAAATCTAACCAGCCTGTATATTACATATCATAGATGATCGAGACGCAAAAAGTGCAATCTGTTACCAGACTGTCTCGGTAATAATATTTTGCGGACATAAATATGAAGAGAAAATAAAGCTTGATATTCTGACATCGTAAAATGTGTACTCAAAGAAATGTGAGCAAAAAATTTATCATGTCTCTTGCAGCATCAAGAAATCCCGAATTGAATTGCTGGCGTCGTAAAATCACTACATCTATGAGAGCTTTTAATGAACGTTTAAGTCCGAATCTTCTGATGGCAATAAATGAATCATGGTTTATTGAATAATAACTGATATGTTGGGATTGAGATTTTATTTTTATGCGTTCTTCGACATCCACTTCGGAAAATATAGCGATTTAGAAAAAAAAGGTTGTTGTGAAGGAATAGTAAATTCTCTTTACTTGTTTTTCTTATTTCATACGGTCTAGGAGCGTAAATGACTTAAATCCTCAGCGGACTCCTTAGAACCACCAATCCGATAAATTTCTTTTATTTAATCAGAACTCTTGGATAGACGATCCTGTTATGTCACAGCAGTAGCCACTCAAGATTAGTTGATGTGCGTGCTTACTCGCTTCTTAATGAAGGCGAATTTGTAAGTTATCGGAAAGATAAATGTAATTTTGTTTTACTCATAGGCGCCAAATTTGGAAATTGGTTATTGAATTGCCTGCAAGTTCTATCCACCACTTTTTGACATTCGCCATGAATTAAAAACAGATTAAACATATCCTCGTTTGAATAATCAGCCATTTTATTATCAATCTGGTTTTCAAAAATTTTCACTTCAAACTACCAACAATTATTGTTGAAATATAAAATTCGAATGAACGAAGTGACAAGTACATTAATTTAAGGCACCTGTCAGGTGAGCGTAGCCAGTTCAGCTACTTGATTCAAATATTTCAAAGCATTCTCTGTTAGTTCTTGCAAAATCATCAAAATTCAATATATTCCCAAATTATTTCGGAACGATTAGAGATGGGTATAGTACATGCTGATATAATTCAATCTGAAATTTGACGCTTAATCTGATGGCGATATAAAAATTGGCACGTGCCATTTGAAAAAATTGAGTTATTGCTGTTTGAAAAAGGCCAAATTGAAAAAATCATAGAAAACAACGCAATGAACATTTGACATATGTAGACTGCTTTAAAAATTCCTTGATTCCTCTTCTATCCGCCCAAGCAAAAATTGTGTCTGTAGTGCAAAAGATCTACGAGCTACAGTTTTTTTGAATGTTCCTCAAAAATCGAGTTTATAACAAAAATAATTAAATCTGACAAAAGTTTTGTCGATTCTAGATGTGTAATAAAAAAGGTAGATTGCCATTTGAAATAACAAACAGATGACTCACTTCCGGTATACTTGGAAATGGTATCACTTCGAGAATATTTCACTTCAATTGAAAATCGCTAGTTATGGCTGCGTATAAAATTTCAGCTTGATATTGTAATTGGAACTCATGAAGTTTTTAACTGACGGTCCCGGTTGATATCCTTATAGTTTGCTCAGGTTCAGACCTCTGGAGAAAGAGGTGGTTATCTTCAATTTAAATAAATAGTTGCTCAAGTTATCGAAGAAAGGACCAGTGTAGTTGAAACTAGGGAATTTTTGAAAGCAAGTATCTCTTATGGAATATGATAACAGAGTTATCTGATGTTCTTTTTTAAGTTGGTTAATTTTTTTTATAAAACTGGTGGAATTTTGTTATTCAAGTAAACTGATAGTATTTGTTTCACTTTTCATCTGTGGTGACAGTGGAATGGAAAAGGCCTTATGGATTATTGGATTATTAGCTGCTGGTTTGTGATTAAAATTATTGAATAATTAGATAGGAATAGTTGAGTCTGTGAAGGTTTCCTTTTTATAGATGTTATAAACGAAATTGTTACTTGATATTATAATTTCAGCTGTAAACTTAATGTTGATATCAGCTTCATTCTGAAATTGCAGAAATTTATCAAAATATTATCTGTATATCGGTACTATATATGTTTCAATTTAATATTACTCTTCTTTCTAAGTTGTCCATTATACATGATGTTCACTGGTAAAATTTTGATTGAAATTGGATAATTTTCGAGATAGACAGGTTTTCGGAAGGTTGCAAAACTCATTTTCTCATACCTCAGAAAATAAGTAATATTCTAACGAAAACACCTAGAATCTAGTCACCAGCATTGCTTGAAACAATAGATATAATCTTGTAATCAAGATTCGTCAACATATCAAACCGTAATTTCAATGAACACCAAATAGCTTCATTAAAGAAGGAGCCAAAATTCAATTCAGAAAAGAATCGAATTAAATCAACTAAAGGAATCATTAGAGTCCGAGCGGAACTAAATATTCAGAAGCAAGAAGCAAGACATCATCTACAATCCCATTCTTCATAAACATAAGAGTGTTTAATTAGAATTACACGGAAACAATAAAATTCATATCATCAAAAATCTAAGAAGTCCTTATTTTGACGAAAGTTGATAAAGGCAACAGCACCTTATGCCTCAGTAAAGATCAATATAAAGAAAAAAAAAGCCGAATATATAAGAAATACTGAACGTTATGGAAATATCTAAGGATCCCACCAAATCCTCCTAACAAACATAAAACAAGGATTGGAACATACAGATTATCTAGCACATACACAATTTGAAAAAAGGAAACTGATTCCAATGAATGTTCAATCTCCAAAGTTATATGGAGTCATAAAAATCCACAAAGAAGAACATTCTGCTATATCAGTTGTATTATATATAAATTCACCTTCAGGTAAATTAGCAAAGTTGTTAAACCAGAAATTTATTAATCGCACAAAATTCCGTTCCAAACACACACATTTTGAGCTCTCAAGATCTCGTACACAAAATCTTGAATAAGTTTAATTTGATATAAACAACATGTATCCAAATATTTCAACCGATGAACGTTAAAGAAACATTCACCAAAACTAAGACAGTGCTGATGAGTTTTGAACCCTACTAAGAACCTATCTATCTCAAAATTATTTTCAATTTCAATCAAAATTTCACCAACAAACTTCCCATAGAATCACCTCTTAGCCCCCTTTTCGTCGATATATTCAAGGATAACTTAGAAAGAACAGTAATATTGAAAAGTCACTGAGGGAAAAAAAAAAAAGTGTTTCGACACCGATATGTAGATGATATTTTAGTAGATTTCCAGGGCTAAGACAGGCAAATTTCCAATGATTCATACCAACATTGAATTTACAGCTGAAATAGAAATTAATAACTCAATGAATTTTTATAGCTGACAATAATAAAATCGATCAACAATTTCATTTATAACATCTTCAGAAAAGAAACCTTCACAAGCTCAACTATTCCCATGAACTCATTCAAGCACTTAAATTACAAACTAGCAGCATTTAATTCAGTAATCCATAGGATATATTCTTTCAATGCTCCAAGAAAATCAGGATTTTACAAAATATCTTACAATGAGTATACAAGCAGACAGGAAGGAATTACGGAACCAGATTTAAAGAACATTTATCCTCTGACAATAATTCTCCAAATGTGAACATATGAAAACATTTAATAAATTGGATAATATTGAAACTCACTCTTCATAATTGCGTCAAATTAATGAATCTGTTGTGGAATGAACAATGTAACAACCCAAGTGAAATATCACCCCAAATAACCAGCACGACATAAATACCTGTCCACTACTCAATATCAAATTAACCTTGTATCTATACAAGTTCATTTTCTGTAGTTGACCACTTGAAAATAACCTGCCTGTCGAAACCGATTGTGTTTATAATAATAGAATTGTGGAAAGTATAAAATATATTTTCGTAATCTTCGTTGAAAATGAATTTTCATAAAATAAATAAATCATCAATTTTACTCATTCTCATTTAACGTTATTACCTAAGTAATTTATCAAGTGAACCCTGAAACCCCTCCGCAACTTTAGGGAAGCAGATCGCGAGTCCTTAGGGGTTAATTTATTTTTCCTAATGTTTTTTTCATTATAGGAACGAGTTTAATAATATAATTTTAATTGGCAAAGATGAACGAATATAGTCCGAAACCGCTCTAATGTATTAAATGATGAAAATTTATTAAAAGTAATAATTCTAACATATTTATTGATTCATTTCGCGAAGAAATAATTTTTTCAACAGTAATCAAAATTAGCGCACAAAAGCAGTCGTAACAGATATTTATATTTTCGGTTTTGGGTAGTGGTTCATAGACAACTTCTGAAATTTCAGCATATCCGAGAACTTCGCCTAATTATAACATTCAAACACTATAATTTTCGGTTACCTAACTACAAAAATATCCGAAACATAACCAAGAAAATCATTATGAGAGTCAAGCACATAATGAAATCTCTTTTGTCAATGAATCTCCCATATCGACCCTGATTCGAAGTGAATCCACTCAAGTTGAATATTCGTATTTTATTTCTGCCTACATCGCAAACGCATAATGTTATATAATTGCAGTTCAGTCAACATCTCGTATTTACAAATATAAATTAGCTTCCCACCTGCGAATGCCTTTCGCCGTTCACCAATCTTTACTTCTTCTTTCCAGTGCAATTGCTAGCTATAATTGACACAATTATTCGATTGGCTAACGGTTCGTTGAATATTGAAAGTATGCTGGAACTGTGACAATTTTCATTGGTTGATGGTAAAATTCCATGAAAGGAATCTATTTCTGTCCCATTTATGATGTCAGAATGATTCAAATTAGTTTGTAAAGGAAAAGGTGGTAATGTGGCCCCCTACTTTGTTTTCAGGCCTCAGGTAAAGAAAATAAGACTGAGAAGTATATGAAACAAGTTAAAGTCGCCTTTATTAGCTTAGATATACATGTCTTTCAATAAAATGAACGAAATTAGAACAAATAAATAAAAAACATGTATCACAGAATAATCAAATTTGGCAATTTGAGATCAGGTGATTGCTATATAGCACCCTGGGGGCTATTTAAATGTATGAATGTAATGACAACCTAACGGCAAAATTCGCAGATATAATATTCGCCTTCAGGACCTACACAGGCTGAATGAGCTCATAAATTGCAACTTTGGCACTGTATCCACTCTTCCCCACGTCTGTCGTTAGAATAACTAGTTTCACAAACGTAGATGTCCTATCTGGATATTGACTGTCGTCATTCTCCGAATCTGTTCCTACGACTACATCACTTTCAGTGGTACTGCTGGATGATGACTGAATTACTCTCTGGAGCTGACAGGCTTTGTTGCTACCACTTGTTCCAGCTTGACTATATCCGGTACCGCGCCAAGGCACACGTCCACGACTTCATCCACGAGTTTCTGCTGAGCGCAAAGATTCACGTTATTCATTCTTGTATGGAAAGGATATGATTGCTTTTGCTGTGGTAGTCTTTCTTCCACGATTAGAAGTTCGAATCTTATCTCCAGGGATGGGCTGAATGTGCTCAGGCAGAACCAAACGAGCTTGCGACTCTTGTGCTGCAGCATACACACCTGACGCATCTCGATCAGCAACAGGTTATACAGTGTGTTCCAACGAAAATTTGACCCCCTATAACTCCGAAATGAGTAACATTAGCGAAAAACACCAAGACACGTCGATTTTTGTTTCGAGGGGAGCATTTTCGAAATAATTCGAAACTTGTCAGATCAACCCCTACCCCCAGCAACCCTAATTTCGAAATTCATCATAGGGAATAAGGGTCGAGTGGCACCTTACTGTAAAGGTCTGTCAATTCTCCATTCTGATTTGTCATTTTAGAATTTTAAATTAACATACAGGGTGTCCCAACCGAGGTCAAGTTGAATTCCTGCAAATCCCAAATACTAAATGAAATCGATTTATTTTGGCATAAAGCAAGCGCAGGTTCATGCTCGGTCTAGAAAAACGACCTACACTTGTGAATTTGGAGTTGGTGCAATCAACCCCCTATTTCCAGCATCCCCAACTCAAAAATCATTCGATCGAAAATAGGTCAAGTGGCACCTCGTTGGAAAGGTATTTCAATTTTCTCTTCGAATTTGGTATTTTCGAAATTCAGAATCAGCATACAGGGTGTCCCGGAGCAGGAACACTGAAAACCCAAATAACTTTTTGAAACTGGTTCATTTCGGTATAATACGAGAACATGTTTATGTTTGATTCGAGAATAAGACTCTCTTGCGTGAATATGGAATTTTTGCAATCAATCTCTTCCATTCAGCATCCCCAACTCAAAAAATCATACAAGTGATTACAGGTTGAGTGGCAAAGTTCTAGAAAGATTTTTCTATTTTCTGAATCACTGAGGCATTGGTTTCAGTTTGGCAATCGAGGTTTTCTGGCGTGAGGATCAGGATGAGGGATGATGGAGAAACTGATTGGATGCTCATCTAAACAGGAAAACAAGATTTATTGAACTTGTATTCAATTGAAAACAAAAACTAACTTGATTATTACAACAATTGTTCAAAATGACCTCCGCCCACCTCCATACAGTTATACAGACGATTTTCGAACTCTCTTCTCACATTAGCGAAAACTTCAGGAGTCAAAAGTCGGCATTATGTGATAATCCTCATCCGCAGCTCCTCCAGGTTTTCTGGTCTTGTGGCATAAACTTTAGATTTTGGATGGCCCCACAAAAAAATCTAGGGATTTAAACCTGGTGACCTGGCTGGCCACTCAACAGGTCCTCTTCTACCAATCCACCTTCCTGGGAAATTTTCGTCTAAATATTGGCGCACCCGAGCATCATAATGCGGAGGAGCACCGTCTTGTTGAAAACGCATTTCGTCCTCAGAAAGAGTTGGATCGTTCTGTAAAATTTCTGTCAATCTAGGATGTATGTGTTCCTCTAACAACTGTAGGTAGCCATTTCCATTCAGATTACCCTCAATAAAGAAAGGCCCAACTAGATGATTGCCAAAAATTCCTGCCCAAACGTTCAACTTCTGAGGCCTTTGCGTGTGGGCCTCTCTAAACCAATGAGGATTCTGTGTGTCCCAATATCGACAATTATGTCTATTCACTTCACCACTGAGCATAAAGGTGCTTTCATCAGAAAAACAGATGTTATTCAGAAAATTTGGATTAGCGTTTAGGTTTTCACTTAGATTTTCACAAAACTGTAAACGACGATCTGGATCATCTTCGTTTATTTTATGCACTAATTTTACCTTGTAGGGGTGAAATTTGTGATGTTTCACGATTCTATGGACAGTTGTAGCTGATACACCAGTCAGACGAGATAGTTTTCTGATCGAAGTAGTATTCTCCATTTGTAGATGACCCACTACTGCCACTTCCGTTGCCTCATTTCTGACAGGACATGCCACTTCATGTTTTTGTTTGCCACCGAACCCGTAGCTAGGAATTTGTCAACCAAATATTTAACGTACTGGTGACTGACTCCTTTCTCTTTCAGGATGGTTCCTATCGAATATCCTTGCCGTTTCTTTGGCACAACTGTTATTTCGAAAATACGTCGATACAATTTCGACCCTTTCCTCAGTGGAATAAACCATTTTCAGATTAATTTCAACTGACGAACAACAACAATAATGAGGAACTGATCTGAATAATAATAATATTTCATTGCAAAAATGAGAAATAACAGATGACTGCACGCCAGATGGAAATGAAAAAATGTGAACATTTTCAATGCAGAAATCAGCTTTATTTCTTCGTAATTGATGCTCAACACATCGTACCCCAATACTTTTAACAGTTTCGAATTAATTTTAGTTGATAATTTCAAATGACGATATTGAAATTTTCGAAAGCGACATCCTGTATGGAGAGCCGAACTGAATGAAATGCTTTAATCATTCTGGAATTCAAAAACCTTTCTGAAGATATGCCACTGGAATTATTTGTATGATTTTCAAGTTGGGGATGCTGAATGGAAGGGGTTGATTGCAAAAATTCTATAACCACACAAGAAAGTCCTATTCTCGGATCAAACATGTTCTCGTATACCGAAATGAACCAGTTTCAAAAGTTATTTGGATTTTCAATGTTCCTGCTTCGGGACACCCTGTATGATGATTCTGAATTTCGAAAATACCAAATTCGAAGAGAAAATTGAAATACCTTTCCAACGAGGTGCCACTTGACCTATTATCGATCGAATGATTTTTGAGTTGGGGATGCTGGAAATAGGGGTTGATTGCACCAACTCCAAATTCGCAAGTGTAGGTCGTTTTTCTAGACCGAGCATAAACCTGCGCTTGCATTATGCCAAAATAAATCTATTTCATTTAGTATTTGGGATTTCCAGAATTCAACTTCACCCTTGGTTGGGACACCCTGTATGTTAATTTAAAATTCTAAAATGACAAATCAAGGTGGAGAATTGACAGACCTTTTCAGTAAGGTGCCACTCGACCCTTATTCCCTATGATGAATTTCTAAGTTAGGGTTGCTGGGGTAGGGGTTGATCTGAGAAGTTTCGAATTATTTCGAAAAATGCTCCCCTCGAAACAAAAATCGACGTGTCTTGGTGTTTTTCGCTAATGTTACTCATTTCGGAGTTATAGGGGGTCAAATTTTCGTTGGAACACACTGTATATGGCGATTAGCTTTATTTTGTTGGGGGCAAGATTGTTGTTCATTATTTGATGTTTCCATCAGAAAATCGACTTCGGTAAAAACTTGTGGATTGAATAGGTAAATGCTCGTCGCACGAAAACCATTCACAGCAACTTCCTCTGTGGTGCTCTTTAGATATGTCCTACCAAAAATCTCAGCAATATCGTAAGAAAGAAACTTGCGAATCTCCTGTAGAGACGCTTAAGCGCGCCCATAAAAGTCTTATCTAACGGCTGTAGCTTATGAGTCATATGAGGTGGAAGACTGATAACAGGGACGTGATTTTCTCGCGCCAGTTCTATTAATTGTAAATTGCGAGTGTGACTATAATGTCCATCAAAAATAAGCAATACGGGAGAAGCCTAGTTGGGTTGTGTTTTTTCAATAAAATGTCTAAACCAGTCAGTGAACCAATTTGATTGGATCCAACCAGATGGATGAACTTTCTCAATCAACCCAGGTGGTGCACCTTTCATTAAAATATCAGTAAAGTTTTTTCTAGAAAATATCATCATTGGTGGTACAAACATACCAGAAGCACTCATGTAGCAAACAAGAGTACATAGTTAACCGCGTTCTGCAGTAGTCAAGGCTCCAATCTGTTTCTTCCCTTTTTACCTACAATCTGTGGTATTTAAGATTGCACAATTATCAACCCAGTCTCGTCTACGTTGCTCTATATGAAGCGACCATAGATTGGTCAGAGCAAAAGTAGTGATAAATACTAAGACAGCAAGATCAAGAATGATAAATAAGACAAACCACATGAAATGGACATCTCCTAACGATATCAACAAATTCCAAAAGCTGATAGAAACAAACCTGGAAAACCTAGAAAACGAAACATATAAAACTCTTGACGAACAAAACCAACAACTAACTTAGATCATTAAAAGTGCCGAACAAGGTTGTAGTTCCAAAATATCGAGAGACAAGGGAAAATTAAGTCAGACAACAAAGACACTTATGGAAAGGAGAAGACAACTTAAAAATAAACAAACAACAAATACAGGCGAATTAAAACAACTGAACAAAGATATTTCGAAAGCTATCAGAAGAGACACACGAAACTACAATACAGAGATGATTACGAGAGTGATTGAGGAGAACAGGAGTTTGAAAGTACTAAGACGAAGATTGGTTCCAGGAAAGAAGAATATTTGGCAGTTGGCGGACAAGAAAGGAAACGTAACAACGAATAAAGATGAAATCCTTGAAATTACCAAAGGTTTCTACCAAGAGCTCTATCGACTAAGAGAAAACCAAACAGAAGAAAACCCTTTGCCTAAAATACTAAACGTTGGTCAGAAGATATACCAGATATAACAATAGATGAGATATCAACGGCATTAGCAGAGATGAAAAATAATAAAGCACCTGGTGATGATGAGGTTGTGGTAGAATCTCTGAAAGCAGGAAGAGGGACTCTGTTCCGAGAGATCCAGAAATTGTTCAATGCATGCCTAACGGAGGGTGTAACTCCAACCCAATGAAACAACGCCGTGGTGGTGATAATGCACAAAAAGGGAAACATCACTGACCTTAACAACTATAGGCTCATCAGCCTTTTATCGCACATATACAAACTCTATATGAAAATTATTACAAAAAGGTTGACAGTCAAGCTTAACTTCTACCAGCCCTACGAGCAGGATTTGGTACGAATGATCATCTACAAACTATTAAAACCGTAATAGAAAAATGCCTCGAATACAATAAACCCCTGGTTCTCATCTTTGTAGATTATGAAAAGGCATTCGATACCATAAACCAACGTAAAATGTAAAAGGCTCTAGCTGAGTGTCGCATAGACCATCGATACATGGCACAGATAAAGTACATATATTCTCATGCCACAGCTTGTGTGAAACTTCACGCAAAAACAGAAACATTCGAAATACAGAGGGGCGTGCGACAGGGAGATCCGATTTCGCCAAAACTCTTTATAACCCTACTCGAGTATATGTGCAAAAGGATAGACTGGGAAAATATGGGTATAAATATTAATGGGGAATACTTGAACCACCTTAGGTTTGCCGACGACATCGTCCTCATATCCGACAACATATGAGATGCAAAAGAAATGCTTGAAAGGCTCAAACAAGCTTCTGAAAGGGTTGGACTAATGCTGAACGCATCTAAAACACAATATATGACCAATCTCGTTACAAGTGGAAATATTCAGATAAGTGATGCTGAAATTGAACAAGTCCAAGCCTACAAATATCTTGGACATGAAATCAAAATAAGTCGAGACAACCAAACCTGTGAAATCTTCAGAAGAATTGGCCTTACTTGGGCAGCGTTTGGTAAACTGAGCAATATCTTAAAATCAGATATCCCAATTTGTTTGAAACGAAAAGTTTACAACCAGTGTGTGTTGCCTGTCACGACTTACGGCGCGGAAACTTTAACTCTGACCAAGAAATCGGCCAATAAAGTTCGAGTGGCCCAGCGTGCCATAGAGAGATGCATGCTCGGATTATACCTTAGAGACCGAATATCAAATGACATAATCAGGCAAAGAAGTGGGGTTGAGAATGCTATTAGTAGGATCGCCACACTTAAGTGGAAATGGGCCGGACATCTGGCAAGAACCACCGACGGAAGATGGACCAAGAAAATTCTAGAATGGCGACCAAGACACGAAGCAAAAAGAAGTATGGGACGTCCCCCAACAAGGTGGTCTGACGATATAAAACGCATCCAGACGAATTGGATACAGACGGCACAGAACAGAAGGATGTGGCATAGTTTACGGGAGGCTTATGTCCAGCAGTGGACAGAACGAGCTGCTTGATGATGATGATGATGATCTCAGTTTCCAATATATCGAAAAATTCTTTGACTACTTCTTCTTCTTCTTCTTCTTTTTCAGCCCTTCTCTGTCCACTCCTGAACATAGGCCTCCCCTTCTAGCTTCCATCTCTCTCTGTCCTGTGTTATATTATACCATCCTCTTCCTACTTTTTCCTTTATGTCATCCAGTCACCTTCTCTGGGCGCGCCCCACTCCTCTTTTGTATAAGCGTGGTCTCCATTGAGTTATTCGCTTAGTCCATTTTACATCCTGTTGTCTTGCTACATGTCCAACCCATCTCCACTTCAATGCAGCCATTCTCGTGATTACGTCCTCTACGCCTGTTCTCCTTCTTATTTCTTCATTATGTATGTGATCCCGCAGGCTCACTCCAAGCATAGTTCTTTCAATTGCGCGTTGTGTGGTTCTAAGTTTGTTAGCAGATCTTATTGTGAGAGTCATGGTTTCCATGCCATACGTTAACACTGGGAGAACGCACATATTAAAAACTTTTCTTTTGAGGTTAATGGGGATTTGTTTGTTTTTCAAGACAAATCCTAGTTTTCCAACAGCAGCCCAAAACATTCTTATTCTTCTTGACAATTCTGCAGTTTGATTGTCTTTACTTATCTTTATAGTGTGTCCAAGGTATAGATATTCCTTCACTTTCTCTATAGCACTGCCGTCGATTTCCAATATTGCGTCCTCCGTTGTCATTATTTTAGTTTTTGTCAGATTCATTTCCAATCCTACTTCTTCCAATGTTCTTTTGAGTTCTAGAATCATTTCGTGGAGTTGTTCTAGGTTATCGCTTATTAGAACTATATCATCTGCAAACCGGAGATGGTTCAGGAATTTTCCATCCACATTTATACCTTTTCTATCCCATTCCAACTTCTTAAACACGTCCTCCATTGCAAGTGTGAACAATTTTGGCGATATCTCATCGCCTTGTCTTACGCCCTCTTTATCGGGATTTTTTGGTTTGCATGTCATCGTCTAGTCTCACCTGAATAGTCGCTCGTTCATATATATTCTGTAGGATGTTTCTATATCTCGAATCTATTCTAGCATTATCGAGGGCTTGAAATACTGCCCACAGTTCTATAGAATCGAAGGCTTTATTATAGTCTACAAAGGCTAGGTGTATTGGCACTTTGTATTCGTGACATTTTTCAATAAGTGTACGAAGAGTTTGTAGGTGTTCTGTTGTGCTATATCCTCTGCGAAACCCTGCTTGTTCTGCCGGTTGATAGCTGTCAAATTTGTTTGTCAATGTGATAATTTTTGATAACAATTTATAAGGGTGTGGTAAAAGGCTAATTGGTCGGTAATTATCTATCTTAAATTTGTCACTTTTTTTGTACAACAACACAACGTGTGCATTGTTCCATCCTTCCGGAACACTACCTTCTGTTAGGCATTTATTTAGTAATATTTTTATTGCTTCCAAAGTGACCTGTCCTCCCAATTTTAGCATTTCGCTTGTAATGTTATCTTCGCCTGGTGCCCGGCCGTTTTTCATCTGGTTGAGGGCTAGTTGTATTTCATCAATGTTAATCTCAGGCATGTCCTCGGAACCGACATTTGTTATGTTACTAAGATTCTTTGTTTCAGGTTTGGGTTTCTTAGACAAATACAGGTCAGTATAGAAGCCTTCAACAATCTGTATTATCTCCGTTTTTTCATATTTTATTTCACCTTGGTTGTTTTTCAATTGATGTATTCTGAGTCTACCGGTGTTAGTAATTCTCTTTAAGACTTTCATGTTACTGTTGTTCTCTATGACTTGTTGTATATAATCTGTGTTGTAATTTCGTATGTCTTCTCTAGTCTTTCGTCTTATAGCCCTGTTCAGTTCCCTGTATTCTGGATTAAATCTATCCATTACTTTCCTTTCTTCCATTAACCTTAGCGTGCCTTGGCTTAATTTTTTAGGTTTTGTTCTTGCCTTGTAGCATATGGTCTTTGTTGCCACTTGTATGTCTTCCGTTATCTTTCTTTCAAGACTGTAAATGTCTAATCGAGTTAAGTTTTCTTAAGGTGTTAGTTTTTTGCTTAGTTCTGATTGATATTGAACAATATTTTGCTTTAGGCATTTGTTGGCAAGCGTTTTGGACGTATCAGCTTGTTTCTTTTTTGTTTGGCCACGATTTCTATTTTTGCTCTTAATAACCTATGGTCACTGTCGACTTTAAATTTATTGATAACTGCTTCGTCTTTTACAATATGTTTTTTATTCGTTAGTATATAATCGATCTCATTCCTAGTATTCCCGTCCGGGCTCTGCCATGTCCATCGCCGCTGTCTTTGTTTCTGGAAGAAAGTGTTCATACAGTATAGGTTTTGACTTGTAGTCTAATAATCTTTCTCCTCGTTCGTTGATCGTGCCCAATCCATGTTTTCCTCTATTCGGTAGGTTATCTATTTTAGCATCGCCTACTTTTGCATTAAAGTCACCTATTATTAGAGTGCAGTGGGCTTTTTCATCCTTCTGAGCCATTGAGATATCTTCATAAAAACTCTCTATTTCCTCATCCTCTGCGGTCGAAGTAGGGGCATATACTTGGATTACTTGAAGTTTGTAACGTTGTGATATCTTTATAGTTATGTATATTACCCTGTTAGAAATTGATCTCATTTTAATCACTTTGTGTGTAAGCCGTTTATTTACTAGGATTGCAACACCTCCAACATGTGCGTTGTTTTCTGTATTTCGTTGGTACGTTAGATGCCTTGACTTGAGTGTGGTGCACTTTTCACCTGGTAAACGAGTTTCACATAGACCCAGGATGTCCCATTTGATGTGTTGAAGTTCTTCTTCTAGCTCGACTAAACGATCTTCTGATTTTAAGGTTCTGATGTTAAATGTGGCGACATTGAGAGAAGTTTTTGATGGTCGACTGGTATTCGTAGATTGTTTAAGCGAATGTTTGCCTCCCCCAGAATCCATGAGGCTGACCTGCTGAGAGGTGTGGGATTGTGGGCTAGGTGCCCTACCCACCTGGGGTACAGTTCCATACGTTTTAATATTCGCCATTTTAGGGGTATAATGGCCTTGATCTTCCACGCTGGCCAAACGTGTTGGAAGATGGGTAGGATAGGTTTAGGATGTGGTTCTTAAAGATGGGATGAAGGGGTTAGGACGTGGCTTCCCTCGGGGGTTTGGAGACGAGGGTGGAGTCACGGCTCGCATAGGCAGGGTCGCGTCCCTGTAGTAGACCTATACTCTGTCAGGACCACAAAGAGTGTCTACCTGCTACCTTTGACTACTTCACGGTTAAAACCTTGAACACGAGCGCACGAAGTCTCCATTAGTCTGTGTAATGATAAAGAGTTCTTATGACGCTTCAAAAAGTGATCCAACCAAGCACGCCCAGCTACTTCATTTCTAAAATTATTTTCGATGTTGTTCCTTGAAGCTAACTGATAAGCCATTCGTCTTACATCCATTCCTGTCAGTCTATAATATTTCCACTCTACAAACAAAATATATTCTACTAACTCTTTTTTCAGCTCAGGTGGAAGTATAAGTTTTCTTCCAAGAGGTTTATGCACAAGCAACTCTAACGATTCTTGAGAATCCTTCACCAAACTTTTCACTGTACATCTTGATACACGAAATATATTTACAGCCTTTTTATACTCCATCGTCCTCGTCCTCACAACAATTACCTTATCCATCAGGATCCCATGTTTTTCTTTTCTTTACAGATGGAGATATCAAAATTTTCCGGGGCATCTGTAGCAAAAGATTGAAAAAAATGATATGATATATTTATGTCATAGATCATATATGGCCCACCGTGTCCATAATACAAACAATGTAAGGTGCCAAATTGCATGTATCAAAGAATATATAAACAAACCATATTAGATATATTAATTAGAAGTTTTTTCATAATTACCATCAAAATCCAACAAGAAAACGTTTATCGAACACAATGTACAAATCACAAAAACTAAGGTTCAGTATTTCCGGAAAAATGAATAAAATGCACAGTACACCCTCGTCCGAAATTTTTGGATACTAATTGACACATACACAAGAGCTACGAGGTTGCACAAAATTGATTAGATGGCGTGCTTCTAAATTATAAATAGCGAAGGGGGCCAATATACCTGCAGGGACCACATTTTCACCTTGTCCTCTTTGTAATGTCGAATTACAACATCCAGAATTTGAATATTGGTCACTGAAACTATACAATCTTTAATTGTGTGTTTCAACTCTTCTGTATCATTATGGGTTTGTCTATATAATAAATACTTAATATAGCCTCAGAGAAAATATCTTACCACGTTAAATTTGCTGAACGAGTTGGCCTGGTCCTCCTGTTCCCATCAAGTTATCACTCAAAGACTAGTTTAAAAGTTCTGAGATATTTCTCGTCTATTATAATAGCGCATGGTCATACAAATCTACTCTGAACCGAGGAAAGTCCATCCAAATTATTTTGCTATATTCTCATTTAGCATAATAAAATTCCTCACGAAAATTTTCATCAAAAATGTCAAAACACTGTGGTTCATTAACCCGCATCAGACATTGAAACCGAATCGATCTTGATGTTAAACATTCACTTCCTGATAGGCGATGGCATCGGACCACTAATACTCATTATTGCGATTGAATAATCCATCCGTATAATCGTTTTGTTTCTAATTTTATTTAAAATTGGAGAAATATTTCAATTCTACTGGAACAAAGAAATCTGAATATTGAAGTTTAATGAGTTTCAATTATAGAAAGGCTACGTCCTAGATATAGCCTTAGGAATAATACTCATCACTTCATTCAACTAGCTCTACTACAAGATAAATATCAAAATCACAGATTAATGAATTACTTACTATTATTAAGGTAACTAATACAAAAAATTTAACTGAAAAGTTTAAGCAATAACAATAAAAAAAGGAGTCTCACACGAGATGCATTCAAATTACATAGTACAAAATCCCAATTTAAAACAATCTGAGCTTTTCAGAAATCGAAACTCAATGATAGAGCTCAGTCAACAATTAACGAAGATAGAAGAGAAGAATTTGATCATTAAGAGAAACACTTAGCTTTTTAGGAATGAGATTAATACCCACGATGATTGGATTTGGTGTTTTACATCAGTTTTCTGGTATTCCTGTATCTTACAGCCTACAGGTTACTTGTTTGGCAGAATATCGTTCGCAAGGTGACTGCTCTAGGTGGCAAGACTAGTTCCCTTAAAAACGTAGTTACCCCAGTCGTGAAATATTAAGGTTTGGCATAAAGATGACTCAAAATATCTTGACGGTGGAAAAAATCTATTACAATACCATATCTCTCGAACATATATTTTTAAAATGAACTGACTTACCCTTGGAATAGCAGATATCGATCTAGGTTAATTAAACGAAAGAAAATTCGAAATCTTTCCACTCGCTAATTGAATTGGTTGTCGAGGAAATCCGGCAAAATTACCGACTACTTATAACACCTCAGACGATCAGACTTTATCCAGATAATCAAAGAATACTTGATATCTATTACTGAAAATTTTTCACTCCAATCGCTATAACACAATCCAATAAAATACAAAAGATTCCGAAGATTTCTAAATGGAAAAGAGAGAATCTAATGATTATATTATATAGACTCGGTTCTATGAAAAACTATTGATATTCAAAAAAAAATAATAAAAAGCGATATCATTCTCTTCACAACAATAAAGTGGAAACGAAACATAGAAGGAGTACTGCTTTCCGTTCTCCCATAGAAACGAGAAAAAGATCTTCTTTCAAGTACTGACTTCACAATTAACCGGTGAACAACCTAAATCAATAGCAGCGACAACTTACGCATATAACTATAATTTTCATTGGGTATCATTACCTATAGATGCCTGATTCGAATTTCAAACTGTTTGAATATTTAACTTGAGGATATGAGATTGAATTATTAATAAAATTATGAAAACTGAGTTTGAAAGATATAAATGATTAATTCGAGAAATCGGACTGTTACATCCGTCACAGATCAACCTCACTTCATCACTCCGCATGGTATACTAGTAGAATAGACTTTTACAGACACTATCGGCATAATTCTAGCCGACGTTCAGCTTGTAAGATTGAAACTTATTTTCCCAAGGACTCGCGAAACCTCAGAGTTTGGTATCCAGTAATTCTGTGACTTCACCTATCCATCGGGGCTCTCCCGGTCAAACAGAGAGGGAATTGTTTTGTTGAGTTTGAATACTGAAAGGATTTTGCGATTTTACTTCAAAATTAGCAAGCAAAAACAGGGAAGTGATTATGTTTCAGGAGACTCACACTGCGACGGAAGAACATCGCAGGTTATGTACTTTTTGATTATCTCCTTAGTCCTTTTTATGGCTATGCTTACTATGTAAAATCTTTTCTTAAATTCAAGTGTGTTTAGACATATAAGAGTCAGGTTAGGTTAGGTATGATTGTTGAATTATTTTTCTGCTGGTTTTCTTTTTCCATTGTTACAGATTCCTGTCCCAAACCCACTTCCTTTCACCCTTGTCTTCGTCTGGAAATCATCGAGTGCAAGAAGAGAATTGAAGCTGCTAAGCAGAAAAATCTTTGGTACTCTTTATGTATACACGACACTAACACAACATAAACAGACAAGCTATTGCTAGTGCAATAGCGACAGAGAAACGAGTTTTCTCCTCAGGTTTTTTCATTCGTTTATTGACTCATACACAAGATAGTATGGTTTTCCTGTTACATTTTCCTGAGCTCACACTTGTGTTTTTCTGGCACACACCAAAATCATAGAAATAGGCATTTATTGTAAATACAATTATTCGAATTTTTATGAATCATCTCTTTTCAAAAGAATATATATATATATATATATATATATATATATATATATATATATAAAAGGGTTTTACCCCGACGAGTTGCCCATATATCTGTTCATGCAATCAAACTGATTTCATGAAAAATATAAATCCACCACCCGGTAATTAATACCATTGCCAGGCAATGATTATAATCATAACCTATCCTGGAGTAATTATATATTAGGATAACGTTAAATGTTATGAGAATATATCAATCTACCAGAATATATACATACTATAGCATCATCAGACAATGATATCAATGTACCAACGAGAAGTGTCAGAGGCTTTCTCCCCGGAAAAATCCATGTACGGACCTTAGTCAAGTAACACTGAATGTTACTCATTAATAGTTTCCTTTGTGTGAAGTGGTGAACGATCGAATAGAATACTGCTCTGAATATAAATATGACAAAATTGTCAGTTAATTATATTACATTTATATAAACAAATAAATAAAATATGAAATGAGATTCTGAGCAGTATAAACTAAAGAGAAAACCTATGACTCTACCTCATTATTATTTTCGGAAAGAAACCTACGAAGAATATTACAAGATTTGATGACTGTTATCTTTTGTAACTGTTCAAACAAATTTTCTTCAGACCCAAAATCTCAATACTTTTGTGACGATTTCTAGGAATAACGCCTGTTGTAGAAATAATAATCGGTAGAATAAATATTTTCTTCATTTTCCACATTTTTTAATCTCGTCGCCAAGCATCATATATTTAGAAATTTTTTCATTGTATTTATTTTGTATATTATGTGTGTCGGGTATAGCAATATCATTTATATATGTTATTTGATTCTGTTTATCATTAAGAACGATATCTGGTCTGTTGTGTTTTACAGCTCTGTTGCAAAGAATTGTTTTATCAAAATAAAGTTTATATTTGTCATTTTCACAAATAATCTCAGGTTCATATTTGTGAAATTTTTTCTTTTGGGAATTAGGTCATGTTTAATTCCTAGATTAAAGTGAATAATATTAGCGACGGCATTATGACTTTCTAAATAATCTGTTGAAGCAAGGACTGAGCAAGATGATAATATATGAAGAACTGTTTCTGAAGAACAGAAACATCTACGGCAAGAATCATCTATATTTTGTTTGATGATGTGTTTTCTATAATTCCTCGTGAAAACAACCTGATCCTGGATCGCAATTGCCAAGCCTTCTGTTTCAGCAACAATTCTCCAGATACTAACCATTTATTATATATATATATATATATATATATATATATATATATATATATATATATATATATATATATATATATATATATAGAAAGCCTCTGACACTACTCGTTGGTACAGTGATATCATTGTCTGATGATGCTATAGTATGTATATATTCTGGTAGATTGATATATTCTCATAACATTTAACGTTATCCTAATAATATATAATTATTCCAGGATATGATTATAATCATTGCATGGCAATGGTATTAATTACCGGGTGGTGGTTAGGTTAGATCCTGTACATACATGTTGTTAAACGAACTCTACGATATTTTCAAACATCTCACTGAAGTTCCCCCAAATTGTCAATAAAAAAATCATTTAAACTCACAAATAAACTGTTCCTCCAAAGTTCTTTTTAAAATCTCTTGAAGTAGATGACATATATTCAACCTAGTTCAGGCTGACCAACTCTAGTATCCAAACGTTTAAGTCAACCTGCTTGTTCATAGTGATTTCATCTTTTTATTAATTTATTATGCCTCAATCGGAATTATTTTCAATTTAATCATATAATTGTCAGGAAAACCTGAGGCCTGGCTACGGATTTTCTCCTCAGTCCACTTGTAGTAGAATTCTTTATCAGTAAAATAGAAAATATAATTTTTCAATCACCTATAGCATCTCATATAATATTTTGATATCGATATGTTGAAGATATCTTTATGTGTTTTAATGACACTTCAAGATAATTGAATATTTTCTCTGTTATTAATATTCATCCAAAAATTAAATTCAAACTAGAAAAAGAAATCAACAATCAAATTAATTTTTCAGATTTAACAATTTTTAGACAACAGTCATCTTACCTTCGTTATATATCGTAAACCTACCTACACAGACATTTGCATTCTTTCTAATTCCTCTCATCCGATTCAACATGCCTTCAATTCTATGATTCACAGAACTTTCACCTTAACTCTCGCCATTACGAATCTCAATAAAGAAATTTCATAAGTTGAAACTATCGCAAAAAATAACGGCAATTCTGTCCCAATGGTAGACAAACTTGTCTCTGAAAAACGTTGAAAAATGCCTTTAAGAACATTCATCCTTAAAATAGTTCTGACAGCCATACACATCTTTATTCTTCATCAGCCTATTTCGTCCCAAATTTCTACAAAAATCGCAAATAACAATAAACAAGAAAGGCACTAGAATTTCTCATCTTCTTTCTCTCTCTACAATTACAGGCTCATAAGTTTTGTATCGATTGTCTCGAAAATTTGTGAGAGAAAGATTATGCCTGAGATACTCAAATTCACAATCGATAACAATATCATACCCGAAAACCAGTATGGCTTCCTACCGGGTCGGTCTGTGATCACTAATCTGCTCCATAACTGGTCCACTGCGCTCGATTCAGGGAATTCCATTGACGTAATTTATTTAGATTTCGCCAGAGCGTTCGATAAAGTCCCACGTAGACGTCTTCTCGCGAAACTAGAACACTTCGGTATTCGCGGTGGTGTCCTTTCCTCGTTTCTCTTTAACCGTGAGATTTGAGTGCGCGTTGGTAACTCTCTTTCTGCTCCCAAACCAGTTTCAAACCGAGTTCCGCAAGGATCCGTGTAGAGACCCTTGCTAATTTTGATTTATACTGCTGACTTACCTAGTCTACTCACCTCTACATCTTCCAGGTACGCATGATATAAAGATTTAAGGACGGAACATTACAAACATATAAGTGCAGAAAATGCCATATAAGATCAGAGACTATACAGCATATTACGTCCGGATGCGAACAACTGGCCAAAACGGACTATCATCACAGGCATAATCAAGTGTGCAACATTATCCATCAGAAACTTGCCCACAAGTACGGGCTTCTGAATACTTTCCAGCCATATTACAAGTATCAACTGGCGCCCGTATTGGAAAATGACTCTTTCAGATTATACTACGATAGGCCTGATATCACTGACAGAATGGTGACGAATAATAGGCCGGACATAGTGGTATATGATAAGAGAGCCAGAACATCAATGCTGGTGGATGTCGCCATACCGAATAATAACAACGTGGTAAACAAGTTCCAGGAGAAAAAGTCCAAATACACAGACCTTGCTATTGAGATCAAGCAAATGTGGTACCTCGATAAAATAGACATTGTTCCTGTCATCGTATCCTCGACTGGGTTAATACCCAAAACTTTGCATGATAGCCTTAAGAAATTAAAACTGCATAAGAATACCTATATAGAAATGCAAAAAGCTGTAATTCTTGATGCATGTAGGAAAGTTAGGAAATTTATGTCAAGTATATTGTAATCGAGCCTATTTCCTTTGATTGCTGAATCTGGGTAAGGTAAATTATATCCAGCCAACAGCTGAGATAGTGCATAAGTCCACGATAATAAATAACATCGCAATCCCCAATGTAAAACTACACACAATGCTTGAACCAAACTATCAAAAATATTTTTCTCAGGAGTGTATAAACTGATATATTCCAATTGTAATGGAATTTATATTGGTCAAACAGGTAGGTCGTTTAGAATAAGATATGAGGAATATCATTCACAATTTTGTGAAAACAAAACAGATTCCATTCTGGCACAACATTGCATAGAAAACAGCCTTCAATAGCCACTCTACAGATCCTAGAACCAAGCACAAAAAGTATAAAACTCGATTATCATGAATACTTAGAAATAATCCAAACCGAACACAATAAAGACAACAATCAAAGATTACTAAATGATCTAACTGGTTATCTCTATATTCTCTATACTTGGGATCTTTAAGTATTTCTCAATTATGTATTAGTACACAATGATAATTTCTCATTTCTTTGTACTTATATATAAGAAAACTACTATGTTTATATTTTAGTTTTAAACTTGTCTGATGATGAACTAAAGCTCGAGATTGAATCAACTTTTCCATTTTAATTTTTATTTTGTTTGTTCACCTTCAGTGAATAGAATAACTGAATTGAGAAAGAAATCTGGAAGAAAATTGGAAATCAAGAATTCCTTACTCTATGCTTAACAGCTGATACACAGTATCTTTATCAAGAGCGAATGAATACTACAAATATATCTTACTAACAAATTTTTATATATACTAAAGAGGCTATCCGTACTTGAACTAATGTTTAGGAAATAAATTTAATAAGGCTGAGTTATTTTTTTCTAACCGATCATTAAGAACTTCCGGTGAATTCCTAAATCTGTTAATTTCAGGTGCTTTTAGAAGGTTGACTTTCATACCCCTCTTCTCAGAAGGTAGAATTTTAAATTCTGAATTGAAAGAGTGACCATTTTCCCTAAGATGATTCGAATGATTTGAATCAGTTTTTCCATTGATGAAACTGCGTTTATGTTCAGAGTTTCTAACATTAAAATTCCCTACTGTTCTACCTATATAAAAACAATTGCAATCTGCACAATCCAATCTATAAACACCTGATTTATTTTCTTTATTAATTGGAGATTTATAGTTCCTGATAAATGAACCTAAATTTGTTGATGTTTTGAACGCTATACTTAAATTTGAATTTTAAGATTTCACATTATTGCTAATATTGCCTATATATGTTAAACTACAGAATTTCTTGTTTGGTGTTCATCGATTGGATATATGTATGTTGTAAAGCTAATTTTTGTTCTTTCCTATGTAGTATGCTGCTAACTAAATTTGCATCATAACCATTATCTCTTGCGATCTGTTTTATCGAATTCAATTCTTTGAAATAACTATCCTTAAACATCGGTGTGTTCAAGAGTCTATGTATATAGCTGTTAAATGCTGCAACTTTATGTTGGTATGTTTTAGTACAAAATGATAATTTCCCATTTCTTTGTATTTATATATAAGAAAACTACTATGTTTATATTTTAGTTTTAAACTTGTCTGATGATGAACTAAAGCTCGAAAAAGTTACATTGAATCAACTTTTCCATTTTGATTTTTATTTTGTTTGTTCACCTTCAGTGAACAGAATAACTGAATTGAGAAAGAAATCTGGAAGAAAATTGTGGAAATTTATTGTAATTCTGTTAAAACAACGTTTGTGGGGCCAGATGATGTTGGAAAGAATATTGTCTCTATACCCTCTGCAACAGAACATTTCAACGTATTTGAAGCTGGATGTTTCACATACCGAGACAAAGATTCCTTTTCTCTGTTTTTCGAAGGATATTGAAATTACCCTCCACAAAGGATGACCCAGTTTTTTGGGAAATGCACAACATCTTCATTGCATGTCGTATTTTATACAGTAAACTGATGCAAATTTTCCTGTCAAGAAAATGCCAGCCCGGCAGGACAACTTTGTAATAAATTATATTCTAGGACTGCTCTTGGCAACATGACATTGAAATATAGTTAAAATATATCTGATAAAAGCTTTCGCTAAATCGATTTTGCTCCTCGTTGAGAAAACATGTCTCTTAAACTGAATAATCATTAAAACTGTTGACAGTTTGTTAAATATTTCGATTAATGCAAGTGCATGAACGGTAGATTATATGCGTATGAAATTTCCCGTGATATTTTATATACAAAGCGGGCAGGTTTAGGAAATTTATAGAAAAAAATTACGAGTAATTTGTGGAGAAGTTCACATCCTTTCGGATGACCGTAAATGATACTTCAGTTTCCGTTGAAAAGCACAAATTTTGTTGAACGGAATTGCTGGAAATGGTTTGTATGAAAACTTAAAATCCGAACTGCGGGCTAATTTTTTTTGCGAAATTATGCCAAAAACATATTTTTCGAGATACACTACGCCAAGAAAACACACAAAATTATGTTTTTTAGCCAAGTTATTATTCAGAATGGTCCATCTAAATATCGGCTAAGAGAGGACTGACTGTTGAGTACAGTGGTAAACCAGAACTTTGACGAAAGAATTTTGAATTATATTTGAATTGTGAAGGATAATTTTTACAGCATGAAGACTTTCATCTTTGGATATACAGAGTGATTCACCAGTGGCGCGGTGCTCTGTAGCTCGCACACTCTTGAAGATTTCATTTTTGTTCGAACGGTATTGTATTTAGAAAGTAAAAATCTACTTCAGCAATTTATTTTGAAGTAAACAGGGTGTCCCAATTTTCTATATAAAAATCTTGGGAGGTGTTTTCAGATTGGAATACCACTTTTTTGTTGAGGATTCAAGAGCGTCCTAAACCCTTTAAGTAATAAGTTTTTTTGGTGAGTAGTTTCGTCACAATATTTTTTTTCCGTGAAAATTCATGAAAATAGGCTCACAGATCATCGCATGCTCCTTCGGCCAGAGAGGATGAATACTCTTTTCCTTTCGTTTTCTTATTGCCCAAGGATAGCTTTATCGATGTATTGAAATAGATCATCCCCATTTTATGTCTCAAAAAAATTATTGAATAATGTAATTTTAAAATATCATATCTTGATTTTTTCAAATGGAACATTCTGTATTCTATTATTCATGTCAACGCATAAAATATTGTGCTAATATTTTTGCAGAAGTATTCTTATCTTTATCTTCGATCATTTTCGAAATATTCAATTATTTGTAAAAATTTTCGATGGAAATTCTACAAACCGTATCAAACTCATCAACATGCATCATTATTCGCACAGAAATTTTTTTTCTGTGATGATTCAAGTAGTAAAACTGAAACCAACACAAGATAATTCTTCTAAGAAATGATAAAATCGAGATGATTAAAACGTAAATCGAGGTATGTGTTGACTCTTTTTTTTTGTGCCTTCTGTCAGGTGTCCGGACATATCATATTCTGCATTTTACATGGTGAACTTATTGGTGTTTCGTTATTTAACATTAAAGTGAGGTTTGAACCCTATTTTCTAAATTGACAGCCAAGAAGAGATGGTTGATATGATTTTTATTCTGGGTGAGTGTGATAGAAATTCTTTGTTGGCAAGTAGAGTTTCCTGATATGAAGCATCCTGATGCAAGATGCTTTGAAAAACTTCTAATTAGATTTATGGAAACGAGTAATATCCCTTACAAAAAACATGAAAAACCAAAAACTGCTACAACTGAAGACAACCAGTTATCAGTTTTGTTGACAGTGACAAAGGACCCATATAAAAGCCAAAGAGAGATTTCTCAGTTAACAGTCCAACATCGTATAGAGAATCTTGAAAGTGAATAAATTTCATGCATATCACGTACAGCTGGACAATCAAGATTATGAAAATCGAATCAATTTTTGCAATTGGGCAAGTGATAACCTCATGAGACAAATAGATCATCAGCATCGTTGGCTCTTGAATGTATGGGCCGCTATAGTAAATGGATATCTAATTGGACCTCACTTTTCGACGGGCAACTCAATAGTGAATTGTATTTAGATTTTCTGCAAAATCATCTACCAATGTTACTTGCCGATGTACCAGAGCATATATGACAAGATTTGTGGTTTCAACAGGATGGAGCACAGGACATTACTCACATCAGGTTAGGGAGCATTTGAATCATTTATTTCCAAAGAAATTGATAGGGCGTGATGGTCTTTTTAGATGGCCAGCTAGGTCTCCGGATCTTACAAGTCTAGATTTTTTCTTGTGGGGTTATATTGAGGGCATCGATTACCAGATTCCTTCTACAACACAGTGGTATATGAGACAAAGAATAGTCGACGCTTTTCGGTCAGTTAATCCGCAAATGTTGTAGAGAGTTCAACGGTCTTTCCTCAGAAGGATTGAGTTGTGTCTACAAAGGAACGGGCAATATTTCGAATACTTATTGAAATAGTTCAACGCCTTGTAGATCATCTCACCTAAAACGAATCTATTACGTATTTCATACACGAATACCTCAAAATATCTCCATTTCTCTGATTAAGTATAATGATATGTAGTAATAAACTCTTCTTTCGCAACCTCTGATTTTATTATTTAAGTTTATTTTTTTAATCGAAAATGGTGTAAGATAAAGATAAGGTTACTTCTGCAAAAATATGGCACAATCTTTTATGCGTTGATATGAATAATAAAATACAGAATGTTCCATTTGAAAAATCAAGATATGATATTTTAAAATTACATTATTCAATAATTTTTTGAGACACTCCTGTATAAAATGGGGATAATTTATTTCAATTCATTGATAAAGCTATCCTTGGGCAATAAGAAAACGAAAGGAAAAAAGTATTCATCCTCTGTGGCCGGAGGAGCATGCGATAATGAGTCAGCCTATTTTCATGAATTTTCACGGAAAAAAAAATTGTGACTACTCACCAAAGAAACTTAATACTTAAAGAGTTTAGGACGCTCTTGAATCCTCAACAAAAAAGTGGTCTTCCAATCTGAAGAAAACCTTCCAAGATTTTTATATAGAAAATTGGGACACCCTGTTTACTTCATAATAAGTTGCTGAAGTAGATTCTCACTTTCTAAATACAATAGCGTTCGAACAAAAATGAAATCTTCAAGAGTGTACCAGCTACAGAGCACCGCGCCACTCTTGAATCACCCAGTATATTTTTTATGTCAAAAGACCCTACTTTGAAGGGAACGATGTTGTTTCCTATAACATGATAATTTCTGTACTAAGTCTAAGGAATTAATTACAGTGTGTTTCGAGAAAAATTTAGAATTGTCTCTTTCTCTAACCCATCGATTTCCAGCAGGCAAATTCGGTATTTGGGAGTCGAGCGCTCGGTATTCTCAACAAAAATAGATGTTAACCTTAGAAAATGAGTTTCTGCAAAATTCTGAAAAAAACAGTACTTTTTTCAAGAAATAAATCAGACAGATGAAATTCGCCTCTATAGTGATAGAATATTCAATCGTCTGAACCAGTGTTCCTCAAACGGTGGTACGTGTACCCCTTGGGTCCACGCTAAAATGATAAGGGGGTACGCGGCCAGACAACAAAAAATAAAACAATCCTTTAAATAAATGAAACAACATTCTCCGAAATTTCCATATTGTGGCGGTGCCAAAGCTAAGTTGAAATTATGATAGTGTACCCGTTCGGTTCTCTTGAAACAATAATTGAGAGGGAAAGTGGGAACACGTATGGCCACGTTGACGTGCGCACGCCACTCAGGCTTAGTTATCAGATTATCATTGCACTGCAGTAGTACTGCCTGTTATTACAAGCTCACTCTATTGTATTATTTTTGTGGTGAGTTATGTTATTCTGCGGATGCTCAAACATATCCAAACAGCAGGTCAGTGTATTGAATTGAATGTATGAAAAATAACGGTAGATATATGGCTCGTGATCAAAAGACCTAATGAAGATCTGAATTAAATTTCTGGTCCATCAACTTCAAAAAATGAAAGTAGACCTGAATGTCTTGTTACTGATGAGCAGCCTAAGGAAAAAATAAAAATCTCAAGAAATGTGAATGAATCTGAAAGTGAAATAAATGAGTTCATATCAAATCAAATCAAATCAGATTCATTTGCTCCTAAGACTACAATGAGTCATATTCAAGCACGTTAATAAACAAAACCCAGTGTAAAAGTAATCGACATGAAATACAAATATTACAAATTTCTCATCAATTTAGCATAGATATTAGATAACAGCTGTCATATGTGTGCTTCAAAGAATTCTGCCACTGACTACAATGCATCAGAAATCAAGAATTACCTTACTCTATGCTTAACAGTTAATTCACAGTATCATCATCAAGAGCGAATGAATACTACAAATAAATCTTACTAACAAATATTTATATATACTAAAGAGGCAATCCACTCAGAGTTATCCGTATTTGAACTAATGTTTAGGAAATAAATTTAATAAGGTTGAGTTATTTATGTCTACCTGATCATTAAGAATGTCCGGTGAATTCCTAAATCTGTTAATTTCAAGTGCTTCCAGAAGGTTGTGTTTTATACTTTTATTCTCAGAATGTAGGATTTTAAATTCTGAATTGAAAGAGTGACCATTTTCCCTAAGATGATTTGAATTATTTGAATCGGTTTTTCCATTGATGAAACTACTTTTATGTTCAGAGATTCTAACATTGAAATTTCTTCCTGTTCTACCCATATAAAAACAATTGCAATCTGCACAATCCAATCTATAAACACCTGATTTATTTTCTTTATTAATTGGAGATTTAAAATTCTGAGAAATGAACCTAAATTTGTTGATGTTTTGAACGCAATACTAAAATTTGAATTTTTAAGATTTCACATTATTGCTAATATTGCCTTTATTTGTTAAACTATTGAATTTCTTGTCTTGGTGTTCATCGATTGGTTCAGTTAATTTTTGTATTTTCTTATGTAGTATGCTGCTAAATAAGTTTGTATCATAATCATTATTTATTGATATCTGTACTATCAAATTCAATTTTTGAAATAACTATCTTTAGACATCGGTGTGTTCAAGAGTCTATGTATATAGCTGTTAAATGCTGCAACTTTATGTTAGTAAGGATGTGCCGATGTAAAATGAATTGTGATATCTGTATGAGAAGGCTTATGATAAATTGAAAACTGGTGTTGATTATTTGACCTGGTTATCGTTAGGTCTAGGAAATTGATCGAATTGTTCTGTTCTATTTCAGAAGTGAATTTAATTTTAGGATGCAGGTTGTTGATGAAATTTTCGAATACAGTGAACTGTCTGTATGTTCCTGTGAAACACACATAATTGACATCGATATATCGATTCCAATATAATTTTTACTAAGCGGGTGTTCATGAATAGTTGTCTTATGATAATCATTCCAAAGAAACGAATTTGATAAAACAGATCGCAATAAATAATGGTTATGATGCAAATTTAGTTAGCAGCACATTACATAAGAAAAAACAAAAATTAGCTTTACAACATATATATCCAATCGGTGAACACTAAGACAAGAAATTCAATAGTTTAACATATATAGGCAATATTAACAATAATGTGAAATCCTTCTTAAAAATTCAAATTCAAAAATAGCGTTCAAAACATCAACAAATTTAGGTTCATTTATCAGGAATTATAAATCTCCAGTTGATAAAGAAAATAAATCAGGTGTTTCTAGATTGGATTGTGCAGATTGAAATTGTTTTTATATAGGTAGACCAGGAAGAAATTTTAATATTAGAATCTCTGAACACAAACACAGTCTCATCAATGAAAAAAACGATTCAAATTATTTAAATCATCTTAGGGAAGATGGTCACTCTTTCAATTCAGAATTTAAAATCCTACATTCTCAGAAGAGAGGTATAAAACTCAACCTTCTGGAAGCACTTGAAATTAACAGATTTAGGAATTCAGCGGAAATTCTTAATGATCAGGTAGACATAAATAACTCACCCTTATTAAATTTATTTCCTAAACATTAGTTCAATTACGGATAGCTCTGAGTGGATTGCCTCTTTAGTATATATAAAAAAAAATGATAAGTAAAATATATTTGTATGTTCATTCGCTCTTGATAAAGATACTGTGTATCGAAACGCGTCGAGCATTCAATAATATAATTTAGTAGAATTCATTGTTCACTTGTATTTCTGAGTGATTTATGTTATTCCCCAATATTTGGGATTTTTAAATAGTTGGCAATTAAGTATCAGAACCCACTGTTAATGTATAATATGTATTTTAGCTGTTATGTTAGCCCATTTCTCTGTAACTATATATAAGAACATTGCAAACTTTATATTTTAGTTTTAAACATATCGTTTACTTTATTAGTAGTTCATATGACTCATCTGATTAAAACACTGTTTGATTGTGATATCATGTTTCATGTTGTATGATTGCTTATGATTTGTAAATATCCTACATTTCAGGTCCCCTTGTAAATCAGAAAAATCCTAGTCTGTCCTATTGTTTGAAAGTTGTTCTGCGATTTCAATAATTGAGAATATAGCAATGCAACGGTTGAGACACTCATATTTGTCTGTTGATCAACGAAAGCTGAAAATAGCTATGACGTTGAATAAACTTTTCCATCTTAAACAGTAATATTTTTACGTAGTAATATTCGCAATCCTCATAATGTCATTTGAATTTGAGGGGCTTTTACTTGGTAAAATTCCATTATCAATAATAAAAAACAAGTACTGTGTTTTAAGAAATTTGCTTGATAATTGCGATTCGTAACGCATTTCACTACACCGTAGCTTCCTCAGACGAATGAATGTACAGAAAATAAGAATGTGAATATAAATATAAATGTTCTTGAGTAATTAAAAGCATATTGGGTTGCTTCTTCTTAAGTGGTTATTTATGACAGATATATCCAATAAAATTGAGGAATAGATTGCTCCCCGAAGAGATTCAATAGAGGTGAAGGGCATAAATCGACTTGTTCATTGATGAATCTACCTGAGTGTTTGCATTTATTCATTTCTAAAGTTTCCCAAAGATCTACCTTCCAATATTCATTATCTGTATGCAAAATTTCAAACTGTGGGTCGAAAGAGTGATTATTTTCTAAGAGATGATTCGCGTAATTTGAATCTGATTTTTATTTGAGAAACTGTTTATGTTCCGATATTCTAATATTAAAATTTCTATGTGTTTTACCAATGTAGAAATTATCACAGTCATTGCAATTCAATCTATAAACACCTGATTTATTGTTTTTACCTGATTTGGTTTTATTATTTTTATATATTTGCACAAATTATTATTAGTTTGGAAAGCTATGTTGAAATTATTGCTACTCAAGAATGATTTCAGTTTCTCACTTGTAATGCCAACGTAGGTTATGGTGTTGAATTTTTGTTTAAATTTATCGACAGGGTAAACTTCATTCAATGCGATTCTAATTTGTTTTTATTTAAAATATTATTTATAAGTTTGGGATTGTAACCATTATTTTTGGCTATTTGTTTAATCAAATTTAGTTCTTTGTTGAAATTTTCTGGTGATAGCGGGATGTTAATCAATCTATGAATAAAACTATTGAATGCTGACATTTTATGTTGATATGGATGACACGACGAGTTATGTATTATAATATCTGTATGTGACGGCTTATGGTAAATTGCGAAAACATGTTTTCCATTTCCATTCGAAATTGTGACGTCTAAGAAATTTATCGGATTATTGCTTTCTATTTCAGTTGTGAATCCAATTTTGGATGTAATGAATTTATATGATTTTCGATAATTTTTAACTGTCTATCTGTTCCTGTGAAGCAAATAATGATATCGTCTACATAGCGATTCCAGTATAAACAATACTTACTGAGTGGATGATTATGAATTTATTTCTCTAAATTATTCATGAATATTTCTGCTAACAAGGGACTTAACGGATTGCCCATAATCAAGCCATCTTCAATAGTATAATGTTTGTTATTGAAATGGAAATAATTTTGATCTAAACAAATTTGTAATAATGAAGGAATATCTGATTCAATGATATTATTGACATGATTCTTTTCTAATAATTCTTCAACTAAGTGATATCTTAGCCAAACATCAAACAGCAAAAATCATCAAAGAAGACTTTTCGAAATTATCACCTCATTGCAATTCCGATTATAAGATAATAAAAACAATTCGTGAAAATAGTACCAAGAACGATTTAGTATTCACTGAAGCAGATAAAGGTAACACCGTCATCGCGATTAGTAAAACCGATTATATTTCTAAAACTGAAGAATTATCTATATAACATCCACTGAGGATCCTACCGCAAAATTTCAGAAAGTGGTTAAAAACATAATTTCGACAGCAAAATCATTAATTACAGACCACGAAAAATATAAATTCATTAACTCGAATCCACAATCCCCCGAATTATATTCGTTGATAAAACTTCATGAACCTAATAACCCTATTAGACCTGTTGTTTCTTATGTAACGGCACCATTTTTCAAACTTTCAAAATTCCTCAATGACTTGCTGATGAAACATTGCAATTTCAAATTTAAATTTTCTGTCAAAAATTCATACGAACTAATTGCCAATATCAAAGATACCATTATACCACCTAATTCCAAACTCATTCCTTTCGATGTTAAGAATCTATTTCCCAACATTCCTCCGATAGATACGTATTACTTAGTTGAAGAATTATTAGAAAAGAATCATGTCAATCCTATCATTAAATCAGATATTCTTTCATTATTACAAATTTGTTTAGATCAAAATCATTTCCATTTCAATAACAAAGATTATACTAATCTATTCCTTAGTTTTATTGGATATACCTGTCATAAATAACCACTAAAGAAGAAGCAACCCAATAAGCTTTTAATTACTTAAGAACATTTATATTTTTATTCACATTCTTATTTTCTGTACATTCATTCGTCTGAAGAAGCTACGGTGTAGTGAAATGCGTTACGAATCGCAGTTATTTAGTAAAATTCCTTAAAACACAGTACTTGTTTTTTATTACTCACAAAGTCAATCACATATCACATAGTAACAGACGAATTTATTTCATTTTTAATGGTTTCTTTGAAAAATAGCACCGAGTCTTTAAAACTGTCTCTTCAACGAAAATTAGACACAATATAGAAATAACAGCAAAACTGTTTACGTTTTATTGTTTCAATATTTCTATGGAAAGCTGGTCTTGACTGTTGACGTGAAGAACCCGATAAAGAAAGAAATTATTTCGCCAAACAAAGCAATTAGTAAAGGCAATCAACTTCGAACGCAACGATTAATTCGATGATTCTTTTCTAGATGAACTGAAAGGAATGTTAACGAACCTTGAAAGCGATGTTTGAACTGGCAAGATGCTCTCAAAAGTCAGAAAGGATTGGGAAAATGTGCAAATTATAGACAATTAGGAGATAATGAGTGGAACAGTGCTAGATCTGGGCCAGAGCGGGGATATTCTCGATTTTCTCCTGAAGGGGAACAACACCGAGGTGACTACCACTGCGATGGGTATTCCTGGAATTCGATCGCCGTTTCGGAGTGTTTTACAGACGACTTTGCCTCCAAACAATGAGACCAACAGTTCGTTTACTACGCCAACGCAGTCGAATTTGAATTCTTTTTACTTTTATAAGGTGAGTAAATAATGAACTTTTTCTCACAGGGAGTCTGCCGTCTGTAAAGAAATGAAACTTGGAAGTTCGGATATTGAATGAACTATACAATTCATAAAAGTTGTACAATGTTCGGAATTTGGTGCTTTGAAATAATGAGAAGGTACGTATTTATACAAAATGAGCATTTTGAGTTTTTTCACTTGAAATTTAATGCAATGAGATAATTAATTCCGCCGTTTCTACAAGATAGTTAATCATTTTGATAATAACAAATGAAACTGTATAATACTAGCACTAGCAATAATTGAAAATAAGACTTGCAATGTCGATCTCTCGACCATCTTTATCGGCCAAGAAATAATGAACTAGATTATAAATATATACAGGATGTTACATAACAGTATGTCACAACTTGAGGGGGTAAATCTACGTGCAATTTTAGAAAAGAATTTCATATAAACAGCTGCAGGGTGTTGAAATTTCCAGAAACAATTGTTTTTTCTTCGAAACTCCTGCAGTTTTTGAGATATTCAGCCCAAATTTGGAATGCAAGCTATTTTCACAGCTTCCATCATTACACGTCCTAAATTTTAACTAGAATCTACAAGGTGCCTCTTTTTGGCCTTTCAAACTTTTTTGCGGTACGCCACTGATCTGCGTGCAATCAATTTTCGTCATCTTCGTTCAATTGAGAAACTTTTTGACAGTTGTGATTTTTTCGTATCTTCAACCGTTTTCGAGTGAAAAATTATTGAATTTGAATCATTTGAATAGTTTGATATTCGCTAAATGATAAAAATTATAGAAATACTCGATAGGTATGCCCAAAATTTGCTTTTATTTTAAGAGCTCCTCGCCTGAGATGTAAATTATACTTATTCAATCTCAAACTAAAAAAATTACAATAAAAAACTGAATAAATTGCTGGAAGTATCTTTCACCTGCAAGAATAACAAGAGATTTCTCAATTCTTCTACAGTGTTCACTGGAGTGGTATAAACTAAGCTTCTGAAATATCCCCAAACAATTTAAGTCTGGGGACCTAGGAGGCCATGGTTCTGGCCCACCACGATCTATTCATCAGTTGTTGAATGTATCATTCAAGAATTTCCTAGCTTCTCCACTAAAATGTGCATAGTGTCCCGTCATGCATAAACCACATTATGTTTCTCACAAAAAGTGGCACATCCTCGAGCAATAAAGGTAACTCCTCCTCAAGAAATTGCAGACACGCGGGTCCGCTTATTTAGGTTAGACAAAAAAAGGGCCCAATAAAATAAGTTACAATTATTCTGACCTAGACATTAAGTGGGAATTGTTCTTGATGATGAAATTCTTCAATCAAAAGTGGGTTCTCCTCAGTCCAATAGTGATTATTGTGGAAATTTGTGATACCAGTTCTCGAAAAGTTAGCTGTGTCTATGAACATTATTTCACTATCAAAATGAGCTTTTTCTCTAATTTTATCTAAGAACCAACAGCCGAAATTCTGTCTCGAAGGGGAAGTAGATTTTGGACGCATTGAATATGAATTAAAATTCGTGGAGGATCCTCCAGACTAGAACATGTAGAATATTAAACTGATTTCTAATTTTTCGTGTACTCACATGAGGATTCAAATCAATACAATTCAAAACTGCTTCCTCAATATCTGAAGTTTTCATAGTTGCACCTTTTGAATGGTTTGTTTGTTTGTTATTCCTATAACGTGCTCTATTTCTGCCTTTCGACCATAGACACGCCAGGGAACTCTGTCATCTCATTAACCTAGGAATTTTCCCAAACCCTTTGGTGTCGAGGAAGGGATCTTCGATGTCCAACACATCTCTGTTAGATAGGAACGACGGCTTTACTCCTCCGAAAGATGGATTCCTACAATCCGAAAAATCGCACCGACTTTGTGGGGATTGAACCAAGGTAACTCTGCGCAGGAAACGAGCATCATATCCTCTACGCCACAAAGCCGGCTTTTGAATGGTTATTTGCAGTAAAAGTACCAGTTTCTCTCAACCTCCTGTGAATATTTGAAAACGTTCGCCTGTCTGCTGTTACTCGATTTGGAAAGCGCACCTGATATAATCGCCTTGCTTTTGTTGTATTTCCGTCAGCCAGACCGTATATGTAATGGATATCAGCCACTTCGGCGTTAGTAAAATTAGCCATTTTTTCTTACAGCAATAACTCCAAAAGTCTCGAAACTAATCGTTAATTTAACAAACAATTCGGGCAGACACTGGTTCAACTTCTGTTCAACTGTTCAAATAAATAAATGAATGAAAAAATCAGAGCCTACTAGTTAATTTTTAATCAGAAGTGCTTTCAACTCAGCGAATGCATACACTCGTTTATTATTGTACGCTGATCAGTGGCGTACTGCAAAAAAAGTTTGAAAGGGAAAATGAAGACATGGCTACAGAAAAGATTCTAGTTGAAATTTAGGACGTGTAATGATGGAGGCTGTGAAAATAGCTTTCATTCCAAATTTGGGCTGAATATCTCGAAAACTGCAGGAGTTTTGAGGAAAAACCTAATTTTTTCCGGAATTTTCAACACCCTGTAGCTTCGTAACGAAGCTTTTGCGGACCAATGTTTATATGAACTTATTTTCTCAAAATTGCAAGTAGATATACCCTCTCAAATTGTGACATACTATTATGTAGTTTATAGAAAATTGGCAAGGTTTAGGCGTGCAGTCTACTGGCTCTGCTTACCCTAATTTAGTTTGAAGGATTGTTGAATAACTCGAAACAAATTTTCCTAAGAATTTCGTCGATATTTCCCTTTATTACTGCGCCACTCCTGTAGTTATTCTAAAATACAAACAATTTGACGCTTATAAGATTTTCCGTGATTGCCATTATTTTATTTTCCCACCGCATTGTATGTCGTTTTTACCATTAGTAACTTTATATCAACCTCTCCAGCTATAAAAGCTTGTGTTCCACTTATCTATCCATCTACGTCTTTGATTCATTTCATGGAAACACCGAACAATCTATAAAAAAGTAGTTCTTTCGTTATGTAACACCAATTCATCTCGTGGTATGCTGTTTATTTACTCCATTGATAGATGTATCTGCGATGCCAATCGAAGTATTTCTAACATATTGTTCCATCAAGATTTTCGCCATATATGTCTTCAAAAAAACTGAGTATAGCTGCTCCGAGTAGTGTAGAGATTTCTTAAGAAGTGTTATCTCTTGGGTTTAAGTCATTCAATTGAGTCTCCGATGAATTGGATTTGATATCTGGTGATCGTTTTGTTGAGTAAAAATTACAGGAATCTTTCCTTGTAAGAAACTAAGGTAACTTCATGTGAAGTATTATACAGGTTGTTCCTTACTACTACATACTAATAGAATGTGGGTGATTCTTTAGTTAATTTAATAAAAAATATCGTATGTGGTCAGAAAAAGGGGATACTCTATTGTTAAATTTGTATATTTTAGAGGACAAAAGTGATTAACATAAACTGCCCCCGGCGATGAGTATCGAGTGAAGGCTGGTTATACAGAGGGAATCCGAATAAACTGTATATACATCAACGGTGGATGCAATTTGATGGAACGGATTAATATCCCGAAAACTTCTGTAGATTCTTGTTGGTGGCTTTTGTTGGTATTCTAAGTCCCTCTAAAATTCTCAATAATCAATGGAATATAAAGATTTTCAAGACATTGTTGGTATCAATCGGATCAAAAATATTGCCGAAAAATATTCGGAAATTCCAGGACCGGACTGAAACATGCTCATTTCCAACAACTACACTCGGAGGCAAAATTAGCGGAACACTCGAAAATTTTACCTAATTCGAAGTTCGATATTTTTCCTAATTCTCAACCGATTTAGATGATTTTTTCGGCAAATTATAAATCAACTCTTATGCTTTGTAGAAATTATAAGAAAAACCAAAAAAAATTTGAAAAAATTTGATACAAGGGCAAAACTAAAAGTGTTTTTTCGTCAAAATTCGTAACACCCTGTGGAATTTCGTGGTCCGAGTTGAAACGTACAATATCATGGTCTGTCAAGACACATCTTCCTACAGTAACGCCCTTCTTGTTTTATGCATTTATCTCTATTTTTACAAGAGATATACAATTTGAAGCGAAAAGTCACAAATTTCAAGAATTCATTTTTAATCTTGCGTAGGTGCATAACATCGGAGGTTAGCCAAAAAATTAAAACAAAATTAGAGAAGCGGAAATCTAAGGAAATAAAAATTTTTGAAATTCACTGGCCAATTTCACGCTCCGGGAGAACTCGAAGTACACTGGAAAAATCGTTGATTTTGCACATTTATTTTTGAATTTTTTTGTGTGACGCTATCATAATTATCATTCCTGTCCAAAATTGAGAGCGGGTGTGTATCCTGGCGATACACTCGTAAAATGAAATGAACATGTTGAGAAAAATGTTCATGATGACCCACAAAAAAAAACATTTGATTAGTAGCGAGTATGACCCCCTCGAGCTTTTATTACAGCGCGTATACGATTTCGTATACTCCCAATGATGTTGTCTATCATCTGTTGAGGTATGTTGTCCCACTTTTCCACCAAAGCCAATGTCAGCTCTTCAACGTTGCATGGATTCCGTTGTCAAACCCTTCTTCCAAGAATGTCCGAAACGTGTTCGATCGGGTTTAAATCCAGTGACCGCGACGGCCAGTCCATTCGTGTGATCCCAACTTCATTGAGATATTCTATCACTATGCGCGCAGTATGAGGGCGTGCGTTATCGTGCATAAAAAGGAAATTTTTCCCTATGTAAGGAGCAAAAGGCACAACATGGGGCTCCAAGATTTCTGTTATATACCGATGGGCATTAAGTGATCCATTGCCAATAATCTCCAGTTCTGTTAGTACTCCCAAGCATATGCCACCCCATATCATAACTGACCCTATCGGCTCTCATCACTAAATAAAACTCGTCTCCACTGATTGATTGACCATGCTACATGCTCCCTAGCAAACGCCAATCTTGCTACCCGATGGGCTCTATCGAGTCTTGGTGCTCTTGCTTGCGCGTATGATCTCAGACCAACTTCATTTAATTGTCTTCTGACTGTCCTCACACTGACGTCAATGTTATCCACTGCTTGTAAAAGGTTACGTGCCTGAACAGCAGTAAGACGAGGATTTCTTATGGTTTGATTGACGATGAAACGGTCATGTATAGCGCGGGTTGCCCAATTTCTTCCTTGTCCTCGCCTCCTCACGTACAATCCAGTTTCTCTGTAACGTAGGTAGATTCGATGGATAACCGACGTCGAGACACCCAACATTGTACCGACTGAGCGGTAGGTGCGCCTTTCCTCGATCAATGTAACTGCCCTTGCTACTGAGGTTGATGGTAAATCTCTCATTCTGAATGAAAATACCGTTTCGAATCGTAAACAGTAAAAAATCACAAAACACCGCAACCGATCGAATTTGTATCAAATCAAAGAATGGAAAACTCTCATTCTTTAAACAAGTGCAAATGTGGTCATACTAAAAACGTGTGTTGTATTTCATATTTAATAAAAAGGTGTGCACATGTGTAAATGAAAAGTTTTATCAATGGTCCCAGAATTCGGTTGTGTATTTTAATACCTACCGACTGTTATCTCCTATGAATTCCTAATTTTCACCAAATTAACCAAATTGTCATCAATAACTAATGCAATTCGAACATAAAAATCGCAAACGACAATTTCGACACGCCTGAGTGATAATAAGAAAATTCCAAATTGATAGACGAATTTTAATGACAATTTCTTGATTCAATGGAATTTCTCCAAAATGGTGATTTTCCACTTGAAATTAAATATATTTTGCAAAAATAGAGATAAACGCATGAAACAAGAAATGCGTTACTGTAGGAAGATGTGTCTTGACAGACCATGATATTGTACGTTTCAACTCGGACCACGAAATTCCACAGGGTGTTACGAATTTTTGACAAAAAAAAACACTTTTAGTTTTGCCCCCGTATAAAATTTTTTCGAATTTTTTGTTTTCTCTTATAATTTCTACAAAGCAGAAGAGCTGATCAATAACTTGCCGAACAAATCATCTAAATCGGTTGAGAATTAGGAAGAATATCGAACTTCGAATTTGGTTAAATTTTCGAGTGTTCCGCTAATTTTGCGGAATCATTTCCTCAAATATTTCCATGACATTTTAAAGACCCTGTATATTAAAGATCGTAGTAAGGTATGTAGTCTTGCTAATTCATATTAAGGACGAAACTGAAGCATATAATTCCATGCTCAACTCTCTAATATAGTTTGCATTCTCCAGTAATTCTTGTAAAACCCTACGTCAACGTAGCAGGTCGTCAGTCCTTCACTCTAATCGACCAATTAATAAACATTTCCTAATGCCTTAATAATTGCTCAGTTGGGATTCCGCCAAATCAAATAATTGAATCCCAGATCCAGGAAGAATGTACGGATTGGTGGATAATCAGGTTCTAATTCAATCACTGTCATCGCAATGATCACGATTCACATGGCAAGTAGTCGACCAGGCGAAAATGATAATAAGAAATTGAGGTCAGCAAATGACCTGTGAAACTCGCATCAATTATGGCAAGGCGCATGTGGGAGTTCTAATCGAATTTAGGTAAAAAGGCTCATTTGTGCCTAAATAGGATCGAAACAACGAGCAGGGTCGGATTTAGGAAACCGTCATTTAAAATTCTATAAAAATATTCATAGATTTTTAATTATAATGAGTGAGCCCATTAAGATCGCCTTTTATATATTAATAGCCAATATATTAACGCCTAATATACTGAACGTATTTTCATATCCAACTCTATCTATACTGAACGCCTTATTATAATCACTTCATTATTCATATTTTTACTTAATAGTTCTTTATGTTACATCTCTCATATTTTACCTCAGTCATCCCTAGGGTAACGCATCTTCCAGTATATATTCTTTTGAAAAGAGAGGATTTACAAAAATTTGAATAATTGTATTTACAATAAAATAACCTTATTAAGCACCTCTTTAAAACTGCTTACAAAGATTCTTGCCCATGACATAACGTCAACAATGCCAATCAGCGAAGAGCAACAAGGCTTTCGAAAAAAACGGTCCACGGTCGATGCACTATTTATAACAATGTAATTAGTAGAAAAGTCTCTTGAATATAACACTCCAGCATATCTTTGTTTCATAGACTTAACGAAGGCCTTCGACAGAGTCCAACTGAAGGATGTAATCAAGATACTGGAAAACAAAGAGGTACCCAAAAAATATACAACACTCATAAAAGATCTGAACACTAATACAACAACGCAAATACGAACAAACCACACCCTAACGCAGCATTTCGGAACAACGTCGGGCATCCGCCAAGGTGATAGTCTTAGCCCTCTTCTATTTAATACTGTTATGGACCAACTTGTAGAGACCGTTAAAAACTTGGGACTAAGATACCGCATGGGAACCTACAAAATTAACATCTTATGCTATGCCGATGACGCCGTACTCATTGCAGAATCAGAAGACGACCTACAAAGAATGTTATACGCCTTTAGCAAACGCGCAAAGAATTTCAATATGGAAATCTCAACAAGTAAGACAAAATGCATGACCATAGCTGAGGAACCTCTGTGCTACAAGTTAACAATAGACAACGCCACTATAGACCAAGTCATGTCATTCGAATACTTAGGGTGCAAAATAACAAGCACAGGATACCTTGAAGATGAAGTGAGGAGACAAGTGAACAAAGCAGCTGCAGTATCGGGACATCTTAAACAACCTATTCGGAGAAATAAACACCTCAGTATACCATGCAAATCCAGAATCTACAAAACATGTGTGCGACCAATTATAACATACGGGGCAGAAACAAGAGCGGAAACGTCAGTAACAAAGAGGATACTAAGAACAACAGAAATGAAAACGCTAAGAACTATAACCGGTTACACATTGAATGACAGACAAAGAAATACCGACATAAGGGAAAAATGTGAAACAGACGATATTGTAAGATGGGTAAGAAAAAGAAGAAGAGAATGGAACCAACATGTATACAGAATGACCACAGATAGAATAGCCAAAATCGTATATATCAACATACCACACGGAAGAAGACCCGTTGGACGACCACCAAAACGATGGCGGGACAGTTGGCAATCAACTTCACAAGAACTACTGCAGGGAAACCGGAACTGAACAGGCGCTCCGCCTTCTACACGGTGAAGAAGAGAAGAAGACAATAAAAGCTTATATCTATAATTTGGTGTGTGTCAAAAAAGCACAAGTGTGAGCTCAGGAAATTTAACAGGGGAACCATACTATCTTGTATATGATTCAATAAACGAGTAAAAAACCTGAGGAAAAAACTTGTTTCCCTGTCGCTATTGCACTAGCAATAGCTTGTGCAATAGTTTATGTTGTGTAAGTGTCGTGTGTACAAAAAGAGTACCAAAGATTTTTCTGCTTTGCCGCTTCATTCTCTCTTGCATTCCATGATTTCCAAACGAAGACAAGGGTGAAAGAAAGAAGGTTTGGGACAGGAATCTGTAACAATGGAAAAAGAAAACCAGCAAAAAAATATTTCCACAATCATACTTCTTATATGTCAAAACAAATCTGAGAAAAGAGTTTACATAGCAATCGAGGTCATGAAAAGGACTAAGGAGATAATAAAAAAAAATTCATAATCTGCGATATTTCCTCAAATTCCATCTCTGTTTGACCGAGAGGGCCCCGATGGCCAGGTTCAGTCTTCCAAGTGATGTCGATTATGATTTATAGATGTTTTAAAATCATTATGGACCCAATAATCTGGGTTGACATCGCCCATATATTATTTCTTCGTGGAAAAAAATTTGGCAGTAGTTCGAATAATATGACATTTGTCATATATATGATATGGATACTGACTCATCAACCACACAAATTTCAACACTATTCACTACTATCCTAACTCAAAAGGAAACATTCAATTCGAAAATCTCAACTTTCTCCAATTGAGCTAACATAAGATGAAATTAAAAACATTTCAACATTGATTCAAAAATCAAATTGTTCAATCCCTTTAGGCATAGAAATTCAACCATCAACAACTCTAATATTAATTCACAATATTCCAAATTTTTAGTTCCAAAAGTATTAAATATATACTTCAGAAAGATAAATACACTCGGAGGCAAAATTAGCGGAACACTCGAAAATTTAACCAAATTTGAAGTTCGATATTTTTCCTAATTCTCAACCGATTTAGATGATTTGTTCGGCAAGTTATAGATCAACTCTTCTGCTTTGTAGAAATTATAAGAGAAAACAAAAAAAAAAAATTTATACGGGGGCCAAACTAAAAGTGTTTTTTTTGTCAAAAATTCGTAACACCCTGTGGAATTTCGTGGTCCGAGTTGAAACGTACAATATCATGGTATGTCAAGACACATCTTCCTACAGTAACGCCCTTCTTGTTTCATGCGTTTATCTCTATTTTTGCAAAATATATTTAATTTCAAGTGGAAAATCACCATTTTAGAGAAATTCCATTGAATCAAGAAATTGTCATTAAAATTCGTCTATCAATTTGGAATTTTCTTATTATCACTCAGGCGTGTCGAAATTGTCGTTTGCAATTTTTATGTTCGAATTGCATTAGTTATTGATGACAATTTGGTTAATTTGGTGAAAATTAGGAATTCATAGGAGATAACAGTCGGTAGGTATTAAAATACACAACCGAATTCTGGGACCATTGATAAAACTTTTCATTTACACATGTGCACACCTTTTTTTATCACATATGAAATACAACACACGTTTTTTTGTATATGACCACATTTGCACTTGTTTAAAGAATGAGAGTTTTCCATTCTTTGATTTGATACAAATTCGATCGGTTGCGGTGTTTTGTGATTCTTTTACTGTTTACGATTCGAAACGGTATTTTTCATTCAGAATGAGAGATTTACCACCAACCTCAGTAGCAAGGTCAATTACATTGAACGAGGAAGGGCGCACCTACCGCTCAGTCGGTACCATGTTGGGTGTCTCGACGTCGGTTATCCATCGAATCTACCGGCATTACAGGGAAACTGGATTGTACATGAGGAGGCGGGGACAAGGAAGAAATCGGGCAACCCGCGCTATACATGACCGTTTCGTCGTCAATCAAACCATAAGAAATCCTCGTCTTACTGCTGTTCAGGCACGTAACCTTTTACAAGCAGTGGATAACATTAACGTCATTGTGAGGACAGTCAGAAGACGATTAAATGAAGTTGGTCTGAGATCATACGCGCAAGCAAGAGCACCAAGACTCGATAGAGCCCATCGGGTAGCAAGATTGGCGTTTGCTAGGGAGCATGTAGCATGGACAATCAATCAGTGGAGACGAGTTTTATTTAGTGATGAGAGCCGATATTGTGTGAATTTCGTGGATGGTAGAGATAGAATATGGAGGCATCGAGGGGAACGGTACAATCAAGCGAACTTCGCAGGAACTGAGCAATACGCTGGAGGGGCAGTTGTGATATGGGGTGGCATATGCTTGGGAGTACGAACAGAACTGGAGATTATTGGCAATGGATCACTTAATGCCCATCGGTGTATAACAGAAATCTTGGAGCCTCATGTTGTGCCTTTTGCTCCTTAATTAGGGGAAAATTTCCTTTTTATAAACGATAACGCACGCCCTCATACTGCGCGCATAGTGATAGAATATCTCAATGAATTTGGGATCACACGAATGGACTGGCCGTCGCGGTCACCGGATTTAAACCCGATCGAACACGTTTGGGACATTCTTGGAAGAAGGGTTCGACAACGGAATCCAGGCAACGTTGAAGAGCTGACATTGGCTTTGGTGGAAGAGTGGGACAACATACCTCAACAGATGATAGACAACATCATTGAGAGTATGCGAAATCGTATGCGCGCTGTAATAAGAACTCGGGGGGGTCATACTCGCTACTTAAATCAAATGTTTTTTTTTGTGGGTCATCATGAACATTTTTCTCAACATGTTCATTTCATTTCACGAGTGTATCGCCTGGATACACACCTGCTCTCAATTTTGGACAGGAATGATAATTATTATAGAGTGTCACACAAAAAAATTCAAAAATAAATGTGCAAAATCAACGATTTTTCCAGTGTACTTCGAGTTCTCCCGGAGCGTGAAATTGGCCAGTGAATTTGAAAAATTTTCATTTCGTTAGATTTCCGCTTCTCTAATTTTGATTTTATTTTTTGGCTAACCTCCGATGTTATGCACCTACGCAAGATTAAAAATAAATTCTTGAAATTTGTGACTTTTCGCTTCAAATTGGATATCTCTTGTAAAAATAGAGATAAATGCATAAAACAAGAAGGGCATTACTGTAGGAAGATGTGTCTTGACAGACCATGATATTGTACGTTTCAACTCGGACCACGAAATTCCACAGGGTGTTACGAATTTTTGACAAAAAATAACACTTTATTTTTGCAACCGTATAAAATTTTTTTCGAATTTTTTTTGTTTTCTATTATAATTTCTACAAAGCAGAAGAGTTGATCTATAACTTGCCGCAAAAATCATCTGAATCGGTTGAGAATTAGGAAAAATATCGTACTTCGAATTTGGTTAAATTTTCGAGTGTTCCGCTAATTTTGCCTCCGAGTGTATATGCAGATCTATAGTTTCAAATTTTTAATTTTACTCAACAGTTCTGATTCGTATTAGATCAGACAAGAATCCAATAAATTCAAGAATTATTAATAAACAACAAATATGAGCTTAAAATAGCAAGATGGAAGAATTATTTCTCAAGTATATTAATGAAATAGAAAATAAAATCCAAAAGCAATAGCGAGAAATTAGTAATCAAATGAAGGAACATTACTGAATACATAGAAATTTCACCTTATGTGATTGCCCTATACGTAACTATTTTGTTAAATTTCGAATTGACCAAAATTCACAAATTTGCTTACCAGAAAGAACAAACATCTTCTGAATTGAAGTGCTCTTTTGAAAAGCAGAAATGTGATCCACAAATTTGTAAATTACATTATGGACCCTCATATACAATACACTGAAGTTAACTATATATGAGTTTCAATGAAACTGCTTCTTGTGACTGTTAATTTCCTAGATCCTTAACTGACCAGTTGGCAGTTGGTTTCGAGCAGTCAGCTTCTTATAAACTTGCTCTCTAATAATTGAAATTTCTATTCTTCAATTCTATTTTTCTTCAATTCATTCTCTTGTGAAATTTTATAATATACTATGAAATTAAAATGATAGGAAGAAATTGCATTAAAACAAATTTATATTTCCATATTACGTGATGAACATACGCATTTTATACAATTATATAAAATACCTATAGTACAACTACCTATTACAGAAATTGTCAAATTGCATAGCATTCTCCAAGTAGTAGTTGAATTTTTTCCAAAATATGATTCACATAAGCAGCAGCATGTTTCCTGTGACTTTCATAAATATTGGATTGAAATTTGTGGTTGTACAAAATAAAACTTCATATGCAACTTCTACATATTTGAACATCATGTTTCCCACTATCAGCCACCTACAACAGAGAAACTTTCAACTTCAAATCAATGAGGAATTCCTGTCGTTCATTCAACAAACTTGATAAAATTTCCTGAGAAACAGTAACTATGTGTTATGCATAGAAGGAACTCACAATAATTACCTTTTGTGAAAATTTGAGATCTTATTTTCTTTGGTTCGAACTTGAACATTGTCAAACACATTGAATCTCATTAACTTTTTAATTTGGATAATTGTAGAATTGAAATGTACTTCCTCTTGAATAAACTGAAATGAAAATTCAATTTGAAATGACACGGTCATATTGACATCCAGCTTCAAATATTTCAATAAGATAAAGCCTTTAGTGGATAGGTTTCAATATTCATATGATACATACTCTAAATGACCTAACGAAAACTTTATCGAGTTCCTTCCAGAAAAATATTATTATACAAAGAGCTCAATATCTATTAATAGCAACTCAAAGGATATCCCATCATTTTGTAAGATCCTCCAATTGATTCGTTAGAAAATCCTAGTAATTCCAGAACATTTTTCTACGCATAGAGGTTAAAATAATGAAAGAAAAATGAAATATGTAAATTCAGTGTACATTTCTTGAGCATGCCTAAAAAATATACATTAAAATACATCAATAAACCTCAAATTACATTCACTTACCTTTCAAACATTATTGTAAATCTTCTTAATTCCTTTTTATTATAACATTCCGTTTGAATTATATTGTTTAGGTAAGAATAACCACAAAATGTTGAATTTATGAATTTTTAAAGTATGTCGTTCCTTTCCTTTAACAAAACATACATTAACATGGATAAAATATACATCAAACTACGATCATTTACCTCAAAAAATTTATTTCAAGTTTCGTCAAACTTTTCATTCAAATAAAATTCGGAATTACTTATTTTGACAGATCTAATATGAGACTAATTGAAATAAGGTTAGATTCGATTGTCACTCAGAAGACAGAGGGCACTATATTCTAGATGTTGTTAGTACCCAAATTATGTTGGTGAAAATTGAAGTTACTAACTATTTCCATCTCACTATTTTCGTTCAGAAGAGAGAGAGCATTAAATTTTACACGTTGGTAACGCACACTTCCGACATTGAATAGCGATATAAGGGGCAGAAGTAGCGGTGACTGGCTCCACCCCCGTGTTTCCGGTCTTTTTCTCGAAAATATAGGTCTCAAAAATCGTCCCAAACTAAGTCTTACAGTGACGATTTCTCTTCGCGGACCCGATCTCGAGATATGTAGGAATCGTTCGAAGGTCGAGTCCTTTCTCCCGATGCCCCCGTTTAAGTAGGATGGTTAAAACAAAAACCCGTATTTTGACAGCTCGAGGTTTGTTAATTTCGCGAATTTCTGGCCGTCGGAGATTTTCGGAATGAGGAAAGTAGAGCAAAATTTGCGAAAGTCGGCCCATAGCCCTTCGTTCGATGGAAAGTTTTTCCGTTTTCCCGTGGTTCTATAAGAATCTAACTATTGCGGCGCGAAATGGGAAACTCGAGGCTTTTTCGTTGTCCAGGTTTCGTAGCGATCGAAGACGATAGAAATATTTTTATAGCTACAAAAGTCCATAGAAATTTTCCTCTCCATCCATGAACAACAATCTCAACCCTCAACATTACCAAAGTCAAAGTTCACCATAGGAAAGTTTAGAAACAAATGTCCCTCACCAACCTATTCCTTGCCTTTCTCACCGTATTTTCTTCTGCACGCTTCTCCCATACCCACACCACTTTCTGTCCTCAAAAAATCCTCCTCAAAATTTTTTCTCCCAATTTCATCTGGTTTTTCTTACTCATTAACTAGGACTCTGTTGCGTGTTCAAAGCACCTGCACTTCTATCGCCCTTTACTATTCTTCAATTTGTTTTTTTGTCTTCATTATATGTACCAGAAATTGGTGAATCAAACATAAAATATTCATCTTATGGTTTTCAAATATCCAAGGAAATTCAGATCTTTTGGAAATAGTCGAGCGACAGCCCGTTTAAGGCCCAATAAAAAATCGTTAAAAATGGAATAAATTAATTGTAAGTATTGATGATCTATTCATTTTATGGAATTCATCTGTAAAGTAAAACGAAATAAGTCACTTTTGTTACTTTTTCACAATTTATTTAATAATCACGACGGGTTTCGACCGAAAAAAAATTACTCGGGCATTAATGAGTTAAGCAAATTTTTAAAACAATTTTTGGTACTTTTTTGACTGAATGTACACTCAGGGGTAACTTGGCAATCAATGCCAAAAAAGAAGAGCTTGAATTGACAGAAAGTGTAGCTATGGCATAAACAGGAGATACATCAGACAGGTGGGAGCATTCAGATGAAACATCTGAAAACACACACGGTAACAAAACACCTCCTGAAAGCCCTGTAAGGTAAAAAAATTCTTTCAGTTAACAATTTATTCGAATTCATTAAGAAACGTTCCAACATTGAGTTAAGAAACTGAGAAATGGTCTTGTTATTGAAGCCGCTTCATCATACACCAATAAACCTGTATCAACAACTGTAGACTCTTGAAGAATTCCTAAATTCAAACGTTTGAGACGTCGGGGTTATTATGAATATTTACTTTCGGCTAAACTTTCTATAGAACTAAATTAATTTCAACATTGAAATCAATATCACAAACGAAGACATGTGTAATTGTCTCTCTCTCTTAGTCATATTCTTGAGTAATTTCAAAACAAATTTCAGTAGGCAAGTTGAATATCTAGTAAATAGACGTGAGTTGATGATACGAGGGTTGTTCAAAATGTAAAAAATATTATAAACCTATTTTGGGTCAATCAATAAGATTTGCAGTTGGAGTGCATCGAAATTTTTGTTGCCGTTGAGTTGGCACAATTGTTTTTCATACTGACGCGGTGTTTGAACGCGATCTGTCATTTAATCTGTTTACAGTGCTCGATTTTGTCAGTTCCTCGAGGATCATCTCGTACATATAGAAAGGAATCATCTTTACCCTAGTACCACTTTCTCATTCAATGTTGTCAATCTATGTTTCCGTGAAATATCCAAATACTAAAGTTATGCATATTAGGATTCCCGGATACAACAGTAATTACATAGTTTGAATAAAAGTAACATAAGCTCAAAGTCATGCCTACCTTGCATCAGTCGTACCTAATTTTTATTTTTTCGTCAAAATCGATGTATCGCTCACGTCGCTATTACGATTTGACTGGGGTGGGGAGGTATGCATTACCAATGAAATCAACTAGATGACGTTAGCGATTTCGACACAATCGCAACTGATTACACAGCTCTACAAAAAAAATTTTTTTTATTGTTACCCTGGATATCATCGCAAATTTTTATGTTTTCAAGTGCCCAGATTACAAATATATTCATGAAAGTTCTCAATGTGCTCGTACTTTCATGATTTTTGCATTTCTTGGAAATAAAATTTAATTTTCCAGTCATGATTAGGCTTCTGCGCAACTTTTTCGCGCATACAAACATCACCTGATCCCCACTCTCAGACCCCTTGCTCCACAGAACAGCTGAGATCTCAGTTATTTGACAATATTGAAGTACATAAACACGTAAATCTGGATAAAGTGTCATGGATTAATATTTTGTTTCAATTATTGAATGTCCATTCTTATATATTTGTCTTCTAGTTTAAAATATGAGTTCGTCACGAAGAAAGTGTAAATATTGTAGTGATTTATTTTGTTATATTTGCGGTGTTTATATACCAAAAAACCAAAAAAAAATATCACAGACTTTGTCAAGGAGACTTATGTTGAATATTTTGGTTTCAAAATGGACAGATTAGGTAAACCATGGGTTCCTAATAAAGTTTGTAAGTCCTGTGTTGAGTCTTTACGGTTGTGGAAAAAAGGTGAACGTTCTGGATTAGACTCTGGTATTCCTATGATCTGGATGGAGCCTACGAATCATTTAGATGATTGTTACTTTTGCGTAGTAGATGTTAAAGGTTTTAATCGAAATAAAACGTGGAGATACCCAGACTTGCAGTCTACGAAATGTCCGGTTCTACACAGTGAAAATCTCCCTCGGCCCATATACATTTCAATGCATGCCCTCAGAAACAATGCTGTTACCAAATTCACAGAAATCGGGACCATCTACTAGTGGAAGTGAATGGGAAGGTGAAACATCTACGCCAAAGTTATTTTCTCAAAATGAACTCAGTGATTTAATACGTGATCTCAATTTATCAAAACAAGGATCAGAACTGTTAGCCTCAAAATTGAAAGAAAAAAATTTATTGGCACCAACAGTAACAATTACAACATACAGAACGCGAGAAAAAGAGTTATTACATTTTTTTAGTGAAAATGAAAGTTTAGTGTATTGTAATGATATCGCGAAGTTGCTTATAGACATGGGTTTAAAAGAGTACAAATCTACTGAATGGCGCCTTTTTATTGATAGTTGCAAAAGAAGTTTAAAATGCGTCTTATTGCACAATGGAAATAAATTTGCATCAATTCCTATTGCCCATTCAACGAAACTCAGAGAAGAATATGAAAATGTAAAATTAGTTTTAGAGAAAATTAAATACTCTGAGCATCAATGGCCGATCTGTGTGGATTTAAAATGGTTAATTTTTACTTGGCCAACAAAGTGGATATACAAAATACCCTTGCTTTATTTGTATGTGGGATAGTAGAGCAAAGCAACTTCATTGGGAATAAGATGTTTGGCCTGTAAGAAATTCTTTAACTGTCGGTAAAGCCAACGTAATAAGGGAGCCGCTGGTGAGCAGAGACAAAATCATACTTCCACCATTACATATTAAGTTAGCTATGATTAAGCAATTTGTGAAAGCGTTGAACAAAGACGGAAATTGTTTTAATTACATTTGCAGAAAGTTTCCGAAACTTAGTATGGAAAAATTGAAAGATGGAATATTTGATGGTCCTCAAATACGGCAATTGGTGAAAGACTCAGATTTTATCAAAGTTATGACTGTTCCGGAAAGTAAAGCTTGGAAAAGTTTTGTGTTGGTTGTCGAAAATTTCCTAGGTAACCATAAAGCAACAAATTATGAAGAAATTGTGCAAAATATGCTGACAAACTTTCAGACTTTAGGAGCAAATATGAGTATTAAGTTACACTATCTCCGCAATCATCTAGATAAATTTCCGGATAATTTAGGAAATTATAGTGAGGAACAGGGAGAGCGGTTTCATCAAGATCTAAAAGTGATGGAAGAAAGTTATCAAAGTCGATGGGATTGTCACATGATGGCAGATTACTTCTGGTCTTTGAAAAGAGGTTGTCCCCTGAAAAATTATGGAAGAAAAGCTCATAAAAGGCGTTTTATGGAAATATGAAATATATTTTCGACATTTTCCTCTTTATTTACTTCGATGTATCCGAATTTCTCAAAACATAACTGACATTATAAATATATCTGTTATTTCGTTTCTTGTTTTACGATTTTTGTTATGTAAAATGAAAATAAAGATTTAAAAAGAAATCAGAGCAAATCCTACAAAATCATTGATAGTTTCACGAATTGTGTGCATAAATAGACCCAAAATCATTTTCATATCTAGGGCAACAAAACCATTGTAGACCAGTGTTATCTTATTATTATGACTTTTGTCATAATTTAAATACGAATATCAAAATAATTGTGCAAATTTATTCTATAATTTAATCAAGATCCGCGTAGAAATAATATCTAGAACATCTATAGTTCATAATCGGCATCACCTGGAAGACTGAATCTAGCCATCGGGGCTCTCTCGGTCAAACAGAGAGGGGAATTGTTTTGTTGAGTTTGAATATTGAAGGGATTTCCAAGGACAAATGCGATTATTCTTCAAATTGGCAATCAAGAACAAGGTGGAAGTGATTAAGCTTCAGGAAACTCACTCTGCGACAGAAGAACATCTCCGCGAAAGAGGGAATAATACAAGAAACAATATACTACAAAAACTAGCTGGATCTAATTGGGGCGCCGGAGCCTCTACTTTGCGAACTACTGCTTTAGCTTTAGTATATTCAGTAGAATATTGCTGTCAGGTATGGTTGACTAGTGCTCATGTCAATAAGATTGATTCCCAGTTGAACTGTACTAAGCGAATTATAAGTGGATGTATCAGTTCAACTGCTACCCCATGGCTTCCGGTTACTTGTAATATAGTTCCTTCCCATATTCGCACAAAATTAGCTCTTAAACCGTCTTGGGATAAGAATAACTCATTTCCAGAAGTTTTTCCGATAATACACGATCTTCAAAATCCACCTAACCTGAGATTGAAATCTAGGAAACCTATTTGGTCTTTGCGTACACGGGTGAAGGCTTTTGATCTTTGGAAAACTGAATGACAGGAAGTTGATGTTTTTAATAAAGTTCTCATAGAGGATCCTTTCAAAAGGGTTGCAGGTTTCGATGTAAGTTGAAAAAATTGGTGTACATTAAATCGTCTCAGAGCAGGACATGGTCGTAATAATAGTATGTTGTTCAAATGGAATACTGTAGAAAGTCCGGCATGTGAATGTGGCGCAGCTGAAGATACAATAAGACATTTAGTCCTCGATTGTCCTATTTACCATTTTACGGGTGGTTTTCAAGAAATTCATTCCGTTTCAGATAATTTCATCAATTGGGTAGAGAACTTCAAGTCTATTTAGGAGATTAGTTTCTGCTCCCCCTTAGTGTTTTTTTCCCATGGTGTATGTTGATAAGGCAACGGCTACACCCATGTAGAGCTTCATTCCCAAAAGGTGTATGAGATGTTCCCTGTTGAAAAACAGAGGAGCATTAGTTAAGTTCTTAGATTCAAGTGAGTTTAGACATATAAGAGTTAGGTAAGTTTTGATGAAATTTTTTTCTGCTGGTTTTCTTTTTCCATTGTTACTGATTTTTCCAGTCCAATCCCCCTTTCTTTTCACCCTTGTCTTCGTGAAGAAGTCCTGAAAAACATGGAGTGCAAGATAACAATGAGAGAATAAAGCTGCTAAGCAGAACTCTTTTTGTACACATGACACTAACACAACATAAACAGACGAACTATTGCTAGTGCAATAGCGACAGGGAAACGAGTTTTTTTCACAGGTTTTTTCACTCGTTTACTGAATCAAACGCAAGATAGTATGGTTCTGTTGTTATATTTCCTGTGCTCATACTTTAGGGCAAGCGTAGGAGACATGATGCGAGTTTAGATGCCTAATTATTATATATATATATATATATATATATATATATATATATATATATATATATATATATATATATATATATATATATATATATATATATATCTTACTCCAAGGAGGTCTGCTCTTCAAGATGTTGAAGACGAACTTCTCACCTGCCCTGGTGCGCTTGGTCCAGTCATACCTGATAAATAGACCTTTCGTGGTATGGATAGGAGACACCCGCTCTTCCACCAGGAGGATGGAAGCAGGAATACCACAAGGATCACTACTAGCGCTGTTGCTGTTTAGCATCTACACTTTGGACGTCCCGAAGACCCCCAACACGAGCTTCGCCCTCTATGCGGATGACAGGGCCATAATGACCAGATTGACAGCCCCCCACTTGATAACCAGAAGACTCCAAGAGCCGACAGACCAATTGGAGGAATGGTTTACCACCAACCTAGAGAAGAGCTCGGCACTCTATCTGTCCAGAAGATGACGTAGCCCCAAGAAGCAGATCACTATGAACGGGCAACCCATCCCGTGGGCCAACAAGGCCAAATACCTGGGAGTCACACTCAACCGGCGGCTGACATGGCGTCAAAATGTGGAAGAGAGCACGAGCAAGGCGAAGGCAGCCCAAGCCTTCCCGTACCCCCTGATGAATAGGCGGAGTATCCTGAGCGCAGCGAACAAGCTGAAGCTCTACAAGACCATCATCAGGCCCATGATGACATACGCGTCAACAGTCTGGGGACATGCAGCGGCATGTCATATCCGAAAGTTCCAAGTCGTGCAGATCAAGGCATTAAGGATGACCGTGGACGCCCCCTGGTACGTGCGAAACTCCCAGATACATCGAGATCTGCAGATGCCGAGTGTGATGGAGTTCATCAAAGAGACAGCGGTAAAAGCATTCCAAGCAGTTGACGACCACCCAAATCCATTGGTGAACACCATAGGAGACTACGAGGTAGAGGCACCGAGAAGACCCGGATTAGCTATAAGAACCTTGTAAAATAAATATGTTAAGACCGTCGTGACTAGGACAAAATGAACTTGTACTTAAATTAATTATTTTAGGTTTCATTCAGATCCCTCAGATCACTGCTTAGAAGCCAAAAATTGTTCAATTTTCTATCAATCAAAGAGATGTAAAGTTAAAAGTTGAAAAACTGGTACTAGATAAAAAATTTCTCAAGGCTATTATTGAGAATGAATTTCTTACGAAATATCCAACGATCGCATAACCTACGTATTCTCCTGATATGACTCCGGTCGACTTTTTTCTTTTTCCAAAAATCAAATTCGAAGTACCTGTTTTGTATAGATAGTAGAGATAAAATAGAATTCGCGGCCGACAACTGAAGTCGATTCAAGAAAAATGGTTGGAAAAATTATGTTTGGGTTATCCGTTGCCGTAAATGGAACGCAATACAATAAATTTGGATGATAAATCAATATTTTGTGTTTCGTTGATCAATTTCCACCACTTTCTTGACAGAATGTATTCTTATTCATTTGTAATTGTCCAGAGATTAATACACTTTCAGGTCAAACGTAAATAAATTCAATAGTAATAACTTCAACAAAAATACTTTCTAGATTCAGAAATTTTGTGGAACGTTTTCAACAAATACGAAAATAAGAAACTAAGTGCTCGTGAACAGACGAAAATATAGAAATGAAATGGTTTTTCCTGACTTAACCCATTAGTGCATGTGGAAAAAATTTCTGATTTGATTATAATTTTTTCTTGAAATGGATATAATTTTACTGTTGAAACGTGGTTCTGTCGCTATTTCTAATTTTTCTCTCTTAGTTTAGAAAAATAAAGGTGGTTCAAAAGTTCATTTATTTTTTCTACGAATGAAATATTGAAGATAGTCACACATTTGAATTAACTAAATACAATAACATTAGCATCATATTTTTTGGCATTATTTCTTATGAAAATCGAAAAAACAGTTTATAGGGTGTAGGCCAATATTGTACTTATCACATATGAACTTTTTTTATGGCACATCTTACATTTCCTGTCACTTTCAGAGTATTTGTCCAAATGGCCCACATTATTGAATCTAACATCGTTATTGTTGACAAACTGTCAGCAGTTTCTGACTGATCAGGTCCCATATTTTTCCAGAAAGCTCACAGCTATGCAACGTTTGACTTTTTGAAGATTTGCACAGCTTGGTTCTTTAAGTCTCAGTTTCTTTATCAAAATCCAGTCATTTACTACACTCACATCGACCTAATGCTGAAAAATGGGCTAGTACCATTTTCTTTCCGCATTCTCGATCGGTACACAGCTACTAATCCATCCATCTTATCAACCCCTCCCATGTATTTATTGTAATTTGATACCACTTTTGGTTGGAGAACATTCTGTTTGGATTTGGTTTCTTTGCACCGACGTCTAGCGGTCTTCATAGATTGATCTTCGTTGGTGGCCATCGTTACCTCCTTGTTGTCTTTCCATTGGGCCATTAGAATTTTCTCGTTCGATAAAAACTGAAAAGATCTCCTTTTTTCTCTATTCCATACATTCTTCTCTGGAAAAGGACATCCTTCTAAACGATTTTGGCTTATAGTACCAGTAGCATAAATATTACGGTCCACTAGATGGGACATTAGATCAATACCTGTAAAGTGAGATAAAAAACACAAGGTTTAACTTTAATCTACACTTTATTTGAAAAAATTCGACGACGTTTCGCTGACACAGCAGCTTTATAAAGAATGACAAACAGAATGAAGAGTATGGTATTATAAACAAATCGTAGAACAAGTTGGATGAATAACAGGAAATACCCACACCGAGCCATTGTACAGTTAGTATGAAAGGTAACAAATTAAACAAGTTAAGTAGGGGTGAATAATTCACATCTACCTGCTCATTCAAAAGCTTGTCCGAATGTTTGTATCTATTTATTTCTAATGCTTCTAGGAGATCTAATCTTAAACTTTTTGATTTTATATGTAATATGTCAAAGTTTTTATTGAATGAATGGTTTTCTTTTATTAAGTGGTTTGAATAATTTGAATCATATTTATTTTTATCGAAGCTACGTTTATGTTTAGATTTTCTTATGCCAAAACTCCTATAGGTCCTACCGATATAAATTTTATCACAAGAACCGCAATTGAGTTTATAGATTCCTGATTTACTTGATTTTTCAACACGAGATTTATTATTTTAAATATGTTTACCTAAGTTATTAGAAGTTTTGAAAGTTATATTAAGATTTTGTTTGACGAGAAAGGATTTAATATTTGTACTTGCAGAACCGCAGAATGTTAAACTGTTGAATATTTTATAGTCTTTATGAATAGGATATACTTCATTTATTGCTTTCTGATACAGTTTTTACGAATGATTAGATCTATCATATCCGGATTATATGAATTATTAATGGCTATCTGTTTGATGATGTTTAACTCTTTATTATAATCTTCTACTGATAAAGGTAAATTGATGTACCATGCTGTTTAAAGCTGCAACTTTGTGTTGAATTGGATGTAATGAGTAGTGAATTTAATGTTCAAATGGATGGAATTAATGAAATTAACAAATAAGTCTAATTGACGAGTAGTTCCAATGAAACATACTAAGATGTCGTCAACATATCTATACCAATAAAGAAATTTGGAAATGATGAATTCTAGAAAAATATTAAAATTGCAATAAATGACGCAAGATCTTTAATTAAAGCAATAGATAAATACAAATTAATTTTACCAAACCTCTCAACCACCTCAACTGTATTCACTCATTAAATTGCATAAAGTAAATAACCCCGTTAGACCAGTCGTATCTTACGTTACAGCCCCAGCCGTGAAATTGTCGCACTACCTTATAGATATCATTAAAAATTATTGTTCATTCAAATCAAAATTTTCTATAAAAATTCTTTCGAATTGATAAATAACATAAAAACGTTAACCTACCACCTAACGCAAAACTTATTTCGTTTGATGTTGAGAATTTATACCCAAGTGTTCCTCCAGGTGATGTCAAAATATTAATCGAAAACATGTTGAATTCGAATCATGTTAACCACATAATCAAATCAGAAATATTGAATCTGTTGGACGTTTGCATTGAACAAAATTATTTTTCTTTCAACAACATCTATTACAGTAGTGGAAATGGTTTGATCATGGGAAATCCTTTGAGTCCACTTTTAGCAGAGATTTTATGAATAATATTGAACAGAAAATTTATACACATCCACTCATTTCCAAATTTCTTTATTGGTATAGATATGTTGACGACATCTTAGTATGTTTCATTGGAACTACTCGTCAATTAGACTTATTTGTTAATTTCATTAATTCCATCCATTTGAACATTAAATTCACGATAGAAATTGAACAGAACGATTCCATAAATTTTTGGACTTAAAATCACTAAACAAAATAATAATCATGTTTTTCGGTCTTTCGTAAACTAACACATACTGATACAATCATACATAACTACTCATTACATCCCATTCAACACAAAGTTGCAGCTTTAAACAGCATGGTACATCGGTTACTCAATTTACCTTTATCAGTAGAAGATTATAATAAAGAGTTAAACATCATCAAACAGATAGCCATTAATAATTCATATAATCCGGATATGATAGATCTAATCATTCGTAAAAACTCTATCAAAAAGCAATAAATGAAGTATATCCTATTCATAAAGACTATAAAATATTCAACAGTTTAACATTCTGCGGTTCTGCAAGTACAAATATTAAATCCTTTCTCGTCAAACAAAATCTTAATATAGCTTTCAAAACTTCTAATAACTTAGGTAAACATATTAAAATAATAAATCTCGTGTTGAAAAATCAAGTAAATCAGGAATCTATAAACTCAATTGCGGTTCTTGTGATAAAATTTATATCGGTAGGACCTAAGGAGTTTTGGCATAAGAACATCTGAACATAAACGTAGCTTCGATAAAATAAATCTGATTCAAATTATTCAAACCACCTAATAAAAGAAAACCATTCATTCAATAAAAACTTTGACATATTACATATAAAATCAAAAAGTTCAAAATTAGATCTCCTAGAAGCATTAGAAATAAATAGATACAAACATTCGGACAAGCTTTTGAATGAACAGGTAGATGTGAATTATTCACCCCTATTTAACTTGTTCAATTAGTTTTTATTACCTTTCATACTAACTGTACAATGGCTCGGTGTGGATTTTCCTGTTATTCATCCAACTTGTTCTACGATTTGTTTATAATACCATACTCTTCATTCTATTTTTCATTCTTGATAAAGCTGCTGTGTCACCGAAACGTCGTCGAATTTTTTCAAATAAAGTGTAGATTAAAGTTAAACCTTGTGTTTTTTATCTCATTTATATCATGGATCTACATCAAGTAACGGCCTCCACAATTCAAAAGTCTTCTTAATGTATAGCTATGTAATAATTACCTTTCTTGGGGTTAAATTTGGAGGAAATACTTAATATTACGCTTCAACCCTACTCCTAGTGGCTCGTCTATGACCATCTTGTCACTTAAAGATTTATTACTCTACGTCTTTACCGAATCGACTATAGTGTTTTCACAGTGGTTTATTTATTTAATAAATATCATGTTAAAATAACACTCAATAAATAATGAATCGTAAAACAATTCTTATCTTCATAAATTAAATTTAATGAAAGTTCATTTATCCTGCAAATATCGGTAGAGTAACAATACAAACGAAAATATTTGAGCTAGAAACTGGTAAATGAAATTTGTATGGAGATTGTTTCTCTTAAAGGTTCATTTAATCCGGGATAAGCAGTTCCCGTTATACTGAGCATTGGCAGGAGTTTCGATAAATGTGCAAATAGGTAACTCGATCGTTTAATGGCGTACCCAGAATACAATGATAGCTCCTGTTCCTGATTGAAATGGAATGTTTGTTCCGGAAAAACTCGCATCTATACAGAAAATCTCCGTAATGATTTCCTCCAACAAACGAATCTTATGAATTCAGGATAACTTTGTTTATTCCGTATATATGGGGTCCGCCACGTAACTTTTTTTTGGTAATAAAATAAAAACGCTTATACGGTGCTGACGGTTCCTCTTTTCATCCCTTTCGTACGTAATTTTTCGACCACAGTCTGCAACATTAAAATGATTTTCAAAGTAAAACTGCACTATTTCCACCCGTTCCTCAAGCGTATACACAACCAGGTCAGCGTTTAGCGGAATGATAAAACTAACTTTCTGTCAAATCAAGTATCGTCAAGGTTACTCAGGGACCCCGTGAGGGCTACTGGCGCTTGTGTGCAAAAACACACGCGCCTGAGGCATTTTGGATCTTGTTTTTTATTTTTTTTTAAGGTAGGACGTAGGTAGGTAGGTGCTTGAAGTAAAGCAAAAAACTGAAATTTAGAAGTCATATTTATTTGTAGACTAAAATATCAAAATGAAACAAACAGAACGAAATCATAACAAAATAAATTCTTGTTCACACCCATTTTAAAACATTTACTTGAGTAAGGGGATACAGACACGTTGACTCGTTGTTTATAAATACTAGAAAATAAGCTAAAAGTGAAAATCAAATTTTTTAATAACAAATAACAGAAATATTGCCTTATTGTCTATATATATATATATATATATATATATATATATATATATATATATATATATATATATATATATATATATATATATATATAATTAATACCATTGCTAGGCAATGATTATAATCAAAACATATCCTGGAATAATTATATATTAGGATAACGTTAAATGTTATGAGAATATATCAATCTACCAGAATATATACATTCTATAGCATCATCAGACAATGATATCAATGTACCAACGAGTAGTGTCAGAGACTTTCTCCCCGGAAAAATCCAGTGTACGGACCTTAGTCAAGTAACACTGAATGTTACTCATTAATAGTTTCCTTTGTGTAAAGTGGTGAACGATCGAATAGAATACTGCTCTGAATATAAATATGACAAAATTGTCAGTTAATTATATTACATTTATATAAACAAATAAATAAAATATGAAATGAGAATCTGAGCAGTATAAACTAAAGAGAAAACCTATGACTCTACCTCATTAGTTTTTTCGGAAAGAAACCTACGAAGAATATTACAAGATTTGATGACTGTTATCTTTTGTAACTGTTCGAACAAATTTTTCGTCAGACCCAAAATCTCAATACTTTTGTGAAGATTTCTAGGAATAACACCTGTTGTGGAAATAATAATCGGTAGAATAAATATTTTCTTCATTTTCCACATTTTTTTAATCTCGTCGCCAAGCATCATATATTTAGAAATTTTTTCATTGTATTTATTTTGTATATTATGTGTGTCGGGTATAGCAATACCAATTATATATGTTATTTGATTCTGTTTATCATCAAGAATGATATCTGGTCTATTGTGTTTTACAGCTCTGTTGCAAAGAATTGTTTTATCAAAATAAAGTTTATATTTGTCATTTTCACAAATAATCTCAGGTTCATATTTGTGAAATTTTTTCTTTTGGGAATAAGTTCATGTTTAATTCCTAGATTAAAATGAATAATATTAGCGGCGGCATTATGTTTTTCTGAATAATCTGTTGAAGTAAGGACTGAGCAAGATGATAATATATGAAAAACTGTTTCTGAAGAACAGAAACATCTACGGCAAGAATCATCTATATTTTGTTTGATGATGTGTTTTCTATAATTCCTCGTGAAAACAACCTGATCCTGGATCGCAATTGCCAAGCCTTCTGTTTCAGCAAACAATTCTTCAGAAACTAACCATTTATTCGATGCGATTTCATCAATATAATCATTTTTCATTTCTTTAGGGTGCTTTCCGTGTAATTCCTTCTGCATCCAACTTTCTCTTTTAGAATTGTCATCAAATATATCAAAATCTACCTTTTGCATTGTCAAGTTCAGTGGTGTATGATGATAATCTGAAGCAACAACAATATCATGTAATTTAGACGTTCTCTGTTTATCATGAAAATGGGAACGTAGATGAAAAATCTGTTTACTATGAAGATTATTGAAATCAGTTAATCCACGACCTTCAAGATGTCTAGGTAGTGTAACTCTCTGAACAGATGACTTTGGGTGGTGATTATGATATTTACAAAGCATTTTCTTCGTTTGACATTGTAATTCATTTAGATCAGTTTTAGACCATTCAATAATTCCAAAAGAAGATAAGAGAATAGGAACTGCATAGGAGTTGATAGCTCTGAAAAGGTTTTAACTAGTTAAATGACTCTCGATGAAAATTCTAAGTCTTTTGTAATATGAACTTCTAATATTTTCTTTAGTGCTGCTATGGTTAATTTTCTTCTCTCGACAAAATCCAAGATATTTATATGTATCTCCTTGATGCATTGGCTCGATTTCGATATTGGAAATCTTTATATAATCAGAGATGATCTTTCCTTTTTCAATAGAAAGATTTTTTGGAAGCCCAAATTTCATATGAATATCAATAGTTGAAAGTAATCTCAAGTAGACTTTTAAATGAGATCTGGTTCCGGCATATATATATATATATATATATATATATATATATATATATATATATATATATATATATATATATATATATATATATATATATATATATATATATATAAGTACTACTTTCTACTTATACTTAGATATTTCAAAAAATAAAAATATGCAAATATCTAGCGAACTTCGTTTTAACATCAGAAATGATAGCTAGGTCTAGGTGCAATAGAAATATAAAGGGTAGCGGTATTTTCCGAAATTTTGCTGTTGCAAATTCATTAATTACATCGCTAAAATATATACCGTCAAATATTTCTTGTTCAATTGCTAATATTGTTAGTACAGACAATCTTTCTTGAATCATTGTCGATCTTAAATAATTTTTAATGATTTTTAACTTTGGAAAAGATCGCTCGCCAAAAGCTACAGATACAGACAATGTCAAAAGAATTCTTAGAGAAATGCTTACGTTTGGAAAGGTGGATATTAAATTGTTTTCAAATATTTATTGTAAAATACTTAAGGGGTCAATATTATCAGGTAATGAAAACAACTTCAACGCTTTAATTTCGTCAAACAGATTATTGAAGTCTATATCCTTATTATCCTGATCTGTCAGTCGCTCTTCAAGAATAAAACAATGTTTTAAAAGATCGCTGTCATTTAATTTGAATATGTCGCTAAAAAATCCGAAAATATTATCATGCTCATTCAATATTTAATAAGTCTAATCGTTTTTTAGAGAACTTACAGTTTGATCTATAATTTTAAGGAGCTACTTCTTTCGCTTGCACACGTATTTCTTGAAATGAAAAGTCGGATCTATATTGCTGTGATAGTGATCAACTAAATATTTTAGGTAGGTTTGGCATACTTTAATATTAATGGTAGCACTTTGCATTTGTTTGCTGACGATATATATATGAAATAAAACGTCATTCAAAATAATAATTTCACAAATAAATTAAGAATTTTGTACCGACGTTAAGAGGGAACTCGCTTCATATCTTGCATCAATGTTAAAGGAATTATCTTCAGCCACTGCTAGAAGACTTTCACGAATCTTAATTAAATAAACTTTAAGGGGCTTTACTGCTGGACGATCTTGTCTCAAGAGGCTTTAAACTTAACCCGGGGACATTTTTTCTCAAAACATACCACCTTTTTGTGGATGACTAAAAAAAATCATATAAGTCTTGCACAAGATTAAAAAAGTTTATTGTAGCACCTGACACCTTAGAAGCGTCATTTACTGTTAAGTTCAAAGTATGAGCCGCACAAAGTACAAAAACGGCTTTCGGATTTGCATCAAGAATGCGTTTTTGAAGCCCAACATGTTTTCCCTTCAAATTTGTCCCATTATCATAACCTTGTCCCCTAATGTGTTCTAATACTAAATTGGAATTTTTCAATTTTTCTATCACAAATGTATATATCCCTTCTCTTGTAGAGTTCAGTATTGTATTAAACGCAATAAAACTTTCCTTAACTTCAACCTTTTTTGAAGTGGTGTTAAGGACAACATACCTCAGAATAAGACTAATTTTGCTCAGTAGGACTAGTGTCTGGTGTACAATCTAATATTATTGAAAAATGTTTTGAACTGCGAACCATTTCTAAAATATTATTTCTTACTTTGGACGACAATAATTCAATTATTTCATTCTGTATTGGCACGCCTAAATAATGAGTCATTTTAACAGAACTTTTTTGGGAGTTATACACTCGGCTAACGTGCTGTCTCATCACTGAATCAAAAGAGGCAATCAACTCAACAGCTTTTAGAAAATTTTCATTATCATGTTCGAAAAGCAATTGAGAAGAACCTTGAAATGCCAAGCATTGTGTAGATAAGTACTTAACAATCACAATAATTCTTTCCAACACGTCTCGCCAATATTTTTTTTCGTTTCTAAAATCCGCAGATGATGAGCATTAACAGACATAGATGTCTCCAATATTTTTTTTTAATTTATCCAAGTGTTTATATAAATGTTGTGTAAAATTGACGTTTCGTGTCTCTCAATTAGCAAAGACAAGTGTTGCCAATCAGATACTCCATTTGTATCACAAAAAGCGTTAGGAGTTTTACATTTACAAAACAACTTACAACAAAAACAAAAGACAGAATCTTTAGAAATAGAGTAAATAAGCCAAGCCCTTTCGAATCTTTCTCCATTTGCTAGATTTCTTTCAAAGTATTTACACGAACTTCCTCTTATCTTTATTACTAGGAGAGCTAAAACTGATGTCTATCAAGTGCAGACCACGTTTAACCAATGTTCTAGCCATCTAATTGCTGATTTTTGCGGGCCACAAACCGGGGTCGTACGGAATTATATCGATACTAGACTCATACCACCTTCATCGGAAGTGTCAATTTCAGCAGGTATTTCGGTAGCTGACATTACCGAACTTTTTACACTAGCTGAATTACCTGAAGTAGATTGTTCAAGTGCTGTAGACAAGGTGGTGTCGTCACTCCATCGGGATCTGCATCAGAAGAAGCTGTTTTGCTGCTACAACCGCTGTCATTTGTTGCATGAACTGATGTTACTGTTGAAATTTCAAATGGTGCAATCACGGTTATTGATATTACGGATTAGAATCTTGATATTCGGACGATTCGGTCGCACCAACATCGATAGTCTCCGTGGAATCTCGATTGTTTTGCAAGAAATGCTTTAAAGATCCAACCATTTCTCCCCTTTCTTGTAGTCTCGCACCTGAAGGTCTCTTTCTTTTATCCTGAAAAAACAAATGAGTAATTAGTACTCACGGAAATTAGGAATTAACTTCTAAAGTAACCACAATAATAAGCACCATGTGGGTAGCGTAGGAAATATTGTCAAAGAGTTAACTAAGTAGCCTATAGTTTTTAACCCTTTATAGGGCAGATCATTATTAAGTAAGATATGGCCGATTAAAGTTTGCATATTTGAGTAAAAAGCAATTTGTTCGAGCTCTTTCAGCTTAAATCCTTTCAGAAATAAAGGCAAAGAGGATATTAACTAATTTGATCTTATAGCCCTTAAAAACCCAACAAAATGGTTCTTTGAAAAGATTAATAGCATAAAAACTAAGCAAGTTATGGATAAAACCAGTTACTTTTTCAAACTCGCACATGACATTTCAATTAATAAAAAGATATTTGGTTAAAACCATTTTATGAAAAATCAAGCCGTTGAAATTGAAGTCAGCAGGTATTCGGCACTTAATTTGAAAAAAAAGTAGTGAACAAAATATTACACCACACAACACCACACTTGACAAAGCAAAAATAACTTTATTTGTAAAAATTAATAGGATTACTTGTTTTTATTCACTTGTTGCACGGTCCAGTGAACTAAATGATTTAAAAACACCTGTGGCGATGCATCGCTTTTATAGCGCTCCAGGCGTTATTCATGTCTGAACAGGAAAAATCAAGAAACTGCCGCCTGACATGTTCTCGCAACATAGGAATCGGCAGTAACTGGATGATATACTAATAAAATTTCGTGTGTATTTATACCTAATCCTATGCAATTTCTCAACTCTTATTTTAATATTTTTTTTGGACCCTGGGTTTTGGCGCCCCTAAAGGATGGCGCTCGTGTGCATTGCACACTTTGCACATATGGTTGCGGGGGCCCAAAGGTTACCAGTCTCAACCGCTAGTTCGAAAAAAAACATTAGATGTCGAACCCTGTAGGATTGAGCTAGTATCATTATCAATGAAGGAAAGAAAATCATCCAGTCTTTCATTGTGAAATAATCTTTCACATCCATTTCGACAGAAATATTCCTAAACCTTTTAAACTCACTAGACGAAGGCCATCTGAATTCTGATGGTATGAAGTTAATAAAGTGGGTTTGTTGTACTGACCCATTGACTTTATCAAACCCAACAGGAAAAATCAGGCGATCGAAGTGGCCAATTGACTGAGATAACTTTCTCATAAAACTTGTTCTTTAGCAAGTTGACTCCGTCCTGCTGGAACCACATGTCATCCAAATCCAGTTCATCAATTTGTTCGAAGAAAAGTGACGTATCATGCTTAGGCATTGCATACGTTTCCTACATCGTCACGAAAGAAATATGACCCAACGACACCGTCAGCATGCAGTGCATTTCGCAAGAAACCGTTAGTTTTGTAAAACAAACGCTTTTCCGATATCTCTTTTGTATTTGTTTTACACCAAAATTGACAAAGCCATTTGCCAAACATGAGCTTCGTCAGTGAAGATGATTTTCTTGTGAAAATTGTAATTTCCGTCAAGCTACCACTCGGCGCTTTTAGGGATCACCCGGCAATAGTTCATGAAAGAGAAGGATCTTACCTCTCTCCACACAGTCATTTGTGAGAGTCCCAACTTTTGCAAACACCTTAACGGCTACAATACTTTCAGCGCTCCTTACATTTCTGAGTCTTGAAGGAGTCTTTCCATCCAACAGCAGAGGTTTCGATTCGAACTTTACACTGAACGCAGTATATCTGACTCAGATGTGCGCGAAAACGCTGTTTTACAGGTTGCATATTTTCGTGATAACTTTATTATACAGAGATATCCACCGGGACCGTCCGTTAAAAACTTTTTGAGTTTCAATTACAATATCAAACTGAAATTTTATACGCGGCCATAACTAGCGATTTCCAATTGGAGCGAATTGTTCTCGAAGGGATGCCATTTCCGGTTATACCGGAAACGGGTCATCACTTTGTTATTTCAAATGGTAATCTACCTTTTTTATTATACATCTAGAACCGACATTTGAGCAAGGCATAAAATACCCTAGTTGTTGGCACTTATCTGTCAAAACTTTCGACAGATTCAATTATTTTTGTTATAAACTCGATTTCTGAGGAACATTAAAAAATTGTAGCTCGTAGATCTTTTGCACTACAGACACAATTTTTGCTTGGGAGAATAAAGAAGGATCAAGGAATTTTTTGAGCAATCAACACATGTCAAATGTTTATTGCGTTGTTTTGTATGATTGTTTCAATTTGGCCTTTTTCAAACAGCAATAACTCAATTTTTTCAAATGGCACGTGCCAATTTTTATATCGCCATCAGATGAAGCGTCAAATTTCAGATGGAATTGTATCAGCATGTACTATACCCATCTCTTATAGTTGAAATAATGTGGGAATATATTGAATTTTGATGATTTTGCAAGAAATAACAGAGAATGCTTTGAAATATTTGAATCAAGTAGCTGAACTGGCTACGCTCACCTGTATGTATTTTTCACTTCGTTCATTCGAATTGTCGTTATTTCAGATTGAAAATATCCAAAAAATACAACACATTTGGAATAAAACCGCTGGTTATTCAAACGAAAATATATTTAATCTTTTTCTAATTTATTTTAGAGTGTCGAAAAGTGGTGGGTACAAATTGCAGGCAATTCAATAACCAATTTCCAAATTTACCGTCTATAAGTAAAATAAAATTTCGAAGCATTAGTAGCAATTTTCTACAATTCGGATGAATAAAAATTGTAGGAACTAAACGGAAACCAATCATCGAAGATAATTACATTAATACGAATAAATGATAGCAAACATCATAGGAGAAAACTAATTTACGATCTGAATAAATGTTCAATATGGGCCCCATTTTGCTCGATACACTTGACAGCTCGTATACGAACATAATGAGTTGCCCTCCTGGTTTCCTCAGGATCAATATTACGAAAAGCATTATGAATGCGCTCTAGTAACTCTTCTTTACTTCTTACAGGAATAAGATACACTTCACTCTTGATTTTGTCCCATAAATGGAGAACGCGGAGGCCATAAATTTGGTCCTTGATTACCCCACCATCTATCCTCGAACATTTCTGTTAGCTGCCGATCTACAGCTCGTGTTTTATGTGCTGGTGCACCATCCATTTGGTGATAGCAATCCCTCAGAATGTTAAGGGGTAATCCATCTAAAAATTTGCTAATGTTCTTCTCCAAATTTCCAGGTATCTTTGTCCATTAAGATTTTCCTGATAAATGTGATAAGCCAACAAATCATTCATTAGAATTGCAAAAACGTTCACGCTGAATTTATTTTGGAAATCAATAACCTCAATGATATGTGGATTTTTTGTGGCCCACAAATGTCGTATACTCCTGTTGGTTATTCCACTTTCATTGAACTTGGCTTCATCAGACCATATAATTTTTTGCAGAATTGTCTCATCTTCTTGAAGCCGAATTAATAAATTTTCACAGAAATTTAGCCGCTTGGGAAGGTCAGTTGGTTTCAATTTTTGTAGTCTGATAAAAGCATACGGGTGCATGTTATGTTTCTTAAGGATCCTTTGAATGGAAGTATAACTCAATCCAATATGCATTGATGCTGACTTAATGGACGCATGTAGATAGGCACGAAAATACGCCAGCGTATTAATTTGATTGTCGTCGTCCTCAAAAATTGGTTTTCTTCTAGTTTCTATGTATTTTGTTCCTCCAAATTGAAGAAAATTGCTTCTAATCCATCGAAATTTTGTTTTACTCATAGGTGCCAAATTTGGAAATTGGTTATTGAATTGCCTGCAAGTTCTATCCACCACTTTTTGTCATTCTCCATGAATTAAAAAGAGATTAAACATATCCTCGTTTGAATAATCAGCCATTTTATTATCAATCTGGTGTTTTTCAAAAATTTTCACTTCAAATTACCAATAATTCTTGTTCAAATATCAAATTCGAATGAACGAAGTGACAAGTACATTAATTTTAGGCACCTGTCAGGTGAGCGTAGCCAGTTCAGCTACTTGATTCAAATATTTCAAAGCATTCTCTGTTAATTCTTGCAAAATCATCAAAATTCAATATATTCCCAAAGTATTTCGGAACTATAAGAGATGGGTGTAGTACATGCTGATACAATTCCATCTGAAATTTGACGCTTCATCTGATGGCGATATAAAAATTGGCACGTGCCATTTGAAAAAATTGAGTTATTGCTGTTTGAAAAAGGCCAAATTGAAAAAATCATACAAAACAACGCAATAAATATTTGACATATGTACACTGCTTAAAAAATTCCTTGATCCTTTTCTATCCACCCAAGCAGAAATTCTGTCTGTCGTGCAAAAGATCTACGAGCTACAATTTTTTTAAATGTTCCTCAAAAATCGAGTTTATAACAAAAATAATTAAATCTGTCAAAAGTTTTGACACACAAGTCTGTCAAAAGTTTTGACAGATAAGTGCCAACAACTTGGTTATTTTATGCCTTGCTGAAATGTCGGTTCTAGATGTATAATAAAAAGGTAGATTGCCATTTGAAATAACAAAGTGATGACCCACTTCCGGTATAACTGGAAATGGTATCACTTAGAAAATATTTCACTTCAATTGGAAATCGCTAGTTATGGCCGCGTATAAAATTTCAGCTTGATATTGTAATTGGAACTCAAAAAGTTTTTAACGGACGGTCCCGGTGGATATCCCGGTATATACTTTATAATTTTGAAACACTGTTCATTTGTATAGTTCGGCATCATGAATGATTGATGTTTCCTGACAAACAAAATGCTTGACAGATGACATTTACTCACATCCTATTGTTTTAAATATTCTAGAGACCTATAGGCTCGTTTTTCAATATCGTTCGTTGAATTATTTGTGGAGTTATCTCAGATGAATCAAGAAAAATCGACCATTTCAGTTTACGCCGTATTTCTTCCAAATTTATGTTTCATTTCAGAATTATCAAAGAGCTGCTCGAGCATTCTCTCGAGCAACAAGATTTGTATCCTGCGCTGCAATTAATTCATAGACATGAAATTATATTTCATCTCACAAAACAAATAGATACAGCAAGCACCACTGCATGTTACTGGAAAGACTACATAAATTATCGCAATACATAAAAGCTTAGCAGGTCAATATTCTGACGTGACCTTGCTGTGTATGGACGCAAATATTTTTTCACACTACTAATTTCCTTGAAGTTCTTTACCAATGAAAGACCTGACACGCAAACTTGAATACGTCTTCCTTCTTTATTCACTAAATGATGCTGACTGAACCAAGCGTAACGAAATCCAACATCCCCAATTCAAAGAAAACTAAGTGGACTCGTAGTTCTAGCAACGTTAATTCTAACAAAGAAATGTATTTGACATAATAGTGATGAAGATGAATATATTCTCACTAGCAATGATGAATAAAAAGATAATAAACTTCCCTCTCTAGGGAAATATCTATTTTAACAGTCAGAGCCGAGGGAAATAAGAAAACGGAAAGCCAAAGCCTTGTTTCGAACATCATTTTAAGCCTATTTTATTTTCTATTTCTCTGATGCTTCTTCCAGTTAGCCTCACATATACATGTTTCATAGTTATATGTCGAAATCACGGACAGTATTTTCCAAAACTAAGTCTATCGAAATTCATCATAATCGATCAGAAAATTGGTATATACGAGGACAATTCCACAATTTATTGACTTTCCGAATTATGATGTTTTTTCAGCAAAAAGCGTTTCCTTTTTCTCAACGTGAATTTTTTTGATCAATGAATATAAACACCTCAAAAAAGTCTAGGGAACACTTTTGAATATCGATATATTCAACAACAACAGATTTCAGTTTTTTTTATATAAAAAACTAGAAATGCAGCAGATGCGACGCTGTTTTATAATCATTTCATGTATTCAGTGTTTGAAATCAGTTAGTTGGCACTTTGTTTCTGCTGAAAGCACAAATAAAAGATTCAAGTTTTGTGATTCGACCATGGAAAACCGACATTTGACTAGAGAGGAGATGTTACAAGCCGTGGGCATGCTCCAAGCTGGGAGCTCATAACGGAAAGTATCCAGGGTTCTGGGAAGTAGCTCAAGTGTCATAAACCGTTTATGGTAGCGTTTCAATGAAACAGGTAGCGTAGAAGAACATCATACAGGTCGTTTCAGGATTACTACAGTCGCCCAAGACCGATTTTTGGTTTTACAAGCCAGAAGAGATCTTACTACCACAGCATCTCAATTAGCTCAAGAGCTATCACAAGTTCATAATGTACAAGTTTCCGACCAAACTGTGAGAAATCAACTCCATTCCAGACGTCCTTTAAGAGTTCCACAACTGACCCATGGAAATCTCGCTGCTCGTTTAGCTTGGTGCCAAGAATACGTAAATTGGGATCAAGCGAGGTGGACCACAGTTCTCTTCAGTGATGAATCTAGATTTAGTTATTATCCCAATTCGGGAAGAATTCAAATATGGAGGGAACCTGGAAAGCAATACCGTCTCCAGCATGCTCGAGAAGTTATTAGACAGGGAGGCGGATCAGTGATGTTTTGGAAAGGTATACGCCTTGGTGGAAGAACTAACCTCGTTTTCATACAGAACAACCTCACGAGAAATTCTTACGCAAATGATAAAGTTTTACCTGTAGTGGTACCGTATCTCCAAACAATGGGTCAAAATCCACTCTTCCAACAAGATAATGCCCCTCCTCATCGTGCAAGAGTTGTCTTGTACGTTCTTGAAGAGAATGATATCGATCTTCTACCGTGACCATCCTGCTCCCCAGATCTGAATCCCATCGAGCATGTGTGGGACACCCTAAAAAGAAATCTCCTGCGTCAAAACGTCTTCCATCATGAACAGGAGCTTCGATTAGCAGTTCAGGGGGCTTGGAATGACTTAGGCCAAAATGTAATAGACAATTTAATATTGAGCATGCCGCGACGATGCCAAAGTGTCATTAATAACAGAGATGGACCTTCAGGGTACTGAAAAATATAGGTGCTTCCATATCGATTCGAAAATAGTTCAGGATTTTTTTTGTGTTTTACCAAATTTCGTCATTTTCAAATTTCAAATTTTTTTTATAATAGGTGCTTCGGAGAAGTCAAATATTATTTTGTTTTCTTGAGAATACATAGCATACAATACATCCTAACAAAAACCGAAAGATTTCTATAAATTCGAATCATCAAATTCATATTTTAAAGATATTGGTTCCCTAGACTTTTTTGAGTTGTTTAAGCGAATTCGCGACGAAAACTGAAGTTGATTCTGGAAGAAACGTTTTGAAGATTTGATTATGCGCTGGCGTAAACGTATTGTCCCGCCTATTTTGAAGAGGATACAATAAATTTGGATGAAAAATAAATATTTTTTCCTTCATTTATCAACTCCCGTTACTTTTGTAACCTACCTAACTACTAATGGGATGTGAATTGATAATAGTTATTTCAATTTTAATTGGTTCACACTTTGTTGTTTACCCTGCTCAGTCGTTTAGATTGGTCGTAGATTACAGTTCCCTTCAAGCTTCCAATGTTGCCAGTTCCTCCCCAATAAAATGAACACAAATAATTTTAAAATTATCTATTTGATAAATGATCTTAACCTTACATAATTAGCAGGTTGGTGGCTATCCAAGAAAAAGATTGATCATTCCATGTACAAGGTTAAACCTTCAATGGGTTTCTAAGGAAAGTTGAAATAAAGAAAAATATATTACTCTAATGTAGATATAATATATTACTTGAAGTCATGAGTTCTATTACTTTATTTTGTTTGAGATAAGGTTTGTTTTTTTACTGCTAGTTGACCACAGCATAGAGTGAAAATTTGTTTATATTCATCTGAATAAAGTTATAAGTTATATCTCCTCTAAAAATAATGGAGGTTGGTGGCTATCCAAGAAAATGATTAAACTCCTCCAAAAAAAAAGCTGTGAGACCGGCTGTGAGACCGAATGTTGTCCTCTTCAAAAATAAGGCTGTAATTTTGTCCTGCCCAAAAATGAAGATGTCGTTTGTGTCCTCAGCAAAAATAAATGTGTTGTCCTCCACAAAAAAAAATAATAATAATAAAAATAAAATGGTTATGGAACACACCAGACCTGCAAATCAATAATGAAAAAATCTACATATCATGATAAAAATTATAATCTTTTTCTAGGCCATTCAAATAAAGCAGGAAAGAGGTTAGGTTAGGTTAGGTAAGTAATAAACGATGTTAATAGGCAAAAGAAATACATTAGATACAATACATCCTAACAAAACCGAAAGATTTCTATAAATTCGAATCATCAAATTCATATTTTGAAGATATTGGTAAGTGTTGCCTAGACTTTTTTGAGGTGTTTAGATCAGCATATTCCTATGCTACTTTTTAGTGTTAGAACTTCGAAATTCAATAGAGAATCGAAAATGATAATCACTTTCATAACAAACATACGTCCAAAAATGATTTGTTTACGATAAGCAGGGTGTCAAAGTACGAATTTTGAAAACGAAAAATGATTATAGCTACGGAATCCAACATTTGGTACATCGGCTACTAATAGCTGGGTTATCATTCAACGCTCAGGGTCGTTTCTGAAGAATTAGCCAGTGGCGTCACAAGCTGTTTATCGAAATCTTTTTTGGTTGAACCTGTATGTGTCTGGTTTTTTCAAGAAGTTGACAAACCTATATACAAGATGTTTCGAGAGAAAACGGAACCTTTCTAGGTAGTATTAGAGAACACAGGCCTGCAACAAAAATGCTGTCGGATATTTTCAACTGATTTCTATGTAATTAGGTTAGGTTAGATTTCTGAAAACAAAAAACATACTCAGAAAATTCCAGAACGTTATTTTACAAAACGCAAAATTTTATTACAAAAACGGATTTTTGGGCTAAAATGGGATTAACTTGTAGTATGCATGATAGGTATAATTTTATTTTGATTACTGTTTTAAAATGTTTACAGAACACAACTATTGTTGAATTTGTAGATAATATATGACATTAAAGCAACAAGTTAATATTACGGACTTTGTAAAAAATTGTATACTTCAATACAGTATTTTGGCTTCAAACTTGAGATCAGGATAAAGTATGGGCACCTCATAAAGTCTGCAAACGATGTATTGAAGACCTTCAAAATTGATTTAAGGGCAAGAAAAAAGCTTTCCGATTTGCGATTCCTATGGTATGGCGCGAGCAAAAGAACCATAGTGATGATTGTTACTTTTGTTCGTGAAATGTGAAAGCGTATAATTCAAAACGGAAGCAGTCAATTTCATACCCCAATCTGCAATCAGCTATTCGTCCCATCCCTTATGGGACAGAAATACCAGTGCCCAAGGTCCCTGCTGCCTTGGAAGAAGTTCCAAGGTGCTGTACCTACACCCGATGACCAGTCAACTTTTGAATTCGAAGATGACAGAAGTCGAAAATTGTTTTCCCAAGGCGAGCTTAATGATTTGTTAAGAGACTTGAATCTTCCCAAAAACGCTGTTGAGTTGCTTGGATCAAGGCTCAAAAGCAGGAACTTACTTTTGCCGGAAGTGTCTTCCTCCTGGTTTAGATATCGTGAAGAGCAGTTCACTTCCTATTTTGCCCAAGAGGACGAGTTGGTTTATTGCACCAATATTGAAGGTTTGATGAATACATTTAAGATCTCATACATATAGATTCTTCAAAAGAAGCCTTAAAGCAGTTCTGCTTCACAACGGCGGTTTCTATGCTTCCATTCCTGTCGGCCAATCCGTACACCTCAAAGAAACCTACAAGAACCTGGAATTGATTCTTTGTAAATTAAAATATGAAGACCACGGTTGGCAAGTGTGCGGCGATTTCAAAATCTTGGGCATGGCGCTCGGACAGCAATCTGGGTTCACCAAATTCCCTTGCTTTTTGTGTCTATGGGATAGTAGAGACCGAACAAACCACTGAACCAAAAAGTGTTATCCTACGAGGGAGCTTAAAATTGGCAAAAAGAATGTCCTGCATGAAACTTTGGTGCCTCCTCATAAAGTTCTTTTACCACCGCTTCACATAAAGCTGGGATTGATGAAGTATTTTGTAAAGTCACTTCCAAGAGATGGAAATTGCTTCAAATACTTAATATCAAAGTTTCCTGGTCTCTCGGAGACAAAGTTGAAGGAAGGTGTTTTCGTTGGACCAGATATTAGACGGCTTATGGCTGATCCACTATTCGTCAAAACCATGACGGATCCTCAAAGAGAAGGGTGAATTGTCTTTAAGAAAGTTATAACAAAAATTTTAGGCAGTAACAAAGACCCTAACTACAAACAAATCATCAAAAGAATGTTGAAAGCATTTCAAGCTTTAGGTTGCTTAATGAGTTTAAAAGTTCATTTTCTTCATTCCCACCTCGACTTTTTTCCAGAAAATTTAGGAGACGTTAGTAAAGAGCAAGGTCAACGATTTCACCAAGATATTAAGGAGATGAAAAAAAGATATCAGGGAAGATGGAGCGTCTCAATGATGGCAGACTACTGTTGGACGCTTAAAAGAGACCTTCCAGATGCTTCCCACGAGCGAAAATGTACCAAAAGGAGTCTCACTGGGAAGAATAAATGTGTTTAAGACTCACTAATTAATGTATTTTAGATAAGAAAATAAGTTTTGATACGCAATTATAAATTACTTCTTTAAAAAAAAATTATGTTTTATTTTAAGATATTAACTTGTTCAGCATAGACACCTACATTATCAGAAAACGTGACGTGCTAAGACAAAATGAAAGTGATTTTCGAATTCAGCACACCCAAAAACATAAGAATTACACAAAAAAACCAAAACAGCTCAACTTTTTTTTGCAGACTTGTGGAATTAAATGGTGAACTTTGAAGCGCTATTATTTCTGAATTTTCCTCTTCTTTCACGATAAATAGGATGTGTTGTGAGATTTGGACGTAAATTCAATGAACCCTATCTCCGATTTCGTTAAAATTTTGTAGGATTATTACATAGGTCGACCTAATTAAAACTTTGACGTGCGAAGGAAAAAGCTGGATTGTAATTGAAACGATTGAGTTTTTTTGGACTTCTATCATCCTGTTTAGTTATAGTCTGAATTTTAATATCCTTCAGGAAAACTTCAAATCCTAATTAACCATATCCAGTTAGTCCAGTAGAAAACAGCATAAAGTTATTATTTGCATCATTCAGGATCAAACCACTCATACAGTATGTTTCCATTGCATGGATTGAGTTTTTTAGATTTAATTGAACATCTATTATGGATGTTAATGCTTTTTCAACTGGAAATCATTTTTTTACTCGAAAACGACTGAAATTCCGAAAATATTTTGTGGACAAAAAGTTCGAAAATTAAAAGATCTCCTCAACAATTATATTCGAAAATACCAGAGCTGCACCACACTTTGATTTTAATGGGATCGAAGATAGCATGACCCTGAAAAAACTATCACACTATATATTCTCCTGGACCTTATTGGACTCATCTAAGGAATTGAAGGAATTTTCTGCTAATTGGAATTAGATCCCTTGATAACTACATGAGTTTCCTACAGAAACGTTAAAGAAAAATCTGAACCTTAACACCCTGTATTTCAAGAACTTTTAGACATATCTTTATGGGCATTTTTCAAAATATTTCTCCTGTAGAAATGTATAACTACATACCTGAAATACCCTGTAATAAAACGTCTATGATAGTTTTAAAGCACACCTTAGGTAATTTTTTCACTTTCAAAGAATAACTACCGCCCAATAACAGTTCTAACTGCCTCCTCGAAAATATATGAAATAGTTCTGAAGACTCGACTCTTAGATTTTTTAAAGATATCTGGATTCGAAACAATAACACAGCATGGTTTTGTCAACAAGTATAGCACACAAACAGCAATAATGAAAGCCTAAGACCTAATATACCATAATCTAGATAAAAAGAAAACAGTATGGCGACATCTCTTGACTTTTTCAAAGCTTTTGATGTGGTTGATCACGAAATATTACTCAGAAAGTTGCGAAAGTTAGAAATAAGTGGATTGACACTGGACATGTTCAGGAGTTACTTAACGAAGAGACAGCAATATACAGTGATTCGTGGTGTGGCTAGTGACAGGGGTGAAGTGATATCGGGCGTTCCACATGGATCAATACTAGGACCTCTGCTTTTTGTGATATATATAGATGAACTCAATAACTGTGACTTAAGAGGTACACTAATTTCATACGCAGACAGTAAACAGGAGGTAGCTGTGCAGGTTCAGAATGATCTGGACCAAATTTTAGAATGGACTGCAAAAAAAAGAATTAAACTGAATGCAGAAAAGTGCAACTTTATATTCTTCAATAATCCAGATTATAACCTCTTTCAACTAATTCTATGCGGAACACACTTGGGAGAAGTGAACTGCATTAAATATTTGGGTCTTGTTTAGGACACTAGCTAAATTTTCATAATCATGTTGATACACCTATTAGGAAGCACAGTGCTTTAACATATCATTTCTATCGAAACTCAATTTACCTTAGTCTGAAAACGAGATATAAAATATACTACTCATATATTCATTCTCATCTGGTGTATCTGTCTGCTTTCTGGGGCCAGTCATGTAAAACGGATTTGGATAGGTTGCAGACTATTCAGAATCGAGCTATTAGAGTTCTTTTTCAAAATTCTCCCTTACACAGCACTGCTTTATTATATAACGAATTAGAAATTTTGATGGTACATGAAATTGTAAAACTAGATAGTGTTAAAATTATTTATAAGAAAACACACAATTTGATTGACAACACAGTGGCTAGCCTTCTTTATAACTATAATATTCATCATTATTCAATTAGGTCAAGTCAGCTTATTCATATATTACCAACAGCCACTAACAATGGGAAGAGAAAATAATCTATCAAGCTGCATCACTTAATAATTAACTTACCAAACCTATTACTGATTGTGATAATAAAAAGATATTCTCTATTAATACGAAAACGTATTTCTTAGAAAATAGAATAAAGATAATACATAATTGAGTTTATACATAGAATTTAGGTTTTATGTTTTTTCTTATTTTAGTTTGCAACAATGTCTATTTTGATATTATGTAAATTGTAATGCCGTTGTAGCTCCTCTGAGGGCTTTTTGGCTTATAAATTAAAAAAAAAAGCTGGTTAAAGTGAAACTACACTGATCTAGTATGACACTGTGTATACTAAGGTCGTTTCGGATTCTATAAGTACGTCAACTCTATAAAATTCAAAATTGTACTGTGAAATACCTTCTCATATATGAGAATACTGACTTAGAGTGATTCCATCATAGTTGCAGATGAGGATGGCCTTTTTTATCATATAGGTAATGCACCCATTCTCAGTTTCACTTCTACATGAGGAAAAGTCATCCGTTGAGGAATAGGATTTAGAATAGAATATGTTTATTCATGTTTGTATACAATCTTTGTACTTGCACATGTCAAAAGGAAATTAAAGGTAAATTGTATTACACTATAAACTATACAATACATCTTCTTACCGTTTATACACTTGGCAATATAATAGAAACATGTAATATTTTTTTAATTTTACCTAATAATTATGATTCGTAACGCGTTTCACTACACCGTAGCTTCTTCAGACGAATGAATGTACAGAAAATAAGAATGAGAATATAAATATAAATGTTCTTAAGTAATGAAGAACTTTGGGTTGATTCTTCTCAAGTGGTTATTTATGACAGGTGTATCCAATAAAATTAAGGAATAGATTGTTCCCCGAAGAGATTTAATAGAGGTGAAGGGCTTAAATCGACTTGTTCATTGATAAGTCTACCTGAGTGTTTGTATTTGTTGATTTCTAAAGTTTGCCAAAAATCTACCTTTCAATATTTATTGTCTGTATGCAAAATTTCAAACTGTGGGTCGAAAGAGTGATTATTTTTTAAGAGATGATTTCTGATTCTGATTTTTATTTTAAAACTGTGTTTATGTTCCAATATTCTGATATTAATATTTCTGTGTTCTACCAATGTAAAAATTATCACAGTCATTGCAATTCAATCTATAAACAGCTGTTCTATTGTTTTTACCTGATTTGGTTTTATTATTTTTATATATTTGCCTAAATTATTATTAGTTTGGAAAGCTATGTTGAAATTATTGCTACTCAAGAATGATTTCAGTTTCTCACTTGTAATGCCAACGTTAAGGTGTTAAATTTTGTTTCAATTTATCGACAGGGTAAACTTCATTCAATGCGATTCTACTTTGTTTTTCATTTAAAATATTATTTATTAGTTTGGGATTGTAAGAATTATTTTTGGCTATTTGTTTAATCAAATTTAATTCTATGTTGAAATTTTCTGGTGATAACGGGATGTTAATCAATCTATGAATAAAACTATTGAATGCTGACATTTTATGTTGATACGGATAACACGACGAGTTATGTATTATAATATCTGTATTTGACGGCTTATGGTATATTGCGAAAACATGTTTTCCATTTTCATTCGAAATTGTTATGTCTAAGAAATTTATCGAATTATTGCTTTCTATTTCGTTTGTGAATCCAATTTTGGATGTAATGAATTTATATAATTTTCGAAAATTTTCAACTGTCTATCTGTTCCTGTGAAGCAAATAATGATATCGTCTACATAGCGATACCAGTATAAACAATATTTACTGAGTGGATGATTATGAATTGAATTATTCATGAATATTTCTGCTAACAAAGGAATTAAGGATTGCATATAATCAAGCCGTCTTCAATAGTATAATATTTGGTATTGAAATGGAAATAATTTTGATCTAAACAAATTTGTAATAATGAAAGAATATCTGATTTAATGATAGTATTGGCATGATACTTTTCTGATAATTCTTCAACTAAGTAGTACTTATCTTTCGGAGGAATGTTGGGAAATAGATTCTCAATATCGAAAGAAATGAGTTTGGAATTAGGTGGTTTAATGGTATCTTTGATATTGGCAATTAGTTAGTATGAATTTTTGATCGAAAATTTAGATTTAAAATTGCAATGATTTATTAGCAAGTCGTTAATTTTGAAATTTTGAAAGAAGGTGCCGTTACATAAGAATCAACAGGTCTAATAGGGTTATAAGGTTTATGAAGACTTATCAACGAATATAATTCGGGGGATTGTGGATAGGAGTTAATGAATTTATATTTTTCGTGGTCTGTAATTAATGATTTTGTTGTCGAAATTATGTTTTTAACCTCTTTCTGAAAAATTGCGGTAGGATCCTTAGATGATGTTATATAGTTTCCGGCTGTTAAGAATTCTTCAGTTTTTGAAATATAATCGGTGTTACTAATCGCGATGACGGTGTTACCTTTATCTACTTTAGTGAATACTAAATCGTTCTTGGTACTATTTTCACGAAATGTTTTTATTATTTCATAATCGGAATTGCAATGAGGTGATAAATTCGAAATTTCTTTGATTATTCTTGCATAAACGCAGTTTTTCAAATAAAAAATCAGATTGAAATTACGCGAATCATCTCTTAGAAAATTATCACTCTTTCTACCCACAGTTTGAAATTTTGCATACAAATAATAAATATTGGAAGGTAGCTCTTTGAAAACTTTAGAAATCAACAGATACAAACACTCAGGTAGACTCATCAGTGAACAAGTCGATTTAAGCCCTTCACCCCTATTTAATCTCTTCGGGGAGCAATCTATTCCTTAATTTCATTGGATACACCTGTCATAAATAACCTCTTAAAAAGAATCAACCAAAGCTCTTAATCACTTGAGAACATTTATATTTATATTCTCATTCTTATTTTCTGTACATTCATTCGTCTGAAGATGCTACGGTGTAGTGGAACGCGTTACGAATCATAATCTGGCTAAGAGTTCATCCCTTAGTCCACTCCCAGCAGAAATTTTCATGAATAACACAGAAAATATAATTTTTCATTTGAATTTTGGAGGCTTCTACTTTTTAGAATTCCATTATCAATAATAAAAACAAGTAATGTGTTTTCAGGAATTTTACTTAATACTAGTAAAATTCCAAAAACAGATTACTTGTTTTTATTATTGATAATGGAATTTTATCAAGTAAAAGCCTCCCAAATTCAAACACTTGAGAATAGATAAAAGTATATCAAGAAGAAATTCATAACAATTAAATTATACAACAGGATTTAAGGAATATTGAAATTATGAACTGACCAGTTTTGCTCAGGAAGTCAGAGGTAACAAATTATAAATCTTCAGAGACAAGAATCCAGGACCATTCTGCGACTTACTCAGCCTATGATAAGGTATATAGATATCATCTCTAGTCCTCGTATTATGAGAGTGTCTGTCCCTATTGAGCAACAAAGAGTCAACATTTCTGTGCGCATACATGAGATTTTCGAATTTATTTGAATATTTATTTCCAATAATTGTCTAACACACATGGTTGTATAATTCGTCAATAGCAGAGAATAAAACAAAACAAAAACGAAAATGAAACATCTAAACAGAATAACATTGAAATAACAACACACATCGCATATAATTGAAATTTTCTCATTCAGCATTTAGGAATTCATTTATGGTGTAGGGCTCGATATCACGGATATATTTGAATATTTGAGATTTGAAAATTTCAAAGGTCTCTGTACGTTTGATTTCAGACGGCAACTTGTTATCTTTCAGTCATGTTGAATCTATGATTCGGTGTATTATAGTTGATATTATTGTTTCAAGTGGAAATGTCGTGATTAATCAAATAATTGGAAAATTCTGCTTTGTTTTTAAACATGAATAAAAGTGTCTCATATATGTAGATACCCGGAAAAGTCAGCAAGTTATTTGATCTGAAAACATTCTTACAGGTCTGAGTGAATGTCATGTTGAACATAATCCGTATGATCTTTTTTTGAATTATAAAAATACGCTTGCAATGAACACTACTCCCCCAAATGATTACACCGTACTTGAATATGGGATAGACATATCGAAAGTAGACCGTTTTTGCGGCATAGTGAGATAATTGTCTCTGAATAACTCTAACTAAATAACATGCCTGCTTTCTTTTTACTAGTGACCTCGACCTGAACACCGAAACTGAGACTACCGTCAATATGAATGCCGAGCAACTTAGAACAATTGTCTGTGCTTATGGGTTCTCCCCGAAGACGAATTTGCATTTGTTGAAGGTTTAAAATCACAAGATTAGTTTTTTTCGTATTTAATATTTATCTTTTTGTGTCAAGCCACTCCTGCAGGAGTTCTAGCTGAGCATTGACTTTGTCTGAGCCTGTGGAGCCATCGGAGCCCCTCCCAATCGGAATAATTGCAGTGGTGTCATCTGCATAGGTAACGAGAGTGGCATCCGGCACTGAGCACTCAAAAATATCATTTCTAAAAATTAAGAACAAAAGTGGCCCCAATATGCTGCCCTGTGGGACACCAGCTCCGAGTTCAACATAGTCTGAGCTTAAAGATTCCGAGCCGAGCATCACTGATGCCTTCTGCTTTCTTGACGATAAATAAGACTTTACCCAGCCGAAAGAAACCCCGCGTAACCCGTGCCTCTCAAGTTTCCAACTGGTCAAATGCCTTTGACCAGTCCAAAAAAATCCCACACGGTCTAAATTTTTCCTCTATGGCTGATATTACTGCCTGAACGAAGTCAAATAGTGCCGTATCAGTCCCTTTGCTTTGAAGAAACCCGTGCTGATGTTTGCTGAAAATCTTATTTTTGTTGAAAAATTTAATTATTCTAAGAGAAACCACTGATTCAAAAATTTTCGAAAAAATTGTGAGCAAACTTATGGGTCGATAGTTGTTGAAATCATTTTTGTCTCCCTTTTTATAAAGGGGTTTCACAACAGCTAATTTGAGGTCATCTGGAAAGATTCCACTTACCAGAGATGAGTTCACGAGAGAACATAATGGTGCAACTATCAAATGAATACATTCCTTGATGATTGGTTGTTAATATTTTGATGAGGAGTTACTTTCCCAAAAACACCATCCCTCAAATAGATGGCACTTCCTCCTCGCTCGTTTTTTGATCTGCAGTAGCTCGAAGTCAGATCATAATTTCTCAAATGTGTGGCCCTCGATTGCTCATCGTCACACCAGTGCTCAGTAACAGCGAAGCAGTCATATTTCCGAATTTCCAGTATGTGTTCAAGCTGAACTATGCAGTTTCTTATTGATTGAACATTTTGGTGCATGAATGAAAGCCTGTCCTAGGTTTTCGCATCATCATTTTTGAAAATTGTGGGTTTAGTTGAAGACTCGCTTTTTTTCTTGTCGTTTTTTAAATTCTCCAGTCGAAGAGCTTCGTCTATTGGTTGAGGATCTGGTTGCTCCAGCAGTTTGATTTCGGACGCAGGATCCTTAATGTTGAAATTTCACCAATATGAATAGGTTTGGCAACGTAAGAATTCGATTTGACTTAAATGCGTCTTTACATTCCCTGTACCCCAATCGACCAACTATTCTTACAGCACGCCTTTGCAACCTAAATCTCGCCGGAGACACCCCAGACTAAAAGTCCATATCTAACATGAGATTCGCATAAGGCATAATAAGCAATCTTCGAGACATCTGTTGAGACAGAAGATGCCAAGTTGCGCAAGGACAAATATGTTTTTGCTGAACCGGGCTGCAAGGTGACTTATGTGGATGGACCAGGTAAGACGAGAGTCTAGATAGATTCCCAAAAACCTAACACTTTTTCCGTTTTACTTTCGTTCATACACAGCCTGTTTCCCGCCAACCAATCCAGAGCCCTCGACTGCTCAATCTCAGACAGCTCCGCCGCATGCACCAGATCCGTACAATCGACCGAGATGGTAGAATCGTCAGCGAACAAAAGGGACAAGTCATCAGGAAAATTATTAATAAAGATGAGAAAAAGCACTGGCCCCATGACTGAGCCTTGAGGTACCCCAATCGTGATTTCTCTCCTCTCCGACCAACAGTTATTTACACAGACTGCCTGAAATATCAGTTAAAAAAGATAATATTAATTCTCTACTTCTCGAATCGAATTTGTACTTCTCCAGTTTACGCATTAGTGCCGGGTGAAACACGCAGTCGGAGCCAGATCTAACCTTATATAGACTCATCCATTCACAGTTTCAAATTCAAATTTTAAGTGAATTCTGATGCACTTTTTATTCGTTATCATTATGAACTTTTTCAGTGACCCTTGTACAACTCCATACTGCAATCGCACTCAGTACAGTATTTTATGGGGTGTCTCACCCCAAAATGCAAGCAAATAATTTTCAATTCGCCAATTCTAACATTTGACGATTTTATGTATTCACATCATAAAACTTTGATAGTAAAGCACTTTTCAGTGCAGAAATACCAATTCAGGGTTCATGGAGCGAAACTGAAACTTGCATGCGGTTTCTTTTCGAGTAAACATACTTCTCCGTAAAAATACAATCTTATCAGCGGTTACAATTCAGAAAAAGTAAGAATGTGACGAATAATCTGCAATAGGGTTGGAAATGTCGAAGTTGGAAACTATATTCGATTTCCACACCCATTTTCTTATTGTCAATTTCGACGCAGACACTCATTAACTTCTTTCAGTTCGGTTTCGTCACTCAAGACTTTATTGAAATGGAGTCTAAGCTGGTGACTTTGTTCTTGTGCACATTCAACGAACCAACCACGCAAGTACCAACTGTAAACATAAGAATACGGAGTATAACTTCAAACATGATATGATAGCGACAAATTTGAAACTTCGAGGAACTACTTTACCCATCTGGATGACCCTACACTTAAAGAAGTTCAACGGCAAAATCCATTCGCTTGACCAGTTCATAATATTGTCTACCTCATTCTGAATCACGTAATCGCTTATGAGGGGGTTGTAGTAGATCTTTTTATCGTCGAAATAGATGGAATATTCTGAATAAAGAGAACGGGACAAATCAGGTTTATAAAAAGGCCCAAAACCGAGCCTTGGGAGACACTGCTGCTAACTTATTTGGAAACGGACTGAGCCTCACCAACCCTGAAGCGAAAAGTTCGATCACTCAAGAATACCCTTATCCATACCAACGAATTGCCTCTTGAATCCAGGGGCTTCAGTTTGAATGAGAGTCTCTTAGGCGGAACACATTTAAATACTCAAAAAAATCACGTCGCCAAGGGCTTGTTTATTAAGCGTCGAACTTCAATCTTGACGTATTTACGAAACGATCAGACTTAAAACCAAGTTGGATGACTAGTATGATACGGTTCGCCAGTGCAAATTTGAGAACTCAGTTCAGAATAATTATCACAAATATATTGACCAAACTGATTAGACGATAGTAGTTGGCATTCAATTTATCTCCATCTTGAAAATTATTGACATCAAAGTACAGAGCCAAGGTATATATATATAAGCACCACCCAAAGTCAGCTGTTCAGAGAGTTACACTACCTAGACATCTTGGAGGTCGTGGATTAATTGATTTGAATAATCTTCATAGTAAACAGATTTTTCATCTACGTTCCCATTTTCATGATAAACAGAGAACGTCTAAATTACATGATATTGTTGTTACTTCAGATTATAATCTTACACCTCTGAACTTGACAATGCAAAAGGTAGATTTTGATATATTTGATGATAATTCTAAAAGAGAAAGTTGGATGCAGAAGGAATTACACGGAAAACACCTAAAGAATTGAAAAATGATTATATTGATGAAATTGCATCGAATAAATGGTTAGTATCTGGAGAATTGTTTGCTGAAACAGAAGGCTTGGAATTGCGATCCAGGACCAGGTTGTTTTCACAAGGAATTATTGAAAACATATCATCAAACAAAATATAGATGATTCTTGCCGTAGATGTTTCTGTTCTTCAGAAACAGTTTTTCATATATTATCATCTTGCTCAGTCCTTGCTTCAACAGATTATTTAGAAAGACATAATGCCGTCGCTAATATTATTCACTTCAATCTAGGAATTAAACATGACCTAATTCCAAAAAGAAAAAAAATTTCAAAATTTATTTAATAATAAAAAACAAAAATATGAACCTGAGATTATTTGTGAAAATGACAAATATAAACTTTATTTTGATAAAACAATTCTGTGCAACAGAGCTGTAAAACACAATAGACCAGATATCGTTCTTAATGATAAACAGAATCAAATAACATATATAATTGATATTGCTATACCCGACACACATAATATACAAAATAAATACAATGAAAAAATTTCTAAATATATGATGCTTGGCGACGAGATTAAAAAATGTGGGAAATGAAGAAAATATTTATTCTACCGATTATTATTTCTACAACAGGAGTTATTCCTAGAAATCTTCACAAAAGTATTGAGATTTTGGGTCTGAAGAAAAATTTGTTTGAACAGTTACGAAAGATAACAGTCATCAAATCTTGTAATATTCTTCGTAGGTTTCTTTCCGAAAATAATAATGAGGTAGAGTCATACGTTTTCTCTTTAGTTTATACTGCTCAGAATCTCATTTCATATTTTATTTATTTGTTTATATAAATGTAATATAATTAACTGACAATTTTGTCATATTTATATTCAGAGCAGTATTCTATTCGATCGTTCGTTAGGAAACTATTAATGAGTAACATTCAGTGTTACTTGACTAAGGTCCGTACACTGGATTTTTCCGGGGAGAAAGCCTCTGACACTACTCGTTGGTACATTGATATCATTGTCTGATGATGCTATAGTATGTATATTCTGGTAGATTGATATATTCTCATAACATTTAACGTTATCCTAATATATAATTACTCCAGGATATGTTTTGATTTTAATCATTGCCTGGCAATGGTATTAATAACCGAGTGGTGGATTTATATTTTTCATGAAATCAGTTTGATTGCATGAACAGATATATGGGCAACTCGTCGAGGTAAAACCCCTATATATATATATTCTTTTGAAAAGAGAGGATTTACAAAATTTGAATAATTGTATTAACAATAAGTGCTTATATCTATAATTTTGATGTGTGTCAGAAAAAACACAAGTATGAGCTCAGGAAATGTAACAGGGGAACCATACTATCTTGTATATGATTCAATAAATGGAATAAAGTTGAGGAAAAAACTCGTTTCCCTGTCGCTATTGCACTAGCAATAGCTTGTCTGTTTATGATGTGTAAGTGTCGTGTGTACATAAAGAGTACCAAAGATTTTTCTTCTTAGCCGCTTCATTCTCTTGCATTCCATGATTTCCAAAAACAAGGGTGAAAGGAAGGGGGTTTGGGATAGGAATCTGTAACAATGGAAAAAGAAAACCAGCAGAAAAAAATTTCAACAATCAAACTTCTTATATGTTTAAATAAATCTAAGAAAAGATTTTACATAGCAAGCAAGGTCATGAAAAGGACTAAGGGGATAATAAAAAAATACAAAACCTGTGATATTTCCTCAAATTTCATCTCTGTTTAACCGAGAGAGCCCCGATGGCCAGGTTCAGTCTTCCAAGTGATGTTGATTATGATCTATAGATGTTTTAGAATCATTATGGACCCAATAATCTGGGTTGACATCACCCATATATTATTTCTTCGTGGAACTTGTTTAATATCAAGAAAAATTTGCGAAAAAATTTTGACAGTCGTTCAAAAAATATGCCAAGGTGAAGACAAAGAATGGGATGAGAAGGATTTGGAAAAATAAGGTCCAAATATGTAGCTAGTGACAAAGAATTGTTTGCAGCAGAAATACCAACTCGGCGCAAAAGATATTCTGAGCTGATTAAAATATTTTTCAATGTTACTGGTGAAAAATTGGATATCACTCATAGCAAGAATCTGATGATGGTTAGACTAAGAAGATTGCCTTGCTCGTTTGCGAAGAAAGTTGCGAACGTTTCAGATAATACATTTGCGGAAGCAAATGAAGTAGGTGACCTCGTCTATGATCTTTTTGACGAGAACCGAAATATCTTCCCTTTCGCCTCTTCGTTTTTCTTGCAACTTTTTTTTCTGTTTTCTTTTCATTGTCTCGATTAAATTTGTTCATAATCCGGAATGAATAATAAAATAAAACAAGTTACTATGTGTTAACTATCACTAATTTATTGATGTAAAAAATGACAAAATTTTACATTGGTTGAACCAGATTCGAACATACGTCCATTATCAACAAGCTAATGAAAACTGAATACTCATGTACAATACTGAAATTACCATAAATGAAATGCTAGTAGAGGTCACAGTAATTTGAATAATGGTGATTGGTAGGTAATTAAATCTACTTGGTCGTAAAGTTAAGTTCTACCCTAGATGCCTTGAAAATTTCCATCCATCGATTCAAAGAAATTGAGTTTATAAGATTTATCACAGGAATGAAGAATTTTTAGCTGTTGAAGTTCTGGAAAAGGATGACATTCATTCAGACAATGTGCAACTAAAGCTGAATCATATTTCTGATGTAGGAATGACCGGAAATGTTCTTTGTATCTAGCCTTGAAAGAGCGTCCTGTTTAACCTATATAAAAGGAATTGCACTCAGAATATGTTAATTGGTATACTCCAGATTTTTCGAATTTATCGGTTTCATCTTTTGTATTGAAAATCAGGCCTGACAATTTGCTAACTGATTAGAATGCAATATGAACTTTTTACTATCAGACAAAACTCTAGCAACCTGTTCTGACGTCTTCCCAAAATATGTTAGAGACATACATTTTTCGGGCTTTTCTCTCTTTGATTAGGGATATATCATGTTGAATGTGTTGTTGCGTATTTTTCGATTAATTAAACTCTATATTGCTTTATATCGAAGCCGTTGTTCTCTGCTATTAACATAATGGTGTTAAATTCTGATTTCGGTCCATGTTCGATAAAGGCAAAGAAATCGCTCTGTGAATCATGGATTTGAAGGCTGATATTTTTTGAGAATACGGGTGAAATGAATCTATGGGTATGACATTATCCATGTACGATGCTTTTCTGAAGATATTAATTGATAAACGGTTATTATTCTCCTGGGTAATTGTAAGATCTAAGAAATTGATTTCACTATCGACTTCTGTTTGTACTTTGAACTTAATTTTAGAACGAATTCAGGAAGATTTCTAGTTGTCTATTCGTTCTAATGAAACAGGCTAAAATGTTATCAACATATCGGTACCAAAATAGAATATGCCTTTTCGTCATAATTTCAGTGTTTTCCAAATAAGACATGAAAATTTCAGATAGAAGGGGACTGAGTGGTGAACCCATATCTAAACCATTATTTTGTGAATATATCTTATTATTGAACTGAAGATAATTTTGGGTCAAGCATAAATCAAACAGAGAAATTAACTCATCTTTACAGACCACGTTGAGATTTCTTGCCTCTAGAATACTTGATATTAAGGGACACATTCTGTTGCAGGTATATTCGAAAACATATTATCTACATCTAATGATATTAATGATGATGATAATGATTAATTCATAATACGGACTTTCAAAATTAAGATTAGATCTCAAATTATTGTTATTATAATTATTAATATTAGGTTGAATTTTGCAGCTTCCTATAAATCTCAAGGAATCAAACGTATAGGGTGCTTTCTATTAATGTAGAAGTATAAAATTAGGCTAGAAGAAATGTTGTTTAGCCATTAATTTCTAAATGTAGAATTGAGGTCATTAAACCAAGAATGACTTTTCATCAAAATTTGATGGACTTTGACACAAGGCAATTCTCAATGAATTCTGAAAATTATATTTCCTACATTACATGAATTACATCTCGAATGATTATCCATAAACGTTTTCAAGATGTATGCACTCCCGTTGGAATGAGTATTTCCGATTGTTCTGTTGTTCTGTTGCAGGATTGCATACATAGCAAAGAAACTAACCGAATCAGTAGTTTTCCTGTTTATTGACAGCTCTATTTTACGAAGGTGAAGGTATGTCCTGATGTGAACATTTCCCAAATACTCTACTGTTTCCTTTGAATTCTGATCACGAAGTTCAACTAACATAAACTCGATTTGTATGACATTTTTCTCTGCTGAGAAGTTGAAGAAAGAACATAATTCTCAACCGATAAAGTGTGTTTCCTTCGACGGATTTTGATGAAACTTGGAAACGTCAATTGAATAGAACATTCCTCAAAACACCACTTTCTTTCTTTTCAGTTGAGCTCGATATGTGCTGGTTGGACTCTCCCTTATATTCATCACCCTCGTTTGAAAAGGATTAAATTTACGTAAATCTATATACATTTTTGAACGTGCTGATTTTTTTCAGATCATTACGTTCTAAAATCGCGTGTACTGTTCTAGAAGAAAAAGTTTTGAAATCGGTTATTACCAACACTCGAAAGGTTCTCAATTCTAAAGTATGATCCACAGAATAATAAGGTAACAATTACTTCAATTTTGCCACGTGCCGAAAGTTCTAGCGCTTTTCCTGCAAGAGTGCACTTTTCGAATTACTTTTAAAGCCAACATGAACAAAATGCCGCTTTTAGAGGATCAATCCTCTATAGTGATAAAGCAGGGTTTCGAAGAGATGGCATTAAAATTGAAGAGCATCAAACCATCATTAACACTTGAAGCCAGTTACAGTACCAAGACAACATCTGGGCCGGATATGTTGGTCAATACTTCTGTGATAAAAAGGATTTGGCCTTAACTATGTGATATGTAATTGATATTATGACAATTGCGAATATTACTACGTGCAAACTATCATTGTTTAAGATGGAAAAGTTTCGCTGATCGTCAGACGAGTATGTGCTTAAAACTCAGTTTTTTTCTTATAGGTATATAAGTACATCCTCAATTATTGGGGATAACATAAATCAGTCAGTAATATTTATATATTTCTGTATTGTGTTTGGCTTTAGATATCACTGAAAATTCAAGATGATTGAGTTTTATATCTTTCTGTGGTTGGTATAGGATCTGTAGATTGTCTATTGATGGAAAAATATAGTAGAGAAATTTGTTTTGTTTTTATAAAAATATGAATGATGTTCCTATATCTGATTCTAAACGACGTGTATGTTTGATCAATATAAATTCCTTTATAATTGGGACATGTTTGTTCACACTCCTCTGAATTATCTAATTTTGTAGCTTTATATTTGGCATTGAAAAATATATTTGATAGTTTGGTTGTGGATTTGTAAATTCACTGATAAATATTGTTATAGGCATTCTGCAAACGTTTTCAGACACAATTTTGTCTATCATTGATGGAGAATAGCCGTTTTTTTTTTGCAATAGTTTTAACTAATGAAATTTCTTCATTGAAATTTGTAATGGAGAGAGGTAATGTAAAATGTCTATGAATCGTAGATTTGAAGACAGCAAATTTATGTTGAATACGATGAGAGGAATCAGAAGGAATGTTAAATGTCTGTGTTTGTAGGCTTACGATATATATCGAAGGTGAGGAGAATTTTTTGTTAAAAAACCTGAAAAATTATTTATTTAATTGTTGATTTCTTTTTTAGTTCAATTTCAATTTTTGGATGATTATTACTAACAAAGTTTGGGAAAATGTCTAATTGTCTTGAATTACCAATGAAACAAGCTGAAATATAAACATATCGATACCAAAATACACTCCCCACAAAAATTGTCGCATCACCCTACTTAAAGAACAATACTATATAAACTATTAGGTTGGTCATTCAAGAGTCGCTTGGTAACTTTCAGAAGTGTAACATAAGAAGATATCATTTAAAAAGAGATGAGTTTATGATAGAAAATATTAACAATTTTCGAGTTGATGAAAAATTAAAAAATTGTACCATCTTCAAACATTCACGAGGATACCAATCAAGTAGCATCGAATGATTACTAATCATTTTCAAAATCGAGTGTTTCCTCCCCTGGCCTAATTATAGCCAGTATATGTCTCGGAAGCCCCTCAAACAAATTTTGGATGTACTCTTGAGTCACTGAGTTCCAAATTGCAAGAAGCAGATTTTCTAGTTGTTGGAGTGTTCTACAAAGCATCCTATGTTGCTGAATTTGCCACGCCATGTTGTCTCAAACATGTTCTATGGGATTCAAGTCGGTACTTCTGGCTGGTCATCTTAAAATATCAATTTTGGCATTTTGCAGAAATTCTGTAAGTACTCTAGCTGCATCATTGGCCGAGCATTATCATGCATATAAATGAAGTTTTCGCCAATCAATGGGCCAAAGGGTACAACATGGGGTTCAAGGATATCTGCGATGTACCTGGCCGCTGTAATTCTTCCATTATTCACTAGGACTAACTTAGTTCGACCATGGAAAGAAATACCTTCCCACACCATTACTGAGCCCCCTCCGAAGTTTTCGGTTTGACGGATATTGCATTGCTAATACCGTTCCCCAGGTCGTCTGTATACAGGCATGCGTCTATCATTTGATAGTAGACAGAACCTGGACTCGTCGGAAAAAGAACATTCGACCATTCTGGAATACCCCAATTTGCATGTTCCCTCGTAAACTGAAGTCTTGCAACTCGATTCTCTCTGGTGAGATGCGAGCTAGTAGAAGACACCCTGGTCTGATATCGTCTTCTCTGAGCCTGTTCCTAACAGTTTGCAATGAAATATGCACATTTCTGGAAAGTACAAGTTCATTTTGTAGCATTTTAGCAGTACAGTGCCGAACTCTTAGTGCAGTTAAACGAAGTCAACGATCATCAACTGGTGTTGTTATCCGATTTTTTCCCTGTCCGGCCATTCTTCCATATTCCCCTGTTTAGTGGTACCGATTAATTGCTCTTGAAATAGTGCTTTGGTTAACATTCAACAAGTTAGCTACGTAACATGGGCTTCGCCCCTCCTCTAGAAGTGTTACAATTCTTACCACTTCATGATCACTCAAATAGCGTCCAGGACGTTCAGCAGCCATTACAATTAATTCAAACTTTCGAAAATCTAAAAAGAACACAGAAAACTTGCATTAATTTAGCGTGAAAACTGAAGAGAAATTGAATGAATACTGATAGTCAAATAAACTCATTCTTGTTTCAGACGTGTTTGAGACCATATGGAAACAAATGTACATGGATAATATTTTTTTGTTTATGTCCAAAAACATATGTTGACAAAGAAACTGCGATCGAGTTGCTTAATCGATTGGGGAATTCAGAATACCAGGTGATGCGACAATTTTGTGGAGTGTGTATTTTATAAGACGCTATAGGTGATTGAAAAATTATAAAAGCAAGTAATGTGTTTTTAGGAATTTCACTAATATTAAGTAAAATTCCTAAAACCGCATTACTTGTTTTCATTATTCATGATGGAATTCTACCAAGTAAAAGCCTCCCAAATTCGAATGAAAAATTATATTTTCTGTGTTATTCGTGAAAATTTGTGCTAGGAGTGGACTAAGGGATGAAGTCTTATCCAGATTTCCAGTTTACTCGTAAATTATATTGTTAAATTGAGAACAATTCTGATTGAAGCCTAAGAATGATAAAAAGATGAAATTACTATGACCTAACTGATCGACTTGAGCGATTTTGGGGACTAGAGTTAGGCATTCATTACTAGGTATGTTTCAATTCATGTAATTTACGTCATGAGATATCAACATGGACTTTGAAAGAACAGAGACATTTTGCTGTTCATCTGTGAGTTCAAGTGAGTTCTTTATTGAGTACTTGGGGGACAATTTAATGACATGCTCAAAAATATCTTTGACAGCGTGTATACATTGGCACTAGTTAATGAGACAGCAGGACGAATCGGAGTATTTTCTTTACGGTTTTTTATGAGTCCATAGAGTTTAGGTGCAGCTGTTTTCATATTTATGAGGGACCAGATCGATTTTTGAAAAGAAGAGGTTGGGATTTCTTTTAGAATACTTGTTAGGGATTTTTGGAAAACGAGAATAGGATCGTGTTTATATTGTTTTATGAATTAATTTTTCAGTAAATAGTTCATTTTTAATATGTATGTGGGACGTGGGATTATAACAGAGGCATTTGATTCGTCTTCTTTTGTGACGAGAGGCCATCTGCTATTTTCTGTTTGATTGATTTGATGTTTGTCTTTTTGGTATTGTATCTCCAAAGTCCTTTTCAATGTCTCTTGATGTAGATGACATGTATTCAAAAATACCTAGTATTAAATGTCCATATCTAGTCTCAAAAATTTCAAACAACGCTTAAGTCATTCTCCTTGTTTATAGTAATTTCATCTTTTTATTAAACTTATGTCTCAGCAGAATTATTTTCAATTTAACGATATGATTCGAGCAAACCGGAAGTCTGGCTATGGGTTCACCGATGAGTCCACTCTTAGCAGAAATAGAAAACATAATTTTTCAAGCACATATAGCGTCTCATTAATATATCGATATGTTGACGATTTTTTTGTGTGTTTTATTGATACTTCAAGACAAATGGACAACTTCTTAAACTTTGTTTATAATATTCATCCAAAAATTTGAATTTAATTAGAAAAAGAAATCAACAGTCAAATTAATTTTTTGATTCAACTATTTTCAAACAAAAATTCTCCTTACCTTCCATATATATCGTATTCCTTCTGATTCATCTAATCGTATTCAACATAAATAAGCTGTCTTCAATTCTATGATTCACAGAGCTTACAAATTACCTCTCTCCGATACAAATTTCAATGATGAAATTTCATAACTTAAAACTATGGCACGGCATTCCTATTTGAAATATTTAAATAATACCTACTTCTATCATAATTAGTTTATTACCCTTGTTTGCACCATTATTAATTTTGTATCTACCTGTTTATACAGGGTGTTACATAATATTATGTCACAACTTGAGGGGTGAATGAATTTTAAGAAAAAGTTCATAAAACATAGGTCCGCAAATTTTTGTTACTTAAATTTCCAGAAAAATTGGTTTTTATTTAAAACTCCTCCAGTTTTTGGACATTCAGCCAAAATTTGAAATGCAAGCTATTTTTTACAGCCTTCATCATTAAACGTCCTAAATTTAACTAGAATCTACAAGGTGTTTTCTTTTCGGGAGCCATGTCTTCTTTTGCCTTTCAAACTGTTTTGCAGTACGCCACTGATCAACGTACAATCAATTTTCGTCATCTTCGTTCAATTTAGAAACTTTTTTGACACAAGTAATTTTTTTCTATCCCCAACCGTTCTCGTGCAAAAAATTATTGAGCGAATGTATGCATTCGCTGAATTGAAAGCACTTCTAATTGAAGAAATGACTAGTAGGCTTTGATTTGTTTCATTTATCTATTTATTTCTACTGTTGCTGAAGTTGAACCAGTGTCTGCCCGAATTGTTTTTCAAATTAACAATTAGTTTGAAGACTTTTGAAGTTATTGCTAATTTTACTAACGCCGAATTGGCAGATGTCCCATGTAATGGACATTACGGTAGGCTGACGGAAACACAACAGTAGCTAGGCGATTATATCAGGTGCGCTTTCCAAATCGAGTACACCAGACAGACGGACATTTTCGAATATCCACAGAAGGTTGAGGGAAACTGGTACTTTTACTGTAAATAATCATTTAAAAAATGCACCTCAAACTATGAGAACTCCAGATATTGAGGAAGCAGTTTCGAATTGTATTGATTTGAATCCTCATTTGAGTACAAGAAAAATTGGAAATCAGTTGAATTTTTAACATGTTCTAGTTTGAAGGAATCTCTACGATTTTTTGAATTGAATATTGAACCCGTTTCATATTCAACGCGTCCAAACTCCTACTTCTGCCGATGGTTGTTAGATAAAATGAGAAAAAATACTCATTTTGATCCTGAAATAATGTTCACAGACGAAGCTTATTTTTCGAGAACTGCTATCACAAATTTTCACCATAATCATTATTGGGCTGAGGAAAACCCCCATGCAGTGCGTGCAAAGAAGGATAGACGCCTGTATTCTTGCAGGTGGAGGACACTTCCAGCAATTTATTTAGTTTTCAATTGTTCTTTCTTTTAGTTTGATATTGAATAAGTATACGTTGAGTTTCTGAAGACGACCTATCAAAATAAAAGCAGATATTGGGCATACCTATCGAGAATTTCCACTATATTTTTTATGTAGCGAATATTCTGTCTGGGAATGCCGTCAATCCTTGAAGAAACTTGCTGAGGGAAACAAACTTTTCCTGTAGTGGGTGCCTGGCCACGAAGGCATACAAGGAAATGAAGCCACTGACGAACTGGCCAAACCAACTGCTTGAATCCCACCCATCGGACCTAAACCATTCTGCGGTTTAAGTAAGCCGCACAGGCGACAGGAACAGGAACGATGGGAAGAATCTAACAAAAAGAATACTGGAAGAAAACTCCAGACCAAAGGCAAGCAAAAAGTTCATTGACTATTCGCCAAAGAAGACAAAACAGCTGTGTCTCTAACGAGCTGAGGATCATAACAGGCTATTGAAACTGCCCACTGATATCTCAATTGCAGTTGCATCTCAACTGATCGTCAAAGACATATACACTTCAGTAGCGACAAACTAGAGCCCCACAAAGTAAAAGCGAAAGCTTCCATGGAGATTCTTAATTTTGTAAATAATTTAGACCTACAAGGTAATGAATAAGAAGGGTTACGAACAAAAGACCAATTTGGTCGCAGTTCTGAAAGGCTTGCAAAGCCAATCGACCTCCACGAATGTAATGTAATGTATTGTAGTGTAACGAATAACATACAATTCAAATAATTGAAATTCAATAATTTTTCACTCGAAAACATCTTGTGGATATTAGTTAAAATTTGGAACGTGTAATAATGGAGGCTGTAAAAAATAGCTTGCATTCCAAATTTGGGCTGAATATCTCAAGAACTGCAGGAGTTTTGAAGAAAAACCAATTTTTCCAACACCCTGTTTTTTGCGGACCTATGAATATTTTTTCTTAAAATTGCACGTAGATTTACCCCTCAAGTTGTGACATACTATTATGTAACACCTGTATATGTATGTATTTTCAAGTTTAGTTCAATACATGTAATCAGGTGAAGAGGGTGGAGACACCGAAATTGTAATCCTGATTTTCAATTAATCTCTTGTGATAATAATAAACATACTGTTATTTCTTATTATCATCATTTTATCAGCTCGGTTTGAGATACATATCATCATGTCACATATGGGCAACCTATTTCTACTCTTTCACTGTACAATTTCTCATTTAACCTTGAACCTGAAGAAACCATCAGCGCATCCGTCATTTCATTGGCAATAATTGTATTTGGATTTTCTTACTCACATTCAGGCCCGCCGCTAGCGGTTTGAACGCCGGTGTGCAATTCCTATCGTGCCGCCCCTATCTAACTACAAAACCTAGGTGTTTATAAAAATGTGAAAAAAAAATGCTGTACAGTGAAAAACTGTTATATTAGGTTATTTTATACAAGATAGATACACTAATACGACATTAAATGAAAAAATGAAGTCAAGAAAGGTGCAGTTTATACATATTATGTAGGTAGGTATAGGTATTAAGTTATTTTACAGAAACTGCACCTTTCTTGCCTTCATGTTGGCAAAATCAGCTATAATTATTTTGGTGTCTAGTCTATTTAGAATCTCATGTTCAATTGAAATTATTGTTAAATTACTTAGTCTTTGCTGGTGCATAGTTGATCTCAAATAGTTTTTATTATTTTAACTTTGAAAATGACCTTTCACCAGATGCAACTGAAACCGGCAATGTAAGTAGTATCCTTAGCGCTATTGCTGTATTCGGAAATGTTGACATTAATTCATTAGCAAAATGTATTGCAATAGGGTTTGTGGATCATTAGACTGGTTTTCAGTTAAATGCAACTTTAAAGCATTGATTTCATTAAACATATCTATACCGTCAATATCTGCGTCACTACTTGAACTATCTTTTAGCTTCACATTCAAATCTTTACAATGTTTCATTAAATCATCTTTGGAGTAACTAAACAAGTTATTATTGGTGAAAAAGCCAAAAACGTCGGTAAAAGTTTCCAACTGATCGAATCTACGTTTTAAAGAAGTTAAGGTTTGGTCCAGGATCCTAAAAAAAACATCTATCTTGTATTTTGTTTTAGGGTCTAGTAAGACTTCATCACTCTGTTCATACTGAAATTGAGTTGGTTTTCTTCGTGGACGAACGGTATCTATAGGCGGAAAATCTGCATCTACATTAAGTTCCCGAGCCACAGTGGTAGCTTCTTCTAACACCCTTTCGAAATGCTCATCTGTGCGATATTCGGTGAATTTATGAATCAATTTATTTAACAAATTTATGCAGATTTGAGTATTTATTGTGGGTTTTGCATCATTTTGCTAATAGCATTAATTTCGTTTAAAATATCAAACCAAATTACAACTAAGCAAATGAATCTATAATTTTGAATATTCAAAGCAAGGAATGTGCTTTGTGAGTTGTTGTACAATCCCATTCCGACGAATTGTTATCTGATATTTCAAGTAAAGCGTCAAATATTTTTCGAGGTGATACCGTAAAGGTTTGACTGCATCGATTCTGCTAGACCATCGCGTGGCACTTAATGCCTTTAGTTTTAAATCAGGTAAATGCTTGCAAATTATGGACCACCTTTTGGTAGAAGACGAACAGAAAACGTAAATTTCTTGAATTAAGTTGAAAAAGTTGACCGTGTCGTGCGTTATATTTGCCGCATCGTTAACGACCAAATTGAGACTATGCGCCGAGCATGGAACGTAAAATGCACGATTATTCATTTCCAATATTTTTTTGTAATCCATTGTGTTTTCCACGCATAGTAGAACCATTGTCATAACCTTGGCCACGTAAGTTTTCAATATCAAGGTTTAATTGCGAAAATAAATCTAAAACAAAATTTAATAGTCCTTCACCTGTGGAGCTGGTTATCGGACAGATGCCAATAAAACTTTCGCATATTGTAACATTTTTAGTTTCACTGTTTAAAACAACATACCTTAGTATAACTGTAATTTGTTCTGTGTGACTTACATCTGGTGTGCAATCTAATATGATAGAGAAATATTTTGATTCTCTGACTTTGTTCAGGATATAATTTTTTATGGTCGTGCCGAGTAAATCAATGATTTCATTCTGAATCTGATCTCCTAAATAGTGAGTCATGCGAGTTGAATCGAATTTCGAGGCTTGAATTCTGTGAACATGTTCCCGCATAACTGAATCAAAGGATGCTATCATTTCTATTGCTTTGAGAAAATTACCATTATCATGCTCATATAATATTTTGGACGAGCCCCTAAACGTCAGACATTGATGAGATAAAAATATTATAACAGCTATGATCCTTTCCAATACATCACACCATTGTTTTTTTTTCAGATTCTAATAGTCTCAGTTGCATTTGATTTACAGTAGTTTTATTTTTTAACATATGATTTAGTTGGACCCAACATTTTAAATTTTCGCTATGGGAAATGCTTGTTTCGTGTCGTTTTAAGGTAGATGATAGATGCTGCCAATCGGAAAAACCGCTTGGAGCTGACAGACTACTTACAGTTTTACTGAATATTTTACAACAAAAACAATAGACTGAATCTTTTGACGTAAAGTAAACAAGCCATTCTCTGTTAATTTTTCTCCATTAGGAAGATTTCTAGAGTAATAACTGTTTGAAAATTTTCTTCCATCGATATTAGCAGGAAAATTGTGGTTGAACAGCTGCACGGGACCACGGCTAACCAAAATATTAACAATATCATTAGTCATACTGGCGGGCCACGAACCGGGATCATCACCACAATCTAAACAGCTACTTGATGACGATAAATTGCTTACAGGTTCTTTAGCACTACTTTCTCTTTTTTTAGTTTCACTGGAGTCTCCTTCTGAAGGACTAACATTTTTCTCTTCAGATACCTCCATAACTTCTAGATATAAAGCTGCGCTTGTTGAAGCTACATCTACGTCAACATTCTCTTGACATTCAGAGTCCCTATTTTCTGGTTTGCTAAAAAATTCTCAAGAGATCCCGCTAGTTTTTTTTCTCTGTATCTTTTTCTCGTTTTTGCCGTCGAAATTGAGCTCCTGAAATTTTTTTCCTTTTTGCGGTTCCTGGAATTTTTTGAAAAGTTTAGTATATGGTTGTACAAAAGTAACTTAAATCCTAAAGGGGTCGATCATTCCACCCATTATTGCGAACAACCTTTATTAGGGGTCAACACTGAAATCGCGAAAAAATCAGCTTTTCCATACATTTTGTATGGAATAGTTATTTTTTCGCGATTTCACCGTTGACCCTATAGTAAAAGTTGTTCATATTTATGTGTAGAATGACTCCTTTCGGGATTTGAGTTACTTTGTTACACCCTGTATGGGTATAATTTTAATATTTTCTTTATAAATCTTCACTCTTTAGTTGTATAACAGAAAAAATACCCTTTAAATCACAATAATAATGCAAAAAAAAAAATGTTCATACCTACTGCACACAAATGTAATGGAATAACTAATTTTTTTTCGCGACTTCAGAGTTGACCCCATAGTAAAAGTTGTTCGTATTGATTAGATGGAATGTCCCCTTTCGTTACTTAAGTTACTTTTGTTACACTCTGTATTAATTTTAATACATTTTTAAATAAATCTTTACTTTAAGTTTTTCAGTAAAATAACCTTTAAATTTTACATGAATACCTGCTGTTTATATGAATGCGCCCATATGCTGATTAATTAAACAAGGACACTTACCATAATTATGATTTTTTGCGCCGACGGATAATATAAATAATTTTCTAAATTATTTTCATAGTCACACTTCGCACAAAAATATACAGAATATTATTAATTTTAAGTACCCTGGACCGTTTCCGGATCTCACATTAAGACTATAAACAAATAATTGAAGTTTGTTGTTCACTCACATCACTTTCGCATTTGTGTTAAATAAATAAAACAAAGAAATGAGTATATAGTTTTAAGGATTTCCCTGATATCTGTGGGATTTCCCTATTTCGCATAGAGCACGATATGGATTAACTTTGTTCTCATGAATTTCAATAGATGGCGCTATGTAATGCTACGATATAAAAGAAATATTTGGGCGCCGTTCATCATATTATTTTTATAAGGATAATCTTTTTAGTATTGTGAGGTGACAATGTCTGAATTTTAGTCGATGATTGTCTGATTTGCCGCCCCCCTGAATGCGCCGCCCGCGTGCATTTGACGCCTTGCACGCCCGCTTAAGGCGGGCCTGCTCACATTGAGACGAACCTCGACAGATTTCAAGTTTTGAAATTGATATAAAATATTATTTCTCAATTTTCAGATTGCATTTGGTCGTTAGCAATCGGTTCGTTTTTCCACAACAACGAATTTTCCGGAAAACACGAGCAAGTGTTTTTCACAATCTCTGGACCCATCTTCATTCCTATAAATCCCAGTCTTGTCGACCCGAATTCATTCGAATATCCTTCATGAAAGTCGAAATCACCGCCGATACGTATAATAAATCGCTGTCCCTTTCCCGATAGTCTTTTAGCCTGTGGAAAATCCGTTTGAAGGAACTTACCGTTTGATATATTCAGATTTCGCCACGCTGGTCATCGCATCTGCCTCATTTCACAGAATTCCTAGGGTTTAATATATTTTTCTCTTTCTTACCGACACGTTTCGACGATTTTTTCTCGTGTGAAATTATTTCGTTTTTCTTTCAGTTATGCGGTCTATGTATTACCGGAAACGTCCATCACAAAAATATTCAGTACATCTGTTGAAATAAAAATAGGGATATGAAGTTTCTGCATCCACATTGATAAAAGTTTTGATCGAATTTTGCAACTAACAGTTGGTTTTCTTCAAATTTTCAAAGGTCGATAATAATGCAGAACGATAACGAAATTTAACAACGGATATAACTGTGTTATATTACCTACGTTGCACAAAGGCTTGAAGTGTCGCTTTCAACTGTTTTTAAAATGATCAATAATAAAAAACAAGTACTGTGTTTTAAGGAATTTTACTTAATAATTGCGATTCGTAACGCGTTTCACTACACCGTAGCTTCTTCAGACGAATGAATGTACAGAAAATATAAATATAAATATTCTTGACTAAAAGCTTATTGGGTTGCTTCTTCTCAAGTGGTTATTTATGACAGGTATATCCAATAAAATTAAGGAATAGATTGCTCCTGAAGAGATTCAATAGAGGTGAAGAGCTTAAATCGACTTGTTCATTGATGAGTCTACCTGAGTATTTGTGTTTGTTTATTTCTAAAGTTTCCTTAAGATCTACCTTCCAATAAACACCTCAAAAGTCTAGGGAACACTTCTGAATATCGATATATCGTATCCAAAACGATCAATATGGATGATTTTTTTTGAGAAATGAACACCTGCATCACTTCCTAACCAAATTATGCAGAGTGCCGCAACAGATTTCAGTTTTTTTATAAAAACTAAAAATGCAACAGATGCGACGCTGCTTTATGATCATTTCATGTATTCAGTATTTGAAATCAGTTAGTTGGCACTTTGTTTCTGTTGTGAGCACAAATAAAAGATTCAAGTTTTGTGATTCGACCATGGAAAGACGACATTTGACTAGAGAAGAGATGTTACGAGCCGTTGGCATGCTCCAAGCTAGGAGCTCACAACGGGAAGTATCCAGGGTTCTGGGAAGTAGCCCAAGTGTCATAAACTGTTTATGGTCGCGTCTCAATGAAACAGGTAGCGTAGAAGAACGCCATACAGCTCGTTTCAAGATTACTACAGGCGCCCAAGACCGATTTTTGGTTTTACAAGCCAGAAGAGATCGTACTACCACAGCATCTCAATTAACTCAAGAGCTATCACAAGTTCATAATGTACAAATTTCCGACCAATCTGTGAGAAATCGACTGCATGAAGGTCAACTCTACTCCAGACGTCCTTTAAGAGATCCACAACTGACCCATGGAAATCGCGCTGCTCGTTTAGCTTGGTGCCAAGAACATGTAAACAGGGATCAAGAGAGGTGGGCCACAGTTATCTTCAGTGATGAATCTAGATTTAGTTATTATACCGATTCGGGAAGAATTCGAATATGGAAGGAACCTGGAAAGCAAAACCGTCTCCAGCATGCTCGAGAGTTGTTAGACAGGGAGGCGGATCAGTGATGTTTTGGGGAGGTATACGCCTTGGTGGAAGAACTGACCTCGGTTTCATACAGAACAACCTCACGTGAAATTTTACGCAAATGAGATAGTTTTACCTGTAATGATACTGTATCTCCAAACAATGGGTCGAAATCCACTCTTCCAACAAGATAATTCTCCTCCTCATCGTGCAAGAGTTGTCTTGAACGTTCTTGAAGAGAATGATATCGACCTTCTACCCTGGCCATCCTGCTCCCCAGATCTGAATCACATCTAGCATGTGTGGGACACCCTAAAAAGAAATCTCCTGCTACAAAACGTCTTCTATCATGAACAGGAGCTTCGATTAGCAGTTCAGGGGGCTTGGAATGACTTAGTCCAAAATGTAATAGACAGTTCAATATTGAGCATGCCGCGACGATGCCAAAGTGTCATCAATAACAGAGGTGGACCATCTGGGTACTAAAAAATATAAGTGCTTCCATATCTTTTCGAAAATATTAGTTCAGGATTTTTTTTTTGTATTTTACCAAATTTCGTCATTTTCAAATTTCAAATTTTTTTCATAATAGGTGCTTTGGAGAAGTCAAATATTATTTGGTTTTTTCGAGAATACATTATATACAATACATCCTAACAAAACCGAAAGATTTCTATAAATTCGAATCATCAAATTCATAGTTTAAAGATATTGGTAAGTGTCCCTAGACTTTTTAGGTGTATGCGAAGTTTCAAACTGTGGGTCGAAAAGTGACTATTTTCTAGAAAATTATTCGCGTAATTTGAATCTGATTTTTATTTGAAAAACTGCGTTTATGTTCTGATATTCTAATATTAAAATTTCTATGTGTTCTACCAATGTAGAAATTATCACTGTCATTGAAATTCAATCTAAAACACCTGATTTGTTGTTTTTATCCGATTTGGTTTTATTATTTTTATATATTTGCCTAAACTATTATTAGTTTGGAAAGCTTTGTTCAAATTATTGCTACTCAAGAATGATTTCAGTTTCGCACTTGTAATGCCAACGTAGGTTAAGGTGTTGACTTTTTGTTTCAATTTATCGACAGGGTAAACTTCATTCAATGCGATTCTACTTTGTTTGTCATTTGCATTATTGATTATTAGTTTGGGATTGTAACCATTATTTTTGGCAATTTGTTTAACAAAATTAATTCTATGTTAAAATTTTCTGGTGATAACGGGATGCTAATCAATCTATGAATAAAACTGTGGAATGCTGACATTTTATGTTGATACGGATGTCACGACGAGTTATAAATTATAATATCTGTATGTGACGGCTTATGGTAGATTGCAAAAACATGTTTTCCATTTTCATTGGAAATTGTTACGTCTAAGAAATTTATTGAATTATTGCTTTCTATTTCGGTTGTGAATCAAATTTTTGGATGTCATGAATCTATATGATTTTCGAAATCTATCTGTTCCTGTGAAGCAAATAATGATATCGTCTACATAGCGATATCAGTATAAACAATATTTACTAAGTGGATAATTATGAATTAATTTCTTTAAATTTTGATTTGATTAGATCTAACAAATTGACAAAAATAATGGTTACAATCCCAAACTAATAAATAATATTTCAAATGAAAAACAAAGTACAATCGCATTGAATGAAGTTTACCCTGTCGATAAATTGAAACAAAATTCAATACCTTAACTTACGTTGGCATTATAAGTGAGTAACTGAAATCATTCTTGAGTAGCAATAATTTCAACATAGCTTTCCAAACTGATAATAGTTCAGGCAAATATATAAAAATAATAAAACCAAATCAGATAAAAACTATAAATCAGGTGTTTATAGATTGAATTGCAATGACTGTGATAATTTCTTCATTGGTTGAACACATATAAATTTTGATATTAGAATATCGGAACATAAACGCAGTTTTTCAAATAAAAATCAGATTCAAATTACGCGAATCATCTCCTAGAAAATAATCACACTTTCGACCCACAGTTTGAAATTTTGCATACAGATAATAATCTTTGGGAAACTTTATAAATCAACAAACACAAACACTCAGGTAGACTCATCAATGAACAAGTCGATTTAAGCCCTTCACCTCTATTGAATCTCTTCGGGGAGCAATCTATTTCTTAATTTTATTGGATATACCTGTCATCAATAACCACTCAAGAATGAGAAACCCAATAAGCTTTTAATTACTTACGAACATTTGTATTTATATTCTCGTTCGTCTGAAGAAGCTATAGTGTAGTGAAACGCTTTACGAATCGCAATTATTGAAATTCCTTTAAACACAGTACTTGTCTTTTATTATTGATAAAGGAATTTCACCAAGTAAAAGTCTTCCAAATTCAAATTTTAAAATGATCCTTATATACAGGGAGTTACGTTCTTGGAAGAGCTGCTACCTGGAGGAACTGGTGAGTCAGCAGATCCTATTTCTCTATAACGGCTACACCGTGTTAGGCGATGTTATATATTATCTGACCGCCTCCGTATATATCATAATTTTTATAGTAATCGTTTGGAATATTAGTTAAAGGTTGCGTAGAAGAAATGCAGTACAAGACACATTGAAGCATTTTTATTCAAACAACAATATTCAACCTTCCGTAGAATGTTAAATATCATTAGTTAAAAATATCGCATACAATAACAGCTATTCCCTATTGATGATAGACAAACTTGTATCTAAAAAAAGTTTGCAAAAGGCCTTAAATAGTATTTCCCTCGAAACAGTTCTGACAGCCACACACTGCAATATTCCACATTAACCTATTACGGCCCAATTTCTAATGAAATCGCAAATAACATCCATATCTCTTATGCAAAATTAGCTTATAAATTCACAACCAAACTGTCGAATACACTCCCCACAAAAATTGTCGCATCTCCCTACTTTTACGACAATACTATATAAACTTTTAGGTTGCTCATTCAAGAGTCGCTTGGTAACTTTCAGAAGTGTAAAATAAGAAGATATCATTCAAAAGAGATGAGGTTATGAAGGGAAATATCAACAATTTTCGAGTTAATGAAAAATTGAAGAATTCTACCATCTTCAAACATTCGCGAAGAGACCAATCAACTAGCATCGAATGGTTACTAACCATTTTCAAAATCGAGTATTTCCTCCCCGTACCCTAATTACTGCCAGTATACGTCTCGGAAGCCCCTCAAACAAATTTTGGATGAACTCTTGAGTCACTGAGTTCCGAATTTCAGGAAGCAGATTTTCTAGTTGTTGGAGTGTTCCACAAGGCATCCTACGATGCTGAATTTGCTACCCCAAACATGTTCTATGGGATTCAAGTCGGGACTTCTGGCTGGCTATCTTAAAACATCAATTTCGGCATTTTGCAGAAATTCTGTAACTACTCTAGCCGCATGAGGCCGAGCATTATCATGCATATAAATGAAGTTTTCGCCAATCAATGGGCCAAAGGGTACAACACGGGGTTCAAGGATATCTGCGATGTATCTGGCCGCTGTCGTTCTTCCATTATTCACTAGGACTAACTCAGTTCGACTATGGAAAGAAATGCCTTGCTGATACCGTTCCCCAGGTCGTATGTATACAGGCATGAGTCTATGATTTGATACTAGACAGAACCTGGACTAGTCGGAAAAGAGAACATTCGACCATTCTGGAATACCAAAATTTGCATATTCCCTCGCAAACTGAAGTCTTGCAACTCGATGCTCTCTGGTGAGATGCGGGCCGGTAGAAGCCACCCTTGGTCTGATTTCGTCTTCTCTGAGCCTGTTCCTAACAGTTTGCAATAAAATATGCACATTTCTGGAAAGTGCAAGTTCATTTTGTAACATTCTAGCCGTACAGTGCCGAACTCTTAGTGCAGTTTAACGAAGCAAACGATCATCAACTGGTGTTGTTATCCGATTTCTTCCCTGTCCGGCCCTTCTTCCATATTCCCCTGTTCTTGGTACCAATTAATTGCTCTTGAAATAGTGCTTTGGTTAACATTCAACAAGTTAGCCACGTAACGTTGGCTTCGCCCCTCCTCTAGAAGTGTTACAATTTTAACCACTTCATGATCACTCAAATAGCGTCCAGGACGTTCAGCAGCCATTACAATAAATTCAAAGATTCGAAAATCAACAAGAAACACAGAATACTGATAGTCAAATAAACTCATTCTTGTTTCAGACGTGTTTGAGATCATATGGAAACAAATGTTGTTATATTGATAAGATTTTTTTTCCCTTATATATCCAAAAATATATAATGACAAAGAAACTGCGATCCATCTGCTTAATCGATTGTGGAATTCAGAATACCATGTGATGCGACAATTTTTGTGGTGTGTGTAAATTTCTCAATGCCTAAACTCAGGAATTAGATAATTCAGGATTATATGAACTAACATCTCCCAATTGTAACGGAATTTATATTGGTCAAACCGGCAGGCCGTTTAGAATTAGATATAAGGAACCTCATTTCACTTTTGTTGAAATAAAACAGTTTCCATTCTGGCACAATATTGCTCAGAAAACAACCATATGTTTCCATCAATAGACAATGTACAGATCCTATACCAAGTAGAAAAAGATATAACTCAATTATCTTGAATCCTTTGAAATATTCAAAGTCAAACACAATAAGGACAATAATCAAATATTACTGAACGATCTGACTGTTTTATGTTATTACCAATATTTGGAATTATTAAGCAGTTCCCAATTATGTATTAGTATCTAATATGTAATTAAACCAAATATGAGTACATGGAAAACCGTTTGAATACAGCTCACAACAAGAATAAAACTGTATGGAGCATTGTTAATGAAGAATTAGGTAAATCGTCGTCATATAAAAACCAATTTTCATTATGTATTGATGGTGTAATCTGTTCAGAACCTAAAATGATTGTATCAGCGTTTGGAGAATACTTCTCATCAGTAAATAACAAATGTCTTCATCAGCATTTCGGGAATAACATTTCACAATGCTGCACATCGTCAATAATGATAAGTTGCAATTTTTTTTTTCCGGTTACGGAAGGTGAGATTATATCAACCATTAGACTACTTAAATCAAAAAAAGTACTGGTATTGATTGTATTTCTTCAAAAATTTTGAAGTGTATAGCTGAGCAGATTGCTCCCCATTTGTCTTTCATTCTAAATCTCTATCTCTACAAGTAAGTTTCCAACTGCACTTAAGGTATCAACTGTTATTCCAGTATTCAAAAGGAACGACACCAGTAATATTGCCAATTATAGACCTATATCTATTTTGAGTGTGTTTTCTAAAGTGTTTGAGAGGATTGTTCTTGATCGGATGATGGACTTCATAAATAAGTTCAAGCTTGTGACAGACTGTCAACATGGTTACAGGCAAGGCAGATCTACGCAGTCAGCTGCGATTTCTTTCGTAGATCATGTTTATAAAAGCCTGGATGAGGGGCTATATGTAGCAGGCCTGTTTTTGATCTTTCCAGAGCGTTTGATACCCTCAACTTAAATTTCATTCTGAATAAACTGTACAACTTAGGATTTAGAGGTGTTTTTCTGATTGGATAAAAGTTACCTGTCAGACAGAGTTTTTCGGGTTAAGGTACAGGACAGTTGGTCCAGTGATTACAATGTAAACTTGGGGTTCCTCAGGGTCCGTGCTGGGACCTTTGTTGTTTCTTCTTTTCATTAATGATCTACCAGATCATATTATAGTAGAGATATTAATGCTAATCATTATTTTTGTTGATGACACTTCATTTGGTGTCACAGCGCGGAGTTCTGAGGAGCTGGCAAGTGCTTGTAAAAAAATTGTTAACTCTTTCAACTGTTGGTGTCATGATAATGCTCTAATTTTAAATGTTGGTAAAACTGAATGTTTGTTCTTTGGTTTGAGAAATGCTGGTGAGAGACATCTGATTGTGGACAGTGCTTTAACATCTAAATCATGCACAAAATTTCTTGGTATTCATGTCGACAGTGGACTGACATGGTCAGAACAGGTTGAGCATGTGTGTAGGAAATTGAATAAAGCTTATTTTGCTTTATGTAAAATAAAAGATTCGCTGCCAGTTACGTCCCTGATGACAGTGTATTACAGTCTTGTTCATAGTCATTTGTCTTATAATGTTGTATTATGGGGAATTCAGTGGATGTAATAGGGTTCTCATTCTTCAGAAACGAATTCTGAGAATGATGTTCAATATAAACCCCAGAATGTCATGTAAACCTGTTTTCATTGAGAATGCCATTTTGACATTTCCATGTGTGTATATTTATAGATGTTTAGTGTATTTAAAGGATAATGAGGCTAACTTTTCGAAACTCTCTATGTATCACGATTATGCAACTAGAAGTCAGTCAACTCTTCTCTTGCCGAAACATCGTACTTCAAAATTTGATAACTCTCCAACATACCAGAGTATCAAATTTTCAATACTTTACCTCACCATCTGAGAGTTAAGCCTACAAAAGTGTTCAAATCTGTTCTTAAGTCTTTTCTTCTGAGAAAGGCATATTATTCTATTAAAGAATTTATGGAGGATGATACTCTCTCATGACATGTCCTATATACCGATGTATCTTGTAGGATAAATAAATATTATTATTATTATTATTATTAATTAACCTGTTCTGTTAACCCATTTCTCTGTACCTATAGATAAGAAAATTGCTGACTTTGTATTTGGTTTTAAAGTCCTACTTGTCTGATGACGAGCGAAAGCTCGAAATAGTTATAACGTTGAATAAACTTTTCTATTTTGAACACTGATATTTTTCAGTTAGTAATATTCGCAATTCTCATAATGACATAACATATCACCTAACGGATGAATCTATTTCATCTTTATAAAGATGAATAATTTCTCATATTTATGAATCGTATACAATAAAACTATAAATTCGTTATTAAAACTCTCGGAAATACCCAATCGGCTTTGTTTTGTGGTCTTAATACCCTTAACCTATATTCAGTCAGTGATAATTTCCGAACCGGAATTAGCTGCGTGTATAAGATTATCAACACCCCCACATTTCTGATAACGCTTCTGTTCTGTCAACAAAAGCAGAAAATCCAGTATTGGATTTTGGTATAGGCAAACAAGCGCCTAAACATTTCGCCTTGAAGTTGAGAAAAGAGTTACGGAAAATGAAATATTTACATTCAGAAACGAAGAAAATTTCTGGAATATTAATTTTTAATATTTAATCATCAAATAGATATTTTTTTGATGAATGAATGAATGAATCGTCTGCATTTTTAGCTGGGTGAGACTATATGGAAGACTTACCTAATAGGTAACTAAAGAGCAGGTTATATGTGAGGCCGAAATGTGAAAATATGTACATACCAGGTTGTTCAATAAGTTTTGTCGTTCGATATGAAAAACACAATGTTATGATTCAAAATACACTTTATTATTCAGTATAATCTCTCTGAACATTAATACACTTGCTCTAACGATCCACCATCCCTGAAGTCAGAAGGTCTGCAACAGTGACCTCTTCATTCGATGAAAAACGCTTGCCACGCATAAATTTTTCGAGATCTGAAAACAAATGGAAGTGTCTGGGGCCAAATCTGGTGGATGTTCCAACAATTCGAACTTTAATTCATGGATTTTAGCCATTGTCAAAATGCCCTTGTGACACGGTGTATTCTACTGATGAAAAAGGATTCTTTTCTTCTGCAAACCGAGTCTTTTTTCACGAATTTTTTCCTTCAACTGGTCCAAAATGTATGGTCGTTCAGAAAATTATCTCTCGTGGGGAGTTTGTTCGATCGATTCTAGAAAATCTAAGTTTCGTTCTTCAGGTTTTCTGTGAATAATTTATAGTAAAGATGATTTATTTATTTTATGATTTTATTTATTCATTTTTAAAGTAAAACGAATTGAGACACTATTGTCACTTTTCCACAATTTGTTCAATAATCACGACCGGTTTCGACCCTACGGTCATTTTCAAGTGAATAACAATATATTACATGAGCAGGCAAGTACAAGTACAGAATGAAATTTATCCTAAATATTGAGTAGTGGGGATCCATTATGCTCTAGCTGGCTGTTGAGGGTAATAAAATGTCATCCACATATCTGTACCAGAAAGTAAAGTGTTTTTCAGCAAAATCTGTGTTTAATATTGAGTTTTTCTCTAAATTATTCATGAAAATGTCAGCTAGTAGAGAGCTAAGAGGTGAACCCATTGGAAGTCTCTTTCGATGTCAAAAATATGTACCCGAACATTCCAACGAATGAGAGTCTTCCCCTTGTTACAGATATCTTATCCGAGTCTAACACCGCCATATATTACCAATGAATTCAGCAATCTTCTTCAAATATGCCTATCTCATAGTTACTTTCAATTTCAATCTTAATTTCTTAAACAAAATTCAGGTCTTCGAATGGGTTCACCTCTTAGCCCTCTACTAGCTGACATTTTCATGAATAATTTAGAGAAAAGCTCAATATTAAACACAGATTTCGCTAAAAAACACATTACTATCTGATACAGATATGTAGATGACATTTCAAATGATTTTCGTGGTTCAAACAGACAAATACAGCAATTTTTAAATTTCCTAACTAAAATACATTGCCGCATTAGATTCACTTCTGAATTAGAAAATAATAATTAATTTCCTCGACTTAACCATTACAAATTCAAATTTACAGAAAGGAAACATTCGCATTGATTCCAATGGACTCGTTCAGATATTTAAGCCACAAACTAGCTGCATATAACTCCATGATTCATAGAGCTTACTCTTTTCCCTTTCGCCAAAAAATTTTCAAATTGAACTTAATATCATCAGAAAAATTGCCTCAAATAACAACATACCACAACATTTTCTAAATGCAATCATTAAACGCAAAGAACAACGTATTTCCTCTCAATTACCATATAGCATCGTAGAAATCCCGAAAAAAAAGATACACTAGTCTCAGATACACTGGCGAGCTCTCTAACAAAATCAATAACTACTTTTCCAAATTGAACTTAATTACTCCCTCTCAAGCGGCCCCAACTAGCCTATGTCGGACAAACAGGGAGAAATTTTGAAGCTAAATTCAAGGAACATATTTCCTCAGATAAAAATTCGCCAATATTTGAACACATAAATCAATTAAGCACTCGATATCATTAAACAATCTCAAAATCCTTCATAAATGTAACAAAGGGAGAGAGATAAATTTGTTGAAAAGTTTGGAGAATGACAAACTATGTAAAAACCCACAATTTATTACCCCCAACAGCCAACTATGTCTACTCATGTATTATATTGTTATTCACCTGAAAATGACCGTAAGGTCGAAACCGGTTGTGATTATTGAATAAATTATGGAAAAGTGACAAAAGTGTCTCATTTCGGTTTCCTTATTCTGTGAATAGTTCTTATTCTATGGATAGAAAATGATGGCCGTCGGTTCTCTGGTTATTGTAATCGGATTGATGCTCTTTGAATCTATTTTAGAATGAACGACCTGTGTGATCTATATGGGCGACTTCACAATTCATATAGGACAATTTTTGAATTGCAATATTGTCAAATATATTAGTTTTATCTTCACTGTTGAAGAATTGTTGGCAGATATTCATGTGGCTTTCAAAAGCAATTATTTATGCTGTTTAGAAATGACTATTACAATCTTTTCGCTGCAAATGTCATTTCAAAACAGCATGAAAAAGTAGATTTCAAAATCCACATGAAACTCTCCCAAGAAAAGTAAAGATAAAACTGATAGATTTGACAATATTAGAGTTTACTGAGTTGTTCTGTATAGATAGTGAAGGCGTCTATATTGATCACACTGGTCGTTCATTCATAACTAGATACAAAGAGCGTCAATCAGATTACAATAACCCGAAAACCGATTTATCTACTTTCGCTTTCCATAGTATCGAAAATGTCAATCATTTTCCACCGATAAATTTATAAAGTTAGATTTCTTGGAAACCATCGAAATTCTCATACTCAAACAAATTCCTCACAAGTATAATCTTTTGAACGAATGGGCTGGCTTATTCGTCCATATTCGATTTGATCTTTCAGTATTACTTGTTTTTATCATAATTCGTTTATTACCTCCTGTTTACACCGTTATTAATTTTGTATATACAGGGTGCTTCAACGAAAACTAAACAGAGGCTATATCTACCAACATACTCATTTCTGTTCAAAACGCAAAAACAGGTCAATTTTTGTTTCAAGGGGGACATCTTTTGGGGTACAAAACTTGCCTGAAATATCAACCCCCTAAGCGGGGGTTGCAATCCTTGAACAATTTGAATAGGAAAGATGAGTCGAGTGATGACTCAAAAGATAGGTGGCATCTTTGTCTATATTGCCTTGAACGAATTTCCATTTGTAATTGAAAACTGTAGAAGATACAGGGTGAGCAACTGAAAGATAGGGAAGACTATTTCCCTGAGACTATTCAAGTTTCAGTGAATTAAAATGGAACAGATCCATGCTGATCAATGGGACTGCTATTCATCAAGTACCATCCTCATCTCGAATTTCAACCCCTACAGCAGGGGTGACCACCCTTGAAAATTTGGAAGAGGGTAGATGGGTCGAGTGATACTTCGAAAGAAAGGTATTATCTTTGTCTGCATCCCCGTGAACGAATTTTCATTTTTGATTGAAAACTGTAGAAGATACAGAGTGAGCTGCTCTAATTCCTATGGAACTCAATGAGATTAGAATTATTGCGAGCAGTCATGAAGGCAATCGAAATCCTTTACTTGAAAGGTATCACTGGATCGAAATATTACCCCTGCTCTGGGGGTTGAAATTCGAGATGAGGGTGATTTCGGAAGATGACAACTTTTGATCTAAAATGAATTTATTCCAGTTTTTCGTACCAATACTCCAACAGGCTTGGGGCGATAGTCTTCTCTATTTTTCAGTGGCTCACTCTGTATCTTTTACAGTTTTCAATAAAAATTAAAATTCTTTCACGGGAATGCAGACAAAGATAATACCTTTCTTTCGATGTATCACTCAACCCATCTACCCTCTTCCAAATTTTCAAGGGTGGTCACCCCTGCTGCAGGGATTGAAATTCGAGATGAGGATGGTACTTGATGATGACTGCCATTGATCAGCATGGATCTGTTCCATTTTACTTCACTGAAACTTGAATAGTCTCAGCGAAATAGTCTTCCCTATCTTTCAGTTGCTCACCCTGTATCTTTTACAGTTTTTAATTAAAAATGGAAATTCGTTCAAGGCAATGTAGACAAAGATACCACCTTTCCTTTGAGTCATCACTCGACCCATCTATCATCTTCAAAATGTTCAGGATTGCAACCCCTGTCAGGGGATATTTCCAAGTTTTTACCCCAAAGTATGTCCCCCTTGAAACAGAAATTGACCTGTTTTTGCGTTTGGATCAGAAATGAATATCTTGGTAGATATAGCCTCTGTTTAGTTTTCGTTGAAGCGCCCTGTATGTATGTATTTTCACCTTTAGTTCGGTACTTGTCGTCGGCTGAATATTGTTGAGAGAATGAATATGCAATCTTGATTTTCAATAAACTGCTCTGATGGTATAATACATAGTTTAATTTCCTATTATCGTCATGTTTAACTAATACGTAATAACAAATCCATTAACTATTTGTTAACAGATGTTTATAAAGAAAAATAATAATTTCGTGAGAAAAAAGAATAAATTTAGTAGTTCCCACGTTTTTTAAATGACAATTTTTTTCGCGCTGTATCTATTATGTTCTTCCTGAAAAGATTTAAAGTAAAAAACGAGGATTACCAGATATAAGTCATAAAACTTAAAAAAACTTGTAAGCAATTAGTAGCTGACACCCAAAATACGAATCATTTTTTTCCCCATGAATCTGTCGAGAATATCAGGAGGAAATTTCAAAGAAGATATCATTAGTAACTGATACGCCTATAAAACATTTTGAGCCTCAGATAAAAACAATGACTTCTAAAAGAACAGTTTCAAATATCCTTCACACCATAAATTATTTTCGCACCTCAGAAATCGTTTCCCTAATTATTATGTCGGAAATGATTGATAGCATATTTAATAGGACATGCAATTCTTTCAATTTGATATAATCTTGTTCTGTCTTCAACCATTAGTTTTTTATATCACACTTTGTCTTGTTATGTTAGGGACTTTGACAACTGTTGACAGCTGATAATTTATTCACTAGAAATTGTATTAGCAGGCTAATTAAATTATAACAAATTATCTCTTGTCATCCTGATTTCTATGGGAAATATCTGTACACAATTTCAAATAAAGATATCTGATGACAGATTTGAATATTCATAATTTTAAGCATCATTGGAGAACACAATAGCTCATAAAAAATATTCTATATATTCGTTTAAGAAATGAGTATTACTTTTGTCATTTAACTATTTGTTAATAGATGTTCATGAAGAAAAATAATAATTTCGTGAGAAAAAGAGAATAAATTTATTGGTTTCACGTTTTTAAATGACAATTTTTTTCGCGCTGTGTCTATTATGTTCTTCCGAAAAAGATTTAAAGTAAAAACTGAAGAAGCTACAGTGTAGTGAAATGCGTTTCAAATCGCAATTATTAAGTAAAATTCCTTAAAACACAGTACTTGTTTTTATTATTGATAATGGAATTTTACCAAGTAAAAGCCTCCCAAATTCAAATGTTAAAGAAAGCTGATACCGGCATTTTGGCTTTGTGGTATTTCAAAATACTACTACGATGTGCAGTTCACACTCAGAATATATGGTTCTACTCAATGTGCTTGAAAAACAGATTGACTCCCAATTACATACGGTTGAAGACACATAACAACAGTGGTCCAGCAAGAAGAGCAATCGAGAAAGGCCAACGCATATGGCTCAAAGAGGATATGAAGATCCATTACAACAGGAGGGACGTTGCAAACATATATTTGAAGGTAATCCATACGGAATTATTGTTTAGATTGCACCCTGTTGAGTTTGATATTTTAGACTCTGAATCCAGATACGATGTCAAAATTTTAATTCATAAAAAGTTTCAGCAACAACAGAAAAAGTTGCATTCACTTAAATTCAAAAATTCTCCACCCAAACCTTCAACTGATAAATTTTCAGACCATAAATTTTTGACAGATTCACTAATTTAACTGATACCGATTTTACAAAACCACAAAAAGATTTATTAGAAAAAGGATTCAAACATAATTTACATCCAAAACATAATAAAACTAATTTTGAACAGTTAGGCATAGACTCCGAAATCATTCTCAAAAACTCCAAAGCCAAACATCAAACAGCAAAAATCATCAAAGAAGACTTTTCGAAATTATCACCTCATTGCAATTCCGATTATAAGATAATAAAACAATTCGTGAAAATAGTACCAAGAACGATTCAGTATTCACTAAAGCAGATAAAGGTAACACCGTCATCGCGATTAGTAAAACCGATTATATTTCTAAAACTGAAGAATTCTTTACAGCCGGAAACTATATAACATCAACTAAGGATCCCACCGCAAAATTTCAGAAAGTGGTTAAAACGTAATTTCGACAGCAAAATCATTAATTACAGACCACGAAAATATAAATTCATTAACTCCAATCCACAATCCCCGAATTATATTCGTTGATAAAACTTCATAAACCTAATTACCCGATTAGACCTGTTGTTTCTTATGTAACGGCACCTTCGTTCAAACTTTCAAAATTCATCAACGACTTGCTAATAAAACATTGCAATTTTAAATCTAAATTTCGGTCAAAACTTCATACGAACTAATTGCCAATATCAAAGATACCATTATACCACCTAATTCCAAACTCATTTCTTTCGATGTTAAGAATCTATTTCCCAACATTCCTCCGAAAGATACGTATAAGTTAGTTGAAGAATTATTAGAAAAGAATCATGTCAATACTATCATTAAATCAGATATTCTTTCATTATTACAAATTTGTTTAGATCAAAATTATTTCCATTTCAATAACAACTTAGAGAAATTAATTCATAATCATCCACTCAGTAAATATTGTTTATACTGGTATCGCTATGTAGACGATATCATTATTTGCTTCACAGGAACAGATAGACAGTTGAAAATTTTCGAAAATCATACAAATTCATTACATCCAAAAGTTGCATTCACAACCGAAATAGAAAGCAATAATTCGATAAATTTCTTAGACGTAACAATTTCGAATGAAAATGGAAAACATGTTTTCGCAATTTACCATAAGCCGTCACATACAGATATTATAATACATAACTCGTCGTGTCATTCATATCAACATAAAATGTTAGCATTCAATAGTTTTATTTAAAGATTGATTACCATCCCGTTATCACCAGAAATTTCAACAAAGAACTAAATTTGATTAAACAAATAGCCAAAAATAATGGTTACAATCCCAAACTAATAAATAATATTTTAAATAAAAACAAAGTAGAATCGCATTGAATGAAGTTTACCCTGTCGATAAATTGAAACAAAATCCAACACCTTAACCTACGTTGGCATTACAAGTGAGAAACTGAAATCATTCTTAAGTAGCAATAATTTCAACATAGCTTTCCAAACTAATAATAATTAAGGCAAATAAATAAAAAATAATAAAACCAAACCAGGTAAAAACAATAAATCAGGTGTTTATAGATTGAATTGCAATGACTGTGATAATTTCTACATTGGTAGAACACATAGAAATTTTAATATTGGAATATCGGAACATAAACGCAGTTTTTCAAATAAAAATCAGATTCAAATTACGCTAATCATCTTTCGACCCACAGTTTGAAATTTTGCATACAGATAATAAATCTTGGAAGGTAGATCTTTGGGAAACTTTAGAAATCAATAAATACAAACACTCAGGTAGACTCATCAATGAACAAGTCGATTTAAGCCCTTCACCTCTATTGAATCTTTTCGGGGAGCAATCTATTCCTTAATTTTATTGGATATACCTGTCATAGATAACCAGTTAAGAAGAAGCAACCCAATAAGCTTTTAATTGCTCAAGAACATTTATAGTTATATTCTCATTTATATTTTTCTGTATATTCATTCGTCTGAAGAAGCTACGGTGTAGTGAAACACGTTACGAATCGCAATTATTAAGTAAAATTCCTTAAAACACAGTACTTGTTTTTTCTTATTGAAGAGTAAAGTTTTTTCATTCATTCGTTTTTATTGAATAGTTGAATAGATCTAGCTGCTATTGAAATCATAGGTTTTAAAATTAAAATTTCAGGATTTGTAGAGTGAAATCATTCGAATTATTTTTTGAAGCTCACAAATTCTTACGGGTTTACATTAGGGAATCAAATTTCAAATTATCTTGTACTATAACTCTACCATTTTTTAAATTAAATATCATAATATTTGCGTAAGATAATAAGTCAAAATTGAAGTGATATTTATTATAATTTTCTCATACATAATTCTTTCCATTTTGAAATTATTCTAATTTTTTCAAAAGTGGAGGGTTTTAAAAGTTGAAATTTAAAAGATTTCGTTTCGTTAAAATTTTTCAACCACATAAGAGAGATGCCTTCTAGTATTTCTCATCACATTTACCAAAAAACAGTTTTACAGTGTGTACAAAATATTGTGGTAATTTTTCAAAATTTCAATAGTAATAGTTATTCTTCAACGATACGAGAAACAAAAAATCCATTAATTACTATAACCACTTCTCTGTCTTCGTTTTTCGAAAAACTGGTCGCAGCTATCTTCTTCTGTTTTCAAGTAATTTCAGGTTCCTCGATGTTGAAAATATTTCTAGTTATTTATATGTTAGAAAGCTATGTTCAGAACGATTCTGATATAGCTTCAGAAATTTGTTCTGGTCTTTTTCCTGACAGGAGGCAACCCCACAAGTCTATTTCTCAAAGAATAAAACTGAATCTCACAAAGATTGGTCCTTTAAAGCACTCTGAGAAAGAAGTTACAATAAACAATATAATGCAGAAGTTACAATGGAAATTCTTGAAGCTTTTAAAACAAATCCCTTAATTTCAAGTAGGCAACTTAAAGCAAAGGCTGCGAAACCAAAATCTAAGATTTCGAGAATTCTCAGAAAGAAACTTCAAAATGAATCTCATAATGTGGACATTCGAGGCTCTAATCTGTATACAAAACCCTATCATAGAACTGTGAAATTTGAGAAATCCTTTGCGTACTTGGCTGTGTTTTCACTGAAAAGTGAGTTTTTAATTTGATTGAGGAGGTCGTTACTTGATGAAAATCGATATACATATTTTAATGAAATAAAGCTATGGTATTCAGATTTTTACTATATTAACAAAACTATGACCGGTTTCACCACACTGTGGCTTCATCAGATAGATACAAACTAATGAACAGAGTTATTCCTTATATATTAGTCTTATTTCCTACTTAATATTACAATAGGTACAAGTACAAGAGTACAAAATTCAATCTATGGGAAATTTTAGAGATTAACAGAGAAAAGAATTCTGGTATGTTACTTAATACTCAATTAGATCTAAATCCTTCTCCTTTACTCAATCCTTTCAATTCATAAAGTAAGCAACTCCGATGGGTTTTCCAACATACTCCTTGTACTTGTACCTAATGTAATATTAAGTAGGAAATAAGAATAAACACCTCAAAAAGTCTAGGAACACTTACCAATATCTTTAGAATATGAATTTGATGATTCGAATTTATAGAAATCTTTCGGTTTTTGTTAGGATGTATTGTATATAATGTATTCTCAAGAAAACAAAATAATATTTGACTTCTTCAAAGCACCTCTTATGAAAAAAGATTTGAAATTTGAAAATGACGAAATTTGGTAAAACACAAAACAAAATCCTGAACTAATATTTTCGGAACGATATGGAAGCACTTATATTTTTCAGTACCCAGAAGGTCCACCTCTGTTATTAATGACACTTTGGCATCGTCGCGGCAAGCTCAATATTAAATTGTCTATTACATTTTGGCCTAAGTCATTCCAAGCCCCCTGAACTGCTAATCGAAGCTCCTGTTCATGATGGAAGACGTTTTGACGCAGGAGATTTCTTTTTAGGGTGTCCCACACATGCTCGATGGATTCAGATCTGGGGAGCAGGACACTTTAGCATCATCGCGCGATAGAAATTTTAATATTAGAATATCGGAACATAAACGCAGTTTTTCAAATAAAAATCAGATTCTAATTACGCGAATCATCTCTTAGAAAATAATCACTCTTTCGACCCACAGTCTGAAATTTTGCATACAGATAATAAATATTGGAAGGTAGATCTTTGGGAAACTTTAGAAATAAATAAATACAAACACTCAGGTAGACTCATCAATGAACAAGTCGATTTAAGCCCTTCACCTCTATTGAATCTTTTCGGGGAGCAATCTATTCCTTAATTTTATTGGATATACCTGTCATAAATAACCACTTGAGAAGAAGCAACCCAATAATAAGCTTTTAAATACTCAAGAACATTTATAGTTATATTCTCATTTATATTGTTTTGTATATTCATTCGTCTTAAGAAGCTACGGTGTAGTGAAACGCGTTACGAATCGCAATTATTAAGTAAAATTCCTTAAAACACAGTACTTGTTTTTTATTATTTATTGTTTTTGCATGATAGTAGAGCTTGGAACATATTAGATTCGTGAGAATATCTAGAAACTTTGTAGTCATGTTCAGCGACCCCAAAACCCAAAGGAACAGTATTTTCAACCATGTCGCACCTGTGTCTTGCAAAAATGCATCAGCTATGAAGGCGTGAAATGATGCTTAACCCTGATAAGAAAACTGAGATTAGATAAAGCAGATTAGACAATGACTACTGGTACTACATTGTTGGATTTCTGGATCGGTGTTGGGAAGGAACACAAAGATATGTCATGCACTGCTGTTAAATTTCTTGAGAAGGATTTCTCAAGCTTAACCTATTTTGAAATTAAAATTAGAAACAAATGAAACAATGAAGATGATTTAAAATTGTATTTAACTATGTTAGACCCCAATTTTGATAAAATGTGCTAAAGGAAACAAGCTCACCCTTTTCACTGATCTCTTTGAAAGTGAACGCTATTTGTTCTTCAAATTCTTTGTGTTTATTTTTATCATAATTAAAATTGAAACATTATGCGTTATGAGTTTCAAACCTTAAGGCTTTATGATTTATTGGATACCTTGGTCATAGTTTACTTAGTACCGGTAACTGAAAAAGGGTACCTAAAATGATAATAGGTAAAAAAGAGGACTGTTTAAATAATTTTGAAAACCACTGGCATAAATAACCTATAGATCGCCTTGGTCGATAGCATTTACCTCAGAATAATGAAAGGTTAATTCAAAATTCGAGTATAGGCGTATTCTGAGCCTCATATAATTTGATTAAAAACAATTCAAAGCCTATTCAGAAAAGTGTGAGTGACGAAATTGTCATTTCCATGGTAAATTCAACATGCAATGCATCCATTTTTAAACATATCATGATATCAAACTGTCAAAACGCACTGTTTTTGACAGATGAATCAAATCAAAAAACATGACAATCCACATTTTTTAACTTTAATCTACACTTTATTTGAAAAAATTCGACGACGTTTCGCTGACACAGCAGCTTTATCAAGAATGACAAACAGAATGTTTTGTGTATTATAAACAAATCGTAGAACAAGTTGGATGAATAACAGGAAAATCCACACCGAGCCATTGTACAGTTAGTATAAAAGGTAATAAAAACTAATTAAACAAGTTAAGTAGGGGTGAATAATTCACATCTACCTGCTCATTCAAAAGCTTGTCCGAATGTTTGTATCTATTTATTTCTAATGCTTCTAGGAGATCTAATTTTGAACTTTTTGATTTTATATGTAATATGTCAAAGTTTTTATTGAATAAATGGTTTTCTTTTATTAAGTGGTTTGAATAATTTGAATCCGATTTATTTTTATCGAAGCTACGTTTATGTTCAGATGTTCTTATGCCAAAACTCTTATATGTCCTACCGATATAAATTTTATCACAAGAACCGCAATTGAGTTTATAGATTCCTGATTTACTTGATTTTTCAACACGAGATTTATTATTTTAATATGTTTACCTAAGTTATTAGAAGTTTCGAAAGTTATATTAAGATTTTGTTTGACGAGAAAGGATTTAATATTTGTACTTGTAGAACCGCAGAATGTTAAACTGTTGAATATTTTATAGTCTTTATGAATAGGATATACTTCATTTATTGCTTTCTGATACAGTTTTTACGAATGATTAGATCTATCATATCCGGATTACATGAATTATTAATAGCTATCTGTTTGATGATGTTTAACTCTTTATTATAATCTTCTACTGATAAAGGTAAATTGAGTAACCGATGTACCATGCTGTTTAAAGCAACAACTTTGTGTTGAATTGGATGTAATGAGTAGTTATGTATAATTGTATCAGTATGTGTTGGTTTACGAAAGACCGAAAAAACATGATTATTTTTTCGTTCAGTAATTTTCAAGTCCAAAAAATTAATGGAATCGTTCTGTCAATTTCTATCGTGAATTTAATGTTCAAATGGATGGAATTAATGAAATTAAGGAATAAGTCTAATTGACGAGTAGTTCCAATGAAACATACTAAGATGTCGTCAACATATCTATACCAATAAAGAAATTTGGAAATGAGTGGATGTGTATGAATTTTCTGTTCAATATTATTCATAAAAACTCTGCTAAAGTGGACTTAAAGGATTTCCCATGATCAAATCATTTTCACTACTGTAATAGATGTTGATGAAAGAAAAATAATTTTGTTCAATGCAAACGTCCAACAGATTCAATATTTCTGATTTCATTATGTGGTTAACATGATTCGAATTCAATATGTCGATTAATATTTTGACATCACCTGGAGGAACACTTGGGTATAAATTCTCAACATCAAACGAAATAAGTTTTGCGTTAGGTGGTAGGTTAACGTTTTTATGTTATTTATCAATTCGAGAGAATTTTTTATAGAAATTTTGATTTGAATGAACAATAATTTTTAATGATATCTATAAGGTAGTGCGACAAATTCACAGCTGGGGCTGTAAAGTAAGATACGACTGGTCTAACGGGGTTATTTACTTTATACAATTTGATGAGTGAATACAGTTGAGGTGGTTGAGGGTTTGGTAAAATTAATTTGTATTTATCTATTGCTTTAATTAAAGATTTTGCGTCATTTATTGCAATTTTAATATTTTTCTGGAATGTAATAGTTGGATCTTTGTTTAAAATTGTATAGTTTCCGGACGAAATGAAATTTAGAGTTTTAAATAGGTTGTCATTTTCATTTAACGCAATAACAGTATTACCCTTATCTGCTTTTGTAAAATAACTTCATTTAGTTCAGATTTTTATTTGATGGCCTAAATCTCGTGTTGAAAAATCAAGTAAATCAAGAATCTATAAACCAATTGCGGGTCTTGTGATAAAATTTTATATCGGTAGGACATATAGGAGTTTTGGCATAAGAACATCTGAACATAAACGTAGCTTCGATAAAATAAATCTGATTCAAATTATTCGAACCACCTAACAAAAGAAAACCATTCATTCAATAAAAACTTTGACATATTACATATAAAATCAAAAAGTTCAAAATTAGATCTCTTAGAAGCATTAGAAATAAATAGATACAAACATTCGGACAAGCTTTTGAATGAGCAGGTAGATGTGAATTTTTCACCCCTACTTAACTTGTTTAATTAGTTTTTATTACCTTTCATACTAACTGTACAATGGCTCGGTGTGGATTTTCCTGTTATTCATCCAACTTGTTCTACGATTTGTTTATAATACCATACTCTTCATTCTGTTTTTCATTCTTGATAAAGCTGCTGTGTCAGCGAAACGTCGTCGAATTTTTTCAAATAAAGTGTAGATTAAAGTTAAACCTTGTGTTTTTTATCTCATTTATATCATGGATCTACATCAAGTAACGGCCTCCACAATTCAAAAGTCCACATTTAATTATCATTCAGTAGTCCCTCCTAATGCAAAGCCCGCAGGGTCTTACAATTAACACCAATTCATTCGATTGTCAATTCCGAATATTTCCAAATGAATTTAATAATTCTTTAAAGGATTAAATTCAGCCCTCTGGCAGCTCTCAAGAATTTATGTTCTCGCCGAATTATCTTGCTTCGGTTGGGATCTCCGTAGTTTCGTGGAATTCGTGAGAAGTTTTTGCAGTCCAGGAGTCATTCGAGTGTCGAAAAACTTCGTGACGTTTGAAAACTTTTGGGTCATGTTCGTCCCTTCAAGAACTTCATCAAAGCTTCGAGCGAATCTGAATTTATGAGGAAGGAAGATTTGAAGTGTAAGAACTACTCGAGATGTAATTTCAGTGTGTTGAAAGTATTTCGAACACATATACAGGGTTGTGAAAATTATTATTTCTTTCATTCTGTTGACCATCCGCAAAAGCTTCATACCGGAACTACAAGTTGTTGAAATTTCCGGAAAAATTAGTTTTCTCTTCTAAACTCCTGTAGTTTTTGAGATATTTAGCCCAAATTTGGAATGCAAGCTATTTTTCACAGCCTCCATCATTACACTTCCTAGATTTTCACTGAATTTCACAAGGTGTTTTCTTTTCCAAGGCCATGTCTCCTTTTTCCCTTTCAAACTTTTTTGAAGTAAGCCACTGATCAGCGCACAATCAATTTTCGTCATCTTCGTTCAATTTAGAACTACTCGAGACGTAATTTCAGTGTGTTGAAAGTATTTCGAACACATATACAGAGTTGTGAAAATAATTATTATTTCTTTCATTCTGTTGACAATTTTGAACAATATAACTGTAAAAGAGTGAACCGATTCTGGCATTTTCGTACTGCAGTAACGTAAAATATTGTGAATAAACAAAATACTCCATCTCCTTGTTTTTTTTGCGTGAGGAATATATTGCCAATAGATTCAAGCTAGCTTTTTGCCGTTTTCGAAATATCAAGAAAGTTAAAAAGTGATTATTATGTATATATTTTCATACATTTCATACAGGGTGTTACATATTAGTATGTCCGAACTTGAGGGGGTAAATCTACGTGCAATTTTAAGAGGAAAGGTTTATATAAAGATAGGTCCGCAAAAGCTTCGTAACGGAACTACAAGGTGTTGAAATTTCCGTAAAAAATTGGTTTTTTCTTCAAAACTCCTGTAGTTTTTGAGATATTCAGCCCAATTATTTTTTACAGCCCCCATCATTACACGTCTTAGTTTTTCGCTGAAATTCACAAGGTGTTTTCTTTTCCGAGGCCATGTCTCCTTTTGCCCTTTCAAACTTTTTTGCAGTAAGCCACTGATCAGCGCACAATCAATTTTCGTCATCTTCGTTCAATTTAGAACTACTCGAGACGTAATTTCAGTGTGTTGAAAGTATTTCGAACACATATACAGAGTTGTGAAAATAATTATTATTTCTTTCATTCTGTTGACAATTTTGAATAATATAACTGTAAAATAGTGAACCGATTCTGGCATTTTCGTACTGCAGTAACGTAAAATATTGTGAATAAACAAAATACTCCCTCTCCTTGTTTTTTTTGCGTGAGGAATATATTGCCAATAGATTCAAGCTAGCTTTTGCGTTTTCGAAATATCAAGAAAGTTTAAAAGTGATTATATGTATATATTTTCATACATTTCATACAGGGTGTTACATATTAGTATGTCCGAACTTGGGGGTAAATCTACGTGCAATTTTAAGAGGAAAGGTTTATATAAAGATAGGTCCGCAAAAGCTTCGTAACGGAACTACAAGGTGTTGAAATTTCCAGTAAAAATTGGTTTTTTCTTCACAACTCCTGTAGTTTTTGAGATATTCAGCCCAACTATTTTTTACAGCCTCCATCATTACACGTCCTAGTTTTTCGCTGAAATTCACAAGGTGTTTTCTTTTCCGAGGCCATGTCTCCTTTTGCCCTTTCAAACTTTTTTGCAGTAAGCCACTGATCAGCGCACAATCAATTTTCGTCATCTTCGTTCAATTTAGAACTACTCGAGATGTAATTTCAGTGTGTTGAAAGTATTTCGAACACATATACAGGGTTGTGAAAATAATTATTATTTCTTTCATTCTGTTGACAATTTTGAATAATATAACTGTAAAAGAGTGAACAGATTCTGGCATTTTCGTACTGCAGTAACGTAAAATATTGTGAATAAACAAAATACTCCCTCTCCTTGTTTTTTTGCGTGAGGAATATATTGCCAATAGATTCAAGCTAGCTTTTTGCGTTTTCGAAATATCAAGAAAGTTAAAAAGTGATTATATGTATATATTTTCATACATTTCATACAGGGTGTTACATATTAGTATGTCCGAACTTGAGGGGGTAAATCTACGTGCAATTTTAAGAGGAAAGGTTTATATAAAGATAGGTCCGCAAAAGCTTCGTAACGGAACTACAAGGTGTTGAAATTTCCGTAAAAATTGGTTTTTTCTTCACAACTCCTGTAGTTTTTGAGATATTCAGCCCAATTATTTTGTACAGCCCCCATCATTACACGTCTTAGTTTTTCGCTGAAATTCACAAGGTGTTTTTTTTCCGAGGCCATGTCTCCTTTTGCCCTTTCAAACTTTTTTGCAGTAAGCCACTGATCAGCGCACAATCAATTTTCGTCATCTTCGTTCAATTTAGAACTACTCGAGATGTAATTTCAGTGTGTTGAAAGTATTTCGAACACATATACAGGGTTGTGAAAATAATTATTATTTCTTTCATTCTGTTGACAATTTTGAATAATATAACTGTAAAAGAGTGAACAGATTCTGGCATTTTCGTACTGCAGTAACGTAAAATATTGTGAATAAACAAAATTACTCCCTCTCCCTTGTTTTTTTTGCGTGAGGAATATATTGCCAATAGATTCAAGCTAGCTTTTTGCGTTTTCGAAATATCAAGAAAGTTAAAAAGTGATTATATGTATATATTTTCATACATTTCATACAGGGTGTTACATATTAGTATGTCCGAACTTGAGGGGGTAAATCTACGTGCAATTTTAAGAGGAAAGGTTTATATAAAGATAGGTCCGCAAAAGCTTCGTAACGGAACTACAAGGTGTTGAAATTTCCGTAAAAAATTGGTTTTTTCTTCAAAACTCCTGTAGTTTTTGAGATATTCAGCCCAACTATTTTTTACAGCCTCCATCATTACACGTCCTAGTTTTTCGCTGGAATTCACAAGGTGTTTTATTTTCCGAGGCCATGTCTCCTTTTGCCTTTTCAAACTTTTTTGCAGTAAGCCACTGATCAGCGCACTATGAATTTTCGACATCTTCGTTCAATTTAGAACTACTCGAGATGTAATTTCAGTGTGTTGAAAGTATTTCGAACACATATACAGGGTTGTGAAAATAATTATTATTTCTTTCATTCTGTTGACAATTTTGAATAATATAACTGTAAAAGAGTGAACAGATTCTGGCATTTTCGTACTGCAGCAATGTAGAATATTGTGAATAAAGAAAATTACTCCCTCTCCCTTGTTTTTTTCGCGTGAGGAATTTATTGCCAATAAATTCAAGCTAGCTTTTTGCCGTTTTTGAAATATTTAGAAATTTTAAAAGTGATTATATGTATATATTTTCATACATTTCATACAGGGTGTTACATATTAGTATGTCCGAACTTGAGGGGGGAAATCTACGTGCAATTTTAAGAGGAAAGGTTTATATAAAGATAGGTCCGCAAAAGCTTCGTAACGGAACTACAAGGTGTTGAAATTTCCGGTAAAAATTGGTTTTTTCTTCACAACTCCTGTAGTTTTTGAGATATTCAGCCCAACTATTTTTTACAGCCTCCATCATTACACGTCCTAGTTTTTCGCTGAAATTCACAAGGTGTTTTCTTTTCCGAGGCCATGTCTCCTTTTGCCTTTTCAAACTTTTTTGCAGTAAGCCACTGATCAGCGCACTATGAATTTTCGACATCTTCGTTCAATTTAGAACTACTCGAGATGTAATTCCAGTGTGTTGAAAGTATTTCGAACACATATACAGGGTTGTGAAAATAATTATTATTTCTTTCATTCTGTTGACAATTTTGAATAATATAACTGTAAAAGAGTGAACAGATTCTGGCATTTTCGTACTGCAGCAATGTAGAATATTGTGAATAAAGAAAATTACTCCCTCTCCCTTGTTTTTTTGCGTGAGGAATTTATTGCCAATAGATTCAAGCTAGCTTTTTGCCGTTTTCGAAATATTTAGAAAGTTTAATAGTGATTATATGTATATATTTTCATACATTTCATACAGGGTGTTACATATTAGTATGTCCGAACTTGAGGGGGTAAATCTACGTGCAATTTTAAGAGGAAAGGTTTATATAAACATAGGTCCGCAAAAGCTTCGTAACGGAACTACAAGGTGTTGAAATTTCCGGAAAAAATGATTTTTTCTTCACAACTCCTGTAGTTTTTGAGATATTCGCCCCAAGCTATTTTTCACAGCCTCCATCATTACACGTCCTAGTTTTTCGCTGAATTTCACAAGGTGTTTTCTTTTCCGAGGCCATGTCTCCTTTTGCCTTTTCAAACTTTTTTGCAGTAAGCCACTGATCAGCGCACAATCAATTTTCGTCATCTTCGTTCAATTTAGAACTACTCGAGATGTAATTTCAGTGTGTTGAAAGTATTTCGAACACATATACAGGGTTGTGAAAATTATTATTATTTCTTTCATTCTGTTGACAATTTTGAATAATATAACTGTAAAAGAACGAACAGATTCTGGCATTTTCGTACTGCAGCAATGTAGAATATTGTGAATAAAGAAAATTACTCCCTCTCCCTTGTTTTTTTCGCGTGAGGAATTTATTGCCAACAGATTCAAGCTAGCTTTTTGCCGTTTTCGAAATATTTAGAAAGTTTAAAAGTGATTATATGTATATATTTTTATACATTTCATACAGGGTGTTACATATTAGTATGTCCGAACTTGAGGGGGGAAATCTACGTGCAATTTTAAAAGGAAAGGTTTATATAAACATAGGTCCGCAAAAGCTTCGTAACGGAACTACAAGGTGTTGAAATTTCCGGAAAAAATTGGTTTTTTCTTCAAAACTCCTGTAGTTTTTGAGATATTCAGCCCAATTATTTTTTACAGCCCCCATCATTACACGTCTTAGTTTTTCGCTGAAATTCACAAGGTGTTTTTCTTTTCGAGGCCATGTCTCCTTTTGCCCTTTCAAACTTTTTTGCAATAAGCCACTGATCAGCGCACTATGAATTTTCGACATCTTCGTTCAATTTAGAACTACTCGAGATGTAATTCCAGTGTGTTGAAAGTATTTCGAACACATATACAAGGTTGTGAAAATAATTATTATTTCTTTCATTCTGTTGACAATTTTGAATAATATAACTGTAAAAGAGTGAACAGATTCTGGCATTTTCGTACTGCAGCAATGTAGAATATTGTGAATAAAGAAAATTACTCCCTCTCCTTGTTTTTTTTCGCGTGAGGAATTTATTGCCAATAGATTCAAGCTAGCTTTTGCCGTTTTCGAAATATTTAGAAAGTTTAATAGTGATTATATGTATATATTTTATACATTTCATACAGGGTGTTACATATTAGTATGTCCGAACTTGAGGGGGGAAATCTACGTGCAATTTTAAAAGAAAGGTTTATATAAACATAGGTCCGCAAAAGCTTCGTAACGGAACTACAAGGTGTTGAAATTTTCGGTAAAAATTGGTTTTTTCTTCACAACTCCTGTAGTTTCTGAGATATTCGTCCCAACTATTTTTTACAGCCTCCATCATTACACGTCCTAGTTTTTCGCTTAAATTCACAAGATGTTTTCTTTTCCGAGGCCATGTCTCCTTTTGCCTTTTCAAACTTTTTCGCAGTAAGCCACTGATCAGCGCACCATGAATTTTCGTCATCTTCATTCATTTCAGAAACTTCTTCAACACTTGTAATCTTTTCGTATTGTTACCGTTTCCCACTACGGTATCTCACCATAGATCGCTCTAGGCCCCTCCGAATAAGCGTGTTACCGTGTTAACCACGCTTTCTTAATCACAGATCGCCAAGTTGGCCCATCGACCAGGCGAGGCACAGAACATACTCTGGGCCTACCTGAACCGAGGGTTTAAATACCCGTGCATTTCGGAGACTCTCTCACTCTTTCTCTTCGACGACCTCTACGAATACACTTTGTCTCAAAACACCGGCTGCAGCACGCGTTGCCACGAGCCGGTTTACCGTAACCACGCCATATTGCCAAACCGCCGTTGTTTACCAACGAACCACGTGTTTTTATTTCATTTTAAATTTACGGTTATAAAAAGTGTTTGTGTTAACCATCAGTGTTTCCATCGTGTGTGTGACCCCATCCCGGTAGCAGTATCTCTTACCGTTCTCGAGCAAAAAATTATTGAACGATTGATTATATGCATTCGCTGAATTGAAAGCACTTCTAATTGAAGAAATGACTAGTAAGCTTTGATTTTTTTCATTTATTGATTTATTTTGAAAGTTGCTAAAGTTGAACCAGTATCTGCTCGAATTGGTTATTAAATTAACGATTAGTTTTGAGACTTTTGAACTCATTGCTGTGAGAAAAAATGGCTAATTTTACTAACGCCGAATTGGCTGATATCCATTACGAGTACGGTCTGGCTGACGGAAACACAACAGGAGCTAGGCGTTTATATCAGGTGCGCTTTTCAAATCGAGTAACACCAGACAGGCGAACATTTTCAAATATCCACAGAAGGTTGAGAGAAACTGGTACTTTTACTGCGAATAATCATTTAAAAGGTGCAACTCAAACTATGCTAACTCCAGATATTGAGGAAGCAGTTTTGAATTGTATTGATTTGAATCCTCAAGTGAGTACAAGAAAAATTGGAAATCAATTGAATATTTCACATGTTCTAGTTCGGAGGATTGTCCACGACTTTTTATCGTACCAGTTTCATATTCAACGCGTCCAAACTGCACTTCCTCGAGATTTTCCTTCAAGGCTGAATTTCTGCCGATGGTTCTTAAATGAAATTAGCGGAAATGCTCATTTTGATAGTGAAATAATATTCACAGACGGAGCTAACTTTTCGAGATCTACTATCACATATTTCACTATAATTATTACTGGGCTGAATGAAAAACCCATTTGATTGAAGAATTTCATCATTAAAAACAATTCTCACTAAATGTCTGGGTCGAAATAATTGGAAATTATTTAATTCGGTCATTTCTTGAGGAGAAGTCATCTTTATTGCTCCAGAATGTGTCTTTTTTGGTGAGAAACATAATGTGGTTCATGCATGACGGGTCACCAGCACATTTAAGTGGAGAAGCTAGGGAATTCTTGAGTAAACCATTCCACAACCGATGGATAGGTCGGGGTGGTCAGAACCATGGCCTCCTGGGTCCCCAGACTTAAATAGTTTAAACTTTTTCTTATGAGGATATCTTTAAAGTTTAGTTTATACCACTCCAGTGAATATTAGAGAAGAATTGAGAAATCGAATAATAACCTCTTGTGACACCTTAAGAAATAACGCAGGAATATTTCAAAGAGTGCGTGATAATATGCGAAGAAGGACAGGTGCCTGTATTCTTGCAGGTGGAGGACACTTCCAGCAATTTATTTAGTTTTTAATTGTTCTTTCTTTCAGTTTTATATTGAATAAGTTGAGTCTCAGAAGACAAGCTGTCAAAATAAAAGCAAATTTTGGACATACCTATTGAGTATTTCTATTACTTTTTTTTATTTCGCGAATAACATAAAATTCAAATTCAATAATTTTTCACTCGAAAACGGTTGGAGATACGAAAAAATTACAAGTGTCAAAAAAGTTTCTAAATTGAACGAAGATGACAAAAATTGATTTCACGCTGATCAGCGGCGTACTGCGAAAAAGTTTGAAAGGGCAAAAGGAGACATGGCCTCGGAAAATAAAACACCTTGTGAATTTCAGATGAAATCTAGGACGTGTTATGATGGAGGCTGTAAAAAATAGCTTGCATTCCAAAGTCGGGCTGAATATCTTAAAAACTGCAGGAGTTTTGAAGAAAAAATCAATTTTTTCCGGAAATTTCAATAGCTTGTAGCTCCGCAACGAAGCTTTTCGGACCTATGTTTATATGAACTTTTTTTCTCAAAATTGAACGAGAATTTACCCCCTCAAGTTGTGACATACTCTTATGTAGCACCCAGTATAATTAAATAAGGCGATTATGTTAAAATTTTCACAAACTTATAACGCATATCACCATAATATGGCTCAATCTGATAAGTAGAACGTCTAAAGGAAGATGTACCTTAAAGAAGGTGTTTCGCGAGGAAACAGATCCTTTGTAGGTAGTGATGGAGAAATAAGAGATGAACTAAAAACGAGCTATTATTTCTGAATTTCCCCTTTCCTTCAAGATATACAGGCTGTGATGTGAGACTTGAAAGAAATTTCAGTGATCCATATCTTCTGAACTATCGATCCAATTTCGTTAAAATTTTGAAAGATTATCATATGGGTCGACCGTATTGAAACTTTGACGCGTCAAAGAAAAAACTGGACTGTAATAGAAATAATTGAGTTTTTTCGGACTATGAATACAAGTCCAAAAAACTAAATTGTTTCTATTACGGCGTATATCGATATACTGAATTTTAATATCCTTCTGTAAAATTTTGAATTCTAGTTAACCAAATCAGATCATGATATCGAATGGTATCATTTCAGGGATCCAGGTCTTTCTGTCCTTTGATCCCTGAAAGTTTTCATTTACGAAACCTTAATATCCTTAGCAACTTCTACATTCAATTATTCGAAGAAAAAAATTATCCAATATCGAATGTAATTCTTGAATCCTCGGAAAATATTCAAAAACCGATTTTCATAGTTATTACGAGATTGTAATAGGTAATCTTTTTTTTTCTTTCAATAATTGAATGCGGAAGCTGCTAAGGATATTGAGTTTTTGTGGATAAAAACTTTCAGGGATCAACGTACAGAACGAGCCATAATTCCTGTATACCAGAAACGATACCATTCAATATCATGGATTAATTTGATTAACTAGGACCCAAAGTCTTACTAAAATATACTAAAATTCAGAATATCAATAAACAGGGTGGACTTATGAATGAAAGTTCGAAAAAGCTCAATTCTTTCCAGTAGGGTCCAGATTTTTCTTCGAGACGACAAAGTTTTATTGAGGATGATCCATGTGATAATCCTACAAAATTTTAACGAAGTCGGATCGATCATTCAAGAGATATGGATCATTTCCTTCAAATCTCATAACACAGCTGAAAAAAAATTGTCACTAATCGAATCATCTACAGGCAGAAAACCATATCTTTAATGAAAATCTTGACATTTTATATAATTAAAATAGTAGATTGAAAATGAATCTGTTAAAAGCATTAGAAATCAATAAACATTAAAATTCCAGAAATTTCACTAATTAATCAATAATATCACTAAGTGAGATAAAAACACAAGGTTTAACTTTGATCTACACTTTATTTGAAAAAATTCGACGACGTTTCGCTGACACAGCAGCTTTATCAAGAATGAAAAATAGAATGAAGAGTATGGTATTATAAACAAATCGTAGAATAAGTTGGATGAATAACAGGAAAATCCACACCGAGCCATTGTACAGTTAGTATGAAAGGTAATAAAAACTAATTGAACAAGTTAAGTAGGGTGAGTAATTCAAATCTACCTGTTCATTCAAAAGCTTGTCCGAATGTTTGTATCTATTTATTTCTAATGCTTCTAGGAGATCTAATTTTGAACTTTTTGATTTTATATGTAATATGTCGAAGTTTTTATTGAATGAATGGTTTTCTTTTATTAGGTGGTTTGAATAATTTGAATCAGATTTATTTTGTCGAAGCTACGTTTATGTTCAGATGTTCTTATGCCAAAACTCCTATAGGTCCTACCGATATAAATTTTATCACAAGAACCGCAATTGAGTTTATAGATTCCTGATTTACTTGATTTTTCAACACGAGATTTATTATTTTTAATATGTTTACCTAAGTTATTAGAAGTTTTGAAAGCTATATTAAGATTTTGTTTGACGAGAAAGGATTTAATATTTGTACTTGCAGAACCGCAGAATGTTAAACTGTTGAATATTTTATAGTCTCTATGAATAGGATATACTTCATTTAATGCTTTTGATAGAGTTTTTACGAATGATTAGATCTATCATATCCGGATTATATGAATTATTAATGGCTATCTGTTTGATGATGTTTAACTCTTTATTATAATCTTCTACTGATGAAGGTAAATTGAGTAACCGATGTACCATGCTGTTTAAAGCTGCAACTTTGTGTTGAATGGGATGTAATGAGTAGTTATGTATAATTGTATCAGTATGTGTTGGTTTACGAAAGACCGAAAAACATGATTATTATTTTGTTTAGTGATTTTAAGTCCAAAAATTTATGGAATCGTTCTGTTCAATTTCTATCGTGAATTTAATGTTCAAATGGATGGAATTAATGAAATTAACAAATAAGTCTAATTGACGAGTAGTTCCAATGAAACATACTAAGATGTCGTCAACATATCTATACCAATAAAGAAATTTGGAAATGAGTGGATGTGTATGAATTTTCTGTTCAATATTATTCATAAAAATCTCTGCTAAAAGTGGACTCAAAGGATTTCCCATGATCAAACCATTTTCAGTACTATAATAGATGTTGTTGAAAGAAAAATAATTTTGTTCAATGCAAACGTCCAACAGATTCAATATTTCTGATTTGATTATGTGGTTAACATGATTCGAATTCAACATGTTTTCGATTAATATTTTGACATCACCTGGAGGAACACTTGGGTATAAATTCTCAACATCAAACGAAATAAGTTTTGCGTTAGGTGGTAGGTTAACGTTTTTATGTTATTTATCAATTCGAATGAATTTTTATAGAAAATTTTGATTTGAATGAACAATAATTTTAATAATATCTATAAGGTAGTGCGACAATTTCACGGCTGGGGCTGTAACGTAAGATACGACTGGTCTAACGGGGTTATTTACTTTATGCAATTTAATGAGTGAATACAGTTGAGGTGGTTGAGGGTTTGGTAAAATTAATTTGTATTTATCTATTGCTTTAATTAAAGATTTTGCGTCATTTATTGCAATTTTAATATTTTTCTGTTGTTGACGACATCTTAGTATGTTTCATTGGAACTACTCGTCAATTAGACTTATTTGTTAATTTCATTAATTCCATCCATTTGAACATTAAATTCACGATAGAAATTGAACAGAACGATTCCATAAATTTTTGGACTTAAAAATCACTAAACAAAATAATAATCATGTTTTTTCGGTCTTTCGTAAACCAACACATACTGATACAATTATACATAACTACTCATTACATCCCATTCAACACAAAGTTGCAGCTTTAAACAGCATGGTACATCGGTTACTCAATTTACCTTCATCAGTAGAAGATTATAATAAAGAGTTAAACATCATCAAACAGATAGCCATTAATAATTCATATAATCCGGATATGATAGATCTAATCATTCGTAAAAACTCTATCAAAAAGCATTAAATGAAGTATATCCTATTCATAGAGACTATAAAATATTCAACAGTTTAACATTCTGCGGTTCTGCAAGTACAAATATTAAATCCTTTCTCGTCAAACAAAATCTTAATATAGCTTTCAAAACTTCTAATAACTTAGGTAAACATATTAAAATAATAAATCTCGTGTTGAAAAATCAAGTAAATCAGGAATCTATAAACTCAATTGCGGTTCTTGTGATAAAATTTATATCGATAGGACCTATAGGAGTTTTGGCATAAGAACATCTGAACATAAACGTAGCTTCGACAAAAATAAATCTGATTCAAATTATTCAAACCACCTAATAAAAGAAAACCATTCATTCAATAAAAACTTCGACATATTACATATAAAATCAAAAGTTCAAAATTAGATCTCCTAGAAGCATTAGAAATAAATAGATACAAACATTCGGACAAGCTTTTGAATGAACAGGTAGATTTGAATTACTCACCCTACTTAACTTGTTCAATTAGTTTTTATTACCTTTCATACTAACTGTACAATGGCTCGGTGTGGATTTTCCTGTTATTCATCCAACTTATTCTACGATTTGTTTATAATACCATACTCTTCATTCTATTTTTCATTCTTGATAAAGCTGCTGTGTCAGCGAAACGTCGTCGAATTTTTTCAAATAAAGTGTAGATCAAAGTTAAACCTTGTGTTTTTATCTCATTTATATCATGGATCTACATCAAGTAACGGCCTCCACAATTCAAATATCACTAAGTCTTTTCAGTTCCTAAAAGTAAGTTTTATCCTCCTATTGAACTAAATACCTGCTCCTACCAATGTTTCTTTCAAATTAAATGTATTTCATACTTCTAATCTAATGAATGCGTTATAAGTTAGAGAATAAAGTAAAAATCTAAAGCATTATTGTTTCATTCAATTAAGAAAAATAACAAACACTTTTTTCTGAAAACTTGATTCATCTAAAAAATTCAAATTTTTATTATGCTTGCCACCTATCTATCCCTTAAATTCATCGTCGATCTAAGGGCTAAAAGCGCAATTCGACCCTGTGTTACTTGAAAATAGGTATTTGATTAAATTAAATAATGAACGGCTCTGAAATAACCCATTAAACCATGCTGAACCTTTCATTAAACCCTCTCTGATTTGTTAGTTGTTTCTACATCGTTGTTTCCCAAATGTTTCACCTTGATTTTGGCGAAACCAAATCCGCAATGTTTAAATCTGTTTTGTTTTCGTACGATACAACAGAATCAACAGTGCATGAACGAGTTTGTATTAATTTCATGTTGAAAGAGATTTATCGCCTGAAAAATTCAGAAATAGAGAAACTGGATATTAAAACTTCTCTCAAAACTCACAGTTATTTGAAGGGGTTGTGAGCATGTATGTTCACTCATACTTGTCTGGAGAGAGGTTGGTGCCTCATAATGTCAATAACATATAATAATAGTAATAACAATAATAATTAGCCTCAGGGCTCAGGGGCCTCAGGGCTCAGGAACATTGTTTCTGAGTACGGGCTTAGCGAACCCGAGGTACCCAAGCTGAACCTGGCAGTAGGTATAGAATGCAACTTATCCAATGATGTACAATCTAAGGAATAAACGGGTGAATCGACATTGTACCACCATAACCTCTTGTCGCGTTCAAGATTTAGGAAGAGGGTCTTGTTCGGAAAGTGAGTCACAGTCTCCCTCGGTTAGCGACGGAAGCAGCGTGATATCGAGTAGGGATACTGCAACACAAAACCAAGTGGGAGATAACATCAATACCTCCCAACCGACTCTTGATGTTTCAACGGTGGCACAAGCCATTATGCCTACGACCACGAGAGCCGGACTCCCTAGGAAACGCATGAAGTGGACCCCATAGATGAATTCCTTCATTATGCGTTCCTATTACAAGATTACAAACTTGGAATCGGAAATGACAGCATACAGATACGCGTTACATCTTGCGTTCGTAGAAAAATATCCTGAATTACAGCACATATCCGAGCAGAGAATTTCGGATCAAAGAAGAACAATCGTTAAAAACAGGCTACTTTCTTCAGAAACGCTGCAAAGCATACGAGAAGAGATCATAATGGAACTTAGAAGCGAAAATGATACTCATAACGGTATACCTGCTGGAGTTAACGAAAGTGATAACATCGAAGCCACGGGAACGAATATTAACATGGAACGCCCTCCTGAGCCGAATCAGCAGGACGAATATAGGTATTTAGCAAGATCGGAACTCAACAGAGCAATAACTGAATTCAGTGGTAGTAACCCAACTAAAAGACCTAAACTGCCCAAACTCAAGACGAACAAGAACACCAATATTATCCTAGCAAGCGTGAATTCAGTGTTTGAAGAATATACCGACCAGAACACCTTGGAGAAGATTCACACTTTGATTTACTGTGGAGCAGTAGCGGTTCTTCGACTTCACAAACAACAAATCTCCACAACTCTGATTCAAGCTGAGCCAAAAAGTGTCCGAAAACCACCATGGCAAAAACGACTGGAGAGGATATTGATAATATTAGAGCAGAAATCGGTCGCCTCACAGAATTCCAGAGAAACAGAAAACCCTCAAGGCGCTTGAAATCACATATACGCAAAATTTATAGGAAAATTGGTACGAACACAAAACACCTTGATCACAAACAACACATCGACGTGTATATGGACACTTTGAAACAGAAACTCCAAGCAAAAAGCAAAGAGGCTTTCAAGATACGTCAAGTGTACTGAAAGGAAACACCAAAACCAAAGGTTCCTCCAAAACGCAGCCAATTTTCATAAGGAAATAACAAAAATGCGACCAACAATAACAGAGAAGTACCTGACGCACAGTGCTCGACCGACTATTGGTCATCACTATGGTCGCATCCCAAGGAACACAATAGAGATGCGGAATGGATCACGAATGAAAAAGAATGCCTCGATATCAGACATATGGACTTCGATGGAATAACGGAGGAAGAAATCACAACAGTAGATCGAGCGACCAACAATTGGAAGGCCACAGGTATAGATAATATCCACAACTACTGGTACAAGAAGTTTGATAAGCTCCATGGAGCCCTAGCAAAACAGCTCACTTATGTTCTTCAACATCCCAAGAAAACACCCACTTTCCTAACGCAAGGCTTAACATATATGCTACCTAAGAGCGATAGAACACAGGATCCGTCTCAATATAGGCCAATTACTTGCCTGCCAACACTCTACAAAATACTCACCTCATGCATATCCAATCGAATATACCAACACCTTGACGACAACAATATATTAGCAGAGGAGCAGAAAGGATGCAGAAAGAAACACCACGGTTGCAAGGAACAACTCATCATCGATTCTGTGATAATGAAACAGGCACACGTGGGGCATCGGAATGTTCATTCAGCTTTTCTCGATTATCTGAAGGCATTCGATAGTACCGCCCATTCTTGGCTTGTTGAAGTATTCCAGATATACAAAATTCACCCAGCCCTGGTAGAGTTCTTGAAGACAACAATGACACACTGGCGCACGTCTCTGCAGGTCAACATGAACAATAAATCAATTAAAACCGACGAGATACCCATACGTCGTGGAATTTTTCAAGGAGACTCTTTGAGTCCACTATGGTTCTGTTTGGCAATGAACCCATTGTCTTCAATGCTCAATAGAACAGGATACGGATTTAGGATAAAAGCAGAAAGGAATTATCATACAATCTCCCACCTGCTGTATATGGATGACATCAAATTATATGCTTCGAACAAGAAGCAATTGGATGATTTGCTGAAAACTGTCAGTGAGTTCTCGGCAGATGTTCATATGAAATTCGGGATTGAAAATGTAAGACCCTGAACATTCAAAGGGAAAAGTCATAGATGGTGAAACACAACTTCCAAACTGTGATATTATACAGTGCATGAGAGATGGCGAAACATACAAATATCTGGGATACCAACAAGCCATATTGTTAGACCAAAAACAATCAAAGGAGAAGATTCGTTCAGAATACAGTCAGCGTCTGAAGACTGTTCTTAAATCAATGTTGAACTCGGGGAATCTAGTCAAAGCAATTAACACCTAAGCCATTCAAGTGTTGCTTTACTCATTTGGAATAATCAGATGGACTAAGACAGAGCTGGATGATATTCAAAGGCAGACCCGAACGATGCTGACAAAGTACAACAATCATCATCCAAAATCGTCTGTGATACGAACAACTTTGAAGCGGAAAGAAGGAGGACGCGGATTGATGGATGTTTTTAACTTACATACCGAACAGATCAAAAATTTCAGAGAATTCTTCTCTGCAAAAGCTCTCACTTGTGACATCCATAGAGTGGTATCGTTGGCTGATAAGAGATATACACCTCTAAATCTTGCTACAAGAGATGACCTGCTGAATCTACCGTTCCTATAAGATACTGAAAAACAAGAACAATCGTCAAGAAAGGAACTACATGAGATTAATCAACCACACATCGACAAAGAAGCCTCCAACAAATGGTTGATGAAAGGAGAATTATTTGCGGAAACAGAAGGATTCCTTATAGCCATTCAAGACCAAGTGATCGCTACAAACAACTACAAAAAATTCATTATGAAGGGGGAAACATTACAAACAGATAAGTGCAGAAAATGCCATATGAGATCGGAGACTATACAGCATATTACGTCCGGCTACGAACAACTGGCCAATACCGACTATCTTCACAGACATAATCAAGTGTGCAACATTATTCGTCAGAAACTTGCACACAAGTACGGACTTCTGAATACCTTCCAGCCATATTACAAGTATCAACCGGCGCCCGTATTGAAAAATCAGATTATACTACGATAGGCCTGTTATCACTGACAGAATGGTGACGAATGATAAGCCAGACATAGTGATGTATGATAAGAGAGCCAGAACAGCTATGCTAGTGGATGTCGCCGTACCGAATAATAACAACGTGCTGAACAAATTCCAGGAAGAAAAGTCCAAATACACAGACCTTGCTATTGAGATCAAGCAGATGTGGCATCTCGATAAGATAGATATTTTTCCTGTCATCGTATCCTCGACTTGGTTAATACCCAAAACTTTCATGATAGCCTTAAGAATTCAGAATTGCATAAGAATACCTATATAGAAATGCAAAAAGCTGTAAGTCTCATACATGTACGATAGTTAGGAAATTTATGTCAAGTATATTGTAATCGAGCCTATTCCTTTAATTGCTTAATCTGGAGAAGGTAAATTATATCCAGATAACAACTCAGATAGTTCGTAAGTCTACGATAAAAATAATAATATAATTAATACTGAAAAATAAGAGCAATGGTCAAGAAAGGAATTGCATGGACGACATCACCATGAGATTAATCAACCACACATCGACAAAGAAGCCTCCAATAAATGGTTGATGAAAGGAGAACTATTCGCGGAAACAGAAGGATTCCTTATGACGATTCAAGACCAAGTGATCGCTACAAACAGTTTCAAAAAGTTTAATATGAAGGACGGATCATTACAATCAGATAGGTGCAGAAAATTCCATATAAGATCGGAGACTATACAGAATATTACGTCCGGATGAGTACAACTGGTCAATACGTATTCCTGTCATCGTATTTTCAACTGGGTTAATACCCAAAACTTTGCATGATAGCCTTAAGAAATTAGAATTGCATAAGAATACCTATATAGAAATGCAAAAGCTGTAATTCTTAATACATGTAGGATAGTAAGGAAATTTATGTCAAGTATATTGTAATCGAACCTATTCCCTTTGATTGTGAATCTGGAAAAGGTAAATTATATCCAACTAACAGCTGAGATAGTGCACAAGTCCACGATAATAATAATAATAAAATGCACCCAAGACCTTGCATACATAACACAACATAATAGTTTCAACATTGGATGCAAAAGGTGTGAGTTCAGCTTATAGCTGCTCTTTCACTCAAACCGACATACCTTAAAGTCTCATACATCAATAAAACTATCATGTGGTTACATCTCTAATTGAAATTTCTTTTGAAGTTATTTCTTGACGATGCTCCTTGATGAATTTTATAATAACTATTCATATTTTCAATGAAATAAAACTATGGTATTTAGATTTTTACTATACTTACAAAACTTAGGCCGGTTTCACCACACTGTGGTTTCATCAGATAGATACAAACTAATGAACAGACTTATTCTTTATATAATAAACACCTCAGAAAAGTCTAGGGAACACTTCTGAATATCGATATATCGTATCCAGAACGATCAATATGGATGATTCTTTTAAGAAATGAACACCTGTATCAATTTCTCACCAAACTATGTAGAGTGCCGCAACAGATTTTTTTATAAAAAACTTGAATGCAGAGATGCGACGCTGTTTTATAATCAATACATGTATTCAGTGTTTGAAATCAGTTAGCTGGCACTTTGTTTCTGTTGTAAGCACAAATAAATGATTCAAGTTTTGTGATTCGACCATGGAAAGACGACATTTGACTAGAGAAGAGATGTTACGAGCCATTGGCATGCTATAAACTGGGAGCTCACAACGGGAAGTATCCAGGGTTCTCGGAAGTAGCCCGGAAGTGTCATAAACCGTTTATGGTCTCGTTTCAATGAAACAGGTAGCGTAGAAAAACGCCATACAGGTCGTTTCAGGATTACTACAATCGCCCAAGGCCGATTATTGGTTTTAAAAGCCAGAAGAGATCGTACTACCACAACATCTCAATTAGCTCAAGAGCTATCACGAGTTCATAATGTACAAACTTTCGACCAAACTGTGAGAAATCGACTGCACGAAGGTCAACTCCACTCCAGACGTCCTTTAAGAGTTCCACAACTGACCCATGGAAATCGCGCTGCTCGTTTAGCTTGGTGCCAAGAACACGTAAACTGGGATCAAGAGAGGTGGGCCACAGTTCTCTTCAGTGATGAATCTAGATTTAGTTATTATCCCGATTCGGGAAGAATTCGAATATGGAGGGAACCTGGAAAGCAAAACCGACTCCAGCATGCTCGAGAAATTGTTAGACAGGGAGGCGCATCAGTGATGTTTTGGGGCGGTATGCGCCTTGGTGGAAGAACTGACCTCGTTTTCATACAGAACAACCTCACGAGAAATTCTTACGCAAATGAGATAGTTTTACCTGTAGTGGTACCGTATCTCAAAATAATGGGTTCAATTCCACTCTTCCAACAAGATAATGCCCCACCTCATCGTACAAGAGTTGTCTTGTTCTTGAAGAGAATGATATCGATCTTCTACCGTGGCCATCCTGCTCTCCAGATCTGAATCCCATCGAGCATGTGTGGGACACCCTAAAAAGAAATCTCCTGCGTCAAAACGTCTTCCATCATGAATAGGAGCTTCGATTAGCAGTTCAGGGGGCTTGGAATGACCTAGGCCAAAATGTAATAGACAATTTAATATTGAGCATGCCGCGATGATCCCAAAGTGTCAATAATAACACAGGTGGACCTTCTGGGTACTGAAAAATAATAATAATAATAATAATAATAATAAATACCAAAATGGCGGAAAGTGTAAATGACGCGTTAGATCAGTGCTCTCAAGAGGGTACCGATTCTGAGGTGAAAAATTCTCAAAAAAAACAAAAATATTACAAATGTTGTGCTAAAAAGGCGTATACGTCGTTTATCTGCAAAATTGCGGAGCTCCGTTCCACTATTCTTGTGCAAGAAGATTAATAGAAAAAAAAGGCCTATCATTCATGGATGAAGTCTATGTTAAGTGCTGTGAAAAACCAGCAAGTGAAATGGATAATGAATTAAGTCAAAATATAAATATACAACTGAAGGAGGAAAATATAAAAATGAGGTATGAAAATCTATTACTGCAGAAGGAAATTGAGCATTTAAAATATGTTCTAGTGGAATCCCAAAAAAATAAAGAACTTCTTTTCAATGAAATGAGTGATAAAAACATTATTCTGAGGGAAAATAACAAACTTTTGGCTGAAAGAATTACGCAGTTACAAAATAGACCTATAGAAAAAATCGTGGAAACAAAACCAGAAAAAAGCAATCAAAACAAAGTTGACATTCCACTGTCTCTGCCATCAACTTTGAAACCTGCTTACAGTTCTATGGTCAAAAATGTTACAGAAAGTGGACCATCGAGCAGAAATACACAAACAACAACAAATAATAAACAAAACCTCAAAATTGAATTACAATCAAACCAAAAATTGACGCCCACTAAAACAATAACAAACCAAGAAGTGAAGAAAATACAAGGTAACCAACAACACAATCAAACCACGAGTAAACAAAAAAGAGAAACAACACTGCTTTACATTGAAGATGAAATAAGTGAATCCAAAGAGAAACAACAGTCACCTAAAGTGAAGATTCAACAGGAACGAGAAAACTGGAGAGAAGTTGTCAAGAAACAAAATCCTAAACAAACAAGGCCAGTCCCAATTAAAGGAGCAATGGATAAATTCAGTCTAACAATAGCTGAGCAACAATCTTGCCTTTTTTTATTAGGTCTAGATCCAGATATCGAGCCTGAAGAAGTTAAGGAATATATAGACACAACATTTAAAATAAGCAGCAAATGTGAGAAAATGAAAACTAAGAAAGACAGATTCAAAAGCTCCTTCAAGGTATATGTACCGACTGATTCGAAACAACAAGTTCTGAATGAAAATATGTGGGGAAAGGGATAGTAATCAACCATTTTCTACACATCAGACGAAACTTCAACAGAGAAGTGAATCCGGTAACTGCTTGAATATCTTACATCAGAATATTCAATGTATCAAAACAAACTTCCGGAAATCGAACTCTTCATCAACTCACTCACAAAGATCCCAGATGTAATTTGTTTCAGTGAACACTGGATGAATAAAGATGAAATTCCATTTTTGAAGATTCCCAACTACAGGTTAATATCAAGTTACTCCATTTATACATGGAGGAACAGCTATTTTAATCCGTGATAATATTACCGACTTTGAGAACGTCCAATGGATCACTAACCTGAGTGTGGAAAAGGAAATAGAGGTATCATGTGCAATCAGTAATACCAGAAAATGATAATTTTGACAGTCTACAGGACCTGTTTGGGCGATGCACAGGTATTTCTTCATAAAATTGATCAAATACTCTATGAAATAAGTATGAAATTTAATAAATATGATGTGATACTCTGTGGAGATTTCAACATCAACTTATTGGAAGATAGCCACGTTAAAAATAATTTTGTAGATATACTTTGTACATATGATCTACAGCAAACAATAAACGAACCAACAAGAATTACACAAACAACAAAAACATTAATTGATAATATCTTTACCAACACTCCAACATATAGAAATAACTATAATATAAACTCACTTCATATGGCTCAATTCATAACAATGGAGTGTAATAATGTTGCCAATGGAAGAAAATGGATTAGAAAAAGATTTTCACTGATTCTAAAATGCAGCAGTTTTTCAGCAGTCTGGAGGATGTATCTTGGCAGGGTGTATTGGGGCGATCGGATCCAGACGAAGCATACAACTGTTTCTCAGAGATAATGCAAATGTATATGAATCTGATATTTCCAGAGAAGAAGTGCTCAATAACTAGAACAATACATACATGGATAACAACAGGGATAAAAATTTCAAGTAACCGAAAAAGATCAATGTGGGAAGAAGTACAAGAAGGAATAATATCACAGGACTATTACAAAAGATATTGCAGTATACTGAAGCAGGTTGTGAAACAGGCTAAAATGATAAGTCATAGGAACTATATAACACAGTCTGAAAACAAAACAAAAGCCACATGAAAGTTAGTCAACACTATCACAAACAAAAAGAATAATAATAATGACATAATTTTCAATTCATTTCCCCACCAAAATGAAGAAACTGTACTCAACCAATTCAATTCCCATTTTATCAGTTCAAATACAAGCAATAGTGGTATTGATGCGGACAACAATAACATCAAATCCTGCAACAATAGCATATTTTTAAGTCCACTTATAGAGCAAGAAACGTACCAATATATTTTACAATTAAAAATAAAAGTTCAGTTGGAAGTGATAACATACCAGTAAAAGTGCTCAAGAATTGTGCATCATTTATAAAAACTCCACTTACTCACATTATAAACCAGATTCTACAAACAGGAAAGTATCCACAAAGATTAAAAGAAGCAATGGTGAAACCCATCTATAAAAAAAGGTAGCAAAGAAAATATTGATAATTATAGGCCAATATCATTGCTTTCCAATGTGAATAAAATATTTGAGCGTATAATTTTGACAAATTAATGCAGTTTTTGAAGCAAACAACATACTTGTGAAACAACAGTTTGGATTTAGACAAGGAAGGTCAACATTGAATGCAATATATCAAGCACTTACTTCTATCATCAGGTCACTAAATCAAAATAATACTACAGCGGCCCTCTGTCTGGACCTGTCAAAAGCTTTTGACAGAGTCAACCATGAGAAGTTACTGAATAAGCTGGAGAAATATGGTATAAGAGGGTAGCATTACAGCTCATTGGATCATATCTATCCAAAAGAACCCAAAAGACAATAAGTAGAGGAAAAACGGAAATATAATACGATCTGATTCCAAACAAGTATTAAACGGTGTACCGCAGGGTTCTATATTGGGACCTTTGCTCTACATAATATATACAAATGATCTAGTTCAGACTACCAACAACGATGTCATAATGTTTGCAGATGATGCATCAGTAATATGTAAAGCTGAAAATCAAAATGAATGTATGAAAAGTCTTGAGACTGACATGAAAATATGAATGAATGGTTCATAATAACAACTTGATGCTAAATCTGGAAAAACGAAACTTTTGTTATTCAGGGAAAAGAAAGAACAACTTAATTTAAGATTCCAAGACTGTGAAGTTGAGTCAGTTGAAGACCTGTCTTTTCTAGGAGTGAATATTGATCGTAATCTCAACTGGTGTAGTCACGTTGAGAAGATTTCACCAATGATAGCACGCTATGGCTATGCATTGCGGACTATACGGATGATAGGGCTGGATGCTGCTCTGACTGCCTATCACGCCTACGTTCATTCTAGGATAAGATATGGAATCATCTTCTGGGAAGATCTACAGAAGCGGAGCGAATTTTTCTTTACAAAAAGATGCCTAAGAATTATCTTTGGCATGAATCAATATGAAACGTGCAGGAACATATTCAAGAATTTCAACATCTTAACACTGTATGGTCTATATATCTATGAATCAGTGATGTTCATTTTAAATAACTATAATGATTTCAAAGATCTTCAACTACAACATTCCTATAATACAAGAGGAAAAAATATTCTTCAAGAGGATAAGCCCAACTATTCATATTTACAAAAAATGTAACTTATAGTTTACTGTCAGTGTGGAATAAGTTTCCAGAAAAATTTAAGTCATTATCAATTAAAGTGCAAAACAAAAACTCAAATATTTTCTTATTGATAAAAGTTACTATAATATAGGAGAGTTCCTACAAGAAAATGATTTCAAGAAATTATTGTGATCTGAATTTTGTGTATTTTCTACATGTTTATTTGTATTTTGACTGAATCTACACCTGTATGGTTTTGATGTATTAAAGTATTATTATTATTATTATTATGAATTGAAAATATTGAGTAAAGGAGAAGGATTTAGATCTAATTGAGTATTAAGTAACATACCAGAATTCTTTTCTCTGGTAATCTCTAAAATTTCCATAGATTGAGTTTTTGTACTCTTGTACTTGTACGTAATATAATATTAAGTTGGAAATAAGAATAATATCTGAGGAATAACTCTGTTCATTAGTTTGTATCTCTCTGATGAAGCTACAGTGTGGTGAAACCGGTCATAGTTTTGTTAATATAGTAAAAATCTGAATACCATAGCTTTATTTCATTGAAAACATGTATATCGATTTTCACCAAGTAACGACCTCCTCAATCAAATTAAAAAACTCACTTTTCAATAAAAACACAGCCAAGTACACAAAGGACTTCTCAAATTTCACAGTTCTATGATAGGGTTTTGTTTACAGATTAGAGCCTCGAATGTTCACATTATGAGATTCATTTTCGAAGTTTCTTTCTGAGAATTTTCGAAATCTTAGATTTTCGTATCGCAGCCTTTGCTTTAAGTTGTGAAATTAAGGGATTTGTTTTAACAGCTTCCAGAATTTCCATTGTAACTCCTGCATTATATTGTTTATTGTAACTCTTTTGTCAGAGTGCTTTGAAAGGATCAATCTTTGTAAGATTCAATTTTATCCTTTGAGAAATAGACTTGTGAGGTTGCCTCCTGTCAGGAAAAAGACCAGAATAAATTTCTGAAGCTATACCAGAATCGTTCTGAACATAGCTTTCTAACATATAAATAACTAGGAATATTTTCAACATCGAGGAACCTGAAATTACTTGAAAACAAAAGAAGATAGCTGCGACCAGTTTTTTCGAAGAACGAAGACAGAGAAGTGGTTATAGTAATTAATGGATTTTTGTTTCTGGTATCGTTGAAGAATAACTATTACTATTGAAATTTTGAAAAATTACCACAATATTTTGTACACACTGTAAAACTGTTTTTTGGTAAATGTGATGAGAAATACTCCAAGCCATCTCTTTTATGTGGTTGAAAAATTATTAACGAAACGAAATCTTTTAAATTCAACTTTTTAAAACTCCTCCACTTTTGAAAAAATTAGAATAATTTCAAAATGGAAAGAATTAAGTATGAGGAAATTATAATAAATATCACTTCAATTTTGACTCACTATCTTACGCAAATATTATGATATTTAATTTAAAAAATCCCGTCCGCTACATATCCGGTACATATTCTATCAGTATACGCACCTGACATAAGCAAACCAGAGGAAGCGGCGGTAGATTTTTATGAAAGTCTTCAATCACAACTAGATAAAATACCAACTAAAGAAAAGATAATCATATTAGGAGACCTTAACGCTAGAGTAGGTAACGAAGTAGTAAACGGGGTAAATCAAAAATATAACGAAGACGTAATTAACAGAAACGGCGAAATGTTGACGGAATTCTGTGCACAGAACGAGTTGCGAATTAATAACGCTTTTTTCCCCCACAAAGAACAGCACAAATATACTTTCTACGATAACCGAAACAACAAATCCATGATTGATTACATTATCACTAGCCGAATGTTTCTACCCCAACAAATCTTAGATGTAAGATTTTTGTCATCAGCTAACATTGGAACAGACCACAAGCTCGTTCTAGGGAAACTGAAGATGACAACTCAATTAAAAAAGAAAACACCATCTGTAAAAACTGAAAAATTTAACGTAGAATCGCTCAACAATGAGAGCACAAAACAACTTTATTCAAACCGTTGCAAACATTATATAACTCGTGATCCAATATTGCAGCAAGATAACCCCGACATAGCATGGCTCATACTAAAAGAAAACATATACAAGGGTGCCACAGAGGCCTTGGGAACCCGCTCGGTACCACAGAACGGCTAACCTAATAATAAACCCTGGTTCACCACTGAAGTCAAAAACATTACAAAGGAAAAAAACAAATATATCTAGAATATAAGAACCATCCGACACCAGAGAACCGAAATAGATACATAGAAATAAGAAATAGGGTGAATAACAGAGTTCGGGAAATTAGAGAAGAATACTGGCAGAGATTTAGTGCTGAAATGGAAGCGGATATATACGGAGCGCAAAAACGACTCTGGAAATTATTAAGGGTATGAAAAGGACTTCAATGAAACTATACAACTGAAAACAATCAGAAACGAAACATGGGAAAAATACTTCAAAAATCTTTACACCGAATCAGAATATGAAGAAGATTCCCCAGAAGAAAACGACATTATGAATGAACCGATAACAATCACGAAAGAGCAAGTAGCTATGGCAATAAGTAAACTTAAAGCTCCAAAAGGAGATAAGATAACAAATGAGATGATCAAATATGGCGGAGAAGCCGTGAGAGAAGAGTACACAAAACTGTTTAACATCATAATTCAACACGAAAAAATACCAGACGAATGGAAAACAAGTGTAACAGTGCCTATCTTTAAAAAAGGAGACAAAACAAATCCTGCCAACTATCGCGGAATAACCTTATTAAGCACCTCTTTGAAACTGCTTACAAAGATTCTTGCCGATGACATAACGTCAGCAATGCCAATCAGCGAAGAGCAACAAGGCTTTCGAAAAACCGGTCCACGGTCGATGCACTATTTATAACAAGGCAATTAGTAGAAAAGTCTCTTGAATATAACACTCCAGCATATCTTTGTTTCATAGACTTAACGAAGGCCTTCGACAGAGTCCAACTGAAGGATGTAATCAAGATACTGGAAAACAAAGAGGTACCCAAAAAATATATAAGACTCATAAAAGATCTGAACACTAATACAACAACGCAAATACGAACAAACCACACCCTAACGCAGCATTTCGGAACAACGTCGGGCATCCGCCAAGGTGATAGTCTTAGCCCTCTACTATTTAATACTGTTATGGACCAACTTGTAGAGACCGTTAAAAACTTGGGACTAGGATACCGCATGGGAACCTACAAAATTAACATCTTAAGCTATGCCGATGACGCCGTACCCATTGCAGAATCAGAAGACGACCTACAAAGAATGTTATACGCCTTTAGCAAACGCGCAAAAAATTTCAATATGGAAATCTCAACAAGTAAGACAAAATGCATGACCATAGCTAAGGAACCTCTGCGCTGCAAGTTAACAATAGACAACGCCACTATAGACCAGGTCATGTCATTCGAATACTTAGGGTGCAAAATAACAAGCACAGGATACCTTGAAGATGAAGTGAGGAGACAAGTGAACAAAGCAGCTGCAGTATCGGGACATCTTAAACAACCAATTTGGAGAAATAAACACCTGTGTGCGACCAATTATGACATACGGGGCAGAAACAAGAGCGGAAACGTCGGTAACAAAGAGGATACTAAGAACAACAGAAATGAAAACGCTAAGAACTATAACCGGTTACACATTGAATGACAGACAAAGAAATACCGACATAAGGGAAAAATGTGAAACAGACGATATTGTAAGATGGGTAAGAAAAAGAAGAAGAGAATGGAACCAGCATGTAAACAGAATGACCACAGATAGAATAGCCAAAATCGTATATAACAACATACCACACGGAAGAAGACCCGTTGGACGACCACCAAAACGATGGCGGGACAGTTGGCAATCAACTTCACAAGAACTGCTGCAAGGAAACCGGAACTGAACAGGCGCTACGTCTTCTACACGGTGAAGAAGAAAAAGAAGAATTTAAAAAATGGTAGAATTATAGTACAAGATAATTTGAAATTCGATTCCCTGATGTAAACGCGTAAGAATTTGTGAGTTTCAAAAAACTAATTCGAATGTTCACTCTACAAATCTTGAAATTTTAATTTTAAAACCTATGATTTCAATAGCTGCTAGATCTATTCAACTATTCAATAAAAACGAATGAATGAAAAAAACTTTACTCTTCACTCATGTTGGATCCCAAATTTGATTTTCTCCACTGATTTTCCTTTTATTGTCATACAGTTTTATATCAAAAGTTCAACAAAGTGACATCAGAATTTTACAAGGGTCTATGAATAACCGGATTAGGAAACGCTTGGAAAACATTCCACCTTCGAATCGGGTAAAATATTGAAGTTCTACACAGGCGGCTTATATGAGATATGATACGTGATCTGTTCTCAGATGAAAGGGATGATTTTTCTAGTGTAACGCTTGTGAGAATTTTCTTTCACAATCAAAACAAGTAGTACGTTTGTTCCATTCTCATTCAAAAGGTGCTATATCAGATGTCAATAATTCCTATCCAGTTTTTATAATCGATATCACCATATAGGTATGGAATGTAATGAATTTAACCATTTGTCATTCTATTCTTATGATATCGACTTCAAATGTACACAAGTTATGTTTCGCCAAACTAACAACTTTACAGATTTATACCCGAGGCGTGCTTGTAATTACCGTTTCGAAATTAAAAACAACGTGCAAAGATATAACAATAAACCGGCTCGGTGGCGTAGAGGATATGATGCTCGCCTCCTGCGCAGAGCTACCTGGGTTCAATTCCCACAAAATCGGGGCGATTTTTTGGATTAAGGGAATAACTTGAGTGTCCATCTTTCGGAGGAGATGTAAAGCTGTCGGTCTTGTCTAACAGAGATGTGTTGGACATTAAAGATCCCTTCCCTCGACACGAGAGGGTTTCGGCGAAATTCACGGGTGAGTGAGTTGACAGAGTTCCTCGACGTGTCATTAACAGAAAGGCAGAAATAGAGCACGTTAAAGAAAAAACAAACAAACAAATATCACAATAATTTTACTTTCACAGCAAAATTTGTACCTTAATTTACTTTTCTACACAATTTCGTCATAACGTTGTACAACATTTGAATACCCTGCTCATAGGGATCTACCACCTGATTTCTTAACTACTGCATCACAACTATTTTTTCATCGTCTTGCGCCGACTGCCTAAGTTCAGGAACAGATGGTAGTCACTGGGTGCCAGATCAGGGATTATCATGAGTTTTCCATTGAAAAGTCGTGCTGGATCTTTGATCTAAGTAGCCACATGCAAACGGGTATTGTCATGCAGCAAATTGATTCCCTTCCCCAACTTGCCACATCTTTTGTTCTGCATTAAACGATGCAGATTGTTCAATTTAATTCAATAATAAAAAACAAGTACTGTGTTTTAAGGAATTTCACTCAATAATTGAGATTCGTAACGCGTTTCACTACACCGTAGCTTCTTCAGACGAATGAATACACAGAAAATATAAATATAAATGTTCTTGAGTAATTTAAAGCTTATGAGGTTGCTTCTTCTTGAGTGGTTATTTTATGACAGGTATATCCAATAAAATTAAGGAATAGATTGCTCCCCGAAAAGATTCAATAGAGGTGAAGGGCTTAAATCGACTTGTTCATTGACGAGTCTACCTGAGTGTTTGTCTTTATTGATTTCTAAAGTTTCCCAAAATCTACCTTCAACGAGGAATAATCAGACTACAATGGTGTCAATGCGTAGACAAGAGATGTACGTACCGAGTGCGCATGCGTAAAACGCCGAACGCAGTGCTGCGGCGGTACTTACTTGAAAAACACGCCTCGTAATTTGTTGAAATGTCTAGTTTTGTACACGAACTGTACATTTACGACAAGCATTACTATTCATCTATTAATGCTAGGAAATTACAGTAAGCATGCTCCATTCCTAAGAATATGGTTTCAACAATTCAATTCTGGCGATATCAACGTTAGAGACAAAAATGATCTGACAAGCTAACCATAGCATCCAAAATTGACACTCGTCCTAGTATTGATAAATTGAAGGTTCTACAAAGTACTTCAAAGGATAGAAAACTCAATTACTCAGAATGAGTAAAAAAAATTTCAAATCACTTTTAGATAATTATAGATCAGACTAATCTATGTAAATCCCAAATTTTTGATGTAATCAATTAATAACTCTTTTTTATTAGTTGTTGTTTATACAGTGTGTTCCAACGAAAATTTGACCCCCCCTATAACTCCGAAATGAGTAACATTAGCGAAAAACACCAAGACACGTCGATTTTTGTTTCGAGGGGGAGCATTTTTCGAAATAATTCGAAACTTCTCAGATCAACCCCCTACCCCCAGCAACCCTAACTTTGAAATTCATCATAGGGAATAAGGGTCGAGTGGCACCTTACTGTAAAGGTCTGTCAATTCTCCATCTTGATTTGTCATTTTAGAATTTTAAATTAACATACAGGGTGTCCCAACCAAGGGTGAAGTTGAATTCCTGGAAATCCCAAATACTAAATGAAATAGATTTATTTTGGCATAATGCAAGCGCAGGTTTATGCTCGGTCTAGAAAAACGACCTACACTTGTGAATTTGGAGTTGGTGCAATCAACCCCCTATTTCCAGCTTCCCCAACTCAAAAATCATTCGATCGATAATAGGTCAAGTGGCACCTCGTTGGAAAGAATCATCATACAGGGTGTCCCGAAGCAGGAACATTGAAAATCCAAATAACTTTTTGAAACTGGTTCATTTCGGTATACGAGAACATGTTTGATCCGAGAATAGGACTTTCTTGTGTGGTTATAGAATTTTTGCAATCAACCCCTTCCATTCAGCATCCCCAACTTGAAAATCATACAAATAATTCAAGTGGCATATCTTCAGAAAGGTTTTTGAATTCCAGAATGATTAAAGCATTTCATTCAGTTCGGCTCTCCATACAGGATGTCGCTTTCGAAAAATTCAATATCGTCATTTGAAATTATCAACTAAAATTAATTCGAAACTGTTAAAAGTATTGGGGAACGATGTGTTGAGCATCAATTACGAAGAAATAAAGCTGATTTCTGCATTGAAAATGTTCACATTTTTTCATTTCCATCTGGCGTGCAGTCATCTGTTACTTCTCATTTTGCAATGAAATATTATTATTATTCAGATCAGTTCCTCATTATTGTTGTTGTTCGTCAGTTGAAATTAATCTGAAAATGGTTTATTCCACTGAGGAAAGGGTCGAAATTGTATCGACGTATTTTCGAAATAACAGTTGTGCCAAAGAAACGGCAAGGATATTCGATAGGAACCATCCTGAAAGAGAAAGGGAGTCAGTCACCAGTACGTTAAATATTTGGTTGACAAATTCCTAGCTACGGGTTCGGTGGCAAACAAAAACATGAAGTGGCATGTCCTGTCAGAAATGAGGCAACGGAAGTGGCAGTAGTGGGTCATCTACAAATGGAGAATACTACTTCGATCAGAAAACTATCTCGTCTGACTGGTGTATCAGCTACAACTGTCCATGGAATCGTGAAACATCACAAATTTCACCCTACAAGGTAAAATTAGTGCATGAAATAAACGAAGATGATCCAGATCGTCGTTTACAGTTTTGAGAAAATCTAAATGAAAACCTAAACGCTAATCCAAATTTTCTGAATAACATCTGTTTTTCTGATGAAAGCACCTTTATGCTCAGTGGTGAAGTGAATAGACATAATTGTCGATATTGGGACACACAGAATCCTCATTGGTTTAGAGGCCCACACGCAAAGGCCTCAGAAGTTGAACGTTTGGGCAGGAATTTTGGCAATCATCTAGTTGGGCCTTTCTTTATTGAGGATAATCTGAATGGAAATGGCTACCTACAGTTGTTAGAGGAACACATACATCCTAGATTGACAGAAATTTTACAGAACGATCCAACTCTTTCTGAGGACGAAATGCGTTTTCAACAAGACCTGTTGAGTGGCCAGCCAGGTCACCAGATTTAAATCCCTAGATTTTTTTTTGTGGGGCCATCTAAAATCTAAAGTTTATGCCACAAGACCAGAAAACCTGGAGGAGCTGCGGATGAGGATTATCACAGAATGCCGACTTTTGACTCCTGAAGTTTTCGCTAATGTGAGAAGAGAGTTCGAAAATCGTCTGTATAACTGTATGGAGGTGGGCGGAGGTCATTTTGAACAATTGTTGTAATAATCAAGTTAGTTTTTGTTTTCAATTGAATACAAGTTCAATAAATCTCGTTTTCCTGTTTAGATGAGCATCCAATCAGTTTCTCCATCATCCCCTCATCCTGATCCTCACGCCAGAAAACCTCGATTGCCAAACTGAAACCAATGCCTCAGTGATTCAGAAAATAGAAAAATCTTTCTGGAACTTTACCACTCAACCTGTAATCACTTGTATGATTTTTGAGTTGGGGATGCTGAATGGAAGAGATTGATTGCAAAAATTCCATATTCACGCAAGAGAGTCTTATTCTCGAATCAAACATAAACATGTTCTCGTATTATACCGAAATGAACTAGTTTCAAAGAGTTATTTGGGTTTTCAGTGTTCCTGCTCCAGGACACCCTGTATGCTGATTCTGAATTTCGAAAATACCAAATTCGAAGAGAAAATTGAAATACCTTTCCAACGAGGTGCCACTTGACCTATTTTCGATCGAATGATTTTTGAGTTGGGGATGCTGGAAATAGGGGTTGATTGCACCAACTCCAAATTCACAAGTGTAGGTCGTTTTTCTAGACCGAGCATAAACCTGCGCTTGCATTATGCCAAAATAAATCGATTTCATTTAGTATTTGGGATTTGCAGGAATTCAACTTTACCTCGGTTGGGACACCCTGTATGTTAATTTAAAATTCTAAAATGACAAATCAGAATGGAGAATTGACAGACCTTTACAGTAAGGTGCCACTCGACCCTTATTCCCTATGATGAATTTCGAAATTAGGGTTGCTGGGGGTAGGGGGTTGATCTGACAAGTTTCGAATTATTTCGAAAAATGCTCCCCCTCGAAACAAAAATCGACGTGTCTTGGTGTTTTTCGCTAATGTTACTCATTTCGGAGTTATAGGGGGGTCAAATTTTCGTTGGAACACACTGTATATCTAATACCTGGTTCTTCCATAATCCAGTAACGACATATTCATACAGGGTGAATCCGGATGAACTATACATACTTCTACGGTGGATACAATTTCATGAAGCGTATTAAAATCCGATATTGAAAACTTCTGTTGATTCTTGCTGTTGGCCCTAAGAATTTTTTTCTGGGAATTAGCAAAAAGGTTAAGTCTCTCTCAAATTCTCAATAGTAAATAGAATAATTTTCAAAACGAAATATTCAAACAGAAATATCTCTCCATATATTTATTTTTCAACACATACTATTTTCTCTAGAAAAAGCACACTAAGAAGTTGGAATAATCCATAATAAAATCTCATGGCACACCTACACATTTCTTTTTATCGGGAGGTTCTTACGAACCCTTCATTTTTCGTCTGGAGATTGAGAGAATATTTCTGGAATCGTGTTTTTACTCGATTGAGACCTTTACAATTAACACTGTACTGACTGATACGTTGAATTTCTCATCAAATTGGAGTAGAAAGATCTATTTCGAAAATATGCAGGGTCGGACTCAGATTTTCTGACAATCTAGTGTCGAAGCATAAGCTTTTTCCGACTATTTAACGAATTCGCAAAAAATCAAATATTTTAACGTTTATTTTATTCATAATTTACATTCATTCCAATTTTTACTTCAGAAATGAGTCAATGTGTCGCGGGCTAAGTGGCAAATTCATCGAAGGAGAAATCAGTATCACACCCGTGTATCAGTTTATATCCACGAGAAAAATGAAACCCTGGTTGAACTCTGAAGATTATAATACAATAAAGACTAAGAACGTAGTACATTGTCGAGAGAAATAGAAAAAAAGTAAATAATTGTGAAAAAATTGACAAAAATATACAATATGTCCTTCATCAAACTCAATACATTTTCTGGCCCAAATCAAGAGGTGGTTATAAAATTTCGCACCTCATCTCAAAATTCGCAAATACAATTGCTGATTCAATGAAAATCGTTGCTGGTAATGTTTTATTGATTTTTCTGCAAAAACATCAAGGTGCTTATGGACTTCGTTCCATAAAAAATTATGAAATGACACTATGTTCTAGTCTGCAATCACAGATAGCACAGACTTCAAACAACTGGTACGTCTGAATTTATTTTTATTTCTTCTTCGATTTTTCAGGAGTTGAAAATGCTGATTCGTTTCTCGAACGAGGAAAACGCAAATATTATATTCGTTCATGGAATACAAGACCTGCTGCAAGAGAATAGGTACCCAAATAGTAGAACGCCCAATCATCAGACGTTCGCGTCTGTATTCAGATGCTGCATAGAACATGGAAGATTCCCCTTTGGGAAACGGGGACTAGAATTAATCCAGCGGTAGTTGAAGTACTAACGGTATTCTGTGCCTTTAACGAACTACGGATTAACAATAATCTAATCTCCTACGATCACAAGAAACAACATAAGTTTACTTGGTCTAATACCCAAGGATAAGGACAAATAAGGAATTCCATGCAAGTCAGATAATGGATGTACTTGCTCTGACATCTCCCAACATCGGTTCCAACTATAATATGGTTCTGGGAAAATTACGAGATATCATAACCCACAGGAAACGGGTACCAACGACATAAAAGACAGAAAAACTCGATATAGAAGCATTCCAGGACACAACGACTCAATAGCTGCTCAACGAAAGACTCAAGACTAAAATTACAGACAATCCAATAAAACAAGAACAAAATGTTGATGATAAAAACGATAAAAACAAATATTCTGGAGGTTGCAAAGGAAGCGCTTGGGACGAGAATAGTTGGAAACGCCACAAAGCACACTTCGACATCGTGGTTTACAGAAGAAGTTAGAGCTTTAGCAAAGGAAAAAAGAGAAGCTTATTTGAGATACAGAAGTTTGAAGACTCAGACAGAACACAGAAAATACGTGGAGGCACGGAACAGAATGAGCAGACAAATCAGAGAGATAAAGAGAAAAAATTGGAGAAATTCAGCAAAGATATGCAGAACAATACGTACGGAACTCAGGGAAAAATATGAAATATGCTTCGAGCAAGGAAAAAAACAGGAAATGAATACGTCCAACTGAATAAAATGAGCGCGAAACAATGGGAACGATACTTCACAGAACTCTATAATAACGAAGAGAGCGAAAACGATAGTGAGAGACAAGCAGACCAGCTTGAGGAGGAAGAAATTTTCGTTATTGTGATCTCCAATCAGTCGATAACTAAGGCCATTCAAAAACTAAAAAATCGAAAAGCACCAGGAATAGACAGCATCACAGAGTGGAAGTGTACCTATATAAAAGAAGGGGGAAAAAGACCCCCTCAAATTACAGCTCTGCTAGGGCCACTAACCAAGCTCTTTACTACAGAAGTGATAGACATCAACGAAGAACAACGAGGATTTAGGAGGAACAGAACAACGACGGGTACAATCTTCATAATACAACAAATAGTAGAAAAATCTCTGGAATACAACGAATCCTTATATATCTGCTTCATTAACCTCACAAAAGGGTTCGATCGTGTAAGAGTGAAAGATATGAGGCAGATACTGAGAAAGGAACAGATCCCGGACTTAATCATTAAAATAATCGAAGACCTGAACACCAACAATACCACGAAAATAAAATCTCAAGGTAGCCTTACATCAGAAATACCTGCATTGCGGGCATAAAATAGGGAGATCGTCTCAGCCCTCTTCTGCTCAATTCAATAATGAACAGAATCATCAACAGAGTTAAATCAGTAGGAAACGGATACAGGACGAGAACGGGAGAAATAAAAATACTATGCTATGAGGAGGATGCGGCAATAATGAAGATGATCTTCAAAGACTCCTGATTGCTTTCAAATCCGAAGGTGAAAATTACAACATGAAGATAGCTACCGAAGAAACAAAGATGCGATTTCCGGATGTCTGAAAGATGTCGTATGGAAGAACGAGCATATGAGCATTGAGTGCAAAACGAGGATTTAAAAAGCGTGTGTACGACCTATCGCCACCTATGCTATAAAAACTAGGGCCGATACCTTCAAAACCAAATGAATTCTAAGAACGTCGGAAATGAAGACGCTAAGGCAAATATCAGGAAAATCACTCAGAAATAGAATAAGGAACGAGGTTATACGAGAAACATTAAACACTGAAGATATTGTACAATGGGCAAGAAAACACAGACAAGGATGAAATGAACATGTAGACAGGATGGAAGAACAAAGACTTGCACGTGTTGTACGAGACAGAAACCAATAGCAGCACGTCGGCCACCATGAAGGCCCCCAAACGCTGGAAGAATAGATGGCAGTCCATCTCACAAGAACAATAGTAGAGGGATCTCCGGGACCAAAACAGACATCAAGGTCTAAATTAAGAATAAGAAGAAGAAGAAAAAAGGTAGTTGAAGTAGATAATGAGATTTTGGTAGTAATAAGTACAAGAATGTAAGTAACCCAAAACTAGTATGCAGTATATTGAGAAAGAACTAGATTCCATCAGTACGATTTTCAAAAGGTTTAGCATTCAGAATCCACTGGCCATGTTCCACGAGTTCAGTTTGCTACTTCATAATGATTATTATAAGGTAACAGAAGAGACATCATCAGGATTATTCCCACTGACGAGGCACAATTCACTCGTATGAAATCAATAATTTGAATAATTCCCATGGTGGGTTCAACAGAACCCACGCGCTAGAGTTGTCGAAAATTCCAAACAACAACTTTTTGCTTTTCCTTCGGAATGATTTACCTATGCTCATGGAGAATATTGCATATAAGGGAGCTTACTCTCAACTGGATGGTGCCACACCTCACTATGGCTTCCAGTGAGGAATTTCCTGGACGAAATATTCCCAAATCATTGGATTGACCGAAGTCCAATATCTTGGCCAGCCAGGTCTCTAGATCTGAACCAACTTGATTATTTTTTAAAGGGATACCTAAGGGATTCAGTTCATAAGGTGGAAATTAATTCGAGGCAGCAATTGGAAGCCTGAATTTGCGAAGCCTACGATGAAGTACGAAATCGGCCTGACGTTATCAAATGACATATTGAACATTTGAATTTGGGAGGCTTTTACTTAGTAAAATTCCATTATCAATAATAAAAAACAAGTACTGTGTTTTAAGGAATTTTACTTAATAATTGTGATTCGTAATGCGTTTCACTACACCGTAGCTTCTTCAGACGAATGAATATACAGAAAATTATAAATGAGAATATAACTATAAATGTTCTTGAGTAACTAAAAGCTTATTGGGTTGCTTCTTCTTAAGTGGTTATTTATGACAGGTATATCCAATAAAATTAAGCAATAGATTGCTCCCCGAAAAGATTCAATAGATGAAGGGCTTAAATCTACTTGTTCGTTGATGAGTCTACCTAAGTGTTTGTATTTAGTGATTTCTAAAGTTTTCCAAAGATCTACCTTCCAATATTTATTATCTGTATGCAAAATTTCAAACTGTGGGTCGAAAGAATGATTATTTTCTAAGAGATGATTCGCGTAATTTGAATCTGATTTTTATTTGAAAAACTGCGTTTATGTTCGGATATTCCAATATTAAAATTTCTGTGTTCTACTAATGTTGAAATTATCACAGACATTGCAATTCAATCTATAAACACCTGATTTATTGTTTTTACCTGGTTTGGTTTCATTATTTTTTATATATTTGTCTAAATTATTATTAGTTTGGAAAGCTATGTTGAAATTATTGCTACTTATAATGATTTCAGTTTCTCACTTGATACTTAGTTGAAGAATTATTAGAAAAGAATCATGTCAATACTATCATTAAATCAGATATTCTTTCATTATTACAAATTTGTTTTGATCAAAATTATTTCCATTTCAATAACAAATATTATACTATTGAAGACGGCTTGATTATGGGCAATCCGTTAAGTCCTTTGTTAGCAGAAATTTTCATGAATAACTTGGAGAAATTAATTTATAATCATCCACTCAGTAAATATTGTTTATACTGGTATCGCTATGTAGACGATATCATTATTTGCTTCACAGGAACAGACAGACAGTTGAAAATTTTCGAAAATCATATAAATTCATTACATCCAAAATTGCATTCACAACCGAATAGAAAGCAATAATTCGATAAATTTATTAGACGTAACAAATTCGAATGAAAATGGAAAACATGTTTTCGCAATTTACCATAAGCCGTCACATACAGATATTATAATACATAACTCGTCGTCAGCATTCATTAGTTTTATTCATAGATTGATTAACATCCCGTTATCACCAGAAAATTTCAACAAAGAACTAAATTTGATCAAACAAATAGCCAAAAATAATGGTTACAATCCCAAACTGATAAATAATATTTTAAATAAAAACAAAGTAGAATCGCATTGAATGAAGTTTACCCTGTCGATAAATTGAAACAAAAATTCAACACCTTAACCTACGTTTGCATTACAAGTGAGAAACTGAAATCATTCTTAAGTAGCAATAATTTCAACATAGCTTTCCAAACTAATAATAATTTAGGCAAATATATAAAAATAATAAAACCAAACCAGGTAAAAACAATAAATCAGGTGTTTATCGATTGAATTGCAATGACTGTGATAATTTCTACATTGGTAGAACACATAGAAATTTTAATATTAGAATATCGGAACATAAAGGCAGTTTTTCAAATAAAAATCAGATTCAAATTACGCGAATCATCTCTTAGAAAATAATCATTCTTTCGACCCATAGTTTGAAATTTTGTATACCGATAATAAATATTGGAAAATAAATCTTTGGGAAACTTTAGAAATCAATAAATACAAACACTCAGGTAGACTCATCAATGAACAAGTCGATTCAAGCCCTTCACCTCTATTGAATCTTTTCGGGGAGCAATCTATTCCTTAATTTTATTGGATATACCTGTCATAAATAACCACTTAAGAAGAAGCAACCCAATAAGCTTTTAGTTACTCAAGAACATTTATAGTTATATTCTCATTTATAATTTTCTGTATATTCATTCGTCTGAAGAAGCTACGGTGTAGTGAAACGCGTTACGAATCGCAATTATTAAGTAAAATTCCTTAAAACACAGTACTTGTTTTTTAATATTGAACATTCATTGTGAAATTTGAAGATTATTGTTATTTTTCACACTGGTTTGAATTCTCCACCAAAGTATAATTTTTTCGAGTTAGTTTGACAAGATTTTTGTCATTTTGTACCAACTATTTAGTTTTTTCTCTTTCTCTCGATAATTTACTGTGGTTCTAGTCGTCATTGTTCCATAATCTTCAAAGTTCAACGAGGTTTTCATTTATTTCGTGAATATAAAGTGATACACGAATGTAATCTTGATTTTTCGATTTTTGGAGTGGAAATTGGAATAAGAAGATTTTCAGAAAATTTCGACCCTGCACATTTTTGAGCCAGATCATTTTGAACGTATTCGATGAGGAATTAAACGTTTCAGTCAGAATATTGTTCAGTGCCATGAAATCTAATTACTGATTATTTAATCTCTTAACGAACTTCTTCTTTGAAAATAGTACGCGTTAAAAATAAAATATACGAGATCCTGGAATTTCCGAATTTTTTCGGAAATATTTTCGATGCGATTAATGCTGATAATGTCTTAAAAATCGTTCAATTCCATAGATTATTGATAATTTTAGAGGGACATAAAGTTTTTGGTAAATTTCAAAAACACCCTGTAAAGCCATCAACAAGGATCAACAGAATTTTTCAATACTGGATTCAATTCGCCCCATTTAAATGCATCCATCGTTGAAGTTGATGCGGATTCACTCTGTATATACTTCATGTCACTTTGTACTTGTTTTTCATACTGTCAGATGATGAACGAGAGTTCGAAACCGTGGTAACAGTGATTTATCAATTCAGTTTATTTATTGGTAGTAAAATCATAGTAAAATTCCGAAACACAAGCTTAACATTTCTGACATAAAAACGTTATTGTATAATAAAATAACAAATTGAAAAATACATACAGGAATAACATAGAAATCATATTTCATGTTTATCGCCGCTTATCATCTTTATTATATTGATGTTAGCAGAGATGGTGTGGGAATGAAATATTTACGTTTCGTTCGCCATTTTTCTAGCGGCATAAATTACATAGGGAGCGCAAACATTTTTTACCTTCCCCATATTTTTCAAACTTCTGATTCTTAGGGGTGGATTCAATTTCAGTTCCGAGAAAATATTTATTCATAATACATCATGAGAAAAAATTGGCGTAGTCGAATTTTTATTCAATGTTTTTTTTGTATAAGAGTAAATCAGCTTTGGGAGAATCCAGGAGAGTATTGATAATCGAATAACGTAAGGTTTAGATGAACTATTTGGATAATTTGATTGAGGAGGTCGTTACTTGATGAAAATCGATATACATATAACTGTTGAAGATCTTAAACAAATTGGCGAATGCGCCAGGATAAAATTGAAAATTAATAAATGTATTTTCAGTTTCAATAACAAAAATAAGTGGTATCGGGAAAACCTGCTCTTTTATTAATTTCCAGTCTGGTTAATAAGAAATTTTATTGTAGATTTAGAAAGCAGGAATCATAGAATCTTTTTCATATATTTAAGAAAAGATAACGATCGCCAACCCTTGATAATCTCATTGTGGGCAGGGTCATAAATGCCAATTATAATAGGGGGTCGTGTACCCAATCAAGTTGTTCTCTCGATAGAAAACGACAAAATAAGTTTTAGATTTTGAAGCTTCTCGAGCTGCCAAGGCTATTCGGTACGCGAATATGAAGTTATTGTGAATATTCTTGTAGTGTATTTCTTTCTGTTAATTTTTCTGGTTAATATTAAATTTAGTACAATTCTATCGCATGGTGAAAAGGAAAGGAAAAGTGATCAACTGATCTGATGAAAAACATTGACCACTTGAAATCTACATTCTCTCGAATCAAACATTCTGTAGAAGGTGACAAATTTCGATGTATGGTGGTGATGTATTATAGTTAAAGAAAAATCTATTTCAGAGACATACTTAGAATTATTGAAAATTTACATAGAAATGAGTTGCATAGAAACTTTTTGAGTAAAATTCAGTGGTGAAGAAAAATAATTCGTCTTCCGAGTAATAATATACACAGCCAAATTTATATGGAATCACTCAGTATTTCACATTATTGTTTGATTTTAACCATGGATCTTTGACTACTTGTGAAAAATGAAAATTTTTGTTGTAGAAAACTGGATAGTATGATAAAAATGGTAAATTATCACGTAACTGAGATTTGAAACTGGGAATTAAAAAAAAAATTAAAAAATGCCTTACATTGGATTGTCTGATGTGCAGAGGTTTCTAATAATTGATCTCGTTGAAGAAGGGGTGACACAGAGGGATATAGCGGCGACCATGGGGGTATCACAGGGGGTGATTTCAACAGATTTGATTTCGTTTCCTGCGAGTTTAATGACTAGAAACTACGTGGACCTAGTGAGACTCTGGTGAGGTGCCCAAGGTGAGAATTTCACTTTTATGAAAGATAATGCTCCCCCGCATACCAGTAACCTCACGCGACATTATCTTGAGAATGAGGAAATCGCTCTTTTCGACTAGGCAGCTTGCTCTCCAGACCTAAATCCTATTGAACATAAATGGGATAATCTCAAAAGGAAATTAGATTGCGGTAGGATAATCTAAGAACCCCACAACAGCTCATCCAAGCCGCCACATAAGAGTGGCAGAATATCACCCCAGAGGAGGTCGAGAATCTAATCCAAAGCATGCCTAGACGGATTCAGGCTTGTATCAGGGCAAGAGGTAAGTCAAACTACTTAGGTCGAGAAAAAACACTTAGTCCGTGAGAAAACTATTTTCAATTTTTTTACTACATGTGGAAAGAGTCTCTTATTTTTTTTTGTATTTGCTTCTTTCTTGAGATAAACCTTAATTTATTCCTTCTTCAACTGAAAAATCTCACAAAGGATCAATTCTAACAAACCTTCGAAATTTACAAAATATCTGAGATAATATTCAAAATATCGGATGATTCCATATAAATTTGGTTGTGTGTAACCATACTTTTTTAAGATACGTTTCGTAGGCGATTTTATTTTTGGGGATATGTAACACATGTTGTCAATTTTTTTATTCATCATCCTTTTTCAGGAGAAATTCTTCTTGTATCAATTTTAGTCATTTAGTGCATGTCCATCAACGTTTCAGATTGTTTTATAACCCATAGATTTTTAGATTTTGTTCATTGTATGGTTTGATTAGATTCACATTCGCGACGAAAGATTAGGCATATTTTATGGAAGTTTTTGCGCAGTGTTATGTAGTACTGAAGTGACTATAAACTGGAAATATTTAAGACTATACTTAAGTGTTCCATAATAAAATTATAGCCCAAATTTATGATTTTTCAAATGGGACACCCTATATTTTGTTGCATCCTTGACTTAGTCAGGAAAAATGAAGGTGAGTTTGTGCAAAATTACCAACACCTATCTAATATTTTCGGAAATATATGACATTTTCTGAAATTTCAAGACAAAAAATAATGTTTGTGCTCTCAATATTGATTTGAAAGCTTCAAATGTACAACTATTGTGATATAAATGAGATAAAAAACACAAGGTTTAACTTTAATCTACACTTTATTTGAAAAAATTCGACGACGTTTCGCTGACACAGCAGCTTTATCAAGAATGAAAAACAGAATGAAGAGTATGGTATTATAAACAAATCGTAGAACAAGTTGGATGAATAACAGGAAAATCCACACCGAGCCATTGTACAGTTAGTATGAAAGGTAATTAAAACTAATAAAACAAGTTTAGTAGGGGTGAATAATTCACATCAACCTGCTCATTCAAAAGCTTGTCCGAATGTTTGTATCTATTTATTTCTAATGCTTCTAGGAGATCTAATTTTGAACTTTTTGATTTTATATGTAATATGTCAAAGTTTTTATTGAATGAATGTTTTTCTTTTATTAGGTGGTTTGAATAATTTGAATCAGATTTATTTTTATCGAAGCTACGTTTATGTTCAGATGTTCTTATGCCAAAACTCCTATAGGTCCTACCGATATAAATTTTATCACAAGAACCGCAATTGAGTTTATAGATTCTGATTTACTTGATTTTTCAACACGAGATTTATTATTTTTAATATGTTTACCTAAGTTATTAGAAGTTTTGAAAGTTATATTAAGATTTTGTTTGACGAGAAAGGATTTAATATTTGTACTTGCAGAACCGCAGAATGTTAAACTGTTGAATATTTTATAGTCTTTATGAATAATAGGATATACTTCATTTATTGCTTTCTGATACAGTTTTTTACGAATGATTAGATCTATCATATCCGGATTATATGAATTATCAATGGCTATGTGTTTGATGATGTTTAACTCTTTATTATTATCTTCTACTGATAAAGGTAAATTGAGTAACCGATGTACCATGCTGTTTAAAGCTGCAACTTTGTGTTGAATTGGATGTAATGAGTAGTTATGTATAATTGTATCAGTATGTGTTGGTTTACGAAAGACCGAAAAAACATGATTATTATTTTGTTTAGTGATTTTCAAGTCCAAAAAATTAATGGAATCGTTCTGTTCAATTTCTATCGTGAATTTAATGTTCAAATGGATGGAATTAATGAAATTAAGAAATAAGTCTAATTGACGAGTAGTTCCAATGAATCATACTAAGATGTCGTCAACATATCTATACCAATAAAGAAATTTGGAAATGAGTGGATGTGTATGAATTTTCTGTTCAATATTATTCATAAAAATCTCTGCTAAAAGTGGACTCAAAGGATTTCCCTTGATCAAACCATTTTCACTACTGTAATAGATGTTGTTGAAAGAAAAATAATTTTGTTCAATGCAAACGTCCAACAGACTCAATATTTCTGATTTAATTATGTGGTTAACATGATTCGAATTCAACATGTTTTCGATTAATATTTTGACATCACCTGGAGGAACACTTGGGTATAAATTCTCAACATCAAACGAAATAAGTTTTGCGTTAGGTGGTAGGTTAACTATTGTGATAGTAATTGTTGTTGCTTGAACATATGACTCATTTTGTTGATCTATATTACACCTGTTGTTCGAAAGTTTTTTTTTGATTAATTCAAATTTCATTTCACTGTTTTTTTCGAATGTGATACCCCATATCCGAAGGGTCGAATAAGTTGTATATTTTAATACCTTTCTTATAGTACCTAAGTTACCTATACTTTTCTTCACCGAAAGTTTTTTTAATTTTTCACTCTAATTTCTACTTGAATCGATTATTGCATCAAAATGATAAACCGGATTGAATGAAATTATTCTTGAGGTTAATTATCATTAATCGTAACCATCGAATATTAATTTATGGTTCAAAATATTGAAAACGAAATGGACGATACACAATGTTAAACTGTCTACAAATGATCTAACGTTACTCGGCGTGTCTGGTGTTACCGATCGAAATGTTATAAATCAACAAATTCATATATTTGAGCAACAACAATTACGATCAAATTAGTTATACATAAGAAGCTTTGAAATCGATATTGAGGGTACAAAATATTGTTTCCTCCAATATCAGAAAATGTCAAACATTTCGGAAACTATTTAAGATATGTATAGGGAAATTCAAATCAATTCACTTTCATTCTTCTTTCCAAAGTAAGAAATGAAACAAAATTTAGGGTATCCCATTTAAAAAATCATAACTTTAGTATGGGGAACACCCATAAAATTCCATCTCAAAATTTCAGAAATTGGCCGTGAAATATGCCTAATAATATGGCAAGCCACCTGGTATACCTCCAACAGGTATAAATGAATAAATAACAGGTAAAAAGATTCTAGCAGACTAAATTCAACTCCAATTACGTACTAGTAATAAGAACATAAATATTTTTTCTATATTCATTGAAAAGTGAAAGCTCAATACACTGCGTATAAGAGATAAGTGGAGAATACGAGAATATGTTAAATAATATTCCATTTGTATGCAATACACGAAAAGTTCGACTATCAACGAAGCATATATTTCGACATTCAGGAAGAGCAGAATACTCCTGTAGCATACTTGTCTCTGATTACGCTAATGCGTGTGTAGTAGAGAGACGCAGCTAAATAATGATGTTGCGTGTGTTGATAGGTTAAGAGGTCATCTAAAAGAATTGAGATTTAAACGATACAATTAGTTGAGAGTTCTTTGTATTCATGATCTCTGCTGGATTACCTCCCGTTTCGTTTTCGAATAGCCTCTCATACCAATTATTTTCTCCAGATAAGTATTCAGGAAATTTGCAAATGCAATGTTTAGTTTTTCGAAAAATCGTCATGTCTTGATGAATTCTTATATGTACTTCAATTATGTTATCTAATTCCATGCTTGCGTCTCTTCGATTCTTGGAAATACATTCTGTCAAAAAAGGACCGGAAATTGGTCAAGGAAAAACAAAATTTTTGTTTTTCATCCGAATTTATCGTATCGCCTTCAAAATAGGCTCCTTCTGAAATAAATCATTTTTCGGAATCGACTTCAGTTCTCCCGCGAATTCTCTTTCATGTCTTCTATCGATTCAGAACGGGTATCTCGAAGTGGTTATTTGAATTTTGGAAAAAAAAGTCAGGCGGTACCATATCAGGTGAATACGGTGGTTGTTCATTGGTCGATGATCAGAAATTCATTCACAATAACAGCTTTGTTAAAATTGTCAATCGCGTCAGTATAACTATTTGTTATTCGACGTATTGAAGCAAGTCAGACTAAGGAAGCCAATTTTGATGGTATCGAAAGGAAAAATTTTGCTGTAGATAAATCGTGTGAATCTGAATGTAAAGCCAAGTGAAATCGAAGAATACATTAAAAAAAACCGGGCTTTGAAGGCGAGAGAATTATAGTCAAATTACTCGAAAACAAGCCAGGTTTCTGTAACAGTTTCGTTGTGACTGGTACACTTTCCAAGAAAAACCAAATGTATGAACCTAGTTTTTGGCCGCAGGGAGTTGAAATCAAAAGGTTTGAATTTCAAAAACACCAGGATTTCCTTAAACTGCAGATACGAATGTTTTTTATAGATGGAGTGTCGCGAAAGGATCATAAAGAAAAGAGCAGTGTTCGTATTTGTCATGTTAACATCAGATCTCTGAATCCCTCTTTCCAGGACTTTGTTAACTATGTGAGTGACCATGATTTTCACATAATAGCTGTAACTAAAACATGGCTACATCAAGACATCTCGGATAGTAGCATCCATATACCAGATTACAATTTATAAAGGCAAGATAGAGTCACTCATGGAGGCGTAGTATGTCTGTATGTACATGAAACTTTGAATCTGAAAAGGAAAGCGATTGATCTTGTTGGGAATAGCCGTATTGAACAACTATGGGCAAGTATCAAAATTAATGGTAAAATATATGCATTTGGTGCGTGTTATAGACCGCCTGAAAGCAGTGTTCGTTTACAGGAGCTGGAGAGAATGGTTGAACTCATGAGTGTGGAAACTGATAGGGTTGTGTTAATGGGTGATCTGAATATTAATATGGACCAGGAGTCCCCTCCAAATTCTGAACTTATGACTTTACTATAAACTTTCAACATATCACAAATAATCGAAGAACCAACAAGAGTAACTGAAACATCAAGCTCTATGATTGATCTAATTTGTTGTGATAACCAAATTGAGTATGTGAGGCCAGTCAATATGGTTTGAATTTCGGAGGCTTTTACTTGGTAAAATTCCATTATCAATAATAAAAAACAAGTACTGTATTTTAAGGAATTTTACTTAATAATTGCGATTCGTAACGCGTTTCACTACACCGTAGCTTCTTCAGACGAATGAATGTACAGAAAATATAAATATAAATGTTCTTGAGTAATTAAAAGCTTATTGGGTTGCTTCTTCTTAAGTGGTTATTTATGACAGGTATATCCAATAAAATTAAGGAATAGATTGCTCCCCGAAAAGATTCAATAGAGGTGAAGGGCTTAAATCGACTTGTTCATTGATGAGTCTACCTGAATGTTTGTATTTATTGATTTCTAAAGTTTCCCAAAGATCTATCTTCTAATATTTATTATCTGTATGCAAAATTTCAAACTGTGGGTCGAAAAAGTGATTATTTTCTAAGAGATGATTCGCGTAATTTCAATCTGATTTTTTATTTGAAAAACTGCGTTTATGTTCCGATATTCTAATATTAAAATTTCTATGAGTTCTACCAAAGTAGAAATTATCACAGTCATTGCAATTCAATCTATAAACACCTGATTTATTGTTTTTACCTGGTTTGGTTTTATTATTTTTATATATTTGCCTAAATTATTATTAGTTTGGAAAGCTATGTTGAAATTATTGCTACTCAAGAATGATTTCAGTTTCTCACTTGTAATGCCAACGTAGGTTAAGGTGTTGAATTTTTGTTCCAATTTATCGACAGGGTAAACTTCATTCAATGCGATTCTACTTTGTTTTATATTTAAAATACTATTTATTAGTTTGGGATTGTAACCATTATTTTTGGCTATTTGTTTAATCAAATTTAATTCTTTGTTGAAATTTTCTGGTGATAACGGGATGTTAATCAATCTATGAATAAAACTATTGAATGCTGACATTTTATGTTGATATGGATGACACGACGAGTTATGTATTATAATATCTGTATGTGACGGCTTATGGTGAATTGCGAAAACATGTTTTCCATTTTCCTTCGAAATTGTTACGTCTAAGAAATTTATCGAATTATTGCTTTCTATTTCGGTTGTGAATCCAATTTTGGATGTAATGAATTTATATGATTTTCGAAAATTTTTAACTGTCTATCTGTTCCTGTGAAGCAAATAATAATATCGTCTACATAGCGATACCAGTATAAACATGTTTACTGAGTTATTCATGAATATTTCTGCGAACAAAGGACTTAACGGATTGCCCATATTATTAATTAATTTAATTGGATATACCTTAATTTTATTGGATATACCTGTCATAAATAACCACTTAAGAAGAAGCAACCCAATAAGCTTTTAATTACTCAAGACCATTTATATTTATATTTTCTATACATTCATTCGTCTGAAGAAGCTACGGTGTAATGAAACGCGTTACGAATCGCAATTATTAAGTAAAATTCCTTAAAACACAGTACTTGTTTTTTATTACAGCCAATATGGATTTATATGGCTTAACTGACCACTTTCTTGTGAGAAACAGACCCCAAAAATTATCACAAATAGGTATTTCTCGAATTTCAGAATTGATTTGTTGTCGAAGGATGTCATTGGCGTTGACTCGGATTTCATTTACCAACTAGATAACATAGATCAAAAGGTGGATTATAAAAATGATGCAAAATTTGCGCTCTCTACGATTACTAAGCATAAACATCCATATATCACATCTACTATAAGGCAAATGATAATCTTCAAAAGCAAGGCCTATGATAGGTTTAAGAAAAAGTTAGATGCACACTTTCAATAGTACAGGAACTGAGAAATTATATTGTGGGCGCAATACGTAGAGAAAAGAATGTTTATTTGAATTTTCATGTCAATAACAGCGGGAAGGATTCTAAAGGTTGTGGTTCGCCCTGGCTGAGTTGAACATTCACAGGAAGCCTTCGAAAAATCTACCAATTCTGTTCCGGACACAGACATTGATTTGGGGTTGTTGGATCACTATAAAAGTAATCTGAAGCCTGGTAAAGAAGAATTGTGTGAGTTCATCGAGGTAAACGAGACAGAAGTATTGAAAGTATTTGGCGCTATCACAACAAGTGCAGCTGGGAATGATAATTTGACTCAAAATTTTGTTATGCCTCACTGTCTAGGACACTTAACGTGTAACTCCTGTACCAAAGACTTCACATCCAACTTCTCCGTCGGACTTCAGACCTATCAGTATTTTACCAGTCGCTTCATAAATATTAGAAAATTGGTTCTCAAGCACATTCTCCAGCATGTCAATCACCATATACTTCCTCTGACATAGAGTGCTTTTAAAAACACCACAGCAATAATAATAATAATAATAATAATAATAGCCTCAGGGGCTCAGGAACATTGTTTCTGAGTACGGGCTTAGCGAACCAGAGGTACCCAAGCTGAACCTGGCAGTAAGTATAAAATGCAACTTATCCAATGATGTACAATCTAAGGAATAAACGGGTGAATCGACATTGTACCACCATAACCTCTTGTCGCGTTCAAGATTTAGGAAGAGGCTCTTGTTCGGAAAGTGAGTCACAGTCTCCTTGGTTAGTGATATCGAGTAGGGATACTGCAACACAAAACCAAGTGGGAAATAACATCAATACCTCCCAACCGACTCTTGATGTTTCAACGGTGGCACAAGCCATTATGCCTACGACCACGAGAGCCGGACTCCCTAGGAAACGCATGAAGTGGACCCCAGAGATGAATTCCTTCATTATGCGTTCCTATTACAAGATTACAAACTTGGAATCGGAAATGACAGCATACAGATACGCGTTACATCTTGCGTTCGTAGAAAAATATCCTGAATTACAGCACATATCCGAGCAGAGAATTTCGGATCAAAGAAGAACAATCGTTAAAAACAGGCTACTTTCTTCAGAAACGCTACAAAGCATACGAGAAGAGGTCATAATGGAACTTAGAAGCGAAAATGATACTCATAACGGTATACCTGCTGGAGTCAATGAAAGTGTTACAGATAACATCGAAGCCACGGAAACGAATATTAACATGGAACGCCCTCCTGAGCAGAATCAGCAGGACGAATATATGTATTTAGCAAGATCGGAACTCAACAGAGCAATAACTGAATTCAGTGGTAGTAACCCAACTAAAAGACCTAAACTGCCCAAACTCAAGACGAACAAGAACACCAATATTATCCTAGCAAGCGTGAATTCAGTGTTTCAAGAATATACCGACCAGAACACCTTGGAGAAGATTCACACTTTGATTTACTGTGGAGCAGTAGCGGTTCTTCGACTTCACAAACAACAAATCTCCACAACTCTGATTCAAGCTGAGCCAAAAGTGTCCGAAAGCCACCATGGCAAAAAGACTGGAGAGGGATATTGATAATATTAGAGCAGAAATCGGTCGCCTCACAGAATTCCTGAGAAACAGAAAACCCTCAAAGCGCTTGAAATCACATATACGCAAAATTTATAGGAAAATTGGTACGAACACAAAACACCCTGATCACAAACAACACATCGACGTGTATATGGACACTTTGAAACAGAAACTCCAAGCAAAAGCAAAGAGGCTTTCAAGATACGTCAAGTGTACTGAAAGGAAACACCAAAACCAAAGGTTCCTCCAAAACGCAGCCAATTTTCATAAGGGAAATAACAAAACTGCGACCAACAATAACAGAGAAGTACCTGACGCACAGTGCTTGACCGACTATTGGTCATCACTATGGTCGAACGCCAAAGAACACAATAGAGATGCGGAATGGATCACGAGTGAAAAAGAACGCCTCGATATCAGACATATGGACTTCGATGGAATAACAGAGGAAGAAATCACAACAGTAGTTCGAGCGACCAACAATTGGAAGGCCACAGGTATAGATAATATCCACAACTACTGGTACAAGAAGTTTGATAAGCTCCATGGAGCCCTAGCAAAACAGCTCACTTATGTTCTTCAACATCCCAAGAAAACACCCACTTTCCTAACGCAAGGCTTAACATATATGCTACCTAAGAGCGATAGAACACAGGATCCGTCTCAATATAGGCCAATCACTTGCCTGCCAACACTCTACAAAATACTCACCTCATACATATCCAATCGAATATACCAACACCTTGACGACAACAATATATTAGCAGAGGAGCAGAAAGGATGCAGAAAGAAACACCTCGGTGCAAGGAACAACTCATCATCGATTCTGTGATAATGAAACAGGCACACGTAGGGCATCGCAATGTTCATTCAGCTTTTCTCGATTATCTGAAGGCATTCGATAGTACCGCCCATTCTTGGCTTGTTGAAGTATTGCAGATATACAAAATTCACCCATCCTGGTAGAGTTCTTGAAGACAACAATGACACACTGGCGCACGTCTCTGCAGGTCAACATGAACAATAAATCAATTAAAACCGACGAGATACCCATACGTCGTGGAATTCTTTAAGGAGACTCTTTGAGTCCACTATGGTTCTGTTTGGCAATGAACCCATTGTCCTCAATGCTCAATAGAACAGGATACGGATTTAGGATAAAAGCAGAAAGGAATTATTATACAATCTCCACCTGCTGTATATGGATGACATCAAATTATATGCTTCGAACAAGAAGCAATTGGATGATTTGCTGAAAACTGTCAGTGAGTTCTCGGCAGATGTTCATATGAAATTCGGAATTGAAAATGTAAGACCCTGAACATTCAAAGAGGAAAGTCATAGATGGTGAAACACAACTTCCAAACGGTGATATAATACAGTGCATGAGAGATGGCGAAACATACAAATATCTGGGATACCAACAAGCCAGATTGCTAGACCAAAAACAGTCAAAGGAGAAGATTCGTTCAGAATACAGTCAGCGTCTGAAGTCTGTGCTGAAATCGATGTTGAACTCGGGGAATTTAGTCACGGCAATTAACACCTACGCCATTCCAGTGTTACTTTACTCATTTGGAATAATCAGATGGACTAAGACAGAACTGGATGATATTCAAAGGCAGACCCGAACGATGCTAACAAAGTACAACAACCATCATCCAAAATCGTCTGTGATACGAACAACTTTGAAGCGGAAAGAAGGAGGACGCGGATTGATAGATGTAGTCAATTTACATACCGAACAGATAAAAAATCTCAGAGAATTCTTCTCAGAAAAAGCTCTCACTTCTGACCTACATAGAGCGGTATCGTTGGCTGATAAGGGATATACACCTCTAAATCTTGCTACCAGAGATGACCTGCTGAATCTACCATTCCTGTCAGATACTGAAAAACAAGAGCAATGGTCAAGAAAGGAATTGCATGGACGACATCACCATGAGATTAATCAACCACACATGGACAAAGAAGCCTCCAACAAATGTTTGATGAAAGGAGAATTATTCGCGGAAACAGAGGATTCCTTATGGCCATCCAAGACCAAGTGATCGCTACAAACAACTACAAAAATTTATTATGAAGGACGGAACATTACAAACAGATAGGTGCAGAAAATGCCATATAAGATCGGAGACTATACAGCATATTACGTCCGGATGTGAACAACTGGCCAATACAGACTATCTTCACAGGCATAATCAAGTGTGCAACATTATCCATCAGAAACTTGCACACAAGTACGGACTTCTGAATACATTCCAGCCATATTACAAGTATCAACCGGCGCCCGTATTGGAAAATGACTCTATCAGATTATACTACGATAGGCCTGTTATCACTGACAGAATAGTGACGAATAATAGGCCGGACATAGTGGTGTATGATAAGAGAGCCAGAACAGCAATGCTGGTGGATGTCACCATACCGAATAATAACAACGTGCTGAATAAGTTCCAGGAGAAAAAGTCCAAATACACAGACCTTGCTATTGAGATCAAGCAGATGTGGCACCTCGAGAAAATAGATATTGTTCCTGTCATCGTATCCTCCACTGGGTTAATACCCAAAACTTTGCATGATAGCCTTAAGAAATTAGAATTGCATAAGAATACCTATATAGAAATGCAAAAAGCTGTGATTCTTAATACATGTAGGATAGTTAGGAAATTTATGTCAAGTTTGTAATCGAGCCGATTCCCTTTGATTGCTGAATCTGGGAAAGGTAAATTATATCCAGCTAACAGCTGAGATAGTGCATAAGTCCACGATAATAAATAATAATAATAATAATTTATTGATCCCTTAAGACATCACAAGTATGTATAGGACAGGTCAATAGAAAAGACATTTAGACATTATCTAAATCAACACATAGAAACTCATTCACAGTATAAAAACATTTTGCTAAAAGTAAATTCTTAACTGCTACCTTAAATCTATTTACACTTAAACCCTGTATATGCCGTGGAAGATGATTGAACAATCTGATACCCTGGTACAGGGCGACATTTCAAATCTAGAAGATCTGTGTTTAGGGATACATAATGTTTCCTTATTTCTAGTATTGTGGGAATGAAAGTTAGAAAGTTTAGTCATGTTACTTTCATTCTCTTTAATATAAACGAGGCATCTCAAAATGAAAATAGACGCCAATGTGAGGATACCGTTCTTCAGGAACAACGGTCTACATGAAGATTGTGGAGCTGTATCGAACATCATTCGCAGAATTCTTTTCTGGATGATGAAAACTCTACCTACGTCTGAGGAATTTCCCACAGTAAGATATTATAGGACAGGTGACTATATACCAAACTGTAATAAACGTTCACAAGGGAACTTAGAGGTAGTGAACTCTTGATTCTATTTAGGCATAATAGGAACTATTCAGCCTCTTACAAATCGCATCGATATGTGCACTCCACTTCAGATTCTATCGATGTGAACGCCGAGGAATTTAGTGGTGTCCTTCGAAGAGATGACTGTATCTAAATACCTTATTGTTATGCTACCCTGATCACAAGACGACAGAGTGAAGTGAATGCATTCCGTCTTGTTGACATTGATCATAATAGCATTAAAATGGCACCATTCTACGAAACTCTCCACCAGCAGCTCGCATAACTTTTGAAGCTCCTCAAGAGTCTCAGCAGTAATAGCTATGGAAGAGTCATCAGCGAACAGTATCAACCAGATTATTTTTGATAATAAATTGCGAATATTAGATTTTCTGTAGAATATTTTTTCAAATTTGGTGGCAGATCGTTGATGAATAACAGAAATAGAAGTGGCCCCAAGACAGAACCCTGGGGTACTCTAATTTACAGTACTGTTCATTTGAGAAATGCCCTTATCAAAATCACTAATGACTTTGCAAAAGCAATTGATAATATGGAAGTCATACTTTTAATTTTGTTGGACTATAGCAAAGCATTTGACATTATGAGTCATGTTCTGACGGTAGCAAAGCTTTATTACTTTGGGTTTCATGAAACAGTTGTCACTTGGTTTCAAAATTATCCTACTGATAGGGTCCAGTTTGTTATGGCAGATGGTAAAAAATCATCTGAATGCAATATACATAAAGGCGTACCACAAGGGAGTATATTGGGGCCCCTCCTTTTTGTGATATTTACATCTGATATGTGTAGTATGGTTGAATTTTCAACAGTAGACCAGTATACTGATGACACACAGGTATCTTTTTCTCCACCTGAAGTTGACAGTGCAATAAGTCTATGGAATAAGGACCTTGACATGGTGGCAGAATGGACTACAAAACTGGCTTGTTTCTAACCGTAGCGATATGCATTGGATCTAAACACGCTCGTACCAAAGCAATATAGGCTATGAATAATGTAATATGTATAAATTAATCTGTGATATCTTTAGTGGATAAAATAAAAATCCTAGGTGTAATTTATGACTGTGATATGAATTTCCAGGGGTATATAAAAACCTACTGCAAAATGCTTTCCTTAAACTCAAACTCATCTATGGCTTTAAATATTACCTGTGCAGTGAGGTGAAGTGGAAACTGGCTAGTAGTCTGATCCTCGCAAATTTCAATTATTGTTGTATTGTCTATTTTTCTTTTTAACAAATGAAGTATAGCACTCTATACAGAAATTGCAAAATTGCTGCCTACAATGTTAACTATAGAGACCATGTGACGCCATGTGTTTGTAATGGAATTATTTGAGATAAATAATATATTTTCAATGAAATAACACTATGCTATTTAGATTTTCACTATATCAACAAAACTATGACCGGTTTCACCACTCTGTGGCTTCATCAGATAGATATAAACTAATGAACAGAGTTATTCCTTATATATTAGTCTTATTTCCTACTTAGGGGTATGTTGAAAAACCCATCGCAGTTGCTTACTTTATGAATTGAAAAGATTGAGTAAAGGAGAAGGATTTAGATCTAATTGACTATTAAGTAACCTACCTGAATTCTTTTCTTTGTTGATCTCTAAAGTTTCCAATATATTGAGTTTTTGTCTATTATTTTCATTGTGTTAAGTTTTGAAATTATCATTAAAGTTATGGTTTTTTCGAGTAAGTGATTAGTATAATAGGAATCTGATTTATGATGAAACTACGTTTGTGCTCAGATAATCTAACTTTGAAATTTCTGAAAATTCCACCAATACAAATTTTATTACAATCCCCGCAAGACAGATTATAAACACCGGATTTATTACCTTTATTAATTTTAGATTTGCATCTTTTTGATATGTCGGCCTAAAGAATTATCAGTTCGGAATGCTATATTGAAATTATAATGCGAGAGGAATGATTTTAATTTTAGACTAGGATTACCAATAGAGAGTTAAGTTGTTGTATCTTATGTGAGAACTTTTTATAATTGGAAATACTTCTTGGATTGCTTTTGACATTGTTTGCGTGAAATCATTTTCTCAATCATAGTTGGACTGTAACCGTTATTGACTGCTATTTGTTTAATTATATTTAGCTCTTTTATAAAACTATTTTGTGACATTGGAATATTAATGAGTCTATGTACCGTACTATTGTAAGCTGCTAATTTATGTGGATAGGGATGTGTAGATGATCTGTGAATAGTAATATATCTATTTATATATATTCTTTTGAAAAAGAGGATTTACAAAATTAGAATAATTGTATTTACGATAAATGCTTATATCTATAATTTTGATGTGTGTCAGAAAAAACACAAGTGTGAGCTCAGGAAATGTAACAGGGGAATCATACTATCTTGCGTATGATTCAATAAACGAGTGAAAAAAACTGAGGAAAAAACTCGTTTCCCTGTCGCTATTGCACAAGCAATAGCTTGTCTGTTTATATTGTGTTAGTGTCGTGTGTACATAAAGAGTACCAAAGATTTTTCTGCTTAGCGGCTTCATTCTCTCTTGCATTCCATGATTTCCAAACGAAGACAAGGGTGAAAGGAAGGGGGTTTGGGACAGGAATCTGTAACAATGGAAAAAGAAAACCAGCAGAAAAATATTTCTACAATCATACTTCCTATATGTCTAAACAATTCTAAGAAAAGATTTTACATAGGAAGCAAGGTCATGAAAAGGACTAAGGAGATAATAAAAAAAAATACATAACCTGCTATATTTCCTCAAATTCCATCTCTGTTTGACCGATAGAGCCCCAATAGCCAGGTTCAGTGATGCCGATTATGATCTATAGATGTCTTAGAATCATTATGGATCCAATAATCTGGGTTGACATCGCCCATATACTATTTTTTCGTGGAACTTGTTCAATTCAAAGAAAAATTTGCGAAAAAATTTTGACAGTCGTTCGAAAATTATGACATTTGTCATAATAGAATATAGTAATATCTGTATGTCATAGTTAGATCCAGAAAGTTAATGGAGTTTTCTGTTTCTATCTCTAACGTGAATTTAATATTATCATGAATTTTGTTAATGAATGTTTTGAATGACTCTAATTGTCTGTTTGTGCCAGTGAACCAACAAATGATATCGTCGACGTATCTGAACCAATAAATATTTGTGTTTAAACTTTTCTAATTATTTTTATGTATTTATTCAAGTTGTGATCACTTTACTAAGAGTCAAATGGAATGAAACAGTAAAACACCAGGTAATATTTTTAGGAAATTTCACGTGTCAATTTCTATTCTCAAAATTCTAAACGACCTACCTGTTCGACCAATAATAATTCCGTTGCAATTTGGACATGTTAGTTTATACACTTCTGAAACATCAAATTTTTAAGTTTTATCTTCGGCATTGAAAAATATGTTTATTTGGTTGTGAACTTATAGGCTAATTTTACATTGGGGATTTGGATGCATTTGCGATTTTTTTAGAACGAGCATTTTTGATGTGTGTGACTGTCAGGAATATTATGAGGATAAATACTGTTATAGGTTTTTGCAAACGTCTTTCAGGCACAAGTTTGTCTATCATTGAAAAAGACCCGTTATTTTTGCTATAGTTTCAACTAATGGCAATTTTTTGAGATTGATTTATAAAAGAAAGATGTGATGTGAAAGCTCTGTGAATCATTTAATTTAAGGTAGCTAATTTATGTTGAATAGAATGAGAGGAACCAGAAGGAATGCAAATGACTGTATAGGTAGGTTCACTATATATATCTAGGGTAAAAAGATTGTTTTGTCTGAAAATAGTTATATTTAAGAAATTAATTTGATTGTTAGTTTCTTTTTCAAGATTAAACTATGTTTGAATTTGGGAGGCTTTTACTTGGTAAAATTCCATTATCAATAATAAAAACAAGTAATGTGTTTTAGGAATTTTACTTAATAATTGTGATTCGTAGCGCGTTTCACTACACCGTAGCTTCTTCAGACGAATGAATGTACAGAAAATATAAATATAAATGTTCTTGAGTAATTTAAAGCTTATTAGGTTGCTTCTTCTTAAGTGGTTATTTATGACAGGTATATCCAATGAAATTAAGGAATAGATTCAATAGAGGTGAAGGGCTTAAATCGACTTGTTTATTGATGAGTCTACCTTAGTGTTTGTATTTATTGATTTCTAAAGTTTCCCAAAGATGTATCTTCCAATATTTATTATCTGTATGCAAAATTTCAAACTGTGGGTCGAAAGAGTGATTATTTTCTGAGAGATGATTCGCGTAATTTGAATCTGATTTTTATTTGAAAAACTGTGCTTATGTTCCGATATTCTAATATTAAAATTTCTATGAGTTCTACCAATGTAGAAATTATCACAGTCATTACAATTCAATCAATAAACACCTGATTTATTGTTTTTACCTGATTTGGTTTAATTTTTTTTATATATTTGCCTAAATTATTATTAGTTTGGAAAGCTATGTTGAAATTATTGCTACTCAAGAATGATTTCAGTTTCTCACTTATAATGCCAACGTAGGTTAAGGTGTTGAATTTTGTTTCAATTTATCGACAGGGTAAACTTCATTCAATGCGATTGTACTTTGTTTTTATTTAAAATATTATTTATTAGTTTGGGATTGTAACCATTTTGTTTAATCAAAGTTAATTCTTTGTTGAAATTTTCTGGTGAAAACAGGATATTAATCAATCTATGAATAAAATTATCGAATGCTGACATTTTATGTTGATATGGATGACACGACGAGTTATGTATTATAATATCTGTATGTGACGGCTTATGGTAAATTGCGAAAACATGTTTTCCATTTTCATTCGAAATTGTTACGTCTAAGAAATTTATCGTATTATTGCTTTCTATTTCGGTTGTGAATCAATTTTTGAATGTAATGAATTTATATGATTTTCGAAAATTTTAACTGTCTATCTGTTCCTGTGAAGCAAATAATGATATCGTCTACATAGCGATACCAGTATAAACAATATTTACTGAGTGGATGATTATGAATTAATTTCTCTAAGTTATTCATGAATATTTCTGCTAACAAAGGACTTAACGGATTACCCATAATCTAAGATATTCTTTCATTATTACAAATTTGTTTATATCAAAATTATTTCCATTTCAATAACAAATATTATACTATTGAAGACGGCTTGATTATGGGCAATACGTTAAGTCCTTTGTTAGCAGAAATATTCATGTATAATTTAATGCAATTAATTCATAATCATCACTCAGTAAATATTGTTCATACTGGTATCGCTATGTAGACGATATCATTATTTGCTTCACAGGAACATATAGACAGTTAAAATTTTCAAAATCATATAAATTCATTACATCCAAAATTGGATTCACAACCGAAATAGAAAGCAATAATTCGATAAATTTCTTAGACGTAACAATTTCGAATGAAAATGGAAAACATGTTTTCGCAATTTACCATAAGCCGTCACATACAGATATTATAATACATAACTCGTCGTGTCATCCGTATCAACATAAAATGTCAGCATTCAATAGTTTTATTCATAAATTGATTAACATCCTGTAATCACCACAAATTTCAAAAAGAATTAAATTTGATTAAACAAATAGCCAAAATAATGTTTACAATCCCAAATTAATAAATAATATTTTAAATAAAAACAAAGTAGAATCGCATTGAATGAAGTTTACCCTGTCGATAAATTGAAACAAAATTCAACACCTTAACCTACGTTGGCATTACAAGTGAAAAACTGAAATCATTCTTGAGTAGCAATAATTTCAACATAGCTTTCCAAACTAATAATGATTTAGGCAAATATATAAAAATAATAAAACCAAACCAGGTGAAACAATAAATCAGGTGTTTATAGATTGAATTGCAATGACTGTGATAATTTCTACATTGGTAGAATACATAGAAATTTTAATATTAGAATATCGGAACATAAACGCAGTTTTCAAATAAAAATCAGATTCAAATTACGCGAATCTTCTTAGAAAATAATCACTCTTTCGACCCACAGTTTTAAATTTTGCATACAGATAATAAATATTAGAAGGTGGATCTTTGGAAAACTTCATAGAAATCAATAAATACAAACACTCAGGTAGACAAGTCGATTTAAGCCCTTCACCTCTTTTGAATCTTTTCGAGGAGCAATCTATTCCTTAATTTTATTGGATATACCTGTCATAAATAATCACTTAAGAAGAAGCAACTCAATAAGTTTTTCATTACTCAAGAACATTTATATTTATATTCTCATGATTATTTTCTGTACATTCATTCGTCTGAAGAAGTTACGGTGTAGTGAAACGCGTTACGAATCGCAATTATTAAGTAAAATTCCTTAAAACACAAAACTTGTTTTTATTATTAAACTATGTAAAAATATCTTCAACATATCGATATCAAATTATTATATGAGACGCTAGAGGTGACTGAAAATTATATTTTCTATGTTATTAATCGGTGATCGCTTACTAGGATTTTTAGATACAGTATTTGTTATTTTCTAATGTAAAGACTTCTCCATAATTGAGACAAAAAAAAGATAATGCAACTATGGAAAATCAATGAAGTTTGTAAAGATCTAGGTGAAATCATCCTTAATCTTTCCACATAAGTGGAAGGCGGCAAAGATCGTACCTATTTTCAAAAGTGGTAAGAAAAATGAAATAACTAATTACCGACCTGTCCTATTTCTAAGTTATTTCGGTAAAATTTTTGAAGCAATAGTACCTGATAAATTTTTTCATTCATCTGGTTCCAAGTTGATTCAATCTCAACATGGGTATTTCAAAGGTAGGTCGGTGTTAACTAATTTAACTCCTTACGTTCATTTCATAAGTAGTAGTTTCGATGATGGTATTCAAGTTGATGCCGTCTACACAGACATGGCTAAGGCCTTCGATAAGGTACATCATGCAACTTTGTTGTGGGTTCTAGAGGACTTTGGTGTGGTGGGGTCCTCACTGAAATAGATAGAATCGTATCTGTCGGATAGACTGCAGTATGTTGCACTCAATGGCACTCATTCCGGTTTCGTTCGTGTCACCTGGTGTTCCTCACGGGTCACATCTGGGTCCCCTTTTATTTTAAACTTATATTAATGATATTTCGGAATGTTTTCTTTATACAAAACATGATTTATATGCAGACGATCTTAAAGTGTACAGTGCTATTCGGTCCTATGATGATATTTTGCGGTTTCAGAGTGATCTTGACTCTTCTCTTTTTGTCAGAGTAGGTATTTTCAATTAAATATTGTGTAGGCATATAAGGTTTACAAAGAATGTCAATCTTGTCTTCGATGTTTTTTTTTCTGTTGATGGGTTAGATTTGTAATTGGGAGGGTAAACCATATTAAGGATCTTGGTTTATATCTTGATTCTAAGTTGTCCTTTGAGTATCATATTAATCATATAGTACCTAAGGCTTTCAAAATGTTTGGATTCGTTCTAAGAATTACTAAAAGTTTCAGTGATCCCAGGTCTTTAAAAATGCTATATTTCTCGTTGGTGAGGAGTAATTTGGAATATGCTGCACCTGTTTGGTCCCCTCACTATTAACAGTATATTCGCCGGCTCGGTGGCGTATGGGATATGATGCTCGTCTCCTACGCAGAGTTACCTGGGTTCAATCCCCACAAAGTCGGTGCGATTTTTCGGATTCTGGGAATCGCTTGAGTGTCCATCTTTCGGAGGAGATGTAAAGCTGTCGGTCCTGTCTAACAGAGATGTGTTGGACATTAAAGATCCCTTCCCTCGACACGAGAGGGGTTCGGCAAAATTCCCGGGTTAGTGAGGTGACAGAATTCCCCGGCGTGTCATTAGCCGAAAGGCAGAAATAGAGCACGTTAAAGGAAAAACAAACAAACAACAGTATATTGACAGAATTGAACGAGTCAGAGAAAGTTTGTCTCCTAACCATGATTATCAATTTAGTTTGCGTCATCACAAAATTTCAAGCCTGGAGCGGAGGAGAGTCCTTTTCGACACTGTATTTCTTTATCGAATTTTAAATCATTCTTTTAGTTTTCCGCTTGTTAATTATCTCACTTTCAATGTTCACGTGTATCTTAGTCGTCGAAATGCACTCTTCTATGTTCCGAAGGCCCCTACTAGTTTATTTTTCTATTCTGTTTTCTTGCGAATTATGCGTCTGTACAATTGGCATATTGCCAGTATAGATATTTTCATGAACCTCTTTCTGCTTTCAAAAAAATGTTATTGCATATCTCATTAGATCCGAATCATGCTCATTGTAGTAGTTTTAGTTTTCATGATATTTTACTTGATTCTGTAGTCTTAGGTGAGTCTTTTTTTCTGAATTTTTATGAAAGTTATAATTTTCATTTAGTATGATAATTTCACTTCTGTTTATTATTCTGTTATCATTTTTGTGAACCCCGGTAATTGGGTCTATCCTGTAATGGTTTTCATGTTTTGTAACAATAAATAAATAAATAAATATCCAGCTGGACATTGAAACCTTTCCACTAATCAATATAAATTCGGGCTAGTTTCCATACAAATAAATTCATTTTCTGTAGTTGACCATTTCAAATAAAATTGTGAAAATTATAAAATATATTTTACTTCATCTTCATTGAAAATGAATTTCTATAAAATAAAGAAATTATCAATATTACAAATATTCGGGTAATATTTAATATCTAAGCACTCGATGGTGTCATGTCTCTGACATCTATGTGTGTCATCGGGTAACTACTTACGCAATTATTTGGATATTTTCCGTGTTGAAAACTAATTGTGAAGTACGTGTCGTGTTTGATCTATCAATGCGATAATACATCAGATAATTTTACATTTATCCATTTATTTATATCAAATTCTATCCCTTATTCCATGACTATACAAGAAACTTTTGGAAACGTTCTATCCATTGAAAATTATTGGAATTAGCTATTCTCCTTCGAATCTAGCATCTTAATAGACTTCAGAACAACAATCATTCAATAATAAAAGTTCCCCCAATTCCGTAAGCTCTTTGATACGTCCGTTGACTTTTGACCCTGACAACTCTGAATCATATTTACGGCGTTCCGACTTTCCCAACTTACTCTAACTTGTTTTATGACATTTGAAATTCGTATAGTTCGGAAGAATTCATCGGTTATATTTCACGATTGCCTAACCGGAAATTTATGATTTTTTGGGATGATTATTCTTGGCAACCACTTCGGGGAGGATCCAAATTTTGGAAAGGGCAATTTATCTTTTTCTTTTTCAACTGGGTGGAAATTTCATTAGATACGCTGAATAAATAATCCTGATTATATCAAGCATATTTGAGTAGATTAAAACATACCTCTACCACGATATTCATTTCTGATCAAAACGCAAAAACAGGTCAATTTTTGTTTCAAGGGGACATCTTTTGGGGCACAATACTTGCCTGAAATATCAACCCCCTAGGCGGGGGTTGCAATCCTTTTTGAATAGGGAAGATGGGTCGAGTGATAACTCAAAAGGAAGTTAGTATCTTCGTCTACATTGTCTTGAACGAATTTCCATTTTTAATTGAAAACTGTAAAAGATACTGGGTGAGCAACTGAAAGACAGGCAAGAGTATTATCCCTGAGACTATTCAACTTTCAGTGAGGTTAAATGGAACAGATCCATGCTGATCAATGGCCAGTCATCATCAAGTACCATTCTCATCTCGAATTTCAACCCCTGAAGCAGGGGTGACAACCCTTGAAAATTTGGAAGAGGTTAGATGGGTCGAGTGATAACTCGAAAAAAAAGTATTATTTTTGTCTGCATTCCCGTGAAAGAATTTTCATTTTTGATTGAAAACTGTAGAAGATACAGAGTGAGTCACTGAAAATTAGAGAAGACTATCGTCCCAAGACTATTGGAGTATTAGTGCGAAAAACTGGAATAGATTCATTTAGATAAAAGATGACAGCCTTTGATCTTTGATCTAATAATTGAATAGCTCAGGGCGATAAATACTCTCCTCCATTTTCAGTAGCTCACTCTGTACCTTCTACAGTTTTCAATCAAAATGAAAAATTCGTTCACGGGGATGCAGACAAAGATAATACATTTCTTTGGAGGTATCACTCGACCCATCTACCCTCTTCAAATTTTCAAGGTTGGTCATCCTGCTCTAGGAATTGAAATTCAGTGTTCAAGATTGCAACCTTCGCTTAGGGGTTGATATTTCAGGCAAGTATTGTACCCCAAAAGTCCCCTTGGAACAAAAATTGACCTGTTTTTGCTTTTTGATCGGAAATGAATATCTTGGTAGATATAGCCTCTGTTTAGTTTTCGTTGAAGCACCCTGTATATATATATATATATATATATATATATATATATATATATATATATATATATATTTTAATAGTTTAATCTTTTGTTAGTAGGTTGTTGAATTGAAATGCGAAAGCTTTGTTAGATTAGAGAATTTATTTTATGGATCGAAACGAAAACCATTCATCATAAAATATAAATACTGAGCGTTCCAATAAAACTAACCACCCTAAATTTTTCAAGATTTCGGTGACTGCCAATTTGTTGGTTGTTATCATAGTTAAGAAAACTATTTTAAGAAAGACCTTCTCTGTGCCCTTATTCAAATTTTTCTTTTGTTGAATGGTTTCCGAATAATAATATACAGGGATATCCACCGGGACCGTCCGTTAAAACTTTTTAAGTTCCAATTACAATATCAAGCTGAAATTTTATACACGACCATAACTAGCGTGAAATATTTTCGAAGTGATACAATTTCCGGTTATATCGGAAGTGGGTCATCACTTTGTTATTTCAATTGGAATCTACCTTTTTTATTATACATCTAAGACCGTCATTTGAGCAAGGCATAAAATACCCAAGTTGTTGGCAGTTATCTGTCAAAACTTTCGACAGAATTAATTATTTTTGTTATAAACTCGATTTTGAGGAACATTTAAAAAATTGTAGCTCGTAGATCTTTTGCACAACAGACAAAATTTTTGCTTGGGTGGATAGAAGAAGGATCAAGGAATTTTTGAGCAGTCTACACATGTCAAATGTTCATTGCGTTGTTTTGTATGATTTTTTAATTGACCTTTTTAAACAGCAATAACTCAATTTTTTCAAATTGCACGTGCCAATTTTATATCGTCATTAGATGAAGAGTCAACCTTCAGATTGAATTGTATCAGCATGTACTATACCCATCTCTTATAGTTCCAAAATAATTTGGGAATATATTGAATTTTGATGATTTTGCAAGAACTAACAGAGAATGCTTTGAAATATTTGAATCATATAACTGAACTGGCTACGCTCACCTGACAGGTGCCTAAAATTAATGTACTTGTCACTTCGTTCATTCGGATTTGATATTTCAACAAGAATTGTCGTTATTTCAGATTAAAAATATCCAAAAATACAACACATTTGGAATAAAACTACTGGTTATTCAAACGAAAATATATTTAATCTTTTCTTAATTCATTTTAGAATGTCAAAATGTAATGGGTAGAAATTGCAATAACCAATTTCCAAATTTACCGTCTAGAGTAAAATAAAATTTCGAAGCATTAGAAGCAATTTTCTACAATTCGAATGAATAAAAATTGTAGGAACTAAGCGAAAACCAATCATCGAAGATAATTACATTAATACGAATAAATGATAGCAAACATCATAGGAGAAAACTAATTTACGATCTGAATAAATGTTCAATATGGGACCCATTTTGCTCGTTACACTTGACAGCTCGTATACGAACATGATGCGCTCTAGTAACTCTTCTTTACTTCTTACTGGAATAAAATACACTTCACTCACGATTTTGCCCCATAAATAAAAATCAAGGGGCGTCAGGTCCGGAGAACGTGGAGGCCATAAATTTGGTCCTTGATTACCCCACCATCTATCCTCGAACACTTCTGTTAGCTGCCGATCTACAGCTCGTGTTTTATGTGCTGGTGCACCATCCATTTGGTAATAGCAATCCCTCAGATTGTTAAAGGGTAATCCATCTAAAAAATTTGCTAATGTTCCTCTCAAAATTTCCAGGTATTTTTGTCCATTAACATTTCCCTCATAAATATGATAAGCCAACAAATCATTCATTAAAATTGCAAAAACGTTCACGCTGAATTTATTTTGGAAATCAATAACCTCAATGAAATGTGGATTTTCTGTGGCCCAAAAATATAGATTTCTCCTGTTGGTTATTCCACTTTCATCGAACTTGGCTTCATCAGACCATATAATTTTTTGCAGAATTGTCTCATCTTCTTGAAACCGAATTAATAAATTTTCACAGAGATTTAGCCGCTTGGGAAGGTCAGTTGGTTTCAATTTTTGTAGTCTGATAAAAGAATACGGGTGCATGTTATGTTTCTTAAGGATCCTTTGAATGGAAGTATAACTCAATCCAATATCCATTGATGCTGACTTAATGGACGCATGTGGATTGGCACGAAAATACGCTAGCGTATTAATTTGATTGTCGTCGTCCTCGAGAATTGGTTTTCTTCTAGTTTCTATGTATTTTGTTCCTCCAAATTGCAGAAAATTGCTTCTAATCCTTCGAAATTCTGTTTTACTCATAGGCGCCAAATTTGGAAATTGGTTATTGAATTGCCTGCAAACTCTATCCACCACTTTTTGACATTCGCCATGAATTAAAAAGAGATTAAACATATCCTCGTTTGAATAATCAGCCATTTTATTATCAATCTGGTGTTTTTCCAAAATTTCACTTCAAATTACCAACAATTCGTGTTGAAATATCAAATTCGAATGAACGAAGTGACAAGTACATTAATTTTAGGCACCTGTCAGGTGAGCGTAGCCAGTTCAGCTACTTGATTCAAATATTACAAAGCATTCTCTGTTAGTTCTTGCAAAATCATCAAAATTCAATATATTCCCAAATCATTTCGGAACTATAAGAGATGGGTATAGTACATGCTCGTACAATTCCATCTGAAATTTGACGCTTCATCTGATGGCGATATAAAAATTGGCACGTGCAATTTCAAAAAATTGAGTTATTGCTGTTTGAAAAAGGCCAAATTGAAAAAATCATACAAAACAACGCAATAAACATTTGACATATGTAGACTGCTTAAGAAATTTCATGATCCTCCTTATATCCACCCAAGCAAAAAATGTGTCTGTAATGCAAAAGATCTATGGCTACAATTTTTTAAATGTTCCTCAAAAATCGAGTTTATAATGAAAATAATTAAATCTATCAAAAGTTTTGACAGATAAGTGCCAACAACTTGGATATTTTATGCCTTGCTCAAATGTTGGTTCTAGATGTATAATGACAAAGGTAGATTGCCATTTGAAATAACAAAGTGATGACCCACTTCCGGTATAACCGGAAATGGTATCACTTCGAAAATATTTCACTTCAATTGAAAATCGCTAGTTATGGCCGCGTATAAAATTTCAGTTTGATATTGTAATTGGAACTTAAAACTCAGAAAAAAACTTATCCTTCAAGTTCGTACCGAAACCTCCTTGCGCTAGTCCTAAACGCACTTTTTACACTGCGTCAGAAAAAGGACGCATAATTTGAATGTTCATTTCAATACTTCTTTTTTGATAGATAAATAATTATTACATTTTTCGTATATGTCGGTGAATATACCTACAAATTCGATATTTTTCCAGACGCTTATGTTCCTCTTATGACTAATAAAATAAAAGTAATGATAAAATAATAGTGATAAAACGAAAGTGGCCTTGAGGATATGATGCTCGTCTTCTACGCAGAGTTACTTGGGTTCAATCCCCACAAAGTCGGTGCGATTTTTCGGATTCTGGGAATCGCTTGGGTATCCATCTTTTGGAGGAGATGTTAAGCCGTCGGTCCTGTCTAACAGAGATGTGTTTGACATTAAAGATCCCTTCCCTCGACACGAGAGGGTTCGGCAAAATTCCCGGGTTTATGAGGTGACAGAATTCCACAGCGTGTAATTGGCCGAAAGGCGGAAATATAGCACGTTAAAGGAATAACAAACAAACAAACTGAAATATCATACTCAATGTCACATTCCAATATCGAGAACATTTGCTGATCGAGCTTGTAACAAGCAAATGTACTGTCAGGACATCGTCTGCCGTGTGCCCGTACGAAATGATTTTGAAAAATTATACCTAAGAGAGTGCTTCTATTTTATGATCAATAAAAATGGAATTAGGAGACAGTGTAAGTGTTATAAAATATCTTTATGATCTGTTAGCCATAACAAAGCCTTGAATGCCATAAACTCACTCAAAACGCGTGAAAAACTTGTTTCCAAGTATACTTCAACCCGGGTCGTGAAATAATAACTATTATTTCTTATGCCTGTAATTCAATGTTGAAAGATAACTTCAATTTGCGCCCGGGCGATATTGAACATGTCTGGCGATGTATCAAACAAAGCCCTCTCTGTATTTTCCGTCTAAATGTGGCTCTCTGTCAAGGTCGGAAACGACATGAAACGGCATGAACGAAACCATGGGAATAGATATAAAACGCAAGGATTAATAAAGCCCTTTTCAGGGAACCTCGCCTTCGTCACTTTCCCGGACTCTTTGCTGGAGTTTATATCGATATAGAGTACGGTGACATCTTTTTTATACACATGTTTCCAAGTATGATTGATGCGCCTGCTGGAGGTCCCCATTCAAGATTTGCGTTGATAGACAAGCATCTAACAAAGCGTCATTAGCCCAAATATATTTTTTTACGAGGAATGAGAAGGCATGTTTATTTCACTGCTTTGAGTTATATATTTTTAACTTCAAAAAGGATTTGTATATATGAAACTTTTGAACAAGGTGTCCCTTTTTCGATGTTTTAGTACGGCAACTGTGTGTGAAATACTGCAATTGGAGAAAATGATTCTCTTCTTCGCCGTGCTCGGTTTTCTAGCAAAATTCATATACCATCCATTCTAAAAGTATGTGAACTCTTTAGAGTAGAAACAACTACACTCTGAGGCAAAATTAGCGGAACACTCGAAAATTTAACCAAATTCGAGGTCCGATATTTTTCCTAATTCTCAACCGATTTAGATAATTTTTTCGGAAAGTTATAGATCAACTCTTCTGTTTCGAAGAAATCATAAGAGAAAACAAAAAAAATTTGAAAAAAATTTTATACGGGGGCAAAACTAAAAGTGTTTTTTTTGGTCAAAAATTCGTAACATCCTGTGGAATTTCGTGGTCCGAGTTGAAACGTACAATATCATGGTCTGTCAAGACACATCTTCCTACAGTAACGCCCTTCTTGTTTCGTGCGTTTATCTCTATTTTTGCAAAATATATTTAATTTCAAGTGGAAAATCACCATTTTGGAGAAATTCCATTGAATCAAGAAATTGTCATTAAAATTCGTCTATCAATTTGGAATTTTCTTATTATCACTCAGGCGTGTCGAAATTGTCGTTTGCGATTTTTATGTTCGAATTGCATTAGTTATTGATGACAATTTGGTTAATTTGGTGAAAATTAGGAATTCATAGGAGATAACAGTCGGTAGGTATTAAAATACACAACCGAATTCTGGGACCATTGATAAAACTTTTCATTTACACATGTGCACACCTTTTTTTATCAAATATGAAATACAACACACGTTTTTTTGTATATGACCACATTTGCACTTGTTTAAAGAATGAGAGTTTTCCATTCTTTGATTTGATAAAAATTCGATAGGTTGCGGTGTTTTGTGATTCTTTTACTGTTTACGATTCGGAACGTTATTTTTCATTCAGAATGAGACCAACCTTAGTAGCAAGGGCAGTTACATTGATCGAGGAAGGGCGCACCTACCGCTCAGTCGGTACCATGTTGGGTGTCTCGACGTCGGTTATCCATCGAATCTACCGACGTTACAGGGAAACTGGATTGTACGTGAGGATGCGAGGACAAGGAAGAAATCGGGCAACCCGCGCTATACATGACCGTTTCATCGTCAATCAAACCATAAGAAATCCTCGTCTTACTGCTGTTCAGGCACGTAACATTTTACAAGCAGTGGATAACATTAACGTCAGTGTGAGGACAGTCACAAGACGATTAAATGAAGTTGGTCTGAGATCATACGCGCAAGCAAGAGCACCAAGATTCGATAGAGCCCATCGGGTAGCAAGATTGGCGTTTGCTAGGGAGCATGTAGCATGGACAATCAATCAGTGGAGACGAGTTTTATTTAGTGATGAGAGCCGATATTGTGTGAATTTCGTGCATGGTAGAGATAGAATATGGAGGCATCGAGGCGAACGGTACAATCAAGCGAACTTCGCAGGAACTGAGCAATACGGTGGAGGGTCAGTTATGATATGGGGTGGCATATGCTTGGGAGTACGAACAGAACTGGAGATTATTGGCAATGGATCATAATGCCCATCGGTATATAACAGAAATCTTGGAGCCCCATGTTGTGCCTTTTGCTCCTTACATAGGGAAAATTTCCTTTTTATGCACGATAACGCGCGCCCTCATACTGCGCGCATAGTGATAGAATATCTCAATGCAGTTGGGATCACACGAATGAACTGGCCGTCGCCGTCACCGGATTTAAACCCGATCGAACACGTTTGGGACATTCTTGGAAGAAGGGTTCGACAACGGAATCCAGGCAACGTTGAAGAGCTGACATTGGCTTTGGTGGAAGAGTGGGACAACATACCTCAATAGATGATAGACAACATCATTGGGAGTATGCGAAATCGTATGCACGCTGTAATAAGAGCTCGGGGGGTCATACTCGCTACTAAAATCAAATGTTTTTTTTTGTGGGTCATCATGAACATTTTTCTCAACATGTTCATTTCATTTCACGAGTGTATCGACAGGATACACACCTGCTCTCAATTTTGGACAGGAATGATTATTATTATAGTGTCATACAAAAACATTCAAAAATATATGTGCAAAATCAACGATTTTTCCAGTGTACTTCGAGTTCTCCCGGAGCGTGAAATTGGCCAGTGAATTTCAAAAATTTTCATTTCGTTAGATTTCCGCTTCTCTAATTTTGATTTTATTTTTTGGCTAACCTCCGATGTTATGCACCTACGCAAGATTGAAAATAAATTCTTGAAATTTGTGACTTTTCGCTCCAAATTGGATATCTCTTGTAAAAATAGAGATAAATGCATAAAACAAGAAGGGCGTTACTGTAGGAAGATGTGTCTTGACAGACCATGATATTGTACGTTTCAACTGGGACCACGAAATTCCACAGGGTGTTACGAATTTTTGACAAAAAAAACACTTTTTTGTTTTTTAGTTTTGCCCCCGTATAAAATTTTTTTCAAATTTTTTCCTTTTCTCTTATAATGTCTACAAAGCAGAGTTGATCTATAACTTGCCGAAAAAATCATCTAGATCAGTTGAGAATTAGGAAAAATATCGGACTTCGAATTTGGTTAAATTTTCGAGTGTTCCACTAATTTTGCCACCGAGTGTAGTATTAATTTTGATACAAATCTTTTTTTATTAATCAATGTATTCGCCTTCTGAATGAATACACAAATTTGCACGAGTTAACAAAAAAAATTTTTTGGAATGGACTTTAGCCGTTACCGCCGTAATAATAAGGCCTAAGCGCTCGGACCGCACCGTCTCGCTAGTAGTCATAAGGCGCTAGCTCGATACTCACCCCAGCCGGGCGTTCGTAGGCGCTTCAACTATTATAAACATTGAAAATTTAGTGATTCTTATTTTGAAAAAGCATTAGCACAAAAGACTTAGATTGCCTGGGAAAGTATAGAAAAGAACATATTTAGGAGACTCAGATACTCATTTATTCGATACTGTATCCAATTCCTTTTTTTTTTGTACTTTCCTAATCTATCATTTGTTTTCCCACAGTAATTCTTCAAAAGAGTATTTGTTGTTCCCATTATAATTAGTTTCAAAATTTATCCCGGGCTGTGGGTTTCGCAAGCAGGCAACCTATAGTTTCCAATTTCATTTGTCATCCAATAATTGAAAACAAAACTCACAAAGAAATACATTTTGAAATTAAGTTTCAAGAATTCATCCCCGAAATTTTCAATTAATTTCTTGAATAAAACGAAGTTAACTAAAACTATCGTGTGGAAAAGATAGACCTCCATGGCTCAAATTTTTCATCAAATTATAACTTCCTCGTCGAACACTAAATTTGATTTACAAAAGTCACATTTAATTTTTCGTATCACCTTATAGCTGCAATATCTTGCCAAATAAGTAACAACTTGCATCTCAAATTGAACTTTTTCGAAATCGTTTTCGTCTAGATGAATATCTGGCTGAAACGAATTATCACAAAGTTTCTGTTCTTCATGACAATCGTCAAAATTTTCCGAAAAGCTTGTTATAGAAATATTGCACAAATGTTGAAACGTTAATGATAAAAGCGATTGAATTCTCAGTCTTTTTTTCAGATTCGTATAACTGTCTTATCGAAATATGATAGTTACACCTGATAATATTCTATATTTTCCGAAACCATGTTCCAAAGAGTCTGTCTGAAATTTCCCCAACAAAACATAGTTCATTTGAGTTCTTCAAAACAATACTGAATATTTTCTAACAAGCCATGTAGAATTTATGGGGAAAATCAGATCATATCGCTTATGTCATGGGATGTAGTAAATCTCTTCCCTAGTGTTCCACCTAGTGATACAGTGAAACTCATCAACAACGCCCTTCAAATTAATAAAGTCAATCCGATAATTCAATCAGAAATCTTACACCTTTTAGAAATTTGTTTAGAACAAAATTATTTTAACTTCAAAGGAGTATTATATAATAGTAAAAAAGGTTTAATCATGGGAAATCCTCTGAGCTCTCTGCTCGCTGAAATTTTCATGGATAATATTGAAAAAACTATCCAAGAACATCCGTGATTCAAACTCTTTATTTATTGATTTAGATATGTCGACGATATCATTTGTTGTTTCACTGGCACAAACAGACAATTAGAGTCATTCAAAACATTCATTAACAAAATTCACGATAATATTAAATTCACGTTAGAGATAGAAACAGAAAACTCATTAACTTTCTGGATTTAACTATTACTAAAATTAACGGCAAACATGATTTTTCTACTTTTTATAAGCCATCGCATACAGATATTACTATTCACAGCTCATCTACGCATCCTTATCCACATAAATTAGCAGCTTACAATAGTATGGTACATAGACTCATTAATATTCCGATGTCACAAAATAATTTCATAAAAGAGCTAAATATAATCAAACAAATAGCAGCCAATAACGGTTACAGTCCAACTATGATTGAGAATATGATTTCACGAAAAAAATTTCAAAAAGCAATCCAGGAAGTATTTCCAAGTATAAAAAGTTCTAACACAAAATACAACAGCTTAACTTATATTGGTAATCCAAGTCTAAAATTAAAATCATTCCTCTGGCATTATAATTTCAATATAGCATTCCGAACTGATAATTCTTTAGGCCGACATATCAAAAACTGCAAATCTAAAATTAATGAAGGTAATGAATCCGGTGTTTATAAACTGTCTTGCGGGGATTGTAATAAAATTTATATTGGTAGAACTTTCAGAAATTTCAAAGTTAGATTATCCGAGCACAAACGTAGTTTTAATTATCATAAATCAGATTCCCATTATTCTAATCACTCACTCGAAAAAAACCATAACTTTAATGATAATTTCAGAATTTTACACAATGAAAATAACAGACAAAAACTCAATCTATTGGAAACTTTAGAGATCAACAAAGAGAAGAATTCTGGTGTGTTACTTAATAGTCAATTAGATCTAAATCCTTCTCCTTTACTCAATCTTTTCAATTCATAAAATTAGCAACTTCGATGGGTTTTCCAACATACCCTTTGTACTTGTATTGTAATATTAAGTAGGAAATAAGAATAATATATAAGGAATAACTCTGTTCATTAGTTTGTATCAATCTGATGAAGCCACAGTGTGGTGTAACCGGTCATATTTTTGTTAATATAGTGAAAATCTAAATAGCATAATTTTATTTCATTGAAAATATGGATATCGATTTTCATTAAGTAACTACCTCCTCAATCAAATTAATCGTATATACTTTAATTATCTTAATATCATCATTATTTCAGCAAAAAGTAGTACCGCATCCTCTTATCTCTATAAGTTCAAAAGTTCTCATTCAAGGACAACGAATATAGGACAGCTTGAACCTACTTTTAGCAATTTTGATTTATATATAATGCTTATCGATTGCACTCAAAATCACATTCATAAGATGAAAAGATATTGAAGAAATCATTCTGAATGAGAAGTCATATTACGCCTAATCAAATAAGCTGTCATGAAAATTTGCGATTCTTATTCATTTAAAGTTGGAATGAAATTAATTTTTTTTAATTTTTTCTTACACAAAAAATTCACCTGTCACTTTTCAATGAATTACCCAAGTTCTGTGTGAAACACAAGGCTTTGTTATCTCCAGATTCCAGCCCTGGTGGCCTTGGCAGGGATGTAGTAATGACAAGGGGTCGCCCCGTTGCTTTCACATCAACTTGGGTCCTCAGATATTCCTCCAGCTCGACCGAATCTGAATGTTGGATCGTAGTTCAAGTTGAAGGGCTCTTAAATTGATTCAGACTAATTCTCTTGTTTTATGATTTCATCAGACCGATGGAAAACCTGTGCGGATTGAGCTTAATGAAGTGAGAAACCCTCTCGTGGAAATTGTTCAAAAATGAATTACCAACTCTTTTGTCTGGATTTGATTTTTTGCGGTGTGTCTATTCTCTCCTCTTTTACGAATCGCTATAATGAAGAGTAGAATGATTGCATTAGTGCTATTTAATCATAATAAAACTTGTGATGAATTAGATCTTTCGTGAGTAAATTTCGTGCTATATTAATACAGGGTGTTACATTTCAAGCCAGTATATTTCTTATTTGGTTAAGATTAGAAAGATTCACGGAAACACGTCGAATGATTTTATTTGGAGAACATCTTCTGACTTATATTTAAGGTTTTGACGACCAACTCCCTAAGAGTTGATAATAATATAATAGTATAAATGAGATAAAAAACACAAGGTTTAACTTTAATCTACACTTTATTTGAAAAAATTCGACGACGTTTCGCTGACACAGCAGCTTTATCAAGAATGACAAACAGAATGAAGAGTATGGTATTATAAACAAATCGTAGAACAAGTTGGACGAATAACAGGAAAATCCACACCGATCCATTGTACAGTTAGTATGAAAGGTAATAAAAACTAATTAAACTAGTTAAGTAGGGGTGAAAAATTCACATCTACCTGCTCATTCAAAAGCTTGTCCGAATGTTTGTATCTATTTATTTCTAATGCTTCTAGGAGATCTAATTTTAAACTTTTTGATTTTATATGTAATATGTCAAAGTTTTTATTGAATGAATGGTTTTCTTTTATTAAGTGGTTTGAATAATTTGAATCAGATTTATTTTTATCGAAGCTACGTTTATATTCTGATGTTCTTATGCCAAAACTGCTATAGGTCCTACCGATATAAATTTTATCACAAGAACCGCAATTGAGTTTATAGATTCCTGATTTACTTCATTTTTCAACACGAGATTTATTATTTTTAATATGTTTACCTAAGTTATTAGAAGTTTTGAAAGTTATATTAAGATTTTTTTGACGAGAAAAATTTAATATTTGTACTTGCAGAACCGCAGAATGTTAAACTGTTGAATATTTTATAGCCTTTTGAATAGGATATACTTCATTTATTGCTTTCTGATACAGTTTTTACGAATGATTAGATCTATCATATCCGGATTATATGAATTATTAATGGCTATCTGTTTGAACGATCATGGATCTACATCAAGTAACGGCCTCCACAATTCAAATATAATAGTAATTCGAAGAAATGAATAATAATGAATGAATTTGATTTATGAATTTTGAAAATCATCAATATGTATTTTTAATGAAATTGTATAAGACATGATTATAAAATTATGGAAATGATTTTGTTAGGCGGACATTTTTTGACGTACATTTATGGCTTCAACCATGGAATTCACAGATTGACTTAAAATCTAGTCGAGCGTTCATTTTCGAAATGCAAGTCAAGATAACAACAAGAACCTTTTTCACTCTTTTTGTTTGTTTTTTGGGAATCCTTTTTTCGTGTTTCAGTGAAGTAAAATGAAACAGATCCATGCTGATCAATGGCAGTCATCATCAAGTACCATCCTCATCTCGAATTTCAACCCCTAGATCAGGGGTGACCACCCTTGAAAATTTGGAAGAGGGTAGATGGGTCGAGTGATACCTCGAAAGAAAGGTATTATCTTTGTCTGCATCCCCGTGAACGACTCTTCATTTTTAATTGAAAACTGGCGAAGATACAGAGTGAGCTACTGAAAAATAGAGGAGACTATCTATCGCTTTGAGCTATTCAAGTGCAACAAAATGGAACAGATTCATTCCAGATCAAAGGCTGTCATCTTTGATCTAAATGAATCTATTCCAGTGTTTCGCCCTAATACTCCAATACTCTTGGGACAATAGTCCTCTCTATTTTTCAGTGGCTCACTCTGTATCTTCAACAGTTTTCAATCAAAAATGAAAATTCCTTCACGGGAATGCAGACAAAGATAACACCTTTCTTTCGAGTTATCACTCGACCCATCTACCCTCTTCCAAATTTTCAAGGGTTGTCACCCCTGCTCCAGGGGTTGAAATTCAAGATGAGGATGGTATTTGATGATGACTGCCATTGATCAGCATGGATCTGTTCCATTTTACCTCACTGAAACTTGAATAGTCTCAGGGAAATAGTCTTCCCTATCTTTCAGTTGCTCACCCTGTATCTTTTACAGTTTTCAATTTAAAATGGAAATTGGCGATGTAGACAAAGATACCACAGAGTGAGTCATTACTCGACCCATCTTCCCTATTCAAAATGTTCAAGAATTGCAACCCCCGCTTAGGGGGTTGATATTTCAGGCAAGTATTGTACCCCAATGAATATCTTGATAGATATAGCCTCTGTTTAGTTTTCGTTGAAGCACTCTGTATATGTATGTATTGTGAACTTGTTCTCCGCTGAAGATGATCATCAGATTTAAATAATTATTTTTCTTCCCAAGAAATATGCATTTTTCGAGAAAAACTCAAGTGATAAAAAATTTTTCTATCGAAATGAGCTCGGAAAATAATTTTTTCATTGTTGAATGATACTTTCTTGAAAGTTGTATGAGAAACTAGGGTTACCCTGGTATCGAATGATAACAAAATCAGATCATGTTCGTCGAAAATCCTTAGAGAAGCAAACGCAAGTTACCCTCTAGTTTAAGATTGCGATAAGTACTATCGGGGTCGATATACAGTGTTCTTGGCCATTTTCAGCGTCTTTAGTTTTCCCTTGTTCACTAATAACGATGTTTGGGGAATATGTTCCCCAATAAGTTTCGTCGCATCCCGTATCTCAACAATGAACCTATACTGAGAGTTTTCCTAATCATTTTGCAAGATCGAAAGAGTTCTTTGAAAATAAAAATACGAATTCTCATATTCTAATTAAATATAATAATGATGTTCACATTTTCACTATATTCATAAACATATGTCTCACCATAAAGTTACTGATTCAGATAAGTAGTACATTAAAAACGATGATGTGCCGTAAACTAGCAAACTCACCACATCCGCTACAGAAATTTGGGTATATTTCACAGCCAATTTCAAAACCGGGCGTTAAATATGACTAATCTTCCATCATGAATGTGGTGAGCCATCCAGTATATTATATCAGTAGAATAAGGTACCTACAAAACAAAAGATATATAACCAGGATACAGAATCAAAACAGCGAAATGGATAGGAGTCACATACCCCAAGGATCAATACTAGGAGCACTACTATTTAAGATGTACATCGCAGACATACGAATTATCCACAGGAACTAAATATCAGTGAAAATATGGTTACAAGAGGATATCGACTAACTGACCAATTACTTTAGAAGATTGAGGATCAAGCCTAACCCGAAGAACACGACAGCAATGTATATCGTCCACCAGAGAAAATATTCTGGAAACACTTAAAGAAATCACTATATAGGGACAACCAATCGAGTGGAAGTATATCTCGGCTTAATTCTGGACGACCAACTGAACTACATTGGCACATTGAGAAAAATGAAAGCAATGCATGATTCATGATCGTCAGGACATCAACAAACGCCCCATGATATGTGACCAATGACCTGCAAGAAATCATCACACTACTCACAACAAGGAGAATTGAGCAAATGGAAGGTCACAAAAATAACGAGATCATCCAAATTATGGAAGTAAAACCGAGCACATAGCTTGTCTAATGACAGTGGAAACTACAGGTCAGTGCAGATGCTCCACAACATAAAGAAAGGAGGATAACCGACCAGTAGATCCAGGACAACCAAGGAGATGAAAAGGAATCAAGACGAAGAGGAAAAAGGATAAAAATCCAGTCCTCGCCTAGATTCCAGTATCAGTTCCTCAATTATAGGAAAATCCAAACATCGTTGCTTCATCTGAGAATTGATTTAGTGGTGATGATGAATCTAGGTTGCTTTGACTATTCAATTACCAGCGCTTTCGATTGTGTCTCTCATTCTGCTCTTCTGCTGAAACTGGTGCACTATGGCTTTGATGAGATTAGTAGAGATCTGATTCATTCTGTTCTTATCGACCGAACATAGAGTGTGTATGCGAATGGCGTCTGGTCTGGTGCTGAGAAAGTTACGATAGGAGTGCCCCAGGGTTCCATTATGGGCCCCTTACTGTTTCTAATATTTATTAATGATTTTCCCCAGTATCTGAGGGTTTTCTTGACGGTTCTATTTGCTGATGACTCTACTGTTTCGGTTGGCTGTTGTGACCGGGGAAGGTGGCGGTAATGTTTGAGGAGATGGAGTCGTGTGCCTTGAGATGGTTCTCAATGAATGGGTTGTGCATGAATGGTGCACTGAAAGACTGAAAAGGTTGTCTTCAGCTTGAGACAAACAGAAATTGCAAATGTTAAATTCCTTGGTGTTGATCTTGATTCTAGACTGGCGTGGAGTGTACATGCTGACTATTTATCTTCAGAAGCTCAGTAAAAACATCTTTGTACTGAGAAATCTGGCTTCATCCGTATCCGGTTGTGTCCTGGAAGAAGCCTATTATGGACTCTGTATATATATATATATATATATATATATATATATATATATATATATATATATATATATATATATATATATATATTTTTGTTTCAATCTTTTGGGGTACTTTGCCTGAAAAGAGCCCCTAAGATTAACAAAATTTTGGATAATTGTATTTACATTAAATACTTATATCTATAATTTTGGTGTGTGTCAAATGGAACAAAGCACAAATGTGAGCTCAGGGAATGTAACAGGGAACCATACTATCTTGTATATGATTCAATAAACGAGTGAAAAACCTGAGGAAAAAACTAGTTTCCCTGTCGCTATTGCACTAGAAATAGCTTGTCTGTTTATGATGTGTTAGTGTCGTGTGTACATAAAGAGTACCAAAGATTTTTCCGCTTAGCCGCTTCATTCTCTCTTGCATGATTTCCAAACAAAGACAAGGGTAAAAGGAAGGGAGTTTGGGACAGGAATCTGTAACAATGGAAAAAGAAAACCAGCAGAAAGATATTTCAACAATCAAACTTCTTATATGTCTAAACAAATCTAAGAAAAAATTTTACATAGCAAGCAAGGTCATGAAAGGGACTAAGGAGATAATAAAAAAAATACATAACCTGTGATATTTCCTCAAATTCCTTCTCTGTTTGACCGAGAGAGCCCCGATGGCCAGGTACAGTCTTCCATGTGATGCCGATTTTGATCTATAGATGTTTTAGAATCATTATGGACCCAATAATCTGGGTTGACATCGCCCATATATTATTTCTTCGTGGAACTTGTTTAGTATAAAGAAAAATTTGCGAAAAAATTTTGATATGACAAATGTCATATGTGAGACCCACTTTCGGTCTGGTGGTATGGGGAAATTGTAGTAAATTTGAAGGAATATTTCGCCTTCAGCGACGGGCGATCAAATTGGTTCATGGTCCCAAATATAGAGATTGCTGTAAAAACTCAGATATTGATAAGTTCAGGGCCCAGATTAAATGTGTTTTGGTAGAAAAAGGTTATTTTAGCTATGATGAGTTTTAAATGACAACAACTTGTTTCTGTCCTAATTTAATATTTCTGTTATATTGATTTTACTTCTTATGTGTTTGTTCCTGTGCATATAAATAGTTATTCTCTATTTATACTAGGTGTAGTCAATTGAGTGTTACATATTTATATTCTTTGATGTTCATTCTATTTTTCTGGTGCTCAATTTAATCTTGTGTAAAACCATTGACGAGTGTATATACGTACATATATCTGATCACAATAAAGATTCATTCATTCATTCATTCATTCATTCATTCGTTCATTCAACTTATCGGAAAATTGATTGATTTCCAATACTTTCTAGGTACAGTTTCAATCAATTATTTTCACCATAAGTCATCGAAATTATTACTGAAATCATAGTTTTCTGCTAATGAATAATTTGCACAGTGAGAATCGGATTTTGGTTTGTCAAAACTACGTGTATGCTCTGATAATCTAGTATTGAAATGTCTCAAAATTCGATGTAAATTTTATCTCAACTTAGAGTTTTTAATATATCTGTCTAGAGAATTATCTCTTCTGAAAGGTATATTCAAATTATGAAATGAGAAGAATGAATTCCAAATACTTGATTCAACAATATAATGAATGAAATTGACAACATACTGTCAATCATACTAGGATTACGTTCTATCAAATATGAAACGGGAATCAATTATTTAAAAAATCTTCTAAAATGATTGTCAAAACTGACGAAGTGTTTGAACGCGATCTGTCACTCAGTTTGTTCATGGTGCTCGATTTTGTCAGTTCTCAGAAGTATGTTTTGCGATTTTACAATTGATAAAAAATCGAATAGAGAATTTGTCTCAAATTTTGTATTGCTTATGGAATTTCGTCTGCCGAATTACTGAACATCTTACAAAAAGCTTATGGTGAATTTACTTTATCAAAAACACGTACATATAAGTGTTACAGTGCATTGAACAACTGCCCAGGTGTGTTGGAAGATTTGTCTTGCTCAGGTCGACGATCAACATTTCAACTCAAGTTAACATCGATATAGTGAAGGAAATAATAATTTAAATACGTCATTTAAGTTTGAGAGACATAGGCAATGAACTTTCTCTGGCTCACGAATAAATTCGTACCATTTTAAACGATTGTTTGGGCATGAAACGTGTTGCCGCTCGAATAATTCCAAAAGACCTGAATTTTCTTCAAAAATTGAATCGCGTAAAGGTTGCTGAAATGTGCTAGAACTAGTTAACTCCGACCACACATGCATCAAACGCATTGTAACTGGTGATGAGACATGGGTTTATGAGTTTGACGTGCAAACCATGCAACGTGCTTCGGTACGACGCTTACCAACTGAACCGAAACCGAAAAAACCACGTCAAAGTCGATCAAAAGTCAAGGTAGTGTTGAGTATTTTCTTTGATTATTGCGGTGTTGTGAACTTGGAAGTCTTCCCACAGGTTAGAGAATACTACATGAGCGCTTGAGAAATGTTTTTTTGATTGGATTATTCGTTGACGTAAATGTATTATTTCAGACAGGGCCCACTCTGAAGACAATTCAATAAATTTGGATGAAAAATAAATATGTTTACAGAATGTACATCAATTTTAATCAAGTAACCACTCTGCTGAAACACATTATACAAATTTTCATTCATCATTATCATTTTTCGAACGACTGTCAAAATTTTTTCGCAAATTTTTCTTCAAAATGAACTAGTTCCACGAAGAAATAATATATGGACAATGTCAACCCAGATTATTGGGTCCATAATAATTCTAAAACATCTATAGATCATAATCGGCATCACTTGGAAGACTGAACCAGGCCATCGGGGCTCTCTCGGTTAAACAGAGATGGAATTTGAGGAAATATCGCAGGTTATGTATTTTTTTATCATCTCCTTAGTTCTTTTCATGACCTTGCTTCCTATGTAAAATATTTTCTTAGATTTGTTTTTACATATAAGAAGTATGATTGTTGAAATATTTTTCTGCTGGTTTTCTTTTTCCATTGTTACAGATTCCTGTCCCAAACCCCTTTCCTTTCACCCTTGTCTTCGTTTGGAAATCATGGAATGCAAGAGAGAATGAACCAGCTGAGCAGAAAAGTCTTTGGTACTCTTTATGTACACACGACACTAACACAACATAAACAGACAAGCTATAACTAGTGTAATAGCAACAGGGAAACGAGTTTTTTCCTCTGGTTTTTCCACTCGTTTATTGAATCATATTCAAGATAGCATGGTTACCCTGTTACTTTTTCTGAGCTCACACTTATGTTTTCCAACATTGGAAGGTAAGGATGAAGAATTACAAAATCATTATGTTTTCACTTTTCATTCACAACACACTTACAGACTAGCTGGTAGTGATGTATCAGCGACGAACAACACAAGATTTCTCCCCCGCTTTTTTTCTCTCTATTTTCTTGAATCATATGAAAAATTAAGTATGGTTCAAGCGTTGTGCCTGAATTTCCTGAACTTAAACTTTAGGTTATCTATTCTACAAACTGTATTCTCTTCCTATAGAATTTATGACTCAAAGTTTGATAAACAATATAGTCCTTTTTTGAAATATAATTCTCTACTATCTCATTCAAATTAATAAATCAATAGTGTTTCAACGAGCAAGAATTGGTGAAAAGTTAGTTTCTTTTTTACGTATTTCGACGCCTGCCATTGATTGCTAAACTTGCCTATCGTGTCGCAGCTTACATTGACGAGACATGGCCATACAATTGGTCACGTATAGTCCTCTTATACATAAGCCTACGAAATTCTTATTCTCTCTTTATAATAGTAGTATGAAACATAGATTAAATTCAACAGATACAAAAAATTTGAATTGTGGAGGCCGTTACTTGATGTAGATCCATGATATAAATGAGATAAAAAACACAAGGTTTAACTTTAATCTACACTCTATTTGAAAAAATTCGACGACGTTTCGCTGACACAGCAGCTTTATCAAGAATGACAAACAGATTGAAGAGTATGGTATTATAAACAAATCGTAGAACAAGTTGGATGAATAACAGGAAAATCCACACCGAGCCATTGTACAGTTAGTATGAAAGGTAATAAAAACTAATTAAACAAGTTAAGTAGGGGTGAAAAATTCACATCTACCTGCTCATTCAAAAGCTTGTCCGAATGTTTGTATCTATTTATTTCTAATGCTTCTAGGAGATCTAATTTTGAACTTTTGATTTTATATGTAATATGTCAAAGTTTTTATTGAATGAGTGGTTTTCTTTTATTAGGTGGTTTGAATAATTTGAATCAGATTTATTTTTATCGAAACTACGTTTATGTTCAGATGTTCTTATGCCAAAACTCCTATAGGTCCGACCGATATAAATTTCATCACAAGAACCGCAATTGAGTTTATAGATTCTGATTTACTTGATTTTTCAACACGAGATTTATTATTTTCAATATGTTTACCTAAGTTATTAGATGTTTTGAAAGTTATATTAAGATTTTGTTTGACGAGAAAGGATTCAATATTTGTACTTGCAGAACCGCAGAATGTTAAACTGTTGAATATTTTATAGTCTTTATGAATAGGATATACTTCATTTATTGCTTTCTGATACAGTTTTTTACGAATAATTAGATCTATCACATCCGGATTATATGAATTATTAATGGCTATCTGTTTGATGATGTTTAACTCTTTATTATAATCTTCTACTGATAAAGGTAAATTGAGTAACCGATGTACCATGCTGTTTAAAGCTGCAACTTTGTGTTGGATGTAATGAGTAGATATGTATAATTGTATCAGTATGTGTTGGTTTACGAAAGACCGAAAAAACATGATTATTTTTCGTTTAGTGATTTAGTTCAAATGCATCCATTTGAACATTAAATTCACAATAGAAATTGAACAGAACGATTCCATTAATTTTTGGACTTGAAAATCACTAAACAAAATAATAATCATGTTTTTCGGTTCTTAACTCTTTAATTACCATTACCTTTTAACATACTGACTTTACATGTATGGCTCGGTGTGGATTTTCCTGTTATTCATCCAACTTGTTCTACGATTTGTTTATAATACCATACTCTTTATTCTGTTTGTCATTCTTGATAAAGCTGCTGTGTCAACGAAACGTCGTCGAATTTTTTCAAATAAAGTGTAGATTAAAGTTAAACCTTGTGTTTTTATCTCAGATACAAAAAATAATTCAAATTTGAATGAATTAATAAAGCGTTGTTTACATTGAACATGTGTGCTTTTACACATCCAATAAATATAAATAGTAGTTAAGAAGAATGAAGAACTATTACATAATAGAGAAACCCTATAAATTTCCCCACTGACAGTTATGCATATCCAATTGAATATCTTTTCAGTATGTAAAAAACAACGTCCTAGATGTTCACAAAAGAGTTTTTGTCACCCACAACGACATAGTTGACCCTATTCGAAATATTCGGAGCTGAAATAACAAGTGGATGGTAAAAAAAGCTAAAAATGCCCCATTCCCTAACCCTCCATCACTTATATATATTTTTTTGCCTTGTTGGTCTCGGCAATAGAAACGATACGAATGACTCCGAGGGTTGTCAGGCACAATCGTTTTGAATTCCAAAGGGAAGGTCAATTGGGACTCGATATGTCCTCCAGACGGTGTTTTCATCAGATCTTCATTAGAAATACTCGTTATTATACATTATGGTATTTGGTTCACACGGCGGGAAACTTATTCTGTCGGTTTTTTCATCTTTCGAAATGATAATTAACCGTCATACAAAGAATAGTTACTTCAAGTTTTCGTTTTTTTCTTTGCTCGATCTTTGATCAATAATGTTGTAATTAAAATAAATTTCACAGAAATATAGCTCATGATAAGCAGAATGAGTATGATTTCAAAATTTTCAAAATATATTTTAGATTTCCATAAATTTCGATACTCTATATCTATTGTTGAAGAATGATCATAAAATATCGAAATATTTCCTTGAAGAAAATATGGCGAAGAAGAATCATTATCCATTTCAAATTTACATAAAGGAAAAAAAATCGGGAAGTTATACTCGGAGGCAAAATTAGCGAACACTCGAAAATTTAACCAGATTCGAAGTTCGATTTTTTTCCTAATTCTCAACCGATTTAGATGATTATTTCGGCAAGTTATAGATCAACTCTTCTGCTTTGTAGAAATTATAAGAGAAAACAAAATAAATTTTATACGGGGGCAAAACTAAAAGTGTTTTTTTTGTAAAAAATTCGTAACACCCTGTGGAATTTCGTGGTCCGAGTTGAAACGTACAATATCATGGTCTGTCAAGACACATCTTCCTACAGTAACGCCCTTCTTGTTTCATGCGTTCATCTCTATTTTTGCAAAATATATTTAATTTCAAGTGGAAAAACACCATTTTGGAGAAATTCCATTGAATCAAGAAATTGTCATTAAAATTCGTCTATCAATTTGGAATTTTCTTATTATCACTCAGGCGTGTCGAAATTGTTGTTTGCGATTTTTATGTTCGAATTGCATTAGTTATTGATGACAATTTGGTTAATTTGGTGAAAATTAGGAATTCATAGGAGATAACAGTCGGTAGGTGTTAAAATACACAACCGAATTCTGGGACCATTGATAAAACTTTTCATTTACACATGTGCACACCTTTTTTTATCAAATATGAAATAAAACACACGTTTTTTGTATATGACCACATTTGCACTTGTTTAAAGAATGAGAGTTTTCCATTCTTTGATTCGATACAAATTCGATCGGTTGCGGTGTTTTGTGATTCTTTTACTGTTTACGATTCGAAACGGTATTTTTCATTCAGAATGAGAGATTTACCACTAACCTCAGTAGCAAGGGCAGTTACATTGATCGAGGAAGGGCGCACCTACCGCTCAGTCGGTACCATGTTGGGTGTCTCGACGTCGGTTATCCATCGAATCTACCGACGTTACAGGGAAACTGGATTGTACGTGAGGAGGCGAGGACAAGGAAGAAATCGGGCAACCCGCGCTATACATGACCGTTTCATCGTCAATCAAACCATAAGAAATCCTCGTCTTACTGCTGTTCAGGCACGTAACCTTTACAAGCAGTGGATAACATTAACGTCAGTGTGAGGACAGTCAAAGACGATTAAATGAAGTTGGTCTGAGATCAAACGCGCAAGCAAAAGCACCAAGACTCGATAGAGCCCATCGGGTAGCAAGATTGCCGTTTGCTAGGGAGCATGTAGCATGGACAATCAATCAGTGGAGACGAGTTTTATTTAGTGATGAGAGCCGATATTGTGTGAATTTCGTGGATGATAGAGATAGAATATGGAGGCATGGAGGGGAACGGTACAATCAAGCGAACTTCGCAGGAACTGAGCAATACAGGTGAGGGTCAGTTATGATATGGAGTGGCATATGCTTGGGAGTACGAACAGAACTGGAGATTATTGGCAATTGATCACTTAATGCCCATCGGTATATAACAGAAATCTTGGAGCCCCATGTTGTGCCTTTTGCTTTTTACATAGGGGAAAATTTCCTTTTTATGCACGAAAACGCGCACCCTCATACTGCGCGCATAGTGATAGAATATCTCAATGAAGTTGGGATCACACGAATGGCAACGTTGAAGAGCTGACATTGGCTTTGGTGGAAGAGTGGGACAACATACCTCAACAGATGATAGACAACATCATTGGGAGTATGCGAAATCGTATGCGCGCTGTAATAAGAGCTCGGGGGGGTCATACTCGCTACTAAAATCAAATGTTTTTTTTGTGGGTCATCATGAACATTTTTCTCAACATGTTCATTTCATTTCACGAGTGTATCGACAGGATACACACCTGCTCTCAATTTTGGACAGGAATGATAATTATTATAGAGTGTCACACAAAAAAATTCAAAAATAAATGTGCAAAATCAACGATTTTTCCAGTGTACTTCGAGTTCTCCCGGAGCGTGAAATTGGCCAGTGAATTTCAAAAATTTTCATTTCTTTAGATTTCCGCTTCTCTAATTTTGATTTTATTTTTTGGCTAACCTCCGATGTTATGCACCTACGTAAGATTGAAAATAAATTCTTGAAATTTGTGACTTTTCGCTTCAAATTGGATATCTCTTGTAAAAATAGAGATAAATGCATAAAACAAGAAGGGAGTTACTGTTAGAAGATGTGTCTTGACAGACCATGATATTGTACGTTTCAACTCGGACCACGAAATTTCACAGGGTGTTACGAATTTTTGACAAAAAAATACTTTTAGTTTTGCCCCCCTATAATTTTTTTTTCAATTTTTTTTTTTGTTTTCTCTTATAATTTGTACAAAGCAGAAGAGTTGATCTATAACTTGCCGAACAAATAATCTAAATCGGTTGAGAATTAGAAAAATATCGGACTTCGAATTTGGTTAAATTTTCGAGTTTTCCGCTAATTTTGCCTCCGAGTGTAGTAAAATCTTTTTTCTACCGTACCACTGCGAATTGAATCCGATTGATTTAATATGGGACGGGTAAAGGAAGAAATTCATTTCAACAGTGCAATAAAAAGTATTATATCCCAAAACTGGAGAAATTGTATTTTATTTATATACATCATTTAATATAATGATAATAATATCTATCTATCTGTGTCACAATTTGAGGAAGTAAATCTACGTGCAATTTTAAGTAGAAAAGTTAATTAAACATTGGTCCGCAAAATCTTCGTTGAGTAGCTACAGGGTGTTGAAATTTTCGGACAAAATTAGTTTTTTCTTCAAAACACCTGCCGTTTTTGAGATATTCAGCCCAAATTTGGACTGCAAACTATTTTTCACAGCCTCCATCATTACACGTCCTAAATTTTAATTTGAATCTACAAGCTGTTTCCATTTCCGTAGGAGTGGCAGTACGCCACTGATTAGCGTACAATCAATTTTCGTCTTCTCCCTTCAATTTAGAAACTTTTTTCACACTTGTAATTTTTTCGTATCTCCAACCGTTCTCGAACAAAAAATTATTAAACGATTGTATGCATTCGCTGAATTGAAAGCACTTCTAATTAAAACAATGATTAGTAGGCTTTGATTTTTTTCATTTTTTCATTTATTTTGACAGTTGCTAAAGTTGAACCAGTGTCTGCTCGAATTGCTTATTAAATTAACGATTAGTTTTACGACTTTTGAAGTTATTGCTGTAAGAAAAAATGGTTATTACATTACATATACGTTCTGGCTGACGGAAATACAACAGAAGTTAGGCGATTATATCGGGTGCGCTTTCCAAATCAAGTAACACCAAACAGGCGAACGTTTTCAAATATTCACAGAAGGTTGAGGAAACTGGTACTTCTACTGCAAATAACCATTCAAAAGCTCTGTGGCGAGAAGGATATGAAGCTCGTCTCCTGCGCAGAGTTACCTGGGTTCAATCCCCACAAAATCGGTGCGATTTTTCGGATTCTAGGAATCGCTTGAGTATCCATCTTTCGGAGGAGTAAAACCGTCGATCCTATCAAACAGAGATGTGTTGGACATCAAAGATTCCTTCCCTCGCCACGAGAGGGTTTGGGAAAATTCCCGGGTTAATGAGGTGACAGAATTCCCCGGCGTGTCTATGGCCGAAAGGCGGAAATAGAGCACGTTAAAGGAATAACAAACAAACCATTCAAAAGGTGCAACTTAAACTTGAAAACTCCAGATATTGAGGAAACAGTTTTTAATTGTATTGATTTGAATCCTCATGTGAGTACAAGAAAAATTGGAAATCAGTTGAATATTTCACATGTTCTAGTTTGGAGGATTCTCCACGACTTTTTATTGTACCCGTTTCATATTCAACGCGTCCAAACTCTACTTCCTGGAGATTTTCCTTCTAGACTGAACTTCTGCCGATGGTTCTTAGATAAAATTAGAGAAAATGCTCATTTTGACAGTGATATAATGTTCACAGACGAAGCTGACTTTTCGAGCACTGATATCACAAATTTTTACAATAATCATTATTAGGCTGAGAAAAACCGCCATTTGATTGAAAAATCTCATCATCAAGAACAATTCTCGCTAAATGTCAGAGTCGGAATAATAGTAAATTATTTGATTGGGTCATTTTTTTTGCCTAACAGATTAAACTGTTCCGCTTATCGGCAATTTCTTGATGAGGAGTTACCTTTATTGCTCGAGTATGTGCCACTTTTCGTAAGAAACATGTGGTTCATGCATGACAGGGCACCAGTAAATTTAGTGGTGAATTCTTGAATAATACATTCAACAACCGATTGAGAGGTCGGGGTGGGCCAGAACCATGGCCTCCTAGGTCCCCAGACTTAAATAGTTTAAACTTTTTTTGAGGGATATCTCAAAAGTTTAGTTTATACTGCTACCATGATGAGGAGCGATCTATGGTTAGATACCGTAGTGGACACGGTAACAATACCACTTCAATGAATACTGTAGAAGAGTTGAGAAATTGAATAAAAATCTCTTGTGACACGATAAGAAATACCCCAGAAATATTTCAAAGAGTGCGTCATAATATGCGAAGCTGGAAAGAGGCCTGTATTCTTGCAGGTTGAGGACACTTCCAGCAATTTATTTAGTTTTTAATTGTTCTGTTTTTAAACGGTTTATTTAGCTCACCCGTTTGTTTTATTTATTCTTGGGTCAAATTTAGTAATTCAAATTTCACCCTCTTCCTGTCAACCGATTAATCTGAAATTTTGTATACACTTTGGATTTTGGTGACAATACAATAATTTTTATTCATTATCATTATAAATACAAGATGGCCGCCGCTACAAAATGGCGGATAATTTATGTTTTATTAATCCCATCAATATGGGTATCAAATGAAAGGGCTCAACAAGCAAAATACAATATACTATAAAAATTGAAATCCAAGATGGCGGCCGCTACAAAATGGCGGATAACGTAGGTTTTATCAATCCTATCAATATGGGTATCAAATGAAAGTGCTCAACCAGTAGAATACAATGTATCCAGCCTGAATTCACCACCCAAGTCAAGATTTTGTATCGTGTTGAGGACTGTGTGGCGTTAGGGTGGCTAAAAATGATACGTCGTTAGCGGTACACCACCCAACTTGAGGTGAAAGGTTAAAACGCGCCGAGAACTGTATGGCATTAGGGTGGATAAAAATGATATGTCGTTAGCGTTTTCCCCTCAAGACTCAGGCGCATCTTGTTGTACATAGCCTTGCCCTTTTATTGGACCTCTGAGGGGGTCGACCGTTTAAATGTCCATTACTCGTGGGAACAAAATAGTAAAAAAAAATATAAAAAATACAAACATAAATAAAACAGAAACTGCAATAGAACGTAAACGAAGGCTTCAAAAAGCGAAAGAAAAGTATCAAGCAAAACGAGCTAAAGAAAGTGAAGGTGATAGAAAAAGCCGATTACAGAAACGACGGGAACAATTAGCGTCAAAAACACCTGAGCAATATGAGGCCAGGTTAAAAAGCAACGTCAGCGATATACACAAATGACGGCGTCAGAAACGCCTGAAGAATATGAAGCCAGGTTAACAAAACAACGCGAGCGATATACACAGATGGTAGCGTCAGAAACGCCTGAAGAATATGAAGCCAGGTTAACAAAACAACGGGAGCAATATACACAGATGGTAGCGTCAGAAACGCTTGAAGAATATGAAGTTAGATTAATACAAAGCCGTGAAAGAAAAAGACAGCAGTTGGGTTCAGAAACGCCTAAACATCGCGATACGAGGTTAAGTAAACAACGAGAGCGTACCCAGCAATGCAGAGCTAATAATCTGCAGGCATTCGAGAATGCTATTAACACAATTTGTATACATGTCAAGCCTACGTGGCTCTTAGTAGAGTAAGATCTTTGCAGGGACTACGTATAGAGGAGTTGGATTGCAATAAACTAACGGGCAAGAAACCTTGCAATAATGAAGCACTAAATGAATTAACAAGAATGCGAAATAAAAACTGAAAACTAGAAAATAAAAATAGGTAAAAAACTTTTCAAGTTAAACGGTTTTATGTTAAACATACATTGCACTGTTTAAGATAAATGTACTAAAAACCAAAAATAATAAAATAGATACAGTCGTGGGAATTATAAACATATGCATAGACTAGACTAAAATAAAACCGTGGGGCACGTCAATTGTCTACAATCGTTGATTAAAATGTTTGTTTTGTAATGTTACACTATAATTATTAGGCAGTTGTGCAACCGACAACGATGGACGTGTGATAAGTAGGGCTAGAATGTGGAAACAAGCTAGCAAGCTCGATTATAAGCGAGTTTTAGGGTTTCATAGTGGTGAGCGAGTAGTACTTTTGTCATATGTTTTGTCGATTAAAGACAAACAACAAGCAGTGATTCCTCGCCAGCCAGCAGTGTGAATGTCCAACGATAAACTAGTTAAAACATCTCTTTTATTTACATGGAGTGTATAACTATTAGAATTTCCATGAGCAAGAAAATAGTAAATAATTTCCTCACCGTCTGCGGGCCAACTGCCTAACGACGAATTAAACGATTCTTCTATCGCACATTAAGTCGATAATTTGTAGACAATTGACGTGCCCCACGGTTTTATTTTAGTCTAGTCTATGCATATGTTTATAATTCCCACGACTGTATCTATTTTATTATTTTTGGTTTTAGTACATTTATCTTAAACAGTGCAATGTATGTTTAACATAAAACCGTTTAACTTAAAAAAGTTTTTACCTATTTTTATTTAGTTTGATATTGAATAAGTATAAAATCAGTCCCGACGAGCTATCAAAATAAAAACAAATATTGGGTATACCTATCGAGTATTTCTATTATTTTTTTTTATTTAGCGAATAACATACAATTAAAATAATTCAAATTCAATAATTTTTCACTCGAAAACGGTTGGAGATACGAAAAAATTACAAGTGTCAAAAAGTTTCTGAATTGAACGAAGATGACGAAAATTAATTGTACGCTGATCAGTAGTGTACTGCAAAAAAGTTTGAGAGGACAAAAGGAGATATGGCTCCGGAAAAGAAACCACTTTGTAGATTCCAGTTGAAATTTAAGACGTGTGATGATGGAAGCTGTAAAAATAGCATGCATTTCAAATTTGTGCTAAATATCTCAAAAACTGCAGGAGTGTTGAAGAAAAAACCAATTTTTTCTGGAAATTTCAACACCCTGTAGCGACGTAATGAATCTTTTGCAGACCTATGTTTATATAAACTTTTTTACTTAAAATTGCAAATAGATTTACTCCCTCAAGTTGTGACATTCTTATATATAGAACCCTGTAGAATTAAGCGTAAGTTGAGTATGCATGAAATTCATGAAATATTTATTTTTTGTTAACTATGTAGATATTCTTATTAAGTATACTAGCGGACGTGGCAGACTTCGTCCTGTCAAAAAGATTTGTAATATGGCAGTTTTTTGTTCCTTCCGGTTTTATAGTCGGGGAGAAAACTTCTCCTGAACAGAATCGTCCACCCGGTGAAAGGGCGTTGTGAAGAAAATATAATGAAATAAAACATATATAAGCATTTAAAAGTAAGTAATCGCTTTATTGTTAATCATGTGAATCATAATTATTGACAAAAATCATTTTTACTTTCATTGTAGTGCTCTGTGATATACGATTTTTTTTGTTTGATTAGTTAGTTTCTTTCTGGAAATTTGTACGAGGGTTTCTATCAAAGATCCTGCAATAAATTGGTGCTTGTTTCAGCATAAAATCATAGAAACTACATTTATTTTTTAAATTTGCACGTATCACATTTTCAAGTGATTTGCATACTTAATGAGGTGTCATTACTCTACGCCTCTACTAAATAGACTATAGATATTAACACTTGACTAATTCTGAATATTTTCAAAATTTTCGAATGAATTGAAAACAAAAGATAGTTCGAATTTATTTACTGCAATGAATTTCTCATTGATAGTATTGATGATTTATTTATTTTATGGAGATTCATTTTAAAGTAAAACGAAATGAGACACTTTTGTCACTTTTCACAATTTATTCAATAATCATGATCGGTTTCGACCCTACGGTCATTTTCAAGTGAATAACAATATAATACAGAAGTAGAGAATGAAATTTATCCTAAATATTGAGTAGTGCAGATCCATTATGCTTTAGTTGGCTGTTGAGGGTAATAAATTGAGGGTTTTTACATAGTTTCTTAATCTCCAAACTTTCCAATAAATTCATCTCTCTCCCTTTGTTACATTTATGAAGGATTTTAAAATTTATTATTATTATTCGTCTGAAGAAGCTACGGTGTAGTGAAACGCGTTACGAATCGCAATTATTAAGTAAAATTCCTTAAAATACAGTACTTGTTTTTTATTATTTCTTCGCTGCACTTAAATCGTTACCACGCATGACATGCAATGACATGCAATGAATGTCAGTTTTAAAGCTAGATTCAAGGAACCTATTTCCTCCGATAAAAATTCGGCAATATTTGAACACATAAAATCAACTAACCACTCAATATCATTGAACAATCTTAAAATTCTTCATAAATGTAACAAAGGGAGAGAGATGAATTTGTTGGAAAGTTTGGAGATTAACAAACTACACTCGGAGGCAAAATTAGCGGAACACTCGAAAATTTAACCAAATTCGAAGTCCGATATTTTTCCTAATTCTCAACCGATTTAGATGATTTTTTCGGCAGGTTATAGATCGTCTCTTCTGCTTTGTAGAAATTATAAGAGAAAACAAAAAAATTTGAAAAAATTTTTATACGGGGGCAAAACTAAAAGTGTTTTTTTTTGTCAAAAATTCGTAACACCCTGTGGAATTTCGTGATCCGAGTTGAAACGTACAATATCATGGTCTGTCAGGACACATCTTCCTACAGTAACGCCCTTCTTGTATTATGCATTTATCTCAATTTTAACAAGAGATATCAATTTGAAGCGAAAAGTCACAAATTTCAAGAATTCATTTTTAATCTTGCGTAGGTGCATAACATCGGAGGTTAGCCAAAAGATAAAATCAAAATTAGAGAAGCGGAAATCTAACGAAATGAAAAGTTTTGAAATTCACTGGCCAATTTCACGCTCCGGGAGAACTCGAAGTACACTGGAAAAATCGTTGATTTTGCACATTTATTTTTGAATTTTTTTGTGTGACACTCTATAATAATTATCATTCCTGTCCAAAATTGATAGCAGGTATGTATCCTGGCGATACACTCGTGAAATGAAATGAACATGTTGAGAAAAATGTTCATGATGACCCAAAAAAAACATTTGATTTTAGTAGCGAGTATGAGCCCCCCCGAGCTCTTATAACAGCGCGCATACGATTTCGCATAATCCCAAAGATGTTGTCTATCATCTGCTGAGGTATGTTGTCCCACTCTTCCACCAAAACCAATGTCAGCTCTTCAACATTACCATTCGTGTGATCCCAACTTCATTGAGATATTCTATCACTATGCGCGCAGTATGAGGGCGCGCGTTATCGTGCATGAAAGAAAATTTTCCCTATGTAAGGAGCAAAGGCACAACATAGGGCTCCAAGATTTCTGTTATATAGCGATGGGCATTAAGTGATCCATTGCCAATAATCTCCAGTTCTGTTCGTACTCCCAAGCATATGCCACGCCATATCATAACTGACCCTCCACCGTATTGCTCAGTTCCTGCGAAGTTCGCTTGATTGTACCGTTCCCATCGATGACTCCATATTCTATCTCTACCATCCACGAAATTCACACAATATCGGCTCTCAGCACTAAATAAAACAAGTCTCCACTGATTGATTGTCCATGCTACATGCTCCCTAGCAAACGCCAATCTTGCTACCCGATGGTCGAGTCTTGGTGCTCTTGCTTGCGCGTATGATCTCAGACCAACTTCATTTAATCGTCTTCTGACTGTCCTCACACTGACGTTAATGTTATCCACTGCTTGTAAAGGTTACGTGCCTGAACAGCAGTAAGACGAGGATTTCTTATGGTTTGATTGACGATGGAACGGTCATGTATAGCGCGGGTTGCCCGATTTCTTCCTTGTCCTCGCCTCCTCACGTACAATCCAGTTTCCGTGTAACGTCGGTAGATTCGATGGATAACCGACGTCGAGACTCCCAACATGGTACCGACTGAGGGTGCGCCCTTCCTCGATCAATGTAACTGGCCTTGCTACTGAGGTTGGTGGTAAATCTCTCATTCTGAATGAAAATACCGTTTCGAATCGTAAACAGTAAAAGAATCACAAAACACCGCAACCGATCGAATTTGTATCAAATCAAAGAATGGAAAACTCTCATTCTTTAAACAAGTGCAAATGTGGTCATATACAAAAAACGTGTGATGTATTTCATATTTGATAAAAAAAGGTGTGCACATGTGTAAATGAAAAGTTTCATCAATGGTCCCAGAATTCGGTTGTGTATTTTAATACCTACCGACTGTTATCTCCTATGAATTCCTAATTTTCACCAAATTAACCAAATTGTCATCAATAACTAATGCAATTCGAACATAAAAATCGCAAACGACAATTTCGACACGCCTGAGTGATAATAAGAAAATTCCAAATTGATAGACGAATTTTAATGACAATTTCTTGATTCAATGGAATTTCTCCAAAATGGTGATTTTCCACTTGAAATTAAATATATTTTGCAAAAATAGAGATAAACGCATGAAACAAGAAGGGCGTTACTGTAGGAAGATGTGTCTTGACAGACCATGATGTTGTAGGTTTCAACTCGGACCACGAAATTCCACAGGGTGTTACGAATTTTGACAAAAAACACTTTTAGTTTTGCCCCGTATAAAATTTTTTCAAATTTTTTTTGTTTTCTCTTATAATTTCTACAAAGCAGAAGAGTTGATCTATAACTTGTCGAACAAATCATCTAAATCGGTTGAGAATTAGGAAAAATATCGAACTTCGAATTTGGTTAAATTTTCGAGTGTTCCGCTAATTTTGCCTCCGAGTGTATGTAAAAGCCCACAATTTATTACCCTCAACAGTCAACTAGAGCATAATGGATCCCCACTACCCAATATCTAGGATAAATTTCATTTTATACTTGTACTCGCCTACTCATGTATTATATTGTTATCCACTTGAAAATGACCGTAAGGTTGAAACCGGTCGTGATTATTGAATAAATAAAAGTGACAAAAGTGTCTCATTTCGTTTTACTTCAATGAATTCCTCACGTGAAAAGAAGACGTGATCATTTTGCTCCATTCTCAATATTTCACATATCAGCAGTACTAAAATGTCGAAATCTGTACACTGTACATAATATCATCATCTCTGTGATTTAATTATTCGATCGAAATATCCGATGATTTATTTGATTTTCCACACCACAACACAATGTTTCGAGACTGTTTTACTCAATTCATACAAGATCAGCCAATCTTCACAACTCATCAAGAGCTTTTGCTAAAGCTTCCTTCGCCTCGTTCGGAATGATACAAAACACCGAGTCCTTAACGGCTGACACGCATAGTTAGTGCTCTGAAGATACGATCGTTTCGACCTCATTTCCGTGAATTGAGACGTTGCTAAAACTACACTAGAATCTTATAATCTATGCTCATTATTAGCTTGTTTTGAAACGGAATATCTCTAGACAAATCGATATCTAGATTCGGAATGGTATCGGTAAGAGGGTCTTTTTATGCTCAATTAATCAGAAGTTGTGGGATTACCATATCATAACCATAATATTATTATGATAATCGCACTGCTTTATAGTAATTTTATACTTTATTACTATTCCTTGAATAATGAAAATCTCCGTAACTTCTACATTAAAAAATAAAATTAATATTTGAATTCTAATTACAGTTAAAGCTTCTAATTCGCGCTACCTACATTCAAGCTTTCACTATTTCCGGATGAAAAAATGCGGATCTAATCGTACATTGGTACATACAGGGTGCTTCAACGAAAACTAAACAGAGGCTATATCTACCAAGATATTCATTTCTAATCAAAATGCAAAAACAGGTCAATTTTTGTTTCAAGGGGGACATCTTTTGGGGTACAAAACTTGCCGGAAATATCAACCCCCTAAGCGGGGGTTGCAATCCCTGAACATTTTGAATAGGGAGAATGGTTCGAGTGATGACTCAAAATAAAGGTGGTATCTTTGTCTACATCGCCTTGAACGAATTTCCATTTTTAATTGAAAACTGTAAAAGATACAGGGTAAGCAACTGAAAGGTAGAGAAGACTATTTCCCTGAGACTATTCAAGTTTCAGGGAAGTAAAATGGAACAGATTCATGGTAATCAATGGCAGTCATCATCAAGTACCATCCTCATCTCGAATTTCAACCCCTAAGGCAGGGATGACCACCCTCTAAATTTGGAAGAGGGTAGATGGGTCGATGGGATCTTTGTCTGCATCACCGTGAACGAATTTTCATTTTTGATTGAAAACTGTATAAGATACAGAGTGAGCTACTGAGAAATAGAGGAGACTATCTATCGCCCTGAGCTATTCAAGTATTTGTGCAAAAAAATGGAACAGATTCGTTCCAGCTCACAGGCTGTCAACTCTGATCTAAATTAATCTATTCCAGTTTTTCGCACTAATACTGAGATAGTCTTGGGGCGATAGTCTTCTCTTTTTTTCAGTGGCTCACTCTGTATCTTCTACAGATTTCAATCAAAATTAAAATTCTTTCACGGGAATGCAGACAAAAATAATACCTTTCTTTCGAGTTATCATTCGACCCATCTACCCTCTTCCAAATTTTCAAGGGTTGTCACCGATGCTTCAGGGGTTGAAATTCGAGATGAGGATGGTACTTGATCATGACTGCATGGATCTGTTCCATTTTACCTCACTGAAACTTGAATAGTCTTGGAGAAATAATCTTCCCTATCTTTCAGTTGCTCACCCTGTATCTTCTACAGTTTTCAATTAAAAATAGAAATTCGTTCAAGGCAATGTAGACAAAGATACCACCTTTCTTTTGAGTTATCACTCGGTCCTCCTTTCTTATTCAAAATGTTCAAGGATTGCAACCCCTGCTTCGGGAATGATATTTAAACAAGCATTGTACCCCAGAAGATGTCCTTGAAACAAAATTGACCTGTTTCAGGGTTTTGATCAGAAATGGATATCTTTAGGATATAGCCTCTGTTTATAGTAATTTCATACTTTATTACTATTCCTTGAATAATGAGAATCTCCGTAACTTCTACATTAAAAATAAAATTAATATTTGAATTCTAATTACAGTTAAAGCTTCTCATTCGCGCTACCTACATTCAAGCTTTCACTATTCCCGGAAGAAAAAATGCGGATCTAATCGTACATTGGTACACACAGGGGTGCTTCAATGAAAACGAAACAGAGGCTATATCTATCAAGATATTCATTTCTGATCAAAACGCAAAAATATGTCAATTTTTGTTTCAAGGATGACATCTTTTGAGGTACAATACTTGCCTAAAATAGCAACACCCTAAGCGGGGGTTGCAATCCTTAAACATTTTGAATAGGGAAGATGGGTCGAGTGATGACTCAAAAGAAAGGTGGTATCTTTGTCTACATTTCCTTGAACGAATTTCCATTTTTAATTGAAAACTGTAAGAAATACAGGGTGAGATAGGGATGACTATTTCCCTGAGACTATTCAAGTTTCAGTGAGGTAAAATGGAACAGATCCATGTTGATCAATGGCAGTCATCATCAAGTACCATCCTCATCTCGAATTTCAACCCCTAAGGCAGGGATGACCACCCTCGAAATTTGGAAGAGGGTAGATGGGTCGATGGGATCTTTGTCTGCATCACCGTGAACGAATTTTCATTTTTGATTGAAAACTGTATAAGATACAGAGTGAGCTACTGAGAAATAGAGGAGACTATCTATCGCCCTGAGCTATTCAAGTATTTGTGCAAAAAAATGGAACAGATTCATTCCAGATCAAATGCTGTCAACTCTGATCTAAATTAATCTATTCCAGTTTTTCGCACTAATACTCAATAGTCTTGGGGCGATAGTTTTCTCTTTTCAGTGGCTCACTCTGTATCTTCTGCAGTTGTCAATCAAAATGAAAATTCTTTCACGGGAATGCAGACAAAATAATACCTTCTTTCGAGTTATCATTCGACCCATCTACCCTCTTCCAAATTTTCAGGGTTGTCACCGATGCTCAGGGTTGAAATTCGAGATGAGGATGGTACTTGATCATGACTGCATGGATCTGTTCCATTTTACCTCACTGAAACTTGAATAGTCTTGGAAAAATAATCTTCCCTATCTTTCAGTTGCTCACCCTGTATCTTCTACAGTTTTCAATTAAAAATAGAAATTCGTTCAAGGCGATGTAGACAAAGATACCACCTTTCTTTTGAGTTATCACTCGGTCCACCTTTCTTATTCAAAATGTTCAGGATTGCAACCCCGCTTCGGGGTTGATATTTTAGGCAAGCATTGTACCCCAGAAGATGTCCTTGAAACAAAATTGACCTGTTTCAGGGTTTTGATCAGAAATGGATATCTTTAGGGATATAGCCTCTGTTTATAGTAATTTCATACTTTATTACTATTCCTTGAATAATGAGAATCTCCGTAACTTCTACATTAAAAAATAAAATTAATATTTGAATTCTAATTACAGTTAAAGCTTCTCATTCGCGCTACCTACATTCAAGTTTTCACTATTCTCGGATGAAAAATGCGGATCTAATCGTACATTGGTACACACAGGGTGCTTCAATGAAAACGAAACAGAGGCTATATCTACCAAGATATTCATTTCTGATCAAAACGCAAAAATATGTCAATTTTTGTTTCAAGGATGACATCTTTTGAGGTACAATACTTGTTTAAATAGCAACCCCTAAGCGGGGTTGCAATCCTAAACATTTTGAATAGGGAAGATGGGTCGAGTGATGACTCAAAAGAAAGGTGGTATCTTTGTCTACATTGCCTTGAACGAATTTCCATTTTTAATTGAAAACTGTAAGAAATACAGGGTGAGATAGGGATGACTATTTCCTGAGACTATTCAAGTTTCAGTGAGGTAAAATGGAACAGATCCATGTTCATCAATGGCAGTCATCATCAAGTACCATCCTCATCTCGAATTTCAACCCCTAAGGCAGGGATGACCACCCTCGAAATTTGGAAGAGGGTAGATGGGTCGATGGGATCTTTGTCTGCATCACCGTGAACGAATTTTCATTTTTGATTGAAAACTGTATAAGATACAGAGTGAGCTACTGAAAAATAGAGGAGACTATCTATCGCCCTGAGCTATTCAAGTATTTGTGCAAAAAAATGGAACAGATTCATTCCAGATCAAATGCTGTCAACTCTGATCTAAATTAATCTATTCCAGTTTTCGCACTAATACTGAGATAGTTTTGGGCGATAGTCTTCTCTATTTTCTGAAATATCAACCCCGCTTCGGGGTTGATATTTCAAACAAGCATTGTACCCAGAAGATGTCCTTGAAACAAAATTGACCTGTTTTAGGGTTTTGATCAGAAATGGATATCTTGGTAGATATAGCCTCTGTTTATAGTAATTTCATACTTTATTACTATTCCTTGAATAATGAGAATCTCCGTAGCTTCTACATTAAAAATAAAATTAATATTTGAATTCTAATTACAGTTAAAGCTTCTCATTCGCGCTACCTACATTCAAGCTTTCACTATTCCCGGAAGAAAAAATGCGGATCTAATCGTACATTGGTACACACAGGGTGCTTCAATGAAAACGAAACAGAGACTATATCTACCAAGATATTCATTTCTGATCAAAACGCAAAAACATGTCAATTTTTGTTTCAAGGAGACATCTTTTGGGGTACAAAACTTGCCGGAAATGTCAACCCCTAAGCGGGGTTGCAATCCTGAACATTTTGAATAGGAAGATGAGTCAGTGATGACTCAAAAGAAAGGTGGTATCTTTGTCTACATTGCCTTGAACGAATTTCCATTTTAATTGAAAACTGTAAGAAATACAGGGTGAGATAGGGATGACTATTTCCTGAGACTATTCAAGTTTCAGTGAGGTAAAATGGAACAGATCCATGTTGATCAATGGCAGTCATCATCAAGTACCATCCTCATCTCGAATTTCAACCCCTAAGGCAGCGATGACCACCCTCGAAATTTGGAAGAGGGTAGATGGGTCGATGGGATTTTTGTCTGCATCACCGTGAACGAATTTTCATTTTTGATTGAAAACTGTATAAGATACAGAGTGAGCTACTGAGAAATAGAGGAGACTATCTATCGCCCTGAGCTATTCAAGTATTAGTGCAAAAAAATGGAACAGATTCATTCCAGATCAAAGGCTGTCATCTTTGATCTAAATGAATCTATTCCAGTTTTTCGCACTAATACTCCAATAGTCTTGGGGCGATAGTTTTCTCTTTTTTCAGTGGCTCACTCTGTATCTTCTACAGTTGTCAATCAAAAATGAAAATTCTTTCACGGGAATGCAGACAAAAATAATACCTTCCTTTCGAGTTATCATTCGACCCATCTACCCTCTTCCAAATTTTAAAGGGTTGTCACCGATGCTCCAGGGGTTGAAATTCGAGATGAGGATGGTACTTGATGATGACTGCATGGATCTGTTCCATTTTACCTCACTGAAACTTGAATAGTCTTGGAGAAATAATCTTCCCTATCTTTCAGTTGCTCACCCTGTATCTTCTACAGTTTTCAATTAAACATAGAAATTGGTTCAAGGCAATGTAGACAAAGATACCACCTTTCTTTTGAGTTATCACTCGGCCCATCTTTATTATTCAAAATGTTCAAGGATTGCAACCCCCGCTCGGGGGTTGATATTTCAGGCAAGTATTGTACCCCAAAAGATGTCCCCCTTGAAACAAAAATTGACCTGTTTTTGCGTTTTGATCAGAAATGGATATCTTGGTAAATATAGCCTCTGTTTAGTTTTCGTTGAAGCACCCTGTATGGTGTCGCCTAAAAAAATTGAAATACGAGTTTTAATAAGAAAAAAACATTGTAACCACTCGAACTGAAAATAGAAATGCTTGGCGTTTCCGCCATAAAAAATCGTTTGCATCCATATCACGCTCATTAATGAAATTCGACTTATCAAAATGTATCTTAAACATAAAAGAATGAGGGGAAGAACTGAACCTATCCACAACAAAATCAAGCTGGAAGAAAACTGTGGTCTGTTCTGACTGCGAAAAATGGCGAAGAATCTGTGCAAATTCAATCTTCAACTGCAAACCGAAATTACGAATGGAATAGGATAACAGATAAAATCCTTTTTTAACTGAATATCTCCGAATTTAATCTCTGTATATACCCTGTATAGAGACTTGTTTAAAACTAATGAAAATAAGTCAAAAATTGTTCTTCATAAAGAATGAATAATTTTATTGTTTCAGGCTGAACAATTTGCTGTATTATGGGTACTTTTCACAATGATAGTGGTCGGAAACTCTGCAGTGTTGGTTGCTTTACTTGTCAGCAAGACTCGAAAATCCAGGATGAACTTCTTCATCAGACAACTCGCAATAGCTGGTAAGTTATTATAGGTTATATTCTCCCTGAAATTCCTCCGCGGAGATTATGATATAAATATTTTTTCACACTGGAAAAGTGTTGTTAGAAGGACGCCTCTAATTTCACGCCTTCTGCTTATGTATTGGTCAATGAAACATAAAATGTTTATTCTTCATTCAAATTTATTGCATCGCTTTCAAAGTAGGCCCTTTCCAAAATGATACATTTACTCCAACGAACAATTCAATCTTCAAAACATTTTTCAAACGCTTTTTCTGGAATTCACTTCAGTAATCGCAGCGAATTCTCTTATTTTTTTCTGTTAGGACAAATCCTAACAGAAGACAGAGAAAGGATGCCCTTTAATGAAAAAATTGTATTGAAGAGTACATTATGCAATTCAAAATATCAAAGTCGATATACCTTAAACTGAAGTTATCATCGATAAAGTGAAGTAAATGGTTATTGAAAATCATCATTTAAGTTTGAGGGATAGAGGCATTAAATTTTCTGTATCTCACGTATCAATTTGTGTTACCACTCTACTAGTTCGAAAAAAACCAAATTATCGCTGAAGAAATGCTAGAATGAGTCAATTCCAACGCATCCTTCATAAAACGCTTTGTAACCGGTGATGAGACATGAGTTTATTAGTTTGACATGCAAACCAGTCAACAAGCTGCCAAATGGCGTCTACCAACTAAACCGAAATCGAAAAAACCACGTTAGAGTCGATCAAAAGTCAAGATAATGTTGACATAATGTTGGTACATAAATGAATTACTTGAGCGTCATGTGACGTTTGAGAGAGCATAATTGTCATGGATTTTGCACTTGGATAAGGCACCATCTCACAAAGCTATCACTGTGAATAAATTGCTGACCGAAAACTCAACGAATACCATCGATCAATTTGGCTCCGACCGACTTTTTCCTCTTTCCAAAACTCAAATTACGATTCCGGAGAAAGGTTCGAGAGATGTTTTGATGATTGGGATAGTCATTGGCGTAAAAGAGACGATACAATAAATTAGGATAAAAAATAAATATTTTGTGTTTCATTGGTAAATTGTCGGTACTTTTTTGACAGAATATATATATTGAAAATATTTCACCTATATTTAACACCCCCTTGTACCCATAGTATAACCAAAATTCAATTGATTCTATATATTCCTAGATAGTATCGATATGTCGATGACATTATTGTGTGTTTCACAGGAACAAACAGACAGTTCACTGTATTCGAAAATTTCATCAACAACCTACACCCAAAAATAAAATTCACTTCTGAAATAGAACAGAACAATTCGATCAATTTCCTAGACCTAACAATAACAAGGTCAAATAATAAACTCCAGTTTTCAATTTATCATAAGCCTTCTCATACAGATATCACAATTCATTATACATCGGCACATCCTTACCAACATAAAGTTGCAGCATTTAACAGCTATATACATAAACTCCTGAAGACACCATGTCTAATGATAATTATTTCAAAGAATTGAATTTAATAAAACAGATCGCAATAAATATTGGTTATGAGGCAAATTTATTTAGCAGCATACTACATAAGAAAAAACAAAAATTAGCTTTACACTATATATATTCAATCGGTGAACACCAAGACAAGAAATTCAATAGTTTAACATATATAGGCAATATTAGCAATAATGTGAAATCCTTCTTGAAAATTCAAATTCAAATATAGCGTTCAAAACATTACCAATTTAGGTTCATTTATCAGAATTATAAATATTCAATTAATAAAGAAAATAAATCAGGTGTTTATAGATTGGATTGTGCAGATTACATTTGTTTTTATATAGGTAGAACAGGAAGAAATTTTAATGTTAGAATCTCTGAGCATAAACGCAGTTTAATCAATGGAAAAACCGATTCAAATTATTCAAATCATCTTAGGGAAAATGGTCACTCTTTCAATTCAGAGTTCAAAATCCTACATTCTGAGAAGAGAGGTATAAAACTCAACCTTCTGGAAGCACTTGAAATTAACAGATTTAGGAATTCTTAATGATCAGGTAGACATAAATAACTCGCCCTTATTAAATTTATTTCCTAAACATTAGTTCAAATACGGATAACTCTGAGTGGATTGCCTCTTTAGTATATATAAATATTTGTTAGCAAGATTTATTTGTAGTATTCATTCGCTCTTGATAAAGATATTGTGTATCGAAACGCGTCGACCATTTAATAATATATTTCAGTAGAAATCATCGTTTACTTATATTTGGGATGAAGCAAAATTTTGTTCAAGATTATTCAAATATACTTTTCGATGAATACTTATCACTGAAAATATAATAATTCATAAAAACATTCAACGAATTGGTGAAAGCGAATGATCTAGCTTTTTCTAATGTGGTCGTAACTTAGAAACTTTCTGTATCTCAATCCTTCACAATATATTGCCGAGAGGCATAATATATCTTGTTTCCTATTCACATTTTCATTTGGCGAGTTTTTTCTCTTTCGCCTGGAGAAAATAGTAAATAACGAATCTGTCTTAGCGTTGTTAACTTCCGAGGGAAAGCAACTATGCATCAAATGCTTTCACAAACATTTATTGTGAAAAGAATGATGAGCTTCTTTTAGGAATATAGTAATCCTGGCATCTTTGATTTCAATAGAAATTCGTTTTTATAAAGTGTTATAGAGTGCCAGAACGTAGAACAGAAATATATATGCTTTATTCAACTTGGTCAGCCTGTATCTAGTTGAGTAATTATGTACCTCTGCGTGAGAGGCGAATTTGTTTAGATTTGACCGAATATGAAGAATTTTTGAGAAGATATACATTGAAAGTAAACTCATTATTCTATTTGTGATAGATCAATAATGGTTTACAGTGATCTAAGTAGCTGGCTCCCGACAGAACTCTAACCGCTCTCTTCTGCAATTTAAATATTTTCTCCGAACTCGCGGAATAGCCCCACAGTATGGCCTCTTATGATATGACTGAATGGAACAAGGCAAAATACGTAGACCTGACTATTCTATGATCGAATTGGGCAAATCGCAGTTTCCTGATCAGGAAGATGATGGAGGAGAGTTATCCAGGTAGTAAGTCTGTAGGTGGCTCCCACTTATTTTCCTGGAACCACATATGCGCCTTCGAAACCATGACCTCCCTCGAATCAGTCACTGAACGGACATCAGTGCCCGAGGCTATAATCGTGGCGTCGTCCGCGGAATAAAAAGCAAACAAAGGGATCCAAATAGTTCGAAAGATCATAAATATTAGTGATAAACACTAAGAGTCCCAGGACAGAACCTTGGGGAACCCCGTGATTTACCGGCATGAATTCGGAGACGGCACCACGAACCGAAACGCACTAAGACCGACCCGACAAGTAGGAGGCCAACAGCCTCAATGGTATTCCTCTGAAGCCATGTCTCTCCGCTTGTATTGCGAGTCCTTTGTGAACAACCAAGCCAGAAACAATCTTCTCGATAACGCAGAGAACAGCTCCAATTGTAGACCGATCACATCGAAAACCGAATTAAGCCGAGGCAAAAACCGAATTCTTTTCAATGTCTATAGTTGTTCAGATCATTAGGATCGCCTTTCTTGAAAATTGGAATTACCCTTCTGAAAACGATAGCGAACAACGACTCCTCCATGCACCGATGAAACAATGTACAAAGGGGAAGCTCTATGATCTCACACACGAATTTGGAATCTTATTATTCATTCCATACACATCTAGAGATGAAGAATTTGAGAGTTTCATATCTCATATGCATCATGTGACACACGTGTTGAACAACGTGTGATAGATATTGCTCTTCATCCAAGAGTGAATAGAGATGTAATTTCTCGAATTTAATTTGTGAAAACTAACTTAAGTTATGAACTTTGGTTTCCTGAAGGTGAAATTCAAAAAATATTCGTGAAATTTTGCCTTTCAACTTGTATTTTGATCAATATCAGTGATAAAAACCTTATCTCAAAACAATATAGATAAGGATTTTGGTGATAACAAGTTTGTTGATGTGCCAGCGTTGCCAGACTGTGCTGAGAGTATTGCAGCTCAGGAAGGTCACTTCTTTCAACCATGGAATGCGATATATGTAGACAGAAGAAACCCATATTTTCCTGTGAAGGATGTAAGGGGAAAATCTGTGAAAATTGTACTCAATTAACTGCTTCTCAAATAAAAGTGCCAGAGCTAGCATCACAGGTAATTTTTTTCTGGCCAAAATGCCAAAAGGGTGAGTCATACTCATTATTCCATCAGATTATAGCAAGTAGTGAAGAAATAGTGAATAGTAAAAATGAGATCATCTCTAGTAGAGACGAGGTGATCAATATGTTGAAGAATGAAAATTTGGCCTTGAAAAATGAAAAACTGACTCTAAATGAATCGTCAATTATTAAATACAGAGTGAAGAAATCATCACAAGAAACAATAGTGGTAAAACCCGAGAACGACCAGCAAAGTTCTGCAACAAAACTGGAAATTCAAAACAAAATAGATCCAAGTACTTTGGGGATAGAAGTAACTAAAGTAAAACATACTAGAAATGGAGGTGTGGCCACAAATAAGAAAGATGTAAAAAATATCTCTGAACACATCACGGAACAGTTGGGAGAAGATTATGAGATTCAAATACAGCTCCGAAAAAATCCAAAAATTAGGATCAGATATCTCAAAAGAGGACTCTTAACCGACACAAATAGTGATGAGTTTATCGAAAAGATTATTAGCCAGAATAAAATAACAACTCCGGAACAGCAACTCAAGCTGAGAGTGTTATTCAATTATAAAAATAAAAAAGGCCGAACTGATTCAGTTCTTAAGGTTGTCCCTATAACATACAATTCAATCTCAATTAGAGAATCTATGTCAATTGGATGGGGATCGTATTACTTTGAAGATTTTATAAACGTGATTCAGTGCTTCAAATGTTATAAGTTTGGACATCTAGCTAAAGACTACAGAAGTGGAAAATTGGTATGTCCAAAATGTACTGGGACCATCAATCAAATAGTTACACAGCGGAGGAAGTGAGCTGTTCGCAGTAGAAACACTTAACATCAAAAATATTGACTTTCATCATACAGCTTTTGATAAAAACTGTACTGCTTATAAAAGAGTTTATGAAGCTCTAAAACAAAAAATTAGTTTCCCTGAGCGCGCAGTTCCATCACAATAGCCATTACTGAGTAAACTTATGTATTTGAACATAAAAAGTCTTTTATATCATAGAACACACTTAGATTTCCTGGTTCTGAGTTGGAAACCACTGATTGTGTGTTTGTCAGAAACTCTTGTTACTGATGATATATCTGCGGCAGAGCTACATTTCGATGGCGATTCATTTGTTTCCTCCAATTCTTTGAGTAGGCATACATGGGGAGCAATGATATTCATCAAGGAGGAATATAAATACAAAACAATGTTGGCTAAAGATATTGGGACAAACCTATGAATTGTTGGTATACAACTGATACTGAACAGAAATAAGCTGCATTTGATCTCCATTTATCACTCTCCCAATTCCAGATAGAAAGTCTTCGTTGGCAAGTAGAGTTTATGCACAAAGGTTTCCTGATAAGAGGCATCCTGATGCAAGATGCTTCGAAAAATTTCTAATTAGATTTATCGAACCGGGTAATATCGCTTACAAAAAACATGAAATACCAAAAATTGCTACAGCTGAAGACAACCAGTTATCAGTTTTGTTGACAGTGACAGAGGACCCATATGAAAGCCAAACAGAGATTTCTCAGTTAACAGATATAAGTCAAACTTCCGTCCAGAGAATCTTGAAAGTGAATAATTTTCATGCATATCATGTACAGCTGCACCAGGAACTGAACAATCAATACTATGAAAATCGAATCAATTTTTGCAGTTGGGCAAGTGACAAAGTAGCAGATAATCCAAATATGTTTAGCAGAGTTCTTTTCTCGGACGAGGCAACTTTCCACAAGTTAACAGGAACAACTTTCATTATTATGCCACGGAAACTCATCACCTCATGGGACAAATAGATCACCAGCATCGTTGGTCCTTGAATGTATGAGCAGCTATAGTAGATGGATATCTGATTGGTCCGCACTTTTTCGACAGGCACGTCAATAGGGAAATGTATTTAGATTTTCTGTAAAATCATCTACCAATGTTACTTGCCGATGTACCGAGGCATATAAGACAATATTTGTGGTTTCAACAGGATGGAACATTACTCACATCAGGTTGGGGAGCATTTGAATTATGTATTTCCAAACAAATGGATAGGACGTGGTGGTCCTGTTAGATGGCCAGCTAGGTCTCCGGACCTTACAAGTCTAGATTTTTTCTTATGGAGTTATATTAAGGGCATCGTTTACCACATTTCTTCTACAACACAGTTGGATATGAGGCAGAGAATAGTCGACGCCTTTCAGTCAGTTAATCCACAAATGTTTTCAAGGGTTCAATGGTCTTTCCTCAGAAGGATTGAGTTGTATCTACAAAGAAACAAGCAACATTTCGAACACTGATTCATACACGACTACCTAAAAATATCTCCATTTCTCTCAAGTATAATGATAAGTACTAATAAACTCTTCTTTCGCAACCTCTGATTTCATTATTTCAGTTTATTTTTTTATTTCGAAAATGGTCGAAGATGAAAATAGGGTTACTTCTGCAAAAATATGGCACAATTTTTCATGCGTTGACATGAATAATGAGATAAAGGATGTTCCATTTGAAAAAATCAATATATGATATTTTTAAAATTACAATATTCAATAATTTTTTGAGCCACTCCTGTATAAAATGAGGATAATCTATTTCAATTCTTCAATGAAGCTATCCTTGGGCAATAAGAAAACGAAAGGAAAAAAGTATTCATCCTCTCTGACGGAAGAAGCATGCGATGATGTGAGAGCTTATTCTCATGAATTTTACGGAAAAAATATCGTGACGAATCTACTCACCAAAAACCTTATTACTTAAAGACATTATAGCAGTAACACATTATAGCAGTAACACCGTCATCGCGATTAGTAAAACCGATTATATTTCTAAAACTGAAGAATTCTTAACAGCCGGAAACCATATAACATCAACTAAGGATCCTACCGCAAAATTTCAGAAAGTGGTTGAAAACATAATTTCGACAGCAAAATCATTAATTACAGACCAAGAAAAATATAAATTCATTAACTCCAATCCACAATCCCCCGAATTATATTCGTTGATAAAACTTCATAAACCTAATTACCCTATTAGACCTGTTGTTTCTTATGTAACGGCACCTTCGTTCAAACTTTCAAAATTCCTCAACGACTTGCTAATAAAACATTGCAATTTTAAATCTGAATTTTCGGTCAAAATTCATATGAACTTATTGCCAATATCAAAGATACCACTATACCACCTAATTCCAAACTTATTTCTTTCGATGTTAAGAATCTATTTCTCAACATTCCTCCAAAAGGTACGTATTACTTAGTTGAAGAATTATTTGAAAAGAATCATGTCAATACTATCATTAAATCAGATATTCTTTCATTATTAAAAATTTGTTTAGATCAAAATTATTTCCATTTCAATTACAAATATTATACTATTGAAGACGGCTGGATTATGGGCAATCCGTTAAGTCCTTTGTTAGCTGAAATTTTCATGAATAACTTAGAGAAATTAATTCATAATCATCCACTCAGTAAATATTGTTTATACTGGTATCGCTATGTAGACGATATCATTATTTGCTTCACAGGAACAGATAGACAATTTCGAATGAAAATGGAAAACATGTTTTCGCAATTTACCATAAGCCGTCACATACAGATATTATAATACATAACTCGTCGGGTCATCCATATCAACATAAAATGTCAGCATTCAATAGTTTTATTCATAGATTGATTAACATCCAGCTATCACCAGAAAATTTCAACAAAGAACTAAATTTGATTAAACAAATAGCCAAAAATAATGGTTACAATCCCAAACTAATAAATAATATTTTAAATAAAAACAAAGTAGAATCGCATTGAACGAAGTTTACCCTGTCGATAAATTGAAACAAATATTCAACACCTTAACCTACGTTGGCATTACAAGTGAGAAACTGAAATCATTCTTAAGTAGCAATAATTTCAACATAGCTTTCCAAACTAATAATAATTTAGGCAAATATATAAAAATAATAAAACCAAACCAGGTAAAAACAATAAATCAGGTGTTTATAGATTGAATTGCAATGACTGTGATAATTTCTACATTGGTAGAACACATAGAAATTTTAATATTAGAATATCGGAACATAAACGCAGTTTTTCAAATAAAAAATCAGATTCAAATTACGCGAATCATCTCTTAGAAAATAATCATTCTTTTGACCCACAGTTTGAAATTTTGCATACAGATAATAAATATTGGAAGGTAGATCTTTGGGAAACTTTAGAAATAAATAAATACAAACACTCAGGTAGACTCATCAATGAACAAGTCGATTTAAGCCCTTCACCTCTATTGAATCTTTTCGGGGAGCAATCTATTCCTTAATTTTATTGGATATACCTGTCATAAATAACCACTTAAGAAGAAGCAACCAATAAGCTTTTAATTACTCAAGAACATTTATAGTTATATTCTCATTTACATTTTTCTGCATAATCATTCGTCTGAAGAAGCTACGGTGTAGTGAAACGCGTTACGAATCGCAATTATTAAGTAAAATTCCTTAAAACACAGTACTTGTTTTTTATTATTGATAATGGAATTTTACCAAGTAAAAGCCTCCCAAATTCAAAAGATATAGTTTACTATAATTATAATATAAAATAAAATATCTAAGTAGAACTTCCTTGACTTTTCGTCCAAGAACCCAGTGAATTAGAGTCTCATTGCTCATATTTCTCTGGGCTTAACCATTTAAGGTTTTCATTGTAAGTCGTAAAAGTCATTTTTGTTAAACTTGTTCATAATTTTTTTCATCTTCAATCTTTCTAAATTTTCTTACCGTTCCTCAAATTCATTTTGTTATACTTGTTGCCTAGTTTGCATGTCTCATCACCAGTTACAATGCGTTTTGTGAATTTGGGGTCAGAATTGACCCCTTTAGCGACCTTAACGCGATTCAGTTTTGTTCATTGCCTATCTATCTCAAACTTAAATAACGATTTTCATCTACTTTTTTTTCACTTTATCAATGTTAACTCGAGTTGAAGATGTTGATGATCGGCCAGAGCGGCGCAAATCTTCCACCACATCTCGGTCGCTGTAACATTTTCAACGATTCGGCACATTTGCAATACAAAATTTAAGACAAATTGTTTGTTTTAACACATTATAGAAATCTCAAACACTGGTGAGTACTGATGAAATCCAGCACTACATACAAACTGAATGACAAATTGTTCAAACTCCTCAAACACAACAAAGTTATGATAATCGTTTTAAGCAGCTTTTAAATAATGAATTCCCGTACCTTCTTGATAGAATGGAAATATCTATCTTATATGCAGGATTGTTCATAATGCAATTCAATAAATTAATTCAATTCAATTAAATGAACATTCACAAATTATTGCAATGCATACCGTTGAAAAGAATAAATTGATTGCAGTTAAGCCAATTAAATAAGCAATTCATGAATTAATTTTAATTTGAAGCGAACATTTATCCAAAACTAGCTCGAACACTTACTTCAATTCAGTTGATATCATTTTTTTCTGTATTTCTTGTTGCAGATCTGGCTGTTGGTTTAATCAACGTATCGGTAGATATAGCATGGCGCATAACGATAGCTTGGTATGCGGGCAATATCCTCTGCAAACTGATCCGCTTCCTGCAGGCTGTCGTCACCTACTCTTCAACCTACGTGCTTGTGGCTCTTTCCATCGATAGATACGACGCCATCACGCACCCCATGAATTTTTCCGGAAGCTGTAAGTGCCTATTTACACGCTAAAATTGCGCCAAGATTCATCTCTTTCGATAGTGATATCGTTCCATGAACAATTTACTCTTGTCACACACTCTGTGAATTTACGACGTTCGATATAAGAATTCTATGCTTGCATAAGTTCTCAGAAGAATTGAAAAAAAACCAACACACGTGTATTTTTCATGAGTTCTGAGTATCGAATATATTCCAATCAAGAGTGTATTTTTCCAGTAAATAAAAGCAACGAAACGAAATTGCAAATAGACAAAAATAATTCTCCCTTTCACGTTCTCAAACCGATTCTCATCTTGCCATTCGGAAAATAATTATCTATGACAATAATAGTATATCGATGAATATGTAAAGATCACAGAATAATTGGATGAACTATAGATGCTGAATAGGTAAAGATGAAAACCACAAAGAACGTTTTCGTTTTGTTAGCAAAGCTTCGTATAAGGAAAGGAATTCCGTAGTATTATAACCACGAAAGATATATATATAGATATATCTGAATGCCAGTACGGGTTCCGGGAGAGATGTTCTACATAGAGTTCTGATCTGGATTTTATACAAAACATCTGTTATAAAGTCGAAGATGGAAAATATATCATTGTTGTTTTCATAGCCCTAAAAAAGACATTCGACATTGTAGTGAACTCTATACTCTTGAGAAAACTAAAATTGTCTGGAATCTAGGGTAGTACATTGCAACTGCTGAGATATTTTTTGGAAAATGGGGAACTGTGTACCGAGTTGTAAAGGGTAATGGCACAACGTAGCCAGCCCAAACGACAACCTCACCTGCTCGTGGTGCACCCTGCTAGAGAACCAACGAGGCTCTGTCGACCAAGTATCTGTGGCTATAAGCAGAAACCTCTTGCTGGCCAACAGCTCCGAGTGGATGAACTAGCAAGAGTTTGGGCACCCTTTTGTCCATGGAAAGAGAAATCTTCTCTAAAGGCGGATGGGTCAGTGAATGACCAACAGCATAGAGATTCAGAAGGCAACGGGAAACCTCTGCATTAAATATCCCAATGGATATCCCTAGTAAAATCAAAATGGCTGATTTCAAAACAAAATATTCCGGATCTCCGGAAGGGATGGTTCTTAAAGAAGCATGAAAGAATAAAGGAATGAGGATTGGTACGTGGAACTATAGATCCTTGTATGAAGGAGGAAAAATTCACAATGTGCTCCAGGAAATGCAACGACATGAAGTTAAGATAATGGGACTGAGCGAAACCAGATGGCCAGACCAAGGTGAAATGCTATTTGAACAATCAAAAATATACTGTTCAGGTAACAACGAACAGCAACATAGAAATGGAGTAACAATAGTGGTACACAAAAATGCCAAACATTTAGTAACCAGCTTCACACCGATATCAGAAAGAGTAATTATGATACGAATAAAAACAGCGCAAAGAACACTCAACATAATTCAAGTATATGCTCCCACGGCTGATAAAGTCGAGAAGAAATTGATCAATTTTATGATGACGTCCAACAAGCTGTAGATATCACGAAAAACAGAGATATTACAATCATTATGGGAATGCAAAGATAGGGAAAGGTAAAATGGATGATATTATTGGGGATTTTGGACTGGGAATAAGGAATGAAAGAGGAGATAGATTGACAGAGTTCTGCCAAGAACATAATATGGCAATCACAAACACCTTTTACAAGCTGCATGAAAGAAGATTATATGCATGGAAATCGCCAGCTGATAAAGACAACAAGATTAGAAGAAATCAAATAGACTATGTTTTGATAAAGAAGAGATATCGGAATACCATCAGATCGGCCAAAACCTACGGACATCGGGTCAGACCACAATCGAGTGATAGTTGAAATGGAAATCTGTCTCAAGAAATAAGCAGCCATAGATAATAAAAAGCAGCTCCCAGTTTCACATCTGAAAAACCCAATGGTAAAACAACAACTTACAGAAAAATAAATGAAGAACTAAGCAAACTTGACTTAACCCCGAGCTCTGATGGAAACATAAAATGGGAAACTCTTAAAACTACAATTATGGCCCCAACAACAGACCTATTAGCAACAATCAAGGATACAAACAAGGAAAAAGCATGGATTACTAATGACATATTACAGTTAATAGAAGTCAGAAGGTCGTATAAGAATAGGGACGAAAGTGCATACAAGACCATACAGAAAAAATTTAGAAAGAAAATACGACACGCCAAAGAAAAATGGTACAAAGGAAAATGCGTAGAAATAGAAGAACTACAAGCAATACATGATGACTTCAATCTCCATGAAAAGATTAAAGAACTAGCGGGCATTAAAAGAACAAGCAAAAACAATATTCTACTAGATAAAAATGGTAAGATAATTCCAGACGTCGAAGGGAAACTAGAAAGATGGAAAGAGTACATTGAAGTATTGTTCGAAGATGAGAGACAACAGGAAACAATAGATGGAGACACAGATAAGGAACAGGGCCCAAATATAACAAAAGAAGAAGTTATAAATGCCGGTGAAACAGCTGAAAACAATAGAGCTCCAGGACCTGATGAAACAGCAACAGAAGTTATCAAATTAATTGCAGAAGATCCTATTGGAGTACTGGTAGATCTGTACAACACTGTATCTAACACCGGAATCATCCCTAGAGAATGGCTCAAATCAACATTTATTACAGTGCCAAAAAATCGAACGCTATGGAATGCAAAGATCACCGGACGATCAGCCTAATGAGCCATACCCTTAAGATATTCCTCAAAATTATACATCGAAGAATTTTTAGAAAGATTGAGCAAGATATTAGAGAAATACAATTTGATTTCAGAAATGCAATGGGTACTAGGGAGGCGTTGTTTGCTTTTAATGTGTTGTCTCTAAGACTCATGAACATCAATCACCCAATATATGTAGCCTTCCTCGATTATAACAAAGCTTTCGACAAAGTCCGCCATAATCATCTCATAAAACTCACGAGGGATGAAAACATTGACAGGAATGATATCAGAATAATAACATATCTCTATTTTTACCAGACTGCCAAAGTTTCTGTGCAAAATGAACTTTCAGAAGAGATGAAAATAGAACGTGGAGTAAGACAAGGATGCGTTCTTTCACCATTACACTTCAATTTGTATTCAGAAGGTTATAAACAACAAAAGATACGCGGATGACACAGTACTAATAGCAGAAACCCTAGAAGAACTACACAGGCTACGCCCGATACGTAGAGCTGCAATCTCTTCAAAATAAACCTAGAAGAAGTCATAGGAAGATTACTTCTGAAAAACCAAATTGCCAAATTGCAAGAAGAGACACAAAGGCACTTTCTGGAAGCAACAGGCATCAGTGTATCAGTCGAAACGATACATCAAAGACTTGGTTCAAAGGGTATATACAGCAAAAGGCCTTTAAGAGTTCCAGAGCTAACCAGACAACGAAAAATTATACGACTTAATGATGTATCGAGCACCAAAATTGGAATATAGAGAATTGGCGAAATGTTCTTTTTTCGGGTGAGACCAGAATTGGTGTTCGATTAGATGACCGCCGGTTTCGGGTTTTAAGGGGTCATTGATGACAAGCTAGACTCCGAAATACCAAGGAGTTAGTGTGATGTTTTAGGGTGGCATTATGCTGGGAGGCAAAACAGATTTGATTTCGTTTCCTGCAAGTGTAACGGCTAGAAACTACGTTCTGGAGCACATAGTGAGACTCTGGCGAGAGGTGTCCACGGAGAGAATTTCACTTCTGCGCCAGATAATGCATACTAGCAAACTCGCGCTCATATCTTGAAACAGAGGGAATCGTTATTTTGGACTGGCCAGCTTGCTCTCCAGACCCAAATCCTATTGAACATTTATGGGAAAATCCCAAAAAGGAAATTAGATCGCGCCAGGATAATCCAAGAACCCCACAACAGCTCATCCAAGCCGCCACAGAAGAGTGGCAGAATATCATTCCAGAGGAGTTCGAAAACCTAATCCAAAGTATGTCCAAACGGGTTCAGGGTAGTATCAGAGCAAGAGGAGGGAATACAAGCTACTGAATCCGAGAAAAAACACCTTCTCTGTGAGAAAACAATTTTCAAATAAATCTTAATTTATTCCTGTTTTCAATTGAAATATCTCAAGAAGGATCAATTTTAACAGTCCCTGAGGTAATATTCAAAATATCCATATAAATTTGGTTGTGTGTATATGTCTTCTCTGGTAAAAATATGCTGCAAAGAAACGGAACTACGAATAGTTAGTATTTCTCGACGTAGGTGCAGGTTCGAATTGGTCTTTCCTCTTTTTTCATTCTTATGGTTGTCTGTAAATAACAGTAGCATAACATTATTTTCCATGGCCAATTCGGTTAATAAATCATGAATTCTCTGAATTGGCTTCGAAAATAGTATCATATATTTTTGTAATCCTGAGAAAAATGTTATAGAATGGTAAAAAGATATAAAGAGTGTTTCATAAGAAAATCCGCATTCAGTCTTTATATTTTCAAAATTCCAACGTGAATACAGAATTGATATTGAATTCAGAATTACGCTGAAAATTATCTATGAAACACGGTTTTTTCAATGCGATAGCTTTAAAGACAACGGTGATAGAAAAGGTATTTTGAAACTAGACACTTTCAAAATTACCCTATTTCTCGAAAACTAATTATAATATTCCAATTCTGCATTCTCATGAAAAATTAGGATAGTGAAAACTAGAATCTTCTATCTTTGAGAACGAAGAAGGATTCATTCAAATACAATGAATTTGGAACACCCTGTATAAATGAAAATTCAAGATAAATATGATTTGATTGTATATTCAGAATAGAAGAAAAACTTTTTCTAAAAATGGCTGTTAACTTAACATCTTCCATAAGAACTGTTATTGCCAATTCACTGTAACCGCATCAACAATATATTCAAGATCCAAAATCACTCATTCGTATGTAATTTCAGCAATTATCAGCAAATTAAATCGATCAGTTCATGTTCGATGAAGATTCATATTACTTCATCTTCATACACAGACTAGTTTACTTGTTTCCCAATTAACGTTTCTATGGGAATATTGCTAACTACATCCGCCAAACTTATTCGAAATTATTCGAAAACTAGAGTGGCCGGAAACGCTATTCTAATATCAAGATACTTAATGAAAATTTATTAACATAGCAGCTCGTGCAACGAAGAAGTAGTATTCAGAGATCATAGTCCTTACTTTCCTGTAATCTCCTATATTGCATGGATAAACTTAATTAAAATATGAAAGGAATACAACACTCATTTGTGGTGTAACCTCTTCACATAGCTTTTAGACTCATTCAACTCTGAAGCATCTTAATCATAGTTGAAATATGCACATTCCAAACTATTTAATGAAATATCAATAAGTTCAAATTCATCTACAATGTTGAACTGAGACGTATACCCCTTAGAAACACAAACTTCATTAGATAGAATTAAGCACTCCCACAGACTGAACATGATAAGGACTTAACGAAACATGGAGTTCTCAAGAGAACATGTGTGCGCGATTATCTACAGTGCGGCTACAAAATCAAAAATTCTAATTTATTCAGAAAAAGCTTAGATATGTTGAAAAATTCAATTAATAATATTAATGATTTATTTTATGGGAATTCATTTTCAACGAAGTGAAATATATTTCATACTTATATTGGATTTAAAGCGCGATTTTTATATTTCAAAATGGATTGAACAGCGTTTGTCAGAAGACTAAAAACTTTAACTATATGATAATGGTGCTTTCTCTGAAACAGTTTTTTCTATTCATTTAATCAACAGTTTCTTATCGAGTGTAAAACGTTGACTGAATGAAACCTTTTATTCGTCGTTGTGACCAACTTCACAGTAGACACGAAAAACCAGTTCTTTCAATAGTCACATCTTATAGTACTGGTAATTTTTAACCATTTAGCAAATTTGTAGTTTCAATTACTGTATTTGTATCAATTTGTCATGAATATCAAAGCATTGAGTTTATAAAAATCAACAAGATATTTACTGCACATAGCTGAAAATGAAACTGTGTTTCGAAATCGCTATGTGCAGAATAAGCACATGGATAAATTTTTTCTAGGGTATGGTGACTGTATTCTACAATAATTTTGATCATAAAGCGTTTTTTAGTAAATTTACTACACCACTGAATATACATTCTTATTATTTGAGAACAACTTCTTTAAAATTTTAAAAATGAGATCATATATTCACTGCCTGATTTTACAAAAGGAACTTGAATTTCTCAAAATTTTTTACGAGTAAACGATGATTTCTACTAAAATATATTATTAAATGCTCGAAGCGTTTCGATACAGAGTATCTTTATCAAGAGCGAATGAATACTACAAATATATTTTACTAACAAATTTATATATATACTAAAGAGGCAATCCACTCAGAGCTATCCGTACTTGAACTAATGTTTAGGAAATAAATTTAATAAGGGTGAGTTATTTTTGTCTACCTGATCATCAAGAATTTCCGGTGAATTCCTAAATCTGTTAATTTCAAGTGCTTCCAGAAGGTTGAGTTTTATACCTTTCTTCTCAGAATGTAGGATTTCAAATTCTGAACTGAAAGAGTGACCATTTTCCCCAAGATGATTTGAATAATTTGAATCGGTTTTTCCATTGATGAAACTGCGTTTATGCTCAGAGATTCTAACATTAAAATTTCCTCCTGTTCTACCTATATAAAAACAATTGCAATCTGCACAATCCAATCTATAAACACCTGATTTATTTTCTTTATTAATTGGAGATTTATAATTCTTGATAAATGAACCTAAATTTGTTGATGTTTTGAACGCTATATTTGAATTAGAATTTTTAAGAAGGATTTCGCATTATTGCTGATATTGCCTATATATGTTAAACTATTGAATTTCTTGTCTTGGTGTTCACCGATTGGATATATATGTTGTAAAGCTAATTTTTGTTTTTCTTATGTAATATGCTAAAAATAATTTAACGATTGTTTTTATAGAAGTGATGAGGGACTTATAATGGAAAACCCCTTAAGCCCTCTTTTAACAGAAATTTTCATGGATAACATAGAAAAAACTATTCATAAACACCCGCTTAGTAAACATTTCCTATATTGGTATCGATCTGTCGATGACATTATTGTGTGTTTCACAGGAACAAACAGACAGTTCACTGTATTCGAAAATTCCATCAACAACCTGCACCCAAAACTAAAATTCACTTTTGAAATAGAACAGAACAATTCGATCAATTTCCTAGACCTAACAATAACAAGATCAAATAATAAACACCAGTTTTCAATTTATCATAAGCCTTCTCATACAGATATCACAATTCATTATACATCAGCACATTCTCACCAACATAAAGTTGCAGCATTTGACAGCTATATACATAGGCTCTTGAACACACCGATATCTAATGATAATTATTTCAAAGAATTGAATTTAATAAAACAGATCGCAATAAATAATGGTTATGATGCAAATTTAGTTAGCAGCATACTTCATAAGATAAAACAAAAATTAGCTTTACAACATATATATCCAATCGGTGAACACCAAACCAAGAAATTCAATAAATTAACATATATAGACAATATAAGCAATAATGTGAAATCCTTCTCAAAAATTCAAATTCAAATATAGCGTTCAAAACATCTACAAATTTAGGTTCATTTATCAGGAATTATAAATCTCCAATTATTAAAGAAAATAAATCTGGTGTTTATAGATTGGATTCTGCATATTGCAATTGATTATAGGTTAGATTGTAGTTGTTAGAATCTCTGAACATAAACGCAGTTTCATCAATGGAAAAACCGATTCAAATTATTCGAATCATCTTAGGAAAATGGTCACTCTTTCAATTCAGAATTTAAAATCCTACATTCTGAGAATAGAGGTATAAAACTCAACCTTCTGGAAGCACTTGAAGTTAACAGATTTAGGAATTCTTAATGATCAGGTAGACATAAATAACTCACCTTTATTAAATTTATTTCCTAAACATTAGTTCAAGTACGGATAGCCTCTTTAGTATATATAAAAATTTGTTAGTAAGTAGTTAGTAGTATTCATTCGCTCTTGATAAAGATACTGTGTATCGAAACGCGTCGAGCATTTAATTATACAGGGTGTTTCCGAATAAGATGTCATAAATGAAGGATGCGAATCCCTGAATGATTTGAGCAAGAAAGTTCGAAGAACCAATGGTCAAAAAATGCTTCGTTGCCGAGATACAGGGTGTTAAAGTTGAGAAAATTTTTCGATTTTCTCTCGATAAAACCTAGACTTCTCAAGATTTCGGGCTCAAATTCTCCACATAAGCTATTAAACACAATCTGAATCACCAGGTGAGGCCAAATTTTGGAACAGTATACAGGGTGATACTTTTTCATGGGCCATGTTCCATTTTAACCTCGGAACTTTTTTTTGGTACGCCACTGGCACTAACAAAGAATAAAATCGAATAGATCATTCAATTTGAAATTATTTTTGACTCCTGCATTTTGATCGTAACTATCACCGTTTCTGAGATATTAATCATTGAAAATAATCCAATAGTTTTCCCATATCGAAGCCATGGAGATATTATCTTAATAACTGATGCAATTTTTCAGGAATTGAGCTAAAATTTACATCAGAATTCTCCTTATTGTATGTTTATAACAAAATGAGGCAAAAATTCCTGACAGTATACAGGGTGTTATTTTTTCACGTGCATTTTCCTCTTTTTGCCCCCTGAACTTTTTTGTGGTGCGCTACTGGTATATTCTGAAAACAGAATCAAACAGATTATTCAATGCGAAAACTTTTCTGTTGCTTGTATTTTTCCGTATCTGCCACCATTTTCGAGATATTAATCAAGAAAAGTAATCGTATAGTCCCTTCCGTATTGAAAGCTTGAAGATATTTTTCATGTTATTTCGGCAATTTGTGAAGACCTTGAGCTCGAATTTCAAACGAAGTTCACATTTTAAGATCTGCACCACTAGATTGGTAGGATTTATGAGAAAGTATAAAGGGTGATATCATTTCCTGATCATTGAATTCGAATTCAAAATGTGTTTTATTGAGTGTATAAATCGGAAGTGAATGAATAAACAACATAAATAATCGCGAATGATTTCAATAACAAAACTCATAATGATGAAAACAAAAATTGAACAAACAGAACAAATCAAAGAAGATGTTGAAAATGTCCTCCACCTGAAAGAATACATGCTTCTGCTCGTCTCCGCATATTAGTGCGCACCCTCTGAAATATTCCTGGGGTATTTCTGATGACGTCACATGATGCTGTAATTCTATTCCTCAATTCTTCAAGTGTATTCACGGGAGAGCTATAAACCAAAGTTTTCAGATGTCCCCAAAGAAAAAAAACCAAACTGTTTAAATCTGGCGACCTTGGAGGCCGAGCTTCTGGTCCACCACGCCCTATCCAGCGGTTATTGAATGTCATATTCAGATATTCTCTAGCTTCTATGCTGAAGTGCGGTGGTGCTCCGTCATGCATAAACCACATTCTATTTCTAGTTTGCAGCGGCACATCTTCTAGCAACACAGGTAAAATCTCTTCTAGAAAGTGGCGATATAAGGCTCCATTCAGCCTGTCTGGCAACAAAAATGGCCCGATCAGGAAATCCCCAATTATTCCAACCCAGACATTAACCGAAAATTGTTCTTGATGGTGACATTCCTCAATCATATGGGGATTTTCTTCAGTCCAATAGTGATTGTTATGAAAGTTCCTGATTGCATTTCTCGAGAAGGACGCCTCATCGGTGAAGATGATTTCGCTATCGAAAAGGGATTATGAGCAATGTTATGAAGGAACCATCGGCACAAATAACATGAAAATATCTTCAAGCTTTCAATACGGAAGGACTATACGATTACTTTTCTTGATTAATATCTCGAAAATGGTGGCAGATACGGAAAAATACAAGCAACAGAAAAGTTTTCGCATTGAATAATCTGTTTGATTCTGTTTTCAGAATATACCAGTAGCGCACCACAAAAAAGTTCAGGGGGAAAAGAGGAAAATGCACGTGAAAAAATAACACCCTGTATACTGTCAGGAATTTTTGCCTCATTTTGTTATAAACATACAATAAGGAGATATCTGATGTAAATTTTAGCTCAATTCCTGAAAAATTGCATCAGTTATTAAGATAATATCTCCATGGCTTCGATATGGGAAAACTATTGGATTATTTTCAAAATTAATATCTCAGAAACGGTGATAGTTACGATCAAAATGCAGGAGTCAAAATAATTTCAAATTGAATGATCTATTCGATTTTATTCTTTGTTAGTGCCAGTGGCGTACCAAAAAAGTTCCGAGGGTAGAAATGGAACATGGCCCATGAAAAAGTATCACCCTGTATACTGTTCCAAAATTTGGCCTCACCTGGTGATTCAGATTGTGTTCAATAGCTTATGTGGAAAATTTGAGCCCAAAATCTTGAGAAGTCTAGGTTTTATCGAGAGAAAATCGAAAAATTTTCTCAACTTTAACACCCTGTATCTCGGCAACGAAGCATTTTTTGACCATTGGTTCTTCGAACTTTCTTGCTCAAATCATTCAGGGATTCGCATCCTTCATTTACATCTTATTCGGAAACACCCTGTATATTTTAGTAGAAATCATCGATTACTTGTATTTGTGAAAATGGATTACTATCAGGTAAAAGCCTCGTCCATTGAATTTTTAACTGCGTCTTTCGAATAAACATCCTGTAAATTGGTAACAAAGTATTTGCGGACCTATGTTTATATGAACTTTTTCATGAAATGACTTCAGCAATCTTCTCCTTAAGTATAGCCGTGCCTTTTTCGAACATCCTGTATATTAGTACTTCGCGATAATTACTACTACTCTCGTCCCTCTCGAATCTCTGCGTCTTTTGTTTGAAACAGTTTTTTCAAAGTTAGATTTGGGATCAAATTCGAACACAGTATTTCACACGATAAACAAAATAATCTGGATCTTAGATCCATCAACGTTCCAGAATAAATACTATAATATATGACTCAGTGACAATATAAAACAAAAAGTAGAAGCATTTCGGTGAAACTAATGATGTTTTTCTTTCAGGGAAAAGGGCTAAACTATTGGTTCTTCTGGCATGGGTGTTGAGTATGATGTTTTCTTTGCCAGCACTTTTCCTATTTGAAGAGAAGCCGATTGAAGGTGAGTCGATAGCCATTAATGACAAAGTCGAAAAAGTTTTCGATACAAAGTTTTCTGTATGTGTTGGTTTCTTCGTTCACTGGTCGACAAATTGACAATGATCAAACAAGCCTTTCTGGAAAAAGAATTCGAACTCAAAATAGGAAGTGACTGAAATTCGAATTTCTACCGTTCTATTGAACAAAAAAGTCGTTAATAAAGTTCTTTTGGAAAACGTCGTGAACCCGTTAGTTTCGGAAGCATAATCGATAATTATATTTTGAAAATCAAAAGGGAAAAATCAATTGTATATATATTTAAATTTAATTTCAATATATTCATTTTCAATTATGGCTATTTTGAATTAAAGAAAGCCTATGTCGTAGATACATTATCTACAATATAAATATTTTCCCCAAATTAGGAGGCCAAAGTAAGCCTTACAGGCAATGTTGTCTTGTTGCGTATTGTTGGTTGCCTAAAGAATGGCTTCTGAAGGGGCGCGGTGGTTCAACTCTTTCTTCCACAGAGGCCGCCTCAGACGTTCAATAATATTGTCAATATTATGCAATATTGAAAATATTATTGATCGTGTAAGGATGAAATATTGATGGTTTACTTCCGTATTGATTGATTGATATCAATATTTTTGACATGGAGGTTATTAGGTTAAACCAGAATTGCGATTAGAATGAAAAGTACTAAGTTTTATGTAATTTATGTGGAAGTTATGACTCTTCAAGTAAATATTAGTGTTCGAAAGTTCTCAAACAATGTGATCAGTGAGTCAGTTACAGAAATAGGTTAGAGAAGTTCGACAGTCTGTAGTTTCTATAATATAGGTGATATGAGCAAGAAAATTTGTGAAACGGGTAATTTTGGTAGTATCCCTTGAATAATGAAAGCACAGCTAGTCTGCTTTATCCACAACAAAGTTATAGAAGGTCGACAATGTTGCTGAAAAGGATGGGGATTGTGTTTTGTTCGTTTACTTTTCACGATGTTTAGGTAATTCTGCTTTTTGCTCGACTTGGCGGGGGCATAAATTTTATTACAATCCAATGTATTTTGTGTTAGAACTTTTTATACCTGGATTGCTTTTTAAAATTTTTTGCGTGAAATCATGTTCTCAATCATAGTTGGACTGTAAACGTTATTGGCTGCTATTTTTTTAATTATATTAAGCTCTTTTATGAAATTATTTTGTGACATTGGGATATTAATGAGTCTATGTACCATACTATTGTGAGCTGCTAATTTATGTGGATAAGGATGTGTAGATGAGTTGTGAATAGTAATATCTGTATGTGATGACTTAAGAAAAATAGGAAAATCATATTGGCCGTTAATTATAGTAATAGTTAGATCCAGAAAGTTAATGAAGTTTTCTGTTTCTATCTCTAACGTGAATCTAATATTATCGTGAATTTTCTTAATGAATGTTTTGAATTACTCTAATTGTCTGTTTGTTCCAGTGAAACAACAAATGATATCGTCGACATATCTTAATCAATAAATGAAGTGTTTGAATAAAGGATGTTCTTGGATAGTTTTTTCAATATTATCCATGAAAATTTCAGCGAGCAGAGGGCTCAGAGGATTACCCATGATTAAACCTTTTTTACTATTATATAATTCTCCATTGAAGTTAAAACCATTCTGTTCTAAACAAATTTCTAAAAGGTGTAAGATTTCTGATTGAATTATCGGATTGACTTTATTAATTTGAAGGGCTTTTTGATGAGTTTCACTGTATCACTAGATGGAACACTAGGGAAGAGATTTCTACATCCCATGACATAAGTTTAGCGTTCGGTGGTAGTATCGTGTGCTGAATTTTATTTATTAGGACTGAAGAGTTTTTTATTGAGAATTTAGGTTCGAAATTAGCGTACTGTTGAATGATTTCTATGAGAAAGCGTGAAAGTTTTACAGCTGGAGCTTGAAAATATGAAACTACTGGTCTAATGGGATGGCCTGTTTTATGGAGTTCGACGAGGGAGTAGAGATTTGGTGATTGCCGGTTGTCAATGAAAAGTTTATATTTTTGGTTGGTAGGTATATATACTTGGCATATCTAAAGCGTTTTTTACTATGAATTGAAATTTATTAGTTGGATCTTTTTATCAATTTCTTCATAACAACCTGATTCAATGAAATTTTGGGTTTTCAATAAATAATCTGTTTTATTTAAGGCTATGACTGTATGACCTTTGTCTGCTTTGGTGAATATGATATCTTTAGATGCGGACTTAGATTTAATGGACTTTAAAGTTGAATTTCGAATTTCTTAGGTTAAAAACTATTGAACACTTTTTGAAGTAGTAACGATTCCATAAATCACTACGAAATGCTTAAAGCTCTTGCCGACTGTCGTTTAGATCATCGATATATCTCCCTACTACGACATATCTACGAACACGCAACAGCAAAAGTGAGACTTCACGAAGAAACAAACCAGTTTAAAATCGAAAGGGGTGTCCGTCAGGGCGATACAATATCTCCCAAGCTCTTCACAACTTTATTAGAGTATATGTTTAAAAAGCTCGAAATGGGAAACAGAGGCATACGTGTGGATGGGGAAATGCTAAATCACCTGCGTTTCGCCGACGATATTGTGTTGATCTCAGATAGCCTAGATGAGGCATACGAAATGCTCTCAGAGTTGTCAAGTATCTCCCAACAAGTTGGATTAAAGATCAATACCGCTTAAACAGAATTCATGACTAACTTAGTCCCCAGCTGTAACTTAAAACTAAGGGAAAAAGAAATCCAATTTGTAAACTCATATAAATATCTAGGGCATGAAATACGAATTGGAAGAGACAACCAGACCTGTGAACTAAGCAGACGAATAGGACTGACCTGGGCTGCCTTCGGAAAATTACGACACATTTTCAAGTCTGATATTCAATAAGTCTTAAACGCAAAGTTTATGATCAATGTGTGCTTCCGGTACTGACATATGGCTCCGAAACACTAACACTTACCCAAAAGACTGTCAACAGAATAAAAGTGACCCAACGAGCCATGGAAAGATCCATGTTGGGAATAAGCCTGAGAGATCGGATTTCAAATGAGGAGATTCGAAGAAGAAGTAAGGTTACAGATGCTGTAGATAGGGTCACACGTTTAAAATGGAACTGGGCAGGCCATGTCGCAAGAATGTCAGACAACAGATGGTCAAAAAGGATATTGGAGTGGCGCCCTAGACACGAAGCCTTCAGAAGCAGAGGCAGACCGTCAACAAGATGGAAGGACGACATAAAAAGTATCTCCACAAATTGGATTCAGGATGCCCAAGACCGGTCAAATTGGAAAAGGTTAAGAGAGGCCTATGTCCAGTAGTGGACGAGATGAGGCTGTGAAAGAAGATGAAGAGTGTTTTAGGTGTTTGGCTTGCGGTGAATAATTTAGGGCTATTTCGCTTTCAATTCCTAGCAGATCGAAATGGAGACGAGCGTTATTTGACTCTAAATTGTGTTCAAAACCCTTTTCTAGAAGTGAAACTTCATCTTCGGAAAAATTAGCATCTGAAAGATTACTGAACCTATCATAAAATTGGTGATCGGAAAATTTGGACTTTGAGATTTCAGGTTTATTACTCAATAATTTATTTAATTTTCGCAACTGAATTTCATACTTTTTGTGATTAATGAATGAACTTTGAATTTTGTTCCGGAATCTAAAATGTCAAATTCTACTGAATGCAACTGAACTGATAATTCAAAATTCATTCAATTCAAAAATACAACAGCTTAACTTATATTGGTAATCCTAGTCTGAAATTAAAATCATTCCTCTCGCATTATAATTTCAATATAGCATTCCGAACTGATAATTCTTTAGGTCGACATATCAAAAACTGCTAATCTATAATTGATAAAAGTAATAAATCCGCTGTTTATAAACTGTCTTGCGGGAATTGTAATAAAATTTATATTGGTAGAACTTTCAAATTTTCAAAGTTAGATTATCAGAGCACAAACGTAGTTTTAATTATCATAAATCAGGTTCCCATTATTCTAATCACTTACTCGAAAAAACCATAACTTTAATGATAATTTCAAAATTTTACACAATGAAAATAATAGACAAAAACTCAATCTATTGGAAATTTTAGAGATCAACAAAGAAAATAATTCAGGTAGGTTACTTAATAGTCAATTAGATCTAAATCCTTCTCCTTTACTCAATCTTTTCAATTCATAGAGAAAGCAACTCCGATGGGTTTTCCAACATACACCATGTACTTGCACCTATTATAATATTAAGTAGGAAATAAGACTAATATATAAGGAATAACTCTGTTCATTAGTTTGTATCTATCTGATGAAGCCACAGTGTGGTGAAACCGGTCATAGTTTTGTTAATATAGTGAAAATCTAAATAGCATAGTTTTATTTAATTGAAAATATGGACGAATAAGATTATCTCAATGGAGAGTTTGAAAATTTCGATGAATTCTACGAAATCTAAAATTGGTGCTTTACTTATTCTGTCGATTATTGAAAGTTGATCTATAGGTGGAAAATGAGGGCCATTTTCGATACCATCTGAAGCGAAAGTAGATTTATCTCTGGCTATTGAATTAATGCTCTTTATATCTAGTTTTTTCAATTCAATTAACACGAAAATTGAAACAGATTCAAAGCCCAATCGAATCATATTTGTTCAGTTTGGATGTAGATATGGAAGTAAATATGAATTTCAAATTCAATAACAACCTCAAGATCTACAGATGGGATCTTCATTGGAATACATACATTTCAACTCAAGTTTAGTACTTGTCAGGTGAAGATGGACAAGAGACCAAAATTGTAAATCTGAATTTCAATAAACTCTTGTGATATACAGTGTGTTCCAACGAAAATTTGACCCCCTCTAACTCCGAAATGAGTAACATTAGCGAAAAACACCAAGACACGTCGATTTTTGTTTCGAGGGGGAGCATTTTTCGAAATAATTCGAAACTTCTCAGATCAACCCCCTACCCCCAGCAACCCTAACTTTGAAATTCATCATAGGGAATAAAGGTCGAGTGGCACCTTACTGAAAAGGTCTGTCAATTCTCCACCTTGATTTGTCATTTTTAGAATTTTAAATTAACATACAGGGTGTCCCAACCAAGGGTGAAGTTGAATTCTGGAAATCCCAAATACTAAATGAAATAGATTTATTTTGGCATAATGCAAGCGCAGGTTTATGCTCGGTCTAGAAAAACGACCTACACTTGTGAATTTGGAGTTGGTGCAATCAACCCCTATTTCCAGCATCCCCAACTCAAAAATAATTCGATCGATAATAGGTCAAGTGGCACCTCGTTGGAAAGGTACTGCAATTATCTCTTCGAATTTGGTATTTTCGAAATTCAGAATCATCATACAGGGTGTCCTGAAGCAGGAACATTGAAAATCCAAATAACTTTTTGAAACTGGTTCATTTCGGTATACGAGAACATGTTTGATCCGAGAATAGGACTTTCTTGTGTGGTTATAGAATTTTTGCAATCAACCCTTCCATTCAGCATCCCCAACTTGAAAATCATACAAATAATTCAAGTGGCATATCTTCAGAAAGGTTTTTGAATTCCAGAATGATTAAAGCATTTCATTCAGTTCGGCTCTCCATACAGGATGTCGCTTTCGAAAAATTCAATATCGTCATTTGAAATTATCAACTAAAATTAATTCGAAACTGTTAAAAGTATTGGGGTACGATGTGTTGAGCATCAATTACGAGAAATAAAGCTGATTTCTGCATTGAAAATGTTCACATTTTTTCATTTCCATCTGGCGTGCAGTCATCTGTTATTTCTCATTTTTGCAATGAAATATTATTATTATTCAGATCAGTTCCTCATTATTGTTGTTGTTCGTCAGTTGAAATTAATCTGAAAATGGTTTATTCCACTGAGGAAAGGGTCGAAATTGTATCGACGTATTTTCGAAATAAAAGTTGTGCCAAAGAAACGGCAAGGATATTCGATAGGAACCATCCTGAAAGAGAAAGGGGAGTCAGTCACCAGTACGTTAAATATTTGGTTGACAAATTCCTAGCTACGGGTTCGGTGGCAAACAAAAACATGAAGTGGCATGTCCTGTCAGAAATGAGGCAACGGAAGTGGCAGTAGTGGGTCATCTACAAATGGAGAATACTACTTCGATCAGAAAACTATCTCGTCTGACTGGTGTATCAGCTACAACTGTCCATAGAATCGTGAAACATCACAAATTTCACCCCTACAAGGTAAAATTAGTGCATTAAATAAACGAAGATGATCCAGATCGTCGTTTACAGTTTTGTGAAAATCTAAGTGAAAACCTAAACGCTAATCCAAATTTTCTGAATAACAGCTGTTTTTCTGATGAAAGCACCTTTATGCTCAGTGGTGAAGTGAATAGACATAATTGTCGATATTGGGACACACAGAATCCTCATTGGTTTAGAGAGGCCCACACGCAAAGGCCTCAGAAGTTGAACGTTTCGGCAGGAATTTTGGCAATCATCTAGTTGGGCCTTTCTTTATTGAGGGTAATCTGAATGGAAATGGCTACCTACAGTTGTTAGAGGAACACATACATCCTAGATTGACAGAAATTTTACAGAACGATCCAACTCTTTCTGAGGACGAAATGCGTTTTCAACAAGACGGTGCTCCTCCGCATTATGATGCTCGGGTGCGCCAATATTTAGACGAAAATTTCTCAGGAAGGTGGATTGGTAGAAGAGGACCTGTTGAGTGGCCAGCCAGGTCACCAGATTTAAATCCCTAGATTTTTTTTGTGGGGCCATCTAAAATCTAAAGTTTATGCCACAAGACCAGAAAACCTGGAGGAGCTGCGGATGAGGATTATCACAGAATGCCGACTTTTGACTCCTGAAGTTTTCGCTAATGTGAGAAGAGAGTTCGAAAATCGTCTGTATAACTGTATGGAGGTGGGCGGAGGTCATTTTGAACAATTGTTGTAATAATCAAGTTAGTTTTTGTTTTCAATTGAATACAAGTTCAATAAATCTCGTTTTCCTGTTTAGATGAGCATCCAATCAGTTTCTCCATCATCCCTCATCCTGATCCTCACGCCAGAAAACCTCGATTGCCAAACTGAAACCAATGCCTCAGTGATTCAGAAAATAGAAAAATCTTTCTGGAACTTTGCCACTCAACCTGTAATCACTTGTATGATTTTTTGAGTTGGGGATGCTGAATGGAAGAGATTGATTGCAAAATTCCATATTCACGCAAGAGAGTCTTATTCTCGAATCAAACATAAACATGTTCTCGTATCCAACTCCAAATTCACAAGTGTAGGTCGTTTTTCTAGACCGAGCATAAACCTGCGCTTGCATTATGCCAAAATAAATCGATTTCATTTAGTATTTGGGATTTCAGGAATTCAACTTTACCCTCGGTTGGGACACCCTGTATGTTAATTTAAAATTCTAAAAATGACAAATCAGAATGGAGAATTGACAGACCTTTACAGTAAGGTGCCACTCGACCCTTATTCCCTATGATGAATTTCGAAATTAGGGTTGCTGGGGGTAGGGGGTTGATCTGACAAGTTTCGAATTATTTCGAAAAATGCTCCCCCTCGAAACAAAAATCGACGTGTCTTGGTGTTTTTCGCTAATGTTACTCATTTCGGAGTTATAGGGGGGGTCAAATTTTCGTTGGAACACACTGTATAATACTTAGATTTATTTCTTATACTCATTACAATCCACGTGAAAATAACTCCAAAATGAAATGGATACTTCCGATTTTACTCAGCAAAAAATGTTGCTTATCGCATCTAAAAAAAGGAGAATATTCTAGAAATAACAGCAATGCAACAAATATCAAAGGAATGAAATCATCTGCCAACTATCATATTGATCGAAATTTCATAGAGTAAAAACAATTTTTTTCCACAAGTTTAGAGGAGACTATCACAGTAAGGCTGAATTCCACAAAAAAAATTATATTTTTATAAGGTCTACTAGATCCCGAGTTATTGATACTTCTGAGATACCTTGTATTTATACTCTGCAAAACTTGTTCAATTACTTATCGAGTGGAATTCCATGGTTTCAGCGAAATGACTCCATATATTCAAAAATGTATGTAGATTTTGTTATTTTTCCAGAACTTTTTAAAGGTAAGTCTCATTCGAAATCATTATTCAGAACGATAATATTCTTCCTCATGCGCGAATTCCAAAGCACTTCGGATGCAAATCAGATCAACCTGTATGAATTTTCTTCGTACATGATATTCGTTTTTGCTTTCGAAGAAATTTTAAAGAGATGCATATATAAATGCCTGCATATCGATGAAATTCAGATGAATACGTGAGATAAAGATATAGGCACTTTCTCGTATTTATGAATATCTTATTGAAATGAGAGTAGGTACAAGATACGAATGATGTGATGTTATTCAGGGACAAACATAATCTGGAATTCGATGACTTTGTATCTGTGCTAAAAGCTTTTCAAGTTTCAAACTTGAAGTAAAATTCTCTCGGATATTGAGATAAGTATTTTTGCTTTATAGTAGGATCTGTCTTGTTCTCTTAATTCAGAACCCCTTTGCATGCGATATTGTGATTCAGAACTACTTCGACAATATTGTGAACAAAAAGCTCTTGTCGTTAAACTTCTGAAACTAAAAGTTCATCCATATGGGTGAAGTAAACCTTCGAAAGCAATACATTTTGACAAAAATATACCGGAAATTGGTCACTGAAACACAAAATACACACTCCACAAAATTGTCGCATCACCTGGTATTCTGAATTTCCCAATCGATTAAGCAGCTCGATCGCAGTTTTTTTGTCAACATATGTTTTTGGACATATGGCGGAAAAAAAATCTTATCTATGTAGTAACATTTGTTTCGATATGACCTCAATCACGTCTGAAACAAGAATGAGTTTATTTGACTATCAGTATTCATTCAGTTTCTCTTCAGTTTTCACGCTAAATTAATGCAAGTTTTCTGTGTGGTAAGAACTGTAACACTTCTAAAGGAGGAGCGAAGCCAACGTTACGTGGCTAACTTGTCGAATGTTAACCAAAGCACTATTTAAAGAGCAATTATTCGGTACCACGAAACAGGGGAATATGAAAGAAGGGCCGGACAGGGAAAAAATCGGATAACAACACCAGTTGATGATCGTTGGCTTCGTTCTACTGCACTGAGAGTTCGACACTGTACGACTAGAATGCTACAAAATGGACTTGCACTTTCCAGAAATTTGCATATTTCATTGCAAACTGTTAGGAACAGCCTCAGAGAAGATGATATCAGACCAAGGGTGGCTTTTACCGGCCCGTGTCTCACCAGAGAGCATCGAGTTGCAAGACTTCAGTTTGCAAGGAAACATGCAAATTGGGGTGTTCCAGAATGGTCGAATGTTCTCTTTTCCGACGAGTCCAGGTTCTGTCTAGTATCAAATGATAGACTAATGCCTGTATACAGAAGACCTGGGGAACGCTATCAGCAATCCAATATCCGGCAAACCGAAAACTTCGGAGGGGGCTCAGTAATGGTGTGGGGAGGCATTTCTTTCCATGGTCGAACTGAGTTAGTCCTAGTGAATAATGTAAGAATGACAGCGGCTAGATACATCGCAGATATCCTTGAACCCCATGTTGTACCCTTTGGCCCATTGATTGGCGAAAACTTGATTTATATGCATGATAATGCTCGGCCTCATGCAGCTAGAGTAATTATAGAATTTCTGCAAAATGCCGAAATTGATATTTTAAGATGGCCAGCCAGAAGTCCCGACTTGAATCCCATAGAACATGTTTGGGACAACATGGGGTGACAAATTCAGCAACGTAGGATTCCGTGTAGAACACTTCAACAACTAGAAAATTTGCTTCCTGAAATTTGGAACTCAGTGACTCAAGAGTACATCCAAAATTTGTTTGAGGGCTTCCGAGACGTATATAATAATAATAATAATAATAGCATTTTATTGGCATCTTGTACGAAATAATAATTATAACTATCAATTACATTGAAGGCCTTAAACTTATTATGAGTGAGTGTTACTGTACTGTATTGGCAGTAATTAGGGCCCGGGAGGAAACACTCGATTTTGAAAATGATTAGTAACCATTCGATGCTAGTTGATTGGTCTCTTCGCAAATGTTTGAAGATTTGATTTATAGAATTTTTAATTTTCCATTAGCTCGAAAATTGTTGATATTTTGCATGATAAACACATATCTTTTGAAAGATATCTTCTTATTTCACACTTCTGAAAGTTACCAAGCAACTCTTGAATGACCAACCTAAAAGTTTATATAGTATTGTGGTAAAAGTATATACAGGGTGCTTCAACGAAAACTAAACAGAGGCTATATCTACCAAGATATTCATTTTCATCAGAACGCAAACAATTAAATTTTTGTTTCAAGGAGGACATCTTTTGGGGTACAAAACTTGCCTGAAATATCAACCCTCTAAGCGGTGGATGCAATCCTTGAGCATTTTGAATCGGGAAATGGGTCGAGTGTTGACTCAAAAGAAAGGTGGTATCTTTGTCTCCATTTAATTGTCTACAATTAATTGAAAACTGTAAAAGATGCAGGGTGAGCAACTGAAAGATAGGAAGACTATTTCCTGAGACTATTCAAGTTTCAGTGAAGTAAAATGGAACAGATCCATGCTGATCAATGGCAGTCATCATCAAGTACTATCCTCATCTCGAATTTCAACCCCTAGAGCAAAGATGGCCACCCTTGAAAATTTGGAAGAGGGTAGATGGGTCGAGTGATACCTCGAAAGAAAGGTATTATCTTTGTCTACATCCCCGTGAACGATTTTCTATTTTTGATTGAAAACTGTAGAAGATACAAAGTGAGCTACTGAAAATAGAGGAGACTATCTATCGCCCTGAGCTATTCAAGTATTAGTGAATATTTCGGACTAGAAAACAAAATATGTGGATTCCAGACAAAGTTTTGTTGCTTTAATAAATTCGTCTTGAGGTTATTCAGTGAAATTTGTGAGATTTTCCAATTTTTACGGACGATATTTAAGGCTAATGTACAAGGAACATTTGTAAATAAGGAAATTACGTCTTACGATATTAACCTAAAACCTTTTGGAATAATTAGATCTTTTATGAAACTATGGAAATGCCAGGAATCTTTTATGTAATAGTCATTTTTTCCAAGTGTGTTTGTTTTGTGTTTGAAAGGTATTGTGCTAGGTTATAGGTGGGTGAATGAATGTTACTAACAATGGGTCTCAGAGGATTGATCTTATATGTAATTTAGGTAACCCATAAATGAATGATCTTTGTTTATAAGTACTGTTCTGTTTGTTTTGTCGGCTTTTAAAATGTAGATGTTTCGGTTTTGTTTGACGAATTCCTTAGTTTTTTCAATGAGTGTATGTATTTATTCTTCTTGAAAACTTTTTCATCCTTATTTTTGTGTTCATGGTTGGTTAAAATATTACAAATTTTGTTTCTTATTTCGGTTCTTATCTCTTCAGCTTTATTAAATTTGCTGCTTCAATATATATATGCAATTATATCGTTATAATTGGTTGTTTCTGTATTACCTACAATTTGTTTCCAAGTCCTAATATTTGTTTGACGATTTGTTTGAATATATATATATATATATATATATATATATATATATATATATATATATATATATATATATAGGGTTTTACCCCGACGAGTTGCCCATGTATCTGTTCATGCAATCAAACTGATTTCATGAAAAATATAAATCCACCACCCGGTAATTAATACCATTGCCAAGCAATGATTATAATCAAAACGTATCCTGGAATAAATATATATTAGGATAACGTTAAATGTTATGAGAATATATCAATCTACCAGAATATATACATACTATAGCATCATCAGACAATGATATCAATGTACCAACGAGTAGTGTCAGAGGCTTTCCCCGGAAAAATTCAGTGTACGGACCTTAGTCAAGTAACATTGAATGTTACTCATTAATAGTTTCCTTTGTGTGAAGTGGTGAACGATCGAATAGAATACTGCTCTGAATATAAATATGACAAAATTGTCAGTTAATTATATTACATTTATATAAACAAATAAATAAAATATGAAATTAGATTCTGAGCAGTATAAACTAAAGAGAAAACCTATGACTCTACCTCATTATTTTTTCGGAAAGAAACCTACGAAGAATATTATAAGATTTGACTGTTACCTTTTGTAACTGTTGAAACAAATTTTCTTCAGACCCAAAATCTCAATAGTTTTGTGAAGATTTCTAGGAATAACACCTGTTGTGGAAATAATAATCGGTAGAATAAATATTTTTTCATTTTCCACATTTTTTAATCTCATCGCCAAGCATCATATATTTAGAAATTTTTCATTGTATTTATTTTGTATATTATGTGTGACGAGTATAGCAATATCAATTATATATGTTATTTGATTATGTTTGTCATTAGGAATGATATCTGGTCTATTGTGTTTTACAGCTCTGTTGCAAAGAACTGTTTTATCAAAATGAAGTTTATATTTGTCATTTTCACAAATAATCTCAGGTTCATAATTGTGAAATTTTTTCTTTTGGGAATTAGGTCATGTTTAATTCCTAGATTAAAATGAATAATATTAGCTACGGCATTATGTCTTTCTAAATAATCTGTTGAAGCAAGGACTGAGCAAGATGATAATATATGAAAAACTGTTTCTGAAGAACAGAAACATCTACGGCAAGAATCATCTATATTTTGTTTGATGATGTGTTTTCTATAATTTCTCGTGAAAACAACCTGATCCTGGATCGCAATTGCCAAGCCTTCTGTTTCAGCAAACAATTCTCCAGATACTAACTATTTATTCGATGCGATTTCATCAATATAATCATTTTTCAATTCTTTAGGGTGCTTTCCGTGTAATTCCTTCTGCATCCAACTTTCTCTTTTAGAATTATCATCAAATATATCAAAATCTACCTTTTGCATTGTAAAGTTCAGAGGTGTAAGATTATAATCTGAAGCAACAACAATATCATGTAATTTAGACGTTCTCTGTTTATCATGAAAATGGGAACGTAGATGAAAAATCTGTTTACTATGAAGATTATTCAAATCAGTTAATCCACGACCTCCAAGATGTCTAGGTAGTGTAACTCTCTGAACAGCTGAATTTGGGTGATGCTTATGATATTTACAAAGCATTTTCCTCGTTTGACATTGTAATTCATTTAGATCAGTTTTAAACCATTTAATAATTGCAAAAGAAGATGTAAGAATAGGAACTGCATAGGAGTTGATAGCTCTGAAAAGGTTTTTACTAGTTAAATAACTCTTGATGATAATTCTAAGTCTTTTGTAATCGGTATTTATCTCTTTCAAAGAATATACACTGGCGAACAAAAATTTGATGTCATTGGTTTCCGAATCATTCAATTTATTTTTAATTCATTTGAATCAAAGGAGATTAGAAAATTGAGCACCGCAACAGCTTGAAGTTTGCATACTTTTGATCAAATTTAAAATAATATTTAAATGGATATTGTTTTGATCATAATGAAGCACGTCTCTTTTGAGTATTTGTTGTAGCTGGAATATGTGATCGAATATATTTTCCCAACTACATTCTCAATGAAATTCAAATCCAAACTTCAGGTAAGATACTTGAAACTATTTCCTCTTCATAAAAATATTTCTTAATAACTTCAGTTGCTATCATTACCCTGTATAAAAATTCCAGGGTCGCCCATATGAATGGCATTGCATAATTTTTAAGATCATCCGCGTTAAACTGTTTGCTTCACATCTATATTATCGGAGAACCAACGACAATAACTAATTCCACCAAATGAAATTGAAACATATCGCTGACCAGCTCTTATCTTTAAAATTCCTCACTTTGCGTAGATGATGACTACACAAGAACAACAATTGTCGCTGTTTCATCTTGTTCTCAGCCATCATATTTCAACGCATTACTCATTGCCAATATGGTAGCATCCAAAAGCATTCTAAGCGATAAATCAGACACTGTAAAACATAGATAAACTTCATCAATAGCATTCACAAAAGGAAATTCATTAAAAACTGAAAGTAAGTTACCGAGTTGAGGTTTTAATACACTCTTATAATGCTAATTCAACGAATTTTTCAAGAACTGCCAGATTCTGAAATTTACAGACAAAAATGTCAAAATGTGAATGAGAAGTCTCTTCTATGGTTGAATATTTTCAAAGAAGAGCCTTGTGCAAAAAAAGATATCAATATATCGGCATTATCTTGCCAGTATATTCCATGAACTAATCCTACTTCAAAACTGAGGAAATTCCTGTGATATTATTCTAAATCTTTTTATATTTTCACACAGACATTCCGCAATGTTGGATAGACCTCAATCCAACACAATGGAAAATCTACATGACATCTGTGGCCATTCTTCTCTTCGTGATTCCTGCCGTAATCATCAGCACATGTTATGCCATCATAGTGTGGACCATATGGTCCAAAAGTAAACTTCTAATTCCTGTAGGACATGTAGCTGTCAGACAAAGTGAGTATATGTTTACCATAAATCTGATTTGTTACAAACTTAACAATTTATTTAACCAGGCTTTGATTGACACTTTGAATTGAGATTACAGCGCTGCCTACGGCATATGGCCAAACCGTTTTGGATGAAATGAACATATTACTTTGAAAATATATTTTTGACACATAATTTCATAAATTTTATATTTTAAATTGTAAGTTAATCAACTTTTTGCTTTGTGAAAATGGTAGATAAGTCTCTTAATCTATTGAATGGATAATTCTGTTGATAAAAGTTTTCTGTTTTTATCTATCATTTGAATTCGTTTTTGAACTTCTATGAAACTATGAAACTTCATCCAAATTTATTGTATCGGCTTCAAAATTGGCTCCTTAGGTCTTTTGTAAACTAGTTGAGAGGCAACACGTTTTATGCCCAAACAATCGTTTAAAATGGTACGAATTAATTCGTGAGGCACAGAAAGTTCATTGTCTATCTCTCTTGAACTTAAATGACGATTTTCAATTACCATTTCCTTCACTTTATTGAAGTTAACTGCAGTTGAAATATTGATGGCCGACCAAAACGAGGTAAATCTTTCACCGCAATTCACGTAATACCTTCAGCGATTCGGCACACGATTTAAGACAAATTCTTTGTTCGAAATTTTATCCATTGTAAAAATCACTAAACACGCTTATGGAGAACTAACAAAATGGAGCACTGTGAACAAACTAATTTAAAGATCGCGTTCAAACTCCGCGTTAGTATATAAAATAGTTGTACCAACTTAGCATCAACAAATATTTTGACAATCGTTCTCAGCAGATTTTTTCAAATAATCAATTTTCGGTACCTTTTTGACATAATACGTCATATCACAGTCAGAAATGAGCTCTATAAAAATTAATATAATCAAAATAATTCAAATTTATCTTTGTAACTCGTGATTTTATTTCAGTGATCGTACAAAAAATTGTATAAAAAACCATGGACGCATACATAATAACTATTTGATTGTTAACTGCAAATTTTTTATAAATTCATAAAAAGTTTTGGGCTCGTCCGGGATTTGAACCCGGGACCTCCCGCACCCTAAGCGGAAATCATACCCCTAGACCAACGAGCCAGTTGAGAGATGCGTCTGTTTGCTAGTATATCAATAGAGGAATCTTGTACACCGCCCATGATATATTTTAATACGATTATAGTTGATTAGTTAAAATCTAAATACACTATCTAAACAGTATATTAATAAATATAATAAAATCTATAAGCAGTCTATGAAATCAGATTACAAAAAATAATTATACCCAGAATTTCACCATTTATTAGTGGTTTCATAAAGTAGCAGTTTGTTTTGTTATACTGCAAAATCTTCACAATTGTTCAACATTTACCTACAAAAAGAATAATTCTTACTCTAAAACAGTGTTTGCATTAAAAGAACCAACTTTCTTGTGTTCTAGATTCCGTGAATAGAAGTGAATATTTAAAAGAGATAAATATTGTCCCATATTTCTGACTCTTTTTATATTCTGATTTATCATATCATATATGATATGAAAGCTATTAACAAATCTTCAAGAAGACTTCCTGATTGCAAATATTATTTCAGTAATATCGATTTCTCGCACAGTAATAAGATTATCCATCTTTTTAATAAATTTATGCTGACACAGAAGATATTCGCTTGGTATTATACTATTATTATTTCAGAATTTCAAATCATTTATTGTGTTCATTTTGAAACTAATCGTTCTAAGTCTCGATTATACATGAGTATTATTTTTACAACAAATTCTATGGCAAAGTTATGAACTGACGTACAAGGGTTTATCAACATGTATCTTCTATGCCTATTTTATCAATAATTGATTCATTTCGATTTTTCGTTGTGAAGCAGAGCTCTATATAATTGAAAATAATTCCAAATGAACTTATGTCAATTGTATAATTGCAACACAGGAAGTGTGTCAAATGTTTATTCGAATCAAAAATATACAAATACGAAAATATAGTTATTTGAATCATCTATATGATGACGTTACATCCTTGTTTCGTAGATCATCACCCGTCATTTTTCTTCTTCTTTCGACGTCAAACATATTAACAAAAGTTAAACCAGATCGGTCACTATTGATACTATGAGACTTCGTAAGTTGGTCTTACGATGCATGTGCTTGGCACAGATTTAGTGACTAGGTATTCGCAAGATTACCCACACACATGTAATTTCTTCAACAAATCTCATTTGTCATACAGTAATCAATGAAATATTTTCTACAGATGAACGTAGAGATAGACCTTTACGTCAATATCGAGATGAGAATGATACAAGACGAGCAAGCTCTAGAGGACTTATACCCCGAGCTAAAATCAAGACTGTCAAAATGACATTTGTCATTGTTTTCGGTAAGTGTATTGTCAACTGTATACTGTTCTTCTGTAGAGACTGAAATGTACTTACCTATTTTATAGACTGTACTTTTTTCAAAATTATTGAAAATATTTTTAAAATCACTCACATTTCATCAACGTCAATGGGTAAGCAATCTATTCTTCATTTGTCAATGTTTATCATAGAAAATCAATCCATTCTCCATTATTTTCAGTGTTCGTACTATGCTGGAGCCCGTATATTGTGTTCGACCTTCTACAAGTGTATGGCTACATTCCTAAAACACAACACAACATTGCCGTCGCCACTTTCATCCAAAGTCTGGCGCCACTTAATTCAGCCGCAAATCCTGTTATATATTGCCTCTTTTCTACCCATCTTTGTAGAAATCTCAGGTTGGTATGTTTGTGAACGAAAATTTTCTTGAATGCACCGTTCATACATAACAGGATACATAATACAGTTTTACACAAACAATTTAACATGGAAAAAACGTTTCTGGTTAATGATGGTTAGTCGCAGGATTTGGATATGTTCCATGATTGGCAGTGAATGTTCCAAATGTTTTCTTGATATTATTAATTTAATTGGCAGAATTATCGAAATTTCTCAAAATCGATATTCGACCATTCTGATCATTGCTTTGGCTGCGACCAAAACAACGACTAAGAGACATCCAGAAGGATGCAGCTCAACAAAGATCAATGAGTACACAGAACAGAGGGTCTGTTCTGTGACTGAGTATACCTAGTTGACGAACATCTTGATACCTATTATTACGGCCATGAATGGGACCGTAGGTAAATGTCATTTATATTCACCACAGTTATATTCAAAAATCATTCACTATAAATACATGTAGAAAAACCGTGAAAACGATTACACTGGTCAACAAGATTTTCGTAACAGAAAGCAGATTTAATTTTTTCTGATGAAAATACCCTTTTTATAATATGAAAAATATGCCTAAAGCCTTAACACGTACCACTTCTCAATAGCTTAATACAATCCTTTTACATTTGCATGTAGTGTAGGTAATGAGGTAACGGTTATACCTGAACCGTATTGTTTTCAATATTTTACATAAAAGTAAGATAATAAATCAGTCTTCTGTTCAGTTTCGAAGTGAGCGGTTCTCTGCGTGTAGAGATAAAAAAGTTTTAACTACGGAAATGTAAACAAACTTTTATTTGTGGAGGATTTATGGTGAAATCACAAGCCATGCTATTTTCTGAAAATATTGAAGAAGCCTGCTTTCTGTTTCCATTGGTGATCCAGACAAGCAGTGGGCTCTCCACGTGTGCCTTATTAGTCGTAGCGTATCATTGGTGCAGTAGATGAATGGGAAGAAAGAAAGCATACTTTTCGCAGTCCCTCTGGTAGGACGAGAACCCACTGATTATTTAGACGAATGCTATCGACAAATACTGAAAGGTATTCCCAAAAGGCAAAGCGCAAGATGGACCATACAAATTTGCCACTGCCATGCGGCATATTATAGATTTACCAGTGCCGATCGTACTTTTAAATCCGCAAACTCTTATTTTGGAAGATACATAATGATATGATATAATTACGCCTTACGATAGACAGCACATTTCAACACAGTAGTGCATTATGTGTTGCATCCATATATCAAATTAAACAAATATACGTATATTAAAATTTAAGCAGTTTTTTTTCATAAAAATAATCACATGAACTGCTAATTTGAAAATTCCTTCTAGAAATACGAATTTTTCATAAGATATAGACTCTTTAAACGGACATATAATTATGACATGCGTTATGCAACACGACTTACATAACTGTCTAATGTGTGTTACATACACGGAATAAAAGTAGGTAGAGTTGATGCATATATTACGATATAATATCATTTATTATCATATTTTGTTATGTTATAATGGTATATCATATACTAAACTACTTCGGTAGCCAGTTCATCATCGTTTCTATAAAAGTCCAAGTCGGAATTCATCCAAAACTGTGACTAACCGATATTTTAAAACAGGAATTCATCTATTGTTTCCTCTGAAAACATTTCATTTTATTCCAAATTTTATTAAAATAGTAATGAGAATGAACTATCATAATTTTATCTATGAATGCAATGATATAGAGATAGAGGACTGATAAAATGAAATTCTTAATTCTTTACCATTCTCTACAGGTGAAAAAACTTTTAGTTACAATTCATGTTTAAATTGATCTTGACTATTTTGACAACTATTTATGTGTATGTGAGTGCTAGAGCATAAAACGTGCACCAAAGCAACATTAGGGCCTTTGTGCCTCCTATTATTCTTACAAACCTTGAGACTTTCACTCATCCTAACTCCTCGGAGAAGACGTGATATAAACTCTGGAAATGTTGACGATCCCTGGTTGACCTACTGCTTTTCGTTTCATCCCAGAGAGAGTTCTGAATTTTTCTTGGGTTTAGTCTTTGAATATTTGTGCTATCTCTTATCTCGATGACAGAAAGGCTGTAGAATCATCTGAATAGTCGACCTTTTGACACATAGGTACGCTCTGCTGTTCCCCTTCACTGTTGGTGTCAATCAACACAACAAATCGACATATTATTGGTGCGAGCAACCTCTGTCTGCACTTGTTACATTCCCATGTTAACCTTGACGATATTCGATATCGCTCTTAACTATTGACTGTACTGCCTATGTTGACTCTGAGAGTCAACAGTTAAATAAGTTCCTTCAGAAGCAGCCTCATGGTAAGAGGGTGTAAAGTTTGATGAAGAATTGGAGTGGATTTGTGTCGGTTCTTGGTTTCAGTAGAGAAAAATTCAATGGTGGCATAGCTGCTTCTCCTCTTCCTAGCTTGGGTCCAATAGATCACCACAGTTTTTAAGCGTGCTGTTTTCACCAGGGCCATCTAAACATTATTTTGTGAACATTCAGAGGTCTTACAATAGAGCTCACCCTTTTCACAGACAAATTCGAACAAAAAAATCGATTTCTGAAAGAGTTTCTCTGAATGATGACAGTGCCCTTCAATTCTGCCTTGTGACACTGTTCATAAGTAATATTTTGGTGTCTAGAACTACCACTAAGTATCTTTACTTGTGGTAAGAATACAATTAGAGAGGACATATTCTAGTTGCACAGAATTTCTCCTATTTTTCCAATGAGATAAACGGTTACATCATTTGCATATGTTGTGTGGAATGCTTCTGATTTGAGGCAGCAGTGAAGACTATCAACAACAAGGTTCTCTAACAGTGGCGATGCTACATCTTTCTGCTGACAGCTTCTAGGCTCAATCCTTCTTACTCTAGATTCCCCAACACTTACCTCTAGTACTTTCTTGATAACCTGCCGCAGAGGGATAGGTGAAAGCTTCTCTTGGTCAATGTTGCATCAATTTTGGAGAAGGTATTCTATTGAAAGCACAGGCTTGATCCATAGATGCTGACAGGGTTAATCCCTTGTTATCTGCACGACAACTGGGATTTTCTTTGTGTGGCTGGTTATGAAGTGACCTCTAACGTAACGACCGCAAAGCGTCTCTAGGGTTCTCAGTATGAAAGATGGGAGGCTGACTGGCAGGTGCGCTTTCTTGTTGGTGCAATACATTCTTCCTTTATTAGAGTGACATGAAATTTCAGCATCTTAAGGACTGTTCTGTATACTTGATTTGTTGTTTTACGGATTCGATCCACAATTTATTCGCCGAATTGCAGAGGGAGTTATTCGATATGAGCAGCTGGACAAACTTGAACAAAAATAAATTTCTTGCAATGGTAGATATCTTGAAGGAACAAATGCATAACAATATTCGTGAAAAATTGTATATGAGAAAATTTGATGCTTATCACATTGCATGACTTTGACAGAGAACAATCCTTATTGAAGAATATCTAATGGTCAAAAATTATGAATTTCATTCTTTTAAACCGATTCTGTATTTCAATTGTGTTGTCCATACTGACTGATACCTAACTGTTTAACATTGCATTGAAGGCCAGTGGGACTACCGAGCGAAAAACAATTGGTGCGTTGTACGACCCTGAAAGGTTTGGCACTCCACATATACTTAATATATATTATCATTGCCATTGTAGTCCATTGGTGCTATTAGATTCATAGTACTTTTAAACATCAATAATTATGGATAGGCTTACTAATTTCGACTCAAAATTCTCTAGATTCTAAATGTTTGATGTATCAAAAGCTTCAAGTACTAATTTGAGGACATGCATGCACTTTTCACTTTAGACACTACAAAAGCATTAAATTTTATAACTCTTTTTTCATTTTCATTCATTACTGTATATATGGGTAAATTTTAGAGATAAAATTCCATGTCAGAGTAAACACAAAAGAATTAACAATTTCATGATGATACGTCTTTGAAATCATACACAAAAAGGTTTATACCGGGTGAGTCAATAAAGCGAGGAACTTCTATATATCGGAAACTATTTGATATAGAAGCAAAATTTTTTCTGGTTGTTGTTTTATAAGTATGTGTGCATTCTTTGAAATTATTTTCGTACATACAGGATGTTCCATTTTTGCTCCAGGGACAAACATAGATTTGTTTTATATTGTACACCCTGTATTTTTTATCATATTCTGATTACAATTTGGATTTTCTCTTCAACGATATCTGTTTTGTGCCCAAACAACTATCGGTAGATTTTGAATTAATCAAAATATCGATAATTTCGAGAACTTGGAAGTTTTTCAATAGTTCTCAAATGCCTCATTTCGCATAATTTACGCATCATATATTTTTTTTCTTGAGGTTAAAATGTAGTACCTTATTATCAAATGAAGAAAAAGAAATTTTTCATATCGAGTGTTCCTACTAACCCGGCGAAAATGAAATTTTTCAAACATGAAAGACTTTTTTTTTCAAATGTAACACCCTGTATCTTTTTCACGTATTTTGTTCCTACTCGAATAAGCTTTAATACGATACCTTTTTTTCAAAAATCCGATTTAGATTTTCCAGAAAATTTCGAAATTAGTGTGAGGTTTAGGTATTTCTTGCAATAAACATGCTGTTGATAAAATTCAGACATTGAAATATTCAAATTTCAACACAAATTAGATTCTTTGCTGTCCAATGAAACATCAAAACTCTCAAGGTGTATCGAAATTTCTTCACAAGAAAAGATTCATTTGCGATATTATCATTTGTGCTTAGAGCTAAGTCTTCACTTAATTGAAATTACTCAGTTCGAAATTATCTCAATAAATGTTCAAAAAGTCAAAATATCAAAAAGATCGAGAATTTGGTTTTCAGAACTTCTCACAATCTTCATTCCGTATCATTTGAGTGTGACAATAATTATTCTCTGAAGAAAATATGTTCCTCATCATCGAAGTAAGAGATCAACTGTTTTTTCATACCCAGTGTTCTTGGCGATCCAACGAAAATAGAATTTTTCGAAATAAAAGAACTTTTTCTAAATTTAACACCCTGTTCTTTTCACTGAACTTGCATTACTTTTACAATTGCCCAAAATATTCCGGAATTATCATTAAGAAACGAAATTGAACTGCTTGTCGTGAATGAAACATCCACTGAAAAAAAATGCAAATCGAAATCATAAACACCAATTTAATTTTATTTCAATAAGTTTTCAAATCAAATTAGATGTTCGAAATGTCCCCCATTTTGACGAATACATTCTCGAACACGATTGTTAAATGATTCGATCACTCTCTGGAGAACATTCGGCGTTTTACTCCTAAATGCTTCTGTAATTCTCTCCATCATATTTTCCCTGGTTGTTGGAGGGTCTCGATATACCCTCTCTTTAACATACCCCCACAAAATCCAATTTATTCAAGTCCGGAGACCTAGGAGGCCATCCTATAGGACCTCAACGGCCTATCCAATTGCCCTCAAACCTATCATCAAAAAATCGCGGACATTGCCGCTGTGGTGTGTTGGTGTCCCATCGTGTTGAAACCACATATTGTTTTTTATGTTTCGGGGAACATTAATAAGCAAAGGCTTCAGATCATGCTGCAAGAAATTTAAATAACGTTCGCCGTTCAAATGTTCTTGGGAAAAAAAAGGGTCCGATCACATAATCATCAATTTTACCACCCCAGACATTAAGAGACCAACGATGTTGGTGGTCAACAGTTCTCATGAAATAAGGATTTTGAGTATCATAATTATGAAAATTATGCCGGTTCACCAATCCATTCTTATGAAAGGTGCCTCATCAGAGAAAAGTACCCCACTGAAAAAATTCGATTGGTCTGCTATTTTATTTGAAGACCATCATCAAAAATCCAATCTCCGCCCGAAGTCTAGGGGCTCCAACTGTTGGTGGAGTTGAACATGAAAAGGATGGAACTTTCCTTTCTCAAAATTCTTGATACAGATGTCTGACTAATGCCCAAGTCTCGATTTACATCTCTTGTACTAATATGAGGATTCTCTACTGCGCTCAAAACAACCTGCATGCTATTCTCTTCATTGAGTACATGCTTAGCTCTTTCATTCTTCTCATATCCAACTTGTCCAGTTTTTTCAAACCTTTCCTTCGGTCTCTCGAATGCCTCTTTCCTAGGATGTCTATTGTTTGGGTAACGTTAGGAATAAATATGTGACGCCAACAAACAATTCCTCCCACCTTCTCCCAAACAATAAATCATATTAATTAACTCTTCTTGGGTGAAATTCATTGTTGCAATAATATTATGTATTTCTCACTTACATCACTCATATGACGTTGGAATTATCCAATTCAAAACTGTCAAATCTTGGGGCATTGTGAGTAAACCATAGAAATAAGTCTTCTATGGGCACAGGTGGTTCAAACCACAGACTATGGAACAATATTTTCTATCTTCAAGTGGTATGCCCATAGAAGTCATACTTATCTCTATGGCTTAATAACAAGTTGGATATGAGAAGAATGAAAGAGCTAAGCGTGTACTGAATGAATAGAATAGCATGCAGGTTGTTTTGAGCGCAGTAGACTTTTTGAACATCTATTGAAGATTTCGAACTGAGTAATTTCGATTAAGTGAAGACTTAGCTCTGAGCACAAATGATAATATCGCAAATGAATCTTTTCTTGTGAAGAAATTTCGATACACCTTGAGAGTTTTGATGTTTCATTGAACAAAACAACAAAGAATCTAATTTTGTGTTGAAATTTGAATATTTCAACAGCATGTTCATTGCAAGAAATACCAAAACCTCACACTAATTTCGAAATTTTCTGGGAAATCTAAATCGGATTTTTGAAAAAAGGGTATCGTTGTAAAGCTTATCCAAGTGGAAATAAAACACGTGAAAAAGATACAGGGTGTTATATTAGAAAAAAAAAGTTTTCCATGTTTGAAAAATTTCATTTTCGCCGGGTTACTAGGAACACTCGGTTTAAAAAAAATTTTTTCTTTTACACTTTTACCTCAAGAAAAAAAATATCATGCGTAAATTATGCGAAATGAGGCATTTGAGAACTTTTGAAAAACTTCCAAAGTCCCGTTAAAGAGAGCATCCAAATTGTAATCAGAATATGATAAAAATACAAGTCGTGCCATGTAAAAAATCTATGTTTGTCCCTGGAGAAAAAAATGGAACGCCCTGTATGTACGAAAATAATTTTAAAGAATGCACACATACTTATAAAACAATAATCAGAAAAAATTTTCGCTTCTAACTCAAATAAGTTCTTCGCCTTATTGACTCATCAGGTATATTCTCTATTAGTCTTAGAGACATATGTCTATGAGCTGCTAATTTTAATGTTAATTGTCGGGTATCCTCCATTCTTTACAAGTATTAGTATTTTCATTTTGTTTTCGTTTATTTTCAGTCTCCTTCTTCCAGTATCTCCTTCATCATGTCCTGTATTAGCTCTGTTTCTTTGCTATTGAAACAACATCTCTGCATATACTATTATCTATTTTCCCCTGTCCTCAGACTACTTTTATTTTTTTTTCAATACGTGCTCTAGTGCTTGTTTAAACAGTGTAGCTGACAAAGCGTTTCCTGGCTTGAGTACTTTGTCAAATAGGAACTCTTCTGTTTCGCTTTTTGGGGTCGGAGTTGGAGGAAATTATCACTTAAATTTCACTCATGTAACTCTGGGCCGACATGGGTATGTCATATAGTTAGTACAAAGGGCTAGGGGCCGAGATGGGTAACGCCCGGTAAGCCCTTAGACGAAAAGTTATTCGCTTTCATGGATGCATATGCAGTCAAAGAAACCAATTTCACCTAAATCCATAATCAAAAATTAATCAGGAAGTAGTATATCAGTAAAACCATAGGCAACTTAGTATAGGCTTGATTTAGAAAGGGTAGTAAGCACCCTGGCAAAGTGTTATTTTTATATTTTCTCTGTAGATGCTGTTCAATATTAAAACATTTAAAATTGGATCCATGTAGAAAATATCCGCCACTGAATTGGATCACCAGCTGTGTCTCTATGTGTTTCCCGGGGTTCCGTGAGGGCCATTGCCTGGGTTATGGAAATGGGGATTCCAGTGGGACCATGACCACTACCATTACACACTCCAGTAGAAGATCGGGATCGGCAGCGTCTCTTCGACACACCATCCGATTGCAACCTGCTCTCAACGCCCACAAAGTGACCATGTCTGTTGTCTAGTCTATAATTTTAGGTTATTTCAATAATCGCCGATTGGAAATCAAGTAGTTGAAGGATTAGGAAACTTGTCTTGCTTTGAATCAAACCAAATGAACAAATTATTAAATTAATCAACAATTAAAACGAATTTGAGTGGTTTTGTGACAATACAGTACATTAATTATTTAAATCTCATTTTTTAAAATATACACATTGAAAAATAGTATTCTTTATACGTGAGGAACTCGTTGCCGCAAACAAATTCAAGCTAGCTTTATTGTTTTCGGGTTATTTGGAAATTTTGAAAGTTTTTCGAATCTGTCAACTGCCAATATCTCGGTTGTTTTTAAAGTTATGTTTTTCGTTCAACGGTTTTTGAGTTATAATACGTTAGTTTGTGTGGTACAAACCTCGAATTTTTCTACGTAAGACCCAACACTTCAGTCAAAATGCGGTATACAGTTATTTGAGGAATGCCTTATTCCATTTCGATAAATTTCAACGATCATTTTTCATTATTTTTGATTAATTCGCGCCTTTCGATTTTTCTCTCCGATAATCCAGTTTAGGGACGACCTAATCAAGATCTTTCTACCCGATTCAAATCGTTTGAACCTTTCGTACACTTAAGCACATAGACAATCATTACCATGTGCAGTATGTAGAATTTGGTGCGTTTCGGTAAAAGATTTACACAGAACTCTCTGTTTAAAACTCATTGTCCGACCGATGTACTAAACGCACTAACAAACATGTCGCAATGAGTCAAGTTTGTTCACAAACAAATGTTGAAATTTTAAACAGCTGTTAATGAAGTACCTTAATATCGACGACTAAAATATTACCACAGATGGCACTAGTAGTAATGTTTTTTTGAATCATTTCGATTACACTTGGGATGAAGGGGTTTTTTGTGTGAATATAGTATCGTTTATAATAACGAAGCGACCATTATGTACGAAAAATCTGAATAGTTAGCATGCAATGATTATTTTAAAACAAAAAAATGAGATATTCTATACGGAGTAAAGTATAATTTAAATAATCAATGTAGGTTTTCAAATGTATTGCCATTATTCGATATACATAATTCACGCCCACTGCATATTTGAATATTGGTAACCGTAGCAAAACAATGTCTGAAATGTTGCGTCTACTCTTCTATATAACAGATCCTTGATATATCCCCAAAGGAAAAAGTCCAGCAACGACAAATCTGTAGAACGGGGTGGCCATCTTACTGGCTCTTAGTTCCAATCCAATCATTGCCAAAATTTAGGTCAAGTGAATAGCACCGGCCATAGTTTCATGAGAAAGTGCTTCATCATGTTGAAAATAGATTCTTCTTCTTCCAGCAAAAGTGCTCTTCAACATATTCATCGATAATGTTGTTGTTCACAATTTCGTGATATAATTCACCTCAAAAATCACATACACTATTATGCGATTATCTTTCAATGCACAGGATACATTGAACCCATATCGAACTTCATCAGTGTGAATTATTTTTCGAAAAAACAGCGACAAAACGTGGGATATTTTTATTTTCTGAAATTTATATCTACCCTTAGATACCCCTGTCTCCGTTTCAATTTGCCTGCACGGAATCGATGGGTTGGCAATTACAAATACTTTCTCCATCAATTAGTTGCTTTATATTCTTCTTTTGGGACGTTGTACGTTCATGTGGTTTTTCCTCATTATCGAGGTTGTCGTCTCTAAGGAAAACGGTCTGAATAAGCAGTTTCAGCAGCATCATCGTTATAATTATATTGAATATAACGTTCAATCAAACTTTTCAAAATTATCGTATGATATGGTAGCTCCGTTATTACAAACGATACTTTATTCACACAATAATTGTAGCTTGATAAAAAACATTGAATTGTGCATTGTCATTGCAAAACTTAAATATCGAACGGTCATAATGAGAAACAAAACATACTTGAGCTATTTCAATTATTTCATGCAAATTCTGTGAACGAACATAGAGTCACTAGATAATATAAGGTAAAAGTTTCCGATTTCCGGTTTTTCATTAAAACACGTCCTGAATATTAAAATTGAGTGCATGTACAATATGTTTTTGAGAAGGAAGAATAAAAACCATATTCGACAAAATCAGAGTTGCATATGGTTAACATTAAAAAACGCACGTTCACATCATAACTCAAGAACCGTTGGACAAAAAACTTTCCACGGGTAGTTTGATTTTACATAAAAGTGTCTCTTAAATGTTAAAACCATTACATACAAAGCTACCTTGAATTTCAAATACAAGTAAACGATGATTTCTACTAAAATATATAATTAAATGCTCGACGCGTTTCGATACACAGTATCTCTTTCGAGAGCGAATGAATACTACAAATATATCTTACTAACAAATTTTTATATATACTAAAGAGGCAATCCACTCAGAGCTATCCGTACTTGAACTAATGTTTAGGAAATAAATTTAATGAGGGTGAGTTATTTATGTCTACCCAATCATTAAGAATTTCCGGTGAATACCTAAATCTGTTGATTTCAAGTACTTCCAGAAGGTTGAGTTTTATACCTCTATTCTCAGAATGTTGAATTTTAAATTTTAAATTGAAAGAGTGACCATTTTCCCTAAGATGATTTGAATAATTTGAATCGGTTTTTCCATTGATGTAACTGCGTTTATGTTCATAAAAACAATTGCAATCTGCACAATCCAATCTATAAACACCTGATTTATTTTCTTTATTAATTGGAGATTTATAATTCCTGATGAATGAACCTAAATTAGTTGATGTTTTGAACGCTATATTCAAATTTGAATTTTGAAGAAGGGATTTCACATTATTGCTAATATTGCCTATATTTGTTAAACTATTGAATTTCTTGTTTTGGTGAAAACCGATTGAATATATATGTTGTAAAGCTGATTTTAGTTTTTCTTATGTAATATAATATGCATCATAACCATTATTTATTGCGATCTGTTTTATTAAATTCAATTCTTTGAAATAATTATCATTAGACATCGGTGTGTTCAAGAGTCTATGTATATAGCTATTAAATGCTGCAACTTTATGTTGGTAAGGATGTGCCGATGTATAATGAATTGTGATATCTGTATGAGAAGGCTTATGATAAATTAAAAACTGGTGTTTATTATTTGACCTTGTTATTGTTAAGTCTAGGAAATTGATCGAATTGTTCTGTTCTATTTCAGAAGTGAATTTTATTTTTGGGTGCAGGTTTTTCGGTGTGTTCAAGAGTCTATGTATATAGCTATTAAATGCTGCAACTTTATGTTGGTAAAGATGTGCCGATGTATAATGAATTGTGATATCTGTATGAGAAGGCTTATGATAAATTAAAAACTGTTTATTATTTGACCTTGTTATTGTTAAGTCTAGGAAATTGATCGAATTGTTCTGTTCTATTTCAGAAGTGAATTTTATTTTTGGGTGCAGGTTTTTGATGAAATTTTTGAATACAGTGAACTGTCTGTTTGTTCCTGTGAAACACACAATAATGTCATCGACATATCGATACCAATATGGGAAATGTTTACTGAGCAGGTGTTTATGAATAGTTTTTTCTATGTTATCCATGAATATTTCTGCTAAAAGAGGGCTTAAGGGGTTTCCCATTATAAGTCCCTCATCACTTTTATAAAAACAATCGTTAAATAAAATTTAATTCGTGGATTCGTCATATTTTGTGTTAACAAATTATTGATTATATTATAAGGATCTGTCGGTGGAATACTTGGAAACAAATTCTTGACATCAAAAGAGACTAACTTTGCATTACTTGAAATGACAATATTTTTTTTGGAAATCTTGAATGCTGGGGCATGTGTGAATGATACCACTGGTCTTATTCGATAACCATTTTTGTGCAATTTAACTATAATAAATAAACAAAGTTGAGGTAGTAAAGAATTCGGTAAGATAAGTTTAAATTTATCCATGTAGTATTTTTAATACAGATTTAAATCTGTAATGATGGATTTTGAAATCTCAATGACTGTCTTCACTTCCTTATTGAATTTATTCAAATGATTCAAATCATCTTAGGAAAATGGCCAGTCTTTCAATTCAGAATTTGAAATCCTACATTGTGAGAATAGATGTATAAAACTCAACCTTCTGGAAACACTTGAAATTAACAGATTTAGGTATTCATCGGAAATTCTTAATGATCAGGTAGACATAAATAACTCACCCTTATTAAATTTAAGTCCTAAACATTAGTTCAAGTACGGATAGCTCTGAGTGGATTGCCTCTTTAGTATATATAAAAATTTGTTAGTAAGATATATTTGTAGTATTCATTCGCTCTCGAAAAAGATCTGTGTATCGAAACGCGTCGAGCATTTAATAATATATTTAGTAGAAATCATCGTTTACGCGTATTTGTGAATTTTTTAATTGTACCTTGAATCTGTTTGCAACAATGAATTTCTTTTGCAAAAAGAAAACGGGAAGGCGGACACTCTCATAGTTTTCATATGAACTACTTTATATAGGATGAAATTGAAAATAATGGTATTTCCGTCAATTTTCGATGTGTCTCGGAAGGTACTTCATGGATAAAAATATTCATAAGAATTGCAGTTTTCGAAACTTCATAGAATGTGCCAAATCACAATTGACCTATCGTACAAAGTATTTATATAAAAAAAACTTTCATCACCTCGTATATAGGAAGAAAAGTTTTTCCTAAGAAATGCAAAGAATCGCTTTTCTAAATAAGATAAGCTACTCAAAACCACCCTTTTATCTCCGGATTCTTACTTTTGGTGAATTCAAACCAAGTTTCGCCATTGTGATTTCCAATCTGGCACTCAGATGAATACTTAATATGTCCCACTCACAAAAAATGTTCATGTTATTCGGTTATTATCATTGATTGATACCATTCGCTTCGGACAGTGTGTGACTATTATTAGGATTCCCTTATATTTTCCAATATGTTCAACTAACTGAAAGATCAAATTTGGGAGTTTGTTAGATCATCCCCACACCATAATAAAAACCAAATTGCATTTTTAATACCTATCCGAATGAATTATAGTGAATACATAAATATTATTTTGACACACGTGGTACATATTAAGAAACAAAATGATCTTTTCAATAATATTGAGTTAGGACTTCTAACTAGTCTACCCTTTCAACCCTTTATTCATACAAATACGTCCTCTAGAGCAGGGTCTTAGTATTTTAGAATTAACCAAACAAGTTGTATACAGCTCAAAACTAAACTTTGTTGAAGGGTATCCAATTTGAAACGAAATCCATTTCATCCACTTAATATTATTCCATTGACATTTTGTGAGAAAGTAAATTATTCACGTGGACAAATAAATATATAATAATTAAATAATGAAAAGAAAATTATTTATTTATAAATGTAGAGATTTTTCAATTTATATAAGCTCAAAGATTATATTTTATTTGTATAAATCCATAAATTGTATATGATTAATAAAATATTGGTTAAAAAGATCCCTTTTTTTCACTACCATTGAAATACGACTAGAGGATCATCTAAACGAGAATAAGAAAAACAAATCTACTATTATTATTATGCACTATCTCAGCTAGTAGCTGGATATAATTTACCTTTCCCAGATTCAGCAATCAAAGGGAATAGGCTCGATTACAATATACTTGACATAAATTTCCTAACTATCCTACATGTATTAAGAATTACAGCTTTTGCATTTCTATATAGGTATTCTTATGCAATTCTAATTTCTTAAGGCTATCATGCAAAGTTTTGGGTATTAAACCAGTCGAGGATACGATGACAGGAACGATATCTATTTTGTCGAGGTGCCACATCTGCTTGATCTCAATAGCAAGGTCTGTGTATTTGGACTTTTCTCCTGGAACTTATTCAGCACGTTGTTATTATTTGGTATGGCGACATCCATCAGCATTGCTGTCTTGGCTCTCTTATCATACACCACTATGTCCGGCCTATTATTCGTCACCATTCTGTCAGTGATAATAGGCCTATCGTAGTATAATCTGATAGAGTCATTTTCCAATATGGGCGCTGGTTGATACTTGTAATATGGCTGGAATGTATTCAGAAGTCCGTACTTGTGTGCAAGTTTCTGATGGATAATGTTGCACACTTGATTATGCCTGTGAAGATAGTCTGTATTGGCCAGTTGTTCGCATCCGGACGTAATATGCTGTATCGTCTCCGATCTTATATGGCATTTTCTGCACCTATCTGTTTGTAATGTTCCGTCCTTCATAATAAATTTTTGTAGTTGTTTGTAGCGATCACTTGGTCTTGGATGGCCATAAGGAATCCTCTGTTTCCGCGAATAATTCTCCTTTCATCAACCATTTGTTGGAGGCTTCTTTGTCGATGTGTGGTTGATTAATCTCATGGTGATGTCGTCCATGCAATTCCTTTCTTGACCATTGCTCTTGTTTTTCAGTATCTGATAGGAATGGTAGATTCAGCAGGTCATCTCTGGTAGCAAGATTTAGAGGTGTATATCCCTTATCAGCCAACGATACCACTCTATGTAGGTCAGAAGTGAGAGCTTTTGCTGAGAAGAATTCTCTGAGATTTCTTATCTGTTCGGTGTGTAAATTGACAACATCTATTAATCCGCGTCCTCCTTCTTTCCGCTTCAAAGTTGTTCGTATCACAGACGATTTTGGATGATGATTGTTGTACTTTGTCAGCATCGTTCGGGTCTGCCTTTGAATATCATCTAGCTCCGTCTTAGTCCATCTGATTATTCCAAATGAGTAAAGCAACACTGGAATGGCGTAGGTGTTAATTGCCTTGACTAGATTCCCCGAGTTCAACATCGATTTCAGCACAGACTTCAGACGCTGACTGTATTCTGAACGAATCTTCTCCTATTATTATTATTATTAATCAACTATTTATTGCTGTGTTCTTATAATGAACTTCACTTTCTTAACTATCAATTGAGATCAACTTTCATCACTTTGGTTTATCAATTTTGGTACAATAAAAGCTAAAATAAAATCCCCATTTTCAACATCGGTTAACAATGTTGATCAGCATGTAGACATTGGTGATCAATAATATCGGACAAGAAAATGAAGTGAAATATCTTTTTTACTTTCCAAAATTTTATTTTTACAAACACGACCGGTTTCAACCGTCAGCTCATTTTCAGGAACACTCCACAGACTCAACTATTCCCTTGGACTCATTCAATGACCTAAATCACAAACTAGCAGTTTCTTAATTCGGTGATACGTAGGGCCGTTTCTATTTCACTGTTACTGATAGACTTCAAAATTGAAATAAATACTATCACAAAAATTGCATTAAACAACGAAATTCAACCGATTTTTATAAACAAAATTATCCAACGTAAAGAGAAACATCAAATAACACCATGATTATATTCCATAAAAGTTACTTTATTGAAAAATACCCTAGCTTCAACTACTATAGTCCTCCCTGTATGTATTGAAACATCTATAGAAATGCCACTTTTTATCTTAAGATAGACGATGATTTAAGAATAATTAAAATACCTCTAGAAAAAGGTACCATTTCTTCCAAACTCTTCAAACTAGCACTGGAAAATATCTTCAAAGAGCTGAATTGGGAGAAAAAAGGGCAGAATATCGACGGAGTGTACTGAAACACTTGAGATTCGCTGATGACATTGTTTTGATTAGTTCTCTTAACAATCATTCCAAAGGAACAGGACTCAATATGAATTTGGACAAAACGAATCAGGGCCCTCGCAACCATATGTGCAAAGTGTGCAATAAACACGGGCGCCATCCTTTAGGAGCGCCAAAACCCAGGGTCCAAAAAAAATATTAAAATAGAAGTTGAGAAATGAAATAGGATTCGGTATAAATACACACGAAATTTCATTAGTACATCATCCAGTTACTGCCGATTCCTATGTTGCGAGAACATATCAGGCGGCAGTTTCTTGATTTTACCTGTTCAGACATGAATAACGCCTGGAGCGCTATAAAAGCGATTCATCGCCAAAGTCGTTTTTATATCAGTTAGTTCACTGGACCGTGCAACAAGTGAATAAAAACAAGTAATCTCATTAATGTTTACATATAAAGTTATTTTATTTTGTCAAGTGTGGTGTTGTGTTGCGTAATATTTCGTTTAATACTTTTGTTTTTAATTAAGTGCCGAATACCTGCTGACTGCAATTTCAACGGCTTGATTTTTAAATAAATGGTAAGTGTTCCCTACTTTATACTATCAACATTAACCCTTTATAGGATACTGGTTATAATTAATATTTTTATCCAAATATCTTTTTATTAATTGAAATGTCATGTACGAGTTTAAAAAAGTGACTGGTTTTATCCATAACTCGCTCAGTTTTTAAACGGTTTTATTTAGCTCACCCCGTTTGTTTTATTTATTCTTGGGTCAAATTTAGTAATTCAAATTTCACCCTGTTCCTGTCAACCGATTAATCTGAAATTTTGTATACACTTTGGATTTTGGTGACAATACAATTATATTTATTCATTATCATTATAAATACAAGATGGCCGCCGCTACAAAATGGCGGATAATTTATGTTTTATTAATCCCATCAATATGGGTATCAAATGAAAGGGCCCAACAATCAGAATACAATGTACTATAAAAATTGAAATCCAAGATGGCGGCCGCTACAAAATGGCGGATAACGTAGGTTTTATCAATCCTATCAATATGGGTATCAAATGAAAGTGCTCAACCAGTAGAATACAATGTATCCAGCCTGAATTCACCACCCAAGTCAAGATTTTGTATCGTGTTGAGGACTGTGTGGCGTTAGGGTGGCTAAAATGATACGTCGTTAGCGGTACACTACCCAAGTTAAGGTGAAAGGTTAAAACGCGCCGAGAACTGTATGGCATTAGGGTGGATAAAATGATATGTCGTTAGCGTTTTCCTCAAGACTCAGGCGCATCTTGTTGTACATAGCCTTGCCCCTTTATTGGACCTCTGGGGGGGTCGACCGTTTAAATGTCCATTACTCGTGGGAACAAAATGGTAAAAAAAAATATAAAAAATACAAACATAAATAAAACAGAAACTGCAACACAACGTAAACGAAGGCTTCAAAAAGCGAAAGAAAAGTATCAAGCAAAACGAGCTAAAGAAAGTGAAGGTGATAGAAAAAGTCGATTACAGAAACGACGGGAACAATTAGCGTCAAAAACACCTGAGCAATATGAGGCCAGGTTAAAAAAGCAACGTCAGCGATATACACAAATGACGGCGTCAGAAATGCCTGAAGAATATGAAGCCAGGTTAACAAAACAACGCGAGCGATATACACAGATGGTAGCGTCAGAAACGCCTGAAGAATATGAAGTTAGATTAATACAAAGCCGTGAAAGACAAAGACAGCAGTTGGGTTCAGAAACGCCTAAACATCGCGATACGAGGTTAAGTAAACAACGAGAGCGTACCCAGCAATGCAGAGCTAATAATCTGCAGGCATTCGAGAATGCTATTAACACAATTTGTATACATGTCAAGCCTACGTGGCTCTTAGTAGAGTAAGATCTTTGCAGGACTACGTATAGAGGAGTTGGATTGCAATAAACTAACGGGCAAGAAACCTTGCAATAATGAAGCACTAAATGAATTAAAAAGAATGCGAAATAAAAACTAAAACTAGAAAATAAAAATAGGTAAAAAACTTTTAAGTTAAACGGTTGTATGTTAAACATACATTGCACTGTTTAAGATAAATGTACTAAAAACCAAAAATAATAAAATTGATACAGTCGTGGGAATTATAAACATATGCATAGACTAGACTAAAATAAAACCGTGGAGCACGTCAATTGTCTACAATCGTTGATTAAAATGTTTGTTTTGTAATGTTACACTATAATTATTAGGCAGTTGTGCAACCGACAACGATGGACGTGTGATAAGTAGGGCTAGAATGTGGAAACAAGCTAGCAAGCTCGATTTTAAACGAGTTTTAGGGTTTCATAGTGGTGAGCGAGTAGTACTTTTGTCATATGTTTTGTCGATTAAAGACAAACAACAAGCAGTGAAACGATTCCTCGCCAGCCAGCAGTGTGAATGTCCAACGATAAACTAGTTAAAACATCTCTTTTATTTACATGGAGTGTATAACTATTAGAATTTCCATGAGCAAGAAAATAGTAAATAATTTCCTCACCGTCTGCGGGCCAACTGCCTAACGACGAATTAAACGATTCTTCTATCGCACATTAAGTCGATAATTTGTAGACAATTGACGTGCCCCACGGTTTTATTTTAGTCTAGTCTATGCATATGTTTATAATTCCCACGACTGTATCTATTTTATTATTTTTGGTTTTTAGTACATTTATCTTAAACAGTGCAATGTATGTTTAACATAAAACCGTTTAACTTAAAAGTTTTTACCTATTTTATTATGCTATTGAGCTTTTAAAAACCATTTTGTAAGATTTTCAAGGGCTATAAGATCAAATTAATTTAATATCTTTTTTGCCTTTATTTTTGAAAGGATTTAAGCTGAAAGGGCTTGAACAAATTGCTTTTTACTCAAATATGCAAACTTTAATCGGCCATATCTTACTTAATAATAATCTGCCCTATAAAGGGTTAAAAACTATTGGCTACTTAGTTAACTTTTTAAGAATATTTCCTAGCCTACCCACATGGTGCTTATTATTGTGGTTACTTTAGAAGTTAGTTCCTAATTCCCATGAGTACTAATTATTTATTTGTTTTTTCAGGATAAAAGAAAGAGACCTTCAGGTGCGAAGTTTCGCAGCAAAAGAAACTGAGACTACAAGAAAGGGGAAAAATGGTTGGATCTTTAAAGCATTTCTTGCAAAACAATCGAGATTCCACGGAGACTATCGATGTTGCTGCGACCGAATTATCCGAATCTCAAGATTCTAAATCCGTAATAATAATAACCGTGAGTGTAGCATCTGAAATTTCAACAGTAATTTATATAGTCCTGCTACAACTGGCAGCGGTTGTAGCAGCAGAACAGCGTCTACTGATGCAGAGCCCGATGAAGCGATGACACCATCCTCGGCTACAGCACTTGAACAATCCACTTCAGGTAATTCGGCTTCTGTAAAAAGTTCGGTTATGTCAGCTACCGAAATACCTGCTGCAAGTGACACTTTCGATGAAGGCTGTAATATAATTCCGTCCGACCTCGGTTTGTGGCCCGAAAGAATCACCAATGAGATAGCTAGAATATTGGTTAAACGTGGTTCGCCCTTGATAGACATCAGTTTTAGCTTTCCTAGTAATAAAGATGAGAGAAAGTTTTCGTGCAAATACTTTGAAAGAAATCTAGCGAATGGAGAAAAAGTCGAAAGGGCTTGGCTTATTTACTCTATTTCTAAAAATTCTGTATTTTGTTTTTGTTGTAAGTTGTTTTGTAAATGTAAAACTACTAACGCTTTTTGTGATACAAATGGAGTATCTGATTGGCAACACTTGTCTTTGCTAATTAAGAGACACGAAACGTCAATTTTACACAACACACTTGGGTAAATTTAAAAATAATGTTGGAGACATCTATGACTGTTAATGCTCATCATCTGCGGATTTCAGAAACGGGAAAAAAATATTGGCGAGACATGTTGGAAAGAATTATTGCGATTGTTAAGTATTTATCTACACAATGTTTGGCATTTCCAGGTTCTCCTCAATTTCTTTTCGAATATGATAATGGAAATTTTCTAAAAGCTGTTGAGATGATTGCCTCTTTTGATTCAGTGATGAGACAGTATGTTAGCCGAGTGTATAACTCCCAAAAAAATCTGTTAAAATGACTCATTATTCAGGCGTGTTAATACAGAATGAAATAATTGAATTATTGTCGTCCAAAGTAAGAATTAATATTTTAGAAATGGTTCGCAGTTCAAAATATCTTTCAATAATATTAGATTGTACACCAGACGCTAGTCATACTGAGCAAATTAGTCTTGTTCTGAGGTTCTCTTATCTTTATTACTAGGAAAGTTAAAACTGATGTCTATCAAGGGTGAACCACGTTTAATCAATATTCTAGTCATCTCATTGGTGATTCTTTCGGGCCACAAACCGGAGTCGGACGAAATTATATCGATACCAGCCTCATTACAACCTTCATCGAAAGTGTCACTTGCAGCAGGTATTTCGGTAGCTGACATTACCGAACTTTTTACACAAGCTGAATTACCTGAAGTGGATTGTTCAAGTGCTGTAGCCGAGGATGGTGTCATCGCTTCATCGGGCTCTGCATCAGTAGAAGCTGTTTTGCTGCTACAACCGCTGCCACTTGTTGCAGGACCTGATGTTACTGTTGAAATTTCAGATGTTCCACTCACGGTTATTGATATTACGGATTTAGAATCTTGAGATTCGGGCGATTCGGTCGCACCAACATCGCTAGTCTCCGTGGAATTTCAATTGATTTGCAAGAAATGCTTTAAAGATCCAAACATTTTTCCCCTTTCTAGTAGTCTCAGTTTCTTTTGCTCGCAAAACTTCGCACGCGAAGGTCTCTTTCTTCTATCTTGAAAAAACAAATAAATGATTAGTACTCATGGGAATTAGGAAATAACTTCTAAAGTAACCACAATAATAAGCACCACGTGGTAGGGTACGAAATATTCTTGAAAGTTAACTAAGTTGCCAATAGGTTTTAACCCTTTATGGGGCAGATTATGATTAAATAGTATATGGCCGATTAAAGTTTCATTATTTCAGTAAAAAGCAATTTGTTAGAGCCCTTTCAGCTTAAATCCTTTCAAAAATAAAGGCAAAAAGATATTAAACTAAATTGATCGTATATTCCTTGAAAACCCTACAAAATGGTTTTTAATAAGATCAATAGCATAAAAACTAAGCGAGTTATGGATAAAACCAGTCACTTTTTGAACTCGTACATGACATTTCAATTAATAAAAAGATATTAGGCTAAAAAAATTAATCATACCCAGTATCCTATAAAGGGCTAATGTTGATAGTATAAAGTAGGGAACACCTACCATTTTATGAAGAATCAAGCCGTTGAAATTGCAGTTAGCAGGTATTCGGCACTTAATTAAAAAAAAAAAGTAGTAAACGAAATATTACACAACACAACACCATACTTGACAAAATAAAAATAACTTTGTATGTAAAAATTAATAGGATTACTTGTTTTTATTCACTTGTTGCACGGTCCAGTGAACTAACTGATTTAAAAACGCTTGTGGCGATGCATCGCTTTTATAGCGCTCCAGGCGTTATTCATGTCTGAACAGGAAAAATCAAGAAACTGCCACCTGATATGTTCTCGCAACATAGGAATCGGCAGTAAATGGATGATATACTAATAAAATTTCATGTGTATTTATACCTAAACCTATTTAATTTCTCAACTTTTATTTTAATATTTTTTTGGATTTTGGGGTTTGGCGGCCCTAAAAGATGGGCATTGCACACTTTGCAATTATGGTAGCGGAGGCCCTGTTAAGGAGAAATGCTCTATATATATAGGGGGTTTTACCCCGACGAGTTGCCCATATATCTGTTCATGCAATCAAACTGATTTCATGAAAAAATATAAATCCACCACCCGGTAATTAATACCATTGCCAGGCAATGATTATAATCAAAACATATCCTGGAATAATTATATATTAGGATAACGTTAAATGTTATGAGAATATATCAATCTACCAGAATATATACATACTATAGCATCATCAGACAATGATATCAATGTACCAACGAGTAGTGTCAGAGGCTTTCTCCCCGGAAAAATCCAGTGTACGGACCTTAGTCAAGTAACACTGAATGTTACTCATTAATAGTTTCCTTTGTGAGAATTGGTGAACGATCGAATAGAATACTGCTCTGTATATAAATATGACAAAATTGTCAGTTAATTATATTACATTTATATAAACAAATAAATAAAATATGAAATGAGATTCTGAGCAGTATAAACTAAAGAGAAAACCTATGACTCTACCTCATTATTTTTTTCGGAAAGAAACCTACGAAGAATATTACAAGATTTGATGACTGTTATCTTTTGTAACTGTTCAAACAAATTTTCTTCAGACCCAAAATCTCAATACTTTTGTAAAGATTTCTAGGAATAACACCTGTTGTGGAAATAATAATCGGTAGAATAAATATTTTCTTCATTTTCCACATTTTTTAATCTCGTCGCCAAGCATCATATATTTAGAAATTTTTTCATTGTATTTATTTTGTATATTATGTGTGTCGAGTATAGCAATATCAATTATATATGTTATTTGATTCTGTTTGTCATTAAGAATGATATCTGGTCTATTGTGTTTTACAGCTCTGTTTCAAAGAATTGTTTTATCAAAATAAAGTTTATATTTGTCATTTTCACAAATAATCTCAGGTTCATATTTGCGAAATTTTTTCTTTTGAGAATTAGGTCATGTTTAATTCCTAGATTAAAATGAATAATATTAGCGACGGCATTATGTCTTTCTAAATAATCTGTTGAAGCAAGGACTGAGCAAGATGATAATATATGAAAAACTGTTTCTGAAGAACAGAAACATCTACGGCAAAAATCATCTATATTTTGTTTGATGATGTGTTTTCTATAATTCCTAGTGAAAACAACCTGATCCTGGATCGCAATTGCCAAGCATTCTGTTTCAGCAAACAATTCTCCAGATACTAACCATTTATTCGATGCGATTTCATCAATATAATCATTTTTCAATTCTTTAGGTGCTTTCCGTGTAATTCCATCTGCATCGAACTTTCTCTTTTAGAATTATCATCAAATATATCAAAATCTACCTTTTGCATTGTCAAGTTCAGAGGTGTAAGATTATATCTTATATATATATATATATATATATATATATATATATATATATATATATATATATATATATATATATATATATATATATATATATATATTATTTTTAAAAAGAGAGGATTTACGAAAATTTGAATAATTGTATTTCTAATAAGTGCTTATATCTATAACTTTGGTGTGTGTCAGAAAACACACGAGTGTGAGCTCAGGAAAGGTAACAGGGGAACCATACTATCTTGTTTATGATTCAATAAACGAGTGAAAAAACCTGAGGGAAAAACTCGTTTCCCTGTCGCTATTGCACTAGCAATAGCTTGTCTGTTTATGATGTGTTAGTGTCGTGTGTACATAAAGAGTACCAAAGATGTTTCTGCTTAGCCGCTTCATTCTCTCTTGCATTCCATGATTTCCAAAAACAAGGGTAAAAGGAAGGGGGTTTGGGACAGGAATCTGTAACAATGGAAAAAGAAAACCAGCAGAAAAATATTTCACCAATCAAACTTCTTATATGTCTAATCTAAGAAAAGATTTTACATAGCAAGCAAGGTCATGAAAGGGACTAAGGAGATAATAAAAAAATACATAACCTGCGATATTTCCTCAAATTCCCTCTCTGTTTGACCGAGAGAGCCCCGATGGCCAGGTTCGGTCTTCTAAGTGATGCCGATTATGATTTATAGATGTTTTAGAATCATTATGGATCCAATAATTTGGGTTGACATCGCCCATTTATTATTTCTTCGTGGAACTTGTTTAATATAAAGAAAAATTTGCGAAAAAATTTTGACAGTCCTTCGAAAAATATGACAAATGTCATATGTTGTTATCAAACATTTATTGATTATTGATCGCCCCAATCGCTGTATCTCCCTCAAAAGTGACTATATTGAATGAAATAATTGTATTTAACTATGCTACCCTACGAACTTTCAGTTCTCTCGGTACTAATAATTTGGTTCCTAGAAAAACCTCTTCCAGCTGTCAAAAGGTAATCTTGATTTGGGATCTCAATAAATGAGTGTAACATCAATATTTTCTTATGCATTTAATTGTCTAGAATAACATTTTCAAGAGTGAACAAACAACCATTTATTTTATTCATATAAAATATACATATGTCTTACTCGTTTGGAATAATCATTTATATTTGGTATTTTTAAAGATGGATTTTTTTCTGCGATTTCGTCGAAAGTTATAGAAATAAAGTCTTTAAAGCCTGCTTTCTCTGCTAATCTTTGTGATGCGGGAGATGTGAAAGCAGTAATTGAAGCTTCAATACCCCTAGCAATGCACAGAGATTTCCTAAAAATAACAGCTCATATAATTTGATATAATATTTTATAGTTTTCAACTAGACGTCCAACTAAAGTTGAAACTAAATGAGATAAAAAACACAAGGTTTAACTTTAATCTACACTTTATTTGAAAAAATTCGACGACGTTTCGTTGACACAGCAGCTTTATCAAGAATGACAAACAGAATAAAGAGTATGGTATTATAAACAAATCGTAGAACAAGTTGGATGAATAACAGGAAAATCCACACCGAGCCATTGTACAGTTAGTATGAAAGGTAATAAAAACTAATTAAACAAGTTAAGTAGGGGTGAATAATTCACATCTACCTGCTCATTCAAAAGCTTGTCCGAATGTTTGTATCTATTTATTTCTAATGCTTCTAGGAGATCTAATTTTGAACTTTTGATTTTATATGTAATATGTCAAAGTTTTTATTGAATGAATGGTTTTCTTTTATTAGGTGGTTTGAATAATTTGAATCAGATTTATTTTTATCGAAGCTACGTTTATGTTCAGATGTTCTTATGTCAAAACTCCTATAGGTTCTACCGATATAAATTTTATCACAAGAACCGCAATTGAGTTTATAGATTCCTGATTTACTTGATTTTTCAACACGAGATTTATTATTTTAATATGTTTACCTAAGTTATTAGAAACTTTGAAAGTTATATTAAGATTTTGTTTGACGAGAAAGGATTTAATAGTTGTACTTGCAGAACCGCAGAATGTTAAACCGTTGAATATTTTATAGTCTTTATGAATGGGATGCACTTCATTTATTGCTTTCTGATACAGTTTTTACGAATGATTAGATCTATCATATCCGGATTATATGAATTATTAATGGCTATCTGTTTGATGATGTTTAACTCTTTATTATAATCTTCTCTGATAAAGGTAAATTGAGTAACCGATGTACCATGCTGTTTAAAGCTGCAACTTTGTGTTGAATAGGATGTAATGAGTAGTTATGTATAATTGTATCAGTATGTGTTGGTTTACGAAAGTCCGAAAAACATGATTATTATTTCGTTTAGTGATTTTCAAGTCCAAAAATTAATGGAATCGTTCTGTTCAATTTCTATCGTGAATTTAATGTTCAAATGGATGGAATTAATGAAATTGAGAAATAAGTCTAATTGACGAGTAGTTCCAATGAAACATACTAAATATCGTCAACATATCTATACCAATAAAGAAATTTGGAAATGAGTGGATGTGTATGAATTTTCTGTTCAATATTATTCATAAAAATCTCTGCTAAAAGTGTACTCAAAGGATTTCCCATGATCAAACCATTTTCACTACTGTAATAGATGTTGTTGAAAGAAAAATAATTTTGTTCAATGCAAACGTCCAACAGATTCAATATTTCTGATTTAATTATGTAATTCTTTCAACAACATCTATTACAGTAGTGAAAATGGTTTGATCATGGGAAATTCTTTGAGTCCACTTTAGCAGAGTTTTTATGAATAATATTGAACAGAAAATTTATACACATCCACTCCTTTCCAAATTTCTTTATTGGTATAGATATGTTGACGACATCTTAGTATGTTTCATTGAACTACTCGTCAATTAGACTTATTTCTTGATTTCATTAATTCCATCAATTTGAACATTCACGATAGAAATTGAACAGAACGATTTCATTAATTTTTGGACTTGAAAATCACTAAACGAAATAATAATCATGTTTTTCGGTCTTTCGTAAACCAACACATACTGATACAATTATACATAACAACTCATTACATCCAATTCAACACAAAGTTGCAGCTTTAAACAGCATGGTACATCGGTTACTCAATTTACCTTTATCAGTAGAAGATTATATTAAAGAGTTAAACATCATCAAACAGATAGCCATTAATAATTCATATAATCCGGATATGATAGATCTAATCATTCGTAAAAACTGTATCAGAAAGCAATAAATGAAGTATATCCTATTCATAAAGACTATAAAATATTCAACAGTTTAACATTCTGCGGTTCTGCAAGTACAAATATTAAATCCTTTCTCGTCAAACAAAATCTTAATATAACTTTCAAAACTTCTAATAACTTAGGTAAACAGATTAAAATAATAAATCTCGTGTTGAAAAATCAAGTAAATCAGAATCTATAAACTCAATTGCGGTTCTTGTGATAAAATTTATATCGGTAGGACCTATAAGAGTTTTGGCATAAGAACATCTGAACATAAACGTAGCGTCGATAAAAATAAATCTGATTCAAATTATTCAAACCACCTAATGAAAGAAAACCATTCATTCAATAAAAACTTTGACATATTACATATAAAATCAAAAAGTTTAAAATTAGATCTCCTAGAAGCATTATAAATAAATAGATACGAAGCTTTTGAATGAGCAGGTAGATGTGAATTACTCACCCCTACTTAACTTGTTTAATTAGTTTTTATTACCTTTCATACTTACTGTACAATGGCTCGGTGTGGATTTTCCTGTTATTCATCCAACTTGTTCTACGATTTGTTTATAATACCATACTCTTCATTCTGTTTGTCATTCTTGATAAAGCTGCTGTGTCAGCGAAACGTCGTCGAATTTTTTCAAATAAAGTGTAGATTAAAGTTAAACCTTGTGTTTTTTATCTCATTTATATCATGGATCTACATCAAGTAACGGCCTCCACAATTCAAAAGTTGAAAATACATACAAACATAAACAGGTAGTTACAAAATCAAATTAATGAAGATGCAAACAACAGGTAATAAACGAATTATTATAACAACAGCTATTATTTAAAAATATTAAATATGGACGAATAAGCGAAGCCATTCTGGTCGTTCAGAAGATTATCTCCATAAGGACTTTATTGAAGTTTGAAACTTTTGATGAATTCTAAGAAATCTAACTCTTGTTTTTTAGGTATTCCGCGAAAAATTCAAAAAAAATTTATGGGTGGAAATTGACGACGATTTTCGATGCAATATGAAGCGAAAGTAGATTCGTTGGTAATCTGGTTATCGTAATCTGATTAATACCCTCTGTATCTAGTTATGAATGAGTGCCCTGTCTAACCTATACAGGGTGCTTCAACGAAAACTAAACAGACGCTATATCTACCAAGATATTCATTTTTGATCAAAACGCAAAAACATGTCAATTTTTGTTTCAAGGAGGACATCTTTTGGGGTACAAAACTTGCCTGAAATATCAACCCCCTAAGTTGCAATCCTTGAACATTTTCAACAGGGAAGATGGGTCGAGTGATGACTCAAAAGAAAGGTGGTATCCTTGTCTATATTGCCTTGAGTGAATTTCCGTTTTTAATTGAAAACTGAAAAAGATACAGGGTGAGCAACTGAAAGATAGGGAAGACTATTCCCCTGAGACTATTCAAGTTTCAGTGAGATAAAATGGAACAGATCCATGCTAATCAATGGCAGTCATCATCAAGTACCATCCTCATCTCGAATTTCAACCCCTGCAGCAGGGGTGACAACCTTTGAAAATTTGGAAGAGGGTAGATGGGTCGAGTAATAACTCGAAAGAAAGGTATTATCTTTGTCTGCATTCCCGTGAAAGAATTTTTATTTTTGATTGAAAACTGTGAGAGATATAGAGTGAGCCACTGAAAAGTTGAAAAGACTATCGCCCCAAGACTATTGGAGTATTAGTGCGAAAAACTGGAATAGATTCATTTCAGATCAATAGCTGTAACCTTCCGAAATCACCCTTATCTCGAATTTCAGCCCCTAGAGCAGGGGTAATATTTCGATCCAGTGATACCTTTCAAGTAAAGGATTTCGATTGCCTTCATGACTGCTCGCAATAATTCTATTCTCATTGAGTTCCATAGGAGTTAGAGGATGCAAAACGGAAAAGTGACTGAAGATGCAATGCGTGGTATTCCATCTATCTTCGACCAGTATCAAACAGGGTTTGATTTTTTACTGAATAAACACCTTTTGAAAGACAGTTACTCGTTTGAGACATCCGGTTTCAAATGTAATAGATAAAAAACTAATGAAATGGTTGAAAATAAAGAGGGGAATAAACGAAAGGTGAAAATTAACGAGTAGAAGTTGTACTTTATTACCCGATAAAATGAACGGAACTGAAGTCACTAAAACTCTACGTAAATGTACGAATTGTTGGCCACCAACCTCCATGCACATAAACAAATTTTGGGTGAAACGTTCACGGGCATTCTAAAAAAATGAATGAATTGAATGAATATCTTGGTAGATATAGCCTCTGCTTAGTTTTCGTTGAAGCACCCTGTATAAATGCTTTCACAATCTATACAGGACCACTTGTGAACTCCAATATTGTCGGAACTATCAGTTTTATCTTTCCTATCAAAGAATTCTTGGGAGAGTTTCATATGGATTTTGAAACCTATTTTTTTATGCTGTTTTGAAATAACATTTTCAATCTTTTCGCTAATAGGGTCAAAATATTATAATGAAATGTATTCAACTGTATTTTATACGTGAGTAAATATTATGATATGCTATTTGTGTTTGTCTCTCCATTCCGTTTACTATATTTATTTATTTATTCATTTATTTATTTATTTATTTATTATACTTTAATACATCATAATTGACATTATATGTGTATAAAGTTGAACGTGAAACCCCAATCTATCCTAATAAAAAATACATAAAATTATTTGTAATATTGAACAAAATATATCTTTACATAAACCAGTATCAGAAATTTTCAATGACAATCCATAAGACGCGAAATGAAAACAAGCAATCAACAACAAGAACATGAATGCCACCGCTACAAAAGGAGTTGCAATCGCTTTTTCAATGAACGCAGCGAAACGTCAAAGTATCAACCTGAGTGTGTATTTTGTTCGCAATAGCAACCGACCGATTTATGAGGAAGTGCCTTGAGTAATTCGTTCGGCAAACTCTTTCCCTAAACAAAGGTGTAAACTTAGTTATTCTAATTGCAACATTGAAGTTGAATAATGTCAATAGTTCTGGACAATCTAATAGGCCTTGAAGAATTTTATATATCAGATGCACATCAGAAGTGTTCTTCTACATTTGAGTGATTTCAAGTTATATCTTTCACTCATCACAATTATTGAGCGGTCGCAGATGGTTAGTCCAGATCGAAGCGCCAAGTATCGAAGACATCTTCGCTGCACCCTTTCCAAGCAATCTATGGAAACTGAGGTATGTGGGTATGCAACCATATTCCACCACCGAACGTACCAAGGAACAGTATAGCAGCTTCAGAACATCGGGAGAGAAACCGTCAGATTTACGCAGCACCAAACCAAGCATTGGGAATGCCTTCTTCGTAACATTGGATATGTGTTCATTGAAATTCAGAGCTTCATCGAGTGTGATCCCCAGACCCCGACTGAGCTGACGCGGGCCAAAATTTCCCCTCCAACATCATACCGATATTCGATTCTCTGTTTGCATCGTGTAAATGTGATAACAGAGCGCTTGCTAAGGTTGAGATAGAGATGGTTCTGTTCCGTCCACTCATAAAGACTGTTTAACTGACTCTGCAGATACTCAGCATCAGAAATACTTTTAACAATAGAATAAACCTTCATATTATCGGCAAGGAGAAGGGAATTAGTTGACAAAATTCGTCCAACGTCATTAACAAAGATGTTGAATAGAAAAGGCCCAATGTAAGATCCCTGGGGAACACCGGAAATCACACAATTCATTTTGAATAGAAGTTTTTGTACCGAACTATCTGCTTCCGGTAGTATAAAAAACTACGAATCCATTCCAGTAATGACCCCCTTATCCCAAGTGCAAAGAGTTTACCAATAAGCAGATTGTGGTTCACTTCATCGAACGCCTTGGAAAAGTCGGTATATATGGTGTCGAGCTGGTATTCCCCATCGAAGCATTTCACGATATCACTGGTGGAGAGAAGTAAATCAGAGATTGTGGAGCGTTGCTTACGGAACTCATGTTGTTCTTTTATGATAACTGATGTGCACACCGTAGGTAAATAATTGCTTATCATGCACTCCAATAATTTGGGCAACGCAGATTAAATGCATATTCCTCTATAGTTGGAAACAACTGATTTGAATATGGGAACCAAAAACTCAACTTCCAAAATGATGGGAAAAACCCTCTTCTCAACGACAAATTATGAAGGTCACATATAGGACCAACCAAGGTGAAAATACATTTCTTCAAGATGAAAGTTGGGACTCCATCGGGTCCAACTGAAGTTTTGAGCTTTGACCCACTTATCAACTCAAGAATTTCGCTTTGTGTAAACTGTATTGATGATAAATCCCTCACATTATCATATTCAAAATAGGGTGGTACGACATACTCCTTACTATACATTCTACACACAGCAAAACAATTAACTATTTCACCTCCGTCTGATGAGCTTACACCCCGTTACTCCAAGGTATTCCGTAATTCATGCAAATACTTGTGATTGATATATCTACAAAAGTTCTGGGGACTCGACCTGATATCTGCCTGAATAGAATCAATATACCTGGAATACAAACAAGATCCAAGCTCATGACATTTAGCTCCAAGCTCCCTGAATCCCAAATAATCCTCACGAGATCTTTTACTGCCTATGAGCTCTATTTTTGCGTCGCACCATATGTATAAGTTTTGAATTAAACCATTTTAGATATCTACTAGGTGCAAAAGTCTTTAGAGGTTTAAATCGATACATCTGAACGAGACCTTGAATGGACATTACTTCTGATACACACGCGGCCGGACTTTCACCCCGCACAGAACAAAATCTCCATTTTCCCGCCAGTGAGATGTAGGGACATTATAATCTCCACATAGAAGAAACCGATCACCTGGATATCGTAGATAAACCTCCTCAATGGCTGAGCAGTGGTTTGGGGGTATGTAAGCACAGCCTAGGATCATTCTGTCAGTACTGTTAGACACAAGCAAGAAAAGCTGCTCAACACTTCTCTGTGAGATTCCAATAATTTTGGCATTGAGTGTCGAGCGTATCAAAACGATAACCCCACTACCCATCTTTTTAGAACTAGTGAGATCATTTCTATCCATTCTAAAAACCCTGTATGAGGAAGAAACCTCATCATCATAGAACGAAGAGTTAAGCCAAGATTTGAGTTTAGTACGTATACCACCAGCATTCTGATAATATATACTGACATGTAATGGGGGTGTTTTTAGTTTTTTCATAATTTTGGGGATTCCCCTTACGAACTTCACAGGAAGATCCTTTTCGCCATCGTTTTCAACTTCTTTTCCAACTTTTCCAAAACTCTCTTCAAATGAGTCCTCTGCATAACAGTCTGATCAGGACCCACTGAAATATCATGACCATAACTTTCCATTATCTTTGATTTATTCCTCAAAACAGTCCTAGCAATCCCTGAATTCGACAAGGCAATCTTTTTACCAACACGTATTACCTTTTCAATAACGTCTTCTTTGATATCTATTATATCTAGAATCTTCACAACCTAATAATAATAAAAACTTCAGCCTTATCACGTAGAATTCTCTCATTTAGGCTTTGGCTATAGGACTCATTCAACTTGTACACCATTATGTTATTCACTTTAGAATTTATTTCATTAATCTCCGCAATGAGTTCTTCAGGATCACCATTAATTTCTGGGACATTTTTGATGATGATGATTTTTCAAAGTTTCTATCTCACACTCATTGCTCTCTTTTAACATCACAAGCTCCTCCTTCAGTTTCCTAACTTCCTTTTCCAAATCATCGAACCTTCCCATAATGTGATGATGATGATTTTTCAGAGTTTCTATCTCACACTCATTGCTCTCTTTTAACATCACAAGCTCCTCCTTCAGTTTCCTAACTTCCTTTTCCAAATCATCGAACCTTCCCAAAATGAATGGCACCTTTTTGATTGCGAGGCGAACAGAAAAAGAAAAGAGTGCACTCCTTTTTTAAGTCCATCACACGTTTCTCAGATCCTCCAACACCAGAGCACTTCGCATGAAACGTACTACTGCAGGAGCCACACACTATGTCCATGTCGCACACCCCCTTAGACCTGTCGCAGACCGACGACATTACGTAAAATCTTATACGACTGTCCAAGAAAAGAATTCGAAGACGAGAGACAAAACACCTGCTAGATATGTGTAGAATGAACAATGTTCTTGCAATCAGATGATTCATAAATTAAAATCTGATAACAATTATTTCGACAATTAATGTGCTGTAATACGCGGAAATTAATTGACCGAAATTGATAAATCTCTTGTGATATTATAATACATAGTTTAATTTCTTACGAGGCTGGATTGCTCAGTCTCCGGCCTGACAAAGAGATGGAGCAACTAGGCCTACTTCGGAGGTGGCTTTCTATAGTACCATCCTTAGATAGTTCGTAGGTATAATTTCAGCACAATCGCCAAGTTAGTTTACGTTTGATAGCACGCTGAACAAGACGCCTCTGTGTTTTTTGTGAAAATGGAAGAATTGGAAAAGCGTGCTGTCATCAAATATTTTTATTTGAAGGGGTTAACGCCGAAGAAAATTAAAGAAGAGATTGATTCAACACTGGGGACATCCTCCCCACCATATTCAACCGTTAAGCAGTGGGTTTCCGAGTTTAAAATGGGTTGTTTGAGCACCTCTGATGAGCCACGCTCAGGGTACCCCTTTTAGATAACAACTCCAGATATGATCGAAAAAATTCATAAAATAGTGCTGGAAGACCGCAGATCAAAAGTGCGTGAGATAGCTGAGACCTGTAAGATGTAACATTTGCATATGGAAAAGCTCTGTGACAGATGTGTGCCGCGTTTACTAAAAATTGATTCGAAAACCCTTTCTTCCTCCAATTTGACGCTGTATAAGCACAATTCAATCTAACCTAACCACCACTACACTCCTGAAACCAAACAACAGTCTAAACAGTGGATTGGAACAGGGGAACCAACTCCAAAGAAGGCAAAAACCATTTTATCGGCAAACAAGGTTATGGCTACTCTTTTTTGGAATGAAAGAGGTATTAGATACATTGAATACCTCGAAAAGGGCAAAACTGTCACTGGTCAATACTACGCAGACTTATTGCAACGTTTCAGCCACGAGGTGCGAATTAGACGACCTCATTTGGCGAAGAAAAACATTTTATTTCATCACGATAACGCACCAACACATTCTTCGCACGTTGCCATGGCTAAAATCTATGATCTGAAGTTCAAATTGATGCCGTATCCTCCCTAATCTCCATACCTAGCCCCGAGTGACTATTATCTGTTTCCTAACCTCAAAAAATGGATTTGCGGGCGATAAAGAAGTAATCGAAGCTGTGAATGGACATTTTGAGGAATTCGACTTATGTTGAGAAATACAAAGAACATCTTTTGGTTATTTTTCTTAGTCAGGCCGGAAACTTATCAGTCCATCCTCGTACTATGATCATGATTAACTATCACATAGTAACCGCGGAATCAATCAACTATTTTACTAGATTATTACTTCTTCTGATGGTTGAAGTTTATACGAGTTGAGAATTTGGCTGCACAAGAAGAATCAACATTAGATGCAGTTGAAATTCCCGAAAATTCGTACCATTTTTTAGATTGAAATTAAGGTGAATAGTTTTCTACAAATAAATAAACACTATTGGATGATACTTACCTAGCATGCAATATTTCCAAGCCGATGTTATGTCCTCGGAATTCTGGAATTGTAGCTAATCCCATGCCTGCTAAATACTCCCTAATTCCTATTTCTAGAGGATCTCTCAAGCTCTTCACATACTTCATAAGCTCGTAAACCTTCTTCATACATACACCCTTGACCTACAGATTAAAATATTATTATCTCAGAAATAGCCGATTATATTGCAAAGGGGAAATGGTGTAGCTTCTTCAGCAAGATATACCAATTATGAAAATTCATATAGGTACTACAGAATTATTAACACCCTCTTTCATTCATCCAACAAGAATGGCTAAACCATGACAGTAAAAACTGATAATATTCTTCAGCAGTAAAGGACGAAAAGATGCCAACATTTTATCTTATTATTATTACTGAAATACATAATTTGAAATCGAACATCTTCCTAACCTAATTGTTAGTCTTTTTCAGTGATTTTCATGAGAGTTACATTGATTTCAACTATTATTCTCATATTTAATTGAGTTTGTGATGCTAGCTTAACGTTTTAATTTAGTTATTTCATTTCATTTATATAGTAATACGTCTAAGTGAAATCATTTAACGGTTGAATTTTCATCCTTTAAATTCACAAAGAATTTTACTGAATACAATAATATTTTTCTTCTTCTAATACTATAAAAAAAGCTTGTGAAAACCCTCAGCCACATTCTGCCACCTGAGCATATATCTCATTCCCAGGTATTGAATATTACGGTTGATCTGTAATCCTTTTTCGATCATGAATCTCGAAAATTGTGATTATATAGTTTATATATTTGGAAAAGTGTGTTCATACAACGTAATAAAAACGGCTCCATTTCGAAAGAACGGTAGGTATACAGATTTTTCTATACAGGGTGTTTATGCAGTTATTAATTTCTACAGGGGATTCCTCATAAGAGAACATGAAATTATGTTCTATGAACATATGTCTAAAAGTTCTGCGTTCTTGAGATACAGGGTGTTGAGTTTCAGATTTTTTTTTTATTTCTGTTAGTAATTCTTGTAGTTTTGGCTCAAATTTGCAGAAAATGAATATTTTAACTTATCAATTCAATAGATGGGACCTGTAATTACGAAAATTATATCACGACATCAATTATCAATTCAATGGTGAACAAAACATAAAGCATAAAAACCGTTGAAAAGATGCAAATCTAAAATTTAAATACGTTCTTAGAAGCTTACCAAATGTTTTTTTTGCCAAATGCGATGCAATCAGAAAGTCAGGTAATTTTTTTAATATCGCAAACTTGCCTTTAATTGACTTTCCTTTTTCTCTTTCTACTTTTCTAAATAAAACTTCTTGGGTGGCAATAAGATAATCGATTAGTGGACAAATATGAGTGGAATTTCAAATATGTGTCACGTTACATGAGAGAGGAGAAAATATAACGTAAGAGAAAGCGATATGTATATTATATAATAAAGATTTACAAATTGCGCGCAGGTATACATTAGGTCAAGAAAGGGTTTAGTCAGTGAAACACAAAATATTGATTTTCATCCAAATTTATTGTATCGCCTTCAAACTAGGCCCCTTCCGAAATAATACATTCACGCCAACGGATTATCCAATCAAATGCTTTTTCCGGAATTCTTCTTTATGTCTTTTATCGATTCAAAACGGGTACCTCCAAGTGGTTATTTGAGTTTTGGTGAAAGAAAAGTCGTCCGCTGCCACATCAAGTGAATACGGTGGTTGTTTGATGGAATTTGTTGAGTTTTTGGTAGTACCGAAATTATGTTGGTGAAAGTAAAAATTACTAACTATTTCCATCTCACTATTTTCATTCAAAGAAAAGAGAACATTAAATTTTACACTTTGGTAAAGCTCAATTTCGACATTGAATAGCGATCGTAGGGTCGGTAGGAGAAGCGACTGACTCCGCCCAAGTGTTTCCGGTCTTTTTCTCGAAAATCTAGGTCTCAAAAATTGTCCCAAATTCGAAAATTAAGTATCAGAGTAACGATTTCTCTTCGCGGTTATATCTCGAGATATGTAAGAATCAAATAATTGATCGATGAAGCCTGAACTACGTGATAGTTGATTTTCATAATGAATAATAAAATGAAACAAGTTACTATGTTTTAACTATCACTAATCTATTCTTTACATCAATAAATTAGTGATAGTTAAAACAAAGTAACTTGTTTTATTTTATTATTCATTATGTAAGAATCGTTCGACACCTGAATCCATTCTCCCGGTAACACCGTATAAGTAGGACGGATTAAAGAAAACCACTTATTTTGACAGCTCGACGTTCGTTAATTTCTGGTCGACAGAGATATTCGGAATGAGGAAAATGGACCGAAATTTCGCAAAAGTCCGCCGATAGCCCTTCGTTGAATAGAAGATTTTCCAGTTTTCCCATTGTTTAACGGGAATTAAACTATTGCGGCGCAACATGCGAAAGTCGAGACTTGCTGTTTGTCCAGGTTTTGTAAAGATCGAACGCGATGGAAAAATTTGTATAGACATAAAAGTCCGACGAAATTATCCCCTCCTTTCGCGAAAAAAACGGAGACCTTTTTTATTTTCGCCTTTTCGGGGCTTTCTTTGGGAATTTTCGCTCGATCGATCGTTCCGATCGCCTTCCGAAATACCGAAGTTTTCGATTCCGAAGAAATCTCGCCGTTTAGACTTTCCGTTCGCTATAGGCGACGTTTCGGCGAAAATTTTCGAAAAATCCTCAGGGCTCATTCGTTCGAGCTAGGGGCTAAATTTGGCACGAACCTTTTTCAGACCCTTCTCAGAGAAAAAAATTCTCGCGGGGGCCTTAGGCCCCCGATTTTTCGCAACGTCACTTCTTTTCCACCCGGTTCAAACTACCGTTCTCCCCGCGGATTATTCCCGAAAAAGGCCTTACGACTTTAATAATATAGATGATAGTCTTGTGAGATGGTGCATTATCGTGCAAAATTCATGCGTTTTTTCCACAAATGTGGTTTATTCGAGGAATTTTCTCTCTCAAACTCTACCTTACGCTCAACTATATTTTTGATCAACGACTTTGACGTAGTTTTTTAGGTTACGGTTTAGTAGGAAGCCCATGTCTCATCAACAGTTTCAATCCGTTTTATGAATATGGGTTTGGAATTGACTCGCTCTAGTATGATTTCAGCGACTTTTATGAATTTCAATTCATAACAAAAATTAAGGTCTTTTGGTATTTGTCGAGCGGCAACACGTTTCATGCCGAAACAATCATTTAAAATGGTACGAATTGATTCGTGAGATACTGAAAGTTCGTTTCTATTTGTTTCAAATTTTAATGACGATTTTCAATTACCGTTTCCTTCACTGTATCGATGTTAACTTCAGTTGAAGATGTTGATGGTCGACCAGAGCAAGATAAATCTTCCACCACATCTCGGCCACTATTGAATTCACTTTACCACTTATATGTATGCATTCTGTAACATTTTCAGTTATTCGGCCCACAAAATTCCTTTTGCAATTCAAAATTTGAAAAATTGAAAAAATACGCTTTTGTCGAAAGGGGCAGAATTGAATACTATAAACAAACTAAATGACAGATCGCGTTGACACTCCGCGTCAGTATAGAAAACAGTTTTGCCAACTTAGCGATTACAAAAATGTTGACAATCGTTTTGAGCAGATTTTTTAAATATTCAATTTCCAGTACTTTTTTGACAGAATGTATACGTAACATTCATCCATATTTTATTTGTTCCTCAATCTCATAATTACCAAAAATATAAACGAAACTATGTCTGTATTTGACATATTTTACCTGTCAAAGAATAAAGGTATATCTCAAATTTTTGTTTTTTGAGTTAGTCGTTAAAAAAACTGTTATAACACATACATATCTCTCCCTGTCATCAGGATCTCCACTTAATTTTCTTATACAACAATTCACAGCCACAAGTTTGTTTTCTCCATTTTCAAGTTTCGTATAACAAGCCAACGAATATCCTTGCATAAAAAGCCTTTTCCATATCACTCGAAAACATTCCATTGAAGCCTCATCTTCAAGTATGTCTACAAATCATGAGAATATTGTCTATTTCAATCTGATGAATGTAACAGTGATATGAATGATCTAGAACATTAAAATATTCGATTTTTGGATTTTCTTGTAGTACTAGAGAGGTTACAAAAGTTCTCAGAAGAATATATTGAAATAAATTATTTTCAGTAATCTTCTTCAAACACTATACATCTTTTCAAAGGTTTCTTCAGCTTTTTCAATACTCTGAAGGGTGAGATAGCGTCTATTTTGGCAATGACCTGCTTTTTCAGCAAGAATCATTGTCCACAAAGTCAGCTCTTCAAGTTTGTTAATAAAAAGAAATTACTGGATATATAATCTGATAGATACGATGGGAGCAGCAACAATTTGAATACCTTACCTTACAGAGGCTATATCTACCAAGATATTCATTTCTGATCAAAACGCAAAAACAGGTCAATTTTTGTTTTAAGGGGGATATCTTTTGGGGTACAAAACTTGCCTTAAATATCAACCCTCTAAGCGGGGTTAGCAAACCTTGAACATTTTGAATAAGGAAGATGGGTCGAGTGATGACTCAAAAGAAAGGTGGTATCTTTGTCTACATTGCCTTGAACGAATTTCTATTTTTAATTGAAAACTGTAAAAGATACAGGGTGAGCAATTGAAAAAAAAAGGGAAGACTATTTCCCTGAGACTATTCAAGTTTCAGTGAAGTAAAATGGAACAGATCCATACTGATCAATGGCAGTCATATCAAGTACCATCCTCATCTCGAAAGATACCTCGAAAGAAAGGTAATATCTTTGTCTGTATCCCTGTGAACGAATTTTCATTTCTGATTGAAAACTATAGAAGATACAGAGTGAGCTACTCTAACTCCTATGGAATTCAATGAAAATAGAATTATTGCGAGCAGTCATGAAGGCAATCGAAATCCTTTACTTGAAAGGTATCACTGGATCAAAATATTACCCCTGCTCTAGGGGTTGAAATTCGAGATGAGGGTGATTTCGGAAGATGACAGCTTTTCATCTAAAATGAATCTATTCCAGTTATTCGCACTAATACTCCAATAGTCTTGGGGCGATAGTCTTCTCTATATTTCAGTTGCTGACTCTGTATCTTCTACAGTTTTCAATCAAAAATGAAAATTCTTTCACGGGAATGCAGACAAAGATAATACCTTTCTTTCGAGTTATCACTCGACCCATCTACCCTCTTCCAAATTCTCAAGGGTGGTCACCCCTAGGAGTTGAAATTCGAGATGAGGATGGTACTTGATGAGCATGGATCTGTTCCATTTTACTTCACTGAAACTTGAATAGTCTCAGGGAAATAGTCTTCCTATCTTTCAGTTGCTCACCCTGTATCTCTTACAGTTTTCAATTAAAAATGAGAATTCGTTCAAGGCTATGTTGACAAATATACCACATTCCGTTTGAGTCATCATTCGACCCATCTTCCCTATTCGAAATGTTCAAGGATTGCAACCCCCGTATAGGGGGTTGATATTACAGGCAAGTTTTGTACCCCGAAAGATGTCCCCTTGAAACAAAAACAGACCTGGTTTTGCGTTTTGATCAGAAATGAAAATCTTGGTAGATATAGCCTCTGTTTAGTTTTCGTTGAAGCACCCTGTATATTGAACTGCCAAGAATGAAAATAGAATTGAAAGTAGACAGAAAGAGGGAGAGAGAAATTAATTTTTTGCGATTCAACTATAACCGAAATTGATCACAGATGAAATATTCTATTTTCCATAAACCATCCCATTCAGTCATTACCATTTACAATTGTTCCGCACATTCGCATCTACACAAAATCACTACTTATAACAATATGGTACATAGACTCCCAACGATACCAATGTTTGAATATAATTACTTGAATAAGCTCGATATTATGAAACAAATTGCGGTCAATAACTTAATATTCCATAAAAGAGGCCCAAGAACTGAGCCCTGTGGTACACCACAAGTCATGTCATACTCCACATCCTCATAGACGTGTCATCATACGATGGCACGTCTCTTTTTCAGGTAACTTATGGCAATATTCAGTAAGTATGGCGACATTTCCTCGTGAAAAATATGCCACACTGCTGCATTGAATGCATTTTCTATGTCCAAAGTCACCATAAGACAGAGCTCTCTTGTTTTCCGAGTTTTCCCCTTCTCATTCTCTGCAGTTTCGATAACACACCTCAGAGCATCAACAGTCGATCTCCTTCCAAAAACCAAATTGTGAGCGCGATATATCACCTTTATTTTTCAACTCTTTTCTGAGTCTCATTCAAATCAGCTGCTCGTATAGTTTTGCCAACGAGTTCAGGAGACTCAGTGGCCTGTATACCTTTGGGTCATTTTCTACTTTTCCTTTTTTTCTTATGAGGACTAGTTTTGCTGTTTTCCATATTGTAGGAAAATCTCCTGTGCAAAGCAACTCGTTCTTCACTTCAGTGGTTTCTTCTGGGTGATTTTCCTTTACTATCTTTATAACCTCTGGTGGTATTTCATCTGGTCCTGGCACCTTTTTCACGCGTCTGGCCGCTTCCCAGATATCCTTTTGTGAGAAGAGTGGAAATATTTCACTTCCTTCGCGTCTGTTTCTCGAATATCCCGAGTGGGGAAAAGAGCGTCAACAATTTTTTCTTCTAGTTTTACATGAATCTTAGGTGCTTTATTTGCAAGTTTTTTTGTGACCAGCTTAGTATACTACACAGTTTCATTTTTTATTATCATCAAGGAAGAATATTTCGGGAAACGATTAAAAACCGAAAAATACGTTTTCAATTAACATCCTTTGATATTGTACTGACTAATACGTTGAATTCGTCATCAGATTCGACTAGAAAGATCTGGTTCGAAAAAATGCGGGGTCAGACTCAGATTTTATGAACATCTGTTTGTGAAAAATCGACCTCCGACAAAAAAGATGTGCTATGAGATTTTATTACTGATTATTCAACTTCTTAATGTGCTTTATTGGGAAAAAAATGGTATATGTTAGGATTTCATTACACAAGGTTATATTTCTGCCCTACCACTAAAAATTAGGTTGTTTGAGTCCTCGAATTTCCGAATTTTTGCTTCGGTGATATTTTTGATGCAATTAATACGAATAATGTCTTAAAAATCGTTCTTTTCCATTGATTATTGAGAATTTTAGAGGGACTTTTGGCAGTTTCCAAAAAACACTATAGAGCCACCAACAAGGATCCACAGAAGTTTTCAATACCGGATCTTTATTGTCCCATCGAATTGCAATTCACCGTAGAAGTATGTACAATTCATCCGGATTCACCCTGTATGTCATTTGATTAAAAAAATTCATGTTATCAACTTTCAGCAAGAAAAGATCAAAATATTAATAATGTATGTAAAACTCACTCAATGCTTTATTCATAGGTTCATCTCTGATAAAATATGCTTGCATAAAATCTAATGCATCTTCAATCTGATCTCGAGGAAGATCTTGAACCCAAAACTTTCTCAATTTTTGATTTATTATTTTTTCGAACGTTTTCCACACTGAAGGTAATGGTCTGCTTGACGAAATTTCATCCATCACTGAAGCTTTATGTTGCTTTAGGAAAGCGTAATCGAGTGAATTAAATAAGGCAAAATCTTTTATTGAGATAATTTAAAATTATATAGAAAAGTTAAGATCTATTATTTACACACCACATATGCATCATCGCTTTTCAGATATGTTATCATCAGGCTATTGTCACTTTTAGTTGATAAAAGTTTCATATACAATCCAATTTACAGAGTTTGTCCTTACTGAACGGAAATATACGAAAATACAGGATCATTTTAGAATAATGGAAACAGACTTACTCAATATTGGGATTAATAGATAAAAAATATTTTCCTCAGCTCTTGAAGTGGACACTTACTGAGATGAGCATAAAAAGGTCTTTGCAAATTTTCTGCACTGGGATATCTTGGGTAGATAATTTTTAAAAGATCAGCCTGTATATGCACAAAAGGAATCATAATATATCATACCTCTGGTGTATTGCTATCTCGTTTCAATCCTTATGCGTAAATGAGGGCGAATTCCAGAAATTCGACCTTCTATTTCTGTACTTTGAGTAAAATTAACCATTTCAGAATTTAACGAATATTCCAGATGGAAAATTGATGTTGTATTCTGGAATTCTTTTCACCAACTGTGTTCTTTTCAGCTTCCTACATGACTTGATTTTCGCAAAAAACTCTTCATGTTTTGAAATCTTAATAAATAAATGTAACATCAATATTTCAATATTCATTTAATTATCTATGACGTATCACAATATACAGGGTGTTACATAATATTATGTCACAACTTGAGTAGGTAAATCTACGTGCGTTTGTAAGAAAAAAAGTTCATATAAACATAGGTCCGCAAAAGCTTCGTTACGGAGCTACAGGGTGTTGGAATTTCTGGATAAATTGTTCTTTTTCTTCAAAACTCCTACAGTTTTTGAGATATTCAGTGCAAATTTTGAATGCAAACTATTTTTTACAGCCTCCATCATTACACGTCCTAGATTTTAACTAAAATTCACAAGGTATTTCTTTTCCGAGGCCATGGTTCCTTTTTTTCCTCTCAAACTTTTTTTCAGTACGCCACTGATCAGCGTACAATCAATTTTCGTTATCTTCATTCAGTTTATAAGCTTTTTTGACACTTGTTATATTTTCGTATCTCCAACCGTTCTCGAGCAAAAAATTATTAAACGGTTGTATGCATTCGCTGTATTGAAAGCACTTCTAATTAAAAAAATGACTAGTAGGCTTTGATTTCTTTCATTTATTTATTTTGACAGTTGCTAAAGTTGAACCAGTGTCTACTCTAATTGTTTATTTTTACGGTCTGGCTGACGGAAACACAACAGAAGCTAGGCGATTATATCAGGTGCGCTTTCCAAATCTAGTAACACCAGACAGGTGAACATTTTCAAATATTCACAGAAGGTTGAGGAAAACTGGTACTTTTACTGCAAATAATAATTTGAAAGGTGCAACTCAAACTATGAGAACTCCAGATATTGAGGAAGCAGAATTGTATTGATTTGAATCCTTATGTGAGTACACGAAAAATTGGAGATCAGTTGAATATTTCACATGTTCTAGTTTGGATTAGTCTCCACGACTTTTTTCAAATATCCACAAAAGGTTGAGGGAAACTGATACTTTTACTGCAAATAATCATTCAAAAGGTGCAACTCAAACTAGGACAACTTCAGATATTGATGAAGCAGTTTTGAATTGTATTGATTCGAATCCTCATGTGAGTACAAGGAAAATTAGAAATCAGTTGAATATTTCACATGTTCTAGTTTGGAGTATTCTCCACGACTTTTTATTGTACCCGTTTCATATTCATATTCTAAACTCTACTTCCTCGAGATTTCCCTTCAATACTGAATTTCTGACACATGTTCTAGTTTGGAGGATTCTCCACGACTTTTTCACAATAAATCTAATCCCCATTTGATTGAAGTATTTCATCATCAAGAACAATTCTCACTAAATGTCTGGGTCGGAATAATTGGGAATCATTTGATTGGGCCATTTTTTTGCCTAACAGACTAAAGGGCCCCGCTTATCGGCAATTTTTTGAGGAGAAGTTACCTTCTTTGCTCGAGGATGTGCCACTTTTGATGAGAAACATAATGTGGTTCATGCATGACGGGGCACCAGCACATTTTAGTGGAGAAGCTAGGGAATTCTTGAATGATACATTCAACAACAGATGCATAGGTCGGGATGGGCCAGAACTATGGCCTCCTAGGGCCCCAGACTTAAATAGTTTAGGCTTTCCTTATGGGGACATCTCAAAAGTTTAGTTCATAATACTCCTGTGAACACTATATAAGAATTGAGAAATCAAATAATAGCCTCTTGTGACACGATAAGAAATACCCCAGGAATATTTCAAACAGTGCGTGATAATATGCGAAGAAGGGCAGAGGCCTGTATTCTTGCAGGTGGAGGACACTTCAAGCAATTTATTTTGTTTTCCATTGTTCTTTTTTCAGTTTGATATTGACTAAGTATAAGTTGAGTCTCAGAAGACGATCTATCAAAATTTAAGTAAATTTTGGGGATACCTATCAAGTATTTCTATTATTTTTTTTTAGCGAATGATATACAATTCAAATAATTCAAATTCAATAATTTTCCACTCGAAAACGGTTGGAGATACGAAAAAATTGCAGGTGTCAAAAAAGTTTCTACATTGAACGAAGATGACGAAAATTGACTGTACGCTGATCAGTGGCGTACTGAAAAGAAACTTGAAAGGGCAAAAGGAGACATGGCCTCGGAAAAGAAAACACCTTGTGAATTTCAGTTAAAATCTAGTACGTGTTATGATGGAGGCTGTAAGAAATAGCTTGCATTCCAAATTGGGGCTGAATATCTCAAAAACTGCAGGAGTTTCGAAGAAAAAACCAATTTTTTCGGGAAGTTTCAACACCCTGTAGCTCCGTAACGAAGCTTTTGCGGACCTATGTTCAAATAAATTTTTTCCCTTAGAATTGCACTTAGATTTACCCTCTCAAGTTGTGACATACTATTTTGTGACACCCTGTATTTTAAATATAACAAACAACCATTTATTCTATTCATATAAAATATACATATATCTTACACGTTCAGAATATACATTTATATTTGGTATTTTCAAAGATGGATTTATTTTTTCGATTTCGTCGAAAGTGATAGAAATGAAGTCCTTGAAGCCCGCTTTTTCTGCTAGTTTTTGTGACGCATGCGCTGTGAACGCCGTTATTGAAGCTTTAAGACCTGACGCAATGCACAAGGGTTTTCTGAAAATAACATTTCACATAAATTTGCTATAACATTATTGTTGAAAAAAGAGTAATTCGATATTAAGTCCTCTGAAGTTTTCAGTTATCAATAGAAAAAAACAATTTTTAAGATATTACTGGCATTATTCGCATCTCAAATATTGCCGAAAAAATTCAGAAATTCCAGGGCCGGACTGAAACATTCTCATTTTCATTGTTCACCCGTTATATTGAATTTTTATAACACATACTCTTTTTTCTAGAAAAAGCACATTAAGAAGTTGAATAATCAGTAATGAAATCTTATGGCACACCTACACTTTTTTTAACGGGAGTCAATTTTTCTCTGACCCTTCATTTTTGTCCGGAAATTGGGAGGTAACCAGTGGAAGCATTGATGAGGCAGACTGAGTTGAAGTGCTGCACAGTCTTCCGCGTTTCCGTCATTACTCCAAGGGTAAGCTATTTCCTACAATGTTAGATACGAACTTGTGGGGACGACCTGATCTTTATTATTATGGACTTATGCACTATCTCAGCTAGTAGCTGGATATAATTTACCTTTCCCAGATTTAGCAATCAAAGGAATAGGCTCGATTACAATTTACTTGACATAAATTTCCTAACTATCCTACATGTATTAAGAATTACAGCTTTTTGCATTTCTATATAGGTATTCTTATGCAATTCTAATTTCTTAAGGCTATCATGCAAAGTTTTGGGTATTAAACCAGTCGAGGATACGATGACAGGAACGATATCTATTTTGTCGAGGTGCCACATCTGCTTGATCTCAATAGCAAGGTCTGTGTATTTGGACTTTTTCTCCTGGAACTTATTCAGCACGTTGTTATTATTTGGTATGGCGACATCCACCAGCATTGCTGTCTTGGCTCTCTTATCATACACCACTATGTCCGGCCTATTATTCGTCACCATTCTGTCAGTGATAATAGGCCTATCGTAGTATAATCTGATAGAGTCATTTTCCAATACGGGCGCCGGCTGATACCTGTAATATGGCTGGAATGTATTCAGAAGTCCGTACTTGTGTGCAAGTTTCTGATGGATAATGTTGCACACTTGATTATGCCTGTGAAGATAGTCTGTATTGGCCAGTTGTTCGCATCCGGACGTAATATGCTGTATCGTCTCCGATCTTATATGGCATTTTCTGCACCTATCTGTTTGTAATGTTCCGTCCTTCATAATAAATTTTTGTAGTTGTTTGTAGCGATCACTTGGTCTTGGATGGCCATAAGGAATCCTCTGTTTCCGCGAATAATTCTCCTTTCATCAACCATTTGTTTGAGGCTTCTTTGTCGATGTGTGGTTGATCAATCTCATGGTGATGTCGTCCATGCAATTCCTTTCTTGACCATTGCTCTTGTTTTTCAGTATCTGATAGGAATGGTAGATTCAGCAGGTCATCTCTGGTAACAAGATTTAGAGGTGTATATCCCTTATCAGCCAACGATACCACTCTATGTAGGTCAGAAGTGAGAGCTTTTGCTGAGAAGAATTCTCTGAGATTTCTTATTTGTTCGGTGTGTAAATTGACAACATCTATTAATCCGCGTCCTCCTTCTTTCCGCTTCAAAGTTGTTCGTATCACAGACGATTTTGGATGATGATTGTTGTACTTTGTCAGCATCGTTCGGGTCTGCCTTTGAATATCATCTAGCTCCGTCTTAGTCCATCTGATTATTCCAAATGAGTAAAGCAACACTGGAATGGCGTAGGTGTTAATTGCCTTGACTAGATTCCCCGAGTTCAACATCGATTTCAGCACAGACTTCAGACGCTGACTGTATTCTGAACGAATCTTCTCCTTTGATTGTTTTTGGTCTAACAATCTGGCTTGTTGGTATCCCAGTTATTTGTATGTTTCGCCATCTCTCATGCACTGTATAATGTCACCGTTTGGAAGTTGTGTTTCACCATCTATGACTTTCCCTCTTTGAATGTTCAGGGTCTTACATTTTTCAATCCTGAATTTCATATGAACATCTGCCGAGAACTCACTGACAGTTTTCAGCAAATCATCCAATTGCTTCTTGTTCGAAGCATATAATTTGATGTCATCCATATACAGCAGGTGGGAGATTGTATGATAATTCCTTTCTGCTTTTATCCTAAATCCGTATCCAGCTCTATTGAGCATTGAGGACAATGGGTTCATTGCCAAACAGAACCATAGTGGACTCAAAGAGTCTCCTTGAAAAATTCCACGACGTATGGGTATCTCGTCGGTTTTAATTGATTTATTGTTCATGTTGACCTGCAGAGACGTGCGCCAGTGTGTCATTGTTGTCTTCAAGAACTTTACCAGGGCTGGGTGAATTTTGTATATCTGCAATACTTCAACAAGCCAAGAATGGGCGGTACTATCGAATGCTTTCAGATAATCGAGAAAAGCTGAATGAACATTGCGATGCCCTACGTGTGCCTGTTTCATTATGACAGAATCGATGATGAGTTGTTCCTTGCACCCGTGGTGTTTCTTTCTGCATCCTTTCTGCTCCTCTGCTAATATATTGTTGTCGTCAAGGTGTTGGTATATTCGATTGGATATGCATGAAGTGAGTATTTTGTAGAGTGTTGGCAGGCAAGTGATTGGCCTATATTGAGACGGATCCTGTGTTCTATCGCTCTTAGGTAGCATATATGTTAAGCCTTGCGTTAGGAAAGTGGGTGTTTTCTTTGGATGTTGAAGAACATACGTGAGCTGTTTCGCTAGGGCTCCATGGAGCTTATCAAACTTCTTGTACCAGTAGTTGTGGATATTATCTATACCTGTGGCCTTCCAATTTTGGTCGCTCCAATTACTGTTGTAATTTCTTCCTCCGTTATTCCATCGAAGTCCATATGTCTGATATCGAGGCGTTCTTTTTCATTCGTGATCCATTCCGCATCTCTATTGTGTTCTTTGGGGTTCGACCATATTGATGACCAATATTCGGTCAAGCACTGTGCGTCAGGTACTTCTCTGTTATTGTTGGTCGCAGTTTTGTTATTTCCCTTATGAAAATTGGCAGCGTTTTGGAGGAACCTTTGGTTTTGGTGTTTCCTTTCAGTACACTTAACGTATCTTGAAAGCCTCTTTGCTTTTGCTTGGAGTTTCTGTTTCAAAGTGTCCATATACACGTCGATGTGTTGTTTGTGATCAGGGTGTTTTGTGTTCGTACCAATTTTCCTATAAATTTTGCGTATATGTGATTTCAAGCGCCTTGAGGGTTTTCTGTTTCTCAGGAATTCTGTGAGGCGACCGATTTCTGCTCTAATATTATCAATATCCTTCTCCAGTCGTTTTTGCCATGGTGGTTTTCTGACGCTTTTTGGCTCAGCTTGAATCAGAGTTGTGGAGATTTGTTGTTTGTGAAGTCGAAGAACCGCTACTGCTCCACAGTAAATCAAAGTGTGAATCTTCTCCAAGGTGTTCTGGTCGGTATATTCTTCAAACATTGAGTTTACACTTGCTAGGATGATATTGGTGTTCTTGTTCGTCTTGAGTTTGGGCAGTTTAGGTCTTTTAGTTGGGTTACTACCACTGAATTCAGTTATTGCTCTGTTGAGTTCTGATCTTGCTAAATATGTATATTCGTTCTGCTGATTCGGCTCAAGAGGGCGTTCCATGTTAATATTCGTTTCCGTGGCTTCGATGTTATCTGTAACACTTTCATTGACTCCAGCAGGTATAACGTTATGAGTATCATTTTCGCTTCTGAGCTCCATTATGACCTCTTCTCGTAAGCTTTGCAGCGTTTCTAAAGAAAGTAGCCTGTTTTTAACGATTGTTCTTCGTTGATCCGAAATTCTCTGCTCGGATATGTGCTGTAATTCAGGATATTTTTCTATGAACGCAAGATGTAACGCGTATCTGTATGCTGTCATTTCCGATTCCAAGTTTGTAATCTTGTAATAGGAACGCATAATGAAGGTATTCATTTCTGAGTCCACTTCATGCGTTTCCTAGGAGTCCGGCTCTCGTGGTCGTAGGCATAATGGCTTGCGCCGCCGTTGAAACATCAAGAGTCGGTTGAGAGGTGTTGATGTTATTTCCCACTCGGTTTTGTGTTGCAGTATCCCTACTCGATATCACGCTGCTTCCGTCGCTAACCGAGGGAGACTGTGACTCACTTTCCGAACAAGACCCTCTTCCTAAATCTTGAACGCGACAAGAGGTTATGGTGGTACAATGTCGATTCACCCGTTTATTCCTTAGATTGTACATCATTGGATAGGTTGCATTTTATACCTACTGCCAGGTTCAGCTTGGGTACCTCGGGTTCGCTAAGCCCGTACTCAGAAACAATGTTCCTGAGCCCCTGAGGGGTTATTATTATTATTATTTATTATTATTGAAGTAATTTAAGGCTGAGGACAAGTCCTATAAAAGCCTAATAACAAAAAATAATTTCTATAGTATTGCAAGCACAGCTTAGCCATAATTAAATATGCACACATATATAATAACTAAATCCACTTATGTCAAAAACGAAATCTAATTGAACAAAAGAAAGTCCAATTTATTTTTGAATTCATTAACCGAATTTGAGTCCACCACATCACTTGAAAACCTATTCCAATCATCGAACACCCTATTTACAAGAAAATATTGTCTTTGTCTCGACGAAAATTGTTCTTTTTTCAGCTTCAGATGATGACCACGCAAACGAGTATCAGCACTCAAACTAAACAAACATCTAAGGTTGGCGTAATTGTGTTTAATTATACGATAGCACAGGATTAGATCTCCCCGATGTCTTCGCTGCTCGAAGGTTATGAGCCCAGCTCTAGCCAATCTTTCATTATATGAGGGACGAACGACCCCAAAAGTCATACGTGTAGCACGGCGCTGGACACCCTCAAGCATGCTTTTATCCCGAGCGAGAACCGGGCACCAAACCGAGCCTGCATATTTCAAAATAGGATGCACATAAGTCTAATAAAGTGTAACCGAACTAGAGGAGGACAACTTAACGAACGATCTACGAATGAGATAAATTAAAGAATGAGCACGTTTACAAACACTTAGGACATGTTCCGACCACGTAAGGTTTGGAGTAACGGTTACTCCTAGATCTACATGTGAAGTAACTGAGCGAAGTCGATGATTGTCAATCGAGCATTGATGGGATGGATTATTGGGTCCTATATGGAGCACAACACATTTATCAACATTCAGTGGTAGGAGCCAGTCGTTGCACCATCGGTTTATTGCGTCAAGATCGTCCTGGAGAATCTGTCTCTCGGTGAGCGGGTTTGCATACAACTTGGTGTCGTCAGCGAAGAATGACTTGCGAGATTTAATGTGTAATGAAAGATCGCTGGCGAAAATGACAAATAAAAGTGGCCCCAGGACGGATCTCTGAGGCACTCCGCTCACAACCGGTCTTTCCGAAGAAAGAACACCACCAACCCTCACCACGAATGTTCGCTGCGACATATAATTAGTAGTCCAGAGAAGCAACTTCCGCGAATTCCAACGATATCCAATTTGTGATCTAATCTTCTTACTGTGACTCTGTCAAAAGCCTTGGCGAAATCGAGGTAAATGACATCAGTAGGGATCCTTTGATCATAGGCATGCGTCCAATCATTAACGCAAGACAAAAGATTTGTGGTAGTTGACTTTCCCTTTACGAAGCCATGTTGTTCTGACGGAATGATAAAGTTTTTTGTCAAGAACTCGGTTGTCACTTCGACTATTATGGATTCCATCACTTTTGATGCAACAGACAGAAGGCTTATTGGTCTATAGTTACATGGGTCCAGTTTATCACCTTTTTTAAATATAGGAGTGACACTTGATTTCTTCCAGTCCAGAGGAACGCGGAAGGTCTCGAAAGATGTTCTCATAATCAAGGCCAAAGGATGAGAAAGGACGTCGGCAAACTTCTTCAAGAAAAAAGGACATATACCATCAAGTCCTGGAGACGAATGATTTTCGATCTTGAGTAGGTGCTTTTTTACTGTGCAAGAATCAAACTCTACGTGTGTTAGACTATTCTCAAGACGTCTAGTTTCAGAATGGGGCATCTGATCGTTATTGGGCTCAGTTGTAAAGCAACTGGCAAATGCATCTGCCAAAATTTCCGCCGATTCGGCATCAGAGCCACACATGCTCCCATCGTCTTTTCGTAGCAAAGGGGCACTGACCTTCGATTGCAAATTGGCACGAATGAATTTGTAAAGTTTTCTGTTATTGTCGGAGGCAGCAATTGATTCCTCATATTCAAAGCGTGCAGAGCGCACAGCATAGGTCACGTGACTAGAAAAATCTCTATGACTTGTAAAATCTTCAGAATTTTTAGTTCGTTTATATATAGACGTTTTTTGTGTTGTATAAATGATAAAAGTTCCGAATTTATCCATGGTTTAAGAGGGTTCACACGTGAGGTCTTTGTCCTGGAGTGTCTATCTATAAGGGACAGTAACGTGGAATGGAATTTTTTCCACATAATATCAGCGTCGTCTGCTGGATTTAAGAGTCTTTGCCAGTTTACATGCTGAAGCTCCTCTGAGAGCGAATCAAAGTTGGTCACGCTGTATTCAACACGATTGGATTTTTTAGGTATAGTAATATTAAGCTGAAGGGTTGAAGTGATAGCTGCATGATTGGAAATGACAATCGGTGGATGGTATTCAGGGTGTGTAATGAGTTGTTCTTCGTTGGTTAAAATGAGGTCAAGTGTTGAAGGCTCATTGTTTCTTCTGAATCTAGTTGGCTCATTCACCAACAAATCTCACAAAGTCGGCAGCAGGGTTGGACGCCTCAGGAACGTTCGCTATTGGCCAGACGATATCGAGATAATTGAAATCGCCAACAATAATTAGATTAGTAAATGATGAAATTAGGTGCAAATATTCGATGAGCTGGGTATTTGCTTCACGGGAGACGTCACCAGGTCGATACACACACACCAAATTAATGTCAGTTTCATTTCTAGATAATCGAACATGTAACGCCTCAATTTCAGAAATTTCGACTGCCTTTGGATATATCGCAAAATTATGAGTTACCTCATCGCTCAAGTAGACACATACACCTCCACCAACACGATTCTCCCTATCACGTCTATAGATACTGTATCCATTGATATTCACTAGGTTATCAGGATCCTTTCTAGTCAGTCATGTTTCAGTTATGAATATTATGTGTGGTTTGAGATCATTGGTTACGCAAATCAAATCATTATATTTAGGTTTGATAGCGCTAATATTGGTGTAAAAAATAGCTAGTTCAGATAAATTGTTGAAGTGAAAGCAGAGTTATTTGCGAAAAGTAAGGGTAATTTTTGGACATCCGTTTGTGTATTTAATTGTTAAATTATCTTGGGTTATTTGTTTGCAGATATTCTTTTATTATAATTACAAAATTCTTGCATTCGGATCCCTAACATGATCTGGAACTCTGTTGTGAATGCTGTACCCCAGTTGTTGCTTTCTACACAAGATCTCTTCAAACGCTTAAATTCAATATTTACATTATCCTTTCTTCTGGTGTTATATTGGTGTTGCTCGCACATCGGTTGTATTTATATAAAATCAATGTAAGAATTCTCATCTTGACCTGCAACTTAAATATACGATCCGTCTGAGTGACCCCATGCGAGTAAGTCATAATTGTTGTGGGATTGAAAAAGCGCATGCAAAAGCCATTAGGAGAACATCACAGATCACACATTTGTTAAGCTTTTCAAGAAGGAATACTGATTCATTCAATTTTCTCGAGACGTCTTCTACATGCGCTTCAAAAGTTAAGGTGTTATCCAACTGAAAGCCCAGCAATTTTGCAGAATCAGTGTCGAGACTATCATCAGCTCCTAGATCAATATCTCGAAGTATGAAAACAATTTCTTCTGTTTTTGCTCTATTCAATGACAACTTATTCACATTGAACCACCCCTCCAAGCTAACGACAGACTCTCTCATCTGAGTCCTAAGAAGTTCCAGATTTCTTTTTGTGTTATGGCTGTGATGTCATCAGCATGAAGTACTAGTTTTGTGTTTGTTCATTTTTATTTCCTCAGTCTGAATTTTTCCTTTCCCTGTGTTAACCTTCAAGGAGGTTTGAATAAGATAAAAAAACACAAGGTTTAACTTGAATCTACACTTTATTTAAAAAAATTCGACGACGTTTCGCTGACACAGCAGCTTTATCAAGAATGACAAACAGAATGGAGAGTATGGTATTATAAACAAATCATAGAACAAGTTGGATGAATAACAGGAAAATCCACACCGAGCCATTGTACAGTTAGTATGAAAGGTAATAAAACTAATTAAACAAGTTAAGTAGGGTGAATAATTCACATCTACCTGCTCATTCAAAAGCTTGTCCGAATGTTTGTATCTATTTATTTCTAATGCTTCTAGGAGATCTAATTTTAAACTTTTGATTTCATATGTAATATGTCAAAGTTTTATTGAATAAATGGTTTTCTTTTATTAAGTGGTTTGAATAATTTGAATCAGATTTATTTTTATCGAAGCTACGTTTATGTTCAGATGTTCTTATGCCAAAACTCCAATAGGTCCTACCGATATAAATTTTATCACAAGAACCGCAATTGAGTTTATAGATTCCTGATTTACTTGATTTTTCAACACGAGATTTATTATTTTAATATGTTTACCTAAGTTATTAGAAGTTTTGAAAGTTATATTAAGATTTTGTTTGACGAGAAAGGATTTAATATTTGTACTTGCAGAGCCGCAGAATGTTAAACTGTTGAATATTTTATAGTCTTTATGAATAGGATATACTTCAGTTATTGCTTTCTGATACAGTTTTTACGAATGATTAGATCTATCATATCCGGATTATATGAATTATTAATGGCTATCTGTTTGATGATGTTTAACTCTTTATTATAATCTTCTACTAAAGAGTTAAACATCATCAAACAGATAGCCATTAATAAGTCAGCGAAACGTCGTCGAATTTTTTCAAATAAAGTGTAGATTAAAGTTAAACCTTGTGTTTTTTATCTTATTTATACCATGGATCTACATCAAGTAACGGCCTCCACAATTCAAATGTTCAAGGAGGTTCTTCAGGATATCATCAGCTGCTCTAGAACTGCGATTACGCCATCCGCTACCCCATACATTCTCAATATAGCAATCAGCCATGGTAGAGAGTCTATTGTCTTTCGGTAATCAATTCAGAGCATTGAGATATTGCAAAGTTTGGTACCAGAGCTCAATTCTCAACGGCCCCCTGGGGTAATATTGCTTGCTGCCACCAGTAATTGTAGACTTTGTCCGGACCTAGTACTATCCAATTATTTGTATTATGTAATTACTTATCATTGTTTGTGTGTTTGGTAATTTTTCCTGCACCTGAGTCATCCAATATGCTTCCTTTTCCGGGACCAAATTTTTCTCAAGAAATCTTTCATCTACGTATGATCTGGTGGGGTATGATCATCAGTCTTCTGTGCCTTAAGCTGTCAGAAAAATTGCTTCTGGTTGGTGTAATAAAGTTTGTTGTTTTTTCCCTTTTAGTCTTTGATTGCATCTCCTAATTCTGTTTCTTAAAGCCTTTACTCTTCGTTGCAGGGAGTCACGCACTGCAGATATCTTTCAAAGGATCCTTCAACTTCAACCCAAATTCGAAGACTGCTATTTTGCTGACCGATTCCTGGTAGACTCGAGTTGAGATGAGTAAAAATTAAATTAATTATTTTCTCAGCATGAATAGAATAGAAATCATTAGTTGAATGATACTCACCTAGCGTGCAGCATTTCCAACCCAATTTTATGTCCTCGAAATTCTGAAATTGTTGCTAATCCCATTCCAGTTAAATATTCGTGAATACCTATTTCCAGAGGATCTCTCAAACTTTTCACATATTTCGTAAGCTCGTATACTTTATTCAGACATTCACCTTTAATCTGAAAATTAGAATATATCTTATATCAGAAGTAAGAACGGAGAGAAATATCTGAAATGCAAAAACATAGAAACTGCAGAAGCTCAACCCATTCAACACTTCAAACGTGTGACGACGTGAAGAGAAGTTGAAACATTCTGTAAATTATTATCTACATGGAAACAGAAACCAATTATTTTGGATCGAAAAAAGTTGACCGTTATTCCTAAAGAAAAACTGAAATGAGCCTAGTAGCTGAACTGGGGGCAGCAATATGGCTGCCACTTTAAATGGGTTAGACTTTGCGTTTCACTCCCTCCAACAAAGGATTCGTGGAGTGGAAAATCGGAATATTTCTTGAAATTCGATGAAAATTTTCTAAACTTTTGAATATCTTCGAAACGGTTAAAGATAGGTATAGGAACCTTGGTACCATTTTGAAAAAAACTGTGAAATGAGATTTGAATGAGCCACAACTTCAAAAATCGTTTCCGAACACTCTGTGTAACTTTGATCCACAAAATGTGTCATATGTTCGAGCAACAACCACTAATGTTACAATAGTTATACATCTGAAGCGTTAAAATCAATATTGAGGGCACAAAAAGGTTTTTTCTTAAGTCCTCAAATTTCATAAAATATTCAACATACCACCACATGTTATTTCTTCTACTTTTATCAATGTTTTCAAGAATGCCTATGCTTCATGGATATTATCTGAAACAGGCAACTGAAGATTTCTAAGTACCTACAATATGTTTTTGATGAGCAATTATTGTATTTCATTTGAGTTTTCTGTGGGTAGGTTAAATGCTTGATCTACTTGCTTTTGAGAATCTCTTTATTTTGTTTTTATCAGATTAAAATAGCCTAGCCTATTTTTAAGTCATTTTGTATTACTAAGCTTTCACTGCTTTGCAGCCTGTTAGACATAATGTATATTATGATTTTTGAGTTATATAGGCATCATGCCTCTACTCTAATTTATTTTAAATAATAAGAATAATAATTGGCTTGTTGAAGTATTGCAGATATACAAAATTCACCCAGCCCTGGTAGAATTCTTGAAGACAACAATGAAACACTGGCGCACGTCTCTGCAGGTCAACATGAACAATAAGTCAATTAAAACCGACGAGATACTCATACATACTATGGTTCTGTTTAGCTATGAACCCATTGTCCTCAATGCTCAATAGAACAGGATATGGATATAGGATATAAACAGATAGGAATTATCATACAGTCTCCCACCTGCTGTATATGGACGACTTCAAATTATATGCTTCGAACAAGAAGCAATTGGATGATTTGCTGAAAACTGTCAGTGAGTTCTCGGCAGATGTTCATATGAAATTCGGGATTGAAAATGTTAGACCCTGAACATTCAAAGAGGCAAAGTCATAGATGGTGAAACACAACTTCCAAACGGTGATATTATACAGTGCATGAGGGATGGCGAAACATACAAATATCTGGAATACCAACCAGCCAGATTACTAGACCAAAAACAATCAAAGGGAAGATTCGTTCAGAATACAGTCAGCGTCTGAAGACTGTTCTGAAATCAATGTCGAACTCGGGAAGGCAATTAATACCTACGCCATTCCAGTGTTGCTTTACTCATTTGGAATAATCAGATGGACTAAGACAGAACTCGATGATATTCAAAGGCAGGCCCGAACGATGCTAACAAAGTACAACAACCATAATCCAAAATCGTCTCTGATACCAACAACTTTGAAGCAGAAAGAAGGAGGCCGCGGATTAGTAGATGTTGTCAATTTACACACCGAACAGATAAAAAATCTCATAGAATTCTTCTCAGCAAAAGCTCTCACCTCTGACCTCTATAGAGTGGTTGATAAGGGATATACACCTGCTGAATCTACCGTTCCTATCAGATACCGAAAAACAAGAGCAATGGTCAAGAAAGAAAATGCATGGACGACATCACCATGAGATCAATCAACCACACATCGATAAAGAAGCCTTCAACAAATGGTTGATGAAAGGAGAATTATTCGCGGAAACAAAGGGATTCCTTATGGCCATCCAAGACCAATTGATCGCTATAAACAACTACAAAAATTTATTATGAAGGACAGAACATTACAAACAGACAGGTGCAGAAAATGCCATATAAGATCGGAGACTATACAGCATATTACGTCCAGATGCGAACAACTGGCCAATACGGACTATCTTCACAGGCATAATCAAGTGTGCAACTTTATCCATCAGAAACTTGCACACAAGTACGGACTTCTAAATACCTTCCAGCCATATTACAAGCATCAACCGGCGCCCGTATTGGAAAATGACTCTATCAGATTATACTACGATAGGCCTGTTATCACTGACAGAATGGTGACGAATAATAGGCCGGACATAGTGGTGTATGATAAGAGAGCCAGAACAGCAATGCTGGTGGATGTCGCTATACCGAATAATAACAACGTGCATAATAAATTCCAGGAGAAAAAGTCCAAATACACAGACCTTGCTATTGAGATCAAGCAGATGTGGCTCCTCGAGAAAATAGATATTGTTCCTGTCATCGTATCCTCCACTGGTTTAATACCCAAAACTTTGCATGATAGCCTTAAAAATTAGAATTGCATAAGAATACCTATATAGAAATGCAAAAGCTGTAATTCTTAATACATGTAGGATAGTTAGGAAATTTATGTCAAGTATATTGTAATCGAGCCTATTCCTTTAATTGCTGAATCTGGGAAAGGTAAATTATATCCAGCTAACAGCTGAGATAGTGCGTAAGTCCACGATAATAAATAATAATAACATAGGTATAGAAAATTTCAAACAAACTCCTTCTTTATCCCATTTGAAAAAGCATTACTTCAGTATGTAACTTTATTATGGAACACCCAGTATAATCTAAAATATTACTGCGCAAAAATAATTAAAAATCGGTCGTAAAATATGCCTTATCCTCCGTCGCGAATGTGGTGAACCAACTTAAAAATTCAACAAATTTTCCTGGATTCCTTCTAACCAAAATATGTAGGTATTATAATGGGGACACCAGATCCCAGACGCAAAATTCAATCGTCTGAATGGACTGAATGGATATACATAGTTGGAACGAAAAATTTCGTTTATGTATGAGGATTATATTCTTCATAAAAATATTCAATTTAATGTACATACATATTTCTCCCTGTCATCGGGCTCTCCACTTAATTTTCTTATACAACAATTCACAGCCACAATTTTGTTTTCTCCATTTTCAATTTTTGTGTAACAAGCCAGCGAATATCCTTGTAGAAAAAGACCTCTCCAGATCTGTCGGAAACATGAAGTCGATATTTCATCTTCAAGAATGTCTAGAAAGCATGAGAAAAGTTGAATGTCATCGTTTATTTCAATCTGAAAAGGTATAACACTTATATGAGTGATTATAAATCTTTGACGCGGAAATAATGTAAATAGAAGATAGGATGAATGAACGAAGATGAAGTGAAATATATTTTTTACAAACATGACCGGTTTCGATCGTCAGGTCATTTTCACGTGGTTTACTACAGGAAGTGAACTTACTTATATAGATACTAGACTAACTACAAATTAGTAGTGGAGAAGTATTAATGTCTAGCTGGTTTCACTTGGGTTTCTACAAAGTTTATTGATTTCCAAACATTCCAAAAGGTCCATTTTGTTTCCTTTATTGCAATTATGAAGAATTTTGATATTATCCAATGTTCTCGAATGTTTTTTGATTTTTATATATTCACATATCGGAAAATTAATGTCAGAGGATGAATGTTCTTTAAATCTGGTTTCGAAATTCCTACCTGTCTACCCAACATAAGCTTCAGTACACTCTTTGGAAGCAATTTTGTTAACTTCTGATTTTCGAATTCGTCTGTTTTTTGTTTAGCATTGAATAATAATTTCAAGTTTAGAGCACTTGAAAATAGATGGTTAATTTCAATTTGGAAAAATAGTTGCTCAGATTATTTGAGATAGGACCAGCGTAGTTAATATTGGCGTATTATTTCATGCAAGTATATTGTTTATGATATATAATAATTGTGTTTTTTCCATTGGATAATTTTGTCTATAGAAACTTAGAAGATTTCGTTATTCATGGTAATTTTTCTCATAGTATTCATTTCAATTTTGACGTCTATCGGTGACAGCGGAGTTGAAAAGACCCTATGGATCATTGAATTATAAGCTGCTAGTTTGTGATTTTAGTGATTGGATCAGTTCCATTGGAATAGTTAAATCTGTGAACGTTTATTTTCTGTAGATGTTATAAACGGAATTCTCAGTCGATTTTGTTATTGGCAGGTTTAAAAAACTTATTGAGTTATTAATTTCTATTTTTGCTGTAAATTTAATGTTGTTATGAATTTCACTCAGAGATTATAGAAATTTATCAATTTGCCGATCTATCAACATATCATCTATATGGTATATCTGTACCAGAACACTATATGTTTTTGCGCTAAGTTGCTATTCAATATTACTGTTCTTTGTAAGTTATCCATGAATATATCGGCTAAATGGGGCTAATAGGTGACCCTATGAAAAGTCCTAATGTTTATTTGTAAAACTTTGATTGAAATTGAAAATAATTTTGAGATAGGCAGGTTCTTAGAAGGTTTTATTTTACAAATTTGTTTGTAGGTAATACGTCCATATACAATATGAATGCCGACAGGGCAGCTGTTCCACATTTCATTGTGAGCGGAAGAAACACCCATCGGTACGCTTTCGAAAAATTGCCCCAGCTGCGACTACATCGACATTACCGACAGATCGACAGAAAAGTGGTCACAGTTACATTATTTTCTATACAGATCATGAAAAAATGCGTTGCGTCCGATCCGTCCGATACGAATCTATAGAGGCTTATATTTAATCGAATAAACAACAATTACATTATACTTTCAAGGAAAATTAGGATTCATTGTTGATGCTCTGATTCTTTTGATATGTGTATTATGAAAGTATGTGAAAACTTACTCAAAGCTTTATTGATAGGTTCATCTCTAAGATAATATTCTCGCATCAAATCTAACGCTACTTCAATCTGATCTTCTGGAAGATCTTGGATCCAAAACTTTCTCACTCTTCCATTGATCACTCTTTCGAAAGTTTTCCATACTGATGGCAATGGTTTACGTGATGAAGCTATATCCATGATCCAAAAACTTTATGTTGCTCGAGTAATATAGATTGATCGAAACGTTTTATTTAGATCAAACCGAGAACATAGGAGTTGTGAGAGATTCATTTGCATAATTATTCATCATCGCTTTTCAAATGTCTTATCAGTAGATACACTTTATTTGCGTTCACTTTTGATGATAAGAGTTTCAGTTACAATAAAATATTGGTAATAAAGGCTGCTACATAAATACAGTTTTGCCTGATGATGTATATCTGACAAAAGTGTACAGGCTGCGGCAACGAAAACTAAAGTTTTGAAACTTTAGAGTATCACATTTTCTATTTCGGGAAGGAGTAATACGATTTATTCAGAATTCGGCAGCCAAATCTTAACTGGATAAATAACCTGCCTCCGGAAAATAGAACTGGATATATTAAGGAAAGTATCCTGGACGTCAAGTAATCTAGTATACATTCTTAGCTAAGCAAATGTTCTTGTTTATTAATTCGAAGGAAAATAACTGAACTATGAATTAGGTAAATACTTCAAATTCATTTTTGGTAGGCAACTAATTATCAACACGTTTTTTATAAATACAGGGTGTTACATAATAGTATATCACAACTTGAGGGGGTAAATCTATGTGCAACTTTAAGATAAAAGTTTATACAAACATAGATCCGCAAAAGCTTCGTTACGGAGCTACAGGGTGTTGAAATTTCCGGAAAAAATAGTTTTTTTTCTTCAAAACTCCTGCATTTTTCGAGATATTCAGCCGAAATTTGGGATGCAAGCTATTTTTTACAGCCTCCTCATTACACGTCCTAGATTTTAACTGAAATTCACAATGTGTTTTCTTTTTCGAGGCCATGCCTCATTTTGCCTTATCAAAGTTTTTTGCAGTTCGCCACTGATCAGCATACAATCAATTTTCGTCATTCAATTTAGAAACTTTTTTGACACTTTTTTCGGGTGAGAAATTATTGAATTTGAATTAATTGAATTGTATGTTATTCGCTAAATAAAAAAAATAGAAATACTCGATAGGTATGCCCAAATTTTACCTTTATTTTGATAGCTCGTCGTCTGAGACTCAACTGATACTTATTCAATATCAAACTAAAAAAAGAACAATTAAAAACTAAATAAATTGCTGAAAGTGTCCTCCACCTGCAAATATACAGGCCTTTGTCCTTCTTCGCATATTATCACACACTCTTTGAAATATTCCTGGGGTATTTCTTATCGTGTCACAAGAGGTTATTATTCGATTTCTTAATTCTTCTACAGTCGTATAAACTAAACTTTTGAGATATCCCCATAAAAAAAAGTCTTGACTATTTATAACAAAAACAAGTATTGTGGTTTTAGGAATTTTACCTAGGCCACTGATCAGCTTACAATCAATTTTCGTTGTCTGTAATATTTTCGTATCTCCAACCGTTCTCGAGAAAAAAATTACCAAACGATTGTATGCATTCGCTGAATTGAAAGCACTTCTAATTAAAAAAATAACTAGTAGGCTTTGATTTGTTTCATTTATTTGTTTATTTTTACAGTTGCTAAAGTTGAACCAGTGTCTGCTCTAATTGTTTATCAAAGTAATGATTAGTTTTAAGACTTTTGAAGTTATTGCTGTAAGAAAAAGAGGCTAATTTTATTAACTAATTGACTGACATCCATTACATCTACGGTCTGGCTAACGGAAACACAACTGAAGCTAGGAGATTAAATCAGGTGCGCTTTCCAAATCGAGTAACACCAGACAGGCGAACATTTTCAAATATCCACAGAAGGCTGAGGAAAACTGGTACTTTTACTGCAAATAATCATTTGAAAGATGCAACTCAAACTATGAGAACTACAGATATTGAGGAAGCAGAATTGTATTGATTTGAATCCTCATGTGGGTACACGAAAAATTGGAAATCAGTTGAATATTTCACATGTTCTACTTTTTATTGTACCTGTTTCATATTCAACGCTTCCAAACTCTACTTCCTCGAGATTTTCTTTCAAGACTGAATTTCTGACGATGGTTCTTAAATAAAATTAGAGAAAATGCTCATTTTGATAGTGAAATAATGTTCACAGACGAAGCTAACTTTTCGAGAACTGCTATCACAAATTTTCACAATAATCATTATTGGGCTGAGGAAAACCCACATTTGATTGAAGAATCTCATCATCAAAAACAATTTTCACTGAATGTCTGGGTCGGAATGATCGGAAATTATTTGATTGAGCCATTTTTTTGCCTAACAGACTAAACGGTCCCGCTCATCGGCAATTTCTTGAGGAGGAGTTACCTTTATTGCTCGAGAATGTGCCACTTTTGATGAGAAACATAATGTGGTTCATGCATGACGGTGCATTAGCACATTCTAGTGGAGAAGCTAAGGAATTCTTGAATGATACATTCAACAACAGATGCATAGGTCGGGGTGGGCCAGAACTATGGCCTCCTAGGGCCCCAGACTTAAATAGTTTAGGCTTTTCCTTATGGGGATATCTCAAAAGCTTAGTTTATACGACTCCAGTGAACACTGTAGAAGAATTGAAAGAGGGAATAATAACCTCTCGTGACGCGATAAGAAATACCCCAGGAATATTTCAAAGAGTGCATGATAATATGCGAAGAAGGACAGAGGCCTGTATTCTTGCAGATGAAGGACACTTCCAGTAATTTATCTAGTTTTTAATTATTCTTTTTCTTAGTTTGATATTGAATCAGTATAAGTTGAGTCTCAGAAGACGAGCTATCAAGATAAAAGCAAATTTTGGGCATACCTATCGAGTATTTCTATTTTTTTTTATTAAGCGAATAACATACAATTCGAATTCAATAATTTTTCACCCGAAAACGGTTGAAGATACGGAAAAATTATAGGTGTCAAAAAAGTTTCTAAATTGAACGAAGATGACGAAAATTGATTGTACGCTGATCAGTGGCGTACTTCAAAAAAGTTTGATAGGGAAAAGTGAGACATGGACTCGGAAAAGAAACACCTTGTGACTTTCAGTTAAAATCTAGGACGTGTAATGATGGAGGCTGTAAAAAATAGCTTGCCTTCCAAATTTAGGCTGAATATCTCAAAAACTGCCGAAGTTTTGCAGAAAAAAAATTATATTTTCCGGAAATTTCAACACCCTGTAGCTTTTGCGGACCTATGTTTATATAAACTTTTTCTCAAAATTGCACGTAGATTTACCCCCTCAAGTTGTGACATACTATTATGTAACACCCTGTATAGCAGAACATGTCAACAAAATTCGATGGTTTTTCTTGGAGATCAAATTTTCGAAGCTGCATATATCCGAACTCAAAGAGATTTGAATTTCTTCAGGAATCAGCTCCCAAAGTTTGTCATGGAGCTTGGGAGAGACCCTGTATTCTTAACTGATCAATATATCAATATATGTCTCTCAGAATTGGCCAATTATACATGTACAATAACAATGAAGTGATAAGATTGTTATCTCAATCTCTTAAGTGGTTGGAGTATTAGAGTGTATTTATACAATGTGAAATAAAAGTATGGGCTCATTCGAATAATTATATAATTTTCAAGGAAAGTGCTCGGTTTTCTTTCCAACTTTCTCGCTTTTTGATGAAATTCATTTACTCTTTTGTAATAAAAAATCGTTATCGACGTTTTTCTGAATAATAATATATAGCGTGTAATATACTATAGGAAAGCTCTTGGTTTACTCCGTACTCATGTACTGCTAATTTCTCGAGATACTCAGTCTGGTCGTTTTAAAATGACAGTCTTTCAATTACGAATATTCCAATCTAATCCCATCAACTAATTACTCATTCATCTTGTAGGACACCCTTTATAACTGAAACAGATGAAAAAAAGAATAGTTGTCGTTTATAATTCAATGATTTCAAGACAAAAATTTATATAAACATAGATCCACAAATGCTTCCTTCTTAGTTAACAATATGCAGGGTGTCAACCTTAAATAAAAAAATGTTATATATCATGCGATCCTTTTCATTCTAATTCTTTTCTTTTTATTATTATTCGCATTGACAATCTTTCAAGGAAATCAATTTATATGTGAAATATTTCATTCTGAATTTAAGTATTGGTTAATTAGGTATGGGAGATGGTAACTCTTCTTTTAAAGTTTCTACTTCTGTAGTTAAACATACTTGCATCATTTGCAGAACTTGATAACTAGGATCATCCTGGACCAAGACAGATGATATAGGGAGTGTTCCCTTCACAATTATTTCATACTACAACCGAAGATCAACTAAGCAAAATGAGGAAATATAACATTATTTAATTATCTTCTTTGTCCCTGTAATGTGGATAATTCTTCTTTATTTAAAATCAGTATGATACTCACAAATAACCAACCTCCAATTAATATGTCAACATTCTATAACAATCTGTTTTTCATTCCCAAATTACTGTGGTTTGATAATGCTATCTTATTTAATATTAAGAACAATGAATAATAAAAAACAAGTACTGTGTTTTAAGGAATTTTACTTAATAATTGCGATTCGTAACGCGTTTCACTACACCGTAGCTTCTTCAGACGAATGATTATGCAGAAAAATGTAAATGAGAATATAACTATAAATGTTCTTGAGTAATTAAAAGCTTATTGGTCGGCTCCTCCTAAGTGGTTATTTATGGCAGGTATATCCAATAAAATTAAGGAATAGATTGCTCCCCGAAAAGATTCAATAGAGGTGAAGGGCTTAAATCGACTTGTTCATTGATGAGTCTACCTGAGTGTTTGTATTTATTTATTTCTAAAGTTTCCCAAAGATCTACCTTCCAATATTTATTATCTGTATGCAAAATTTCAAACTGTGGGTCGAAAGAATGATTATTTTCTAAGAGATGATTCGCGTAATTTGAATCTGATTTTTTATTTGAAAAACTGCGTTTATGTTCCGATATTCTAATATTAATATTAATAATCAAATTCAAATGTTAAAGAAAGCTGATACCGGCTTTTTGGCTTTGTGGTATTTCAAAATACTACTAAGATGTGCAGTTCACACGCAGAATATATGGTTCTACTCAATGTGCTTGAAAAACAGGTTGATTCCCAATTACATACGGTTGAAGACACATAACAACAGTGGACCAGCAAGAAGAGCAATTGAGAAAGGCCAACGCATATGGCTCAAAGAGGATATGAAGATCCAGTACAACAGGAAGGACGTTGCAAACATATATTTGAAGGTAATCCATACGGAATTATTGTTTAGATTGCACCCTGTTGAGTTTGATATTTTAGACTCTGAATCCAGATACGATGTCAAAATTTTAATTCATAAAAAGTTTCAGCAACAACAGAAAAAGTTGAATTCACTTAAATTCAAAATTTCTCCACCCAAACCTTCAACTGATAAATTTTCAGACCATAAATTTTTTGAAAGATTCACTAATTTAACTGATACCGATTTTACACAACCACAAAAAGATCTATTAGAAAAAGGATTCAAACATAATTTACATCCAAAACATAATAAAACTAATTTTGAACAGTTAGGCATAGACTCCGAAATTATTCTCAAAAACTCCAAAGATAATATTTTAGCCAAACATCAAACAGCAAAAATCATCAAAGAAGACTTTTCGAAATTATCACCTTATTGCAATTCCGATTATAAGATAATAAAAACAATTCGTGAAAATAGTACCAAGAACGATTTAGTATTCACTAAAGCAGATAAAGGTAACACCGTCATTGCGATTAGTAAAACCGATTATATTTCTAAAACTGAAGAATTCTTAACAGCCGGAAATTATATAACATCAACTAAGGATCCTACCGCAAAATTTCAGAAAGTTGTTAAAAACATAATTTCGACAGCAAAATCATTAATTACAGACCAAGAAAAATATAAATTCATTAACTCCAATCCACAATCCCCCGAATTATATTCGTTGATAAAACTTCATAAACCTAATTACCCTATTAGACCTGTTGTTTCTTATGTAACGGCACCTTCGTTCAAACTTTCAAAATTCCTCAACGACTTGCTAATAAAACATTGCAATTTTAAATCTGAATTTTCGGTCAAAAATTCATACGAACTTATTGCCAATATCAAAGATACCACTATACCACCTAATTCCAAACTTATTTCTTTCGATGTTAAAATCTATTTCCCAACATTCCTCCAAAAGATACGTATTACTTAGTTGAAGAATTATTAGAAAGGAATCATGTCAATACTATCATTAAATCAGATATTCTTTCATTATTAAAAATTTGTTTAGATCAAAATTATTTCCATTTCAATTACAAATATTATACTATTGAAGACGGCTTGATTATGGGCAATCCGTTGAGTCCTTTGTTAGCAGAAATTTTCATGAATAACTTAGAGAAATTAATTCATAATCATCCACTCAGTAAATATTGTTTATACTGGTATCGCTATGTAGACGATATCATTATTTGCTTCACAGGAACAGATAGACAGTTGAAAATTTTCGAAAATCATATAAATTCATTACATCCAAAATTGCATTCACAACCGAAATAGAAAGCAATAATTCGATAAATTTCTTAGACGTAACAATTTCGAATGAAAATGGAAAACATGTTTTCGCAATTTACCATAAGCCGTCACATACAGATATTATAATACATAACTCGTCGTGTCATCCATATCAACATAAAATGTCAGCATTCAATAGTTTTATTCATAGATTGATTAACATCCCGCTATCACCAGAAAATTTCAACAAAGAACTAAATTTGATTAAACAAATAGCCAAAAATAATGGTTACAATCCCAAACTAATAAATAATATTTTAAATAAAAAACAAAGTAGAATCGCATTGAATGAAGTTTACCCTGTCGATAAATTGAAACAAAAATTCAACACCTTAACCTACGTTGGCATTACAAGTGAGAAACTGAAATCATTCTTAAGTAGCAATAATTTCAACATAGCTTTCCAAACTAATAATAATTTAGGCAAATATATAAAAATAATAAAACCAAACCAGGTAAAAATAATAAATCAGGTGTTTATAGATTGAATTGCAATGACTGTGATAATTTCTACATTGGTAGAACACATAGAAATTTTAATATTAGAATATCGGAACATAAACGCAGTTTTCAAATAAAAAATCAGATTCAAATTACGCGAATCATCTCTTAGAAAATAATCATTCTTTCGACCCACAGTTTGAAATTTTGCATACAGATAATAAATATTGGAAGGTAGATCTTTGGGAAACTTTAGAAATAAATAAATACAAACACTCAGGTAGACTCATCAATGAACAAGTCGATTTAAGCCCTTCACCTCTATTGAATCTTTTCGGGGAGCAATCTATTCCTTAATTTTATTGGATATACCTGCCATAAATAACCACTTAGGAGGAGCCGACCAATAAGCTTTTAATTACTCAAGAACATTTATAGTTATATTCTCATTTATGATTTTCTGTATATTCATTCCTCTGAAGAAGCTACGGTGTAGTGAAACGCGTTACGAATCGCAATTATTAAGTAAAATTCCTTAAAACACAGTACTTGTTTTTTATCATTGATAATGGAATTTTACCAAGTAAAAGCCTCCCAAATTCAAATGTTAAAGAACAATGAAAATGCAAAATGGGTTTCATGTGTTGCTTTGCAGATTAATGGTGTTTAAATAACGCAAAACAACACTATATATTCTATTCATATAAAATATACATGAATCTGATACGTTTAGAGTATTCATTTATATTAGGTACTTTGAAATCAGCATTCCTTTCTTCAATTTCGTCGTAAGTAATAGAAATTAAGTCCTTGAAGCCTGCTTTTTCAGCTAATCTTTGTGACGAGGGCGCTGTGAACGAAGTTACTGAAGCTCTCAAACCCAAGGCAATGCACAAAGATTTCCTGAAAATAACATTTCATATTAATTTGCTTTGGTAATCTATTCCTTAACAAGCGCTCCTTGCTAATGCCTTTCATACTGAACACCTTACATATCTATAGTGTTACAAAAGTAATCTGAAATATTATTATGGTCATAAGAGTAATATACGAGGCGTGTTTCTTAAGTATAATACCATTTTGACATTACAAAAAAAAGACTTGCAAAGATATCTCAATAATTTCATTTTTACATGGAAGCCTTACCTCAATCTACTTTTCTACATATTTTCCTGTTTTGACTTCGTCTTCGTCTTGAAGACGCTGACCGCTCAGATGTTTCTTCAAGTGCAGGAACAGATGGTAGTCATTTAGCTCCAGATCAGGTCGAATGAGCCACATGCGGACGATCATTGTCATGCAGCAAAACGAATTTCAACCACAACCTGCCACGTCTTTTGTACTGGATTGAACAGCGCAGATTTTTCAATGAATATATTCGGCAGCTTATCGCCCTCTTCACACATTCTGCATGTTGCCGTTTCCGAACTGCCCATTTTATTGAAATGGTATCTCAGTGGGCAGTGTCCAGTAAGGAGGCCTTTTATGATCCTCAACTAATCCCTAGAGAGATCGAGAAGCTGTTTTGTCTCTTTTGGCGAATAGTCAAGGATTTTTTTCGCTTGCCTTTGGCCTGGAGTTTTTCTTCAGTATTCCTTTCTGCTAGATTCCTCCCATCGTTTCAGTTCCTGTCGTCTGTGCGGCTTACTAAGACTGCAGAACGGTTTAGGTCCGATGAGTGGGATTCCAGCAGCTGATTTGGCCAGTTCGTCAGCGGCTTCATTTCCTTGTATTCCTTCGTGGCCTGGCACCCACCACAGGAAAAGCGTGTTCGCCTCAGCAAATTGCTTCAAGGATTGAAGAAATTCCCAGACAGATATGCTCCGATAACTGTAAGAATGTAGAGCTTTCATCACTGCCTGACTGTCCGTTTAAATGTAAATCTTTGCACCTTTGAGTTTCCTTTGTAGTATTTGCTGTAAACCAGCAAAGGTTTACAGCAAGTGTTTCTGCTAGCATGATAGTGGGAGTAGAGTCCAGAAACACTGATGACGAGTACTTGGGTCCATATATGCCTGCTTCTGTTCCATCAATCGTTTTTGATTCGTCCGTGTACCAAATGGAGGATTTTTGGTCTAATTGATTAATTTTTTCCTTTACGATGGTGCGGTCTTCTATGGCAACTTCGAAGTCAAACTTAAGCGGCCTTATATCCGATGGTTGTGATAAGAGTTCTGGCGCTTTTTTACCCAGAATCCCCAGGTGTCCCTTCAGATCACCAGGTAATAGTTTTTTGTGTCTTGGAGCCGTAATGCCGCCATCAACGTCTCTTTTTCAATTTTATATGAAGAGGAGGGAGATTTAGGATAACCTCCAAGGCAATAGTTGGGGTGCTTCTCATAGCATTTGTTATGCCAAAGCACGCTAGCCGATGCAGTTTTTGCAGCTTGTTTTGCGTAGTTATGTCTGATGTTTTCGTCCACCATACTAACGATGCATATGTAACAATGGGTCTTATAACCGCTGTGTAAAACCAGTAGGTTATTTTTGGCTGTAGCCCCCAGGTCTTTCCGAAGAGTCTACGGTATGCCCATAGGTACGATGTAGCCTTGGAAAGAGTTTTGTCAATGTGTAAATTCCAGTTGAATCTCTGATCTAGGGTTAACCCTAGATACTTGGCCTGTTCCGAAAATTTCAGGGTATGTCCATTCAGAAAGGGGGGCTTTAAGTTCAACTTTCCCCTCTTCAGCACACCATTCATTTACGATGTTAGAGGCTTTTTGCATCAGGTTCGATAAAGTTCCATCATGCTTTCCCCTAATGATGATAACTAGATCATGAACATAGCCTTGTGCGTTGAAGCCAGCGTTGTTCAGTCTTTCTAAGAGGCCATCAACAACTACTGACCATAGTAGCGGCGATAGGACATCTCCTTGAGGGCATTCTTTCACTGCTGACACCGATATTTCGGTGTCTCCAAAAGTGGCCGTTACGATCCAGCCCTTGAGCATTTCTTTGATCTATTTGATGGTGGGTGTTTTGACACCCTTGTTGTTTGCACCATTGCTACTGTCTCCAAATAGAACTGAGACTATTTCTTTAGCCTCTAGTGCTCCTTCCACTTCTTTAACTAGATCGTGTAGGGCATCAATTGTAGACTTGCCCGGTTGGTATGCAAATTGTTTTTTATGCAGTTTTATGAAGCTTCTCATATTGTTGTCGAGAATTTTCTCCATTTATTTTAGGAGAAAGGAGGTTAAGCTTATCGGGCGATATGATTTAGGCTCATCTGGAGACCTCTTGCCCATTTTCGGTATAAATAATACTTTGACTTTCCTCCATGACTGGGGTTGAATGATGGATTGTCCGCAACTGTATTTCAGATTACATTGATAACACTCTGCATATACAAATACATTATCGGTACTCACCTGGCGCATAATAGTTCCAATCCGATGTTGTGTCCCCGATATTCAGGAATAACTATCAATCCCAAAGATGCTAAATATTCACTGATACCTAATGTTTCATACGGATCTCTGAGGTTTTCCACATATTCCACAATATTGAAAAGTTTTTTCACATTTTCAGTAAGCTGAAAATTAAAAGTATTATTATAAATGATATTCATATGACATGAATGATATCGAGGAAGAAGGGAAAAGAAAGTTTATTGTCATGATTTTGCCTACATCTTTTGTTAAATAATGTCTATCACGAACGATCATGAGGCCAGGTCAAAGTACTTGAACTTTTCGAATGGGAAAAGGGTGAAGTTGTATGGAACACTGGAAACTTTCGATGCCCTCTTTGTAGTAGTTTTTTCCAAGGTCCTCAAAATACGCTTTCATTTCGGACACGACATCCGAATTTCCTAGCCATATTTCTATATTTGGAAACCATTTGAAAACACTGTTACGGTATCTGTGATTTTTTGATTTGTTTTTTGTTATCCAGGAGTTGGACCTCTTCAATTTCATGGTGCCTCACAATGATATTAAATGTTTAATCAACTTATTAATCAGAAGCATAGCACACTAAAAGTGATATCGTGTCAGGAAAAGAAAGGAGAGGACATAGAGAGTGGAACGAATTCCAAAAATAAGGTGATATTGTTCCTTAATCTCAACTTTTAAGGACAAGTATGGCACAAGAGGTACTCAATAGTTTCTTAGTTTGTCCAAAGAAAGTAAATTTATGGATCATTTCCTCTCGACAAGTTAACTGAATATTTTGCTTATGAAAAGATAAGAAAAGAAATTATTTTATTCCTTTTTTATTGTTTTGAAGTTTCAGTATATTTTGTTACTTTTTTGAATTCGAACATTCTTATTTTCAATTTTTGACAGTTTAGTTTTACTTAAGCTTTGTTTAGCTAAAAATAAATGCATAAATGGAAATTTATAATTCAATTATTCAACAGATTAGATCACGATTCAGTTTCACAGGTTGATTAAGTGCCACAGAGTTGTTTAAGATTGAAGGTTTCTCAAAATATTGTATCAATTTAAGAGAAGATATCTCCAAAAACGAATAATGTTGTTAAAAGTCGAAATATCGAAGATAAAATATTTATTTTGATTGGACAGTTCGTTACTTGATGAAAATAGATATATATATTATGAAATTAAATAAAACAATGAAGTATTTTCAATGAAATAAAACTAGTATTTAGATTTTCACTATTTTAACAAAACTATGACCGGTTTCACCACACTGTGGCTTCATCAGATAGATACAAACTAATGAACAGAGTTATTCCTTATATATTATTTTTATTTCCTACTTAATATTACATTACGTACAAGTACAAGGGGTATGTCGGAAACCCCATCGGAGTTGCTTACTTTATGAATTGAAAAGATTGAGTAAAGGAGGAGGATTTAGATCTAATTGACTATTAAGTAACCTACCTGAATTCTTTTCTTTGTTGATCTCTAAAATTTCCAATAGTTTGAGTTTTTGTCTATTATTTTCATTGTGTAAAATTTTGAAATTATCATTAAAGTTATGGTTTTCTTCAAGTTAGTGATTAATTACTAATTGAAACTACGTTTGTACTCGGAAAGTTTATAAACACCGGGTTTATTACTTTTATCAATTTTAGATTTGCAGTTTTGATATGTCGGCCTAAAGAATTATCAGTTCGGAATGCTATATTGAAATTATAATGCGAGAGGAATGATTTTAATTTTAGACTAGGATTGCCAATATAAGTTAAGCTGTTGTATTTTGTGTTAGAACTTTTTATACTTGGAAATACTTCCTGGATTGCTTTTTGAAATTTTTTGCGTGAAATCATATTCTCAATCATAGTTGGACTGTAATCGTTATTGACTCATCATCATCATCATCTGTCAACCATCCTAGTCCACTGCTGAACATAGGTCTTCCTCAACGATCTCCATTCCTCGCGATTTTGGGCCGGATTTATCCAGTTCGTACACACTCGCTTGATATCGTCTTTTCAACGAGCTGGTGGACGTCCTCTACTTCTGTGGGCTTCATCTCTGGGACGCCACTCCAAAAGACGCTTTGTCCATCTACCGTCCGTGGTTCTTGCTAGATGACCGGCCCAGTTCCACTTTAAATTAGCAACTCTCTCGAGAGCACCCTGGACTCTAGTTCGTTGGCGTATGATATGGTTGGGAATTCTGTCCCGTAGTGTTATGCCTAAAATAGCTCTCTCCATCTTATGCTGAGCAACACATATTTCATTAGCTGATTTCTTTGTTAGGGTCAGGGTTTCTGCACCGTACGTCAAAACTGGTAAAACGCATTGATTGTATACTTTACGTTTCAAACAAATCGGATTTGAACAGATCTCTCAGTTTTCCAAATGCAGCCCATGTCAGCCTTATTCGCCTTCCTATTTCTGTTGTTTGGTTGTCCCTGCCTATAGTTATCTCATGCCCCAGATATTTGTATGACGTTACTTGTTCAACAATTTCACCATCGATGGAAACTGGTTGGCTTGGTACTAAGTTGGTCATCATCTTAGTTTTCGACATATTTATCTTCAATCCCATTTTACTGGATTCCTTAGACAATTGCAAGAGCATCTCATTTGCATCATCTAATCTGTTTGCTATAATGACGATGTCGTCGGCGAAACGAAGATGACTTAATCGCTCACTATCCACATTTAATCCCCTCTGATCCCATTCCAATTGCTTGAACATATATTGCAATAGGTTTGTGAACAACTTCGGGGAAATAGTATCACCCTGTCTTACTTCACGTCCGATCCTGAATTTTTCTGTAGAATTGTGAAGGCACACTTGTGAAGTGGCATGCTCATATATATATTTAATGATGGCAGTGTATCTATGATCTATTCTACAGTCAGCCAACGCTTTAAGCATAATCGCCTGTATCACGGTATCGAAGGCTTTCTCGTAATCCACGAATATGAGAACCAGAGGCAAGTTGTATTCTATGCTCTTTTCAATCAGTCTTGAGAGTTTGGAGATGATCATTAACACCAAATGTTGCCCGGAATCCGGCCTGCTCTCGAGGTTGGTAGGTGTCCAGTTTGTTTGTGAGGCACTTTATTATTATTTTGGTGAGTTTGTATAAGTGCGATAGAAGGCTTATAGGTCTATAGTTCGAGAGATTTTTGGGGTCTCCTTTCTTGTACATAATTATTATTATAGCATTATGCCAAGACTCTGGTACTTTTGCTTCAGCTAAACATTTATTGAAAAGTTTCGTTATTTCACGAATCAGATTTTCACCGCCTATCTTCAAAGCCTCCGCAACTACTCCATCTTCCCCTGGAGCTTTGTTGTTTTTCATATGTGATAGTGCCTTTCGGACCTCATCAGCTGTTATTTCTGGGAGGTCTTCCGAACCCTGATTCATAACATGAGGTATGCGATTGTCTTCCTCGTTCTCGCGATTCAGGCTTCGATACAAATTGGAGTAAAATTCCTCGACAACCTTCACTATTTCGGCTCTATTTGTTATAATTGAACCATATGGATCCATTAGTTTGTGAATGTTACGTTTTCCCAATGAAGTCGTCCGTCGTAGTACCTTCATGCTTTTATTTTGTTCTATAGTTTGAACTGCCAAGCTTTTATTGTGCCGTCGAGTCCTTCCTAAGTTGGCGAGATATCTCGCGGTTAAGTATTTTCAGTTATTTCTTGTCTGCTGTGTCCTTGCCTAATAGTTCTCTTCTGGTCTTCATCATGCGTTTCATTGTCTCACTGATTCTTTCCTGTTTCCTGTTCAAAGTGCTACAATGTTTGTCCATAGCTTGTTTTATTGATGTTGTAATGTTGTCGTTGTGCTGATCGATATTCATGTTTTCATTGCACAAAAGCTTCTCACTCAAAGTTTCACGAAATGCCGCTTCATCAGATACCTGTGCCCATTTGTTATTTTTAACCCCTCCTGTCATTACGAGTTTGTTCCTTTCACGTTTTAAATTGATCATACATTTAGCCCTCACCATTCTGTGGTCACTTCCAGTTGAAAATTTGTTAAGGACCGAAACATCCTTGATAACTTCCTTTTTGTCAGCTATAATGAAGTCAATTTCATTGTTGGTGTTACCATCTGGGCTCGACCATGTCCATCTTCTCTGCGGAGGTTTTGAAAACGAATTCATCGCACATAAGCGATTTTCCAATAGAAAGTCTAAGAGCATGGTTCCTCTTTCATTCCGTTCCCCAATTCCATGGCACCCTAAGGATGCTTCGGTGTCATTTTCTTTCATACCGAGCTTAGCATTGAAATCTCCAACCACAAAATTGTAATAGGCTGGAGTCCTCTTCATAGCGAGGCGAATATCTTCGTACACCTCTTCAACCAGCTCATCTGCGTGAGCACTGGTAGGCGCGTATACTTGAATTATCTTCATGTTGTACCTTTCGTTCAGCCTCAGGATGACATAGCATACTTTAGTACTCAGGCTTTCGATTTTCACAACATTCTTCACCCAACGTTTATTAATGATGAAGCCGACTCCACCGAGAGATATATTATCTTATCGTTATTGGCTGCTATTTGTTTAATTATATTTAGCTCTTTTATGAAATTATTTTGTGACATAGGGATATTAATGAGTCTATGTACCATACTATTGTAAGCTGCTAATTTATGTGGATAAGGATGTGTAGATGAGCTGTGAATAGTAATATCTGTATGTGATGACTTAAGAAGAATAGAAAAATCATGTTAATTTCAGTAATAGTTAAATCCAGAAAGTTAATGGAGTTTTCTGTTTCTATCTCTAACGTGAATTTAATATTATCGTGAATTTTGTCGATGAATGTTTTGAATGACTAATTGTCTATTTGTGCCAGTGAAACAACAAATAATATCGTCGACATATCTAAACCAATAAATAAAGTGTTTGAATAACGGATGTTCTTGGATAGTTTTTTCAATATTATCATGAAAACTTCAGCGAGCAGAGGGCTCAGAGGATTACCCATGATTAAACCTTTTTATCTATTATATAATAATCCATTGAAGTTAAAATAATTTTGTTCTCAACAAATTTGTTAGACGTGTAAAATTTCTGATTGAATTATCGGATTGACTTTATTAATTTGAAGGGCGTTCTTGATGAGTTTCACTGTATCAGTAGGTGGAACACTAGAGAAGAAATTTACTACATCCCATGACATAAGTTTAGCATTCGGTTGTAGTATCGTGTGCTTAATTTTATTTATTAGGACTGAAGAGTTTTTCATTGAGAGTTTAGGTTCAAAATTAGCGTACTGTTGAATGATGTCTATGAGAAAGCGTGAAAGTTTTGCAGCTGGAGCTTGAAAATATGAAACTTCTGGTCTAATGAGGTGCCCTGTTTTATGGAGTTTGACGAGGGAGTAAAGTTTTGGGGATTGCGGGTTGTCAATGAAAAGTTTAAATTTTTGGTTGGTAGGTATTATAGACTTGGCATACTCTAAAGCGTTTTTTACTATGGATTGAATTTTATCAGTTGGATCTTTATCAATTTCTTCATAAGAACCTGATTCAATGAAATTTTGGGTTTTCAATAAATAACCTGCTTTATTTAAGGCTATGACTGTATGACCTTTGTCTGCTTTGGTGAATATGATATCTTCAGATGCGAACTTAGATTTAATGGACTTTAAAGTTGTATTTTTGAATTTCTTAGGTTGAAAACTATTGAACTCTTTTTGAAGTAGTAACGCTGAAGAGTGTTTTAGGTGTTTGGATTGTGGTGAATAATTTAGGGCTATTTCGGTTTCAATTCCTAGCAGATCGAAATGGAGACGAGCGTTATTTGACTCTTAATTGTGTTTGAAAACCCTTTTCTAGAAGTGAAAATGTTTCGGAAAAATTAGCATCTGAAAGATTACTGAACCTATCATAAAATTGGTGATCGGAAAATTTGGACTTGATTTTTGAAGTTTCAGGTTTATTACTCAATAATTTATTCAATTTTCGCAACTGAATTTTATCATTTTTGTGAATCAATGAATGAACTTTGAATCTAAAATGTCAACTTCTACTGAATGCAATCTATGAAGCAACTCCGTATGGATTACCTTTAAAAAGATGAAAACTTTGAATCTGATTTTTTATTTGAATAAATAAAAACGCGTTACGAATTATTAAGTAAAATTCCTAAAAACACATTACTTGTTTTTATTTTGATGGGATTATTATTGGCGTGAATGTGTTATTTCCGAAGGGACCTACTTTGAAGGTGATGAAAAATAAATATTTTGTGTTTCATTGACCATTCCCGGTACGTTTTTGATAGAATGTATATTCATTGATAAAAGCAGATAGTTTGCTCAATAGGAGGAAAATCCAATCAGGGTTGAGAATTTAAACGATTTAGTAATGGTGACGAGTTTAGATCTTACTAACTGACTATTAAATTGATTTTTCAGAAATAAAGTGTTACTTCTCACCCCCCATCGAAGAAGAGAATAATACTTTTTAAATAAGTTATAGGAAAAAATTAATATAACATACATAAATGAGATAAAAAACACAAGGTTTAACTTTAATCTACACTTTATTTGAAAAAATTCGACGACGTTTCGCTGACACAGCAGCTTTATCAAGAATGAAAAACAGAATGAAGAGTATGGTATTATAAACAAATCGTAGAACAAGTTGGATGAATAACAGGAAAATCCACACCGAGCCATTGTACAGTTAGTATGAAAGGTAATAAAAACTAATTAAACAAGTTAAGTTGGGGTGAATAATTCACATCTACCTGTTCATTCAAAAGCTTGTCCGAATGTTTGTATCTATTTATTTCTAATGCTTCTAGGAGATCTAATTTTGAACTTTTGATTTTATATGTAATATGTCAAAGTTTTATTGAATGAATGGTTTTCTTTTATTAGGTGGTTTGAATAATTTGAATCAGATTTATTTTTATCGAAGCTACGTTTATGTTCAGATGTTCTTATGCCAAAACTCCTATAGGTCCTACCGATATAAATTTTATCACAAGAACCGCAATTGAGTTTATAGATTCTGATTTACTTGATTTTTCAACACGAGATTTATTATTTTAATATGTTTACCTAAGTTATTAGAAGTTTTGAAAGTTATATTAAGATTTTGTTTGACGAGAAAAGATTTAGTATTTGTACTTGCAGAACCGCAGAATGTTAAACTGTTGAATATTTTATAGTCTTCATGAATAGGATATACTTCATTTATTGCTTTCTGATACAGTTTTTACGAATGATTAGATCTATCATATCCGGATTATATGAATTATTAATGGCTATCTGTTTGATGATGTTTAATTCTTTATTATAATCTTCTACTGATAAAGGTAAATTGAGTAACCGATGTACAATGCTGTTTAAAACTGCAACTTTGTGTTGAATTGGATGTAATGAGTAATTATGTATAATTGTATCAGTATGTGTCATTACATCAATTCAACATCAACATCTTAAACAGCATGGTTATTCTTTGTTTGTTCAAGGAATTCATTTAAACAAAATAACAAATTAAAGTTGTTTCCTGTTAATCAAAGTTAAACCTTGTGTTCAATAAATAAAGTTTTTATTTTTTATATCATGGATCTACATCAAGTAACGGCCTCCACAATTCAAATAACATACATACTCTTATTTCATCTGGTTCTTTTTCCTCTTTTGATTTCTTCATACAGCAGTTCACACCAACAAGTTTATCGTTTCCATTTTCAAGTTTTGTATAGCAACCCAATGAACATCTTTGAATGAAAAGGGTTCTTAAGTATTTTCGAAAAGATGAAGTTGCAGCTTTATCTTCGAGTAAATCTACAAAGTATAAAAAGTTGATCATCGAAATTTATCTCAATTTCGGAACATACAGCAATCGATATATACATATATACCTGGGTGTAACTGGAAACAGGCTCGCCCTATAACTTTTTCCTGTCAATATTTTTCAATGAAATTTTATTTCAACTTGAATGGCACTGACAGTTTATCTGAAACGTTCTCGGTTTCAAAAAAATTAGCCAAAGTTTAGATTTTCAAATGACTCACCCTATATATTTTTTGAGAAATCGAATCAAACTCTCTTTGTCTATACATTCAGCATATTTTAAGACGAATTTGCCGAATTTTTAATTTTTTTTTGATAAATTTGTTTTCAAGTCAAGGTGGCTATGACGACAGAAAAAACTGCGTGATTTATCGACCGAAATCGAGTACATTTGGATTCATCACTGAAACTGTGGAATTCCTTCTGTTATTGGCTTCGTAACATTCCAAACATTGTTTCTTAAAAAATGTTATTTCCGCAAGGTATAATAGAGGCTCATTAGCACTATAATACGCAGAATATTTTTACGAAGGTTTTGATAACAAATTGATAATTTTTCGTTGAAAATTTCCATTCGTAATCCTGGACATAGTATAATACTCGTTCTTCAACTCATTATCTGAAGTGCTTTGGAAATGCATTGAAATCCTATCACAGATAGATCACAGATCATAGAATTTTTGTATTCAATTTTAAATGTAATAAGATAAGATTGTGTTGCATCTGAATCGGTGAGTTGGTATAAATTGTTCAGAGTTTTTGAATTTTCACGGCAGAAAAATTGACGAAATGCTGTACACACAGAATGAAAAAGTAGATATGCTACTCATTTATGGCGAATGCCATACCACAGCATCAGCAATTTTATACTCTGAACGCTATCCAGAATGGCAACATCCTTCAAGGCATTATTTTCCAAAACTGGAAGTGAAGTTCGTCAGCAACCGGTTGTTGCAGATAATCAAAATTTCATAGTAAGCGAAAATTCTGAAATTGATGTATTAGCGTACATTAATTTGAATTATACGGCATCTACCAGAGAAATCGCACAAGAAATAGGGATAAGTCATCAGAGTGTTTGGAGAATTCTTAAGAAGCATAAATTTCGCTCGTTCAAATACAATCTTCATCAACACCTTTATGAAAATGATAATGGCCGAAGATTAGAATATTGCAACCAGTTTCTTGAAAAGATGGAAACGGATCCAAGGTATTTTATATTTAGATGAATCGATTTACTAACAACGGAATGTTCAATAGAAACAATACGCGCTATTGGGCCCACGAAAACAAGCATTTAGTACGTGAGGGTAATTTCCAGGAGCGATTTGGGTTTGATGTATGGATGGCAATGGTAGGGCGACATCTCATAGGTCCAATCATTTTTGATGGACCATTAACAGGGGAAAGATATTTAGGATTTTCACAAAACGAAATAAGCGATCTGATTGATGGTTTACCACTGGCTGTTGCTAATAACTCTATTTTTCAACAAGATGGAGCACCAGCGCACAACTGCAGGAAAGTTGTTCAATACCTAAATAATAATTTAAATGAAAGGTGGATAGGCACCAACGGCCCGACAAGATGGCCAGCTCGATCGCCCGACTTGTCCCCATTAGATTTTTTTTTTGTGGGTCCATGTGAAAAATCGTGTTTGTAGAACTGCTTCAGAAAATCGAAAGGATTTAGAGAATAGAGTTCGGGGAGCAATAAATTAAATTTTTCGAAATCAAATGGATAATGTAGTACGGGCTACCATTCGCCGCAATAGGCTGTGTCAGGCATAGAATGGGGGTCTCTTCGAAAACCTGTTGTGAAGTTATGCTCAATTTATTCGATGACATTCCATCTATGGTCCATTTGTGTATTTTGCGTTATTTATGTGTTTTGTTAAATTTTTATTCATCTGGAATGTACGATGATGAGTATGTGCGCCATGCCAAAATAAAGCTAAGGTTTTGCGTTTATGCTTTGTGTGCATTACAAGTTTAGAACCAGCTGAGTCGTCATAGCCACCTAGACTTGAGAACAAATTTATCAAGAATGATTTAAAAATTCGGCAAATACATCTTTAAATATACTGAATGTATAGACAAAGAGAGTTTCATTCGATTTCCCAAAAAATATACAGGGTGAGCCATTTAAAAATTGAAACTTTGGCTCATTTTCAGTGAAACCGGAAGCGTTTCAGATAAACTGTCAGTTCCACTCAACTTGAAGTAAAGTTTTAATCAATTTCAAAAAATTTCATTGAAAAATATTGGATAGGAAAAGAAGTTTTAGAGGCGAGCCTCTTTCCAGTTACACCCAGTATATATATATATATATATATATATATATATATATATATATATATATATATATATATATATATATATATATATATATAAAACTTTGTCTGCAATCCACATATTTTGTTTTCGAGTCTGAAATATTCACGCAAATTTTTGGAACGCCGATGGGTTCACCTATATCTGCAGCAATTGCAAATTTAGTAATTGAATGTCAAATAATAAATAATAATAAGATACTGAAAAACAAGAGCAATGGTTAAGAAAAGAATTGCATAGGCGACATCACCATGAGATTAATCAACCACACATCGACAAAAAAGCTCCAACAAATGGTTGATGAAAGGAGAATTATTCGCAGAAACAGAGGATTCCTTATGGCCATCCAGACCAAGTGATCGCTACAAACAATTACAAAAAATTTATAATGAAGGACGGAACATTACAAACAGATAAGTGCAGAAAATGCCATATAAGATCGGAGACTATACAGCATATTACGTCCGGATGCGAACAACTGGCCAACACGGAGTATCTTCACAGGCATAATCAAGTGTGCAACATTATCCACCGAAACTTGCACACAAGTACGGACTTCTGAACACCTTCCAGCCATATTACAAGTATCAGCCGGCGCCCGTATTGGAAAATGACTCTATCAGATTATACTACGATAGGCCTGTTATCACTGACAGAATGGTGACGAATAATAGGCCGGACATAGTGGTGTATGATAAGAGAGCCAGAACAGCAATGCTGGTGGATGTCGCCATACCGAATAATAACAACGTGCTGAACAAGTTCCAGGAGAAAAGTCCAAATACACAGACCTTGCTATTGAGATCAAGCAGATGTGGCACCTCGATAAAATAGATATTGTTCCTGTCATCGTATCCTCGACTGGTTTAATACCCAAAACTTTGCATGATAGCCTTAATGAATTAGAATTGCATAAGAATACCTATATAGAAATGCAAAAAGCTGTAATTCTTAACACATGTAGGATAGTTAGGAAATTTATGTCAAGTGTATTGTAATCGAGCCTATTCCTTTGATTGCTAAATCTGGAAAGGTAAATTATATCCAGCTACTAGCTGAGATAGTGCATAAGTCCACGATAATAAATAATAATATAGTTTATTCAGATTTGAAGAATGTATAACAAATAATATGAATTTCTTACCTAATAACTATTATAAGTCTGAATAAACGTTTAATCACAGAGACATTACATAATGTCTGTACGTGAATTGAACTTAAATAAACAATATATTTCTCCCATAAGTACAAAAATAAAAATATAAGCAAACAACAAAAAACAAAACCAACATTTCTAATTAGTACCATTGAAATTTCATAGTCACCACGAAGAAAGTTACTATCAATGTCCCTTGATATGTCGCTATCGTTGGGAAAGTCACCATCGGTGTGAAAGTCACTATCGGTGTGAAAAATCACTATGTTAAGTCACTGTCGGTATAAAGGTCACGATCGGTATAAAAAGTCACTATCGGTATGAAGAGAGACTATCAGCATCAAAGTCACTAATTTGGTATTTTATTGTCACATATCTGATTAAGGCAGCTGATTTATAACATTAAAAGATTTGCCTGCCACTTCGTTGTATCCATCTTCTTATTTTTCTCTTGAAATTCTTATACATATAGGCTGTTCTTAATTCTTGAGGCAACATGGCATATATTCTTGGTGCCAAATAGGTAAAGGATCGTTGCCCAACTCTTTTCTCAGCTCTCGGGGTTTCAAATCTATTTTTCTTGTTTCTGGTAGAATAAATATGTTCTATTGAATTCAATTTTATTTTTCCTTGAAATGTGTGAAACAAAATGTGAGCCGAGAACAACTGATGAATGTCAGCTATTCCTGATAATCTAAACAGTTCGTCTCCATCAGAGGTAAGTGGTCTCCCAAAAATAATCCTCAACAACCATTTTGCATTGTTTCGATCTTTTTAGTTGATTCTCATGCTTCCCCCAACCTATAATACCATATGATAAGTGGGATTCCACGAGAGCAAAATAGAGTATGCGTAGGTGATTGACGTCAAGAATCTTCCTTAAATATCTGAATTTATAAAGCAGCCCTCTTAACTTCTTAACTATATTATCGACATGTTTATTCCATCTCATATGTCTGTCGAGGTAATTCCTAAGTATTTTATACTCTCCGCTGCAGGTATGATGGTGGAATTGTCGACGTGTAGGGACCCATTTGTGGCAGACCAGATGCATATGATACAAATGGTAGTAAAATGTCTTTTCTAGATTGAGAGTCAGCTTATTACATTCAGACCACTTTTTAATTTGTAGAAAATCACATTCTGCATATTTTTTTAACTCTTTCCAGGATTTACTTTCATAAAAAATAGCAGCGTCATCTGCAAAACATATAATTAGTCCTTTTGTTTCCATTAACAGAAGATTGTTTATATATATTGTAAATAGGATCGGACCTAGTACTGTTCCTTGTGGTACTCCGTATGTTACTTCTTTCACACTGCTTCTATATTCTCCGATTTCCACCATTTGTTTGCGATCTGTTAAATAACTTTTCATCAAATCATATCCTTTTCCCCTGAAGCCACACCGGTAAAGCTTATCTAATAGTTTCTTGTGAGATACAGTATCAAAGGCCTTAGCAAGATCTATAAATATGCAGAGGGCTGGGATTTTTTCATTTAGACATTTGTATATCTTTTTAGTTAGTTCTCCGATCGCATCTTGAGTTGATTTACCCCGTCTAAAACCAAATTGATTTTCGGCAATAATTTGATATTTGTCCATAAACCCAATGATACGTTTTTTTATAATCTTTTCTATAATTTTATTTATATTCGACACTAGCGATATGGGCCTGTAATTTTGTAGTAAAGTTTTGTCACCAGATTTATAAATAGGTTTAATTACTCCAATTTTAAGTATATCAGGATAAACTCCAGTTTCGAAACAAAGGTTGGACATATGTGCAATAGGTTCTGATATATATTCCTTTATATTTTCAACACCTCTGATCTAATGCCATCGTGTCCAGATGCCTTTTGTCTTTAAGTTCTGTTATGACCTTTTTCACTTCTTCTGAATCTGTTGGGTAAAAAAATAAAGTTTTATTTAAAATGGCTCGACCTGTTCAAATCCCCGGATCTTTTATTTTTTCCATATTTTTTTCCTAGAGAACTAAAATATTCATTGAATTCATCAGCTATATTTTGTTTATCACTAATTAATTTATTTTCTGCATTTTTTATTTCTTCTATTTTTAATTCATCTTTCTTTTTGTTACAGATCTCCTTACACAATCCACAAAGCTTTCGATCTGGACTTGTTTTCTGTTATTTTATCTTGAAAGTATTGTTTTTTGATTTATTTATAAGTTTATGTAATAGATTTCTATAATTAATATATTCTCTCTGAGTTCCATATCATTTAAATTCTGTGAAACTCTTTTATATAGCTCATTCTTTCTGTTTATAGACTGAAGAAGGGCTGGTGTTATCCAGTCCTTTTATTGGATTTTTACTTTTTTATTTACTCTAGATGTATTAATTGTTATCTGCTCATTTAATATGTTAATAAACCTTTCAGTAAAAGTGTTTACGTCCTCTCCTGTATCCCTTTTGTACCAATTTACTGAATTTAGTGATGTTTTTAATCGGTCATAGTTTATGAATTTTTTTATTTTAAGTTTGTCTGCAAAGATACTTTCAAAGATCACATTCAAAGTGAAGTTTTTCAAACGGTATGTAGATGACTATATAGCATGTATTCCTGGCGACAAAATAACGAAATAACCACAATATTCAATTCATATCACAAAAAATTCAATTTACCAATGAAATCGAAAAAGATAAAACAATCAATTTCCTCGACATACAATTAATCCACGACGATAGAGGAAAAATATATATACAAATTGGTGTCAGAAACCGACATGGAGTGATAGATACCTAAATTTTGAATCAATTGTACCAAACCGATACAAAAAAAAGCGTTATCAATAGCCTGGTCGATTGAGCCATCAAACTATCGCACCCTAAATTTAGAACAAAAAATATAAAGAAATTGAAGAACATACTAAAAGGAACACGTTTCCACCTAGTTTTCTTGAACCACTCATAAAGAGAAGAATACATGAAATATACAATTCAGAACAAAGGAAAAATGAAAAAATAGATTTTAAATACATCGGCCTCACTTATACACCCGGACACATCAAATTTTCACCTACTCTAAGGCCAAGGGTGAAACATGAGTACAAAACATACTGTATATACAAGGTTAATTGTCAGGACAGTGGAGCGTGCTATATGGGTAATACTGAACAATACTTGCATAAAAGAATATACCAACACGACTACTCCGTTAGATCTAATAAAAAAACTACCGCCCTAGCGAAACATAGCATTGAACAACTACATAAATTTTGTACGAGTTCTTGCATCTGAAAGCAACGACTTTAAAAGAAACATTCTAGAAATGATCAAAATCGAAAAAGAACCTAAGACAATGAATTCAAGAGCTGACGTTGACGTCTACAATAATCGGATAATTTGAATACACCCTTCAATGGATTGCTGCAACCAGTTATACTCGAATTTTAATTGTTATTGCCTGTTATTGTTGTCTTGCTTTTTTGTATTTGTTTTACCAGTGATGATAATGATGTAAAGAGAGAATGTGTAAGGTGAATAGCTTTTAGCGTAAGAATTGTATTATGTGTTTTACTGAAATTATGATTTTTGTTTTAGATAATAATTGTGCAGAGATGAATGTTTTCTGATGATGGCCCTGTGACGAAACGCGTAAAAACACTCTGCAAATTATAAGTTTTCAACCTCAAACACTTTCCGCTCTCTTAACCTCGATTCCCCAGTCAAAATTTGTTTATTTATTTTTTTTTTTTTTGATATCCCCATTCAGGGGGTTTCCTCTAGAAAGACCGGGTCTACTGACCAAGGACTTCCTAGGCAGCATTTAGGAACATTCGGACGATTCTTGTGGTCCAGAGTATCACCTCCTCCTGTGCTCTACTTATTAGTTCTCTGTCAAGTTCTAGGAACTCAGTGTTTTCTGCCAGGTGGGTTCTCAACTAATCCATTCGTGGATATTATCAGGGGAAAAATTCTAACCGATCTGAGCTGGTACATTTATAGTAATGAATCAGAACATAGCTGAGGGTTTTTCGGATATAAACAAAAAAAGGTTAGTTCTTTTCTAGCATGACGCCCTTATACCAGACAAGAAGAAATATCTCAGGTCTTTTAAACCAGTTGTTCGGAGATGAAATGACTGTATGAGTACGAGAAGACCAGTGAAATGGTCCTCTCGTGCACCAGATTCAACCCTGCTTCCTTTTTTTTCTTTAGGAATGTGAAGGATTTAATATATTAACAAACCCACGAAGATAATGATTCTTGCTCGAAAAATTTAAATGAGAATATAACTATAAATGTTCTTGAGTAATTAAAAGCTTATTCGGTTGCTTCTTCTTAAGTGGTTATTTATGACAGGTATATCCAATAAAATTAAGGAATAGATTGCTTCCCGAAAAGATTCAATAGAGATGAAGGGCTTAAATCGACTTGTTCATTGATGAGTCTACCTGAGTGTTTGTATTTATTGATTTCTAAAGTTTCCCAAAGATCTACCTTCCAATATTTATTATCTGTATGCAAAATTTGAAACTGTGGGTCGAAAGAATGATTATTTTCTTAGAGATGATTCGCTTAATCTGAATCTGATTTTTATTTGAAAACTGTGTTTATGTTCCGATATTCTAATATTAAAATTTCTATGTGTTCTACCAATGTAGAAATTATCACAGTCATTGCAATTCAATCTATAAACACCTGATTTATTGTTTTTACCTAGTTTGGTTTTATTATTTTTATATATTTGCCTAAATTATTATTAGTTTGGATAACGTTGGATTAATACCAACGTAGGTTAAGAGTGTTGAATTTGTGTTTCAATTTATCGACAGGTTAAACTTCATTCAATGCGATTCTACTTTGTTTTTATTTAAAATATTATTTATTAGTTTGGGATTGCAACCATTATTTTTGGCTATTTGTTTAATCAATTGGTTTGGAATTAGGTGGTATAATGGTATCTTTGATATTGGCAATTAGTTCGTATGAATTTTTGACGAATATTTGGATTTGAATTTGCAATGTTTCATCAGCAGGTCGTTGAGGTTAGATGCTAATAAAACATTGCAATTTTAAATCTAAATATTCAGTCAAAAATTCATACGAACTTATTGCCAATATCAAAGATACCACTATACCACCTAATTCCAAACTCATTTCTTTCGATGTTAAGAATCTATTTCCCAACATTCCTCCGAAAGATACGTATTACTTAGTTAAAGAATTATAAGAAAAGAATCATGTCAATACTATAATTAAATCAGATATTCTTTCATTATTACAAATTTGTTTAGATCAAAATTATTTCCATTTCAATAACAAATATTATACTATTGAAAACGGCTTGATTATGGGCAATCCGTTAAGTCCTTTGTTAGCAGAAATATTCATGAATAACTTAGAGAAATTAATTCATAATCATCCACTCAGTAAATATTGTTTATACTGGTATCGCTATGTAGACGATATCATTATTTGCTTCACAGGAACAGATAGACAGTTGAAAATTTTCGAAAATCATATAAATTCATTACATCCGAAATTTGCATTCACAACCGAAATAGAAAGCAATAATTCGATAAATTTCTTAGACGTAACAATTTCGAATGAAAATGGAAAACATGTTTTCGCAATTTACCATAAGCCGTAATACATAACTCGTCGTGTCATCCATGTCAACATAAAATGTCAGCATTCAATAGTTTTATTCATAGGTTGATTAATATCCCGTTATCACCAGAAAATTTCAACAAAGAACTAAATTTGATTAAACAAATAGCCAAAATAATGGTTACAATCCCAAACTTATAAATAATATTTTAAATAAAAACAAAAGTAGAATCGCATTGAATGAAGTTTACCCTGTCGATAAATTGAAACAAAATTCAACACTTGACCTAGGCGAATATATGAAAATAATAAAACCAAACCAGGTAAAAACAATAAATCAGGTGTTTATCGATTGAATTGTAATGACTGTGATAATTTCTACATTGGTAGAACACATAGAAATTTTAATATTAGAATATCGGAACATAAACGCAGTTTCTCAAATAAAAAATCAGATTCAAATTACGCGAATCATCTCTTAGAAAATAATCATTCTTTCGACCCACAGTTTGAAATTTTGCATACAGATAATAAATATTGGAAGGTAAATCTTTGGGAAACTTTAGAAATCAATAAATACAAACACTCAGGTAGACTCATCAATGAACAAGTCGATTTAAGCCCTTCACCTCTATTGAATCTTTTCGGGGAGCAATCTATTCCTTAATTTTATTGGATATACCTGTCATAAATAACCACTTAAGAAGAAGCAACCCAATAAGCTTTTAATTACTCAAGAACATTTATAGTTATATTCTCATTTATATTTTTCTGTATATTCATTCGTCTGAAGAAGCTACGGTGTAGTGAAACGCGTTACGAATCGCAATTATTAAGTAAAATTCCTTACAACACACTACTTGTTTTTTATTAACAAGAAGAATTATTAAAAAATCCGTAGATCAATGAATGATCCTTCTGGGCAAGACCTAGGTCTCAAATCTGCTGACTATGCACGCAGCCCCTATGAGCCACAATAGTGCAATTATAATAATATATATAATGCAAATATAATGTTATAAGTAACTCATCAGTGTCACATATCGCTTCTAATTGCTTTTCTCGAAATCAGGTAGCGGGTTCACTGTCTCGGACCATAAAGGGCTTAGGACCCCGATATCCCACACTGATATGTACGTATGAGATGCGTCTTTTCTGAAATTGTTGGTGTACCCCATATATTTATATAGGATGCTGATAAGCGATATCCCACACTGATGAGCTCCTATATATATAATTATATATATATATATATATATATATATATATATATATATATATATATATATATATATATATATATATATATATATATATATATATATATATATATATATATATCGTAAACTTATCTACACAGACATTTGCATTCCTTCTGATTCCTCTCATTCTGTTCAATATAAGTTAGCTACCTTTGCCATTAGCTCTGCCCATTACAAACCACCAATAAAGAAATTTTATTAGTTAAAAGTATCGCAAAAAATAACAGCTATTCTCCCTTGAGGATAAACAAACTTGTGTGTAAAACAAGTTTTCAAAAAGCCTATAACAGTATGCATCCTCAAAACAGTTCTGACAGCCACACATCCAAGTCCCCAAACAATCAAATATATTTTTCAATGCCAAAGATAAAACTCGAAAATTAGATAATTCAGGAGTGTACCACTTGTAACGGAATTTATGTTGGTCAAACAGGCAGGTCGTTTAGAATTAGATGAAAGGAGCATCATTCATATTTCTGCGAAATAAAACAGATTCCACTGTGGCACAAAATTGCATAGAAAACAACCATATTTTTCCATCAATAGACAATCTACTAATCCTTTACCAAGCATAAAGAAGGATGAAACTTAATCATCTTGAATCCTCACAAATATTCAAAGCCAAACACAATACAGACAATAATCAAATATTACTTAACGACCTGACTGATTTATGTTATTCCTCAATTTTTAATTTTGAAGTAGTTCTCAATGTCATGTATATTTCTAATATGTATTCTATATGTTCTGTTAACCCATTTCTCTGTACCTTCATATAAGAAAATTTCTAACTTTGTATTTTAGTTTTAAACTCATACTTGTCTCATGCTGAGCGAAAGCTCGAAAAAGTTATAACGTGGAATAAACTTATCCATCTTAAGCAATGATATTTTTACGTAGTAATATTCACAAACCTCATAATGTTAATTATATATCACCGAATCTATTTCATGTTTGATGAATATTAAGCATATATATTTTAAACACTTACTCGCTGCCTTAATTAAAGGTTCATCTCTGAAAAAATATGACTGCATGTATTCCAAAGCCAATTCAATCTGATCTTCTGGAAGATCTTGAACCCAAAACTGTCTCAATTCTCCATTTATTGTTCTTTCGAATGTTCTCCATACTGAAGGAAGTGGTGTACGTGATGAAGTTGTATTCATTATCGAAGAGCTTTATTTTACTTTTCGAAGGCATGAACTATAAATGAGCCAAACATATACGAAAAATTGTATTTGGTTTGGCAAATATTTCACAAATATTTAATCAGTATTTTATATCCATTTTGACTTTCAGAATGATAAGATATAAAATATTCAAGATCAAACCTTGTACACAAATAGTTTTATCTGGCTAAAATATTAGAAATGCATTTTTTTCAGAATTTCCTTGACTCTCGAGATGTTTGAATTTAAGACACTACTCCTCGATTTATATACAGGTAAGTGGTAATTGAAGTGAATGCGAATATATTCATGTAATTTTGGATTTGAATTGTGGAGGCCGTGACTTGATGTAGATCCATGATATAAATGAGATGAAAAACACAAGGTTTAACTTTACTCTACACTTTATTTGAAAAAATTCGACGACGTTTCGCTGACACAGCAGCTTTATCAAGAATGACAAACAGAATGAAGAGTATGGTATTATAAACAAATCGTAGAACAAGTTGGATGAATAACAGGAAAATCCACACCGAGCCATTGTACAGTTAGTTTGAAAGGTAATAAAAACTAATTAAACAAGTTAAGTAGGGGTGAATAATTCACATCTACCTGCTCATTCAAAAGCTTGTCCGAATGTTTGTATCTATTTATTTCTAATGCTTCTAGGAGATCTAATTTTGAACTTTTTGATTTTATATGTAATATGTCAAAGTTTTTATTGAATGAATGGTTTTCTTTTATTAGGTGGTTTGAATAATTTGAATCAGATTTATTTTTATTGAAGCTACGTTTATGTTCAGATGTCAGATGTCATCATTCTTTGATAGATTCGTTAACCTTTCTGATACTAATTTCACAACTGATGAAACAAATTTCTTGGAGAAAGGTTTCAAACACAATATTAAATCAAACAAGATAAAATCTGATTTAGAGGAACTTGGCATAGATACTGAAATTTCTCTGAAAAATATTCCTAATAACACTCACCTTAAATATTTAGCATCTAACATTATAAAAAATGAATCATTAGCTGACTTTAAATCGAGTAAAGAACAAAATATTCTAAAGGCCATCAAACAAAAATCTCAACTAAATGAAGTTATTTTTACAAAAGCAGATAAGGGTAATACTGTTATTGCGTTAAATAAAAATGACTACCTATTTAAAACTCTAAATTTCATTTCGTCCGGAAACTATACAATTTTAAACAAAGATCCAACTATTAAATTCCAGAAAAATATTAAAATTGCAATAAATGACTCTTTCAATTGAAGCAATAGATAAATACAAATTAATTTTACCAAACCCTCAACCACTTCAACTGTATTCACTCATTAAATTGCATAAAGTAAATAACCCCGTTAGACCAGTCGTATCTTACGTAACAGCCCCAGCCATGAAATTGTCGCACTACCTTATAGATATCATTAAAATTATTGTTCATTCAAATCGAAATTTTCTATAAAAATTCTTTCGAATTGATAAATAACATAAAAACGTTAACCTACCACCTAACGCAAAACTTATTTCGTTTGATGTTGAGAATTTATACCCAAGTGTTCCTCCAGGTGATGTCAAAATATTAATCGAAAACATGTTGAATTCGAATCATGTTAACCACATAATTAAATCAGAAATATTGAATCTGTTGGACGTTTGCATTGAACAAAATTATTTTTCTTTCAACAACATCTATTAGTGAAAATGGTTTGATCATGGAAATCCTTTGAGTCCACTTTTAACAGAGATTTTATGAATAATATTGAACAGAAAATTCATACACATCCACTCATTTCCAAATTTCTTTATTGGTATAGATATGTTGACGACATCTTAGTATGTCTCGTTGGAACTACTCGTCAATTAGACTTATTTCTTAATTTCATTAATTCCATCCATTTGAACATTAAATTCACGATAGAAATTAAACAGAACGATTCCATTAATTTTTGGACTTAAAAATCACTAAACAAAATAATAATCATGTTTTTCGGTCTTTCGTAAACCAACACATACTGATACAATTATACATAACTACTCATTACATCCAATTCAACACAAAGTTGGCGCTTTAAACAGCATGGTACATCGGTTACTCAATTTACCTTTATCAGTAGAAGATTATAATAAAGAGTTAAACATCATCAAACAGATAGCCATTAATAATTCATATAATCCGGATATGATAGATCTAATCATTCGTAAAAACTGTATCAGAAAGCAATAAATGAAGTATATCCTATTCATAAAGACTATAAAATATTCAACAGTTTAACATTCTGCGGTTCTGCAAGTACAAATATTAAATCCTTTCTCGTCAAACAAAATCTTAATATAACTTTCAAAACTTCTAATAACTTAGGTAAACATATTAAAATAATAAATCTCGTGTTGAAAAATCAAGTAAATCAGGAATCTATAAACTCAATTGCGGTTCTTGTAATAAAATTTATATCTGTAGGACCTATAGGAGTTTTGGCATAAGAACATCTGAACATAAACGTAGCTTCGATAAAAATAAATCTGATTCAAATTATTCAAACCACCTAATAAAAGAAAACCATTCATTCAATAAAAACTTTGACATATTACATATAAAATCAAAAGTTCAAAATTAGATCTCCTAGAAGCATTATAAATAAATAGATACAAACATTCGGACAAGCTTTTGAATGAACAGGTAGATGTGAATTACTCATCCCTACTTAACTTGTTTAATTAGTTTTATTACCTTTCATACTAACTGTACAATGGCTCGGTGTGGATTTTCCTGTTATTCATCCAACTTGTTCTACGATTTGTTTATAATACCATACTCTTCATTCTGTTTTTCATTCTTGATAAAGCTGCTGTGTCAGCGAAACGTCGTCGAATTTTTTCAAATAAAGTGTAGATTAAAGTTAAACCTTGTGTTTTTTATCTCATTTGTAATTTTGGAATTAAACTCAACATACCTAAGTAATATTCTATTTCCAATACAAAATTTGAGACAAATTCTATTATCGATATTTTCTTGCGAAAACTGACAAAATCAAGCACTGTGAATAAATTAAATGACATATCGCGTTCAAACAATCGTTTTGAGCAGATTTTCTTGAATAATTGAATCCCGGTACTTTTTCAACAAAATGTATTTTGATTCCAAACATCTAATCAAATGTTCTGGGATTTTATCTGACCAGCAGATTTTTTTAAAATTGATCACTTCATATATTTTCAGATGTATGATTCCAGGCGTCCCAATATTGCATGAAATAGAGAATTGAACCAAATTCATAAATGAAAATTGAAATTCGAAAAATATCTGAATGGGTACTTACCTCAGACATCCTTTTGGTTCACAAGTTATCGTGCAGTAGTTTAACAACTGATCTGTGATGCCTTTTCAGACATAAAGTACCTTTCAAATAACGCAAGATTTGACAAATACTATTTTTTCTAGTGATTGTGATTGAGTAGAACATCATTATTTTAATAATCATTTAATTATTCATTTATTACAGAACGACTTATTTTATTCATATAAAATATACATAAATCTAATACGTTTAGAGTAATCATTTATTTTAGGTATTTTGAAATCAGCATTCCTTTCTTCAATTTCGTCGTAAGTAAAAGAAGTTAAGTCTTTGAAACCTGCTTTTTCTGCTGATCTTTGTGATGATGGTGCTGTGAACGTAGTAATCGTAGCTTTCAAACCCAAAGCAAAGCTCAAAGGTTTCCTAAAAATAACATTTCATACATATAATCGAATAAAACAGCTAATAATTTCAAAAACGGATTCCAATAGAGAGTAGCCTCGTAACATTTTAATCACATCTGCAGACGATATATATATATATACTTATATCGTATCATATATATATATATATATATATATATATATATATATATATATATATATATATATATATATATATATATATATATATATATATATATATATATATATATATATATATATATATATATATATATATATATATATATATATATATATATATATATATATATATATATATATATATATATATATATATATATATATATATATATATATATATATATATATATATATATATATATATATATATATATATCAACTACCTGATTACTTGAAATCAAATTGGAAAAACATTTGAACTTTTCGCTCTGAGATGTGAGCATTTACTCAAATTAGATGTAAAAAGCGAGTAATTGCAAATACATAATATCAAAGTACAATCAATATTTTTAAAGTATTCCTTCAAACACCAAGTAATGAAAAGCCGTTTTTTTTCAACACCAATAACGGGTTACTTTGTTCATTGGGCCTAAGTGGACTTCTCATTCAGTGTATACAGAGTGACCTCGTTAAATGACCCGTTAGAAGTATCAGGGGAACGGATATATCAATTATTTACAAATTTCGGGCTAAGAGTGAAGGTATAGTGAGCTGCAATTTGCAATTGGTTTCAGGGCGGTACCACTTCCGGTTATACCGGACATTGACTACAATTTGAAATAGCATAGTGTACTTATTTAATTATTTTCATTAAAACGGAACCTTTATCGAGCATATTTTGTTAAAATTTGTCTTATCTAAAACCAACAACCGTTAAGTGATGATATTTTCATCAAAATTTTCGGAATTATAATGTCACCCAAAAATATTGATTCAGATTTGAGTAAGATTATAACTTTTTTATATTAACGAAGAAAGTGTTATTTTCAAGAGCAACGTATATACGGGATTCTCAAAAATCACTCGTCAACTCAATGAAACTAAATTGTCAAAAAACTAGTTCATCAAATCCGAGTACCTATTTTTTACGTCAGGGTCAAGGGAGTATTTTAAATTATATTGAGTGGTATAAGGTTTTCCTATACCTAAAATGGCTCGTTTTCATTTTATTTGCGATTTTGAATCCAACTAATTGGTACCAATATAAAACGGTTGCATTTAATGGGACATTGTCCAGGAATTACGAAATAATGTAGTTAAAATCTCTAAATATTTTACATCGTTCAAGTTGTCTACATAAATTAAATATTGACATTGGTATTTGTACGTTAAATTGAATTCATTAAAGGTAAAACGATGTTGGAAATTTCGCTTCCGTGTTTGATGTGGATTTTCGACGGCCCAGATATGAGAATTATGCCGACTAAAATACCTTCTCTCGAAACTGAAATAATGACCGAAACATTTTCTGAGACAGAAAAATGTTATCACAAACACAAACAATCGCCCTTTCATTTGAATTTGAGAGGCTTTTACTTGGTAAAATTCCATTATCAATAATAAAAAACAAACAAGTACTGTGTTTTAAGGAATTTTACTTAATAATTGCGATTCGTAACGCGTTTCACTACACCGTAGCTTCTTCAGACGCTGAGTCTGTACATTTATTCGTCTGAAGAAGCTACGGTGTAGTGAAACGCGTTACGAATCGCAATTATTAAGTAAAATTCCTTAAAACACAGTACTTGTTTGTTTTTTATTATTAATCGCCCTTTCCATGAAAAACATTGTTGAATTGGAAATGTGTTTTCTTCCGAAATTTTGGATAATTTCTTCCTCCTCCCAAATAGAGCTTTTAAGGTACTCAAAATTGTATGAGTGATCCAAAAAAAATGAATATGGGATTACCATTTCAACCGTCCAAGTGAAGATCAAGTTCCAATATTTCCGGAAGTGACAGATCATTCAAGATGTAAGTCGGTTTTTGAAAATAATCAACAATTGTGGGAGCTAGTAGCTTGGGGCGTTTATTCGATATACGAAACGTCTTTCTATTGATACTCACCTAGCGCATAACAGTTCAAATCCAATATTGTGTCCTCGATATTCAGGAATTACAAGCAATGCCAAAGATCCTAAATATTCGCTAATATTTAATGTTTCGAACGGATCTTTGAGTTTTTCTACATATTCAACAATATCGAGAAGTTTTTTCAAATTCTCACCCTTTATCTGAAAAATTAAAATATCATTATGAATACGCAGATATTTATAAATGATTAGTTAAAACACTTTTCAAAAGGTTTCACGTAAAATTAACGAAATACTCGACATATCAGCCCATTATCAAGAGTAATACAATACTGAAAAATGAAAGGAGTGATTTTACTCTGTTCATTGTAAATTGGCTGGCTTTTCGTACGAACGGACGTGATTTCCATTATCTCTAAAATGTCAATCGTCTTCAAACCTCTCGAAACAAAAAGTTACTCTATGCGAGATTTTTGCAATGTATAGACACATCGAAGAAAATTATTTTTCAAGGGACAATATTCAACCTTCCGTAGAATATTAGGTATCCTCCCTTGGAGGAGTTAGTTTTCTGATCTACTCTTCATAATCACCATTAACCGGTGCCACCGGGTAGTGATACAGCACTGTCAAATGTCACGAATAGGAATAATGGACTGCAGTTTCGGTCTCGTTTGGCCTCGTCAGCATTGTCTACCCATTCGTAACACAAGGCTATGCCGTTACCTACTCATCTCAATTCGTTGGAGCGAACGCAATAATGTAAATATCACTGCGCCCCCCAACGAACTGAAACAGAGGCTACCTCACCAACGCCCCGCGAAACGGTGAAAACAAAGAGTAGATAAAACAGGAAAACGTTAAGTGGTCACACTAGTTCAATAACATACCGCCATGCGACACTCACGTATCAGACAGAAGCGGCCGTCGATGGACCGACGCTCCTCATTTCTATGTGGTTTACAACCAGGCATGCACAAACATCTCAAAACAAAAAGTTACTAAATGCGAGATTTCGGAATGTGTAGATACATCGAAGAAAATTATTCTTCAAGGGACAATATTCAACCTTCCGTAGAATGTTAAATATCCTCCCTTGAAGGAGCTAGTTTTCCGATCTACGCTTCATAATCACCGTTAGTAACTTTTTGTTTTGAGATGTTGGTGTATGCCTGGTTGTAAACCACATAGAAATGAGGAGCGTCGGTCCTTCGACGGCCGCTTCTGTCTGATACGTGAGTGTCGCATGGAGGTATGTTATTGAACTAGTGTGACCACACGTTTTCTTGTTTTATCTGCTCTTTGGTTTCACCGTTTCGCGGGCGTTGCTGAGGTAGCCTCTGTTTCGGTTCATTAGGGCGCGCAGTGATATTTACATTATTGCGTTCGCTTCAACGAATTGAGATGAGTAGATAACGGCGTAACGAATGGGTAGCTTGGTGTTGCGAATGGATGGATATTGTCCTTGCTGACGAATTCTTCCCTTCAACTTATAGTTCAATTCTTTCGAAATCTATGAAATGATTTTTATCTATACAATACAATGGTCAGAAAACCTAGTGAAATTTTTGTTTTGAAAAAATGGATCCTTTATGTCCTTCAATTATTTTCTATATTTCGGAATTAAGAGTCATCTGTGAATAAAGGAATGAGAAGCACTCAATTTGATATTATAAATTCGAGGACTTCTGTTATGAAACAGATTTTTCAATTTCCATTATAAATTGAATCGAGCTCCATTGCCTCCGTTATTAAGTGAAATATTTTTGATTAATTTAGAGAATAGCATTTTGGTTCCACTAACAGCTTAACTTACAATGTACATTATGTAAAAAAAGTATCGCGAATAGATTATTCAAAAATGCAGTGCTCGATTCGGTTACTCCTCACGAGTGTGATTTTTACAATAGATAAAAATATCGAATTTGTCTCAAATTTTATAATGCAAATGTGAAAATGTTACAGAAGGCTTACGGTAAATCGACTTTATCGAGAAGACGTGCATATAAGTAGTACAGTGCATTCAACAACGGCTGAGATCTGGTGGAAGATTTGCCTCGTTCTGGTTGACCATCAACATCTTCAACTAAAGTTAACATCGATGAAGTAGAGATAATGGTAATTGAAAATCGTCGGTTAAGTTTGAAAGAGATAGGCAGTGAACATTCTGTGTCCCACGAATTAATTCGTACCATTTTAAACAATTGTTTGGGCATGAAACGCGTTACCACCCGACTAGGAATGGCGTATTTCATTGACCAATTCCCGGCACTTTTTTGACAGAATGTAGAAAGAATTGAGCTTAAATCTAGTCTCTATAAATCGCATTGAAACAAGAACACATCGTTCATTTCTTGGACAGTCTGAAACATTTTCAAGTCATCATGAAGATGATAATTTGAAAGTCTAAAACATGATGATATATCCTTCACAAAAATTATGAATAAGAGGGGACCTACATAACTTCCTTGAAATACCCCAGAAGCTACTGAGATTTCATGAGATATAACTTGACTACTTGCCATCTAGAGGTCAAATTTCAAATAAACCAGATAAGTTATGATCCACAAGTGCATATAGATAAAATGATCAATGTTTTCGAAAAGTAATTATAAGTAGCATCAACACCTAAATCCTGCCTCGAGCCTGCGCTGTATAAATGCTCGCAAATTCGTCTTTATGCTTCTACCTTTGGAAAAAACAAGTTTCTGTTCTGTTGAAATGTGATTGAATATGTGAATTTTTTACTTATATGGTTTGTAGATCAGAAAGTTACATCCTTAGATTTTTATCATGTATGTTCTTTTCACCTTCGCATTAAGCATTAGAATTATTATTTCCAAATATTTTATTGTAAAATAAATATAACATACATACATATTTTCTGAAGTCTTCAGGTTCCTCCTTATATTTTTTCATACAACAGTTCAGAGCAACAAGTTTAATTTCTCCAGTCTCAAGTTTTGTGAAGCAAGCCAACGACTGTTGCTTCATTAAAATCATTTTGTAGATCTCTCTAAACGATTTAGTTGCAATTTCATCTTCAAGTATCTCTACAAAACATTCATGTTTATTTCAATGTGAGACAAATATCCTCAAAAAATCTATTGAACACAACTACTACTACTAAGGTACTGGTGGCAATTAAGGCCCACCTAACAAAATTTGCTTTAAATCTGAGTATAATGCGTATAGGACGTCAAAAACATGTTGTCTACATAGCTTGTACATGTTGCTGTAATAAATTGTGAGAAACAATTCAGAAAAGCATATTTTAAATACGAAAATACACTTTTTAAACTTCTCTCATGGGCCTTATTATACTACGGTAGTATATTAAAGCCCATATAAAAATGCTTTATTTTTAAAGTAAATCGCCCTAAATTAACCTAGAAATAAGTTAAAATAAAAAGTAAATTGTTGTTTTTACTTATTTAATCATTTTCCTTTATTTATTAAACGTGGGCCTTATTACCCTCTCAATAGTAATCGAAGACAATTCAGTTTCCAGGAACTAGTGGCCTTAACTAGAGTATTTGGTACAATCACAACATGTTCTCTAACTTAGAAAATTAAAATAATCAGTTCTTTTCTTATTAAACAAAACTATGTAATTAATCTTATATTAATTTTTAAGACTTAAAATCAGACTTTAATTAAAAATACCTAACTTAGTTCTTTAGTATCACAAGCATATTCCTAGACTCAGAAAATAGACTCAAAACAAAACAAAATATCTTCTGCAAACAAAATAAAAATAAAAACGATTAACAAACATATTATTCATACTGACACGGTAAAATATAGTTAAGTATTTTGTTTAAACACAGCAATAAAAATATCTTTATCTTCGGTTGAAAGTCCGACACATTCTTCGTGGTACCATTTTAAACATTGGGCACATTGTCGCATGTCCGAAACACGACCTTCTTTGCAAGCATGACAGAACCATTCAGATTCAATTATTTTTGACTTCTTAACCTTACTGCTATCTTTTCCAGACTTATTCTTACGATCTTTAGTTTTCCGATTGGCCTTTTCACCTTTATTACCTCATTTTCTTTTAGCTCCTCCCGTTTCTTAAAAAGGTCCCTAGTAATCCGTTGACCTCTATAATTGATGGCCTTTCTTCTTGGTTTGTTTTTGATAACAGCATAGTTTGGAGTTGGCATAAGTTCTTGAAACGGGATTTAGTTTCCTTTGTTTTAAGACTGGCTAGCGGAGTATCATTGTCTGAGTCTTCTTCGGAGGTATATACATTGATTCTAGTGGGATTATTTATATTCAACATCTTCTGTATAGCATCAGGCTCAATATCCGTTTCTGAGTCTGAACTTAGAATAAGAGGACGTTTTGTCACAATACCAGATGTTGATGGTTTAGGCGATGGTGTTAAAGTTTGTGGTACTTTCACAGGAAGAGTTGATGTATCAATATCAGTTAAAGCCCTTACACCAATTTGCTTTTCTGGGGTAACAATGCCAGCAATAGTACATTCTTCGTTGTTTAGTATTGACGGTGAAACAGTGTCAGAACGTGACGTTACTTCAGGGTAGTCTATGTTTGCCTCAATAATAGTTGAAGTTTGTGGAGGAGGATGTTCGGTCAAGATCGCTGGTGCAAATCCTTCATCTGGTAATACATCAGGGTTGAATGGTAACAATCCAGTAGCCCTGAATCCATTTATTATATTTTCATGAGTCAGTGCCCTCGACCAAGCTTTTGAGAATATTTTGTTGAAGTTCGATTTTGTCAAGCGTCTGTCAGGATTTTGATACATATATGTCATAGCTTCTTGATCCCAGTGATGCTCAAAAGACTTATTGACAGATTTATCGAGGGTTGAAGTTCATGGGTTGTGTTACTAGGCAAACAATAAAGCACAATATCATGCTTGTCTGCTTCTTCAACAATTGTATAATCCAGGTGCGAGGATGCTCCATCAAAGATTAACAAGACTTTTCCTGCGTTTTATTCTTTCCCAGATGCTTGATGAATTCAATAAATAGCTCCGTGGTCATACTTCCTTTTGGAGCCATCTTTATGAGAGATCCAGCTGGTAAGTTATCACTATATTCTGGTTTTTGCCTTTGGCCTTTGAAGATGATCATTGGTGGGATAGCAGTACCAACAGCATTAACACACATTGCTATCGTAACATTTTCCGCGTGCTCAGGTGCAATCAAATGGACTCGACGAGCTCCTTTTGAGCCAAAACAGTTTGTTGATGATGAATAGTGAGTCTACACCCTTTTCATCCATATTATAGAGTCGTTGAGGGTTCTGTAGAATATCTAATTCTTCATATAGGTCTTTTCACTTCTTGGAAATGCTGAGCGACAATAGGACGGTTTTAATTTCTGTGCTCTGCCTGGATTCATAAACTGGGCTTTTCTTTTGGAAATTTCTGGGTTCCTTTTCAAAAACGTTTTAAGCCAGTCTTTGCCCGCAATTCCAGAGTCTTTGTTGAAATCATGCTTAATATCATAACTCTCGCAAAATAAAAATGCTTGTCTCCGTATGACTTTCGAGTAACAGGTACACCAATGTTAGAAAATCGTATAATGCGTTGTACAAGATCTTTTTCTTGGTCAATTGTCAAAACGGAACGACGACCTAAGCGCTTAATAGTACTTTCGGACTTTATATGATTTCGGAGAGTTCGTCTTGGAATATTGTATCGTTCAGCTGCAGCTCGTTGCGTCAGATGCCCTCGTTTTATAGCTGCCATAGCAGCCCGTAAATTGTTTTCTGTCCACTGAGCTCTCTTTGGAGGCATTTTAATCAAAATCTGTAAATAATATTACACATATATTGTCAAAATTCACATAGTACATTGACCTAGAAAATAACGAACAATACAATCTGATACTTTAATATTAAGAGGCTAATAAGGCCCAAGTATCGTTACAATGGGCCTTATTAACCGCATGCCACGTTTTTACAAAATAATCCAAATAACCTACAAAATCATTCTCTGGTTAGGAAAAGCCATATCCTTTGTATTACGCGAGACATACTTAAGGTAATAAATACAGCGTTATTAGTCCATTATTAAATAAAACGTTAAATACTTACAGTTTCTTGGTATGAAAATTATAAAATTGCACAATAGCCAGTCACTTCATCAAAGCATCGCACTTGACTGACAAGATAGCGGCGCTAGCGTCTGCTGACCAATACGGAATCATTCACACCGACATTGTGCACGTGTGCGTAAACAGTGAAGTGTCATAGGTATATTTTCCCGAAATTTGAAATTTGGGCCTTATTACCCTTGGGCCTTATTTACCTCAGGTACCTTATTAATAAATTCTTGATTAAATGTTACAGTTTGATGAGAATCTTTCTGATGTCACTGAGGAATATTGAAAACGAAGTATTTGAAGAATAAATAAGTTTATTCAGTGAGATAAAAAACACAAGGTTTAACTTTAATCTACACTTTATTTGAAAAAATTCGACGACGTTTCGCTGACACAGCAGCTTTATCAAGAATGACAAACAGAATGAAGAGTATGGTATTATAAACAAATCGTAGAACAAGTTGGATGAATAACAGCAAAATCCACACCGAGCCATTGTACAGTTAGTATGAAAGGTAATAAAAACTAATTAAACAAGTTGAGTAGGGGTGAATAATTCACATCTACCTGCTCATTCAAAAGCTTGTCCGAATGTTTGTATCTATTTATTTCTAATGCTTCTAGGAGATCTAATTTTGAACTTTTTGATTTTATATGTAATATGTCAAAGTTTTTATTGAATGAATGGTTTTCTTTTATTAGGTGGTTTGAATAATTTGAATCCGATATTTTTATCGAAGCTACGTTTATGTTCAGATGTTCTTATGCCAAAACTCCTATAGGTCCTACCGATATAAATTTTATCACAAGAACCGCAATTGAGTTTATAGATTCCTGATTTACTTGATCTTTCAACACGAGATTTATTATTTTTAATATGTTTACCTAAGTTATTAGAAGTTTTGAAAGTTATATTAAGATTTTGTTTGACGAGAAAGGATTTAATATTTGTACTTGCAGAACCGCAGAATGTTAAACTGTTGAATATTTTATAGTCTTTATGAATAGGATACACTTCATTTATTGCTTTCTGATACAGTTTTTTACGAATGATTAGATCTATCATATCCGGATTATATGAATTATTAATGGCTATCTGTTTGATGATGTTTAACTCTTTATTATAATCTTCTACTGATAAAGGTAAATTGAGTAACCGATGTACCATGCTGTTTAAAGCTGCAACTTTGTGTTGAATTGGATGTAATGAGTAGTTTTGTATAATTGTATCAGTATGTGTTGGTTTACGAAAGACCGAAAAACATGATTATTATTTCGTTTAGTGATTTTCAAGTCCAAAAATTAATGGTTCTGTTCAATTTCTATCGTGAATTTAATGTTCAAATGGATGGAATTAATGAAATTAAGAAATAAGTCTAATTGTCGAGTAGTTCCAATGAAACATACTAAGATGTCGTCAACATATCTATACCAATAAAGAAATTTGGAAATGAGTGGATGTGTATGAATTTTCTGTTCAATATTATTCATAAAAATCTCTGCTAAAAGTGAACTCAAAGGATTTCCCATGATCAAACCATTTTCACTACTGTAATAGATGTTGTTGAAAGAAAAATAATTTTGTTCAATGCAAACGTCCAACAGATTCAATATTTCTGATTTAATTATGTGGTTAACATGATTCGAATTCAACATGTTTTCGATTAATATTTTGACATCACCTGGAGGAACACTTGGGTATAAATTCTAAACATCAAACGAAATAAGTTTTGCGTTAGCTGGTAGGTTAACGTTTTTATGTTATTTATCAATTCGAATGAATTTTTATAGAAAATTTTGATTTGAATGAACAATAATTTTAATGATATCTATAAGGTAATGCGACAATTTCACGGCTGGGGCTGTAACGTAAGATACGACTGGTCTAACGGGGTTATTTACTTTATGCAATTTAATGAGTGAATACAGTTGAGGTGGTTGAGGGTTTGGTAAAATTAATTTGTATTTATCTATTTCTTTAATTAAAGATTTTGCGTCATTTATTGCAATTTTAATATTTTTCTGGAATTTAATAGTTGGATCTTTGTTTAAAATTGTATAGTTTCCGGACGAAATGAAATTTAGAGTTTTAAATAGGTAGTCATTTTTATTCATTATTATCAATGGATCTACATCAAGTAACGGCCTCCACAATTCAAAAGTTTATTCAGTGTCTTTATAAAGAAAAAATTAGAAATCATTCATACCGTAATCTTGTGTTAAAGAAAAAATTTGATTGAGGTCGTTACTTGATGAAAATGGATATGCATTTTCAATAAAATAATAGTTCAAATATTCAAATGTTCACTTATCGCTTAATATTACGTTACCAGCACAAAAGCAGGTGAACAAACAAAACAAGATTTTCACTATACCAATCATTTACTGGAAGAAGACTTTTACTGATCATTTTGAGGTTTTACATAAAGAAAAAAATTGATTAAAACTGGACACTTATGGGAAGCATTGTAAATCAATAAACAAAAAATTCCGGAATCTCACTTAATAGTCAATTAGACCTTAATTCGTCACCAATACTAATTTTTTTTCTGTTTTTAAAGTAACGTGGATTTTTCTTGTATTGAGTCAAGTACCTGCTTTTACCAATGTGATATAAAGGATGTTTCAGGTATGAAGACATTAATTTTACAGGAAATTCCTTAACAAAAAATATGAGGAATATTTCCTCAAACATATATCCAAGAGCCCATCAAAATCATAGTATATATACTGGGTGATTCACCAGTGGCGCATTGCTCTGTAGCTCGTACACTCTTGAAGATTTCATTTTTGTCCGAATGGTATTATATTTGGAAAGTAAAAATTTACTTCAGCAACTTATTTTGAAGTAAACAGGGTGTCCCAATTTTCAAAAAAAAATCTTGGGAGGTTTTTTCAGATTGAAAGACCACTTTTTTGTTGAAGATTCAAGAGCGTCCTGAACTCTGCTATAATATCTTCAAGTTATAAGTTTTTTTGGTGAGTAGTTTCGTCACAATATTTTTTTTCCTTTAAAATTCATTAAAATAGGCTCTCACATCTTCGCATGCTCCTTCGGCCAGAGAGGATGAATACTTTTCTCCTTTCGTTTTCTTATTGCCCAAGCTTTATTGATGAATTGAAATAGATTATCCTCATTTTATACAGGAGTGACTCAAAAAATTATTGATTCATGATTTTTATCATATCAAATGGAACACCCTGTATCTTATTATTCATTTCAAAGCATAAAATATTGTGCCATATTTTGCAGAAGAAACCTTATCTTTATCTTCGACCATTTTCGAAATAAACTAAAATAATAAAATAAGAGGTTGCGAAAGAAGAGTTTATTAGTACATATCATTATACTTGATCAGAGAAATGGATATATTTTAAGGTAGTCTGGTATGAAATACGTAATAGATTAGTTTTTGGTGAGATGATCTAGAAGGTGTTGAACTTTTTCAATAAGTGTTCGAAAAGTTGCCCGTTTCTTTGTAGATACAACTCAATCCTTCTGAGGAAAACCCGTTGAACTCTGGACAACATTTGCGGATTAACTGACTGAAAGGCGTCGACTATTCTCTGTCTCATATCCACCTGTGTTGTAGAAGGATTCTGGTAAACGATGACCTTAATATAACCCCACAAAAAAATCTAGACTTTGGAAATACATGATTCAAATGCGTCATAACCTGATGTGAGTAATGTGCCGGTGCTCCATCCTGTTGAAACCACAAATATTGTCTCATATACCTTGGTACATTGGCAAGTAACAGTGGTAGATGGTTTTACAGAAAATCTAAATACATTTCACTATTGACGTGCCCGTCGAAAAAGTGCGGACCAATCAGATATCCATCTACTATAACTGTTCATACATTCAAGGACCAACGTTGCTGGTGATCTATTTGTCTCATGAGGTGTGGATTTTCCTTGGCATAATATTGAAAGTTGTGCCTGTTAGCAGGCCCATTCTTGTGGAAAGTTGCCTCGTCCGAGAAAGGAACTGTGCTAAACATATTTGGATTTTCCGCTACTTTGTCACTTGCCCAACTGCAAAAATTGATTCGATTTTCATAGTATTGATTGTTCAGTTCCTGGTGCAGCTGTGCATGATATGCATGAAAATTATTCACTTTCAAGATTCTCTGGACGGAAGTTCGACTTATATCTGTTAACTGAGAAATCTCTGGCTTTCATATGGGTCCTCTGTCACTGTCAACAAATGTTTTTGTAAGCTGATAACTGGTTGTCTTCAGCTGCCTCTTATCAGGAAACCTTTTGCATAAACTCTACTTGCCAACGAAGAATTTCTATCACAATCACCTAGAATGAAAATCACATCAACTATTTCTTCTTTGGAGAACTTCATGGCAGTCAATTGAGAAAATTGGGTTCAAACCTCACTTTAACAATGTTAAATGAAGAAACACTGATAAGTTCACCATGTAAAATGTAGAATATGATATGTCCGGACACCTGACAGAAGGCACAAATAAAAATAATGTCAACACATACATCGTTTTACGTTTTAATCATCTTGATTTTATTATTCGTTAAAAGAATCATTTTGTTAAGGTTTCATTTTTACTACTTGAATCATTACAGAAAAAAAAATTTTCTGTGCGAAAAATAATGCATGTTGATGAGTTTGATATGGTTTGTAGAATTTTCATCAAAAGTTTTTACAAATAATTGAATATTTTGAAAATGATCGAAGATAAAGATAAGGTTACTTTGTAAAAATATAGCACAATATTTGATATGTTGACATGAATAATAAAATACATGTTTCATTTGAAAAATTCAATATATTATATTTTCAAAATTACAATATTCAATAATTTTTTTGAGTCACTCCTATATAAAATGAGGATAATCTATTTCAATTCATTAATGAAGCTATCCTTGGGCAATAAGAAAACGAAAGGAAAAAAGTATTCGTCCTCTCTGGCCGAAGGAGCATGCGATGATGTGAGAGCCTATTTTCATGAATTTTTACTGAAAAAAAAATATTGCGACGAAACTACTCACCAAAAAAACTTATTACTTAAAGGCATTATTATTATTATATTATATTATTCGAATTTTGTAAATTTCTGTAAATCCTCTCTTTTTAAGAGGATATATATATATATATATATATATATATATATATATATATATATATATATATATATATATATATATATATATATATAAAAAATTGGCTGAATATTTTTCATTTATAATAAAGAACCCTCAGCTACTCCTTTATTTTTCACACAAGGAATTACTTATTCAAAACCGAAAAGTGATAATACTATTGATCCGTCTCAATATAGACCAATTACTTGCCTTCCAACAATATATAAAATTCTAACTGCATGTATTACCCAAAAAATTTATGCACATTTGGAGAATTATAATATTCTTTCCGAACAACAAAAAGAATGTAGAAAAAAACACCTTAGTACTAAAGAGCAACTTGTAATTGATTCTGTTGCTTTGAATCAAGCTCAAACTGAGAAGAGAAATATTCATACAGCCTTCATTAATTATCAAAAGGCTTTTGATAGTTCTCCCCATTCATGGCTTCAAGAAATTTTGAAAATTTATAAAATTGATAAGACAATTCGTCTTTTTCTTGAATTTGTAATGAAAAATTGGAGAACCAATCTTCATTTAAATATTTCAAAACAATCGTTAAAATCCGAAGTAATTCCAATCAAAAGAGGCATTTTTCAAGGTGATTCTTTAAGTGGTCTTTGGTTTTGTCTTTGCCTTAATCCATTATCTCATGAATTAAATGCTACTAGTTTCGGCTTAAAAATTAAGAGTCTATCAACTGAATTCAAATTAAGTCACTTAATTTATTTAGATGATATTAAATTATATGCCGGAACCAGATCACATTTAAAAAGTCTACTTGAGATTACTTTCAACTATTCCAATGATATTCATATGAAATTTGGGCTTCCAAAATGTAAAAATCTTTCTATTGAAAAAGGAAAGATCACCTCTGATTATATAAAGATTTCCAATATCGAAATCGAGCCAATGCATCAAGGAGATACATATAAATATCTTGGATTTTGTCAAGAGAAGACAATTAACCATATCAGCACTAAAGAAAATATTAGAAGTTCATATTACAAAAGACTTATCATCAAGAGTCATTTAACTAGTAAAAGCCTTTTCAGAGCTATCAACTCCTATGCAGTTCCTATTCTTACATCTTCTTTTGGAATTATTAAATGGTCTAGAACTGATCTAAATGAATTACAATGTCAAACGAGGAAAATGCTCTGTAAATATCATAAGCACCACCCAAAGTCAGCTGTTCAGAGAGTTACACTACCTAGACATCTTCGAGGTCGTGGATTGACTGATTTAAATAATCTTCATAGTAAACAGATTTTTCATCTACGTTCCCATTTTCATGATTAACAGAAAACGTCTAAATTACATGATATTGTTGTTGCTTCTGATTATAATCTTACACCTCTGAACTTGACAATGCAAAAGGTAGATTTTGATATATTTGATGATAATTGTAAAGAGAAAGTTGGATGCAGAAGGAATTACACGGAAAGCATCCTAAAGAATTGAAAATGATTATATTGATGAAATAGCATCGAATTAATGGTTAGTATCTGGAGAATTGTTTGCTGAAACAGAAGGCTTGGCAATTGCAATCCAGGATCAGGTTGTTTTCACGAGGAATTATAGAAAACACATCATCAAACAAAATATAGATGATTCTTGCCGTAGATGTTTCTGTTCTTCAGAAACAGTTTTCATATATTATCATCTTGCTCAGTCCTTGGTTGAACGGATCATTTAGAAAGACATAATACCGTCACTAATATTATTCATTTTAATCTAGAATTAAACATGACCTAATTCCCAAAGAAGAAAATTTCACAAATATTAACCTGAGATCATTTGTGAAAATAACAAATATAAACTTTATTATGATAAAACAATTCTTTGCAACAGAGCTGTAAAACACAATAGACCAGATATCATTCTTAATGATAAACATAATCAAATAACATATATAATTGATATTGCTATACCCGACACACATAATATACAAAATAAATACAATGAAAAAATTTCTAAATATATGATGCTTGGCGACGAGATTCAAAAAATGTGGAAAATGAAGAAAATATTTATTCTACCGATTATAATTTCCACAACAGGTGTTATTCCTAGAAATCTTCACAAAAGTATTGAGATTTAGGTCTGAAGAAAAATTTGTTCGAACAGTTACAAAAGATAACAGTCATCAAATCTTGTAATATTCTTCGTAGGTTTCTTTCCGAAAAAAATAATGAGGTAGTCATAGGTTTTCTCTTTAGTTTATACTGCTCAGAATCTCATTTCATATTTTATTTATTTGTATAAATAAATGTAATATAATTAACTGACAATTTTGTCATATTTATATTCAGAGCAGTATTCTATTCGATCGTTCACCACTTCACACAAAGGAAACTATTAATGAGTAACATTCAGTGTTACTTGACTAAGGTCCGTAAACTGAATTTTTCCGGGAGAAAGCCTCTGACACTACTCGTTGGTACATTGATATCATTGTCTGATGATGCTATAGTATGTATATATTCTGGTAGATTGATATATTCTCATAACATTTAACGTTATCCTAATATATAATTATTCCAGGATATGTTTTGATTATAATCATTGCCTGGCAATGGTATTAATTACCGGGTGGTGGATTTATATTTTTTCATGAAATCAGTTTGATTGCATGAACAGATATATGGGCAACTCGTCGGGGTAAAACCCCCTATATACAGGGTGTTTCCGAATAAGATGTCATAAATGAAGGATGCGAATCCCTGAATGATTTGAGCAAGAAAGTTCGAAGAACCAATGGTCAAAAAATGCTTCGTTGCCGAGATACAGGGTGTTAAAGTTGAGAAAATTTTTCGATTTTCTCTCGATAAAACCTAGACTTCTCAAGATTTCGTGCTCAAATTTTCCACATAAGCTATTAAACACAATCTGAATCACCAGGTGAGGCCAAATTTTGAAACAGTATACAGGGTGATACTTTTTCATGGGCCATGTTCCATTTTTACCCTCGGAACTTTTTTTTTGGTACGCCACTGGCACTAACAAAAAATAAAATCGAATAGATCATTCAATTTGAAATTTTTTTTGACTCTTGCATTTTGATCGTAACTATCACCGTTTCTGAGATATTAATTATTGAAAATAATCCAATAGTTTTCCCATATCGAAGCCATGGAGATATTATCTTAATAACTGATGCAATTTTTCAGGAATTGAGCTAAAATTTACATCAGATATCTCCTTATTGTATGTTTATAACAAAATGAGGCAGAAATTCCTGACAGTATACAGGGTGTTATTTTTTCACGTGCATTTTCCTCTTTTTGCCCCCTGAACTTTTTGTGGTGCGCTACTGGTATATTCTGAAAACAGAATCAAACAGATTATTCAAAGTGAAAACTTTTCTGTTGCTTGTATTTTCCGTATCTGCCACCATTTTCGAGATATTAATCAAGAAAAGTAATCGTATAGTCCTTCCGTCTTGAAAGCTTGAAGATATTTTTCATGTTATTTCGGCAATTTGTGAAGACCTTGAGCTCGAATTTCAAACGAAGTTCACATTTTAAGATCTGCACCACTAGATTGGTAGGATTTATGAGAAAGTATAAAGGGTGATATCATTTCTGATCATTGAATTCGAATTCAAAAATGTGTTTTATTGAGTGTATAAATCGGAAGTAAATGAATAAACAACATCAATAATCGCGAATGATTTCAATAACAAAACTCATAATGATGAAAACAAAAATTGAACAAACAGAACAAATCAAAGAAGATGTTGAAAATGTCCTCCACCTGAAAGAATACATGCTTCTGCTCGTCTCCGCATATTAGTGGCAACCTCTGAAATATTCCTGGGGTATTTCTGATGACGTCACATGATGCTGTAATTCTATTCCTCAATTCTTCAAGTGTATTCACGGGAGAGCTATAAACCAAAGTTTTCAGATGTCCCCAGAGAAAAAAATCCAAACTGTTTAAATCTGGCGACCTTGGAGGCCAAGCTTCTAGTCCATCACGCCCTATTCAGCGGTTATTGAATGTCATATTCAAATATTCTCTAGCTTCCATGCTGAAGTGCGGTGGTGCTCCGTCATGCATAAACCACATTCTATTTCTAGTTTGCAGCGGCACATCTTCTAGCAACACAGGTAAAATCTCTTCTAGAAAGTGGCGATATAAGGCTCCATTCAGCCTGTCTGGCAACAAAATGGCCCGATCAGGAAATCCCCAATTATTCCAACCCACACATTAACCGAAAATTGTTCTTGATGGTGACATTCCTCAATCATATGGGGATTTTCTTCAGTCCAATAGTGATTGTTATGAAAGTTCCTGATTGCATTTCTCGAGAAGGACGCCTCATCTGTGAAGATGATTTCGCTATCGAAAAGGGGATTATGAGCAATGTTATGAAGGAACCATCGGCAGAAATTGAGTCGCAGAGGAAAATCGCGGGGTAGTAGAGCTTGGACGCATTGAATATGGTATGGGTAAAGCAAGAAATCATGGAGAATTTTCCAGACCAATACAAATGAGATATTCAACTCTCTTCCAATTTTTCTTGTACTCAGCTGAGGATCCTCATCTATACAATTTAGGACTGCCTCTTCGATTTCCGGGGTCCTTATTGTCCGATTTGCCCCTTTCAAGTCATGATTCGGTTTGAATGTACCCCGTTCTCTCAATCTTCTGTGGATGTCAGAAAACGTACGCCTATCAGGAATGATTCGATTAGGAAGCGTTCTTGATACAAACGCCTTGCGTGCACTGCGTTTCCTTCAGCCACACCGTACATGAAATGTATATCGGCCATTTCTGCATTAGTGAAAACCATTTCAAAGATTATTGGTTACTACTTACAGCTGTTTCAAATGTAGGCACAACAAACTGAATGACAAAACTTACAATCATTGAAGTGTCAAGTTTTTTTTCTATGATTTCATTTGCAAAATTGTATCAGAGCCTACTAAGCCTTTTGAAATCACCAACGTGTTCTGATATGAGGAAGACACGATAAATTCTGATGATTTTCAATTCAAAACGGTGAAAGACATGAGGATCAAGATGAGCACAAAATCATCCGAATTGAATGAAAAATCCGTCTGATTACGAAAAACGTCAGTTATGCACCGAAAAAATATACGGAGGCAAAGGGGTAGCCTGTTCGGGCGTTGTTGATTAATTTTTCGAAAATGGTGGCAGATACGGAAAAATACAAGGAACAGAAAAGTTTTCACTTTGAATAATCTGTTTGATTCTGTTTTCAGAATATACCAGTAGCGCACCACAAAAAAGTTCAGGGGGCAAAAAGAGGAAAATGCACGTGAAAAAATAACACCCTGTATACTGTCGGGAATTTCTGCCTCATTTTGTTATAAACATACAATAAGGAGATATCTGATGTAAATTTTAGCTCAATTCCTGAAAAATTGCATCAGTTATTAAGATAATATCTCCATGGCTTCGATATGGGAAAACTATTGGATTATTTTCAATAATTAATATCTCAGAAACGGTGATAGTTACGATCAAAATGCAAGAGTCAAAAATATCAAATTGAATGATCTATTCGATTTTATTTTTTGTTAGTGCCAGTGGCGTACCAAAAAAAAGTTCCGAGGGTAAAAATGGAACATGGCCCATGAAAAAGTATCACCCTGTATACTGTTTCAAAATTTGGCCTCACCTGGTGATTCAGATTGTGTTTAATAGCTTATGTGGAAAATTTGAGCCCGAAATCTTGAGGAGTCTAGGTTTTATCGAGAGAAAATCGAAAAATTTTCTCAACTTTAACACCCTGTATCTCGGCAACGAAGCATTTTTTGACCATTGGTTCTTCGAACTTTCTTGCTCAAATCATTCAGGGATTCGCATCCTTCATTTATGACATCTTATTCGGAAACACCCTGTATATATATATATATATATATATATATATATATATATATATATATATATATATAGCATTAATAACTAAATTTGAATATTCTTCTGAAATTTTGTCTCCGAATCTCAGCAATGAAATATCTGCATATCGATATTCATAAGAACCTTTTCTTCTAAAATTACCTTGAAACCACAATTATGAAACTCATGATAATGAAATTATGGGAAAAATATTAAAAATATAGATATTTTCACAAACTCACTCAAAGCTTTGGTCATTGGTTCATCTCTGAAAAAGTATTTTTGCAAATAATCCAATGCTACCTCAAACTGGTCTTCTGGAAAATCTTGAATCCATAAGGTTTTCAATTGTCCATTTATTGTTCTTTCGAATGTTTTCCATACTGAAGGAATTGTTTTATGTGATGAATTAATATCCATAATTGAAAACTTTATATTCCTTCTCGAAAACGAGTTATAAATACGCCAAACAGAGATACGAGTAACAGGAAACTTATTTGCTTCGACTAATAAATTGCAAATATGTAATCAGTAGTTTTTTTTCAGTTGATAAGAGATTGCAAAACTATTCAGAAATCACGCCTTTCACGAACATAAAACTAATTATCTGTAAATTTATATCAGAAAAGAGTGTTAGGTTGGATTACATTTTTTGAAAATTTCCTTTGTTTTTGAAATACTTCACTTCAATATTTTTCTGCGAAAATAGAAACTGAGGCTTAGGTTATAAAATGTAACACACTCTTATTGCGTTGAACAATAAAACGTGTTGAATTGGAATACAGGATGTTCCTTCTCAAACGAATCACCCTGTATATTTCTCATTCTGTAGTTATTGGAATAATTTCCGGAAAGAAGTGGAATGATTTTGTTCGGGGACATCTTTTGAAGTATACTTCAGACTTTAACGAGCAACTCCTTAAGAGGAGCCGCTCCAATCGCTCAATACCTCATTTGAAAGTTTTACGAAGCCTTTTAAAACGGGCTGTTACATGCACAAATGTCCTCTACATAATGTCTCTAGCGCTCTTCAATTCTTACCTTTCACTTTCTAACTCTGATCAAACTATACCGTGATCTCATCTTCGACTCCATTGTCTTTTCCCTCTCCAGAATCCCTTGTATTCTATATTCTTATATCTCCTATTTTCTCATGATTCTTATAGAATGATTTTCAATTATAGGTTGTCAGTACTTTAAAAAACCGCTCCACATGGCACAACGATGTGCATCTCTGAGAAAAACGATAATTGAGCAGACCTTACTTAGTTTAGGTTAGATGCTCCGATAAACGCTACAGACAAGATACTTACTCAAAGAACCATCAACGATAAGAAACATGCAGCAGACCTAAACGAAGTAACATGGAGACAAATTCAAAATAACCCTTAAGTTGGGTTAAGATAATGGCTTAGTCCAACCGAATAAGCAAAATCTAAAAACCAAAAATAAAAGTATAAATCAATCAAGAGAAAGGTAACTAACTACCTTGCGTTAAACAAGAAGTTTATTATCGGGAGAGAAACAATAACATGCAGTTTTACTTCTGGGATGTAAATGATTAGATTTGAATTTGGGAGGCTTTTACTTTGTAAAATTCCATTATCAATAATAAAAAATAAGTACTGTGTTTTAAGGAATTTTACTTAATAATTGCGATTCGTAACGCGTTTCACTACACCGTAGCTTCTTCAGACAAATGAATGTACAGAAAATATAAATGAAAGTGTAAATATAAATGTTCTTGAGTAATTAAAAGCTTATTAGGTTGCTTCTTAAGTGGTTATTTATAACAGGTATATCCAATGAAATTAAGGAATAGATTGCTCCCCGAAGAGATTCAATAGAGATGAAGGGCTTAAATTGACTTGTTCGTTGATGAGTCTACCTGAGTGATTGTATTTATTGATTTCTAAAGTTTCCCAAAGATCTACCTTCCAATATTTATTATCTGTATGCAAAATTCCAAACTGTGGGTCCAAAGAGTGATTATTTTCTAAGAGATGATTCGCGTAATTTGAATCTGATTTTTTATTTGAAATACTGCGTTTATGTCCCGATATTCTAATATTAAAATTTCTATGTGTTCTACCAATGTAGAAATTATCACAGTCATTGCAATTCAATCTATAAAGACCTGATTTCTTGTTTTTACCTGGTTTGTTTTTATTATTTTTTGGTATTTACCTAAATTATTATTAGTTTGGAAAGCTATGTTTGAATTATTGCTACTCAAGAATGATTTCAGTTTCTCACTTGTAATGCCAACGAAGGTTAAGGTGTTGAATTTTTGTTTCAATTTATCGACAGGGTAAACTTCATCCAATGCGATTCTATTTTGTTTTTATTTAAAATATTATTTATTAGTTTGGGACTGTAACCATTATTTTTGGCTATTTGTTTAATCAAATTTAATGCTTTGTTGAAATTTGCTGGTGATAACGGGATTTTAATCAATCTATGAATCAAACTATTGAATGCTGACATTTTTCGTTAATACGGATGACACAACGAGTTATGTATTATAATATCTGTAAAAACATGTAAAAACTTAATTTCGACAGCAAAATCATTAATAACAGACACCGAAAATATAAATTCATTAATTCCAATCCACAATCCTCCGAATTATATTCGTTGATAAAACTTCATAAACCTAATTACCCTATTAGACCTGTTGTTCCTTATGTAACGGCACCTTCTTTCAAACTTTTAAAATTCCTCAACGACTTGCTGATAAAACATTGCCATTTTAAATCTAAATTTTCGGTCAAAAATTCATACGAACTAATTGCCAATATCAAAGATACCATTATACCACCTAATTCCAAACTCATTTCTTTGGATGTTGAGAATCTATTTCCCAACATTCCTCCGAAAGATACGTATTACTTAGTTGAAGAATTATTAGAAAAGAATCATGTCAATACTATCATTAAGTCAGATATTCTTTCATTATTACTAATTTGTTTACATCAAAATCATTTCCATTTCAATAACAAATATTATACTATTGAAAACGGCTTAATTATGAGCAATCCGTTAAGTCCTTTGTTAGCAGAAATATTCATGAATAATTTAGAGAAATTAATTCATAATCATCCACTCAGTAAATATTGTTTATACTGGTATCGCTATGTAAACGATATCATTATTTGCTTCACAGGACAGATAGACAGTTAAAAATTTTCGAAAATCATATAAATTCATTACATCCAAAAATTGGATTCACAACCCAAATAGAAAGCAATAATTCGATAAGTTTCTTAGACAACAATTTCGAATGAAAATGGAAAACATGTTTTCGCAATTTACCATAAGCCGTCACATACAGATATTTAAATAGATAACTCGTCGTATCATCCGTATCAACATAAAATGTCAACATTCAATAGTTTTATTCATAGATTGATTAACATTCCGTTATCACCAGAAAATTTCAACGAAGAATTAAATTTGATTAAACAAATTGCCAAAAATAATGGTTACAATCTAATAAATAATATTTTAAATAAAAACAAAGTAGAATCGCATTGAATGAAGTTTACCCTGTCGATAAATTGCAACAAAAATTCAACACCTTAACCTACGTTGGCATTACAAGTGAGAAACTGAAATCATTCTTGAGTAGCAATAATTTCAACATAGCTTTCCAAACTAATAATAATTTAGACAAATATATAAAAATAATAAAACCAAACCAGGTAAAAACATTAAATCAGGTGTTTATAGATTGAATTGCAATGACTGTGATAATTTCTACATTGGTAGAACACATAGAAATTTTAATATTAGAATATCGGAACATAAACGCAGTTTTCCAAATAAAAAATCAGATTCAAATCACGCGAATCATCTCTTAGAAAATAATCACTCTTTCGACCCACAGTTTGAAATTTTGCATTCAGATAATAAATATTGGAAGGTAGATCTTTGGGAAACTTTAGAAATCAATAAATACAAACACTCAGGTAGACTCGTCAATGAACAAGTCGATTTAAGCCCTTCACCTCTATTGAATCTCTTCGGGGAGCAATCTATTCCTTAATTTTAATTTTTATTTAATTTCCCACTTCAAGTGCGAATCTAACACTATGCCGAGATATTTACATTCTTGAGTTCTAAGTATTTCAAAGGTGGAACCATCTTCTCGTATTCTCAGAGGCATTTCCACAGGGAGCGATCTCTTGTCAACTGAGAAGGGAATATATTTTGTTTTCTCGAAGTTAACAGTGAGCAAATGCTCATCCATCCACGATTTAATAATAAGAAAGTCCGATTCTCCTGTCGCCTCATTTCCGTCCAGCTCCTTCTTGAATAAATAATGGCCGTATCATCAGCAAACCCGATGAGCCTATCCCTGATACTCAAGGAAAAGAGACCATTTATATACAAACGAAACAATATCGGCCCCTAAACGGTTCCCTGTGGTACTCCATATTTTAACGGCAGTTCATCACTAAATGTATTCTCGATTTTCACTAATTGTTTTCGATTTGACAGATAACTACGTATCAATCCCACTCCGATCTCACCAAAACCCAGCTCCTTTAACAAATCCAACAGAATGCCATGCTCAACTGTGTCGAATGCCAGGATACATAAGGCTACCTCCCCAGTACCAAAAGCTTTATAAATTTTCTCAGTCAGTGCAGCAATGGCATCCTGCGTGGACCTGTTCTCCTAAAACAAAACTGAAATCTAGAAAGAATACTGTTTTGTGTCATATACGTGGTTAAGCGGTTTTTCAAAATTTTTTCTATAATTTTAGATAGGACAGGAAGCAAAGAGATGGGCCTATAGTTCGCACATAATGTCCTACTACCTCCCTTATGTAGAGGGACAACAACCGCAGTCTTCAGGACGTCGGGGAACGCCCCATTTCTCATAATTGTGTTTACTATATACTCTACTGAAGACACTAAAAAATCAGCACCCGCCTTGAACACCTCTACAGATAATCCGTCAATTCCAAAACTTTCTTGTCTTTTAAATTTTTGATAATATTTTTTACCTCTTCTGTATTTGTTGGTGTTAAAGACAGTTGAGTGTTAAGATTGTTGGTTACTGAAGTGGTTCTTCTTTTCTTTTCAACCTTTTTAGCCAACTCTTTCCCGATACTTACAAAATATTGATTAAAAACGCGAGGTATCTCCCCGGCACCATGAATCTCACCGTCATCCATACTCAATTTCTCGATTTAGCGACTCCCCGATCACAATTTCTTCACGACTGACCACATTTGTGAGGTGCTATTTGCGTCTGATTGAATTTTTTCGGTATAAAAATTCTTTTTTGAATTCTTATTAGATTTTGTAATTGGTTTCGATAAGCTTTGAATTCAGTTTGGAAAGAGTCTTATAGAAGAAGTCAAAATAAATAAATTATTTACACACAAATTTTCAGGTTCGTATCAGAGTCATATCTACACAGATGGTAGCAAAGTCAGAAATTCCAGGTCATTTGGTACGGCTTGTATCTGTCCTGAATTAGATATTAGTAGGAGTAGTCTTCGTTCGAATACCACAATTTTCACCGCAGAATGTATCGCTATTCTAAATGCTTGTATATTCTTTTGAAAAGGGAGGATTTACAAAAATTTGAATAATTGTATTTACAATAAATGCTTGTATCTATAATTTTGGTGTGTGTCAGAAAAACACAAGTGTGAGCTCAGGAAATGTAACAGGGGAACCATACTTGCATATGATTCAATAAACGAGTGAAAAAACCTGAGGAAAAAACTCGTTTTCCTGTCGCTTGTCTGTTTATGTTGTGTTAGTGTCGTGTGTACATAAAGAGTACCAAAGATTTTTCTGCTTAGCCGCTTCATTCTCTCTTGCATTCCATGATTTCCAAACGAAGATAAGGGTTTGGGACAGGAATCTGTAACAATGAAAAAAGAAAACCAGCAGAAAAATATTTCAACAATCAAGATGACATTTGTCATATTTTTCGAACGACTGTCAAAAATTTTTCGCAAATTTTTCTTCAAATTGAACGACGAACTAATATATGGGCGATGTCAACCCAAATTATTGGGTCCATAATGATTAAAAAACAAGTACTGTGTTTTAAGGAATTTTACTTAATAATTGCGATTCGTAACGCGTTTCACTACACCGTAGCTTCTTCAGACGAATGATTATGCAGAAAAATGTAAATGAGAATATAACTATAAATGTTCTTGAGTAATTAAAAGCTTATTGGTTGCTTCTTCTTAAGTGGTTATTTATGACAGGTATATCCAATAAAATTAAGGAATAGATTTCTCCCCGAAAAGATTCAATAGAGGTGAAGGGCTTAAATCGACTTGTTCATTGATGAGTCTACCTGAGTGTTTGTATTTATTTATTTCAAAAGTTTCCCAAAGATCTACCTTCCAATATTTATTATCTGTATGCAAAATTTCAAACTGTGGGTCGAAAGAATGATTATTTTCTAAGAGGTGATTCGCGTAATTTGAATCTGATTTTTATTTGAAAACTGCGTTTATGTTCCGATATTCTAATATTAAAATTTCTATGTGTTCTACCAATGTAGAAATTATCACAGTCATTGCAATTCAATCTATAAACACCTGATTTATTGTTTTTACCTGGTTTGGTTTTATTATTTTTATATATTTGCCTAAATTATTATTAGTTTGGAAAGCTATGTTGAAATTATTGCTACTTAAGAATGATTTCAGTTTCTCACTTGTAATGCCAACGTAGGTTAAGGTGTTGAATTTTTGTTTCAATTTATCGACAGGGTAAACTTCATTCAATGCGATTCTACTTTGTTTTTTATTTAAAATATTATTTATTAGTTTGGGATTGTAACCATTATTTTTGGCTATTTGTTTAATCAAATTTAGTTCTTTGTTGAAATTTTCTGGTGATAGCGGGATGTTAATCAATCTATGAATAAAACTATTGAATGCTGACATTTTATGTTGATATGGATGACACGACGAGTTATGTATTATAATATCTGTATGTGACGGCTTATGGTAAATTGCGAAAACATGTTTTCTATTTTCATTCGAAATTGTTACGTCTAAGAAATTTATCGAATTATTGCTTTCTATTTCGGTTGTGAATGCAATTTTTCGATGTAATGAATTTATATGATTTTCGAAAATTTTCAACTGTCTATCTGTTCCTGTGAAGCAAATAATGATATCGTCTACATAGCGATACCAGTATAAACAATATTTACTGAGGATGATTATGATGAATTAATTTTCTAAGCTATTCATGAAAATTTCTGCTAACAAAGGATTTAACGGATTGCCCATAATCAAGCTGTCGTCTTCAATATCAATTCATGAATAGCTTAGAAATTAATTCATAATCATCCACTCAGTAAATATTGTTTATACTGGTATCGCTATGTAGACGATATCATTATTTGCTTCACAGGAACAGATAGACAGTTGAAAATTTTCGAAAATCATATAAATTCATTACATCGAAAATTGCATTCACAACCGAAATAGAAGCAATAATTCGATAAATTTCTTAGACGTAACAATTTCGAATGAAAATAGAAACATGTTTTCGCAATTTACCATAAGCCGTCACATACAGATATTATAATACATAACTCGTCGTGTCATCCATATCAACATAAAATGTCAGCATTCAATAGTTTTATTCATAGATTGATTAACATCCCGCTATCACCAGAAAATTTCAACAAAGAACTAAATTTGATTAAACAAATAGCCAAAAATAATGGTTACAATCCCAAACTAATAAATAATATTTTAAATAAAAACAAAGTAGAATCGCATTGAATGAAGTTTACCCTGTCGATAAATTGAAACAAAAATTCAACACCTTAACCTACGTTGGCATTACAAGTGAGAAACTGAAATCATTCTTAAGTAGCAATAATTTCAACAAAGCTTTCCAAACTAATAATAATTTAGGCAAATATATAAAAATAATAAAACCAAACCAGGTAAAAACAATAAATCAGGTGTTTATAGATTGAATTGCAATGACTGTGATAATTTCTACATTGGTAGAACACATAGAAATTTTAATATTAGAATATCGGAACATAAACGCAGTTTTTCAAATAAAAAATCAGATTCAAATTACGCGAATCATCTCTTAGAAAATAATCATTCTTTCGACCCACAGTTTGAAATTTTGCATACAGATAATAAATATTGATGGTAGATCTTTGGGAAACTTTAGAAATCAATAAATACAAACACTCAGATAGACTCATCAATGAACAAGTCGATTTAAGCCCTTCACCTCTATTGAATCTTTTCGGGGAGCAATCTATTCCTTAATTTTATTGGATATACCTGTCATAAATAACCACTTAAGAAGAAGCAACCAATAAGCTTTTAATTACTCAAGAACATTTATAGTTATATTCTCATTTACATTTTCTGCATAATCATTCGTCTGAAGAAGCTACGGTGTAGTGAAACGCGTTACGAATCGCAATTATTAAGTAAAATTCCTTAAAACACAGTACTTGTTTTTTATTATTGATAATGGAATCTTACCAAGTAAAAGCCTCCCAAATTCAAATCCATAATGATTCTAAAACATCTATATATCATAATCGGCATCACTTGGAAGACTGAACCTGGCCATCGGGGCTCTCTCGGTCAAACAGAGAGGGAATTGTTTTGTTGAGTTTTAAATATTTTTCTAAGTATACATGCGATTATACTTCAAAATTGGCAAGCGAGAACAAGGTGGAAGTGATTATGCTTCAGGAGACTCACACTGCGACAGAAGAACATCTCCGCGAAACAGGAAATATCGCGGAAATATGTACTTTTTGATTATCTCCTTAGTCCTATTTATGGCCTTGCTTGCTATGTAAAATCTTCATCATTTTCTTAGATTCAAGTGAGTTTAGACATATAAGAGTTAGGTATATTAGATCAAATATTGTTCTGCTGGTTTTCTTTTTCCATTGTTACATACAGATTTTTTCACTCTTGTCTTCTGGAAATAATGGAGTGTAGAGAATGAAGCTGCTAAGCAGAAAAATTTTTGTTACTCCTTCTTATGACCTTGCTTGCTAAGTGAAATATTTTCTTAGATTTGTTTAGATGCTTGTGAAATTGCTACACAGAATAAATCAAAGAGCTTTTTCGTTTTCACAGATTCCCCAAGTGTGTTGTAAAGTCTGCAAAATTTTCGATTCAATTCTAATGTTAATTGCTACATTCTGAAAATTAAAGAAAAGCTATTTGAGTATGTTTTCAAAACAACAATAGAGTTCGTATGGATTCCATCACACATGGGAATAAGTGGAAACGAGAAAGTGGATCAACTTGCAAATAAAAATAGGTAAAAAACTTTTTGTTAAACGGTTTTATGTTAAACATACATTGCACTGTTTAAGATAAATGTACTAAAACCAAAAATAATAAAATAGATACAGTCGGGAATTATAAACATATGCATAGACTAGACTAAAATAAAACCGTGGGGCACGTCAATTGTCTACAAATTATCGACTTAATGTGCGATAGAAGAATCGTTTAATTCGTCGTTAGGCAGTTGGCCCGCAGACGGTGAGGAAATTATTTACTATTTCCTTGCTCATGGAAATTCTAATAGTTATACACTCCATGTAAATAAAAGAGATGTTTTAACTAGTTTATCGTTGGACATTCACACTGCTGGCTGGCGAGGAATCGTTTCACTGCTTGTTGTTTGTCTTTAATCGACAAAACATATGACAAAAGTACTACTCGCTCACCACTATGAAACCCTAAAACTCGCTTATAATCTAGCTTGCTAGCTTGTTTCCACATTCTAGCCCTACTTATCACACGTCCATCGTTGTCGGTTGCACAACTGCCTAATAATTATAGTGTAACATTACAAAACAAACATTTTAATCAACGATTGTAGACAATTGACGTGCCCCACGGTTCTATTTTAGTCTAGTCTATGCATATGTTTATAATTCCCACGACTGTATCTATTTTATTATTTTTTGGTTTTTAGTACATTTATCTTAAACAGTGCAATGTATGTTTAACATAAAACCGTTTAACTTAAAAAGTTTTTAACCTATTTTTATTTTCTAGTTTTCAGTTTTTATTTCGCATTCTTTTTAATTCATTTAGTGCTTCATTATTGCAAGGTTTCTTGCCCGTTAGTTTATTGCAATCCAACTCCTCTATACGTAGTCCCTGCAAAGATCTTACTCTACTAAGAGCCACGTAGGCTTGACCTTCTTCAAACAGTTTCGCACCTAAGTATACGACTGCGTGATCCACAGTGCTGCCCTGCATTTTATGTATTGTAGAAGCCCATGATAGTATTAAAGGCAACATTCTTCTTTCAACTGTCCCATAATTGTACTTAGCTGGAAACTGTATGGCTTTCGGGTGTATAAGATGTACTCCGTCTCTTGCGAAATCAATTCGGACGGAAGGTACATCTGTTGCATACATCTGAGTTCGACGAAATTGAGGCCAAACGATTTCGGTGATGTAGCCTATAGCACCATTTACTAATCCCTTTGAAACGTCAATATTGGACGGTAGCATCACTCTTGCCCCCACAAATATTTCCAGTTCCGCTGGTAAACCCCCAGTTTTGTTGATATCAGCTGGTATTATTGTAGCTATATCCACATTGTCTGCATTTCGTGTGGCGTGTACTAGCTGATCCTGCGCTTTTATTTTGTAAATGCGAGCACCATTATTTCTGTACAAATTCGCCATACAGTTCACGGCGCGTTTTAACCTTTCACCTTAACTTGGGTGGTGTACCGCTAACGACGTATCATTTTTAGCCACCCTAACGCCACACAGTCCTCAACACGATACAAAATCTTGACTTGGGTGGTGAATTCAGGCTGGATACATTGTATTCTACTGGTTGAGCACTTTCATTTGATACCCATATTGATAGGATTGATAAAACCTACGTTATCCGCCATCTTGGATTTCAATTTTATATAGTATATTGTATTCTGATTGTTGAGCCCTTTCATTTGATACCCATATTGATGGGATTGATAAAAGCTATGTTATCCGCCATTTTGTAGCGGCCGCCATCTTGGATTTCAATTTTTTATAGTATATTGTATTCCGCTTGTTGAGCCCTTTCATTTGATACCCATATTGATGGGATTAATAAAACATAAATTATCCGCCACTTTGTAGCGGCGGCCGTCTTGTATTTATAATGATAATGAACTAGCAGGCGGGCAGATCTACCTTGTATATCAAACGCCTATCCGGCAGATCTACCTTGTATATCAAACGCCTAGCCGGGCAGATCTACCTTGTATATCAAACGCCCAGACGGGCAGATCTACCTTGCACCCAAAATGCCTAGGCGGGCAGATCTACCTTCTATATCAAACGCCTAGGCGGGCAGATCTACCTTGTATATTAAACGCCTAGGCGGGAAGATCTACCTTGTATATCAAACGCTTAGGCGGGCAGATCTATCTTGCACCCAAAACGCCTAGGCGGGCAGATCTACCTTGCAATTTAAACGCCTAGGCAGGCAGATGTACCTCTCATCCCCAAACGCCTACGCGCCCTGTAATACCTCGCGCATAAACTCCCTGAACTATTTTACGCCTTCAAACGTCCAGAACTATCTTGTGTCCGAACATCCTCACGACGCAAACCACCTTGCACCCAGAACTACCTTGTTATAAACGCTCAAGCGCTCCACACTGTCTTGTGCCTAAAACTCGGACCCTTCGAACCACCCAGCGCCTCGATCGGTCAGACCCTCTGAACGTCCAGACGCCTTGAACACCTAGTGCCCAAAACCAAGCTTGCGCTTCGAACAACTGGGCACTCCGACTCTCCCGGCGTCAGAGTTCCTAGAATCCTCAAACGCCTAAGCTCCTTGAACATTCCATCATCCGTCGTCTCGAATTATCTAGCAACTGAAAATGCTGTCGTCAACTTGGCGCCTAAAATGCTCAGGCGCCCTAAAAATACAGGCACAGTGGGCGCCTAGACGACCGAAAAAGTTCATTTGGCACTCAAAATAATATAATAATATTATGAATATATATATATATATATATATATATATATATATATATATATATATATATATATATATATATATATATATATATATATATATATATATATATATATATATATATATATATATATATATATATATATATATATATATATATATATATATATATATATATACCTAAAATACCTTTCAATTTGTATCTTGTATGTAATATAACATATCGCTCATAATGAATGATATAACATTTTCTTTGGACTTTTTTTGGTAAGCTTTGGTTCGTTTTCAGTCATTATTAATTCAATATAATATAATAATAGTTATATGTGTGTGTTTGTGTGTAGATGTGTTCAAATGCATAAATTTATGCAATTTCAATATATCCCAAAATAATTTATTAATTCTGCCCAAATACACTCAGAGTAGGGTATGTGTGTGTGATGGGTGCCTTTATGGATTTAAATTTTATATACTACGCGAAGGCTTTCTTCAAAGGGCTTTGGAATGATACCCGTCTAAAATGTTGTGAGTTTTTCGTCACAATTTCAAAAACTTTTACACGAATTTATTTGGGAACTCAATCGCGTAAAATGTCTTTAATAAGAGAAATGCTGAGATTTTATTGTTATCTCTTTAAATTATTCTAAAGGAAAACTTTAAAATAGAATAGACCGACGCAACACATTATCATCTTTACAGTTCGTGGGCTATGAATGCATCGACAATAAGTTACTTATGCTGTACTATCTCTGTAATGGACGTAACTCGATCGGTAATTTCCGGATGGGATGTACCTCAACTTGTATCGAGGATAGAAGTCTCTTTTATAACTGATCATTGATCGAATAGTATAAATATAAAGCAAATGATTGAATCAGGGGAGTTCGGAATAACAATTTCATGTAACTTTACTCCAACTAACCTTGCGTTATAAACAATTTTACGCTCGTACCCAGGTTGCCCTCAGGCAAACCCTCGATTTACCTTTGTTTTCTATTGAAAAACTTCAAACTAACCTGTCACATGTGAATGTCGAAAATCACGTTCGAAACTTCGAAAACTACCCGATAAGTTGTGGCCAAACGTCATATTAACTGGTTGATGAAATCAAACCATTTCAAGAATTTGGTGTGATCTGGAAATGATTTGGAAGCCTGCCGAAATGGTCTTAGCTACTAAGGTCGTGTTAAAGACGGAGTTACCGTTTCGATGTAAGCATTATTGAATTTCAAATTGACAAATTCCGACAACAGAGTCTGGGTGGATTGCTCGAAAGCTGAGCCTATTCCGTATTCCTCCATAGAGTAGGTGAAAGTTACCAAGAGCCAAGTAAAAGTCGAAGAAAGAAGAAGATCAATTTGACGACTGTTTATGACATAACCTATATAAAATTGAAGTTGTTTTGCTTTGTATTCGCAAAGATTAATGAAAGATTTAAGATGAAGTAATACATAAAGACATACACAATAGAGAAAGACATCAGAGATAAGTGAAATAAGCATACTTAGAAGACAGGTCATTGATATATTGCTATAAGTAATTTCTTGGACGTAAAGACAACCAAGCCCTGTTCAATTTTGAAAGTTGAAGTTGTCAGAACCGAGGGAAAGACACTTGAACATTTGACAAAGGCAAAATTCAAAACTGGGCTTCACATCAATTTAATCATCAAAGTTCTGAATAACTACAATCTTCAAAATAATGCCAAACTGAGATAAAGTGATGCAGGAAAATGGAAAATACCATCGAGAAAGGCATCAGAGGTAATACAAATAAACATAGTTTAATATGGTTTCCATTAATTTTATGTTGCTGCAGGTCGTTTGTTGAACACAAAGAGCACTGAACGCTATTCGATCTGGAATGTCTTTAGACCTTTCTTCCTGGAGCAGTTATTTTGAATCTTAAATGTTTGAAGAAATTTTCATAGTGAAGCAAATTTCAAAATGAAACCCAAAAATTTAATGAGTTCAGAGATACTTTAAGTGAATGATATGCCGATAATGGAAAGTTTTTATGTCTCGAACTGTCTTTTTTTAATATGTTATCCTTACCGTTTTGTATTGATACCTCGGTTTGATTGTCTCTATATTTATATCATGTTCTGATTGTTTCTGGCTTTTAATCCTATTCTGACTATTTTGTGTTTATATTGATGTATGTTTGCCATTTTGTTCGGATGTAGTTAGTGTATACACACAGTGTTTGTCTCAATTCAAGTTCAAATCTATTAATGTCGATTTTTGAGTGACTTGTCATGAATACTCTCAACTTGTATATTGATGACTAATAAAGAATATATTAATTAATTATATCAAGAATTCAAGAACTATGTGATAATAGATATCTTATTTTGAGAGCTCTGAATACATAGACTTTGTTAGTATACATGACATGGAAGATGAATATGGATAACAAATTCAAGAAATTTTTCAAAGAAACAACCAACTACATTCTTTACAGAAGCAAGAAAAACAGATGAAAGGTTAAAAATTTATTTCAAATTGATATTGAAATATACAGAAAAATTTATTGTGAAAGAATTCACATACTACATCAAAATACTTGACACAACTTCCAATTGAGAAAATATTCATTAGAAATTTATATTAAAACTGATATATGATGTAGAGGTATATGCAAAAAAAGTACCTCGAAATGGCTGAATATTTGCTCTTTGTTCGGAAATCCCAAATTTCATTTTCTGGTCTCGTACCATAGGTTTCTCTGTTATTGAACTATTAAAGAGCTGCCAAAATCTGAAAAAATTTAAATTTTATTTTGAAAGCAGAAGAATTATTCTGAGAAAAATTTAACATGATTTTCTTTCTTATATCAGTTTCAAGAGATAATTCTTGAATCTGTAATAGATGGATACAATAATTATCTCCCAACATTCAGAGCATTTCAAGTTTCATTATCGGTGAGGGAAATAGAGTTGAAATCGAGAAATGTTGAATAAGAAACTCAGTCTTAAACATGCACGAAATTCTCACCTCGTGACAATTACTTAAACAGTTTCAAGATGAATAAACACATATTTTATTAATGCTTGTACAATGTGAAAATAAATAAAGCCATTACTACTACCAACATTTCAAATTCCATTGAGTTACATACTTCAGCGCTTACCCGTTCAGTTTTCATTCTTCGGCAAAATTTTGTCTCATCTTGTAACGATAAACGTTGCATTTTTGTACGATGAAATGTGTTCAACAAATTTTCTTGGTAAATATCAAATCTCTCCTCAGAAATTGTTGCTGTGAAAAATTAAAACCAATGAGTAATGTAAGAGTCATAACGTATCTCAATGAGCACTTATTATCAAGCATATTCTTCTCACTTTCATAAAAACAAAACCCTACTAACCTTAATATAAAATAGGCCCATTCCTCCTGCTCGAAAATTAAGTTGTTGAAATTTATTCCACTCATCAAGAAACAGCAGTAAGACTGTTGCATAGATGTTAGTGAGGTTTCGATAAACATAGCTCATATATATCTGCAAAATATTCATAATGTTAGACTAATGGTTTGCTACGATTACTACATGCATTAGAGAGTTGATATGTAATTGTGAGAAAAAAAGAATGTACCAACCTGATATATTGCTGAGTACTATTCAATATTATCGTATTACAATATAAAGGCCAACAGGATACATCTGGTTCTGTTACTATTGCATCTTTTGAATAACCAATTTCATTTATGTAATGTTAGGACTTAAAAGCTGCTTTCTGTTCATTGTTTTTCTTAGACCCGTGCACTCTTCTACCTTCAAAATAGAGCCTGTTACCACAAAAAAAAGTTTTTTGACCTTGCACTTGTGAACACTTTAGCCTGAAAAAAACCACATTAGGTATTCGTTAGATTGCCTTCGATAAGCTGTACATTACTGATTTCATTGAGAATATCGAGATGATTCGTCTTCGGAGAAAACGACAAATAACGTGCCTTCAGATACCAAATTATATTCTCGGTTGGCTTAACCTCTTGATATATTCAGTTTCGCGTGCATATTAAAACTTGTTCCGTTCTGTATTGCACATTTCTCCGTTCTACTTAGTGGAATGAGCTGAAAATTTTCGTGTTATTATTGACGAAAAAGATCGTGCTGTAAATACTTACTTTTCGAGTAGCTTATTATTCTAATAACATTGGAAAATACGGATGGTTTATATCGCTGGAATTGGTATCGTAGGTAATAACAATAGGCCTTCACTCGTAGCGAAAATACAATGTACAAATCCAGTTTCGAAGTTCATTTTCGTTTTCAAGCGTCCCTTTCGAGAACGTCGGACAATATAGCCGACTGACTGGAATGTAAACAACCTACTTCAACTTTCGTCACGAACGCTGTGTGCATGGAAATAGAAGAAAATACGTATTTTAATCCAGTAAATAGGTAAAAATACGACGTAAATGAAAATTTAGACGAATTAACGCATCGTTTGAAACGTTTGTTTCGTGAGAATATATGAATTTTCGTGCAAAAACGAACCAAATACGTAATGTTTACTTACGTTTCGAAGGAGTTCTCCCCTATTCGTTCCAAATACGACGTTTTTCTCGCGATCGAATCGAAACCTTTTACGTTCTACGTAACCGGATAGGTTTCGAGATGATTTCGATGTACCTTTATTGATGAGATGATTGATATATTTCTTAAATAAGATGTTATTCCACGATCCAAACCCTAGAATTTGAGTTTGAGAAACGTCAACGTCAACGTCGACGCTCGGTAATCGTCGTGTTCCCGACGTGTTTCGTTTTCTATTGGTGGAAAAGGAAATGAGGACGGCAGGGTATCGAGCAAATTTGTCGTTTTTCCGGAATTAATTAAAAATACTGAAAGCCCTTTTCGCGAAAAAGAAAGACGTGAGAATAAAATTTCGTCTTTCTTCTCGGATTTCGTGGTATTTCCTTTTGCCGATAGTTTTAAACCTCGAACCGAAGCGTTTTCGGCGACGACTTTCGATGGGCGTGTCCGTTTTTCGAAAATGTGGAAATATCTTCCGCGTCTGAAAATGGACCTCTTTTCTGACGCGGATTTATAAGGTTTCCGTGGAAAATACGCGATAAAAATTTCGAAAAGCAAGATGGGAAAGACGAACGCTTCGTTCGGTAAAAAGTGCAGGACCGATTAGGCGAAGGAAAAATTTGTATAGCCTACCCGTTTGGGTAATTTCCTCCCTGCCGTTTCGAGAAAATCGTGGACCTTTTTCTTTTCGGCGTTTTCGAAAGGTTTTTCTGTGAATTTCGAGATTATCGCGGTACGAATCGTCTTCCGAAAGACGAAATTTACCGATACCGAAGGAATCCGGCACTCGACTCTTTCCGTTTTCGAGATCTGGCGATATCGCGAAAATTTTCGAAAATTCGTATCTCCGCCGTTCGGGGTCCCGCGGCCTCCCGATTTGGCACGCGCCTTCGACCGACTACCTAGTTTCGTAAAAAAATTACTCGGACCGGCCTCCGCCCCCCGCTCGAGAGCTATTCGAAAAATCCCCGTCCCGGTTCAACCAAATTCCATCCCCTCCATTTTGACGGAAAAGTGCCTTACGCGTTTAGTATATATACATAAATATAATTGTATTGTCACCAAAATCCAAAGTGTATACAAAATTTCAGATTAATCGGTTGACAGGAAGAGGGTGAAATTTGAATTACTAAATTTGACCCAAGAATAAATAAAACAAACGGGGTGAGCTAAATAAAACCGTTTGAAAATGCTACTGATCTACCCAGCAACGACATACACCTCATTCTCTATCAAGATCTGAGAGAAAGTTTTAGGCAATAATTAAATTGAAAACGGGGAATAAAGGAAAATTTTATCTCAAAATTTTCTGTGAAGTTGAAAATATACATGGTTTTTAGGAAGAAACTAGAAAGGAGTTTAATTGTCGTGATAAACCGATACCGTTCGGGACACATTAATTTGAATAAATCTTTATTTTCCAAAAATATCATTGACAGTCCCATGTGTAATGGTGGACACGGGTTTCAAACTTTGCATCATATAGTGTTACAATGTTCACTTCGTGATAATGAAAGGAACAATGTTATCAGAAAATTGTTAGACATAGGGCTGTTTTTACCTTTGGACATCAAGTGTTTATTGTTTGAACCTAATATCGTAGGTATGAGAATTGTCTTTAATTTCTCGGAAAGTGTAATATAAACTTGTGAACGCGTATATTTTAAAAATTGTCACTATTACCATAGGATAAAATGTAATTAATTGCTTTACTTATTAAATTTGACCTAAATAACCCTTGAAGGGTTCTATAGCTCTAATAAAAATATAGTGGGCACGAAAATATTATTTTAAAAATTTCAAATATTTTGGAAACTATTTAAGATAGGTATGAGGAATTTCGAACAAAGTCATCTTCATTTTTTCCCAAAAAGTCAAGAATGAAACAAAACATAGGGTGTCCTATTAAAAAAATCATAACTTTGTTATGTTACTTTTTATGGATCATCCTTTATAGTCTAAAATATTTCTTTTACATTTGAATTTGGGAGGCTTTTACTTGGTAAAATTCCATTATCAATAATAAAAACAAGTACTGTGTTTTAAGGAATTTTACTTAATAATTGCGATTCGTAACGCGTTTCACTACACCGTAGCTTCTTCAGACGAATGATTATGCAGAAAAATGTAAATGAGAATATAACTATAAATGTTCTTGAGTAATTAAAAGCTTATTGGTTGCTTCTTCTTAAGTGGTTATTTATGACAGGTATATCCAATAAAATTAAGGAATAGATTGCTCCCCGAAAAGATTCAATAGAGGTGAAGGGCTTAAATCGACTTGTTCATTGACGAGTCTACCTGAGTGTTTGTATTTATTTATTTCTAAAGTTTCCCAAAGATCTACCTTCCAATATTTATTATCTGTATGCAAAATTTCAAACTGTGGGTCGAAAGAATGATTATTTTCTAAGAGATGATTCGCGTAATTTGAATCTGATTTTTATTTGAAAAACTGCGTTTATGTTTCGATATTCAAATATTAAAATTTCTATGTGTTCTACCAATGTGGAAATTATCACAGTCATTGCAATTCAATCTATAAACACCTGATTTATTGTTTTTACCTGGTTTGGTTTTATTATTTTTTATATATTTGCCTTAATTATTATTAGTTTGGAAAGCTATGTTGAAATTATTGCTACTTAAGAATGATTTCAGTTTCTCACTGTAATGCCAACGTAGGTTAAGGTGTTGAATTTTTGTTTCAATTTATCGACAGGGTAAACTTCATTCAATGCGATTCTACTTTGTTTTTTATTTAAAATATTATTTATTAGTTTGGGATTGTAACCATTATTTTTGGTTATTTGTTTAATCAAATTTAGTTCTTTGTTGAAATTTTCTGGTGATAGCGGGATGTTAATCAATCTATGAATAAAACTATTGAATGCTGACATTTTATGTTGATATGGATGAAACGACGAGTTATGTATTATAATATCTGTATGTGACGGCTTATGGTAAATTGCGAAAACATGTTTTCCATTTTCATTCGAAATTGTTACGTCTAAGAAATTTATCGAATTATTGCTTTCTATTTCGGTTGTGAATGCAATAGTACCAAGAACGATTTAGTATTCACTAAAGCAGATAAAGGTAACACCGTCATTGCGATTAGTAAAACCGATTATATTTCTAAAACTGAAGAATTCTTAACAGCCGGAAACTATATAACATAAACTAAGGATCCTACCGCAAAATTTCAGAAAGTTGTTAAAAACATAATTTCGACAGCAAAATCATTAATTATAGACCAAGAAAAATATAAATTCATTAACTCCAATCCACAATCCCCCGAATTATATTCGTTGATAAAACTTCATAAACCTAATTACCCTATTAGACCTGTTGTTTCTTATGTAACGGCACCTTCGTTCAAACTTTCAAAATTCCTCAACGACTTGCTAATAAAACATTGCAATTTTAAATCTGAATTTTCGGTCAAAAATTCAAACGAACTTATTGCCAATATCAAAGATACCACTATACCACCTAATTCCAAACTTATTTCTTTCGATGTTAAGAATCTATTTCTTCTTCTAATCTATTATTAGAAAGGAATCATGTCAATACTATCATTGAACCAGATATTCTTTCATTATTAAAAATTTGTTTATATCAAAATTATTTCCATTTCAATTACAAATATTATACTATTGAAGACGGCTTGATTATGGGCAATCCGTTAAGTCCTTTGTTAGCTGAAATTTTCATGAATAACTTAGAGAAATTAATTCATAATCATCCACTCAGTAAATATTGTTTATACTGGTATCGCTATGTAGACGATATCATTATTTGCTTCACAGGAACAGATAGACAGTTAAAAATTTTCGAAAATCATATAAATTCATTACATCCAAAAATTGCATTCACAACCGAAATAGAAAGCAATAATTCGATAAATTTCTTAGACGTAACAATTTCGAATGAAAATGGAAAACATGTTTTCGCAATTTACCATAAGCCGTCACATACAGATATTATAATACATAACTCGTCGTGTCATCCATATCAACATAAAATGTCAGCATTCAATAGTTTTATTCATAGATTGATTAACATCCCGCTATCACCAGAAAATTTCAACAAAGAACTAAATTTGATTAAACAAATAGCCAAAAATAATGGTTACAATCCCAAACTAATAAATAATATTTTAAATAAAAACAAAAGTAGAATCGCATTGAATGAAGTTTACCCTGTCGATAAATTGAAACAAAATTTAACACCTTAACCTACGTTGGCATTACAAGTGAGAAACTGAAATCATTCTTAAGTAGCAATAATTTCAACATAGCTTTCCAAACTAATAATAATTAAGGCAAATATATAAAAAATAATAAAACCATACCAGGTAAAAACAATAAATCAGGTGTTTATAGATTGAATTGCAATGACTGTGATAATTTCTACATTGGTAGAACACATAGAAATTTTAATATTAGAATATCGGAACATAAACGCAGTTTTCAAATAAAAATCAGATTCAAATTACGCGAATCATCTCTTAGAAAATAATCATTCTTTCGACCCACCGTTTGAAATTTTGCATACAGATAATAAATATTGGAAGGTAGATCTTTGGGAAACTTTAGAAATAAATAAATACAAACACTCAGGTAGACTCATCAATGAACAAGTCGATTTAAGCCCTTCACCTCTATTGAATCTTTTCGGGGCAATCTATTCCTTAATTTTATTGGATATACCTGTCATAAATAACCACTTAAGAAGAAGCAACCAATAAGCTTTTAATTACTCAAGAACATTTATAGTTATATTCTCATTTACATTTTCTGCATAATCATTCGTCTGAAGAAGCTACGTTGTAGTGAAACGCGTTACGAATCGCAATTATTAAGTAAAATTCCTTAAAACACAGTACTTGTTTTTTATTATTAAAATATTTTTAATTTATAGTTATTACTACACTACATATTACTGTGCAAAATAAATTTCAAAATCGGCCGTAAAATATGCCTAACGTTCCATCGCGAATGTGGTGAGCCACCCGGTATATAACACAAGACATAAATTCTAGCTTAAAATATTCGTTCAAAAAACGTATATTTTTCACCAATATATGTCTCCAACAAGTTTCCAGGAACATTTTGGAAACTCCCAATGAGGACATTCGAAGTTAAATTGAGAAATTTTCTAACTTGCTAGTTTGGTAATTATTTTCTGTAATTTGTTTCATAACTATATTATATTTTGTTTTACACCTGTGATCGATGAGTGGTAAATAAAGCCATAAATACATATGATATTTAGGATATAGTAACTTTCAAATCTCCATGGCAATCTTGTTTGATACCTTTCGAAGACAAAAACTACAATCCAAATAACGCAAAACTTTGTTATTGTTTTTAATTATCGTGAATTAATACAAAAATAATAGTATGATAATCATTCATCATAAAGTAACAACCTTTATTTTATTCATATAAAATATACATGAATCTAATACATTTACCATAATCATTTATTTTAGGTATTTTGAGAGCTGAATTCCTTTTTTCAATTTCGTCGAAAGTAATTGAAGTTAAATCTTTATAGCCTGCTTTTTCCGCTAATCTTTGTGATGCAGGCGCTGTGAAGAATGATATTGAAGCTTTTAAACTCGTAGCAATGCACAAAGGTTCCCTGAAAAGAACATTTCATATATTTTGATTGAGGAGGTCGTTACTTGATGAAAATCGATATACATATTTTCAATGAAATAAAACTAAAGTATTTAGATTTTCACTATTTTAACAAAACTATGACCGGATTCACCACACTGTGGCTTCATCCGATAGATACAAACAAATGAACAGAGTTCTTTATTATATATTATTCTTATTTCCTTCCTAATATTACAATAGGTACAAGAGGTATGTTGGAAAACCCATCGGAGTTGCTTACTTTATGAATTAAAAGATTGAGTAAAGGAGAAGGATTTAGATCTAATTGACTATTAAGTAACCTACCTGAATTCTTTTCTTTGTTGTTCTCTAAAATGTCCAATAGATTGAGTTTTTGTCTTTTATTTTCATTTTGTAAAATTTTGAAATTATCATTAAAGTTATGGTTTTCTTCGAGTAAGTGATTAGAATAATGGGAATCTGATTTATGATAATTAAAACTACGTTTGTGCTCGGACAATCTAACTTTGAAATTTCTGAAACTTCTACCAATATAAATTTTATTACAATCCCCGCAAGACAGTTCATAAACACCGGATTTATTACCTTTATCAATTTTAGATTTCCAGTTTTTGATATGTCGGCCTAAAGAATTATCAGTTCGGAATGCTATATTGAAATTATAATGTGGGAGGAATGATTTTAATTTTAGACTAGGATTACCAACATAAGTTAAACTGTTGTATTTTGTGTTTTTTTATAATTGGAAATACTTCCTGGATTGCTTTTTAAAATTTTCTTGCGTAAAATCATGTTCTCAATCATAGTTGGACTGTAACCGTTATTGACTGCTATTTGTTTAATTATATTTAGCTCTTTCATGAAATTATTTTGTGACATTGGGATATTAATGAGCTTATGTACCATACTATTGTAAGCTGCTAATTTATATGGATAAGGATGTGTAGTTTCCGTGAAACTCATCAACAACGCCCTTCAAATTAATAAAGTCAATCCGATAATTCAATCAGAAATCTTACACCTTTTAGAAATTTGTTTAGAACAAAATTATTTTAACTTCAATGGGGTATTATATAATAGTAAAAAGGTTTAATCATGGGTAATCCTCTGAGTCCTCTGCACGCTGAAATTTTCATGGATAATATTGAAAAAACTATCCAAGAACATCCATTATTGAAACACTTCATTTATTGGTTTAGATATGACGACGGTATCATTTGTTGTTTCACTGGCACAAACAGACAGTTAGAGTCATTCGAAACATTCATTAACACAATTCACTATAATATTCAATTCACGTTAGAGATAGAAACAGAAAACTCCATTAACTTTCTGGATTTAACTATTACTAAAATTAACGGCAATTTTTCTATTAGTCATAAGCCATCGCATACAGATATTACTATTCACAGCTCATCTATACATCCTTGTCCACATAAATTAGCAGCTTACAATAGTATGGTACATAGACTCATCAATATCCCAATGTCACAAAATAATTTCATAAAAGAGCTAAATATAATTAAACAAATAGCAGTCAATAACGGTTACATCCCACTATGATTGAGAACATGATTTCACGCAAAAAATTTCAAAAAGCAATCCAGGAAGTATTTCCAAGTATAAAAAGTTCTAACACAAAATATAACAGCTTAACTTATGTTGGTAATCCTAGTCTAAAATTTGAATCATTCCTCTCGCATTATTTTTTCAATATAGCATTCCGAACTGATAATTTTTTAGGCCGACATATCAAAAACTGCGAATATAAAATTGATAAAGGTAATAAATCCGGTGTTTATAAACTGTCTTGCGGGGATTGTAATAAAATTTATATTGGTAGAACTTTCAGAAATTTCATAGTTAGATTATCCTAGCACAAACGTAGTTTTAATTATCATAAATCAGATTCCCATTATACTAATCACTTACTCGAAGAAAACCATAACTTTAATGATAATTTCAAAATTTTAGATAATGAAAATAATAGGCAAAAACTCAATCTATTGGAAATTTTAGAGACCAACAAAGAAAAGAATTCAGGTAGGTTACTTAATAGTCAATTAGATCTAAATCCTTCTCCTTTACTCAATCTTATTAATTCATAAAGTAAGCAACTCCGATGGGTTTTCCAACAAACCCCTTGTACTTATACCTATTAAGTAGGAAATAAGACTAATATATAAGGAATAACTCTGTTCATTAGTTTGTATCTATCTGATGAAGCCACAGTGTGGTGAAACCGGTCATAGTCTTGTTAATATAATGAAAATCTAAATACTTTAGTTTTATTTCATTGAAAATACATTTCATATAATTTTGCTAAGGTATTATTTATTCACTTTTTTTTCCACAACTATACACCTTCATAACGCCATCTACAATGAACTCTTTGATCGCAGTCTAGAAAAATTATGAATGAATTATCCATAACAGTCAAACTGTAATCTCAAACAGGTCAGAGTAGGTTTTTTTATACCTCTGTACAGCTGATAACGCAGTAGTTGTTTCTTGTCGGATCTCCACCTAACCCATAAGAACATATACATCACTGACGATTTCAATTGCACCTATATTAAATGGCTCTTGATCGTCCTTCCTTCAACGAACTCACCGTCTTATCCATATGCCAAATTATTTTTCAATTCTGGTTTATGTCAGCTGATAGAGAAGCCATCGAGATTTCGACTGGGACAGAAGCCTTGATTTATTGATAACGAACGACTCGCAGTTGCTCTCAAACATTCAACATTTTCTTCCTTTCGGCAAGTCCGATCACTCAGTTCTGCTAACTGAACTTCAACTTCACTATAGATCCACTAGTAAAAGACCAAATAGAAAAGTTCCGAGAGTAAACTACGACAAGGTGTCTAAAAAATCTGCGCTCATGCAACTGGAATTCGATCATTCGACAAGAAGATGATATTGAAACTAATTGGACGAAAATGCTACACACTATCGAAGATATCATTTCCATCAATACCTCTGAGGAGACACTCACTGAGAATCCAGTCACACTGGATAACTAATCGCATACTTAACATGTCAACAATCAAGAAGTCACTGTGGCAGCTTTATCTCAGAAGTAGATCCGCCACTGATTACCAAAATCATCGTATTCACTCGAATCTACTGACCTCAAGTATTCGACATGCGAAGGAAAGTTTTGAAAGCAAGTTGGCCAAGTCCAAGAACAAAAAGAAGTTTTATAAATACTTACGATCGACTTCGAATAGTAAAGTTACTGTCCCTTTGGTTAGGGATAACTTAGGCCAAATCTGTAACAACGCAACTGAATCCCCAGACACTCTTGCTCAAGCATTCTCTTTGTCTTACACTACAGAACCTGGTGGCCCTATTCCTGTACCTCAAACATTGCGTGGAAACAATCAGAGAATATATAACCAAGCTTAAAACCAACACTGCTCCTGGACCTGATAACGTTTCACAATATTTCTCACAACGTTGCGCAAATGCGCTTGCCAAACCCGTCTTTATAACCTTCTCACAGTCACTTAGCACTTCTTCACTTTCCCGCCACTGGCGTACTCCTTCTATCAAACCGATTTTCAAAAAAGGTGATAAACTTTCTGCCACTTATTATCTTCCTATAAGCGGTTGGCAAGGTTCTGGACAGAATTATATGCGACCAGATCATCACATTCACTCTATCCAACAATATTATCCCTGATCAACAGCACGGTTTTCTTCCTGGTCGATCAACCCTCACAAACTCAATTCTATCAATCAACCACTGGACGAAAGCTTGGTATGCTTTGCAAAAGCGTTCGATTGTGTGCTACATCGCCGATTGTTGCATAAACTCGAGCATCTGGGGATTAGGGATGATTTACTCTCATGGATTAGCTCGTTCTGGTCAAATAGATCCTTCCGTGTGGGGATCGGTGGTATGTATTCCTCCAAGGAGTGGTCTGTTGTTAGTGCTGTTCCCCAAGGTTCTATCCTTGGGCCCATAATTTTTCTTCTATATACCTCCGATCTGCTTTCCTCGATCAGGTCAAAATGCTCACTCTTTGCCGATGATACTAAGTGCTACAATTTCCCGCTATCAGATCCACGCACTCTACTGGAGGACTTGTTCAAAATAGAACAATGCTCACGTGAATAGTTACTTCCACTAAATTTGGAGAAGTGTGTCGTTCTATACATAGGTAGGACTAATCCAAACTTCACCTACACCATTAAATGCCACACTCTAAAAACGGTTGTAAGTCATGTCGACCTAGCAGTAGCAGTCACAAATAACCTTAGCTGGTCAGAGCATGTTGCAATTATCACCTGGAAAGCCCGAAGAATCACATATATGTTGCAGAAAAGTTTTGTTGGCTGCTATATCAAACTTATGTTCGTCCAATCATGGAGCACGCTGGAACAGCCTGGTGTACATCCCTATGGAACGACAAAGCCATTTTGGAGTTGGTGCAACGGTGAAGTACAAGGATCCCTTTTGGTTCGCATCGTCCTGGTGACCTTGCTAGGCTATCCATGTTTGAAATTCCTACGTTCTCAGACCGGCGGATCAGAGGTGACATGATATTCACCTAATTGTCTACACAGGGAGTTCTCGGTACCGAGGTCAAGAACCTCTTTTCTTTGAACACTGGCAATTTCGCAGTCATTCATTCAAACTGACGAAAGAAAATTTCAAGGGAAATCTACGTCAGAATTTCTTTTCGAACAGAATTTTCGACTTGTGGAATCATCTACCTAGTTCGGTGTGAGTGCAAACACAGTCAATCAGTTCAAAAGTAGATTCGACGCTTGGAAAATGACTCAGTGATTGGGATATATTACTTTATGTCAAGTGCGCGCTTGTTTACAACCATATTGTATAGCTTAGTTTTATATATTTTTGTGAGTTTATAGGATTATCCTCAATTCTTGTTCAAAATAATTAATAAATTAGTAAAGAAAAAATTAATTCGTTGGCGTAAATATATAATTTCGGAAGGGGCCTACTTTTAAGGCGATGCAATAAATTTGGATGAAAAATAAATATTACTTTTTCATTGACCGTTACTTTTCACAGAATGTACACTTATAAGGCACCCACACTTAATTTGGTGTTGAATGTCAATACTGTAATATGTGAGCAAAATACAAACGACTCACAGTGTTTCTAATCAATTTACGCAGATCTTTCAGTATATATTTACCCCAAACATAACGAAATATATCAGGATCGTTAACACATTATCTGGACATACTACCGATGATTAAATATAAACCTCATCGATGTTATTATAATGACTGAATCCTGGCTCAACCATAATGTTGTCAGCTCTGAATTTATTTGCGATGATTATAACATATTTCGTCGCGATAGGAGCGATTCCCATAGTGTTAAGGGTGAAGGTGGTTGTGTATTCGTAGGCGTCAACAGAAAAATTAAGGCTGATGCTGTATCACTAAGAAATATGTCATTAGTGGAGGATGTATGGGTGAAGGTGTTACAGGAAATAGGAAACTATTCTTGGGTGTTTGTTACTTTCTGCCAGATATAAAAAATGAAGATTTTATCGTCTTTTTTGACAGTGTGACATCTCTCATGGAGTCGCACCCCAATGGTACCTTCATGATAGTTGGATATTTCAATCTCGGATCATTTTCATGGTCTTCAGATGGCAGTGAGTGCGACTTCATCAGTGATGTTGTTCGCGGTGATGAGAATTCCTCGTTCAGGGATTTTTCTTCTTATGATTCCCTTGATCAGTTTAATGGTATCACCAATCATTAAAATAAAATCTTGGATTTGATTTTGTCGAATTAAACTGATGTGTCTTCTGTTCGATGTTGTACGCCTTTCGTTCCAGAGGCCCGGCATCATCCCGCCTTATAAGTGTATGCAAAATTTTCTTTGGATAAAACTCCTTGCAAATCTAGATCGATGTACAAATTTTTCAACGCGGACTATGTAGCGATAAATTCGGAACTGTCAAGTTTGAATTGGAAAACTTTGTTGTGTTCTACCGATGTGAATGAATGTGTTGATTCATTTTATTCTGCTTTGAATATGGTTATTGATAAGTGTGTACCTCGTAGATCTGTTAATTGTGATGAATTCCCTTCGTGGTTTGGTAAACACACTATTAAATGCATCAAGGATAAAACTAACTTACATCAAAGATTTAAAAAATTCAAAGACCGTTTTCTGTATGAAAATTTCTGTATTTTGCGTAAACAATGTAAAACATTAATTGAAAGAGATCATAAGAAACATATTGCTTCTGAAGAGGGCGGAATGCCAAAATAGGCAATCAAGTAAATGAAACCGAGAGAGCAGTAGGTCAATACGGATACGGTACAAGAAATGAACGTGGAGACACGATGGTTGACTTTTTAGAGATGAACCAGCTTTATGCTATGAATACCTTCTTCCAAAAACGTAAATATAGAAAATGGACCTGGAGAAGTCCAGACTTCAAGTATAAAAACGAAATTGACTTTATAATTTCGAGTAACCCTCTCATAGTAGAAGATGTCGCTACAGTCAGCAGGGTAAATGTGGAAGTGACCACAGAATGATACGAGCAAAGGTCAGAATAAAAACACATAAGAGAAATTTAACGTTGAATCCCCAAAAGAGAGTTGACCCTGAAGTCCTTATCAATAGAAAAGAACAGTACCAATTAAAAATAGACGAAAATATTGATAAGGTACCCCAACTCTAAGACATACCGACTTAAATACACATGCAAATGAATTAAGCAACATCATTAAAGAAAGCGCAAGTGAGGTAACAACAGTGACGAAAAGAAGTCGAAGAAAAATAAGTGACGAAACAGCGAAATTATTTGAAGAAAGAAGGAAACTAAAACCAGACAAAGATAGGAACTTAATCGAATGGGCTGAACTGAACAAATTAACAAGAAAAGAAATTAGAAAAGACATTAGGAAATTTAATACCAAGATCATAAAAGAAACTATTGAGAATAACAAAGACCCAAAAATTTTTAATAGACATTAGGAAATTTAATACCAAGATCATAAAAGAAACTATTGAGAATAACAAAGACCCAAAAATTTTTAATAGACATGTTAGTATAGGAAGAAGAGAAATGACATCACTTAAAGACAAAGCTGGGAAGGTCATTACAAATAGACATCAAATGCTCAAATTAATAGAAAGCTTTTATAAAGAATTATATGATTCCAAATTACAACCAAACACACAGCTAAAGGAAGATGGAAAGAGAAAAATATGTAATGTCGGTTCTGAGGATATTCCCGAAATTACTGTTAATGAATTAAACTCAGCCCTTTATAATCTTGAAAATTCCAAGGCGGCTGGACCAGATGGCATAATTCCAGAAATGCTCAAATGTGGAAGTCCTCGCCTAAAACAAGAACTGGAAATATTGTTCAACAAATGCTTGGATCAAAGTCAAGTCCCCCAAACATGGCTTGAGGCTGAAGTAATTCTCCTCCACAAAAAAGGCGACATAAGAAACCTTGGTAATTATAGACCAATAAGCCTTTTATCCCAGCTATATAAGTTATTCACCAAAATAATTACCAAAAGATTAACGGGAAAAATAGATTTCCAGCAACCCCGTGAACAAGCTGGATTTAGATCTGGGTTCAGTACGCTGGATCATATTCATGCAATTAAACACCTAATAGAAAAGTGCAATGAGTATAATTTAGATCTTTATATAGCCTTTATAGACTACCAAAAGGCTTTTGACAGTATAGAAATTTGGGCAGTCCTTAATTCTCTTAATGCATGTAGAGTGGACAGCAGATACTGATAAAAAACATCTATTCTTCCGCCATAATGCATGTCCAGTTATGGAATAAAACCAACGACATTCCAATAAAACGAGGTGTTCGACAAGGAGATACAGTGTCACCGGGGCTATTTATTGCAGCTTTGAACGAAATCTTTAGAGAAATGAATTGGCATAAGAAAGGAATCAACATTGATGGCGAACTTCTACATCATCTACGCTTTGCCGACGATATTGTACTAATAAGTAGTAACGTCCAAGAATTACAAGATATAATCCTAGACTTGAACAACCATTCAAAAAATGTTGGCCTAGAAATGAACATCAGCAAGACGAAGATAATGACTAATACAAACAATAACCCCGTAATCCACGTAGAAGGTCAACAACTAGAGAATGTCGAAAACTACATATACCTGGGACAAAAACTAACTACTAAAAAAGACAACAAGACTGACGAGATTACACGAAGAGTGTCGCTTTCGTGGGCGGCATTTGGCAAATTAAAACATGTCCTGACATCAGACATACCCCACAACCTCAAGAAAAACCTCTACAACCAATGCATTCTTCCTGTGCTTACATATGGAGCCGAAACATGGTGTCTTACTGAGAAGTTGGCCCAAAAATTGACGAAAACCCAAAGAGCCCACGAGAGAATAATATTAAATATTAAACTACCAGATCGCATAAGAAATACTTGGATAAGAGAACAAACCAAGCTGACAGATGTCATGAAGAGGGCAGCTCAACTAAAGTGGTCATGGGCAGGTCACGTAGCTCGAAGAAATGACAATCGGTGGACCAAGAGCCTCATGGAATGGAGACCAAGAGTGGGGCATAGGAGTATCGGCAGGCCAAACACAAGGTGGAGAGACGATATTAAAAAATCAGCGGGTCTTCTTTGGATGAGAGAAGCTATTAGCAGAAAGAAATGGTTCAATATGGGAAAAGCCTACATCCAGCAGTGGATTGAAATAGGCAGATCGTGATCGTGAGAGGGCGGAATTGTGAAAAATCCTAAGCTCTTTTGGTCTTATGTGGGCGAGTTGAGAGAGAGGATGCCTCAATCCATGTGTCATAGAGAAAAAATCTTAGAAAATAGTTCGGCTATATCTAATGCTTTTTCTGAGTACTTTTCTAGCGTTTATGAAGATCCGTTCTTTACCAAATTAGATATAAATCTTCTTCATCGATTACATTGAACACGATAGATCTGAAGGATGTCAAAGCTAAAATCGAGGGACTGAATGTCACGAAGGGTCCAGTTCCGGACTCCATCCCACCAATTTTCATAAAATCGTGTTCCGCTAGTTTGGCGACTCCACTTCAAATTATTTCCAACAAATCTTTGGTACAAGGTGTCTTTCCACATAAGTGGAAGGCGGCAAAGATCATACCTGCTTTCAAAAGTGGTAAGAAAAATTAACTAAATAATTACCGTCCTGTCTCTATTCTAAGTTATTTAGGTGAAATTTTTGAAGCTATAGTAACTGATCAATTTTTTCATCCATCCGGTTCCAAGTTGATTCAATCTCAACATGGGTTTTTCAAAGGTAGGTCGGTGTAGGTAACTCCTGACGTTCATTTCATAAGTAGTAGTTTCGATGATGGTATTCAAGTTGATGCCGTCTACACAGACATGGCTAAGGCCTTCGATAATGTACATCATGCAACTTTGTTGTGGGTTCTAGAGGACTTTGGTGTGGTGGGGTCCTCACTGAAATAGATAGAATCGTAGCTGTCGGATAGACTGCAGTATATTGCACTCAATGGCACTCATTCCGATTTCGTTCGTGTCACCTATGGTGTTCCTCAAGGGTCACATCTGGGTCCGCTTTTATTTTCAATTTACATTAATGATATTTCGAAATGTTTTCTTTATACAAAACAGGATTTATATGCCGACGATCTTAGAGTGTACAGTGCTATTCGGTCCTATGATGATATTTTGCGGTTTCAGAGTGATCTTGACAGACTTTTCTCTTTTTGTCAAAGTAGGTATTTTCAATTAAATATTGATTAGTGTAAGCATATAAGGTTAACAAAGAATGTCAATGTCTTCGATGTCTTCTGTTGATGGGCTTGTAATTGGGAGAGTAAACCAAATTAAGTATCTTGGTATATATCTTGATTCTAAGTTGTCCTTTGAGTATCATATTGATCATATAGTTTCTAAGGCTTTCAAAATGTTGGGTTTCGTTCTAAGAATTACTAATAGTTTCAGTGATCTAAGGTCTTTAAAAATGCTATATTACTCGTTGGTGAGAAGTAATTTGGAATATGCTGTACCTGTTTGGTACCCTCACTATTACAAGTATATTGACAGAATTGAACGGGTCTAGAGAAAGTTTGTCAAAAGTTTCAACTTTAGATTTTGCAGTCCATGATTATCAATTAAGTTTGCGTCATCACAAAATTTTAAGACTGGAGCAGAGGAGAGTCCTTTTCGACACTGTATTTCTTTATCGAATTTTAAATCATTCCTTCAGTTTTCCACTTAATTATCTCACTTTCAATGTTCCCGTGTATCCTAGTCGTCGAAGTGAACTCTTCTGTGTTCCGAAGGCCCGTACTAGTTTATTTTTTCATTCTGTTTTCTTGCGAATTATTCGTCTGTACAATTGGCATATGGCCAGTATAGATATTTTTCATGAACCTCTTTCTTCTTTCAAAAAAAATTGTATTGCATATCTCATTAGATCTGAATCATGCTCATTGTAGTAGTTTTTAGGTTTCATGATATTTTACTTGATTCTGTAGTCTTAGGTGAGTCTTTTTTTCTCTCCTGAATTTTTATGAAAGTTATAATTTTCATTTCGTATGACAGTTTCACTTTTTTCTGTTATCATTTTTTGTGAACCCCGGTAATTGGGTCTATCCTGTAGGGGTTCCTATGTTTTGTAACAATAAATAAATAAATAAGTAAACTAGAGCTGATGAGTAAAAATGATGTATGGCAATATACTGTACATTACCTATTTTATCTACAGTAGACAAAAACAGAGCTGCACCTTTTGTAGGGCTATGTTATCTTCATATCACAAAAGCAAGTTGTTCTAGAAACTACTCGGATAGTTAAACATGTACACTCTTGAGAGTTCTCACCTGGCGCGTAATAATTCCAGCCCGATATTATGTCCCCGATATTCAGGAATTACAACCATTCCCAACGATCCTAAATATTCACTGATACCTAATGTTTCAAACGGATTTTTTAGGCTCTCCACATATTTCTTAATTTCGAAAAGTTTCTTCAAATTGTCGCCTCCTACCTAGAAAATGAAATATATTATAATGAATGCCAATATATTTATAGTACAAGGCGGAAAGAGGCGGAGAAATATAAAAGAGTTCACTATAGAACCAAGTACCAGACATACCATCATTTTCTCGAAACAACTCACATCATTTTCTAAAGACCATATATGATGAACGATACAATGTGAAGCGAAAGTAAAATCGTCGGTTCTCTGGTTGCTAATCTGATTGATGCTCTTTGTATCTAGTTCTAAACGAACGACTAGTCTGACCTATATAAACGCCTTCACAATCCATACAGGACAACTTGTGAACTCCAGTATTGTCAAATCTACACTCGGAGGCAAAATTAGCGGAACACTCGAAAATTTAACCAAATTCGAAGTTCGATATTTTTCCTAATTCTCAACCGATTTAGATGATTTGTTCGACAAGTTATAGATCAACTCTTCTGCTTTGTAGAAATTATAAGAGAAAACAAAAAAAAATTTTATACGGGGGCAAAACTAAAAGTGTTTTTTTGTCAAAAATTCGTAACACCCTGTGGAATTTCGTGGTCCGAGTTGAAACGTACAATATCATGGTCTGTCAAGACACATCTTCCTACAGTAACGCCCTTCTTGTTTCATGCGTTTATCTCCATTTTTGCAAAATATATTTAATTTCAAGTGGAAAATCACCATTTTGAAGAAATTCCATTGAATCAAGAAATTGTCGTTTTCTTATTATCACTCAGGCGATTTTTTGCGATGTTCTAATTGCATTAGTTATTGATGACAATTTGGTTAATTTGGTGAAAATTAGGCATTCATAGGAGATATGTATTGAAATACACAACCGAATTCTGGGACCATTGATAAAACTTTTCATTTACACATGTGCACACCTTTTTTATCAAATATGAAATACAACACACGTTTTTTGTATATGACCACATTTGCACTTGTTTAAAGAATGAGAGTTTTCCATTCTTTGATTTGATACAAATTCGATCGGTTGCGGTGTTTTGTGATTCTTTTACTGTTTACGATTCGAAACGGTATTTTTCATTCAGAATGAGAGATTTACCACCAACCTCAGTAGCAAGGGCAGTTACATTGATCGAGGAAGGGCGCACCTACCGCTCAGTCGGTACCATGTTGGGTGTCTCGACGTCGGTTATCCATCGAATCTACCGACGTTACAGGGAAACTGGATTGTACGTGAGGAGGCGAGGACAAGGAAGAAATCGGGCAACCCGCGCTATACATGACCGTTTCATCGTCAATCAAACCATAAGAAATCCTCGTCTTACTGCTGTTCAAGCACGTAACCTTTTACAAGCAGTGGATAACATTAACGTCAGTGTGAGGACAGTCAGAAGACGATTAAATGAAGTTGGTCTGAGATCATACGCGCAAGCAAGAGCACCAAGACTCGATAGAGCCCATCGGGTAGCAAGATTGGCGTTTGCTAGGGAGCATGTAACATGGACAATCAATCAGTGGAGACGAGTTTTATTTAGTGATGAGAGCCGATATTGTGTGAATTTCGTGGATGGTAGGGATAGAATATGGAGGCATCGAGGGGAACGGTACAATCAAGCGAACTTCGCAGGAACTGAGCAATACGGTGGAGGGTCAGTTATGGTATGGGGTGGCATATGCTTGGGAGTACGAACAGAACTGGAGATTATTGGCAATGGATCACTTAATGCCCATCGGTATATAACAGAAATCTTGGAGCCTTTTGCTCTCTTACATAGGGAAACTCATACTGCGCGCATAGTGATAGAATATCTCAATGAAGTTGGGATCACACGAATGGACTGGCCGTCGCGGTCACTGGATTTAAACCCGATCGAACACGTTTGGGACATTCTTGGAAGAAGGGTTCGACAACGGAATCCAGGCAACGTTGAAGAGCTGACATTGGCTTTGGTGGAAGAGTGGGACAACATACCTCAACAGATGATAGACAACATCATTGGGAGTATGCGAAATCGTATGCGCGCTGTAATAAGAGCTCGGGGGGGTCATACTCGCTACTAAAATCAAATGTTTTTTTTTGTGGGTCATCATGAACATTTTTCTCAACATGTTCATTTCATTTCACGAGTGTATCGTCAGGATACACACCTGCTCTCAATTTTGGACAGGAGTGATAATTATTATAGAGTGTCACACAAAAAAATTCAAAAATAAATGTGCAAAATCAACGATTTTTCCAGTGTACTTCGAGTTCTCCCGGAGCGTTAAATTGGCCAGTGAATTTCAAAAATTTTCATTTCGTTAGATTTCTGCTTCTTTAATTTTGATTTTGTTTTTTGGCTAACCTCCGATGTTATGCACCTACGCATTCTTGAAATTTGTGACTTTTCGCTTCAAATTGGATATCTCTTGTAAAAATAGAGATAAATGGATAAAACAAGAAGGGGATTACTGTAGGAAGATGTGTCTTGACAGACTATGATATTGTACGTTTCAACTCGGACCCCGAAATTCCACAGGGTGTTACGAATTTTTGACAAAAAAAACACTTTTAGTTTTGCCCCCGTATAAAATTTTTTTCGAATTTTTTTTGTTTTCTCTTATAATTTCTACAAAGCAGAAGAGTTGATCTATAACTTGCCGAGGAAATCATCTAAATCGGTTGAGAATTAGGAAAAATATCGAATTTTGAATTTGGTTAAATTTTCGAGTGTTCCGCTAATTTTGCCTCCGAGTCTATCAGTTTCGTCTTCACTATCGAAAAATTCTTGGGAGCGTTTCATGTGGGTTTTGAAAGCTATTTTTTTATGCTGGTTTTAAATGACATTTGCAATCTTTTTGCTGATAGAGCCAAAATAAGTTAATAAAATGTATTTATTTGTATTAGTTGATTCTATACGTGGGTGAATATTACCATATGCTATTTCTGTTTGTTTCTTTCTGATCATTCCGTTTATTGTATTTGAAGGATAACTATTGTTCTTAGCTATTTAAGCCTCCGTCGGGCACAATACAAAAATCACAAGAAATGGCGCAATGTATCAAAATGATCACACATGGTATATATGGAAAAACACAATGTAAGTGAACTGATTTATTGAGAAACTATAAAATGTTGCAAAATGAACTGAAAGATATAAATATTAATGAACGAAAAAAATTAATTGTTGGAGTGAGCGGATAGAAAATCAGTACTACACACTCCACAAAAAGTGTCTAAATGAGTCAAACAGACGATTTTCTTACATTTCTTACAGTTATATTTGGTAAGTTTACGTTTATTTCCCGGCCTGCACACTCATACTGCTTCGTGTTCATAGTGATAGAATATCTCAATGAAGTTGGGATCACACGAATGGACTGGCCGTCGCGGTCACCGGATTTAAACCCGCTCGAACACGTTTGGGACATTCTTGGAAGAAGAAGGGGCGACAACGGAATCCAGGCAACGTTGAAGAGCTGACATTGGCTTTGGTGGAAGAGTGGGACAACATACCTCAACAGATGATAGACAACATCATTGGGAGTATGCGAAACCGTATGCGCGCTGTAATAAGAGCTCGGGGGGGTCATACTCGCTACTAAAATCAAATGTTTTTTTTTGTGGGTCATCATGAACATTTTTCTCAACGTGTTCATTTCATTTCACGAGTGTATCGCCAGGATACACACCTGCTCTCAATTTTGGACAGGAATGATAATTATTATAGAGTGTCACATAAAAAAATTCAAAAATAAATGTGCAAAATCAACGATTTTTCCAGTGTACTTCGAGTTCTCCCGGAGCGTGAAATTGACCAGTGAATTTCAAAAATTTTCATTTCGTTAGATATCCGCTTTTCTAATTTTGATTTTGTTTTTTGGCTAACCTCCGATGTTATGCACCTACGCAAGATTAAAAATAAATTCTTGAAATTTGTGACTTTTCGCTTCAAATTGGATATCTCTTGTAAAAATAGAGATAAATGCATAAAACAAGAAGGGCGTTATTGTAGGAAGATGTGTCTTGACAGACCATGATATTGTACGTTTCAACTCGGACCCCGAAATTCCACAGGGAGTTACGAATTTTTGACAAAAAAAACACTTTTAGTTTTGCCCCCGTATAAAATTTTTTTCGAATTTTTTTTTGTTTTCTCTTATAATTTCTACAAAGCAGAAGAGTTGATCTAAATCGGTTGAGAATTAGGAAAATTATCGAAATTGAATTTGGTTAAATTTTCTTCGAATTTGGTTAAATTTTCGAGTGTTCCGCTAATTTTGCCTCCGAGTTTCATCTTCACTATTGAAAAATTCTTGGGAGCGTTTCATGTGGAACTGAAAGATTTTGAAAGCTATTACTACACACTTTGTGCTGGTTTAAAATGACATTTGCAATCTTTTTGCTGATAGAGCCAAAATAAGTTAATGAAATGTATTTATTTGTATTAGTTGATTCTATACGTGGGTGAATATTACCATATGCTATTTGTATTTGTTTCTTTCTGATCATTCCGTTTATTATATTTGAAGGGTAACTTTTGTTCTTAGCTATTTAATAGTTGAAACTTCCTTGGATATATTTTCTTTGGACAATGCTGGAAAAAAGAAATTTTCTTTCGCAATAGGTTTTATACACACACATGTTTGATCGTATCATCAGGTTCCTCATTTGATTTTTTCCCACAACAATTTATAGCCACAAGTTTGTCTTCTCCATTTTCAAGTTTTGTGTAGCACGCCAACGAATATCCTTCAGTAAACATTTTTTTCCAAGTGTTTCGATAGGATGTATATGAAATTTCATCGTCAATTATATCTACAAATCATAAAAGAAAATAGAATGTTAATTTTGATATAACCATCATATGAACAGTAAAGAACCTTTACGAGGGGACTTATACAGGGTGTTTGAGAAAGACACGGCAATATTTAAAGACGTTATTTCATGAAAAAAGTTCATATAAACATAGGTCCGCAAATACTTGGTTTTGAATTTGGGGATGTCGGAAACTTTCAAAGACGCATAATTTTCAATACGAAACGATATTTTAAACTCACCAGTGGCGTGCGTATGGGCACAACGCTGGTTATTCTCAAAAAAAAAATAGGACGCTACTGATTTTTCCAAAGATAAAAAATATTTTTAAATCGTCCAATTATTATTCCAGAAAAATTCTCTCTTGACATTTTTTTGAACGACGCGAAGTTTTTGAGTGAATAAATGTTGAAAAGAATAAGAAGAGAAAGTACATACATTTCGTTGTACGACACGTAGTCTACAATTAAAAGAACCATCTTAGTGTATTTCTTTTTATCATTCAATAACCTATGTTTGCAAATCAAAGTTTAATTCATGGGCAAAACAAAGACTTTTGAGTATCACCAATAACTCTTAAAAATTTACAAAAGTTGTTCGAAGTGACCTGCTCAAGCTCGGATGTAAGATTCCAGTCTTCTCGTCATTGATTGGCTCTTTCAAAAACACCAGGATCTGTTCCTATCGAGTTGCACTAAGCGATGATTCTATTTCTAAAGTACTCAACATTTTCCACGTTGGTAGTGTAAACCTTCAAATGACCCCACAGGAAGTAATGAAGGGGTTTAAGTCTGGGGACCGTGCAGGCCAAAATTAAAGTCCACCTGGACCAATCCAGCGATTTCCATACTCTTGAGTTAGGAACTCACAAGCAAGCTGACTAAAATGGGCAGGTGCACCATTATGCATAGACCACATCATTTCTCTTATTGCCAAAGGTACATCCCCCAAAAATTTTGGAAGCGTGTGTTCCAAAAGTTGCAGTAAACCTGCACCGTGGATAAACCCCTGGCAGAAATACTGGATCAATTAGGCAGTCATCCACAATGCCGATCCAAACGTTCAACGAGAACTGATGTTGAAATCGATCTTCATATGTTTGTTATGAATTTTCTTCACGCCATATATGATTATTATATATATATATATATATATATATATATATATATATATATATATTTTTTTTTTTGAAAGAGAGCATTTACAAAAATTTGAATAATTGTATATACAATAAATGCTTATATATTATATCTTATATATGATTCAATAAACGAGTGAAAAACCTTCTTCTTCTTTTTCTTCCAACTTTATTTTAGGCGAAACCGCCTGTTTATTCTTCGGTCGTTTGTCCGTTACGGAACGTTCAAGTTGTCACTCCACCTTTTTCGTGGTCGTCCCACGCTTCTGCGCCCCAGTGCAGATCTATCACGGGCGATTTTCACTATTCTTCTGTCATCCATTCTGTTTATATGGTCATTCCACTCCTGTTTTCTGTTCAATACCCAGTTGTTGATGTTGTCCACCTTGCACATGTTTCTAATATTCTCACTCCTCTCTCTGTTGAGCAGTGTTTTCCCGGCTATCCTGCGAAGTACCTTCATTTCGGTTGTCTCCAGTAGTCGCCTGGTTTTCGTTGTTTCTGGTCTAGTTTCTGCAGTGTATGTCATAATGGGCCTTACAGTTGCTTTGTAGATTCGTGCCTTGGCTTCAATTCCGATATGCTTATTGCGCCATATTGTGTCATTCAGACATCCTGTTACTCTTGTTGCTTTTGTTGATTGCTCCCTTACCTCCGCCTCGACATCTCCGTAGCCCGAAACCTCTATGCCGAGATATTTAAATTTCATTTCCTGCTGGATAGATTTACCATCAACCTCAAGCTTGCATCTCAATGGTGTTTTCGATGTAGTCATGCATTTTGTTTTAGAGGCAGAAATTATCATATTAAACGATTTGGCTGTACGGTTGAACTGGTGTAGGAGGCGCTGTAAATCGTCTTCATTTTCTGCAATCAACACAGCGTCATCGGCGTAACACAGGATAGTTATCTCATTGTCCCCATTTCGTAGCCCCTCATTCCTCTTACTTTTTGATTATCTCGTCCATGATGATGTTGAACAGAAGGGGCTTAACGAATCTCCTTGACGAATACCACTTCTCACTGGTATTTGTGTGGTAAGCTCCCGTCTAATCTTGCCTGGATCTTGTTCGCAGTATATATATATATTCGATAGTCTTTATTATATTACGTGGGATTTGCCTGTTGTAGAGCAGATGTATAATGTCTGATAATTGGACCCGGTCGAAAGCTTTGAGCAAGTCAACAAAACACATAAATGCTGGCTTATTATATTCTATCGACTTTTCTGTTACTTGTCTTATGACAAATACGGCGTCAGTGCAAGATCTTCCAGATCTGAATCCTTGTTGTTCATCAGCGAAAGAGGTGAGGCTATTTATTTTGTTTGTTATACACTTCGTAGTAAGTTTCAGCGTGGTGCTCAACAGATTTATTCCTCTATAATTCGAAGGTACTTTCTTGTCTCCTTTCTTAAACATAAGAATAGTAGTGCTTGTACGCCATTCATCTGGGATCCTGTGATGGTAAAGGATTTTTTGAATTAAAATTGTCAACTCTTGAGTAAGACGTTGTCCGCCATACTTGAGTAGTTCGTTGCTAATTCCGTCCTGTCCGGCACTTTTCCTATTCTTTAATTTTTGTAGGGCTAACTGTACGTCATCCACATTCACCTCAGCATCTTCGCTCACTATTATTTCCGGTGTACTTAGGTCTTCTTCTGTATCCTCTGTCGAATATAGATTAGGTACTCGATTCAGGTCTCGCTAGTTATATGCTTTGTTTCAACCAACTCATTTATTTCTTTCCGTTGTGATCGGATTAGTCGTGAAAAACCTGAGGAATAAAACTCGTTTCCCTGTCGCTATTGCACTAGCAATAGCTTGTCTGTTTATGTTGTGTTAATGTCGTGTGTACATAAAGAGCACCAAAGATTTTTCTGCTTATCCGCTTCATTCTCTCTTGCATTCCATGATTTCCAAACGAAGACAAGGGTGAAAGGAAGTGGGTTTGGGACAGAAATCTGTAAGAATGGAAAAAGAAAAATAGCAGAAAAATATTTCAAAAATCATACTTTTATATGTCTAAACAAATCTGAGAAAAGATTTTACATAGCAAGCAAGGTCATGAAAAGGACTAAGGAGATAATAAAAAAATATATAACCTACGATATTTCCTCAAATTCTCTCTCTGTTTGACCGAGAGAGCCCTGATGGCCAGGTTCAGTCTTCCAAGTGATGCCGATTATGATTATTATGAAAAGAAAAAATATGGAATTTCTTGGAAAATTTGCTTCATCAGTTAACAGGATCAGCATAAGAAATTGAGGAATTTGAATCAACTTACGCAAATGCCATTAACAATACACAATACCAGGGGAAAATCGGAAAGAAATCGTTGTACGCGTTATAGGTCGAATGGATACAACAAATTTTCATCGAGAATTCGCCAAACAGTTTCACTGCTGACACCTAAAGCGTCAGCAATTTTTCGAGTGGATCGATGGAGAAGATCGTCTTGAATTATTGCAAGAACCTCAATTCCCAACTCTACTGTTCTTACTTCTCTTGGCCTTCCTGCTCCTTCATATCGTCTTAATGTGTCTTTTTCATATAGCGTCGATGAATGCTTTCAAAAGTTTCTCTATCGGTAGCAATACGGTTTGGAAATCTTTCAATGTACAACCGCCGAGCTTCTAATGCATTTCCGTCAGCACGTCCATGCATGAAGTGCATGTCGATCAACTCAGCATTCGTATAACGATTCATGATAGCCGATTTGAAGTTCAAGTTCAATAGATTCAAAATTATTGAAAGACAGAAACACTCAAACGACACTGACATTTTTGAACATATCTATGACTGAGGATAGAACAGGTATTAGCAATGGAATGTCAAAGCTTCCTAGAACATTTTTTTTACTCAAAAACTGGGCGTCGTATAAAAAATGTGAACAGAGCGTTTTTCTTGAGAAATAATTGGAAATTCAAAAAATATTTTTCATTTTTGAAAAAATCAGTAGCGTTCTAGTTTTTCCTTTGAGAATAACCTGCGTTGTGCCCATACGCGCGCTACTGGTCCATTATATCGTTTCGTATTGAAAATTATGCGTCTTTGTAAGTCGACACCTCCACAATTTCAACTCAATATTTCAAGGGGTTTACGAAAAATTCAAATTTAACTACATCTTTCGATTAAACTTCAGTATTTGCGGGCTTATGTTCATATGAACTTTTTTCATGAAATCACTTCTGCAATAACCTTCTTAAATATTCTTTTTCAAACACCTCTTATATGCCCAATGTCAGATTTTAGGGTAGTGCATCTGTGGAAATACCTGGTAATGTTCAGAGGCTTTGAGAAGTTCAGTAAGTTCACAATTGCTAGGGAGATACTTTAATGCAAACTTGTGAGTGAAATATTTTCGAAGTTGTAAAAATACAGTGTTTGAATTGTGGAGGCCGTTACTTGATGTAGATCCATGATATAAATGAGATAAAAACACAAGGTTTAATTTTAATCTACACTTTATTTGAAAAAATTAGACGACGTTTCGCTGACACAGCAGCTTTATCAAGAATGAAAAATAGAATGAAGAGTATGGTATTATAAACAAATCATAGAACAAGTTGGATGAATAACAGGAAAATCCACACCGAGCCATTGTACAGTTAGTATGAAAGGTAATAAAACTAATTAAACAAGTTAAGTAGGGTGAGTAATTCAAATCTACCTGTTCATTCAAAAGCTTGTCCGAATGTTTGTATCTATTTATTTCTAATGCTTCTAGGAGATCGAATTTTAAAATTTTGATTTTATATGTAATATGTCAAAGTTTTATTGAATGAATGGTTTTCTTTTATTAGGTGGTTTGAATAATTTGAATCAGATTTATTTTTATCGAAGCTACGTTTATGTTCAGATGTTCTTATGCCAAAACTCCTATAGGTCCTACCGATATAAATTTTATCACAAGAACCGCAATTGTTTTTTTCATTTTTATAATGTTAGATGCTAAATATTTAAGGTGAGTGTTATTAGGAATATTTTTCAGAGAAATTTCAGTATCTATGCCAAGTTCCTCTAAATCAGATTTTATCTTGTTTGATTTAATAAATCTCGTGTTGAAAAATCAAGTAAATCAGGAATCTATAAACTCAATTGCGGTTCTTGTGATAAAATTTATATCGGTAGGACCTATAGGAGTTTTGGCATAAGAACATCTGAACATAAACGTAGCTTCGATAAAATAAATCTGATTCAAATTATTCAAACCACCTAATAAAAGAAAACCATTCATTCAATAAAACTTTGACATATTACATATAAAATCAAAAGTTCAAAATTAGATCTCCTAGAAGCATTAGAAATAAATAGATACAAACATTCGGACAAGCTTTTGAATGAACAGGTAGATTTGAATTACTCACCCCTACTTAACTTGTTTAATTAGTTTTATTACCTTTCATACTAACTGTACAATGGCTCGGTGTGGATTTTCCTGTTATTCATCCAACTTGTTCTATGATTTGTTTATAATACCATACTCTTCATTCTATTTTTCATTCTTGATAAAGCTGCTGTGTCAGCGAAACGTCGTCGAATTTTTTCAAATAAAGTGTAGATTAAAGTTAAACCTTGTGTTTTTATCTCAATAATACAGTGGTTCATTTTTTAAATCAGTATTGAAAAATTGTAGGAAAATATGCAGGTGATCTATTGAGAGAAACAGAGTTTATTTCAACTTCTGCTCTAGCAAGAAGTTGGAAATATTTTTAAAATCTCTCTGAAAATGTCTGAAAAATGTCCCAACCCATCCCCATAAACTTCTAAGTGGGCATACAACTTGGATACACCGATAGTATAGTTCAGCTAGAAGTAGAAAAATTATTTGAATTGATATAAATCATTTAATTTAAATAATTAAATATGTCTCTTTTAATGAAACATCGATAAAACGGTATAACAGACATTTAGACATGTGGATCTAACGAATGCTATAACATTTGAATTTGGGAGGCTTTTACTTGGTAAAATTCCATTATCAATAATAAAAACAAGTACTCTGTTTTAAGGAATTTTACTTAATAATTGCGATTCGTAACGCGTTTCACTACACCGTAGCTTCTTCAGACGAATGAATATACAGAAAAATATAAATGGGAATATAACTATAAATGTTCTTGAGTAATTAAAAGCTTATTGGGTTGCTTCTTCTTAAGTGGTTATTTATGACAGGTATATCCAATAAAATTAAGGAATAGATTGCTCCCGAAAAGATTCAATAGTGAATACATAACTCGTCGTGTCATCCATATCAACATAAAATGTCAGCATTCAATAGTTTTATTCATAGATTGATTAACATCCCGTTATCACCAGAAAATTTCAACAAAGAACTAAATAGCCAAAAATAATGGTTACAATCCCAAACTAATAAATAATATTTTAAATAAAAACAAAGTAGAATCGCATTAAATGAAGTTTACCCTGTCGATAAATTGAAACAAAAATTCAACACCTTAACCTACGTTGGCATTACAAGTGAGAAACTGAAATCATTCTTAAGTAGCAATAATTTCAACATAGCTTTCCAAACTAATAATAATTTAGGCAAATATATAAAAATATTAAAACCAAACCAGGTAAAAACAATAAATCAGGTGTTTATAGATTGAATTGCAATGACTGTAATAATTTCTACATTGGTAGAACACATAGAAATTTTAATATTAGAATATCGGAACATAAACGCAGTTTTTCAAATAAAAAATCAGATTCAAATTACGCGAATCATCTCTTAGAAAATAATCATTCTTTCGACCCACAGTTTGAAATTTTGCATACAGATAATAAATCTTGGAAGGTAGATCTTTGGGAAACTTTAGAAATCAATAAATACAAACACTCAGGTAGACTCATCAATGAACAAGTCGATTTAAGCCCTTCACCTCTATTGAATCTTTTCGGGGAGCAATCTATTCCTTAATTTTATTGGATATACCTGTCATAAATAACCACTTAAGAAGAAGCAACCCAATAAGCTTTTAATTACTCAAGAACATTTACCGTTATATTCTCATTTATATTTTCTGTATATTCATTCGTCTGAAGAAGCTACGGTGTAGTGAAACGCGTTACGAATCGCAATTATTAAGTAAAATTCCTTAAAACACAGTACTTGTTTTTTTATTATCGAATGCTATAAGCATACTTATTGATTCCTAATATCTCTAACTTTTGGTACACAGAGTATTTAGAACATGTATTCATGAAAACTCACTCAAAGCTTTAGCAAGTGGATTATCTCTTGAAAAATATTCTTGCATATAATCCAATGCCACTTCGATCTGATCTTCTGGAAGATCTTGAACCCAAAATTTTCTAATTTTTCCATTTATAATTCTTTCAAATGTTTTCCATACCGAGGAGAATTGTCTACGTGATTTAGTTGTATCCATTGAATAACGAAAATTTTACTTTCAAAAGGTAAATACTATAATTCAGCTAAATAAAAATAGTACCCAAATATAAAATCTATTTGCTTTCAAAAACATTTTGCAAATATCTAATCAGTAGTTGAAATGCATTTTACTTCCAGATAATAATAAATTAAAACTGCATTACAAATATAATTTTACCTGGAAATCTATATCAGACAAAAGTAAGTAACTACTTAGGATATGAAATAACACATTTACGTTCAACATCACACGTAAAAAATAAACGATGCTAAATAGAACCGTTTTCGTGGATGCAAGCTTAACATTTCCTGCTATAAAATTTGAATATTTCATCATTTTATTGTTTCATTGTAGTAATTCTTAGCATTTTTTTTCATTCTTAAATTTTTGTGTCGTGACATAAGATGATTTAATGTGTGTGTTCACTCGCTCCTCAAAAGGGACCAAATTGTAAGTTATCGGAAAGGGGTTCAATGGATACGAATTTCACATCACACACGCCTCGTAGAAAAAAAGAATGTTTAGAGAGAGAGGTACGTCGCTTTGCTAATCTGATTGATGCTCTTTGTATCTGTTTTAAATGAACGACCAGTCTGACCTATATAAACGCCTTCACAATCCATACAGGACAACTTGTTAACTCCAGTATTGTTAAATCTACTACTTTTACTATTACCAGAGCCCCCGTGAGGGCTAACATACTGGCGCTTATGTGCAAAAAAAGATTTTGGCGCCCCTTAAAGCATTTTGGATAATGTTTTTTTTTTTAAGGTAGGAGGTAGGTAGGTAGGTCCTTGAAGTAAAGCAAAAAACTGAAATTTGGAAGTCATATTTATTTATAGACTAAAATATCAAAATGAAACAAACAGAACAAAATCATAACGAAATAAATTCTTGTTCACACCCATTTTAAAACATTTACTAAAGTAATGGGATACAGACACGTTGACTCGTTGTTTATAAATACTAGAAAATAACCTAAAACTAAAAATCACATTTTCTTAGGAACAAATAACATAAATATTGCCTAATGTCTACATATGTATATAAGTACTACTTCCTACTCATACTTAGATATTTTAAAAATATGCAGATATTTCTAATAACAAATACCGAGGAACTTCGTTTCAAAATCAAAAATGATAGCTAGGTTTAGGTGCAATAGAAAATAAAAGAAAATTCTTGTTCAATTGCTAATATTTTTGGCCGACAACGGCAGCATATCATACAATTTATTCAATACAAGATTATTTGCTGAAAAATAATGATCAAGATTTTCTAGGGTTTCAAGTATTTTAATTTTTATACGATGCATATCTTCTTCACTCAATACTAAAGTTGTATCATCAGCATATAAAACTGTGTGCTCATCAGTGACCTCTGTTAAATTATTTGTATAGATTATGTAGATGAGCGGTCCCAAGATAGAACCTTGTGGAACACCTCTTCCGACCGTCATCCAGTTTGATTTGACCAAATTACCATCATCATCATTTTCTACCACAAATTGTTTTCGGTCTGTGAGGTAAGATTTTATAAGATTCAGGGCAATCCCCCTTACACCATACATTTCAAGTTTACTGAGAGGTAGCTCATGATTCACGCTATCAAACGCTTTTTTCAGATCTATTAAGAGTGCAAGTATCGCTTTTTTCTCATTTAGTGAACTAATTATTTTTGTTAGAGCAGTGTATGTGGCTCTACTAGTAGACTTGCCCTTCCTGAACCCATTTTGTTGTTCAGTTATCACTGATAACTTATCAAAAAAACTGAGTAGCCTATCGGAAATCACTCTCTCAAAGATTTTACCTATGTTTGACAGCAACGAAATAGGCCTGTAGTTATTTTCATCATTTTTAGCTCCCTTTTTAAATACTTCTATAACATGTGCTAATTTTAGTTGTTTAGGGTTCCTACCCGTACTATAATAATAATAATAATAATAATAGAGGACTAAGATAGAACTGGATGATATTCAAAGGCAGACCCGAACGATGCTGACAAAGTCAATAATCATCATCCAAAATCGTCTGTGATACGAACAACTTTGAAGCGGAAAGAAGGAGGACGCGGAATAATAGATGTTGTCAATTTACACACCGAACAGATAAAAAATCTCAGAGAATTCTTCTCTGCAAAAGCTTTCACTTCTGACCTCCATAGAGTGGTATCGTTGGCTGATAGGGGATATACACCACTAAATCTTGCTACCAGAGATGACCTGCTGAATCTACCGTTCCTATCAGATACTGAAAAACAAGAGCAATGGTCAAGAAAGGAATTGCATGGACGACATCACCATGAGATTAATAAACCACACGTCGACAAAGAAGCCTCCAACAAATGGTTGATGAAAGGAGATTTATTCGCAGAAACAGAGGGATTCCTTATGGCCATCCAAGACCAAGTGATCGCTACAAACAATTACAAAAAATTTATAATGAAGGACGGAACATTACAAACAGATAAGTGCAGAAAATGCCATATAAGATCGGAGACTATACAGCATATTACGTCCGGATGCGAACAACTGGCCAATACGGAGTATCTTCACAGGCATAATCAAGTGTACAACATTATCCACCAGAAACTTGCACACAAGTACGGACTTCTGAACACCTTCCAGCCATATTACAAGTATCAGCCGGCGCCCGTATTGGAAAATGACTCTATCAGATTATACTACGATAGGCCTATTATCACTGACAGAATGGTGACGAATAATAGGCCGGACATAGTGGTGTATGATAAGAGAGCCAGAACAGCAATGCTGGTGGATGTCGCCATACCGAATAATAACAACGTGCTGAACAAGTTCCAGAAGAAAAAGTCCAAATACACAGACCTTGATATTGAGATCAAGCAGATGTGGCACCTCGATAAAATAGATATTGTTCCTGTCATCGTATCCTCGACTGGTTTAATACCCAAAACTTTGCATGATAGCCTTAAGAAATTAGAATTGTATAAGAATACCTATATAGAAATGCAAAACGCTGTAATATTTAATACATGTAGGATAGTTAGGAACTTTATGTCAAGTATATTGTAATCGAGCCTATTCCCTTTGATTGCTAAATCTGGGAAAGGTAAATTATATCCAGCTAACAGCTGAGATAGTGCATAAGTCCACGATAATGAATAATAATAACATTTTATTGGCATCTTGTACAGAAATAATAATTATAACTATCAATTACTTTAAAGGCCTTAAACTTATTATGAGTGAGTGTTACTGTACATTGGGAGATACCAAAAGGTAGGATACAGCGTAGCTGATTAATCCAACCTGAATAAAATAGAAACAAATACTAGACAAGTGAACCCACAATTGTAGGAAACATCGTTATGTAAGAGATATTTATCACTAATCTTACCAACTATTCATCTTGAAAACAAGAATTAAACACTAAAATAAATCAAAATTAATTCATGCACTCCATATGTAAAAGATCTTTTCTTCTTGGTGAAAAAAAAACATTAGGAAAGTAGGAAAGACTACACCTCATTTAACTGGCTCTCAAAAAGCCAATGCCTCACCCTCCTCTTAAATGCATCAAAACTCAAACCTAAAAGACTACTCGGTATTTTATTGATTTCATCTACAATTATATAAGAAAAGCAACGCTGAAACATGGAAGCACGAAATACTAAGCATAATGTTCAGAATGTGTAGGAGTGGATACCATATAATATGAGCAGAAGTTTTAAGAACAGGAACAGATACTTCATCATCCCCCAACGATTTTTTCCCTCAAGATGAATGATTATTTTTTTGACTTCTTCAAGGGAAGTAGGTGTTAAATAAACTGAATCCCTGCATCTTTTGGGAAACTTAAATTTTTCCCTAGGTAACTTTTTCTCAGTAACAGCATTGATAAAATGATTATTTAGGTTGTTCAAAGAGTTTGGAAATTTATCAGATAAAGCCTCTGTGATCGGCTCCCTCTTTCTTTGATTTTCAGTAATTTGCTTTACTAAGACCCATGACGCTTTTGTTTTATTTTCAGAGTTATTTATTATTTTAACAATCGTGGAAAATATTTTAATTACTCTTAATGTATATGTTTTTTATGTATTGATGCTGACGTTCCATGCATATTTGATGGAAAAATAAACTACTATTACTACTAATATTTTAGACTAGTACACGCCAAGAAGTAATCTTAAGACGATTAATGCGTTAATTTTATTTATATTTAAAATTAAGATCACGTAATGATGTTAAAAATTAATAGTTTATTACATTTATCTTGAAGAAACTTTTCCCATACACGAGGTGTAACATGACATATTATGCCATTTGAACATTGTTCCATGTATATTACCCAAAAATTCGAAATTAGAAAAGAAACATAACTCTAAAATAAGAATGTCGTGACGTCGTTTGAAATTTTATAGAAAATTTGCATGCGGTCTACAGAGATTATCCATTTAATTTTCGCACTCTTAATCCAAATTGAATAAAATATTATGCTTTTCAGTTATAATCCCTTGTCTCATATTGAATTATTTATTATAAAATTTAATTTAGTCAACTGAATAATAATTCATCATAGTATCCACTTCTGAGAATTTTAAGATCTCTATTTGAACTACAACACAGGGCTACCAATTGACAAAAATTAGTTTCAAAAACTTTAACTAATTCGAAACAACCAACATAGAAGCTGTATACTAAATATGATTACAAAAGCGAATATTTTAATCAACAATCATTCTCATAAATTTTAAATGAAACTATAACAAAAAAAGATAAACTCAAACACTGTAATTTTATATATCTAATTCATAGGTTGGCAACATTCAAACCTCACTTTAAAAATAGACACTTTTATTTAAACGTCAAACAAACTAAAATGTTTTGTTGTGTTGTGATTGACAGAAAGTTATGATTGTAAAATTAAATATGAAAAAGAAATATTTTCGTCTTATTGATCTAAAACTCACGACTGCATGCTCTTGTAGATACATGACAGTGTTTATTTACGGAGTACGTAGATTAAATCAATAAATAAGATTTTGACACCCAATTATGAGTGAGAAGGCCGAACTTACATCCATCATGTTGATTAAATTCAATTTTATCCATCAGAAAAACAATTTTTTCGTTTCTTTTTTTGATAGGTCCCTCGGAATGCCTAAAAATTTTCATTTGTGAAACCATGTGGTTTAGAATAGACATTATCTTGTTTCCTCTGTTCACAAGATTAAATTTAATCATTTTTCAGCAACATGGAGTTATCAGAAGATATATGCCATCCTAAAAACCAAGAGAACGTTTCAAAATTTCCCAAAAATCTAAACAATGGGGATACAGTCATGACATCTAGTACTACATCGATGACTTCTAGTCTCTCATCACCTGTAGATTCGGGTGTTCAACTTCTGGATAGTGAAAGTGAAGCTACATCTGTGATGTCAGTCAGTGGAACTGGCTGTGAAATAGAACAAATTCTCAATTTAGATGGCGAAACATCTTCAAAAGATATTAAATACGATTCCAAAAGACACACAGTTATTAACTTGACTGAAGGAATGGAGGATATTAATTTATACTCACAAAGTGATGTTAAAGCACCTTGTATAATCGAAAATAATGATAATACTGATGATGACACAGAAACCAATGAACTGAAATGCCAAATGGACTTATTTGAGAAAGAATTTGGGATTGCAGGTCTTAAGGAATATTTTTTGTGCAATACAACTTTCAGTTGTAAGGATCCAAGTGATTTTGACAATCTGAATATCAATGGGGGAACATCTAACAAACCAAATATAGATGCTAAATATAATAGTATTAGTGTCTCAAATTCTTCGCCATGTTTGCGAAATGATATACTGTCTGACTATAGAGGTCATGGAATATTGAATAAAAGTTTCAGTGATGATGTTTTTGAGATGGAGCATCCAATTCAAGGTGAGAATTAATTAGGATTCATTAAGTATTCATTGTGTGTACTAGGTTTAGAGCAAGGTTGAAATAATTGATAAAGAGGTAATCCTGCATTTCACGCTGACCACACGCGCACCAGGTACCGAGTCGACAAGAAATGTTTCCGAATGATCTAAATTTCAAGCCAGTGTTGCCAGATCCCTTCCCTGAAGTTCATTTAAATTTCACGTTCGTATAATAGAATGAATGTTTGATCTCTGTCGTCTCACTCTTCAGTTTGTTCAATACTTGTGTTGGATGAACTTCATATGCGATTTGAGCTTTACTTGCGAGATGAGTGATTTATTCAACTGATTTGGAATTTGTTAATTATTTTATTTTTAGGATGATTTGTCTAAAACAAATATTTTTGACGTTCAGGAAATCATGCGGAATAATCAAATTCGTGAGAGTATTATAAAGACCAGAGACATTATATTCACATTGATTCGGTATACATTTTAAAGAGCATACAGGCAATTACATAGAATTAAAAACCGTTGTATGCGAAGAAATCCTACATATATATATATGGTCAAATATCTTCCGCGATGAACTTCGCGTGGAGTCTATATATGTAAATTTGAGACAAGACGAATTATTCAAAAATCGGTAGATCAATGAATAATCCCTCCTGACAAGAGCTAGTTTCCAAATCTGCCCGCCATGCACGCAGCCCCCAAGCGCCACAATAGTGCAACCAAGCAGGATGCCGAGAAACGAAGCGGCAGACTGCAGTTTCGCCCTTATTAGGAGCTCATTAGTGTCGCATATCGCTTCTCAGCATCCTATCAAGCTACATCGGGGTACCCTATCAATTCCAGAAAGGACGCACCTCGTACATACGTACGAGAGTCGCCCTCTATGGACCGACACGGCGAACCCGCTACCGGACTTCGAGAAAGATACGAACAGTAACAAACAGATGTGGAAACTTTAAAATTCCAAACATTTGGGAGACATCTTTCGCCGTTCCGTGAATCACATCAACGGTAGACAACGAGCGAAATAGTCCCGCTGGAATAGTGCTCTGCTTCCGTGATAAACCTCCCGTCGGTAAATATTTGGTCAAATATCTTCCGCGATGAACTTCGCGTGGAGTCTATATATGTAAATTTGAGACAAGACGAATTATTCAAAAATCCGTAGATCAATGAAAAATCCTCCTGACAAGAGCTAGTTTCCAAATCTGCCCGCCATGCACGCAGCCCCAAGCGCCACAATAGTGCAATCTACGGATTTTTGAATAATTCGTCTTGTCTCAATATATATATATATATATATATATATATATATATATATATATATATATATATATATATATATATATATATATATATATATATATAAACAAGCGAAGAATTAGAATACCAGCAGAAAAAACAGACCATGTCCGTTCCTTAATCAGGCATCTAAACTCGCATCATACCTCCTACGATTGCCCTAAAGTATGAGCACAGGAAATGTAACAGGGCACCATACTATCTTGCGATGATCCAGTAAACAAGTGAAAAATCTGTGAAAAACTCGTTTTTCTGTCGCTATTGCCTTAGCAATAGCTTGTCGCTTTATGTTGTGTTAGTGTTAAAATATGAAACTACTGGTCTAATGGGATACCCTGTTTTATGGAGTTTGTTCATTCATTGACAACCCGCAATCACCAAAACTTTACTCTCTCGTCAAACTCCATAAAACAGGGTATCCCATTAGACCAGTAGTTTCATATTTTCAAGCTCCAGCTGCAAAACTTTCACGCTTTCTCATAGACATCATTCGACAGTACGCTAATTTTGAACCTAAATTCTCAATAAAAAACTCTTCAGTCCTAATAAATAAAATTCAGCACACGATACTACCACCAAACGCTAAACTAATGTCATGGGATGTAGTAAATCTCTTCCGTAGTGTTCCACCTAGTGATACAGTGAAACTCATCAAGAAGCCCTTGAAATGAATAAAGTCAATCCGATAATTCAATCAGAAATCTTACACCTTTTAGAAATTTGTTAAGAACAAAATCCTATGAGCCCTCTGCTCGCTGAAATTTTCATGGATAATATTGAAAAAACTATCCAAGAACATCCGTTATTCAAACACTTTATTTATTGGTTCAGATATGTCGACGATATCATTTGTTGTTTCACTGGCACAAACAGACAATTAGAGTCATTCAAAACATTCATTAACAAAATTCACGATAATATTGAATTCACTTTAGAGATAGAAACAGAAAACTCCATTAACTTTCTGAATTTAACTATTACTAAAATTAACGGCAAACATGATTTTTCTATTTTCATAAGCCATCGCATACAGATATTACTATTCACAACTCTACACATCCTTATCCACATAAATTAGCAGCTTACAATAATATGATACATAGACTCATTTATATCCCTATGTCACAAAATAATTTCCTAAAAGAGCTAAATATAATTAAACAAATAGCAGTCAATAAAGGTTACAGTCCAATTATGATTGAGAACATGATTTCACGCAAAACATTTCAAATAGCAATCCAGGACGTATTTCCAAATATAAAAAGTTCAGACACAAAATACAACAGTTTAACTTATATTGGTAATCCTAGTCTAAAATTAAAATCATTCCTCTCGCATTATAATTTCAATATAGCATTCCGAACTGATAATTCTTTAGGCCGACATATCAAAAACTGCAAATCTAAAATTAATAAAGGTAATGAATCCGGTGTTTATAAACTGTCTTGCGGGGATTGTATAAAATTTATATTGGTAGAACTTTCTGAAATTTCAAAGTTAGATTATCCGAGCACAAACGTAGTTTTAATTATCATAAATCAGATTCCCATTATTCTAATCACTTACTCGAAGAAAACCATAACTTTAATGATAATTTCAAAATTTTACTCAATGAAAATAACAGACAAAAACTCAATCTATTGGAAATTTTAGAGATCAACAAAGAAAAGAATTCAGGTAGGTTACTTAATAGTCAATTAGATCTAAATCCTTCTCCTTTACTCCATCTTTTCAATTCAAATTCATAAAGTAAGCAACTCCGATGGGTTTTCCAACATACCTCTTGTATCTATTGTAATATTAAGTAGGAAATAAGACTAATATTTAAGGAATAACTCTGTTCATTAGTTTGTATCTATTTGATGAAGCCACAGTGTGGTGAAACCGGTCATAGTTTTGTAAATATAGTGAAAATCTAAATACTTTAGTTCTATTTCATTGAAAATATAATAAATAATCGTTTATTCAGCAATATATGCCATTCTCAATTCTCACACAATAAAATTTACACACAACAATAATTTTGAAAGGTATCAATGGAGAGGCTCAACATGGCCTGTCATTAACTACCTATGTTGTTAAAAACATTTCACATACATATTTTTTCAATTTTGACTTATGCACTAGTAACCCATCACAATGAGTAATGTCTAGAGGTAAGGTATAATAAATTATTTGATTGAGGAGGTCGTTACTTGATGAAAATCGATATACATATTTTCAATGAAATAAAACTAAAGTATTTTGATTTTCACTATATTAACAAAACTATGACCGGTTTCACCACAATGAACAGAGTTATTCCTTATATATTAGTCTTATTTCCTACTTAATATTACAATAGGAACAACAGGTATGTTGGAAAACCCATCAAGTTGCTTACTTTATGAATTGAAAAGATTGAGGAGAAGGATTTAGATCTAATTGACTATTAAGTAACATACCTGAATTCTTTTCTTTGTTGATCTCTAAAATTTCCAATAGATTGAGTTTTTGTCTATTATTTTCATTGTGTAAAATTTTGAAATTATCATTAAAGTTATGGTTTTCTTCGAGTGAGTGATTAGAATAATGGGAATCTAATTTATGATAATTAAAACTACGTTTGTGCTCGGATTATCTAACTTGAAATTTCTGAAAATTCTACCAGTAATGTCCTGCAAAATTTATTAGATATACCAGTAATCTAGAATTGTATATCTGGGGAGGTTAAAACTAGTGATACCGATTGAAAACAAACTTAAAAACGGTAACTGTATAGTAGAGCTAAGCTCAACTATAGGCATCTACTCAGGGAATCTAAACTTAAATATTAGGAGCACCATGATTAAACACAAAACTGTATAGGGCATTGTTAACCGCGAAACGAGCAAGAAAATCGATCCACGTCAGTGTATCATTCTTAACTAGGATGGGACCCTCTGCTCTGAGACAGCTAGAGTGGAAATTGCCAGTGAAGATTTACAAAGACACTTTGGTAATGTCATATCTCAATCCTTCACTGTGTCTGCTCTATCAAATGTCACTTTTGTCTTTTTTCCTGTAATTGGGGAAGAGGTTTTCAGTGCAATAATATCACTTAAGAACAAGAGGGGAACTGGGGCTGACTTCATTTGAAAGTAATTGCACCTTCAATTGTTGATCATTCTGCGTATCTTATTAACCTTTCTTTCACATCGGGGATATTTCCTTCTCTTCTGAAAATAGCAACAGTAATACTTGTTTATAAAATAATGATGCACCTAACATAGCTAATTCTCGTCCAATTTCAATTTTGAGTGTCTTCTCCAAGGTCATAGAGAAGGTGGTGTTTAATCGAATGGCTAACTTTCTAAATAGATTTGGAATCATCACTAATAGTCAACATGGTTTTAGGGCCGGGCGTTCAATTCAAACAGCTACCTTCGATTTTGTTGAGTTTGTCTATAAGAGCTTGGATAAAGGTCTTCTTGTAGGTAGATCTTTTTTTACTTTTCGCGAGCGTTTGACTGCCTAGTCATAAGTTTCATGAAAAGTAAAATCTATAATTTAGGTATTAGAGATGTGTTCCTTGATTGGATTTGTAGTTTCATTTCAAGCCGTACTTTGTTTGGTCTGAGAAATTTGGTATTAAGTTAAAGGTTCTTCAGGGCTCCGTACTGAAACCATTACTGTTTCTCCTCTTCATTGATAATTTGCCTGATCATATAAATTCAGATAAAAATACAATATTTGCTGATGATACTTCCAAAGCGGTCACAGCGCGGACTCCTCGGGAGCTCTCCGAGATTCGTATGGAGATTATAAACACTTGGTGTTTTGAAAATTCGCTCGTACTAAATGTGGCTGCAACAAAATGTATATACTTTGGATTAAGAAATTCCAACTCCTCTGGTAATCAAATGCAAAGGAGATACGTTGGGGTCTAGTAATTATGTCAGGTTTCTTGGGGGCACTTTCAGATGGAGTCAACATGTAGACCATGCAATAAACTGAACAAATCGTATTATGCAATCAGTGGAATGAGGAACTCTCTGGGTATCGAATCTGGGATTAGTGTATACTACAGCCTTGTCTACAGTCATCTAAATTATAATGTACTCATATTGGGAAATTCTGTGGACTCTTAACAAGCACTTGTTTCTCAGAAATGAATTATACGAATGATCTTCAAACTTAACTCACGTGAATTGTGTAAGCTAGTTTTTATTTCACACAACATCCTCACTGCATTAACATTTACAGAACTCTTCTTTGCATAAGAGATAACGAATATCAATATATTACACTATCTAGCTTTGGTGGTCGCTCCGCTAGAAGTGCAACTACTTTATGCATACCTACACATAAAACCAAGAAATATGAACTTTCTCCTTCTTATCAAAGGATCTTACTGTTCATTCATCTTCCTCATCCAGTGAAGCGGTTGCATAGGTCGGCGTTTGAAAAACCATTAAGACCACGCTCTTACGCAAGGCTTACTACACTATTGGGGAATATTTAAACGACAAGAAGTTTTCAGCTTAGTTCGAAATTGTCCTTGTATTGATCAAATTCTGCGATTTCTATATTGGACAGTACTTTATTTGTTATATATGCAAGTTGTGTATTATATCATTCTTTTAATATGTACCTCTGATTTGTCCTATACATTATATGATATCCTAAAGGATAAATAGATATATTATTATTATTATTTATTATCGTGGACTTGTGCACTATCTCAGCTTTTAGCTGGATATAATTTACCTTTCCCAGATGCAGCAATCAAAGGGAATAGGCTCGATTACAATATACTTGACAAATTTTTTTACTATCCTACATGTAATGAGAATTACAGCTTTTTGCATTTCTATATAAGTATTCTTATGCAATTCTAATTTCTTAAGGCTATCATGCGAACTTTTGGGTATTAAAATCTGCTTGATCTCAATAACAAGGACTGTGTATTTCCTCCTGGAACTTTTTCAGCACATTGTTATTATTTGGTATGGCGACATCCACCAGCATTGCTGTTCTGGCTCTCTTTATCATGTTGCACACTTGATGATGTCTGTGAAGGTAATCCGTATTTGCCAGTTGTTCGCAGCCGGACCTTATATGCTGTATAGTCTCCGATCTTATATGGCATTTTCTGCACTTATCTGTTTGTAATGTTCCGTCCTTAATTATAAATTCTTTGTAGTTGTTTGTAGTGATCACTTGGTCTTGAATGGCCATAAGGAATCCTTCTGTTTTCGCGAATAATTCTCCTTTCATCAACCATTTGTTGGAGGCTTCTTTGTCGATGTGTGGTTGATTATTCTCATGGTGATGTCGTCCATGCAATTCCTTTATTGACCATTGCTCTTGTTTTTCAGTATCATATAAGAACGGTAGATTCAGTAGGTCATCTCTGGTAGCAAGATTCAGAGATGTATATCCTTTATCAGCCAACGATACCACTCTATGAAGGTCAGAAGTGCGAGCTTTTGCAGAGAAGAATTCTCTGAGATTTTTAATCTGTTCGGTGTGTAAATTGACAACATCCATTACTCCGCGTCCTCCTTTCCGCTTCAAAGTTGTTCTTATCACAGACGATTTTGGATGATGATTGTTGACTTTGTCAGCATCGTTCGGGTCTGCCTTTGAATATCATCCAGTTCTGTCTTAGTCCATCTGATTATGAAATAAGTAAAGCAACACTGGAATGGCGTTGATGTCCTGCATATACAGCAGGTGGGAGATTGTATGATAGTTCCTATCTGTTTTTATCCTAAATCCGTATCCAGTTCTATTGAGCATTGAGGACAATGGGTTCATAGCTAAACAGAACCATAGTGGACTCAAAGAGTTTCCTTGAAAAATTCCACGACGAATGTATATCTCGTCGGTTTTAATTGACTTATTGTTCATGTTGACCTGGAGGGACGTGCGCCAGTGTGTCATTGTTGTCTTCAAGAATTCTACCAGGGCTGGGTGAATTTTGTATATCTGCAATACTTCAACAAGCCAAGAATTCTGCATTCTTCAGATAATCAAGAAAAGCTGAATGAACATTCGATGCCCTACGTGTGCCTGTTTCAATATCACAGAATCGATGATGAGTTGTTCCTTGCACCCGTGGTGTTTCTTTCTGCATCATTTCTGCTCCTCTGTTAATACATTGTCGTTAAGGTGTTGATATATTCTATTGGATATGCATGAGGTGAGTATTTTGTAGAGTGTTAGCAGGCAAGTAATAGGCCTATATTGAGAGGGATCCTGTGTTCTATCGCTCTTAGCTAGCATATATGTTAAGCCTTGTGTTAGGAAAGTGGGTGTTTTCTTGGGATGTTGAAGAACATACGTGAGCTGTTTTGCTAGGGCTCCATGGAGCTTATCAAACTTCATTATTATTATTATTATTATTTAATAAAACCTACCACAGACTAGCTGTTTAGCTCCTGGGTTGTCCATTGATATTTTGGCTTGTTTGCAACCTGATACCTTAATTTTTCTCCTCTTCTTCCTACAGTAAAAAGAAATGTCCACTGTATTCAAACAGTAGAACCTGCCCATAAGTGATCGTCCTGCTCCAAATCTAGCCAGATGATTTGCTATCTCATTTCCTCTGATCCTACTGTGGCTGGGAATGAATATGTGCTTGACAGCCATTATCTCGGCAGTTCTTTTAAGTATTGTCTACCATTGGATTGTCAGCCGGGCCTGCCTATGTTTAGTAGAATAGTAAGGGCGGCCCTGCCGTCCATTTGCTTTGGAAAGACTATGACCGCCCTTTTTCAAATGAAAGCTAACTCAGCTCTTCCACACTAGCACTCTTACCACTAGAAAGCTCTTTGTGTGATTTTGATTAGGAAGTTTAGGAATAATGATGATAATAATCAGGTTGCCTCCATACCCCACTTACCCGCATGTCTTTCCTTCTGCTTTTCTTAGCAGTTCATCAATCACTAGATTGTAGGGACGGTAATACTCCACACTGATGTGACCTTGCCTTCTGTCATGCAATCTCCTTTAAAACCCTTAGCTATTCATTACGCTAGTATCTTCTATTTAGCAAAAAGACCTCATGCGTCTTTCGCAATTCCCGCAAGCAAGTGTCGTGCGATGTTGACAGGATCTTAACATAAGATATACTTGCATCTGCAACCAACCCTGTTAAATCTAAGATATAGGATGTATTCTATACTAGGTATTAAGGACTTTGTTATTCCATTCTAGGCAAATTGAATCCAACCACAACCGAAGCTGATCTGATGAATGTCTCTCTAACAAGCTATGAGCTTCTTGACTACACCTCTCAGAATATCGAAGTACCCATAGAAAATGATCAGATGAACGTCAGTATGTCCGAAGAAGTTAACGAAAACTTATGTTCGCAATTGAAGAATAACTTTGAGACCATAGAAGAAAATATTCCCCAAGAAGTACCTGTGATCGAACCCGAACCGAAACTAGTAGAAGAACAAATCGTTTATAGAAGACAAAGGAAGAAGAAATCCAAATCAGATACTCCAAAGAAACGAGTATCTTTCCACGAAGATATTCTGAACAGTACGAAAATAGATGATATTCATATAAATCATGGATTTATAACTCACGAGGAAGATGTGTCCTTGAGTTTCTTCCAGAGAGGATTCGTACGGAAACCAGACGTAGTTAAGGGGCGTTACAGTTGGGCAGCGGAAGGAGACGCGCCATATTATGAGAAACAGATATCAGAGAGAAAGACTAATTCCGCTATTTACATGCAGAATCCCAGATATTCCTCGACGTCTTCTAGCTCAACCGGTAGTATCTCTAGTTCTATAGATGAGGAAGACTCATCTGATGAAAATATGCCAAGGAAGAATCCATCGCTGACTCAACCGAAAACAAGCTGCTTGAAGAAGACGCCTAACAAAAAGACTATAGATACGAAGATTGTTCATGAAGAGATCAATATTCCCAGGCAAAAGTCGGACAGTAATTTATTGGACACAAACATCTTTGGTAGTTTGAAGAATATACTGACGTTTTCAACATCAGTTCCACTAGCTGAGAGAGGTAAGTGTAACTTATTAGAATTAACTGTACACAAAGTATCCAAGTTGGGATTCAAAGAAGTGTACCAAGAATACACAAAGATTAGATACAGTTGAATTATGTTAACTATGCTTAAATTTCAATGTTACTTTTAATGTCGAGAAACTAAGATTAAAATTTCCATAAAATTGTGTGTACAGTTAGTTTTGTTGCTTAAGTGACTCTTTAAATACCTTAAAAGGCGGTGACGAGAATGATTCAGAAAAATAAATTTCGTGTTTTTTATCAAGAATCGAACAAGTTGAATGATTGAATGATCTTAGTTTTTGTCCCCAACTCATTGAAATGTGTATAATATGAGTCTTTTTCTCAGAAGAAGACTTAATTGGTTCTTTTACAGTCAACTTAACTCTTGAATCTTATTGTTATAAAGCAGGTTATGGAATCGATAACACCTGGTGGTCAGCAGTAGGGTGTATCGTTTTTGACTTTTTTCGAAATTCAAAAAGTATAGTGCGGAAAAGTTGCATTTGGTGGCACCGAGCATCTGTGATTTTTTTCAGAATTTTTGAACAATACCTAGGGGTCGCGCAATGCCCTTAAAGTTTCTTCTGTTGTATATAGGCAACCCGCACAACAATTTCGCGATTTCAAGTGTTTTCAGAGGTCTAAAGTCTATTTTCTTGCAGTTTGTTTATGTGTATTTGTTGTCTTTGTGGTATAAAGGAATAAAAGACTACGATGTAACGAATTAGAGGAAGAAAACAAGAAATTATAAATACCAGAGTGCTATTTTTCTCGTATTTGGTTCGGTAAGGTTCTTTATACTAAGTGCGCCAAGCAGGAACAGGCTACTCTTTTCCTATTAAATGTCAAGCATTGGCAACACTGGGAGTGGGGTAGCTGCATCGTTTCTTGGCCATGTTTCACCTTCATCAGGGTCCGCTGATGATATCGTCAAAAGTATGCGATTTTTTTGATCAACAGAAAATCGATATTTCTAAATTAAGTGCTGGGATGTGACGGCACTAACGTCAATACTGGTCGGATCCAAGGTGTGATGCGACTCATAGAGATAGCTATCAACGCTCCTGTGCAGCATGTTGTTTGTCAACTCCATTTGAACGAGCTACCTTTCGGACATCTCATGCGATATTTAGACGGAGAAACTAAAAATCCACAAGTAACCGGTGGACCCATTGGAGAAGCTATTTTACATTGCGAAAATCGACGAGTGACGAAGTTTGACGCCATCCCCGTTGATTGGATAGAAGACACGGAAGGTTTGACAGATATTAGCACCGATCAGAAATACCTCCTATGTTTATGTACCGCTGTCTCAAATGGACATTGTCCAAAAGAAATCAGCAAGCAGAAAACAGGCCCTGTTGTACAATCTAGGTGGTTAACAACAGCTAGTAGAGTATTACTATTATACATTAGTACCGAAAAGCCTTCGCCAGTTGGCTTCGTATGTAATGAAAGTTTACGCTCCCGTTTGGTACTCAGTAAAAAAAGAACCCTCGATTGCCCAGGGTCCAATACATTTATGGAAGTTGATTCGACTGTCACGCTACCTGCCTCTCAAACTGCGGAATATTGTGGACAAGGTCATTCAGAACAATGCCTATTTTGGACACCCTGAGAATGTACTGTTCGCTATGATCAATGATGGCAATCCCGACACGAGAGCTCTTGCTTGGAGAAGAATAAAAAAGGCAAGATCGACGAAGACAACACGGAAGGGAATACGCGCCTTCGAATTGCCCAAATTAAAGTTCAACGCTGAGCACTACTACGATCTCATAGACTGGTCTTCGCACCCTGTGACCGAGCCCCCTCTAACCCGATCACTATCACCCGAAGAAATAGAAGAAAATACTAGGAGTCGAGCATTCTGTGATAAGGAATTAACCGCTTTTCCCCTGCCATACTCAAGCTGTCGAAAGGCTGGTAAAATTAGTAACAGAAGCTTCTTCCTCTGTTTTTGGCCACAATCTCGTGACGCGTACGTGAAAGCAAAACTGGAGTCCAGACAACGGATGCCATCTCTACATACCAAAAAGGACTACGCCGTTGCACAAGAAGAGCGGAAGCGTCCATAGGAAATTCTGATTTTCAAAATTTAATTTTACCAAAGCTGCATTAACGTTAAATTGTATCCATGCTTTATTAACACTTGTTTGTAACAATATTGAATTGGCTTTAATTGTATTAATCTTCCATTATCATTTAATCCCAACAAAGCAAATATAATTAAAATTTTAATTTATAATGATGTTTAACTCTAATATTGTATTGTACAATAAAAGTAAAAAAAAAGAGACTAACAATACAGCGAAATCCTTCTTTCATTTATACTCCATAAAAAAACCAACTAAAAACAAGAGAAAGAGTTCAGAAATGTGACTATAGAACCCTAAAACAGCTTGAAAACGCAAGATTGTTGTGCGGGTTGCCTATACACAACATAAGAAACTTTGAGGGCATTGCGCGACCCCTAGGCATTGTTCAAAAATTCTGAAAAAAATCACAGATGCTCGGTGCCACCAAATGCAACTTTTCCGCGCTATACTTTTTTGAATTTCGAAAAAAGTCAAAAAGGTACACCCTAGTCAGCAGCTATTTTGGAAGCTGATTGATCAAACAGGCAGGTCGTTTAAAATTAGATATAAACTATTCCCTTCAAAGACGACAAGCTCCACATTTTTTGGTTTATATACATCCACATTGCAGAATAGAAGAAAATATTTTTACCAAGGCTTTACTTTATCAGCATGTAATAATTATGGGAGATTTCAACCCAAACCCTAGTAAGAAAAAACAAATAAATAGATTTCTACAGTGTGGACTTTTCACCAAGGCAGAGACAGCCCCTACTTTCTTGATGAACCATAACCTGATAGTACACCCGATTTAATATTTTACTCAAAAAATCTACAGAATAACATCAAAAGAATAACTTTAACCCCAGACATAGGATCAGATCATTTGGGCGTGTTGTTGACAGTTGATATGGGAGGTGATGTGGTGAAAGAGTCTATAACGCCTATATATAATTACAACAAATGCAATGTTAAAAAAGTGAATTTGGACATTAAAAGCTTCATACAACAAAACATGGGAAAAGAAATTAATGAAGAATATATAGAGTCCTTCAATAAGACAGTCTCTACAAGCATTAAAGCCAACTGTCCAATCAAAAAACCAAATAACTTTAGACACGAACTTCCACCCTACGTGATAAAGTTAATTAAAACAAAGAGAAAATGTATAGGAATACTGCCAGAATCGAGATCCTCTAATTAAAAATCAAATTAACATCTACAATAAAAATATACAAAAATGGTGCAACAGTATACAGAACACACATGGGTTGAAGCATGCAACAACATTAATCAAACCAAGGGTAAAAACTTCTATCAGGAGATCAAAAACTTTCCAGATATAAACAGACATTCTCAGTACCTGATCTTGAAGAGAATGGAAAGTGGTATGTAACAGAAAAAGATAAGGTTGAGGTATTTAAAATTACTATGAATCTGTATACGCATATGATGATGACCAAGAATTCAGCAAAACAACAGAAAGATATATGGACAGATGGTACAACGAATTTGTGGAAGAAGAATTTACATATTCAGAGGAGGTTGTTAAAATAGAAGAAAGCGATTATTACCAACTACTGCATTCAACCAGAAATAGTGCTCCAGGCGTGGATGGCATTTCGTGGAGAATAGTTAAACAGTTTGACCCGGAGATACACTCACATATAATACAAATTTTCGAAAACTGCCTCAGAAAGCAACAATTTCCGCTCATATGGAAGACAGGATGTATAATAACAATTCCTAAACCTAACTCAAACCACAAGTCAGTTAAAAACTACAGACCTATTACACTTTTACCGGTACTAGGAAAGCTTTTCGAGAAAATAATGAAACTGAAGATGGAAAAGCATATCACCAACATTTTGCCCACTTCTCAATTTGGATTTAGGAACAAGAGGTCTACCGCGCATCCACTGGCCGTTTTGGTATCGAACACACAAAATGCAAAACTAAAAAACTTTAAAACAGCGGCCATAAGTCTCGATATTGAAAAGGCTTTCGATAGCATATGGCACAGGGTCTAATCTTCAAATTATACAAAATTAACCTACCGAGATTTCTTATACACATAATCATAAATTTTTGAACGATAGAAAGCTGACAGTGAAAATCAGAAATACAGTGTCGGAACCATTCTTCCCCAAACAAGGAACACCGCAAGGTTCTAGCCTGTCACCGTTTCTCTACATAATTTACTGCTATGACATCCCAAAAGAAAGAAACAACCAGCAATATTCTCTTCAGTATGCAGATGACACTTTTATAATTTCCCACGATAGCTCACTGACAACCTGCTTGAATGGATTGCAAAGTATGATGAACAAACTTGAAATGTGGCTGAGTAAATGGCGCCTGAAACCCAATCCAAGGAAATCACAATATATAATTTTCCATCATAAAATTAGTCAAAATTCGCCTAGTATAACAATTAAAGGAATCGCCAAAAACCTACAGCGGAAATAAAATACCTAGGGGTTGAAGTCGACAACAAAATGAATTTCAACAAATATACCAAAGCGATTAAGAAGAGAACCATATCAAGAGCTAAAACTTTCACTAAACTAACAAACAGATTCCACTCTAGCACAACATTGCATAGAAAACAACCATATTTTTCCATCAGTATACAATCTACAGATCCTATACCAACTACAAAAAGTATAAAGCTCAATTATCTTGAATCATTAGAAATATTCAAAGCCAAACACGAAACAGTCAATAATCAAATATTAAACGACCTGACTGATTTCTGTTATTCCCCAATATTTGGAATTTTTAAGTAGTTCTCAATTATGTATTAGTACCCAATGTTAATTTCTAAATGTATTTTACCTTCTCTGTTCCTATATATAAGAAAATTGCTAGTTTTATAGTTAAACTCATACTTGTCTGATAATTAGTGAAAGCTCGAAATAGCTATAACGTTGAATAAACTTTGCCGTCCTAACCAATGATATTTTTTATGTGGTAATATTCGCAATCCTAATAAAATATATTTCCATCAAATAGCGATGAAACGAAAAAAATGCCCTACCCGAGTTGACATAAAAATGACATATTCGAATTAATGAAGAAATGGATTGTTTCACTTTTTATTTAGATTTTTATCACTATGAGGGCGTCATCAAATTAAAGGTGTAGTGATTGCTTATGGTCAAGAACTAAATGTACAACTCTCAAGTGAACACTTGAAGCATATAAAAAAGGAAAGAATAGCGAACGCCTAAAAGTCTGTTTCAAAGAATTTTTTTCATAAAAAAATCAAATAATGAAAACAAAAAAGAATGTACAGATAAAGGCAGAAGACATTGGCCTCACTGGGAATAACTACATCTTTATTAATCAGGATCCTACACCATACATTCGAGAGCTGTACAAACAAGTAAGGGATTTCAAGAAAAACTAAAACTATAAATTCGCATGGGCTGATGAAAGTGGCAAAATGTTTCTACAGAAAACTGAAACTAGTAAAATCATTGAATTTAATTCAGAAGATAAATTGAATAAAATACAAAAAGAAAAAACTGAATATTGATAACACAACATATACGAAAGGAACACTATACAAACTTAATATACTATACATTAATATACGATCGTTAAAAACCAAAGGCAAAATGGATAATTCACAAACATATTTGAAGAAACATAACTATCCGGAATTTCGAATACTAACAGAAACATGGCTAAAACAAGAGGAAACGAAATACTTCAGTATATATGGCTATTGTGATGTGTTTAAATGTCGAACTTCAATGGGAAGGGGTGTTGCAATTTATATAAAGAAGGAGTGTGAAGAAATAAATATAGAAGATTCAGAAGATTGTAATATAGCTGCCATCAAAATCAAAAAGCTTAAGTACAAGATTATAGCAATCTATAGAGCCCCACAATTAACCCAGAAGATTTCTTCGATAATCTTAATGAAATTCTTGGAAGATACAAAATGCAATCATCATAGGTGACATAAACTTCAATATTCTCGATGTTAATAACAAGATAACGAACTACAAAGAAATTATTGAACTCAATAACTACCATATAAAAACCTGATACAGAAGAAAAATATAACGCGAAGAAACAAACAAAATGTATCTATAATCGATCATGTGATAGGTCCGAAAGAACTACAGTGCAAAATAGGTGCCAAAGATACTGCGATCTCTGATCATAAAATGTTATATGTGACTCTTGATATTAATTGTGAAACTGAAACAAAGAAGGATAGTGATACCACAACGAAAATTTAAAAAATGTCCTACTTTCTAGTCTACAAAAAAGTTGTATAAATTTGTTGAAGAAAAAATTGAAAGCTCCGAAATAACTTGCCTAGACGATATATCTAACATAATAAAATAAGCTAAAAATCTTAGCACATCAACAAAACAATATACGATCAAAAACAACATACAATGCATGAACAACAAAATCTGTTACAACCTGAAAAACCGATAAAGCCTACAAAGAATGAAAAAAAAAATAGTGAATCAAGAGAATTAGAAAATAAATTCAAAAAGCTGAAGAATGCAGTCACCAACCTTATTAGAAAATCAAAAAGAGGTTACGTACACAAAAAATTGAAAACTGCTGGCAACAAGTCCAGAAAAATTTGGAAATTTCTGAATGAATTCATGAACAAGAACAAAAAAAAAACCTACATAAACATCCCGAAAATACATTTTAAAAACAAAACTTACTACACTGACAAAGACATTGCAAACGCGCTAAATGATTACTTCACAAATATCGCACGATCCCTACAAGGCCAAAATATTATTATGAACACTTTCGATGAAATAAGCAAGGATTCGACAATATATATGATGAAAATATCTGAAAAAGAACTTCTTGCAATCATAAACTCCTTGAAAAATGATTCATCACCGGGCCCAGATAATATAACGGTCAAAGATATAAAATGCCTTTATGAGATCATAAAAAGACTTGATGAACATCTTCGAGTAGGCACTTTTCCAGACTCGTGTAAGATCTCTAAGATAATTCCCATCTACCAGAAAGGATGTAGAAAAAATCCAGGTAATTATAGACCAACATGCTTAACATCAATATTTTTGAAAATATTCGAAAAATTTATAAAAAAACGTTTCTGCGAATTCCTACAATTTTCTTCTACTCAATATGGATTCCAGGAGAAGAATTCAACCTTGGGAGCTGCTTCGGATGCGATACAGCTACTGATCGACTACTTGGAAGACGGTCATCTTGCAGTTGCTCTATTTATCGACTTACATAAAGCATTTGACACAGTAAAACATGGCATACTACTGAAGAAACTCGAAAATATTGGTATACGAGGCCCAGCTCACACACTCATTAGGTCATTTCTCACAGATAGAAAAGAATACACAGTTCTGAATGGAGAGATGAGCAAGCTGAAGGAAGTCAACACTGGTATTCCACAAGGAACAGTTTTAGGACCAATCCTATACTTAATATACGTGGAAAACTTGTCCATGGTGGGTCTAGGGGCTGAGCACTTCATGTTCGCAGATGATACCGTTTTGTTGTATAATGGAACAAACAAAGCAGAATTAGAAACATCGATCAATTAAGACTTGGAGACATTCAGCAAGTGGCTAAAAGCAAACGGACTGGTAATAAGCGAAGACAAGACTATATACATGTGTCTCAACAGAAAAAAACATCATATTTTCTGGACATTAAGATTAACAAAATACAATTAAAGAAAGTGCAATGTTATAAATACTTAGGCTTGATTATTGACGAGAAACTCTTATAGAATGAACATATTGATTCTATTTATAGAAAAATTAGAGCCCTCATATGTGCCTTCAGACAAATTACCTTCTACTTACCCTCGAAACGCAAAAAATTGATATATTTTGCACATGTTTAATCGATATTCTCATACCTTATAACAGTGTGGTTAAATACCCACAAATTTAATCTAAAAAGAGTACAAAGATTACAAAACAAAGTCATCAAAGCAATATATAATCTACCCTATTCAACACCTACAATTGACCTATATAGGAATTTTAACTATTTAGATATGCAAAATTAAAAAATCTAGAACACTGCTAACTTGCTTTCAAAATCAGAAACAATCTTATAAAATCCTTTTCCTCTATCCAGACTGTTTCCTCCATACATAAATATAAAACAAGAACTACTAACAATTTAATTCAGAAAAAATAAGAACAAATATTGGAGCTGAATCTCCGGTATACCAAAACATTTATTACTACAATGTTTCGCCCAATAATTTGATACAAATCACTTCGATCAGAACATTTTCCAAATCTATCAAAAAGTACCTAACTGCTATGTGTTGATGTTGTTTATATGATTAATATTGACTCCGCTCACACAAACTATTATTGTTACACCAATAAATGAACTTAGATGTACTCTGTGTTAACAGCACTATATGCCGATGTACAGTTTTATATATGAATAAATAAATCTAAGCGGATGCTAACCGTACTTGTTCTTTGATTCAAGTATCTTTGATTTTAAGGTGTACCAGAGGGTCAAGAGGACATACCAGTCTATTCATCAAGCGAAGAAAAAACTAATCGAAGACGCTCATGCACAAATTTCTCATTCGTGAACACAGAGGGCATGATATTAGAGGAACCTGTAAAGAGGCGTGGTAATCTCAACTTAGAGGTAGCTAAGAGTAATTTCAGATTATCCAGAAGCGAAGGATTTTATCCAAATTATCCAGTAGAACAGCAATTGCCCCCTAATGTAATCTTATGCGACAGTAATGTTTACGAACATAAGGGTATTAGTTACTCCTATGAGTATGATAATTTCCAGAAGACTTTTGAACAGCAGAACAAAGCTAAAAGTTCGACTCTGTATCAACTGATAATGAAAGAATTCAATTTCTTCAGGAAAAAGTCCAAAGAAGAGCCTGAAAAAGAAGCAAACGAAGTGTTCAGTTGTGGCACATCAAGTCCAGAAAAGAATGAGTCAACATCTGAAGAATTTGTATCGAAAACCAATGACAAAAGTTCCAAATCGCTTCTAAGCAGCTGTGCTTCTTCCAAATTGGACTGGTCTGATAACGACGCGACTATATCCGAGTACTCCGAAGTTTCCAATTCCAGACATTTGAACTCGCCTAAGAGAAAAGTCAACAAAAGCAACCACTACTCAGTTCAAGCGTTCAAAATCTCGTCAGAAGCGAACTCGGACCCTTTTTTATCCAAAAGCGAGACGATTTCGCGACCGTCGACTTCGAAATCGTCGCTGATCGACAGATTTTTGAAAAACGTTACTTTGAAGAAAATTTTGGATGCGAAATCGGCGAAGAGGCATAAGGAGAACAAGAGATGCTTGAGTTTGTATGTGAAAGGGGTTAAGGGAGAGTTCAGTGGATATGATGACGTCGATAAGGAATTAGAAAAAGAGATATTGGTTGGATTGGAACAGAAAGATAAAAACAGCATCGTTTATGACAAGAAGATGATTGCTCAGTTTAAACGGGAAGTGTTTAGGAGCCAGTTGGAAACATTGAAACGTGTAAGTATTGTATAATATTTCTTTACTTTACGTTCTTTTGAATTTGGGAGGCTTTTACTTGGTAAAATTCCATTATCAATAATAAAAAGCAAGTACTGTGTTTTAAGGAATTTTACTTAATAATTGCGATTCGTAACGCGTTTCACTACACCGTAGCTTCTTCAGACGAATGAATATACAGAAAAATATTAATGAGAATATAACTATAAATGTTTTTGAGTAAGAAGAGGCAACCCAATAAGCTTTTAATTGGTTATTTATGACAGGTATATCCAATAAAATTAAGGAATAGATTGCTCCCCGAAAAGATTCAATAGAGGTGAAGGGCTTAAATCGACTTGTTCATTGATGAGTCTACCTGAGTGTTTGTATTTATTGATTTCTAAAGTTTCCCAAAGATCTACCTTCCAATATTTATTATCTGTATGCAACATTTCAAACTGTGGGTCGAAAGAATGATTATTTTCTAAGAGATGATTCGCGTAATTTGAATCTGATTTTTTATTTGAAAAACTGCGTTTATGTTCCGATATTCTAATATTAAAATTTCTATGTGTTCTACCAATGTAGAAATTATCACAGTCATTGCAATTCAATCGATAAACACCTGATTTATTGTTTTTACCTGGTTTGGTTTTATTATTTTTATATATTTGCCTAAATTATTATTAGTTTGGAAAGCTATGTTGAAATTATTGCTACTTAAGAATGATTTTAGTTTCTCACTTGTAATGCCAACGTAGGTTAAGGTGTTGAATTTTTGTTTCAATTCATCGACAGGGTAATTGAATGAAGTTTACCCTGTCGATAAATTGAAACAAAAATTCAACACCTTAACCTACGTTGGCATTACAAGTGAGAAACTAAAATCATTCTTAAAACACATTGAAGAACACATAGAAATTTTAATATTAGAATATCGGAACATAAACGCAGTTTTTCAAATAAAAATCAGATTCAAATTACGCGAATCATCTCTTAGAAAATAATCATTCTTTCGACCTACAGTTTGAAATTTTGCATACAGATAATAACTATTGGAAGGTAGATCTTTGGGAAACTTTAGAAATCAATAAATACAAACACTCAGGTAGACTCATCAATGAACAAGTCGATTTAAGCCCTTCACCTCTATTGAATCTTTTCGGGGAGCAATCTATTCCTTAATTTTATTGGATATACCTGTCATAAATAACCACTTAAGAAGAAGCAACCCAGTGGGCTTTCAATTTCTCAAAAACATTTATATTTATATTTTCTGTATATTCATTCGTCTGAAGAAGCTACGGTGTAGTGAAACGCGTTACGAATCGCAATTATTAAGTAAAATTCCTTAAAACACAGTACTTGTTTTTTATTATTACTTTACGTTCTGTTAAAAAAAGTGTCGGGAATTCATTATTTGGAAAATCTGTTGTCAAAATTTTTGTTCTGTTAGTTTGTTTAGTCAAATCACTGAAAATGTTACAGAGTCGACTTTATCAAAAACACGTGAATATAAGCGGTACAGTGCATTCAACAGCGGCCGAGATGTTGTGGAAGATTTGCCTCGATCTCGTCAACCATCGATATCTTTAACTAAAATTAACATCAATAAAGTGAAGGCAATGGTAATGAAAAATCGTCAATGAACTTTTTGTGTCTCATGAATCAATTCATACCATTTTAAACGATTGTTTGGGCATGAAACGCGTTGCTGCTCGACTAGTTTCAAAAGACCTGAATTTTCTTCAAAAATCGAATCGCGTAAAAGTTGCTGAAACGTGCTAGAACTAGTTAATTCTGATCCCACACGCATAAAATGGTAATGAGACATGGGTTTATGAATTTGACGTACAAACCAATCAACAAGCTGGCGCCTTCCAACTGAGGTAAAACCGAAAAAAACACGTCAAAGTTGATCAAAAGTCAAGGAAATATTGACTGTTTTCTTTGATTATCGCGGTGTTGTGCACTCGGAATTCTTCGCAGATACTCTTGCATTTTACGCCACGATGATGCACCATCTCACAAGGCTAACATTGTGATTGAATTTCTGACTAAAAACTCAACAAATACCATCTAAAAATCACCGTATCTACCTGATATGGCTCCGGCTGACTTTTTTCTTTTTCCAAAATTCAAATTACCAGTTCGAGTACGCGTTTAGAATCGATAGAAGACATACCAGGTCAGATCGATTTTGGCTTCTGCTGGCGAATGGATAGGACCACTGACAGATGCTGTCTGTGACCGCGGTCGCCAAAGGGTGTTTAATAACTATCGTGAATAACGTCGAATTTTGTTTACGTTCAATTTCTTATCTCAATTTGGCTACATTCCAACTACACAATTTTAACGCTTTTGATTGATTTTGAGCATCGTAAATTCCTCTACATTGAGATTTTTGATATAAAATTATTGTATAGTTCAAGCAAACGACCGTTTTTTCACTGTAATTTTGAACTACAGTGTGTTCCAACGAAAATTTGACCCCCCCTATAACTCCGAAATGAGTAACATTAGCTAAAAACACCAAGACACGTCGATTTTTGTTTCGAGGGGGAGCATTTTTCGAAATAATTCGAAACTTGTCAGATCAACCCCCTACCCCCAGCAACCCTAATTTCGAAATTCATCATAGGGAATAAGGGTCGAGTGGCACCTTACTGTAAAGGTCTGTCAATTCTCCATTCTGATTTGTCATTTTAGAATTTTAAATTAACATACAGGGTGTCCCTACCGAGGGTAAGTTGAATTCCTGCAAATCCCAAATACTAAATGAAATCGATTTATTTTGGCATAATGCAAGCGCAGGTTTATGCTCGGTCTAGAAAAACGACCTACACTTGTGAATTTGGAGTTGGTGCAATCAACCCCTATTAATCTGATCAGCATCCCCAACTCAAAAATCATTCGATCGATAATAGGTCAAGTGGCACCTCGTTGGAAAGGTATTTCAATTTTCTCTTCGAATTTGGTATTTTCGAAATTCAGAATCAGCATACAGGGTGTCCCGGAGCAGGAACACTGAAAACCCAAATAACTTTTTGAAACTGGTTCATTTCGGTATAATACGAGAACATGTTTATGTTTGATTCGAGAATAAGACTCTCTTGCGTGAATATGGAATTTTTGCAATCAATCTCTTCCATTCAGCATCCCCAACTCAAAAATCATACAAGTGATTACAGGTTGAGTGGCAAAGTTCCAGAAAGATTTTTCTATTTTCTGAATCACTGAGGCATTGGTTTCAGTTTGGCAATCGAGGTTTTCTGGCGTGAGGATCAGGATGAGGGATGATGGAGAAACTGATTGGATGCTCATCTAAACAGGAAAACGAGATTTATTGAACTTGTATTCAATTGAAAACAAAAACTAACTTGATTATTACAACAATTGTTCAAAATGACCTCCGCCCACCTCCATACAGTTATACAGACGATTTTCGAACTCTCTTCTCACATTAGCGAAAACTTCAGGAGTCAAAAGTCGGCATTCTGTGATAATCCTCATCCGCAGCTCCTCCAGGTTTTCTGGTCTTGTGGCATAAACTTTAGATTTTAGATGGCCCCACAAAAAAAAATCTAGGGGATTTAAATCTGGTGACCTGGCTGGCCACTCAACAGGTCCTCTTCTACCAATCCACCTTCCTGGGAAATTTTCGTCTAAATATTGGCGCACCCGAGCATCATAATGCGGAGGAGCACCGTCTTGTTGAAAACGCATTTCGTCCTCAGAAAGAGTTGGATCGTTCTGTAAAATTTCTGTCAATCTAGGATGTATGTGTTCCTCTAACAACTGTAGGTAGCCATTTCCATTCAGATTACCCTCAATAAAGAAAGGCCCAACTAGATGATTGCCAAAATTCCTGCCCAAACGTTCAACTTCTGAGGCCTTTGCGTGTGGGCCTCTCTAAACCAATGAGGATTCTGTGTGTCCCAATATCGACAATTATGTCTATTCACTTCACCACTGAGCATAAAGGTGCTTTCATCAGAAAAACAGATGTTATTCAGAAAATTTGGATTAGCGTTTAGGTTTTCACTTAGATTTTCACAAAACTGTAAACGACGATCTGGATCATCTTCGTTTATTTCATGCACTAATTTTACCTTGTAGGGTGAAATTTGTGATGTTTCACGATTCTATGGACAGTTGTAGCTGATACACCAGTCAGACGAGATAGTTTTCTGATCGAAGTAGTATTCTCCATTTGTAGATGACCCACTACTGCCACTTCCGTTGCCTCATTTCTGACAGGACATGCCACTTCATGTTTTTGTTTGCCACCGAACCCGTAGCTAGGAATTTGTCAACCAAATATTTAACGTACTGGTGACTGACTCCTTTCTCTTTCAGGATGGTTCCTATCGAATATCCTTGCCGTTTCTTTGGCACAACTGTTATTTCGAAAATACGTCGATACAATTTCGACCCTTTCCTCAGTGGAATAAACCATTTTCAGATTAATTTCAACTGACGAACAACAACAATAATGAGGAACTGATCTGAATAATAATAATATTTCATTGCAAAATGAGAAATAACAGATGACTGCACGCCAGATGGAAATGAAAAAATGTGAACATTTTCAATGCAGAAATCAGCTTTATTTCTTCGTAATTGATGCTCAACACATCGTACCCCAATACTTTTAACAGTTTCGAATTAATTTTAGTTGATAATTTCAAATGACGATATTGAATTTTTCGAAAGCGACATCCTGTATGGAGAGCCGAACTGAATGAAATGCTTTAATCATTCTGGAATTCAAAAACCTTTCTGAAGATATGCCACTTGAATTATTTGTATGATTTTCAAGTTGGGGATGCTGAATGGAAGGGTTGATTGCAAAAATTCTATAACCACACAAGAAAGTCCTATTCTCGGATCAAACATGTTCTCGTATACCGAAATGAACCAGTTTCAAAAGTTATTTGGATTTTCAATGTTCCTGCTTCGGGACACCCTGTATGATGATTCTGAATTTCGAAAATACCAAATTCGAAGAGAAAATTGCAGTACCTTTCCAACGAGGTGCCACTTGACCTATTATCGATCGAATGATTTTTGAGTTGGGGATGCTGGAAATAGGGGTTGATTGCACCAACTCCAAATTCACAAGTGTAGGTCGTTTTTCTAGACCGAGCATAAACCTGCGCTTGCATTATGCCAAAATAAATCTATTTCATTTAGTATTTGGGATTTCCAGGAATTCAACTTCACCCTTGGTTGGGACACCCTGTATGTTAATTTAAAATTCTAAAATGACAAATCAAGGTGGAGAATTGACAGACCTTTTCAGTAAGGTGCCACTCGACCCTTATTCCCTATGATGAATTTCAAAGTTAGGGTTGCTGGGGGTAGGGGGTTGATCTGAGAAGTTTCGAATTATTTCGAAAAATGCTCCCCCTCGAAACAAAAATCGACGTGTTCGTTGGAACACACTGTATATAAAATGGTTTTCAGGTAGATCTACATAATGCATTATTCACAAATGATAATGAAATTCAGTTAGGTCAAAAAACAAGAAAACTATTGAAATTTTTAGCAAACAAAAAACAGACCCCGATTCTGGATCGTCTCAAAGCCAAAAAATTAACGCTAAACTAATTGTTGAATTGCTTGAAAGAGAAACCTTATATATTTCAGTTTTTCATGGTGAGGAGCACATATACTACAAGTGGCGACAGCAAACCTCTACTGGCAATTCTGACAAACGCCACAATCTATATCACGAGCTTGGGCTCCAACGGTCGGTATCGAAATCATTTCCTGCTACCCTATACTGAACTCAACACTGTTCTGATCGGGCCAAGTGCCCAAACAATTCATTTATCTAACATGAAACAAGATATGCAGTGCATGATCACTACTGGATGTGCGATGGTTACAAATGACTTCATTGGTCAACTGGAGATGGCCATGAGGAAGGATATTAACAGGCCAAGAATGCTTGCAGTGAAGCAGCTGAGCATGCAGGATATGGTAAATTTGAGGAGAGCTATTTGCAAACAAACTGCAGTTCACAAGGTGAGACTTTTTTTAATGAAAATCCGCCTTTAGCTTTAATAGAAGCTTGTCTTTTGATATCAGTTCATTCTATCCTTCGTTCATTACGATGAATAGGAACACTAATTCTTAAATAAATGTAAAACCCCTGTTTTAAAGATTTTGATCAATTGACAAAAGAAATGCCTTGATTCAACCAGTTGTTTCATTTGTTAAAAGTCCAACTAACAAGTTAGAAAAAGAGTTAAATATGATAATCGAAAGAAGGACAAACTTACTCCTGAACATACAATCAAAAATTCAATTGAATTAACCCAAAAATTAGAGAACTTCACTTTACTGTTTTCAAACATTCTGAGAGATGAAAGTATCACGTCTGACAATCGTCAAATTAAAAAAAAATCAGATGTGTACCAACTAATCTGTTCTGAATCAGATTCTTTTTATAGACTGATTCTAGATCTTTCATTCATAAAAACAAAATTCTGCAGTTACGATATATTGCCCGAAAAATAACATTCTTTTCCGGAAATTTAGGTTGTGAAAATACTTCAATTATATGATAAATTTCAGAAGCATGTATAGTAAAATGAAATAAGTTCCCCAACGCAAGATATACTAACACGCCAATTACTTTTATTTTATTGTGATTCACCACCATTATTTCATTCATTTTACCTAGTATTTTTCTATTATAAATATTTAGTAATGTAATTTTTATTACTGAATATGGACGAAATTGAACTGAAACCGGATTAGATAATATAAAATTAATAAAAAGAGAATATCAAAATCTGGAAATTGTTTCATTACGTGATCACAATTCGTTAAGAATATAGAACTATACATGTTTCAGTTGTATAAACTGACTCATTTGATACATTTCAGGATGAAGATTATGTTTACTACAGCATTGTAGACGTTCAAGAATTAGGTACTGATATAGGAGACGGTGCGCCAATGGGACCTTCCAAGGAGGGGCCTTTAATGTTTAGAACACAGGAATTGAATTCCAAATGGGAAACAGCATATTTTATTCTCAAGTAAGTGCACACAAAACAATACTTTTACTCATACCTGGTTCACATTTAAATATTAAATAAATAAATCTCAGATCATCATTTGAGTTGGTTCAATGATTTGTGAGTAGCCCTTCTTAATAATTCAAATTTAAATATAGCGTTCAAAACATCAACAAATTTAGGTTCATTTATCAGAAATTATAAATCTCCAATTAATAAAGAAAATGAATCAGAAGTTTATAGATTGGATTGTGCAGATTGCAATTGTTTTTATATTGGTAAAACAGGAAGAAATTTTAATGTTAGAATCTCTGAACATAAACGCAGTTTCATCAATGGAAAAACCGATTCAAATCATCTTAGGGAAAATGGTCACTCTTTCAATTCAGAATTTAAAATCCTACATTCTGAGAAGAGAGGTATAAAACTCAACCTTCTGGAAGCACTTGAAATTAACAGGTTTAGGAATTCACCGGAAATTCCTAATGATCAGGTAGATATAAATAACTCACCCTTATTAAATTTATTTCCTAAACATTAGTTCAAGTACGGATAGCTCTGAGTGGATTGTCTCTTCAGTATATATAAAAATTTGTTAGTAAGATATATTTGTAGTATTCATTTGCTCTTGATAAAGATACTGTGTATCGAATCGCGTCGAGCATTTAATAATATATTTTAGTAGAAATCATCGTTTACTTGTATTTGTGAAAATGGATTTCTATCACGTAAAAGCTTCGTCAATTGAATTTTTCATCAACTTCAAAAATGAAAGAAGACTGAACGTCTTGTTACTAATGGGCAGCTCAAGGAAAAAAATAAAAACCCGAAAAACTGGCAAATTAATCGAAAAGTAAAAAGGAAGATTTGATGGGTTGTACTTGAAATTAGGTTTTATTTGGACTGGAAAAACACGATAAAACAGTTTTCTGGTGTAAAGCCAAATGAAAGTGCTCTAAAACCTTCTTACAAAGTTAGTTATTTGATTGCGAAAGCTGGTAAAACTTAATCCTCCTGCTGCAGCAGAAATTATTTGGGGAGAAAAGAGGCAAAAAGAATTAAAATTATTTGAAGATATTTTATTTTATAAGACTCTCAAAACATCGACAAAAGGTGAAGATATTGTACTGTATGGTCACCTCTGTATGTCACTAGCACAAGTATGATTGGTAGTTTGAGCAAATTTATTTAATTATTGTGGAGTGGAATTGTTTTTGGTACCGATAACTATTCATCACCTAGGCCATTTCTCCCTGCCACATCATCTTTATTGTAGATACTATTTTGATGTCTTATGTAGTAATAAACTCTCATATGAATCGCCTAGACATTTAAGGACTTTTTTCTCTTCGCGTCTGTCCAAGAGCTATTCGAAATAACATATTGAATATTGCCTTCTATCGCACAAACTATGGTCGTTAATCACCCTTTTGAGAATTTATGTCGGGGTGAATTCTGTAGGAGATATTGATCTGTTTAGAGGACGCATCTCAGTTTTTAGATCCGCCTTTAAAAGATTCATTCAGAATAATTCATCATCATCATCATCTGTCAACCATCCTAGTCCACCGCTGAACATAGGTCTTCCTCAACGATCTCCATTCCTCGCGATTTTGGGCCGGATTTGTCCAGTTCGTACACACTCGCTTGATATCGTCTTTTCAACGAGCTGGTGGACGTCCTCTACTTCTGTGGGCTTCATCTCTGGGACGCCACTCCAAAAGACGCTTTGTCCATCTACCGTCCGTGGTTCTTGCTAGATGACCGGCCCAGTTCCACTTTAAATTAGCAACTCTCTCGAGAGCATCCTGGACTCTAGTTCGTTGGCGTATGATATGGTTGGGAATTCTGTCCCGTAGTGTTATGCCTAACATAGCTCTCTCCATGTTACGCTGAGCAACACATATTTCATTAGCAAATTTCTTTGTTAGGGTCAGGGCTTCTGCACCGTACGTCAAAACTGGTAAAACGCATTGATTGTATACTTTACGTTTCAAACAAATCGGTATCTCTGATTTGAACAGATCTCTCAGTTTTCCAAATGCAGCCCATGTCAGCCTTATTCGCCTTCCTATTTCTGTTGTTTGGTTGTCCCTGCCTATAGTTATCTCATGCCCCAGATATTTGTATGACGTTACTTGTTCAACAATTTCACCATCGATGGAAACTGGTTGGCTTGGTACTAAGTTGGTCATCATCTTAGTTTTCGACATATTTATCTTCAATCCGATTTAACTGGATTCCTTAGACAATTGCAAGAGCATCTCATTTGCATCATCTAATATGTTTGCTATAATGACGATGTCGTCGGCGAAACGAAGATGACTTAATCGCTCACCATCCACATTTACTCCCTCTGATCCCATTCCAATTGCTTGAACATATATTGCAATAGGTTTGTGAACAACTTCGGGAAATAGTATCACCCTGTCTTACTTCACGTCCGATCCTGAATTTTTCTGTAGAATTGTGAAGGCACACTTGTGAAGTGGCATGCTCATATATATATATATTTAATGATGGCAGTGTATCTATGATCTATTCAGTCAGCCATCGTTTTAAGCATAATCGCCTGTATCACGGTATCGAAGGCTTTCTCATAATCCACGAATATGAGAACCAGAGGCAAGTTGTATTCTATGCTCTTTTCAATCAAAGTCTTGAGAGTTTGGAGATGATCATTAACACCAAATGTTGCCCGAAATCCGGCCTGCTCTCGAGGTTGGTAGGTTTCCAGTTTGTTTGTGAGGCGCTTTGTTATTATTTTGGTGAAGAGTTTGTATAAGTGCGATAGAAGGCTTATAGGTCTATAGTTCGAGAGATTTGTGGGGTCTCCTTTCTTGTACATAATTATTATTATAGCATTATGCCAAGACTCTGGTACTTTTGTTTTTGTTTAAATTGAATATTATAATGTATTATTGTTTTTGTAATTTATACACTTTCAAATGATGTTTTTTGTAGTACGTGTATATTAAATTAAAAAAAAAGTTTTGAAATTCATGTCACATCGAATTTTTCTTTCATTTTGTCACATTTTCAGAGCTGGTGTCATGTATATGCTGTCGTCTGCTTCTCATAGAATACCTATGAAGGTATATCCTCTTATTAACGGAGCGTGCCATGGTGCGCGACGTATACCTACATCTCCTAGACCACATACATTCCAAATAATTGTCGACGGTAAAAGCCTTCAACTGGCTGCACCTGATGAGTATGTGGCCAGCGAATGGTTACAAGCTTTGATACATGCTGCAAACGGAGTAAGTTCTCTAAGCAAATTTACTCACTGAACTATTTTTTTCTTTTCGATTCAGGACTCGATATCGACGATAATATCGCCATTTTAACCTATTTTAAAATATGAAATTGAAAACCCAACCAGATTTAGATTCGATTAACCCATCAGGTCCTGGATTGATTTGATTATTCATATTTGTGTGTTGTTACCAATTGTTCTTATCCATATTTAAAACTTGCATAGACTTCTCTCTTAGTTGGAGACAGTAAAGTTATTTTTTTTTATTTTTTTTGAATTTGGGAGGCTTTTACTTGGTAAAATTCCATTATCAATAATAAAAAACGAGTACTGTGTTTTAAGGAATTTTACTTAATAATTGCGATTCGTAACGCGTTTCACTACACCGTAGCTTCTTCAGACGAATGAATGTACAGAAAATATAAATATGAATGTTCTTGAGTAATTAAAAGCTTATTGGGTTGCTTCTTCTTAAGTGGTTATTTATTACAGGTATATCCAATAAAATTAAGGAATAGATTGCTCCCCGAAGAGATTCAATAGAGGTGAAGGGCTTAAATCGACTTGTTCATTGATGAGTCTACCTGAGTGTTTGTATTTATTGATTTCTAGAGTTTCCCAAAGATCTACCTTCCAATATTTATTATCTGTATGCAAAATTCCAAACTGTCGGTCGAAAGAGTGATTATTTTGTAAGAGATGATTCGCGTAATTTGAATCTGATTTTTATTTGAAAAACTGCGTTTATGTTCCGATATTCTAATATTGAAATTTCTATGTGTTCTACTAATGTAGAAATTATCACAGTCTTTGCAATTCAATCTATAAACACCGGATTTATTGTTTTTACCTGGTTTGGTTTTATTATTTTTATATATTTGCCTAAATTATTATTAGTTTGAAAAGCTATGTTGAAATTATTGCTACTCAAGAATGATTTCAGTTTCTCACTTGTAATGCCAACGTAGGTTAAGGTGTTGAATTTTTGTTTCAATTTATCGACATTTTATGTTGATATGGATGACACGACGAGTTATGAATTCTAATATCTGTATGTGACGGCTTATGGTAAATTGCGAAAACAGTTATTCATGAATATTTCTGCTAACAATGGACTTATGGGCAATCCGTTGAGTCCATTGTTAGCAGAAATATTCATGAATAACTTAGAGAAATTAATTCATAATCATCCACTCAGTAAATATTGCTTATACTGGTATCGCTATGTAGACGATATCATTATTTGCTTCACAGGAACAGATAGACAGTTAAAAATTTTCGAAAATCATATAAATTCATTACATCCAAAAATTGGATTCACAACCGAAATAGAAAGCAATAATTCGATAAATTTCTTAGACGTAACAATTTCGAATGAAAATGGAAAACATGTTTTCGCAATTTACCATAAGCCGTCACATACAGATATTATAATACATAACTCGTCGTGTCATCCATATCAACATAAAATGTCAGCATTCAATAGTTTTATTCATAGATTGATTAACATCCCGTTATCACCAGAAAATTTCAACAAAGAATTAAATCTGATTGAGCAAATTGCCAAAAATAATGGTTACAATCCCAAACTAATAAATAATATTTTAAATAAAAAACAAGGTAGAATCGCATTGAATGAAGTTTACCCTGTCGATAAATTGAAACAAAAATTCAACACCTTAACCTACGTTGGCATTACAAGTGAGAAACTGAAATCATTCTTGAGTAGCAATAATTTCAACATAGCTTTCCAAACTAATAATAATTTAGGCAAATATATAAAAAATAATAAAACCAAACCAGGTAAAAACAATAAATCAGGTGTTTATAGATTGAATTGCAAAGACTGTGATAATTTATACATTAGTAGAACTCATAGAAATTTTAATATTAGAATATCGGAACATAAACGCAGTTTTTCAAATAAAAAATCAGATTCAAATTACGCGAATCATCTCTTAGAAAATAATCACTCTTTCGACCCACAGTTTGAAATTTTGCATACAGATAATAAATATTGGAAGGTAGATCTTTGGGAAACTTTAGAAATCAATAAATACAAACACTCAGGTAGACTCATCAATGAACAAGTCGATTTAAGCCCTTCACCTCTATTGAATCTCTTCGGGGAGCAATCTATTCTTTAATTTTATTGGATATACCTGTCATAAATAACCACTTAAGAAGAAGCAACCCAATAAGCTTTTAATTACTCAAGAACATTTATATTTATATTTTCTGTACATTCATTCGTCTGAAGAAGCTACGGTGTAGTGAAACGCGTTACGAATCGCAATTATTAAGTAAAATTCCTTAAATCACAGTACTCGTTTTTTATTACAGTAAAGTTAATCCACGATAGTTTTGATTTATGTTCTACATATAGAAATGAATATTTTCATTCAATGTTTATACACTGTCTTACAACTATGATTTTCTATTAATGTTTCAATTTATACGTACGTAGGTTGCCTTTTGAATTTTGCCTACGCAGACAACTGTCTCATGTATTTTGACATTTTTCAACCAAAACGCACTTACAACACTTTGACGTAAGAGTGAGTTTTGTTTGGTTTATAGTCATTTGAATAATTCAACTTGGACAAAAAATGGAATTAACACGTGAACATTTTCGTGTGATGATTTTTTTACGATTTTCGACGTGGATTAACTCGACAACAGTGCTGCCATCAACTTGCTTCTACTTTTGGTGATGAAGCTCCACATTCGGCCACTGTGAAACGCTGGTTTAACGAATTCTATCAGGGCCATGCTTCACGTAGACACGAACTTGAAATTGAGTCAACTCTGAACATTAGTTTCATCGGCGTACATTCGATATTGCATGAACGTTTGGCTGTCAAAAAGATTTGTTCGCGTTGAATCTCATACAACTTAACAATTGCTCAAAAGAAGGCTCGTGTTGTTTGGTGCAAAGAAATTATTTATTTCATATATATGTACTTATGCCATAGATTGTACACATAATAATGAACGGTACAATCCACTTGAAACAATAAACACCACCATAACAACATAGGTATCCCATGTAATCCCATATTATAAATAACACAATAACTAAACTATTTGTGAATGTTTATATCTAATGCTAACAATCTCAATTAAGAATAGAAATACAACAATAAAGACCAGACGTATTAACAAGCAAAAGTAAAAAGCAGTGATTATTCAGTAACATAAAACAATTCACTCGAGTTCTAGATATCGAAGAGTGAACAGGTGTCTTCCCGCTTTGTTTTCCTTTGTGTCTGTGAAATTTAAAATACTAAAGGTGAATGAACTGTAATATTAATAATGGGCATGAAAGTTATTAGTGTTGTTAAACAATGCGGGAACTGTGATATGCACTAAATGGCACTGTGAGGGTGCTCTGGTTTAGAAAAGGATCAGTTGAAAATTATAATGGAATCAGGTCATAATGGCAATGTAAGAGTTGCGCAAAAAAGAAAATCAATAAAGAATAATACTATAGCGCATGTGATGAAACAATTGGAAAAGAATCACGAATCGCTCACTAGAAGTATGGACAAGTTCCGAGGTGAAATTCAGCAATTACTTCAGTTCCTCTCAAATGCATTCGATGATCTGAAAAAGAAAATCTCTCGATAAAAAAAAACTGGCTGAGGAAAAGGTACAGTTGCAAGCTGCAAATACAAAAGTAATGAACCTTGAAGAACGGCTGGAACGAATCGAACAAGAAGGAAGAGAAAAGAATATAATCTTAATACATGTACCAAATCAAGAAAAGGAAGACACAAAAGATCTAGTTACAAAAATTAACAGTAGAATAGGAATACCAATGAAAACGGAGGAATTCGAATCACGTCGTATCTCCAAAAAAGAAAATTCCCCAATTGTAATCAAATTCAAGTCAGAGTCTGCCATAAGGAATATTTTGATGAAAAGGAAAGAGATCGGTACACTTAAAATGAAATATTGTGGATATTTCGGCGAAAACGTAATATATTTCGACGAAGATTTGTCTCAAACTAAACAAGAGCTTTATTCAAGAGTTCTAAAATTCAAGAAAGATAAAAACTACGATTTTGCTTGGATAAAGAATGGAAATATATACGTGAAAAATAATGAAAGTTCTAGGCCAATTCTCATTAAACATGAAACAGATTTAGAAGCATTGTATTTGCCTGAATATTGAGCGTCTGATGTCCGTACTCTTTCGTTGAGTAACGTCCTGATATACTTACGTATATGGAACAATACATAAGGAATTTTGAAACAACGCGTTTGGATGACAAGTTAGTGAGTGTGGCTGAACTTAAAGGTTGTATGAGTGAGGACAGTATAAGTTTCAATGTGATGCACAACAATATTAGAAGTGCTAGTAAGAACATTGATGAGTTTAGACTGTTTATTGATGGCTTCATGGGTGAGTTGGACTGCTTAGTATTATCAAAGACATTTTTAATATTGTTGATTTGAATCTTTATAACATTCCAGGTTTCAGGCTTATTTACAATGAGGGTTGTTTGAACAGGAATAACGGTACACTTATTTATGTCAGAAATGAGATCAATTTCGATCACGATATTGTTATAAATGAGATAAAAACACAAGGTTTAACTTTAATCTACACTTTATTTGAAAAATTCGACGACGTTTCGCTGACAGCAGCTTTATCAAGAATGACAAACAGAATGAAGAGTATGGTATTATAAACAAATCGTAGAACAAGTTGGATGAATAACAGGAAAATCCACACCGAGCCATTGTACAGTTAGTATGAAAGGTAATAAAACTAATTAAACAAGTTAAGTAGGGGTGAATAATTCACATCTATCTGCTCATTCAGAAGCTTGTCCGAATGTTTGTATCTATTTATTTCTAAGGCTTCTAGGAGATCTAATTTTAAACTTTTGATTTTATATGTAATATGTCAAAGTTTTTATTTAATGAATGGTTTTCTTTCATTAAGTGGTTTGAATAATTTGAATCAGATTTATTTTTATCGAAGCTACGTTTATGTTCAGATGTTTTATGCCAAAACTCCTATAGGTCCTACCGATATAAATTTTATCACGATTTGTTTATGATACCATACTCTTCATTCTGTTTGTCATTCTTGATAAAGCTGCTGTGTCAGCGAAACGTCGTCGAATTTTTTCAAATAAAGTGTAGATTAAAGTTAAACCTTGTGTTTTTCATCTCATTTATATCATGGATCTACATTAAGTAACGGCCTCCACAATTCAAAACACGATATTGTTAATCTTGGTCCTGTAAAGACAGTTCAATTACATCTCGAACTCGGCAACTCAACTGTAGTTGTATTAGTAGCAAGAGAATTATTTGCGTAATACTAAGTTTCGAGGAGATATTGCATTTATAATAGGCGATATTGATATAGATCTAATCGAAGAAACTAAATTTAGGGAAGAATATCTCAATATAATGGGTGAGTTTGGGTTTATACCTGCAATTAGTTTGCCTACGCGAGAGAGGGCATGTATTGACCACATTTGTGAAGAGTACAATTGTTCCGGTGGACTTCTTTCCAATGGTAGTTGACTTCTTGGTGACAGATCATAATCCAATAGCACTTAAAGTAAAATTATCTGATACAAAAACACAAAAACGAGTTAATATTAAGTATAAGAATTTCATAAATTATAGAAAACTTAGATCACTATTGATGAATGAGTCATGGGACAAACTTTATAACACTGGTTGCATTCATGCTGCCGCGGAAATATTTTCGGAGACATTGTCTAAATATATAAACGAAAGCACTAATGTAGTCCGTGTAAAGAGAAATGAAATGAAACGCAACAAATGGGCTACTCAAGCTCTCATCAAGTCCATAAATATTAAGAATCGGATGTATCAGGAACTGAAGAACAAATCTAATGATATTAACTTGAAAAATAAATTCGGAGAATATAGCAATAGACTTAAATACCTAATCGACATAACTAAATCTAACTATTATAGAGATAAAATTAGTCTAAACTCGGAGAAGCCGGATTGTTTATGGAAGACATTGAAAGAACTTGAGAATCGAGTGCCTGTGGTGTGTCAGTCTGTTCAAAATTCTGAGGGAAGTGTAGTGAGGCAGCAAACTCAAATCGCAGATGCTTTTAATGACTTTTTCGTTAATGTAGAAAAAAATATGGCTAGTAAAATAAACAGAAAAAAAGGTAAATTCATAAAAATGCCACGTTAAATCGATAGTTATAATGATTAGGACTGAAAGTGAGTTAAGCACTATAATAAAATCACTTAACAACAAAAAATCTGTAGTTATTGATAGCTTGGCACCGGAAACTTTATCGAAAATATCTGATTGTCATTTCGCCCCTTACTCATTAGATCAATAGAGCCATCGAAGAGGGTTGTTTCCTGATTCACTAAATGTACCTATTTACAAATCAGGAAGCAAACAGTCATGTAGTAATTATAGACCTATTTCAATTTTGTCGATTATTTCAAAAATTTTCGAGAAAGTACTAAAGATTAGAATCTCCGCATTTCTAGGTAAATATGAACTCATCTCTCGTAGACAGTATGGTTTTCGCAGGGCTAGGTCCACGCAAGATGCAATAGAGTACCTACCTAGTAAACTGTACAAAGCGATTGATGATAAAGAACCTACTATTGGTATCTTTGTGGACCTGGCCAAGGCATTTGATATAGTTAGTCATCCAGACCTTTTAGACTGTTTGGAAAGCATTAGTTTTAGAGGGGTATCCTTCAGTCTAGAGGAGAGTTATCTAAGTAATAGAAACAAGCAGTAAGAATCGGAGATCATCTGAGTGAATTCAAAGAAATAAGTTTCGCTGTCCCACAAGGAACTGTGCTGGGACCGTTGTTGTTTATAATTTTCATGAATGATTTGTTTGACTCACCTACTTCTGACGATGTTATTAGTTTTGCTGATGACACTGCTGTGGTATATCGGGAAAAATCTTGGCAGTTACTGAAAATGGCAGTCGAAAATGACTTCGGTGTATTCTTAGAATACTTTGAAAGTAAGCTATTGACGGTTAATGTTGACAAAACTAAATTCATAATGTTTACTAGCCTTGCTCAGAACTTACCTGCTTTCGATAGACTGAACATCACAACACAACATTCGCAAATTGAGATATCCGCAACCAGGTCAGTGAAGTACCTAGGAATTCATATTGATAGTCACCTCCAATGGAATAAGCAATCATCGAAATTGACGCAGAAATTGAGGGCGCTAATTCCTAAATTCAAAATGTGTGCTTCATTTTGTAGTATAGAGCAATTGAGAATTTTGTACCTTGCACAAGGGCAGTCCCACCCAACCTACGGAAATATAGCTTGGGGCGGATTACTAAAAACTAAAGCGAAAAAATTGAAGTAGCACAAAAGTGGATTGGGAAAATCATGTACAAGAAGCACTATCGGTACCCAACGAGTCAACTATTTGCAGAAAGTAGTATTCACGATCTAACTCAACTTTATTGTCGATCCCTCCTCGTTTGGCAACACAAACTCGGGGAATCTCGTTTGAGAATTGATCACAGTCACCGAACTAGATATAGGGAAAATACGTCTGCTGTACGACGCATGAATAAAACTATTGGCCAAAGAAGCCATATATATCTCGGTCCTAGAGTCTTCAACGAGTTGCCTGATAGACTAAAATGTATTCCCTCTCTCCGCGAGTTCAAACGAGAAATAAAGATCTATATTACAGAGGTAGGAAGGGAAAGAATCCACTCATTTATTGACCTTAAAAATCATGGAAACTAAATCTGTCCATAAGACAAGTTATGCTCCAATCGAGTTTAAATTCGAGTCAAAAAATCATAAAAATGATTATCAAAAAAAAAAACTTATAAATATATAAAGAGATATAATATAAAATTAAGCACATTAAGATTATAGCACTTCGTAGAATGTTGTCATAGATAAAGATATTTCGTATTTGTCACCGTGAGAGGACCTTTATTGTTCATTGTTAATGAAATACCCACGCACGGAGTTTATTCCATGTGGGATTCTATGTTTATTTTATGCGAAGTCAATTGCTTGTGTTATCAGTGTATGATATGTGATATTGAATGGTCTGAATAAACATCTAACATAGATCATCAAGTTATTATTATTATTATATTATTAATTTTATAACTAAACCTGCCATAACAAATTAACAACAACTTTTTAAATTTAAGAAATGAGACACCAAAGTAATTAAACATTTTTACAATAATTAGTACGAACTGAATCCGTGTATAACATCTGAGGAATGCGGGAACATAATCTCGGTACATTAAAACATACACGATTAAGTAACTCACCACAATTAACTTCATTATTTAAGATCTTAAAGATAAAGTTCAGATCAGCACAAGATCTACGAATGCTAAAAGCAGGAAGTCCAATTTGTAACCTTAACTGCTCATAAACAATTTTATCCTCCGAATATACATTTTAAAAGCAACCAATCCTAGAAAACGATTCTGAACTCTTTCAAGACAGTCAATATATATATATATATATATATATATATATATATATATATATATATATATATATATATATATATATATATATATATATATATATATATATATATATATATATATATATATATATATATACTTTTGAAAAGAGGATTTACAAAATTTGAATAATTTTATTTACAATAAATGCTTACATCTATAATTATGGTGTGTGTCAGAAAAACACAAGTGTGAGCTCGTTTCCCTGTCGCTATTGCATTAGCAATAGCTTGTCTGTTTATGTTGTGTTAGCGTCGTGTGTACATAAAGAGTACCAAAGATTTTTCTGTTAGCCGCTTCATTCTCCTTGCATTCCATGATTTCCAAACGAAGACAAGGGTGAAAGGAAGGGGTTTGGGACAGGAATCTGTAACAATGGAAAAAGAAAACCAGCAGAAAATATTTGAACAATCATACTTCTTTTATGTGTAAACATATCTAAGAAAAATTTTACATAGCAAGCAAGGTCATAAAAAGGACTAAGGAGATAATAAAAAAAAATACATACAACCTGCGATATTTCCTCAAATTCCTTTACTGTTTGACCGAGAGAGCCCCGATGGCCAGGTTCAGTCTTCCAAGTGATGCCAATTTTGATCTATAGATGTTTTAGAATCATTATGGACCCAATAAATTGGGTTGACATCACCCATATATTATTTCTTCGTGGAACTTGTTTAATTTGAAGAAATAATTTGCGAAAAAATTTTGACAGTCGTTCGAAAAATATGACAAATGTAAATTGAGTAGGAAGCAAATTCGAGGATACTTCTAACAAAGGCACAGTTTACCATTTTAAAGGTATCAATTGAAAACTTCATAATATTCTTCTGTACAAACCCCAATAGTCTGGTGCCCCTCTTAGCAATACCGAAAACATGATCTCTAAAAATCAAACGAGAATCCAGCATAACACCCAGATCTATAATAGTATTGACGCGACTCAAGGCGAAATTATCAATATAATACTCATAGATCTTAGGATCACCCCGAGTAAACGTTATAACATTGCACTTGGAAATATTGAGCTCTAAACGGTTAAGTTCACACCAGGTGTTAAAGCGGTCTAAATCAGATTGGAAAAGTATCGCTTCATCCTCATCAGAGAGAGTCCTAAATATTTTTAAATCATCGGCAAACATCAAGAGTTTACTGGGTCGAAACATCGTTGACGAACAAGATAAACAGGAGGGGTCCCAAACCCCTGGGGTACCCCAGAAGGAGAACTAAATGAACTGGAAACGAAACTCTTATAACGAACACAATAATTACGACCACGCAAAATCATCCTCAGATAGATGATGAAGCCACAGTGTGGTGAAACCGGTCATAGTTTTGTTAATATAGTAAAAATCTAAATACTTTAGTTTTATTTCATTGAAAATATCCAATCAATAGAGTTAAAAAAAAAGTCACAAACCAATATAATTACCATTCTTAAAATCTTACATATGATCAACAACATCTGAATTAAATTTTAGGTCGGGGTCTTGCGACTCCGAAAGCATCACTGGTAATGAATATCCATAATGACGCACAGAATTATGAAAAAGAAGCTCTTCCGCACAACTAACCACTACGTCAGGGGACGAGGTATAAATCAAATCCAAAAACACAACACGACTGTTACTTAGCTTGTTGACCTGGTATAAGTCCATAAAGGATAAACAGTCAATCATACAATAAGATGAATGACCTCGACTAGTAAGAACAAACTCATCACCAACCAACTGGCTTCTGGAATATTATAATCCCCACAAAGAACGAATTAAGCATCCTATTCTCCAAATAAATATTCTCAAGTGCATCACAGTGAGACACATATAAGTCGCGGTGTGAACCTGACCAATATAAGTACCACCCAGAATTATTTTCAAGATACCGATATTAATTGCGACAAATAGATGCTCAATATTAAGACTAGAGTGTCGTAGCAGAGTTGGATAAAGCACAGTCTTGACCAATATTAGCACTCCACCTCCTCCCTTTTTTGAGCTTGTTAAGCAATTCCTATCCTGGCGAAGAACAGAAAAACCTGGGACCGTAAGCTCACCGTCAAGCCACTCATCGCTAGGAAAGGTTTCAACAATCACTATAATGTCATAATCAGAACAATAAGCAGCATTGTGATAATATATGTTCAAGTAGGGTGCACCTAGTTTTTTGGTTTGCTCGATTCAACAACGGTTGGTGATCCACGAACATATCATATTGTGACGTTCTCTCCGTTTTCCTTACGCCGACTTAAATCACTTCTCAGATCCTATAACTGTTTGCGCTGCATTTCAGTGAAATCTCCATCAATAAGCACCTTGGAAAATCTTCCTGAATTTTTAATGTTTGTTTTATTTTTAGCACAACTTTGACCTTTGATGCAGATGACGTAACAACCTTTAAAGCTCGTGGATGATCAGGCGTAGATTTACCTACACGAAGCACTTTAACAATATCATTAGAAGTAACATCCACATCAGATACACTATTCGTTAATTTATTTATGATAGCATTAACCATTCCAACATCGTCTCGTTTACGGTCCACTCTTGTGGAATCACTTTCTTTGAGATTATAGATCATAAGGTTGTTAGATCTATCGTTAATTTCCGCCACTAAGGCATCTTCTTCTCTTTAAGAGCTTTCAGCTCAACTTTGATTTCATAATTGCATCGCAAAATATGAGGCAGCCTTTTTATGGCTCCCTTACAGTCGTCGCAAAAGAAGAAGAGCAATCGCTGTTTTCTCTGCTCCATAACACGGAGTTCATTGCCCCCAATAAGTAAACATTTGTTGTGATGGACAGTCTTTCAAGTTGAGCTAAACCCAACAAAAGTTTTTTTTTTCTTGAATATTTGAATTGTGGAGGCCGTTACTTGATGTAGATCCATGATATAATATAATAATATATATAAAGACTATAAAATATTCAACAGTTTAACATTCTGCGGTTCTGCAAGTACAAATATTAAATCCTTTCCCGTCAAACAAAATCTTAATATAACTTTCAAAACTTCTAATAACTTAGGTAAACATATTAAAATAATAAATCTCGTGTTGAAAAATCAAGTAAATCAGGAATCTATAAACTCAATTGCGGTTCTTGTGATAAAATTTATATCGGTAGGACCTATAGGAGTTTTGGCATAAGAACATCTGAACATAAACGTAGCTTCGATAAAAATAAATCTGATTCAAATTATTCAAACCACCTAATAAAAGAAAACCATTCATTCAATAAAAACTTTGACATATTACATATAAAATCAAAAGTTCAAAATTAGATCTCCTAGAAGCATTAGAAATAAATAGATACAAACATTCGGACAAGCTTTTGAATGAGCAGGTAGATGTTAATTATTCACCCCTACTTAACTTGTTTAATTAGTTTTATTACCTTTCATACTAACTGTACAATGGCTCGGTGTGGAATTTCCTGTTATTCATCCAACTTGTTCTACGATTTGTTTATAATACCATACTCTTCATTCTATTTTTCATTCTTGATAAAGCTGCTGTGTCAGCGAAACGTCGTCGAATTTTTTCAAATAAAGTGTAGATTAAAGTTAAACCTTGTGTTTTTTATCTCCAACAAAAGTTGTTCGTGCACGAAGCACTTCGAAGCAAATGGTCGCTTGTTATTTCAGAAAAACCGGAAATATCGCAACTTTAGCTTTAAAGCAACATAGAACGGTCAATTCTGAATGGTATATAACCATTTGTTTGCCGCAAGTTTTCGATGATTGAGGAAATCAAATCGAAGTACAAAAATTATTCTGCATCATGACAATGCAAGCTCACACACATCAGCGTATACGATGGAATATTTAACTAATGGGCCATCCACCTTATAGTCCCGATTTGGCACCTAAAGACTTCTTTTTGTTTGCGCGCATCAAGAAAAAACTTTCGACGACAGAAGAAGCTTTTCAAAACCATGTTTTGGAGGTATCTCATTTGGAGTGTGCAAAAGTGTATCGATCTTCATGGAGAATACTTTGAAAAACAATTAAGTTATTTTTTCCCTAAGTTACTTGTTTTTTTGTCAGGCGCAGAATTTAAAAGGCAACCTATGTACAGTGTGTTTCATTATAATCAATAAAGGGTAATCCAGCTGTTCACGCTGACCACTTCGTACATCGCGTACCGAGTCGACGGGAAATGTTTCCGAACGATTTAAATTTCAGGCAAGGTTGCCAGATCCCTTTCCTGGTGTTCACTTCAATTTCACGTTCAAATAAGAGAATGAATGTTTGATCTCGGTCGTGATTTTTGGGTTATTCACAATGTCGGTTATTTGTTTATTTATTGTTTAGTTACTTTTTTGAATAGATTGCAGTGGATGAGCCAAATTTTCTTTTTCTATTTGGCTTGACATAGACATAAGAAAAACACATGTCCCTTCCGATTCCGAGAATTATGCTCTTGATTAGGAGTGTTTTGCCATCGGATTCACTTCAATAGCATATCTTATCCTTTGCTATTTCATTTTCAACGATAGGTAGTCAAATCTCCGACGTGAGATGAATCGTGGCAACACTGGCTGCAAGTCCAATACTTTCGGGAAACACCTGTTCGACTCGGCACTGGATACGCGACAGCGGTCAGCGTAAATAGCAGGATTACCCAGTAATGAAAGCAATGAAATTTCAGAACGTTCAAATTTGAATTTATTTAATACTAGCGTTGTGTTCGTCACTAATTTTTATTTTTCAGTCTTACTGCAAGGAGAAAATGGTCACTCAATCTTGCTCTCTGCTCATGACTACAGATCATATACTTACTGTGAGAGAAGCCTTTCCTTGCACAGTCAGATCATTGTTGCCAGATAATAATTCTCACGATCCAATAAAAGGTCCACAAGCTCTCTCCTGTGCTGCTATTTTGGATTTGGTGTCATTTCGCTTACCTTCCGCAGAGCAAAGCTGGTGTATTCTTGTAAGTACCATTAGTTTTAAAGATCTGTATTATAAAAAAAAACATTGAATTACAGAAAACAATTATATTGGTATACCTAATAATAGCGAGATGGGTAATAATTCACATCTCTAACATGCGAAATTATCGCTACATGTAGACACATTGAATAATTTGTTGTGAATCAGCACGCAATTGAACTTAAAGAAAACACAAAGACTAGTCATAAGCACTCATAAGGAAGGGTCAACATCTCTTTGTCTTAAATTGTTGGGAATTTGGGAATCACTTTGACCAGTGAGTTCACATGGAGCGAACATATATTCATATAACTCAGGAAATTGTCAACAGCTATTTTTACGATTCGCAGAATTAAACAGATAACGTCAAAGAGAATTTGCAAACTCACTTACTATGCTAAATTCCATTCATTGGCAACGTATGGGATTCTCGTTGGGGGTAATGCTACTACTCTTAGGTGGATATTGCCAAAGCAGAAAGCAGCAAAGGCGTCTTCATTTTCAGATCAGAGAAAATCTTGAGCGTTTCCCCGGTGTTCATTTTGTCCTGTATTTTATACAGTGTGTTCCAACGAAAATTTGACCCCCCCTATAACTCCGAAATGAGTAACATTAGCGAAAAACACCAAGACACGTCGATTTTTGTTTCGAGGGGGAGCATTTTTCGAAATAATTCGAAACTTGTCAGATCAACCCCTACCCCAGCAACCCTAACTTTGAAATTCATCATAGGGAATAAGGGTCAAGTGGCACCTTACTGAAAAGGTCTGTCAATTCTCCACCTTGATTTGTCATTCTTAGAATTTTAAATTAACATACAGGGTGTCCCAACCAAGGGTGAAGTTGAATTCCTGGAAATCCCAAATACTAAATGAAATAGATTTATTTTGGCATAATGCAAGCGCAGGTTTATGCTCGGTCTAGAAAAACGACCTACACTTGTGAATTTGGAGTTGGTGCAATCAACCCCCTATTTCCAGCATCCCCAACTCAAAAATCATTCGATCGATAATAGGTCAAGTGGCACCTCGTTGGAAAGGTACTGCAATTTTCTCTTCGAATTTGGTATTTTCGAAATTCAGAATCATCATACAGGGTGTCCCGAAGCAGGAACATTGAAAATCCAAATAACTTTTTGAAACTGGTTCATTTCGGTATACGAGAACATGTTTGATCCGAGAATAGGACTTTCTTGTGTGGTTATAGAATTTTTGCAATCAACCCCTTCCATTCAGCATCCCCAACTTGAAAATCATACAAATAATTCAAGTGGCATATCTTCAGAAAGGTTTTTGAATTCCAGAATGATTAAAGCATTTCATTCAGTTCGGCTCTCCATACAGGATGTCGCTTTCGAAAAATTCAATATCGTCATTTGAAATTATCAACTAAAATTAATTCGAAACTGTTAAAAGTATTGGGGTACGATGTGTTGAGCATCAATTACGAAGAAATAAAGCTGATTTCTGCATTGAAAATGTTCACATTTTTTTCATTTCCATCTGGCGTGCAGTCATCTGTTATTTCTCATTTTTGCAATGAAATATTATTATTATTCAGATCAGTTCCTCATTATTGTTGTTGTTCGTCAGTTGAAATTAATCTGAAAATGGTTTATTCCACTGAGAAAAGGGTCGAAATTGTATCGACGTATTTTCGAAATAACAGTTGTGCCAAAGAAACGGCAAGGATATTCGATAGGAACCATCCTGAAAGAGAAAGGGGAGTCAGTCACCAGTACGTTAAATATTTGGTTGACAAATTCCTAGCTACGGGTTCGGTGGCAAACAAAAACATGAAGTGGCATGTCCTGTCAGAAATGAGGCAACGGAAGTGGCAGTAGTGGGTCATCTACAAATGGAGAATACTACTTCGATCAGAAAACTATCTCGTCTGACTGGTGTATCAGCTACAACTGTCCATAGAATCGTGAAACATCACAAATTTCACCCCTACAAGGTAAAATTAGTGCATGAAATAAACGAAGATGATCCAGATCGTCGTTTACAGTTTTGTGAAAATCTAAGTGGAAACCTAAACGCTAATCCAAATTTTCTGAATAACATCTGTTTTTCTGATGAAAGCACCTTTATGCTCAGTGGTGAAGTGAATAGACATAATTGTCGATATTGGGACACACAGAATCCTCATTGGTTTAGAGAGGCCCACACGCAAAGGCCTCAGAAGTTGAACGTTTGGGCAGGAATTTTGGCAATCATCTAGTTGGGCCTTTCTTTATTGAGGGTAATCTGAATGGAAATGGCTACCTACAGTTGTTAGAGGAACACATACATCCTAGATTGACAGAAATTTTACAGAACGATCCAACTCTTTCTGAGGACGAAATGCGTTTTCAACAAGACGGTGCTCCTCCGCATTATGATGCTCGGGTGCGCCAATATTTAGACGAAAATTTCCCAGGAAGGTGGATTGGTAGAAGAGGACCTGTTGAGTGGCCAGCCAGGTCACCAGATTTAAATCCCTAGATTTTTTTTGTGGGGCCATCTAAAATCTAAAGTTTATGCCACAAGACCAGAAAACCTGGAGGAGCTGCGGATGAGGATTATCACAGAATGCCGACTTTTGACTCCTGAAGTTTTCGCTAATGTGAGAAGACAGTTCGAAAATCGTCTGTATAACTGTATGGAGGTGGGCGGAGGTCATTTTGAACAATTGTTGTAATAATCAAGTTAGTTTTTTGTTTTCAATTGAATACAAGTTCAATAAATCTCGTTTTCCTGTTTAGATGAGCATCCAATCAGTTTCTCCATCATCCCCTCATCCTGATCCTCACGCCAGAAAACCTCGATTGCCAAACTGAAACCAATGCCTCAGTGATTCAGAAAATAGAAAAATCTTTCTGGAACTTTGCCACTCAACCTGTAATCACTTGTATGATTTTTTGAGTTGGGGATGCTGAATGGAAGAGATTGATTGCAAAAATTCCATATTCACGCAAGAGAGTCTTATTCTCGAATCAAACATAAACATGTTCTCGTATTATACCGAAATGAACCAGTTTCAAAAGTTATTTGGGTTTTCAGTGTTCCTGCTCCGGGACACCCTGTATGCTGATTCTGAATTTCGAAAATACCAAATTCGAAGAAAATTGAAATACCTTTCCAACGAGGTGCCACTTGACCTATTTTCGATCGAATGATTTTTGAGTTGGGGATGCTGGAAATAGGGGGTTGATTGCACCAACTCCAAATTCACAAGTGTAGGTCGTTTTTCTAGACCGAGCATAAACCTGCGCTTGCATTATGCCAAAATAAATCGATTTCATTTAGTATTTGGGATTTGCAGGAATTCAACTTTACCCTCGGTTGGGACACCCTGTATGTTAATTTAAAATTCTAAAAATGACAAATCAGAATGGAGAATTGACAGACCTTTACAGTAAGGTGCCACTCGACCCTTATTCCCTATGATGAATTTCGAAATTAGGGTTGCTGGGGGTAGGGGGTTGATCTGACAAGTTTCGAATTATTTCGAAAAATGCTCCCCCTCGAAACAAAAATCGACGTGTCTTGGTGTTTTTCGCTAATGTTACTCATTTCGGAGTTATAGGGGGGGTCAAATTTTCGTTGGAACACACTGTATGTAAGACAGAATAGAGACAAATTCATCTCCCAGGCTACAGTTCACCAATACAACACCAGGAATAGAGATCAATTAGTGCCCACATACCATCGATTGGAAAGAACTCAATTAGCGTCCAACTACTGGTGTACCATTTTCTACAACAAGCTTCCATCTCAAATGAAAAGACTTCCAGATGGAAGATTTATTAAGATGGTAAAGAAAATATTAATTGAGGAAACAATTTATGAGATTCAGGAGTTTATGGACAAAAACCTGTAGTTCTGCGTTTCTTTTCGTTTTGTGCATTTATTTGTTTCTCTGTTGTGATTTGTTAAGTCCTAGATTCTCGATCGACTTTTGTTCGAGGATGTTTGTTGAAACTTTTTTCTGTTTAACCGATTTGTTTGTTTTATTTGAGCACTTATATTTTGTATCGTTAATAACTATGACATGACATGTAACTTATGATATGTCACAAATATATACTACTACTACTACTGACGAGGTCAAAAGATACCGAAACTGCAGTATATTGCTCCTATTCATGACATCCGACCGAGCTGTACCACTGCTGTGTGGCCCTGGTTGACGGTGATTAAGAAGGGTGGATCAGAAAACCAGCATCTTCAGGGAAGGATATTTAACATTCTACGGAAGGTTAAATATTTTTCCTTGAATCAAATTTGTAAATATTGGGTTTGTTTCCCTAATATTCAAATGTTGAGTAGTTGTGAATTATCAGTCCACGGTAGGAGACTAAGATGGATAAAATTGTAGAAAATCTTAATCTGCAATGAGAGACTAAGATTCAGTAATAATTTGGGCATAGTGACGACTTGAATGAAATATAGATATTTTGTGATCCTGTATTGTACAATTTAAGTTTACTTATATACTGATTATTGCATGACACGTAATAGATTGATGTTGTTGCTTCGAGTTCAGCGCGTGGTTAGTTTGCACGGGAAATCCATCATTCTTACAGAATTTCAATCCATATTTCCCGTCACGGGTCCTCGAATTGTTGATAAGGCGACTTGTGGAGTAGTTTCACCTAATGTTGATTCAAGTGGATGGACTTTTAAGGATGAAACCAACAAAATTCTTCAGTGTATCCATGGGTAATATTGATTTATTTATTTTATGAAAATTCGTTCTCAACGAAGATAAAGTAAAATATATTTTATTTTTATACACAATTTTATTTTTACAAACAAGGCAGGTTTCGATCGCCAGGCAATTTTCAAGTGGTCAACTGCAGGAAATGATCTTACTTATATAAATAATATCCTTATTTCATATAAAGTAGTGGAGATGTATTAGTGTCTAGTTGGTGTTAACGCTGATTTCACTTGGGTTTTTACAAAGTTTATTGATTTCCAAACATTCTAAAAGGTTCATTTTGTTTCCTTTATTACAATTATGAAGAATTTTGATATTATCTGATGTTATTGAATGTTTTGTGGTTTTTATATGTCAACTACAGGAAATGAACTTACTTATATAGATATTAACCTAATTGAAGAACTCAAAATACTGTGTAAATCACGTGACAATGTCAAAATCTACATTAAAGCTGTGCACTTAGAGAATAAGAAATAAAACAACTAGTTAATCGATTCAGCACTGCAAACCACATTTTCTGAAAACAACTATTCATCGATAGCAGCACAGCCTAAAACAATGGATACAAACTTTTTGCCAAGATTCGTTATCATATCAAACAGTGATTCCAATGATAAACAGATAGCTTTGTTAGAGAAATATATTGGGCCAAAATTCATTCCAACAGAACAAAAGAATCTAATCAACTAAAGAAATGATTAAAGTACAAGCACAGTATCATATATAAATACACCTTCAGGTAAATTAGTTTTAATCAAAAATTTAATGATTTCATAAATGATCCCCGGTATCTATATAATATAATTTATAAATAAATTGCATCAAATAACAATATTCCAGTCTACCAAATAAACAGTATTATTAAACGCAAAAAAAAGAATTCGAAAAGCATTGAATGCCCAACAGCAACTCTCCTTAGATAATAAATCCGCAGTTTTTGAACATATTGAATCTACAACTTACATAATCATGTTATATTATTTAAAAATTCTTCATAAATTCGAAAATAAATCTGTCGTACGTCTAGGGAACACTTACCAATATCTTTAAAATGTGAATTTGATGATTCGAATTTATAGAAATCTTTCGGTTTTTGTTAGGACGTATTGTTTATAATGTATTCTCAAGAAAACAAAATAATATTTAACTTCTCCAAAGCACCTACAATAAAATTTGAAATTTGTAAATGACGAAGTTTGGTAAAACACAAAAAAATCCTGAACTAATATTTTCGAAACGATATGGAAGCACTTATATTTTTCAGTACCCAGAAGGTCCACCTCTGTTATTAATGACACTTTGGCATCGTTGCGGCATGCTCAATATTAAATTGTCTATTTTATTTTGGCCTAAGTCATTCCAAGCCCCCTGAACTGCTAATCGAAGCTCCTGTTCATGATGGAAGACGTTTTGACGCAGGAGATTTCTTTTTAGGGTGTCCCACACATGCTCGATGGGATTCAGATCTGGGGAGCAGGATGGCCACGGTTGAAGATCGATATCATTCTCTTCAAGAACGTTCAAGACAACTCTTGCACGATGAGGAGGGGCATTATCTTGTTGGAAGAGTTGATCTTGACCCATTGTTTGGAGATACGGTACCACTACAGGTAAAACTATCTCATTTGCGTAAGAATTTCCCGTGAGGTTGTTCTGTATGAAAACGAGGTCAGTTCTTCCACCAAGGCGTATACCTCCCATAACATCACTGATCCGCCCCCTGTCAGTTGTGGAACTCTTAAAGGACGTCTGGAGTGGAGTTGACCTTCGTGCAGTCGATTTCTCACAGTTTGGTCGGAAATTTGTACATTATGAACTCGTGATAGCTCTTGAGCTAATTGAGATGCTGTGGTAGTACGATCTCTTCTGGCTTGTAAAACCAAAAATCGGTCTTGGGCGACTGTAGTAATTCTGAAACGACCTGTGTGACGTTCTTCTACGCTACCTGTTCCATTGAAACGCGACCATAAACGGTTTATGACACTTGGGCTACTTCCCAGAACCCTGGATACTTCCCGTTCTGAGCTCCCAGCTTGGAGCATGCCAACGGCTCGTAACATCTCTTCTCTGGTCAAATGTCGTCTTTCCATGGTCGAATCACAAAACTTGAATCTTTTATTTGTGCTTACAACAAAAACAAAGTGCCAACTAACTGATTTCAAACACTGAATACATGAAATGATTATAAAGCAGCGTCGCATCTGCTGCATTTTTAGTTTTTTATAAGAAAAAACTGAAATCTGTTGCGGCACTCTACATAATTTGGTGAGAAATTGATGCAGGTGTTCATTTCTTTAAAAAAATCATCCATATTGATCGTTCTGGATACGATATATCGATATTCAGAAGTGTTCCCTAGACTTTTTTGAGGTGTTTATATTAATGTTCATATAATTGCAGGAATTCGCCTGTAGAGAAGTGTATGAATGCGGTGGAGATTGGATTCTTTATTTTTCTTCGAATGCAGAACTAGAAAATTTCATCTCAACGTTAGAAGTTTTGTGGGATTACAATAATGAAAAGGTGAGCAAACTGTTATGTTAGCAATTTAAATTCTTAATGATGAGTATAAATGATCATATGTTGATAATGTTATCGCAATGAATAGCCCAGTCAAATGAGCTTCAAAAATAGGGGTAAGGTTACATTAATTCGCACAAAGCTGAAAATTGGCATGAATGGTGGGAACACTGTTACAAACAATTTGTCGAAAATTTCCATCAAACCGACGTGTGCATCGATTAACGACTTTAGGCCACGCTCAACAGTAACACTTTTACTTTCGACAAATGTTTACTACGAATAAAGCAAAATTGAGACATTTCTTTCACAAACGAAAAACTGCAAAAATAATTTTTTCAAAATATAAGGAAAAGGAACGCTCGAGACTAATACCACAGAACAGATCCTACTTAGAAATAAAAACCCTGTGCTCCGGCATAGGAAACAATATGGCCAACTCTGCATAGAAACTAGCGCTACGCGTGCCATTATGAAAAACTAAACCAAAAGACGCCTTCTAGATTTATCGCGATCCTTGACTGAAATGGGGTATTTGAACTAGTCTATTCGATGCAGATTATTTCTGCCTTAATTGGACTTTTCAAAATTGGGAAAATAATGAGTATTTTTTCACAATAACACTTTTATTTTAAAATAAAAAAAATTCTTAAGCCATATATACAGAAAACATTTTCAAAAATAATATAAATTCTTAACACATGTAAATCAGAAATATAAATCACATATCACAGAAAACAAGTACATTCTAACATTCAAAAAAAAAAAATTCTGAAATATTGTTGTCAGCCATAATATTGGTCCTCCATTGCAACCATTAGTCCCCCATCTTCATGACAGTTAACCCATTTGAGTGAGCTGCAGCACGGCTTCAACAAAGATAAGTCTGTTATTACTGCAATGATGAGGATTATGGAGTTCTTGCTTGAGGCGCTTGACAATCGAGAGAATGCAGAAATTAGCGGCTGTGACCTGAGCAAAGCCTTCACAATCGTATTGTTCGAGCAGTTCTTCTTTCGAAGCTAGAATACGATGGCATGAGAGGTCCAGTTCACAAAATCATCAAATCTTACCTTAGCGGCAGATATCAATCAGTTTCATGGGGAAATTCTCTGTCTGGACTGGAAAACAGTGATGTTGGGGTACCACAAGGATCGATTCTATTTTTAATTTATATAAACGACCTGCCAGTCAATGTCTCCTCAGGTGACAAGAGCCTGTTTGCGGATGATACTACTTTCCTAAATAAGTCAACCTCAATTGAAGAATTTACGAAACTTTCTACCGAGACAATATCACAAGCCGAGGAATGGTTCTCCGCGAACGGACTTAAACTCAACGTGGATAAAACACAGAGATTGGTAGCGACCACCAAAACACTAAACGAAAATGAAAATCCGATCAAACTTCTCGGTTTTACCATAGATAGCTCGTTGACATTATAGAAGAGCCATATCGATATAGTTTGCAGAAGGTTATCGTCAGCAATTTACGCCATCCGACGCATTAAATATATAGTAAATCAAGAGGCCGCGATACTCACCTACTATTTACAGTTTCACAGTTTGACATCTTATGGGAGTCTTCTCTGGGGGTCTTCGACAGAAGCGGAGCGTGTTTTTCTGCAACAAAAACGAGCAGTAAGAACTATAGCTGGAGCGCGCCAATCTCATAGTAGGGAATTATTTTTCAAATATAGAATATTGACAATTCCGTCAATTTACATACGCACCTGCTTGTGTAACATTCACAACAATCCTGAAAAGCAGTGTGCTCATTCCACAGTACACGGATATTTAACTCGCCACAGAGATCGTCTAGTTTTGCCATTACATAGACTCTCTTGTACGCAAGATAACTATAACTTAATCGGAGTCAAAATCTATAACATGTTGCCAGCTGCATTTAAGAAGCTTAGTCTTCATTTGTTCAAAAATAGAATTAAGTCAATTTTAATCGAAAACGTGTGTTATAGTGTAGAGGATTTTATTGATTGTCTCAAATTTTAGTAATGATAATTTTTTGAACATTTGAATTGTGGAGGCCGTTACTTGATGTAGATCCATGATATAAATGAGATAAAAAACACAAGGTTTAACTTTAATCTACACATTATTTGAAAAAATTCGACGACGTTTCGCTGACACAGCAGCTTTATCAAGAATGACAAACAGAATGAAGAGTATGGTATTATAAACAAATCTTAGAACAAGTTGGATGAATAACAGGAAAATCCACACTGAGCCATTGTACAGTTAGTATGAAAGGTAATTAAAAACTAATTAAACAAGTTAAGTAGGGGTGAATAATTCACATCTACCTGCTCATTCAAAAGCTTGTCCGAATGTTTGTATCTATTTATTTCTAATGCTTCTAGGAGATCGAATTTTAAACTTTTTGATTTTATATGTAATATGTCAAACTTTTTATTGAATGAATGGTTTTCTTTTATTAAGTGGTTTGAATAATTTGAATCAGATTTATTTTTATCGAAGCTACGTTTATGTTCAGATGTTGTTATGCCAAAACTCCTAGAGGTCCTACCGATATAAATTTTATCACAAGAACCGCAATTGAGTTTATAGATTCCTGTTTTACTTGATTTTTCAACACGAGATTTATTATTTTTAATATGTTTACCTAAGTTATTAGAAGTTTTGAAAGTTATATTAAGATTTTGTTTGACGAGAAAGGATTTAATATTTGTACCTGCAGAACCGCAGAATGTTAAACTGTTGAATATTTTATAGTCTTTATGAATAGGATATACTTCATTTATTGCTTTCTGATACAGAATACAGATCAAATCAGAATGCAAGATTTTGTTCCACAAACGAGACATCTACAATATTTATCTCAAGGTAATTCATACCGAGTTATTGTACAGACTTCATCCACTTGAATTCGATTCATTAGATTACAATAATAGATTCAAAATTAGATCAATAATACATAACAAAATATACCATCCAATGCCGCAAATTGAAGTTTCTCGTGCCACGAAAACCGAAACCTACTGTACGTAAAACTAAATTTTCTGACCATCAATTTTTTGATAGATTCGTTAACCTTTCTGATACTAATTTCACAACTGATGAAAAAAATCTCTTGGAGAAAGGTTTCAAACACAATATTAAATCAAACAAGATAAAATCTGATTTAGAGGAACTTGGCATAGATACTGAAATTTCTCTGAAAAATATTCCTAATAACACTCACCTTAAATATTTAGCATCTAACATTATAAAAATGAATCATTAGCTGACTTTAAACCGAGTAAAGAACAAAATATTTTAAAGGCCATCTAACAAAAATCTCAACTAAATGAAGTTATTTTTACAAAAGCAGATAAGGGTAATACTGTTATTGCGTTAAATAAAAATGACTACCTATTTAAAACTCTAAATTTCATTTCGTCCGGAAACTATACAATTTTAAACAAAGATCCAACTATTACATTCCAGAAAAATATTAAAATTGCAATAAATGACGCAAAATCTTTAATTAAAGCAATAGATAAATACAAATTAATTTTACCAAACCCTCAACCACCTCAACTGTATTCACTCATTAAATTGCATAAAGTAAATAACCCCGTTAGACCAGTGGTATCTTACGTTACAGCCCCAGCCGTGAAATTGTCGCACTACCTTATAGATATCATTAAAAATTATTGTTCATTCGAATCAAAATTTTCTATAAAAAAATTCTTTCGAATTGATAAATAACATAAAAAACGTTATCCTACCACCTAACGCAAAACTTATTTCGTTTGATGTTGAGAATTTATACCCAAGTGTTCCTCCAGGTGATGTCAAAATATTAATCGAAAACATGTTGAATTCGAATCATGTTAACCACATAATTAAATCAGAAATATTGAATCTGTTGGACGTTTGCATTGAACAAAATTATTTTTCTTTCAACAACATCTATTACAGTAGTGAAAATGGTTTGATCATGGGAAATCCTTTGAGTCCACTTTTAGCAGAGATTTTTATGAATAATATTGAACAGAAAATTCATACACATCCACTCATTTCCAAATTTCTTTATTGGTATAGATATGTTGACGACATCTTAGTATGTTTCATTGGAACTACTCGTCAATTAGACTTATTTCTTATTTTCATTAATTCCATCCATTTGAACATTAAATTAACGATAGAAACAGAACGATTCTATTAATTTTTGGACTTGAAAATCACTAAACGAAATAATAATCATGTTTTTTCGGTCTTTCGTAAACCAACACATACTGATACAATCATACATAACTACTCATTACATCCAATTCAACACAAAGTTGCAGCTTTAAACAGCATGGTACATCGGTTACTCAATTTACCTTTATCAGTAGAAGATTATAGTAAAGAGTTAAACATCATCAAACAGATAGCCATTAATAATTCATATAATCCGGATATGATAGATCTAATCATTCGTAAAAACTGTATCAGAAAGCAATAAATGAAGTATATCCTATTCATAAAGACTATAAAATATTCAACAGTTTAACATTCTGCGGTTCTGCAAGTACAAATATTAAATCCTTTCTCGTCAAACAAAATCTTAATATAACTTTCAAAACTTCTAATAACTTAGGTAAACATATTAAAAATAATAAATCTCGTGTTGAAAAATCAAGTAAATCAGGAATCTATAAACTCAATTTCGGTTCTTGTGATAAAATTTATATCGGTAGGACCTATAGGAGTTTTGGCATAAGAACATCTGAACATAAACGTAGCTTCGATAAAAATAAATCTGATTCAAATTATTCAAACCACTCAATAAAAGAAAACCATTCATTCAATAAAAACTTTGACATATTACATATAAAATCAAAAGTTTGAAATTCGATCTCCTAGAAGCATTAGAAATAAATAGATACAAACATTCGGACAAGCTTTTGAATGAGCAGGTAGATGTGAATTATTCTCCCTACTTAACTTGTTTAATTAGTTTTTAATTACCTTTCATACTAACTGTACAATGGCTCGGTGTGGGTTTTCCTGTTATTCATCGAACTTGTTCTACGATTTGTTTATAATACCATACTCTTCATTCTGTTTGTCATTCTTGATAAAGCTGCTGTGTCAGCGAAACGTCGTCGAATTTTTTCAAATAAAGTGTAGATTAAAGTTAAACCTTGTGTTTTTATCTCATTAATGATAATTTGTTTGTGAAATATTTCATAGTCTTTTGTCATTATTTGATTTTAATTCTGTGTATTTTAAGACGGGCCATGTAATTAATTGATGGTAAATAAATGAATATGAATACGAACATACTGCTTCTGAAAATAGAAAAAAGCAGTACTAACTGTCTCAAGAAGTTTTTATTTAAATGAATTTGAGATCACTCAAAATTGCTGAATATGGTAAAAATAGGCAATTTCATTACTAATCTTGGAAACTAGGGTTGCATTAATATTCCTGATGGGTTTAATCGATAGGTTAATAGTAGAAATATAAACCAAATATATTAGGTTCTGCCCGCAGAACCTTAAGTGTAAGCAGGGTGTAAAAAGCCCATTGTAACAAAAAACAATAAATACTCCTAGTAAAAAGAACTCAGAAAATTGAATGAATAATAGCAATGCATATATCACAAAATAAACATGAATTATAGAAAACAAAGGGAATGTAGGGTGTAAAGGACCCAAAAAATTCAATTATGTGGTCACAGATCAATTTCTTTCCCCATGAGTGTAAACGGTGCATGGAGGAAAATAAATAATATCACAGACTAGAAAACATGTTTGTGAATTATAAAAGGTGTAACCGCCCAGACAAAACATGTGTAGTACCACCGATTGTATAGGATCGATGGTAAATACATAACAAGCACGTAGGGTGTAGATAACTCGCTCTTTATAATCACAATAAACACCTATAAATGAACCCATCAAAAATTGCTGTCCTAATTGTTTCTGAACCTTTTGGATTTGCTTTCAATCCCAGTAGTAACAGTTTCCTTCTTTTTATCCTTAATGAATTTAAAAATTATAAGACTAGTATATATATAAACAGCTCTACAGGCCAAGTAGGCCCATGGCTTCATTACACATTCTTCTCCATTTCATTTTATTCATAACTGCTCCCTTCCAGTCCTTCACTCCTAGCTCTTCAATATCTTTCTCCACCATCTTGATCCATTCTGTGCGTGGTCTTCTCCTGCCTCTTCTTCCCGTTATTCCCCTTGTCAAAACTTGTCTTGTTGTTCTATCGTCTCCCAGTCGGAAAACATGGCCAAGCCATCTCATTCTTTGTGCTCTAGCCACATTTGTTATTGAGGGTTGTCCATATAATTCTTGAAGCTCGGCGTTCGTTCTCCTTTCCCAACGATTTTCTACCTTTTTTCCACCATATATTCTTCTGAGTATTCTTCTCTCGAAAACTTCTAATGTATATTTTTCCTTCTGATTCAACTTCCACAGTTCGCAACCGTATGTTACCACAGGCCTGATGATCTTCTGATAAATTTTCTTCTTCGCGTTTTTCGACATATTTTTGGACCTGAGCACTCTGTATAATCCTCCTAAGCATTTTGTTCCTTTAGCTATCCTTTCCTGTATTTCTACTTTCTCCTCCCCTGTTCTCGTCAATGTTACACCTAAATAGTTGAACTGTTCTACCTTTTCAAAGCAGTATGTCCTATCTTCACTAATTATTTGCAGATTTGAGTGCCTTTCATTTTCTTGTTGTCCTACTATCATATACCTGGTTTTATTTTCATTTATCATTAAACCCTCTCTTCTTGCAGCGGTTTCTAACTTCCTGAATTCATTCACCAAATGTTCTCTTGGTCTGGTCACAATAACTATGTCGTCTGCATACGCTAAAACTTGTGTCTTTTGACTGTATATTGTACCTTTGCTAGCTATACTGCTCTCTTCTATAATTTTATCCATCACGATATTGAAAAGTGTAGTAGAAAGGGGATCTCCCTGTCTCAGGCCTTTATCAACACAGAATGATTCCGACAAATGTCCGCTCATCTTAACTTTATAGGTGGTATCCGTCAATGTAATTCTCACCAGCCTTATTAGTTTGCCTTTTATTTTTAGTTCATCCATTGCTTCATATATATATTTTCTTATTATTCTATCATAAGCCTGTTTATAATCGATGAAAAGCATATGGAGTATCATATAAGACTAGTAGCCCTTTCAAACATTTCATCTTTCACCGAATGTAATTGACAAAAATGACACTTGTAAATATCTTTGAATCTCAAAGCAAGATTTTCCTGATGCCCCTGACTATTCAGGAAAGAATTCTAAGAATTGAAAAACTTTTATTGGAGGATACGTTAACTTAGACTTACTATTACAAAATTCCTTGAATGTAATAAAGGTGTGTTGTTGTTGGGGCACTTCTCAAAAAAGTTCTTCATTACATACTTGACATTCTGGGACTGTAATTATTCGCAAAAGGTATCCTGCCACATAATAGGTAGCATAATTGTCAGTTATATGAGTTGGTAGACTTCCAAAGATCTCATTATATTCTTCTGAATCATCAGAATCAGTGAATATGTTCTGTGAGCTAGTCTGCAAAAAAAGACAAATCATTCAAATTCTCACAGTCGTCTCTTTTACAATTTCCATTAATTATGGTCGATGTTAAGCCATTTATGACAGAAGTTTTTAAAGCAGCAATAAACTGGTGGCAAGTAAAGTTTGTGTTCCCTACACCATGCTGTCTAATAATACAAAATGAATGTTCTTATGGATCCTGGTTGAAGGACCGTAATGAAAAACACTTAAACCCTACCATCTCCAACCGTTGCCAAAGATATATAATGGATCTAATAGTTATCTTTCAGCCCTTAATGAAGTGGAATAGATTTGTGATATCTCTATTATTTCTCTTGTCAATCAGTTTCCAATCTCGTAGTTCCATCAACATCTTAGACCAATATTCAATATGAGGTCTCGTTTTAGAACACCCATCAGGGATTTACTTTCAGGTACAGAGAAGCTGTACCCATTCAAAGAGTCAAATAATGAAACGAATTCATAGTCCAGTCAAAATAGACAAAAAAAAGTCATAAGTTAGCCAAAATTCGCATAGAGCTGAAAATTTGCAGAGACGTTAAATACATCAATATAAATGAAATGTCAAAAATCCCCTTCGATCCTACTGCTGCAAAAAATTTTATTGAAGGTCAAACATGCAAAATTTAGGTTTTTTCCATTTTTCTCCAAAACGGTAAGTTTTATCGTAAAAATAAATCAGACAAAAATTGTAGATCATATTATTCTCTACAAAAATGGTTCAGTCACTTTTCTCTTACAACTCACCATTCGTGAGATATCGCGGTTTTAACTATTAGAAAATTCATATTTATACAATAATATGCAATACTTCTAATATAAATTAAATTGTGGAACTTCGACGGATATGGTGATTGAACAATCAATGATGAAGTCTATGAAAACAGACGGAGGTGTTGCTCGAGGATTCTCGTGTAATACGAGATATTGAAGATATTAATAAACTTGTGGAGTGGTTTTTATCACATAATCCGTTCCCTGTGATTCCAGAAATTATGTCCATTGCCAGCAGAGTCGTCGGCGATGGTAAAATTAATTGTCATAATGCTCGTGCAGTTGAACTTGCTTCTATAAGCAATATGACTGGCCAAACGTTTAATAATATTAAATTAAAACGCGCTGATAGAGTACTTCCTCTTTTAAGTGCAAGTAGCGTCATAAGAGTACATGATGAAAAGGTGCCTATAGACCCTGTATTATTGTTTCAACATTCTTCGCATATGAATTAGCTCCTTACCCATTATCTCTCTTGGATGCCGTGGGAACGCGTAAAACTATGAAGTCAGCTCTTTATAATTGCTTTGAATGTTTAAACTTCGAAATTGATAATACAAATGCTATTTACATCATCGATGGAGGATATCTATTACACCGTGTTGTATGGGATCGAGATGAAACATTTCATATTATTTTTGAAAAATATGTTCAGTATGTACAAAGACATTTTGGTCATAACAGTACGATTGTATTTGATGGTTATACTAATCATACGAAAAATATTAAAGCTGCAGAACAACGTCGTCGGACTACAAAAACATCATCATCTGTTGATATCGTTTTTGATCGATCTATGAAAGTTCCAACAAACCAACAACAATTTCTTGCAAATAATCACAATAAGTCTCGCTTCATTCCAATGTTATGTGAAGAATTTACAGATGCTGGTATTCCAATAAAACAAGCTGATAATGATGCTGATGTCCTTATAATTGAAACAGCAATAGAACAATGGAAAAGTTCAAATACAACAGTCGTTGTTGGAGAAGATGTTGATTTGTTGATATTACTGACTGCACGGACTCCAAATGATAAAATTATTTACTTTTTGAAACCTGGAAAAGCTCAAGTACAATCAACAATATATTCATCACAAACTCTGACTGCATATCCGAAATGTCAAGCTCATATTTTATTTTTACATGCAATAACTGGTTGCGATACTACATCAGCAATTTTAAAAGAGGTAAAATAGCAGTATTTAAATTGTTTGAAAAACGTAATGATTTAATTGATTGCGCAGAAGTATTTACAAAGATTGGTTCTTCTCCACACGACATCGTTACAAATGGAATTCGTTTCCTTCTTGCAATGTATGGTGCTCCAAAAAAATTGATTCCATAGACAAATATAGATATTTGAGGTTTGTAAAACCTGCTTGGAACAATAAAACAGTACAGTTGTCTTGTCTGCCTCCAACATCTGCTTCTGCCTTTCAACACTTGTATCGTGTGTATTATCAAGTTCAAGTGTGGCTAGGCAATGAGCTGGACCCAGAAGAATGGGGTTGGAAATTACAGACAATTATTTGGAGCCAATTCAGAAAAACTGCTTAATACTATTTTTTGTAACTGCAAGACGGATTGTAGTAACAATTGTGGCTGTCGAAAAGTGGGATTATTTTGTTCGCTAGTATGCATCAACTGTCAGGGTCAGACTTGCTCCAATATTGAAGAAAATATGACAGATGAAAATATTTATGATATTAATGAAGAGACAGTTGAAGCATCCCTTTTCTTAGAACAGCGAATAGAAATTCTACAAGAAGAAAATGAAGACGAAGAAATAATTGTCGACGTAGAATTAGACAGTTATCTAATATAATAATATTTAGAAAAAAACCTATTCCACTTTAATAAGCAATATTACCATTCTTTCAATCAATAGGATATGATCTGATCGAGCTTTTTATTACAATAGATCGTGGAGTATTCCTACTGGGGAAACGGCGTTAAAAAAATGCGCCAAGTACATTACCTCATAGGTGGTGCGGAAACGTGTGTATATTATGTAAAATATGAATTTTCTAATAGTTAAAACCGCGATATCTCACGAATGGTGAGTTGTAAGAGAAAAAGTGACTGAACCATTTTTGTAGAGAATAATATGATCTACAATTTTTGTCTGATTTATTTTTACGATAAAACTTACCGTTTTGGAGAAAAATGGAAAAAACCTAAATTTTGCATGTTTGACCTTCAATAAAATTTTTTGCAGAAGTAGGATCCAAGGGGATTTTTGACATTTAATATATAATGATGTATTTAACGACTCTGCAAATTTTCAGCTCTATGCGAATTTTGGCTAGGTCAAATGTCTATTTTGACTGGACTATCAGCTGCGTTTACAGCTTCAGATGGTCAATTTCCTGAAGCATCCATATTTCAATGGATCTTTTCTCTGCTAACAGGTATGCAGAGTCGCCACACATTGAATAGTTGACAGATGTTGCTCAAGGCCGTACGGTCATTCATAGAAAATAAGGGACTGGATTTCTTTTCGAGTTTATATTCTTAAAACTGTTTAATATGTATGTATACGCCACGAAAACTAATATTTTTACTTGTATTACCGTTCTGTAATGGATAGAACGGTCATTGACATACATATTATGAAGGACGCAACATTTTCAACTTTTTGCATCGCTATTTCTCTGAAATAGTGATTCTTAGGAAAAAAGTGTAGACACAGTTTTTATAGATAATCGCTTAACGAATAATTTTTATGATAAAACTTGTCATTTAGCTGAAAAATGCAAAAAACAGAATTTTGTGACATTTGACCTACAATAAATGTTTTGTACTCGTCGGATCAATAGGGATTTGTGACAAATTGTTTGTGACAATGTTCCCAACATTCATGATAATTTTCAGCTTCGTGCGAATTAATGTAACCTTATATATTCTTTTGAGAAGAGAGGATTTGCAAAAATTTGAATAATTGTATTTACAATAAATGCTTATATCTATAATTTTGGTGTGTGTCAGAAAAAAACAAGTGTGAGTTCAGGAAGTGTAACAGGGGAACCATACTATCTTGTATATGATTCAATAAACGAGTGAAAAAACCTGAGGAAAAACCTCGTTTCCCTGTCGCTACTGCACTAGCAATAGCTTATCTGTTTATGTTGTGTTAGTGTCGTGTGTACATAAAGAGTACCAAAGATTTTTCTGCTTAGCCGCTTCATTCTCTCTTGCATTCCATGATTTCCAAACGAAGATAAGTGTTTGGGACAGGAATCTGTAACAATGAAAAAAGAAAACCAGCAGAAAAATATTTCTAAAATCAATATGACATTTGTCATATTTTTCGAACAACTGTCAGAAATTTTTTGCAAATTTTTCTTCAAATTAAACGACGAACTAATATATGGGCGATGTCAACCCAAATTATTGGGTCCATAATGATTCTAAAACATCTATAGATCATAATCGGCATCACTTGGAAGACTGAACCTGGCCATCGGGGGTCTCTCGGTCAAACAGAGAGGGAATTGTTTTGTTGAGTTTTGAATATTTTTCCAAGTATACATGCGATTTTACTTCAAAATTGGCAAGCAAGAACAAGGTGGAAGTGATTATGCTTCAGGAGACTCACACTGCGACGGAAGAACATCTCCGCGAAACAGGAAATATCGCGGAAATATATGCTTGTATCTATAATTTTGGTGTGTGTCAGAAAAACACAAGTGTGAGCTCAGGAAATGTAACAGGAAACCATACTATCTTGTATATGATTCAATAAACGAGTGAAAAAACCTGAGGAAAAAACTCGTTTCCCTGTCGCTATTGCACTAGCAATAGCTTGTCTGTTTATGTTGTGTTAGTGTCGTGTGTACATAAAGAGTACCAAAGATTTTTCTGCTTAGCCGCTTCTTTCTCTCTTGCATTCCATGATTTCCAAACGAAGACAAGGGGGTTTGGGACAGGAATCTGTAACAATGGAAAAAGAAAACCAGCAGAAAAATATTTCAACAATCCTACTCCTCATATGTCTAAACAAATCTAAGAAAAGATTTCACATAGCAAGCAAGGTCATGAAAAAGACTAATTAGATAATAAAAAAATACATAACCTGCGATATTTCCTCAAATTCCATCTCTGTTTGACCGAGAGAGCCCCGATGGCCAGATTCAGTCTTCCAAGTGATGCTGATTATGATCTATAGATGTTTTAGAATCATTATGGAGCCGATAATCTGGGTTGACATCGCCCATATATTATTTCTTCGTGGAACTTGTTTAGATTAAAGAAAAATTTGCAAAAAAAAATTTTGACAGTCGTTCGAAAAATATGACATTTGTCATATAATGTAACCTTGAATGTCTACTTCCACCGGGCTATAAATATTTGTGTTGTTTTATTTATACATATAGAATTATTGGAATTTTTTTCATTTGTAGGCAAATCAAGTTTAACATATACATTCTGTCGAAAAAGTACCTGGAATTGATTATTTAAAAAATATACCCAAAAAAATTTTTTATCCCAAGTTGGCACAACTGTTTTCTTTACTGACAGAACGTGATCTGTCATTTAGTTTGTTTACAGTGCTCGATTTTGTTTTTGGGTTTTGCGATTTTTACCATGAATAAAAATATCAACCGAAGAATGTGTTTCAAATTTTGTTTGAAATGGAATTTCTTGTGCCGAATCGCTGAAAATGTTACAGATGGCTTACGGTGATTTACCTCGTTCTGGTCGGCCATCAATATCTTCCTCTGAAGTTAACTTCGGTAAAGTTAAGGAAATTGTAATTGAGAATCGTCATTTAAATTTGATAGAGATAGGCAATGAACTTTCTCACGAATCATTTCGTACCATTTCAAACGATTGTTTGGGCATGAAACGCGTAGCCGCTCGACATGTTCCAAAAGACCTGAATTTCTTCGAGAATTGTATCGCGTAAAGGTCGCTGAATACGTACTGGAACGAATCAATTCCGACCCACATTCATAAAACGTATTGTAACTGGTGATGAGACATGGGGAAAAGTAAATATTTTGTATTTCATTAACAAATTCTCGGTACTTTTTTGACAGAATGTATTCTGTTCAATAATGACCATCTCTTCATCCTAATAATTCTGTTTCAGAATGAAAGTTTTCCTCTATCTACCATACCTGAAACTGATCCTCTGAGTCAAAAATGCGTGGACGTATATATGTCACTCAAAAACTCATGGTCTTCTAATACAGTACATTTGCAGTTTTTATAAAGATAAGTTCGCCGGTTGTGTTAGGAATTTGTTATATATTAGTAGAACAGCACTTGTTTTCGTCATTCATTCAAAGAATTCTTCAACTTCATATGATTAAATTGGTTCAACTTAAAGTATTAAAGTGTCATTGCACTAAAAACAGTTCATTTGCAACAACACCATCTAAAATAAAATCAATACATGAAGTGCACATGGGAAGAAAAAAATTTTTAATACTCAAATATAGTGACATGATTGACCAAGTCGAAACCCAGGCATTGGAAATTAATGAATTATATGAACTTCCTCTACTAAATGATTGGCATAATAATTAAAAATAAGAATACTTATTCCTTTTTCTTACTCCTCAGTAGAATCCAGTTGAAAAGCGTCCTATTCAATCAGTGGCGTAGCTAGCATAGCTAAAACTCAATCGAAACTGTTAAAATAAAAAAAGTTATAATCATTTACGTTTTATTGAAATACGAGTACCTATCACATATATTTGTATATTATGTGAAACAAATTTAGTATGTTAAAAATTAAAATTTCTTCCTTCTAGCTTTGACACTAGCGAACTCCGAAATCACGTCTTCAAAATTTATATTTTGTGTTGCTTCATGTTCTATCGTTAAAATACCGAGATTTTTCAATCTGGTTTCAGTCATTGTAGACCGCAAATAATTTTTAATTAATTTCAAGTTGCTGGAACTTCTCAAACATGAAGCAACTGATGCACATATTGTTATAACTTAAGTGCGACCGTTAGATTTGGAAGAGATTCTCTAAAATCCCATTCCACAATAAATTTCAAAAAGTCCAGTGTCACCCAATTAGAGACAGTTATATTATCCGCTTTTAAATGTCTTCTCAATCTTGGTATTTCTATAAGGATTTCTGTTTCTGATACTTCATCGTAAAGGTTAGTAAATTTTGATATAGCAAATTTTAACTGTTCAGTGTTTGCAAGGTCTTTGACTGCACAACTTCAAACAATGAAGCTACGTCTTTAATGGACTTTACTCTTGTTTCGAGTTCAATATTGAATCTGTCAATACATTCTAACATGTCCTTTTGAAGTTCCGCTCTAAGTGTAAGTCCAGCATCGGTGGACGATGCTAACTCACCGGGCATGCGTTTCTTGCGACGAATTCGTCGTTCCATCGAAATGTTGTATTTTTCCGACTTTTGGACAGCAAAATCTATTACCTCTTCTGCTAGATACAACCGTTTCTCTCCAATGAATAGACGAAGTGCTTCTAGTTTTATGATTATTTCATCAACACATAAACCTTTACTTTGTAATGCAATCTGAGCATTGTTCACTTCCCTTAGCACATCATTCCAAAAGAGAAGAAAACAAAGAAATGAGAAATTGCACACAGCAGGCATAAGATTTTGTGCAGCACCTCTAGTTTCTAAATTAACGTCTTGGTCCCATAGTTCCCCAATTGCAGATTTTATCCCATCAAAATTTTCATCCAATACTTTTACTGTACTATAATGAGTACTCCAGCGCGTTGTCGAAAGTCTTTTCACAGATGCTTTGCTGGGATTGAGGAGCACTTCCCAACGGCTTGTGGAAGTTGAAAAATAGTTAAATATTGTTTCTACTGCTCCGAAAATTTTCATGTTGACCACATAAATTAATTGAATGATCTATAAAACCAATAAAAATTGCTTTATTGTTTTTTTCTTTTATAATAGCTTGCACTCCTCCCCTCATAACTGTAGCATTATCATAACCTTGAGAACGACGACACATCATAATATCTAAGCCATCTATTTTAAGCTTTAGTATTTCAGCACTTAAATCAGCTGATTTTTTTCCATGTAAAGAAAAGAATCCTAAGAATACTTATTTGACTTCTACTTTTCTATTATTAATTTTTACATAACGAATCACTTCAGACATTTGATCGACATGTGAAACGTCAGGTGTGCTATCAAACATGATTCCGAAATATTTGGCCGATTTAATTTCGTTGACAAGCTGACATTTTACATGTTTAGCTAAAACATTTATGAACTCATTTTGTATTTCTGGCGATAAATATGTTACTTTAGGTGATTTTTCCTGCTCCAAATATAGTATATATTCTTTGAGTACTGCATCATACTTTGACAGCAGTTTACCTAGTTCTAAGAAATTACCTTTATTAGACGACCCTTGGGTTTCATCATGTTCACGATAAAAGATTTTTCCACTTCTGTTTTTCCGTATTCATTAATTGCAAGGTTGCATCATCTATTGTGGTGTGAGATTTTAATCTTATTTCCAAAGTTTTTTGTTTTTAAATATCAATTATTTACTCGTGGTACGATGTTATAGTTACCTAGATAATTTTATTAGTGGCGGTTATGCTCTCTGCCACAGATTTACGATTTTTATAGGTAGAAAGAGCTATAACTGATGGTCATAGTCGGGCACGGGTGACAACCCCCCCCCCCTCAGCTACGCCACTGTACTCAATCAAGGTTTTCAAGTGATGTTAACATAATATAGGTGTAGCTAACGTTTCAAATCTAATGAATAACACATCAAAACAGGTATACATGTTTCCTTCAGTACTTAAATACATATTAAATGCAATAAATCGGATGAAATATTGAAAAAATTGCTTCAAATTATGGCAATTATTTGTTAGAGGAAGGCAATAGCTTTTGAGAGTATTTGATTATTTAATATGTAGGCAAGAAAGAAAGAAGGTTCGATAACTTTTCTTCTATAATACTAGTGCTGTTCTGTTCTACCTATTCTTTAGCTATTCAATTTTTAGTTCTAAGCTTGCACTGTACAAATATATCCGGCATCTATTATATCCTATTGTTTCGAAAGTAACTAACGTATGCTCGAATTGTACGATAATGCTCGAGTTGATAAGATAGAAAATTTGGCTGAGAAACTAAGTGATAATTATTATTAGTGAGTGAAAAGTTTTCTATACAAAATTAATTGAAGTACGATCTAATAATTTTGATTTCAGTAGAACAATTACACTGCCCAACAAATATCTACTTTATGAAATTTTCCAGGAAATTATCACATTTGATGTATTCTAGAGTGTTAATTTCGAAAATCACTAGTATTTAAATAGGACCTCTAATTTTTTAAATTTCTCATTAAAAATATTCAATAACGTCTTTCAAGAAAAGATGGGTTGAAGTTGTCTTCTGTCACAATCTTCACACTTTCATCAGTCACGAATGCCACTACCATCGAAAAACATCTTTTGAATAGTTAATTGATTCCGTCGTTACTACATGATAGTTAATCATAATGATAATGAGAAATTAAACTATGTTTTATACATAGTATAGTATCCAAACGCATCAGAAATAATAAAAGTAAAATAGATAAAGCAAAGATATACAAACTGAGCTGCGATAGTCGTATGTATTTGGAGAACATATTCAATGAACATTATTATAATTGCATCAAGAAATAAAAACTAATTATAATTACACAAACCAATTTAATCACATTTTATTTGGAAAAATCCTTTGAAATTGATAGATATAAACTTTCAACATATTGACAATAATTCCCTTCACTTAATTTGTTTGCGTCATTCAATAGTTCTGTGAATTTGTCTAGTTATTTAATGTTGTAGATCATATATAAATTGTTATACCGTAGCTTTAGTTAAGAGACACATGTCCAATCATTCAACCAAAGTAAGTTAAATGACCCATATGACGGCTTACTGCTGCTGTCAGGATATAATACAGGCACCTTATTTAAAAAATTCTTATGAAAATCGTACTTTTCTTTTATTTTCAACCTACGTGTGAATTCAAACAAGAGCTGAACCAGCAGACTTCATTTGATCGAAAACAAACAGGAACACTACTAAAATTTTTAAATGTTGACCAGTGTAATTGTACTTTAGTTAATTTTGTGAAGAAAACGAAAATTTCTGATGAAGATAAATGTTGAACAATATAATCTGAAACTGTAATCATCTAACATATTTCTCATTCTATTTTGACAAAAAGTCGAATTGTAAATATTGTAAAACTAATTTATTTTCGGCTGATGTCTTGAATTTTTTTAATTATTGTAATAAGGCAATTTAATGTAACTAACTCTCGAATGTTATTTATTTATTTATTACTTTTAAGTTTAAAATAATCTAGTCATCGTTAACATCGGAGATGAAACTGAACAGAGAGGAAATCTGATTGAACAGATGTGAAAACACTAGGCTTAAATTTCTCGTTATATAACGAATAAAAATATGTTGACATATGAAATCGATTTAGCCATTACTATGTGATATGTAATTGATATTATGAAAATAGCAAATATTACTACGTAAAAATATAAGTGTTTATTCGACGATATAGCTATTTCGAGCTTCCGCTCATCAGACAAGTATGAGTTTGAAAGAAAAATACAGAGTTAGCAATTTTCTTATATATAGCCACACTGAAATGAGTTAACAGAGCAGGCAGACTACATATCAGAGATTAACATTGAGCAAAAATCGCCCCAACTCTTTTTCACCACCACCAAGCCAAACCCGACAATACCATAAAAAATCGAATCAATTAAACAGAAAATGACTTTATTGTCACAAAAGCAGACAAATCAAAGGCCTCTGTCAAATCCAGCGTTTTTTTTTGAAAAATGAGCCCATAAAACAATTGAAACAGGATCCTACATCCGTTTTCGAAAATCCGATCTGGTCGCTCATTAATTTGAAACCGAATGTAGCAAAACTCCATGGACTCGTCAAAAACCATAAAGAAAACACTTTGATTCGTCTTGTTTTCTCATAAACTAGCTCCCCAACATATAGGCTGTCAAAAGAACTCGACAATATTTTCAAGCGTCTCACTAAATTTCCCCCCAAGTACTCAATAAAAAACTCACTTGAACTCACCAATATACTGCAGAATATCTCTATTCCTCCAAAGTCCTTTTCAATATTTCTTAACGTAGATGAGAAATATTCAAACATGCCCAACTAGTATCCATAATTCTAGACAACGCTCAAGTCAACCCGCTTGTTCATAGTGATTTCATATTTTTATTAAACTTATACCTTAATCAGAATTACTTTCAATTCAACAGTATAATTTTCGGGCAAACCGAATGCCTGGCTATGGATTCCACCCCTCAGTCCACTCCAAGTAGAATTTGAATTTCTTAAGAATAACATAGAAAATATATTTGAATTTGGGAGGCTTTTACTTGATAAAATTCCATTATCAATAATAAAAACAAGTAATGTATTTTTTGGAATTTTACTTAATAATTATAATTCGGAACGCGTTTCACTACACCGTAACTTCTTCAGACGAATGAATGTGAATGTACAGAAAATAAGAATGAGAATATAAATATAAATGTTCTTGAGTAATTGAAAGCTTATTGGGTTGCTTCTTCTTAAGTGGTTATTTAGGACAGGTATATCCAATAAAATTAAGGAAAAGATTGCTCCCCGAAGAGATTCAATAGATGTGAAGGGCTTAAATCGACTTGTTCATTGATAAGTCTACCTGAGTGTTTGTATTTATTGATTTCTAAAGTTTCCCAAAGATCAACCTTCCAATATTCATTATCTGTATGCAAAATTTCAAACTGTGGGTCGAAAGAGTGATTATTTTCTAAGAGATGATTCGCGTAATTTAAATCTGATTTTTTATTTGAAAAACTGCGTTTATGTTCCGATATTCTAATATTAAAATTTCTATGTGTTCTACCAATGTAGAAATTATCACAGTCATTGCAATTCAATCTATAAACACCTGATTTATTGTTTTTACCTGATTTGGTTTTATTATTCTTTATATATTTGCCTAAATTATTATTAGTTTGGAAAGCTATGTTTTTAATTTCCCGCACATCTGCGATTGGAAATCGTGCCTCAGGGTAGCGCGCCAACCAGTCTGCTACAGAGAGTACTATCGACCGTATAGTGCCCCTCGAAATATAAGACTCGCTTATATAGCCTCGCAGTTGCGCCAAAAAACCTCGTTTTCACTTCCCTGTGAAATCAAGTTTCGTCTATTGTGACATAAAAGACTATTTGAGATAAATTTACCTTAAATAAAATCATTAAAACCCAAACATATTTTCAATGAAATAAAACTAAAGTATTTAGATTTTCACTATATTAACAAAACTATGACCGGTTTCAACACACTGTGGCTTAATCAGATAGAAACTAATGAACAGAGTTATTCCTTATATATTAGTCTTATTTGAATTCTTTTCTTTGTTGATCTCTAAAATTTCCGATAAATTGAGTTTTTGTCTATTATTTCCATTGTGTAAAATTTTGAAATTATCATTAATGTTATGGTTTTCTTCGAGTAAGTGATTAGAATAATGGGAATCTGATTTATGATAATTAAAACTACGTTTGTGCTCGGATAATCTAACTTTGAAATTTCTGAAAGTTCTACCAGTATATATTTTATATTTTATAAACACCGGGTATTACCTTTATCAATTTCAGATTTGCAGTTTTTGCAAAGAATTATCAGTTTATTGAAATTATAATGGTTTTTAATTTTAGACTAGCATTACCAATATAAGTTGAGCTGTTGTATTTTGTGTTGAACTTTTATACTTGGAAATACTTCCTGCTTTTTGAAATTTTTGCGCCATGTTCTCTGCTCGCTGAAATTTTCATGAATAATATTGAAAAAACTATCCAAGAACATCCGTTATTCAAACACTTATTTATTGGTTTAGATGTGTCGACGATATCATTTGTTGTTTCACTGGCAAAACAGACAATTAGTGTCATTCAAAACATTCATTAACAAAATTCACGATAATATTAAATTCACGTTAGAGATAGAAACAGACAACTCCATTAACTTTTTGGATTTAACTATTACTAAAATTAACGGCAAACATTATTTTTCTATTTTTCATAAGCCATCGATTACAGATATTACTATTCACAGCTCATCTACACATCCTTATCCACATAAATTAGCAGCTTACAATAGTATGGTACATAGATTCATTAATATCCCAATGTCACAAAATGCTTACCAACATAAAGTTGCAGTATTTAACAGTTATATACATAGACTCTTGAACACACCGATGTCTAATGATAATTATTTCAAAGAATTGAATTTGATAAAACATATCGCAATAAATAATGTTTATGATGCAAATTTAGTTAGCAGCATACTACATAAGAAAAAATAAAAATTAGCTTTACAACATATATATCCAATCGGTGAACACCAAGAAAAGAAATTCAATAGTTTAACATATATAGGCAATATTAGCAATAATGTGAAATCCGTTCTTGAAAATTCAAATTTAAATATAGCGTTCAAAACATCAACAAATTTAAGTGCATTTATCAAGAATTATAAATCTCCATTTAATAAAGAAAATAAATCCGGTGTTTATAGATTGGATTGTACAGATTGCAATTGTTTTTATATAGGTAGAACAGGAAGAAATTTTAATGTTAGAATCTCTGAACATAAACGCAGTTTCATCAATGAAAAAACCTATTCAAATTATTCAAATCATCTTAGGGAAAATGGTCACTCTTTCAATTCAGAATTTAAAATCCTACATTCTGAGAAGAGAGGTATAAAACTCAACCTTCTGGAAGCACTTGAAATTAACAGATTTAGGAATTCACCGGAAATTCCTAATGATCAGGTAGACATAAATAACTCACCCTTATTGAATTTATTTCCTAAACATTAGTTCAAGTACGGATAGCTCTGAGTGGATTCCTCTTCAGTATATATAAAAATTTGTTAGTAAGATATATTTGTAGTATTCATTCGCTCTTGATAAAGGTACTGTGTATCGAAACGCGTCGAGCATTTAATGATATATTTCAGTAGAAATCATCGTTTACTTGTATTTGTATTGATTCATACTCAAAACTTAATTCACTAATTCGCAATGTCGATAATTAACATCAATGGCATTTTGATATTTTAATGATCACAGAATATTATAAGTATGAACAAAAATGTTGCATCTTGTATTTTCGCAGTAGAAGATGTTGAGCTAAGCCAATTAATTGTCACTGTTCATGGCCTTCTAGAACGGAAGATGAAAATTGCGAAAAAAAAGTGTTTTGTTTTTCTTTCAAAAATATGTCAAAAGATCCTAGGATGAAATAAAAAATTAAAATGAGCAAAAAAATACAGGGTGTCCCATTTGATAATGGCAAGTTGATATCGTTTCCGGAATAACCGGAAACGAAATGTCAAACATATTAATGTTATCAAATTCAAAATGTTGTCTTCTATCCGATTACCAAATTTCATCAAAATAATCCAAATAGAAAAAAGTTATAGGGGTGGCCGGTATATTAGAAAATTGCTAACTTTGTATTTTAGTTTTAAACTCATACTTGTCTGATGATGACGAAAGCTCGAAATAGCTATAACAATGAATGAACTTTTCCATCTTAAACAATAATATTTTTTACGTAGTAATATTCGCAATCTTTATAATGTCAATAACATATCACATAGTACTGGCCAAATCTATTTCATATGTCAAACATATTTCTATCTATCTATCTATCAAGGGATTAGCGGGACTTCTATATCTAGATTATATTTACGTCCTCTGTCCCAGAGTAATTATGTTATTACTGAATTAATTAAAGTAATAAGTTAATAATGATTATGAAACAGACAAAATCATGTTGATCCATGATATGAATTTTGTTGATTCATATTTTGCCAAGGATTTTAATACCCAATATTTAGATGTTAATAAAATGCTATCCCTTGGACCAGTTGATTCTGTTGAAATAGCTCTTCTAGGTTCAGTTATGTCTCTGAATATTTACCTTATTACTAATGTGATAGTATGTATTTCTATTTTAGATTAGAATAATAGTTCAGTGATATTGAAACATGCTTATATAGGTAATCAAGGCACAATTATTATAAATATCAGACATTGGTGGGACGTTTTTGGAACGATTAGTTGATTCATGTGAAATACTCATATATGCAGATATTTTATGAAAAAGATTCTGTGGATAGTTTAAATCTAATAATCTAGTCAGTATTCGAAAATTTGCGAAATATTAGTTTTAAAACCATATAATATTGGATGACAATGCAAAACGTGAAGCTTTCAATGATATTGTTGATGGATTTTTCAAGGAAATTCATTTCAATATGAAGAAAATGAGACACTTTGTTCAATCTCTGCAATATTTGTTTTTAAAACACACGACTGGTTTCGATAATAACGCTAAATTGAAGTGTCTACAGCTATACCTACTTCAAAAGATGTGTAGTGGGTAGTGATAATTCTAGTTGGCTATTGAGAATGGTGAATTAGTTTTTTCATAATGGAATATAACAATTCTGAAAATTGATTTTGCTTTTGCATTTAATTATACTGTTTATGTGGGGCACTAGAATATTATTATTTGATGCAATTTTCTGAATGATATTGATTTCCGATTTCCGCATTACAGTCTGTTACGGAATGTAGAAGGCATTATGAATTATTGAATTATAAGCAGCTAAGTAATGATCAGTTAGCTATTTTTCTTATAAGTTATCTCGAATTGGTGGAATTCAGACCAGTTTCTTTCCAAAGATCTTTATTTATAAATTGTCGACGTTTCGGCACAATATTTTGCCATCTTCAGGACTCTAAAATGAATTTTACTATCAGAAAATGAAATTCTCTTCTTTAAGAAAAGTGAAGCAACAGAACATATATGTGTATAAATTAAACAGACTCTCCTCTATCGAAAACCGAATTGTTACACATTACACGAAACACTAACAAGCTCGAACAAATTGAAACCACTATGAAATGTATATATAAAAACTCCATAAAATACAATAAATAAATAAATAGGATAAAATTTTCTTTTAGAAATAAGAAAAAACTAGGTACTCACAAGGTATATACAGATCTCCTACGTAATAATAAAATTAAAGATACATATCTAGATAATTCAAGGGCTGCTTAGTCTTACTGAACGGTAACAAAGAACACGGAGAAGATGCGTTCTCCACTCTCGAAATCGAACTGATATTCGGGAGCAGTTGGCAAAACAACGAATATGTGCGGTCTGATATTATTATTATTTTTACGTTGTCATAATCTACTAAGGAAACGATTGATACACACGGCATTTCAAAACGAATAATGGTGGTTTTGACTTCAAGAATTGATTCTCCTTATAAGATTGAAATATGAATTACTAAGACCTTCTGTATCCTGTTTTCTGTTGACACTGTTTGTATGTTTTTGTATGTGTATCATTTCCTTAATGAGTCTTCTTTTATAATGAGATTCTCTATCCAGAACCATTGCATTTTCAAAATCGAATGAATGATTCATAGATATCGCATGCTCTGCCGGTTTGCTGAATTTATACTTCGTTTGTGTTCTGAAATTCTTGTACTTAGATATCTTCCCGTTTGCCCTATATAAACTCCCTCACATTGTTCGCATGGAATTCTATATATTACGTTACTTTCTAAATGTGGTGGGGTTCTTTCCTTCAATCTAGTGAAATACTTATGTAACGTGTTTCGATTTTTAAAAGCGATAGTAACGTCATTTGAATCTAAGATCTTCGCAGTTTTCTCAGATAAATTCTGTACATAGGAATTTTGCAATATATCCTTTTGTTCTGACATAAGTTTGTTTTGTCAGTTTCATTTGCTCTCCTGAGGAAATTATTTATAAGTTTTACTGGATAACCATTTTTCACGAGATACGACTTAATGAGACTTATTTTTTCATGAAAAACGGTATCAGACAAATTGAGGGCCCTGTGTTTTAGATTATTTGTAATATTTACTTTATGTTTGAAAGAGTGGTGTGAATTGATCTGTGTGCAAGCAATTATTCTCTGTTCTTATGATTCGAAGATCCAAGAAGGATATACTATTGTTTTCCTCTACTTCAACAGTGAACTGTATCTTTGGATGGAAAGAATCGAAAACCGTCAATATATTTTCTTTTTTTGACATGGGTACACAGATAAGAATATCGTCAACAAATCTCTTGAAGAACGGAAGCACAAAACTGAGCCTTGGTATGCACTCTTGATTAAAGGAAAGAACCCCACCACATTTAGAAAGTAACGTAATATATAGAATTCCATGCGAACAATGTGAGGGAGTTTATGTAGGGCAAACGGGAAGATATCTAAGTACAAGAATTTCAGAACACAAACGAAGTATAGATTCAGCAAACTGTGTTCAACAGAAAACCGCTCTGGTAGAGCATGAAATATCTATGAATCATGCATTCGATTTTGAAAATGCAATGGTTCTCGATAGAGAATCTCATTATAAAGAAGACTCATAAGGAATGATACACATACAAAAACATACAAACAGTTCAACAAAAACAGGATACAGAAGGTCTTAGTAATTCATATTTCAATATTATAAGAAATCAATTCTTGAAGTTGAAACCACCATTATTCGTTTTGAAATGCCGTGAGTATCAATCGTTTCCTTAGAAGATTATGACAACGTAAAAATAATGATAATATCAGACCGCACATATTCGATGTTTTGCCAACTGCTCCCGAATATCAGTTCGATTTCGAGAGTGGAGAACGCATCTTCTCCGTGTTCTTTGTTACCGTTCAGTAAGACTAAGCAGCCCTTGAATTATCTAGATATGTATTTTTCATTTTATTATTACGTATAAGATCTGTATATACCTTTTGAGTACCTAGTTTTTTTATTTCTAAAAGAAAATTTTAAGCTATTTATTTATTTATTGTATTTTATGGCAGTTTTTATATATACATTTCATAATGGTTTCAATTTGTTCGAGCTTGTGAGTGTTTCGTGTAATGTGTAACAATTCAGTTTTCGATAGAGGAGAGTCTGTTTAATTTATACACATATATGTTCTGAAGAAGGCAAAATATTGTGCCGAAACGTCGACTGAATGTATAAATAAAGATCTTTGGAAAAAAACTGGTCTGAGTTCCACCAATTCGAAATAACTTATAAGCAGCTAATTTATGTTTGATGTGGTTAGGAGAATCCATTGGGGTTGTCGAGTCTCTGAAGGTTTCTTATCTATACATGTTGTAGATGATATTATTGAGTTTAGTGATGGTTATGTCCAAGATTGCATTCAATTTCAGCAGTGAAGGTTATTTTATTATACATTTCATTTAGAAAATGTAACAACTGCTTTATTGGTCTGACCTTGAAAACCCACAAAAATATCAAATCCATATGATTTTTGGTACAGACATGTGGACGATTTATCGCTTTTTTCAAGGCTCAAATAGACAAATATAACAATTTTCACATTTTCTGAATAAAATGCATAATAAAATAACCTTCACTGCTGAAATTAGACGCAACATTTATATGAATTTCCTAGACATTAGCATCACTTAGTTCAATAACAATATGACCTGCTCGATTAACAATATTCCACTTTCCCATATAAACAGTATTATTAAACGTGTGTATCAAAAATAAGCATTGTGGAAAACAAACTAAAGTTTTTCATTTTATTTATAATAAAACTTTCATTTGGATAATTACTTTTATCAAAGTGCGACCAGCCGAACTTGTTCGGTACATTTGTTCATTTATAGGTGGCGTTCGAAGTTCAGATATAAATTACTCAAAAAAAAGAAAGGGTTAAGTGGGTTACACTTGAAAGCATTTATGGAAAATATCACGTGATAAGTCGTGATTATAAAAAGACGAAATTAGTCCTGAGAATTGTCACCTAACCAAAACGAATATAATATGTATTTTTAAACCTTGGAATATCTTATTCTTTCTTCTAAATATTTTTCAAAGATGAATTTTACTTCTGGTCGATCATTCTTTCTTGATTTCGAATTGGAAATGTTGTTGATTCTGTGAAAAATATACATCATTGGTGCTTTTGTAATCAAATTTTGAGAAATTTCAGCTTATTTATTGTTATCTTTCATTGTTATTTTTCAAAGAAATTATTATTTTTGGTTAATTGTATGTTATTACTTGGCATGTTGAGTAATCGATATTTATTGGAATATATTAATGTATCCCTAAAACTGATGATATAGAAATTTCAGACTAGAAAAACAAGTATTAACAAGACATTTACAAGCAGCACATGCACGTTTTCTAAGAATATCTCTGCCAAATATTTTCAGAATCATGTGTTATGTTTAATTGAATCTTCACACAAACTATAACGACTAACAATTATAAATGTTGTACTAGGCAACTGTTCTTCTACAAATGTTGATTCCGCCTAGTCTGAAATTGTTTAATCAGTAACTACTATAACCAAAATCCCTAATCTTTTTCCATCTGTTAATCACTAAAATTCATAGTTCTATTGTAACCCTCCAATTAAAGTGACAATATACAATATGTACTTTGTTTATTTTGAACCTTCTCCATTGGTGAAATTATTATTCTCTAAAAATTGGATGATATTGAATACTATGGAATCAATTATATTTTGTTTCACATTTTATGGTTTTGACGGGATCTCAATTCAAATATATATTTTCTACATAAGACGAAATACTTACAATTCGAACAACAAAAGTAAGTACCAATGATTTTTAATGTCCTAAAAAACACCGTTACTAGTAATAACAATTGAATATATCAAACAAAAAACACGATGGGCGTTTCGAAATAGTCGGAACAGTTACTTGGACGGTTATTAGGTATTCCACTCTGGTCACATGTCTTTTATTTATATCATTCCATCTAATTTCTCTTCATAAAATTAAAAAGGGTTGAAAAAATATCGTGTTTCTTTTTCAGTAATGATTGAAATCAAACATGGAATTAGGATTTCACTACACTTTTTTTAAAGTACTGAAGTACTGAATTAACAGATTTCTCATAACTTTTTTCCAGTTCGATAAAGCTAAATTACCCACAGTTTCATATGGTCCAAACCGATGGTAAATCAATCCTTATTCAATTTATTTAGTAATAATAGCCAATAGATTGTCGTATGGTCTCTGTAAATGTTGGTAACTAATTGGATAACAATAAACTAGGGCGATAGATAAGAGTGGGTACCCACCTAATATAAGATTTTGTAGTTCAAGGTTTACTGACGATAATTTATTCATTTATTTATTGTTACAAAACATAGGAACCCCTACAGGATAGACCCAATTACCAGGGTTCACAAAAATGATAACAGAAAAATAAACAGAAGTGAAACTGTCATAAGAAATGAAAATTATAACTTTCATAAAAATTCAGAAGAGAAAAAAAGACTACAGAATCAAGTAAAATATCATGAAAACTAAAAACTACTACAATGAGCATGATTCAGATCTAATGAGATATACAATAACATTTTTTGAAAGAAGAAACTCATGAAAAATATCTATACTGGCAATATGCCAATTGTACAGACGCATAATTCGCAAGAAAACAGAATGAAAAAATAAACTAGTACGGGCCTTCGGAACATAGAAGAGTGCATTTCGACGACTAGGATACACGGGAACATTGAAAGTGAGATAATTAACAAGCGGAAAACTAAAAGAATGATTTAAAATTCGATAAAGAAATACAGTGTCGAAAAGGACTCTCCTCTACTCCAGGCTTAAAATTTTGTGATGACGCAAACTTAATTGATAATCATGGTTAGAACTGAAAAATCTAAAGTTGAAACTTTTGACAAACTTTCTCTGGACTCGTTCAATTCTCTCAATATACTTGTAATAGTGAGGGGACCAAACAGGTACAGCATATTCCAAATTACTCCTCACCAACGAGAAATATAGCATTTTTAAAGACCTTGTATCACTGAAACTTTTAATAATTCTTAGAACGAAACCTAACATTTTGAAAGCCTTAGAAACTATATGATCAATATGATACTCAAAGGACAGCTTAGAATTAAGATATATACCAAGATCCTTAATTTGGTTTACCCTCCCAATTGCAAGCCCATCAAGAGAAAAAATAGCATCGAAGACATTGACATTCTTTGTAAACCTTATATGCTTACACTTATCAATATTTAATTGAAAATACCTACTTTGACAAAAAGAGAAAAGTCTGTCAAGATCACTCTCAATCTCATCATAGGACCGAACAGCACTGTACACTCTTAAGATCGTCGGCATATAAATCATGTTTTGTATAAAGAAAACATTCCGAAATATCATTAATGTGAATTGAAAATAAAAAGGGGTCCCAGATGTGACCCTTGAGGAACACCTGAGGTGACAAGAACGAAACCGGAATGAGTGCAACATACTGCAGTCTATCCGACAGATATGATTCTATCCATTTCAGTGGATTGAACTTGACAACGTCATGAGAAAATACTGATAGAATAGTTGCATTTTTCAAAAGAAAATTTTAATTTTATTTGTTTGATAGATATTTGGTATGGATATAGAGAAGGAGGTAAATGGAAATCACAATTGAATTGATCAAGTTACATTTATTTGTACGCATAAATACAATTATGTCAATTTTTATTTATTTTTTTAAAAGTATGAATGTGTTCTGAACAATTGTTTTACAACTTTCAAACATGTGTGATATTGAACTTCTTACAATTTGGGTTATTCTGTTGAGAATAGGACGATGATAGGAAAAGAAAATTTATTGTTTAAATTTCTACTCGACTGTTAAAATTTAATTTTTGATTTTATTATTTTATAATAATAAATTTTGTATTGACATTATTTATTTCACCAAGTAAACTGAATAAAAGTTGTTGTTCAATTAATTGCTCAATTATTTTTTCAAATTTAATTGTAATTTGTTGTAAAAAGTAATAATTTATCATAAGAATAAACTGTGATTAAATTATTGTTCCCTAAATCTTAAATTTAAAATTTGGAAACATCATTAAAATTTTTGTAACTCTAGCTTTCAATAAGCCCGCATCAATGTGTTTGATTTAGGAGAAAATTGTTCCTTTTGACGGCTGGCTGGTCCAACCTGTCATTTCAGACAAGTTGTTATGATATGTGGAAGATTTAACATTTACGTTTTAATTTCTGAATTCATAGCTACGCTCGATATTCACTGAATCAAAGATGATAAGCTTCAGAGAGAAATTGAGTATGTTGATTGGTCAAGAGTTTATAATGAGTCTGAACCTAACAAAGCATATATAAGATATATTTGATGGTATTATTCAGCCAATAAGTGATCGCATATTTGTCATTAGAATCGCAAAAAAAATCCATGGATTACTGTTGGTATCAAAACTTCCTCCAGGCATAAAATGGAGATATATAAAAAGAAAATTGATCTGATATATAAAAAGAAAATTGATCTGATGACTTCTTCAGAGCATACAGTGGAATACTTAGAAGAGTTGTTAGACAGGCCAAGAGGATGTACAATAAAGAGTGCATATTAAGATCAAAAAATAAAAATTTTGCAACATGGAACTTGATAAAGATGCACAGCAATGGGGTCAGAAGGAGGTCTCTATTTTGGAGGAACTGAGTGGAGAAGACCAAGGATATCAGGAAGTATTGAATGATATTAATACATTTTTATGAATCAGGGCTCCGAGTCGTCCAGCAATATTGGTGATTCGAGGGAGGAAGGCTCTGGTCTGGGACACACTGGTTCTTACCCGTGTATCAGCCTTGTGCTCTTGTCAACAGATTCTGGAGAGGTCATCAATCTAATCAGCTCTTTGAAGAGCACACAAAATCTGTGGGACTGGATGGAATTCCTGTCAAACTTATTAAGATGGTTGCAGATGAGATCTCGCCTGTTCTGGCATATCTGATGTCTCACTTTTGACAGTGGTGTATATCCCAATAAAATTAAGATGTCCAAGGTGAGAGCAGTGTACAAGAGGGGCAGCAATTACAGACCTATATCTATACTCAGTAACATTGGCAAGATATTTGAAAGAGCTATTTACAACAGAATTGTCGATTTTTTGAGACTTACAGGGTACTCTCAGAATACCAAAATGGCTTTAGAAAGGGTAGGACTACGACAAGAGCTATATATCAGGCTATAACAAAGATTCTCTCCTGCTTAAACAGTGGTAAAATAACAGCACTGATGTCTATCGATCTTAGAAAAGCCTTCGACGGTTGAGAAGATGAATGCGGTTGGAATTAGAGGCAGGCCTTTGGATCTGCTTCGGTCTTATTTATCAGGAAGATCTCAATGTGTTGCTGAAAAAGAGCCTACAACTGGGAAGACATTGAAGTCAACGATGTTGGCTATTGATAGGGGGGTGCCGCAGAGGTCGGTTTTGGGTCCCCTCCTTTACCTGATTCATACCAACGACTTACCTGATTGTACAACGGAATTTATGCTCCAGTTTGCAGACCACACTCTTCTGGTGGTCGCCGATCCGGTAGTGGACGATGTGCTTGTCGATCTTGATGCCTGGTTTTCTCGAAATGAGTTGAAATAAACAGTCAAAAGACCAAACTTGTCAGTTTTGCATATGGAAGAGAAAACATACCCATATCTCATGGGCATAAGACTGCCATGGTTTCATCTAATAGCCTCAAATTCCTGGGTGTTTTGGTTGACTATCGACTGGATTGGGGTGATCATGTCTACCAACTTGCAAATGATATAGCCAGATATGTGTATGCACTAAGAACACTGTCCGAACTTGTGAATGTCTCCATAGCATTTACCGCATACAATGCATACATTGATAGTAGGCTGAGATACGCGATAGTTATGTGGGGGAATTCATCGGATATCTTGAGGCTCCTTTTGTTGCAGAAGAGATGTATTCGTGGGATTCTTAAGCAAAACACAATCATGCAGGGCTTACTTTGTGAAAAGATCAGTGCTAACTGTTGTGAGTCTATATGTTTATGAAGCAATTATGTTCATAGTCAATAATAGGGACTTGTTTATGGAGACTAAGCGTGAACATGAGCATAACACGAGAGCTGAGAACGATATGAGGCTACCCAGATTTAAGCATACTTACCTTCAGAACAACTCTGTTTATGCTTTGGTAAAAATGTATTATCACATTCCACAGGAGGCACGAGAGTGGTCACAAAATAAATAGAGAAGAAGATTAAATACTTACCTTAGGAGGACACCATACTACACTCTCTAGGAGTATTTTGAGGACAATATTTCATTTCTGATTTCGTCTCTTATTGTTAGGTTTTCATTCTGTTTACACTGTTTGTTTTTCATGTATTTTATGTTTATGATGACGTGTTCTACAACAATGTATGTTTATATGGAACAAATAAATGATTGAGTTAGGTAGGTAGGTAGGGTGGATGATGTATGTACGACAACCCTGCATCACACATACTTGCAGACTCTCAGTCGATCGTAAGTAGTCTAAAAATATTAAGGTAGATCGCCAGCAGTTCAAGTTTGAGCACCCCTGATATACAAGAACTGGGTAATCCTGCATTTCACTCTGCCCGCACTCGCTTTGTGTACACCAAGTCGACGAGGAATGTTTCCTAACGATTTGAAATTTAAGCCAGTGTTGCCACGATTTATCTCACGTCCGAGATTTGAGTACCTATCGTTGAAAATGAAATAACAAAGGATAAGATGAATTATTGAAGTGAAACCTATAGGTAAACACCCCTATCAGGGGCGTAACTTCTCGGGAGCGGAAGAGCCATATGTGACTCGTAATTTTTCGCATGTGCTTGATTATCTTAATAAACAGAGACATATTTTGAGTTCATTTGGACAGGGTAGTGCGGTATAGCAAAAGATGTTTTCAAAATCTTAAGAGTTTCCAAAGTATTTATAAGGTATTCGAATCTGACCTCACATTTCAGTAATTCAATAGAGTTCAACATGACGGATGAAATTGAGGGAAAATAATTCCCTTTGTTTGGCATAAATTTTTTGAGAATCTGAGTGCAGGATCTGTACGCTCCAGAATTTTTTGTAAGCTAGAACCTTTACTATTTAGCTCATATAACAGGATCATAAATTGAGAATTGTACACTGTACAAAATTTTCTATTCATTCATTTGGATGGTGCAACTAACATCTCAGTTATATTGAATCATTAGTATTCATACATCGAATAAGTTATTTCTGATGTTTTCGAGTTATTCACGAATTTTGATAACTTCCTGATTTCATCCATACTCGATTTCTCGGTTATTGTTTGTTTTTTCTTTTAACGATGTGCTCGGGAGCTATGCCCATTTACACATGTGGACCTACAGCTTATAGTGGATTCCGAACGACTCTCCTAGACCGTGCAATGATAACTGCCACCACAAGGATTACAAGTTATCTGGTCTTCGGAAGTTTATGCCCTCTATAGGCGACTCTGTCAAATTCAAAGACGCATACAACACCCAAACCTTCGCCGGAATCGAACCGGCAGCCGCATGTGTACAAACTGGGAAGCGTGTGATCTTCCCACCTGGCCACAGCGGTGGTTATTTCTCGGTTATGAATGAAATTTACGTCAAAAATGTTTTCACATTATTTAGAATTTTTTTGTGAATTGCCGAAATTCCTTTTCCCCCTTAGTTTGACAAATAAGGACATAGATTTGTATTTGTTTTTAGAACGATCACAGTAATTTAACCCAGCGTCATGGGGGTGGAAAATTGTTACACGGACGTGGGGGCTGGGTCATCATTACCCAGATAAGGATTTCTGTATGTATTTGAGAAAAACGATATTTTTTGTAACATGCAATAATTTACTATTACAAGGATAATACAAAACCATAAACATAGTGAAAATACAAACTTTTATTAATAGGAACAAGGTTTTGAAAACTATTCACTAAAATCAATAAATTTGGCTTTCCTTATCTTAAAAAAAATATTAACCAATCTTTGGTTTTCTAATAAAGCCCTTATATATCTTCTTAGATAAAATAATAAAAATAAATTAGTCAGACTCATTATTACCAATACAGTTAGCACAGAAAGGTACTATATGTTGAGGGCAAATATGCTTGTTGCATCTTTCACATACGTGTGTAGTTTTGCGATCTTTGCTTGCAGGACACACTTGACACCTCTTACGAGCATTTGTTTTTTTGCTGAGGGCTCCTCTGTAGATTCCCCTGAAAATTGGCAAATTTTTTTACGAAGTTCTCGTGGCAAACTTTGAACATTCCGGCGGACTTTCAAGTGATCACTAACAAGAGCAAGGCCTAGGTTTTTCAAATAACGGCGTCGTTTTATGTTTGACTTATTGTTTATGCGATGTATTATAAGTCCATTAATTGCCGTCATGTTTAACATGGCATAAAAGATTGTCAGCGGCCACTTCTTTGAGTTACGACACACGTCATACGAAGCGCACAACTCATCTGCAACGTCAACTCCACATTTTGTTATGTTGTAATAGGTGTTTATCTCTGGTTTTTTCTTTTCGCCAGTAGAACTATCAATACTGTCATCATGGTGAAGGCTTGACATCAGCAACACTATCTTGTTCTTTTTGGGTGTATGAGAAACAAGAGTTATTTCTTTTTGGAAGGCAAATTGAGAGGTAAAAACACCTTTACGCAATTTTGTGAATTCAGGTGGTATTTGCTTCTTGTTCTTACGCAAGGTACCAACTGACGTCAATTTATGTTCACTAAGCAAATGCTGAACAAGTTCATAACTATAAATGAGATAAAAAACACAAGGTTTAACTTTAATCTACACTTTAATTGAAAAAATTCGACGACGGTTCGCTGACACAGCAGCTTTATCAAGAATGAAAAACAGAATGAAGAGTATGGTATTATAAACAAATCGTAGAACAAGTTGGATGAATAACAGGAAAATCCACACCGAGCCATTGTATCAGTTAGATATGAAAGGTAATAAAACTAATTCTTATCGAAACAAGTTAAAAACTCCTATTCAATATTTTTTTTTATTCACTCTAATAAAAGAAAAAATAAATCCTGTTCATTCAAAAAATTCACTTTGACATATTACATATAAAATCAAAAGTTTAAAAGTACATCTCCTAGAAGCATCAGAAATAAATAGATACAAACATTCGGACAAGCTTTTGAATGAACAGGTAGACGTGAATTATTCACCCTACTTAACTTGTTTAATTAGTTTTATTACCTTTCATACTAACTGTACAATGGCTCGGTGTGATTTTCCTGTTATTCATCCAACTTGTTCTACGATTTGTTTATAATACCATACTCTTCATTCTGTTTTTCATTCTTGATAAAGCTGCTGTGTCAGCGAAACGTCGTCGAATTTTTTCAAATAAAGTGTAGATTAAAGTTAAACCTTGTGTTTTTTATCTCATTTATATCATGGATCTACATCAAGTAACGGCCTCCACAATTCAAAAGTTCATAACTGGTGAACCAATTATCAAACGTCACGTTACGATTTGTCTTGGATATGGGCTGCACGATTCGATCTACTATATCAAATGGCTTGTTATTTGAAGAATATGGACCATCAGGCTGCTTTCCAGGATATATTTCAAGATTTTTGATGTAAAAGTTTCGTGCATCTACTAAAGCAAATATTTTTAATCCATATTTGGCAGGCTTTGATGGAATGTATTGGCGAAATTTACAGCGGCCTCGGAAAGCTATTAGCATTTCGTCAATTGTTAGACAGTCACTTGGAACATAAGATTTCTTGCAGTTTTCAACAAAGGCTTCAAACAGTTCTCTAATTGGTGCTAAGTTATCAAATTGTCTCCGTTCTTCGCGAGTAGAAAGATTGTCAAACGTCAAGCAGCTTTGAAGAAAATAAAAACGCTGCTTAGACATTACTAATCTATAAATGTCTACTCCAGTGCCATCAGTAGACCACAAGTCACTCAAGTTTTGTCTACCAGAGCGGTTTGAGCCAGCAAGGTAAAGAAGGCCGAACAAAGCTTTCAACTCTGCCATACTACATTCTTTTATATGTGTGTATTTTGATAAGTTATTGCACAATGCTATTTTAGGACGAATACGTTCATTCGTATATTTTAGAATAAGTTGCAACATCTCATCAGTAAAAAATAGGTTTCAGCTCGCAAATTCCGACAATGCAGCCTTAGCTTCCGGAGCTACCCCCGGCAACTGGTGGATTATATTTTCAGCTCTTGTTCGAACATTCTGTCGAAGAGGCTTTCGAAACCAAGCCGTACCATCTTTACCAAAATATTGCCGTGTGATCTCACAATCACGAGTCGACAAACTTGTTGATGCATATTCCTCCTGATGCAGATTTGCTTCAGACTGTACCCAACGTCTAATTTTCGCCAATGGAACCTCGTCGTCATCCGAAATCTCTTGCTCCGTATTGGTTGCTTCACTACGCTCACTCACGTGGTCATCATCCTCTCCAGATTCCTGATCAGACGGCATAACATCAGAATCCGATTCTTCAAGTACCGCCATAATACGACGTCTTTCCAGTTCTTCGCGATCCATTATTACTCGTACTACCTACCGTAAAAATAAAAAAACGTCAAAACCTCAAAACACTGTAGTAACTAATACAAAGCATCATAAACAACAATATTGGATTTAGAGGTAACTCTCATAAGTTAATGAGAAATTATTTGAGTAAAAGAGAGCAAGTTGTAGAGATAGACGGTGTCAGAAGCTCTGAGACAATAGTTCAATGTGGAGTCCCTCAGGGGACAGTTCTAGGACCAATATTGTTTTGTATTTTGTTAATGACCTCTTTGCCTTGAATACTTCTGGGAAATAATATCTTTTGCTGATGATACAGCTATCCTTTACCAAGATATTTCTTGGAAATCTCTCAAGGAGAAGTGTGAAGTTGATTTTGAATTGATCTTGAGTTTTCTGAGGGAGAAGGATCTCACTTATAATCCTGAAAAGACTGTATATGTACCTTTTGCGAGTTATATAACCTCATTGCCAGATTGCAATCATTTAAATATTCAAGTGGAGAATGATATTATTCAAATAAGACAGACAAGATCAGTCAAGTACCTCGGGGTGGTGTTGGATTCTCATCTTCGATGGGACTCTCACGTATTGTTAGTGTCAAGGAAAGTACGAGGTCTGTTACCTTTGTTCAAATACTGTAGGGAATTCTGTGATGTGACTCAATTGAAGGTCCTCTACTCGGCATTGGTTCAGTCTTTGTTGGTTTATGGAATCCTTGTATGGGGTGGTGTAGATACTTGCTACCTAAAGAAATTAGAAGTATTACATAAAAGAGTCATTAAATGTATATTGGGAAGAAATATTACTTACCCCTCGACGAATTATTTCATGAAGCTGAGTTACTGGATTTGAGGCAGCTTTTTTGTAGTAGAATGCTTATGTATTTTGTAAGCAATAAAAGTGAGGATCATTTAATTTCTCATGGTTTTCGGACCCGATATGCAACAGGAAGTTATTTGCTTCCTAGAATGGCTAAAACAGTGGGTCAGAGATGTTTCACATTTCTGGCGCCCAGAGCTTTTAATATGCTACCTTTAAAGTTAAGAAATTTAGTCTCTATAAATTTGTTCAAGAAAAAAGTTAAAAAGTGGCTACTATCGAATCCACGCTCATTGATGTTATCTATGGTCGACATTAAAAATGCTCCAATCAGATAGATCAATCAAAATCAACCGCCTACAAAAAAATTGTATTGTTTTCACTGGGAATGGTTATTTTTCTTTTTTCGTGTTCTGTATTGGTCGAATTTTTCTTTTGTATTTCTCTTACTAAGGCTTCTTTGTTAAATACTTACCGCATATAAAACCATGCACAAGGGCTACCTTCAATGGTTTTCTATTGCTTAATTAGGTATAAAGAATAATATTAAGTTCAATTTTACGTCCCGATTCGATGTCGAGCATCTGCCGCGAGTGGTTATCTACTTAGACTTGTCTACATATTGACGCGATAAAATCAGATTCGCGGTAAAAAATTGGCAATTAACAAACAATTGTTCGAGAATAAAATCGAAAATAATTATTCTTCAATTGAAACTAATCAAAGTGGAAAAATCAGTGAGAAAATAGACTCAATAAGTTAGGAAGAATTAGTGAGAAAGGACTCCAAAAGTGTATAAATAACAATACAGATGTTATCTTCTTGATATCGCCGATTATTTCTCAGTGGCGTACCGCTGAAAAATGGACCAAACCCCGATCTCAAAAGATTCGGAAATCGAATCGAACCAAGCCATATACCTACCAGGAACATCACAAGGTATTCCAGTGAACACAGCAATGAGTTATTCGCCAAGCACATTTGCCCCAACAACCGAAACTAGTACTTACTACCACCGATTGTCATCAACCAGTGACGAAGACTTTCGAGGATTCGAGAATGAAGCAACAGGCAATAACAAATGGCAAGTAGTGAAAACAACCAACACAAAAGGAGGAAAATAAATGCCAGCAGCACAACCCCCATAGAAATCCAGAACAAATTTAATGCTCTGAGTAGAATGAATGAGGAAACCCAGCATCCCAACAGTAGTCCAAACAAAACCCCCAAACCACCCCCGATATTCATCTATGGAGTTGTGGATTATGCAGTAATGGCGAGAAAATTGAAAACTGTTGTAGAAGATGAAGAATACACTACCAAATGCTTAGCAGACAACACCATCAAAGTAAACAGAATCATACAGAAAACTCATAAAGTTTATGCGTGACAGCAATATAATTCACCATACCTACCAACCTAAAGAAGAACGTGCTTACAGAATAGTCATCAAACACCTGCATTACACAACAGAAATGAACACAATTAGGCAAGAGCTGGAAAATAAGGGACATAAAGTCAGGAACATAATCAACGGTAGGCACAGACAAACTAAAGAACCATTAAACCTTTTCTTTGTAGATCTGGAACCAGCTGACAACAACAAAGATATATACAAGTTAAAATACCTCCACAACAAAGCTGTACAAATAGAACCTCCAACAAGAACGAAAGGAATCACACAATGTACGAGGTGCCAGCAATATGGTCACTCCAAAACATACTGCAACAGGCCATTCGTCTGTGTTAAATGTGGGAACCACACAACACTTCAACCTGCAAGAAAAGCAAAGATTCCCCAGCGACATGTGCTTTATGTGGTGGGGCTCACCCAGCGAGCTACAAGGGATGTGAATTCTATCATAAGCTATTAATAAATAATAACGCAAACAATAGAAAAACATTCAACAGAACAATAGGAAACTCAACAACAACCAACCCCCTCCCACAATGCAAATACAACAAGCACCACCAGCTTTAAATAACCAGCAATTTCCAAGGTTTCAATCACGTCAGGAACAAACCCAACTACCACACCACTACCAGCAACATCCAAGGAGCTATGCAGACGCAGCCAACAACAGAAACAAACCAGAACAACCTAATGATATCACAAATGTTATGGACAGATTTCTGGAAGAATTTAAAGAAATGTTTCAACAACTAATTCAACAGAACACCATGATGTTGAACATGTTAACCACCCTCATCAGCAAAATTCACTAATTTCTTGAAAATTGCAGAATGGAATGCCAATGGCCTTCTACAACACAAAAACGAAATAGAAATTTTTCTCCGACACAACTCTATAGACATTTTGCTGATCAGCGAAACCCACTTCACAGAAAGGTCGTACTTCAAGATACCACACTACACTACGTATCACTCGAATCACCCAGATAACACTGCTCACGCTGGCACCGCCATCATTGTGAAAAATTCGATAAGCCATGTGGAACAACCAAAATATGAAAAGATCTGCTGCAAGCCACAGCAATAAAGTAGAGCTTGCAACATACGAAATTACAGTCTCCGCAGTATACTGTCCCCACGCCACAACATCAAGAAAGAAAACTTCAATGACTATTTCTCAACACTAGGCCCCAAATTCATAGCAGGAGGAGATTTCAATAGCAAGAATATATTATTTGGTTCACGTCTTACAACAACAAAAGGAAAAGAACTAGCAAGTGTTATACAACAAAATGGTTACAACTTCCTTTCAACAGGCACTCCCACCTACTGGCCAACGGACCCCAACAAGATTCCAGACCTGCTAGACTTCTTCGTAACAAACGGTTTATCTCATTCCAACATGGACATAACACCAAGCCACGACCTATCTTCGGACCATTCTCCCATAATTGCAACAGTTAGTGCGTTTATAATCCATAAAAAACAAATTCCCAGACTGCACAATAGGAAAACCAATTGGGACGAATATCGAAAAAATATAGAGGAGACGATAAGCCTGGACGTGAGACAGAAAACCCATGATGAAATAGAGAATGTGCTGTCCACATTCAATAACCAGATCATACAAGCAGTGAAACAAGCAACCCCAATAATCAATGTAGCAAATCAAACCAATAACGTCTCTGAAGAAATTAAGAAGCTGATAGCCCAGAAGAGAAGAGCAAGAGCGAGGTGGCAGGTAACACACTCCCCAGCTGATAAAAACATCTTGAACAGAACAACCAACAGACTCGGAGCGAAAATCAAAGAAATAAAAGAAATATCATTCCACGACTACGTCTCAAACCTGAGCAGACTCGATAATTCAATATGGAAGCCAATAAAGAACTCTACAAAGCCAATGACGCACACACCAGCTATACGTATTACATCAGCATCTAACACACACTGGGCCAGAAGTGACGAAGAAAAAGCCAAACTATTTGCCGAACACCTAGTAACAGTATTCACCCCTAATAATGACGTCAGAGATAATGAAATAGAGAGAGAACTTTAGAAACACCCAACAACACATCACCAATTAAACCTTTCACTGCAGCTGAAGTACAGGACGAACTCAGTCGCCTCAACACAAGAAAAACTGCAGGAATTGACAAAACCACACCAAAAATGCTTAAAGAGTTGCCAGAAAAGGGATCACTCTACTGAAGTATATTTACAACGCTATGCTGAAACAAAACTATTGGCCAGAGCAGTTCAAGACAGCAGAAATTATTTTAATTCAAAAACCAGGTAAAGATCCGAGCAGTGTAACCTCCTATCGGCCAATCAGTTTGCTACCTGTAACCTCAAAAGTACTCGAGAGACTGGTCTTACGCAGAATCAACACAGATCCAAACACAAAACAATGGATACCTCACCACCAGTTTGGGTTTCGAGCATCCCACTCAACTGTTCAACAAACACACAGAACGGTAAACCAAGCACTTGAACAGAAGAAGTACTGTACATCAGCATTTCTCGATGTGAGCCAAGCCTTCGACAAGGTTTGGCACCCCGGTCTACTATACAAAATAAAAAAACATCTTCCTACAACATATTTCAAACTATTGAGATCCTATTTAGACACAAGGAAATTCAGGGTAAGAGTGAACGACAAGATATCCAACAATTTTCCCATATCATCTGGAGTACCACAAGGTAGCGTCCTCGGTCCCATATTGTACTTATTGTATACAGCAGACCTGCCAACAAACCCCCAAACAGTGATGGGCACATTCGCGGATGACGCAGCTATACTAGCAAGCGACGAGGACCCAGCAGAAGCTTCTCATTTGCTACAGAGCCATTTGGACCAGATACAAGAATGGTTGCAAAATGGAGAATTAAAATCAATGAGACCAAATCTGTACAAGTAAATTTCACACTAAGAAAAGGCCAATGTCCGCCAGTACAGATGAACAATATTTGGATACCTGAATCTCCTACAGTGAAATACCTGGGAATGCACATGGATAAAAAACTTACCTGGAAGGAACATGTAATCAAAAAAAGAAAACAAATTGACCTGAAAGTCAAAGAATTACACTGGCTCATTGGTAGGAAATCGAAATTATCATTAGAGAATAAACTGCTCATCTACAAAACAATAATTAAGCCCATTTGGACCTATGGAATCGAGATCTGGGGATGCACCAGTAAGTCCAATATGGCAATCATCCAAAGAAGCCAATCTAAAATCCTCAGAATGATTGCAAATGCCCCTTGGTACGTTTCAAATCAGACCCTACATGAAGACCTGATGGTACCGTATGTAAAGGACGTCATTAGAGAAAACAGCAACAAATATCACGCAAAGCTTGAGATTCACACAAATATTTTGGTACAACCTCTGTCTGAATCGCAGAACGATCGGCGACTGAAACGAAATTGGCCAGCAGATTTAAAGGAGATTTAAAGAGGACTTGTCACTGGACAGGACCTCATCATGACACTTGGGAGCGTTAGCTCTAAAACCGGCAAATGAGCTTATAGAATGTAAATTATTCTGATTGCTTGTAACTACTATTATAATAAAAAAAAAAAAAAAAATTTTACGTCTTTGTTTCATTGTATTAGTTGTTCCATATTCTATGTAAACATACTAGAATATTATTGATACGTATGCTGTAGAGTGATTGAAATAAAGAAATTATTATTATTATTATTATAATAAATCATGTAAACAGTAATTGAAATACATGGCTTAAAACAGTTACACTGAATACAGGCATGGGTCATATTTACCTTTTTCCCGTGACAACACTTGTAACTCTCAACGCGGCCCTTGCCAAACTGATTTCGCGGGATAAACGTGTAGAGGGACTCGACAACTCCAGCTACTGCGAAGAGCGGCAACGTCGCGCGCGTCGTTGTAAAATTAGCGAACTACAAAAGTGCGGGTAGTTTTGACCCAGCCCCCATGACGCCGGGTTGAGAAATATCTAACATAATCATATTATTCTCATCTCACATTTTTCATGAGAAAAACATTCATTCTCTTGTACGAACGTGAAATTTAAATGAACTTCAGGTAAGAGATCTGGCAACACTGGCTTGAAATTCAAATTGTTCGGAAACATTTCTCGTCGACTAGCTACACGATGCCGCGTGATATGCAGGATTATCCTCTACAAGAACTGTCCGTACAAATGTGAGGTATTGTCCTATTAGGGAGAATAATATTGTCTTATCAAACCCACTGTATTGTTTCAATTATAATCATCAAACCTATATTTTCAACAATATCTGATGTAATGTAAAAAACATTTCAAATTTGACATATTAAGGTTCTCTGGTACCCATGAAAAATTTGAGTTACTGTTGAATAACTATCCGACATAATTTTCGGAATCCTTCAATCTAAACCAATATATTTTCTACTCCTCTTAGCCTTGGCTATATCAACGTCTGGATATTGTTCTTTCAATGCTTCCATATCCATATTTGGGAATCTATTCAATAAACCAACTACATGATTGAAATCTCTCCTGAAAAATCCAAATATGATAATGGCAATAAAAATTCACGAAACTTTATTCGTCTTACGCCTTCTTTCTCCTTTTTTCCAAGTATTTTTCTCTCTATACTTAATCTGAAAATCTTGAACATCTTTATCATTCTCATTATATTGAACTCTGTTCTCTTGCCATTTTTTATTCATTTGTTTAGGGACTGGGAATTCATATAACCTAAAAGACCATACATTTGACAAGAGTTTTTCAAACAAGAATCTAGTCACTTACTTTCTAGTACTTTTAAATCCAAATGGGTTAATATTTTCTTCTACTGGCCTTTCCCCATCCTTCCCTGTTTCTAACATATAATAAGCTTTATTTCGTTCCCTAACAACTTCTTCTAAATTTTTCATTGAATCTTGTACTTTATCCAAACGTTCAGGACTTGGAAAGAATTTTGTTTGTTCCTTAGCTTCCTCTTCCATTGTAAGAAGCATATTTCGCTCTTTCAATAAAACATACCTAAAGAATAAGAGCGCACATGTTTACATTTGAACTAGTACAATATATCTCATTTTATAATTACCATAATTTGTGTAAATCTTCGTTAGACTTTATTCTCAAGTCATCTTTTGTCCAACTTCTTCCGCTCTTCACTTCGCCAGCACCCCAATTTTCTTTTGCATCGAAAAATTCACTCAAATCGCAAAGTTTGGTAGAAGTTGAAATGGAACATTTCAGTGTACTAAAAAACATGTATTATTTCATATCGAAAGGAATAGCGGACTTCTCACCTGAAAATATTTGGAAATTTTGAATCGCATATCGAAAATTTAGGACTTATTGGTATTTGGGAGACCACTCTAAATAACTGTGATAATCGTGTGTGAGCCATAATTTTCTTATATCAACGAAAAATCATATGTTGTTTCGATTTCACACGGCATCTATGTGCGATATCAGAATAATTCATTTATTTTGTTGTCGTATTAGTGCAGAACACTGCACTTATAGATATAGTACCGCACATATAGTTCATTATCAAGGAGGGCGCCAGCAGACGGACTGTTTTTCACGCGAAATACGGATTTCTGAGGTAATACTACGATGGGTTCTTTATCTAGTGTATATAAATTATCTAGGGCCGTAGTAAAACAAGTGACAATTTTTATGGTGACAATGACAAACTGACAATTGAATAACTATATTATTTTGTGAGAACCGCCTCGGTAGCTGCACGGTTAGTGCGCAAGCATATTGGAATTGCTTAGTAGAGGCTCCTGATTCGAATCCGGGGTCAGGTTATGGATGTTGTCCTTGAACAAAAAAGTGCTGAATGTGAAAGAGTCGCCTAAAGAGGGCAATAACTTCCGACGACCAGATAATTTGTAATCCTTGTTGTGTAGTTATCATTGCACGGTCTAGGAGAGTGGTTCGAAATCCACTATAAACTGTAGGTCCAGCTGTGTAAATGGGCTAAGTTCCCGAGCACATTGTTAAAAGATGCAAGCAAGATTATTTTGTGAGGTTGCGAACACTAATTGAAGTGAGCGTTATTATCGTAAATATTATTAAAGTTAACCGTAAAATTAACGAAATCTTCCAAGTTGCAAAAACTCTCTAATAGAGAGTAACTGACATGAAGACTGAAAAGTCAAGTTCACAAAAATGGATCTCATCGTTTATTGCACCCTTATGATTATCATGTTTTAACCTTTTACCATTTCCAATTGATATACAGCCACATTTTCGCAGAATAAAAAATTTTCGGTTTTAATTTATAATACCGGTCCATTCTTCATAAGAGAAGGTACTTTTTTATTTATAGGACAGAAATCAGAAAAACTCAAAATACGTCATCACCCTTTAGGCAAAAATGTTTTATAAATTTCCGCATTCTTCAAAAACACATAAGTGACAATTATGGGGAATCTAGAAGATCATAGTTCTGTTGAAGGATAATTGTTAGATTTGTTATATTGAGGCAAAGTTGACAATTAATGTTGATTTGATTTGATTTCTTCTTTTATATGCCCTCGGTGATTTTAACCATAAAATTTATATTTGGTTGGTACTCTGCTCCCGACAGATCGCAACCAGAGTGATGACGTATTTTCCCCATTTCCGATCAATCTCAGATCGATACGAATTATTTCCAGCCGAAAACGCTTATTAATAAATGCCCTATTTATTTGCTTTAAGTCGTGAGCTAACTCTGTGGGTGTGGACCAGAGAAAAGATCCAAAGATCCATTAAGAAGGCTGAGTTACCGACCAAAACATTCAACACCCCTTCACGACTCCTTACCTATTTATCTAGTCATCTAGTCCATAATACAGAAAGGTTTGTTCCTACATAGAATCTGAGATCTATTTCTGATGCGTTCCTGACATTTCTCAAACAGTAATAGTGCGCAGGCGTGAATATTCATCAATTTCAAACTAGTAAGGAATTCCTCTTGGAATACACGGATTCTGTGACAAGAATAAACAAAGAGTAAAGAAATCGGCTTGTTGTATAGATATTTTTCGTTTTCAGATTCATCATCTGAAGATGATGAATCTGAAAAAAATTATCACTAACCAAACCCCAAAATTACAACACAATAGTCAATAAACAAGTTTATCACTCCTTCCGAATAAAAATTCAACCACAGAATAAACTTCATTTGTTGCGCTGCTCATTGCGCAGGTTTGCGACACTTGATTTGCTTTTCGTCAGCAAACTCGCCTGACCATCATAATTTTGTCCGAAGATTCAGTTGGAACACCCATTTCATAGTTTGAGCCGAGTTTGAGAAATGCCGGAAATGCTTTTGGAACGTGCTTTTACACACACTGCGCACAATCATGACAGTTCGTGACTTTCTGATCGCTGTAGGAACAAACCTATAAATGGCACTAATTTAACAACGTCAAGTGTCAATCTAACTTCAATCGCCGAAAAATGACTTGTCAATTGTCCGTCAATGTTTTCAGTTTCCCGCTTAACCCTTTTATTTTTGCGGTTTGCGCTTCCTAAATCATTTTCTGTTCAGGTGTTTCCGTTGGGACCAATATTAGTGGCTGACAACAATAATCCAGAATTCCTTTTTTATTTTGAATATTAGAATGTTCCTTCTTTTCTGTGATATTTGATTCATATTTTTGATTCACATGTTTTAAGAATTTATTTTATTTTTGGAAATGTTTTGTGTATATATGGTTTAAGAGATTTTTGTTATTTTAAACTAAAAGTGTTATTTTGAAAACATACTCATTATTTTCTCAATTTTTGAACAGTCTAATTGAGGCGGAAATAATCTGCATCGATTAGACTAGTTCAATATCCCATTTCAGTCAAGTTAAATTCGATCGTGGGAAATCTAGAATTCAAATAAGGCGCCTTTCGGTTTAGTTTTCCATAATGTCACGCGTAGCGCTAGTTTCTATGCAGAGACGGCCATATTGTTTCCTATCTGGAAGCTTTCAGTTTTTATTTCTCATTACTTTAGGTTACGTTCTGTGATGTCACCGCTCCATCTATACCGGCACATCTCTATTGTTGACCTAACCCGCCTTCAGCAAATACGTTATCTTATCATTTCATAGATTTTGAACGCATGAGTATTTTCTAGAGTTCTCAGATGCTTAATCATTCAAAAATCCGGTAATCCTGCTGTTTACGCGGCCCACACGCGCACCCTGTACCGAGTCGACGAGGAATGTTTCCGAACGATTTGAAATTTAAGCCAGTGTTGCCACGATTTATCTCACGTCGGAGATTTGAGTACCTATCGTTGAAAATTAAATAGCAAAGGATAAAATGTATTATTGAAGTGAAACAGAATATAGTGCTCATTTCGCGGGCTAACCGGAGCTACTGTCCGTCGGTGTCTATATTAGCTACAAAGGACGTTATAATTCTAGGAAAGTTGTCTGTCTATACGACCAGCGGCGTCTCGTTCCATCAATTAAGGTGCATACATCATGTAAATGTTTGCAATAAAAAGTCGTTTTCACTGAGTTTCTATTAAAGTATATACGCTTAGTACTTAAAACTGAATAAAAGTTTTTAAAACTTTGTCAATCCGGAGCAATCTCTGAAACGGCTGATTCTATTTCTATTGGCATTTTACTGAAAATAACCAATGATAACTTCAGAGTAGTGAAAATAGTTTGGGGTTCTGTACGAGAATTACATATATGAAGTCCGATTCAGTGAACCGATTTTGATTACATTTTCACTTAAATTTTCTTCCCAAAATGATATTAAAATTGACCTTTTCGGATATTTTACGACATGAAAAAATCGTTACAATAATAATTATAAACTAAAATAATATAGATTTGTCGTCAACTTGTTACAATATATTTTCACAAAAGCAGCGGTTCCGACTCGTAGGTGGTTTTCTAGTAAATACATTTCATGAGAAAATAGATCAAACATTTATACTCTTATACGAACGTGAAATTTAAATGAACTTCAGGTAAGGGATCTGGCAACACTGGCTTGAAATTCAAATCGTTCGGAAACATTTCTCGTCGACTCGGTACAGGGTGCGCGTGGGCCGCGTAAACAGCAGGATTACCAAAATCCTTCAAGAATATTTTGAAAATAGTTGAAAAACTATGTGCATTAGTATAGAAAATATGTGTTCGAAGGTGTTCTAATATTTTTCCCAATGTTCAAATTGGGATAGAAAGGCATATTAAACATACCAACTTTGTATGGTTCTTCAAGAAATATGTATTACTAGTGTAAAAGCGATATAACTAGATAGAAATGGTTATGATCTAGAAGATATAGATATCTCAATACCTAACACTTACGGAATTATATCAACATCTAAGAAGGGCTAAAATATGACAAAATATAGATTGAATATTCATCACAGAGATGCAAAAATTGTTAAAGACCAAACAGGTAATTATAACGTTGATAGATCACCTGTAGGTCATTTTTATATTTCTCTACAAGAAGAAAATAAAAACCTATATTCTTCGGCAAATATCCTGAAGAAAATAGCTGGCTTAATAATCTTTTTGGTCCTGGTAAAATAGTGTCTGAAAATGAGCAAAAAACACATGACCTTTTAATCGAGGAAGATAAAAAAATTGACAATAAACATGTATATACAAAACAATTACTCTAAATAATGATGAATACTTCAAGGCATTAGATTTTGCACAAGCTAATGCTAATGGTAATTTGGGTGATAATTTTTATTTCATTGGAGGATCTGATTGTCGGCATTTTGTCCAAGATGTTTGGATTGCTATCGGAAGGTCTTTACCTTTTACCATTATTTTTAGTTCAGATGAAATGAAGAAGCTGAATACTGTGGCAGCTCATAACTTATTACTCAAGTTTGGTAGTAGAGATATTATAGAAAATCAATCATTAATCGTTGAAGATATCAGTAAAGAAAATGTAGCACGGAAATTTAATATAGCATTAGATAATATTAAAGAAATTGATGCATTAAATAATTTACCTGCACATATTGCTTGTTATGAAGGGATGCAACTGGTAAAATATTTTAAAGTTACAGTGAATCCTGAAGTAATAAATAAAGCTCTAGTTGGAGTATCAGACGTAAATAATAGTATTGATGTTGTTGCTTCTGATAATATAAATATTCATAGTGATACTACACTGGTATCATCTGAAATGCAGAAGTTAATTAAATCATTTAAATTACCAAATATCACTAGTATTTATCATGTAGGATACAAAGGTATTGACACGCATCAGATACCAATAGATCATGGTAATATAGAAGATCCAAGTACTATGAATAAAACTATAAGTTATATGCTCAATATACATCATAGCACTAACAAAGGTAATATAGATAAACTAAGTGGTGCCAACACAAATGAAAAAGATGGAGTTTTTTATATTTCACTTGTTTCACCTCAGAAAACTATGTTCTATGGTAATGACATAGACAAGCATAATAACAATTCAACAAAAGATATTAATACTAAATCCATTGCTTTAAGTTGGCGTCAGCATGGAACAGCCGCTGAATGGATAAATTATAGATCCAAAATAATACACAAAAATAGTGATATTGCATCTAATTATGATAAAGATGGACGTCGATTCATTCAACATTTATGGCATACTTTAAAAAACCATTATATTTTACTATTGTATATACTACAGAGGAGTTATTAAAATTAGGTACTAAAAGCGCTGCAGATTTACTTAGTGTATATGGAAGCTTCGATACTATTAAAAATGGTCAATTTATAGATAAAGATTTGAGCAAGGAGTTATTAGCTCATAGACTTAATATAGACGTAGATAGTATAGAAGCTGATGGTATTGGTGTTTTTGATGATACTACAACTTTGAAGTCTTTCGTAATTAATGTAAACGAAAAACTTATTGACCAAGTGAATGCGATGGTACTAAGTCCTTTCGATACTCCCGAGCAATGCAGAATTTTAACAAAACATAATAATACAGTTCAATCACCAGAATCGCTGAAATCTCTAACAAGGGAAAAAAGTACTGACGTAATAAAACTTGTTGAGTCAACATTACAACAATATCAATGGGAATTTATCGATAATATATTAGATGCTACAACATGCCGTAATAATCAACAGGAATTAAGATACGAATATAACCAACGTCAACCATTGATGTTTTATGCTCGACGCAAGTTAGCAGAAAATAGCTTTAATTTAGTTAAAAATATATCCTTTCCTCAATATATATTAGATGGATTTGGAGAACCGTTAAATATACATTTGTGGTATGTAAATAGAATGCTTGTTTGTAAAAGCCTTGGGAATTCTATTTTAGGTTATAATATTAATGATAAAGCATATGATGGGACTATTTTGGTTAATAATATTATCCAGCATTGGAATAATAAATTAGACTTATTAAGTACAAAATCAGAATTAAATATTTCTGTAATATCATTTTATGATTTCGATAAATATAATTCGGTTATTGATACAATATATAAAACACTGTCTCCCTTAGGATTTAGGAAGGGTTTTTCATCAACGGGTCCAGATAAATCGCTTCTAGCATATTATGAATTAGAATGCGATACTGATGATGAAAACCGTCATAAACATCGTCATCATCATGGAGAAAGGTATAGCACTAATGTTGTTCATGAAACAGATCATGTGATGTACAGTTGTGCTAGTAGCATGCAACCAATAGGGTATAATGCACTTAATTGGGTGAAAGAACAGATGAATAAAATACGAGAACTCACATTTCCCAATTTAATTGAGTCAGTATGCAGATGGTATAAGAGTGATGACAATAAGATATCAGAGAAAAGAATTGCTGTGAAAGATATTAACATCATTTCAGATATCAGTAATATTGATGCTTTAATTTTGCATATAAATACCTTCAGTAATCAAGATGCCTTAGTATCATACGATATTCCATTGTTATCTAATGGGCCAATTGTAAATCTTGTAACTACTAATAGTGCAATAAATATGAATGGTACATTAATGCTGGCAAATTTAGTAGTACGCATGATGACTCAAGAGGAACCAGAAACTACAGTTAATGATATTGGTAACAATAATTTCACTGCAGTTGAGAATAATCTGAATTATGCTCATAGACTTGCATATAGTAGTTATGCTCCAACTTAATGGGTAATTTTTTTCTATTTAAACTAGACAAAAAAGTCTAGGGAACACTTATGAATATCCATATATCGTATCCAGAACGATCAATATGGATGATTTTTTTTAAGAAATGAACACCTGCATCAATTTCTCACCAAATTATGTAAAGTGCCGCAACAGATTTCAGTTTTTTTTTATAAAAAACTAAAAATGCAGCATATGCGACGCTGCTTTATAATCATTTCATGAATTCAGTGTTTGAAATCAGTTAGTTGGCACTTTGTTTCTGTTGTAAGCACAAATAAAAGATTCAAATTTTGTGATTCGACCATGGAAAGAAGACATATGACTAGAGAATAGATGTTACGAGCCGTTGGCATGCTTCAAGCTGAGAGCTCACAGCGGGAAGTAGCCCAAGTGTCATAAACCGTTTATGATCGCGTTTCAATGAAACAGGTAGCGTAGAAGAACGCCATACAGGTCGTTTCAGGATTACTACAGTCGGCCAAGACCGATTTTTGGTTTTACAAGCCAGAAGAGATCGTACTACCACAGCTTCTCAATTAGCTCAAGAGCTATCACGAGTTCATAATGTACAAATTTCTGACCAAACTGTGAGAAATCGACTGCACGAAGGTCAACTCCACTCCAGACGTCCTTTAAGAGTTCCACAACTGACCCATGGAAATCGCGCTGCTCGTTTAGCTTGGTGCCAAGAACACGTAAACTGGGATCAAAAAGGTGGGCCACAGTTCTCTTCAGTGATGAATCTAGATTTAGTTATTATCCCGATTCGGGAAGAATTCGAATATGGAGGAAACCTGGAAAGCAAAACCGTCTCCAGCATGCTCAAGAAGTTGTTAGACAGGGAGGCGGATCATCGGGAGGTATACGCCTTGGTAGAAGAACTGACCTCGTTTTCATACAGAACAACCTCACGGGAATTTCTTACGCAAATGAGATAGTTTTACCTGTAGTGGTATCGTATCTCCAAGCAATGGGTCAAAATCTACTCTTCCAACAAGATAATGCCCCTCCTCATCGAGCAAGAGTTGTCTTGAACGTTCTTGAAGAGAATGATATCGATCTTCTACCGTGGTCATCCCGCTCCCCAGATCTGAATCCCATCGAGCATGTGTGGGACACCCTAAAAAGAAATCTCTTGCGTCAAAACGTCTTCCATCATGAACAGGAGCTTCGATAAGCAGTTCAGGGGGCTTGGAATGACAATTTAATATTGAGCATGACGCGACGATGCCAAAGTGTCATTAATAACAGAGGTGAACCTTCTGGGTACTGAAAAATATAAGTGCTTCCATATCGTTTCGAAAATATTACTTCAGGATTTTTTTTGTGTTTTACCAAATTTCGTCATTTTCAAATTTCAAATTTTTTTTTATAATAGGTGCTTTGGAGAAGTCAGGTATTATTTTGTTTTCTTGAGAATACATTATATACAATACATCCTAACAAAAACCGAAAGATTTCTATAAATTCGAATCATCATTCATATTCTAAAGATATTGGTAAGTGTTACCTAGACTTTTTTGAGGTGTTTATATATCCACAGAGATAAACACAGTTTTCTGTAGGTGGGACTGGTTACAAAAAGTCTTAAAACATAACTATCTTAAATCTATATAACTCTGGCGGACGCGCTTATTTGACTTACGTTTGTGATGTTAGGACCTCATCTTTGTTTTTTCTTTTTTCAGCTAGAATATAAGTATTAACTTTCAATTTTTTGTTGTTAACTCATATTTGCTTAATTTGCAGTACTTTCAATGTAAGAAATATTGGCGGGAGTGTCAATTTGATTTACGTTAGCAAGTGCTCAACGGTAATAAATCTGCGTCTTTCTTATTTTTTATTACAAAATAGGAAATAAATTATCTTGATTTGGGATTTTACTCACTTTTTCTTTTGTTAATAGATTTTCTAATGCATGAAAATTATAAATTGTCATATTGTTAAGAAAAGGTTAACTGAATGATAACAAAAAAATATATAAATAATCTTGTCAAATATAAATATAAATTCTAGTAAAATCAACTTTGAAATAGGTAGTATATCTTATAGAAATACTTTTATAATAAACTAGCAGCGGATATTGAACAAACATTTCGAAAGTTATAATTTTTACACACACACACACACCTCCTATACATACTTTCTCGTTTTCAAGTGGAATTATTAGAAAAGAGTAAAATGAAGAAAATTCGAATATGACATTATTAATCAAATTTTATTTTTTTTTTATATTATTTTTTTGTATTGTTTTTTATTATATTTTATTTTTGATGTTTGTAAAAAGGCCTTCAATATATACTTTATCTGCTCATGAAAATCAATTTATTGAGTCAAAGCTTTCCTATAAACCAGGGGTGCTCAAACGGTCGATCGTGAGTGCTTTTTGAGTAATCTGGAGAAGAAAAAAATGTTTAATAAGTAGATAACTAAACTTCAAAAATTTATCACGTAATAAAATAACACTCTGCTAGCAGTAAAAGGCGGCTTTATCAAAGGAACGCGCGGTACTTGTCAAAGAAAGCCGCGTTTTTTATTCTTGCCGCTTTTCTAGAAATTTCGGGCGGCGCGTTAGACGGGAACATACAGACTTTCGTTCACGCCGATATAAATGTTACGCCTGCAGATATTTGAGTAATTCTGAGTTGTAACTTGAGTCAAAACTACGTCAATACAAAGTCTATTATTAAATAGTACAAAATGAGTGCAGCGAAGAAATCTAAAACGAATCATTTTAATAACGATTGGGAGGAAGAATTTTTCTTTCGTATGGTGAAGGATAAGTGCATTTGTCTTATTTTTTCGTGTGAATTAAGAAAACCCAAAGTACGTGATTCGATATCTTGTTTAAAAAAAGAACAAACCATGTTCATTTAAAATATCTCGTATATTAGCGAAACACAAGAAACCATTCGACGATGGATCGGTTGTGAAGGAAGCATTTATTGAAGCGGGTGAGACTTTATTTGGAGATTTTAAAAATAAAACAGAACTCATGTCTGCTATTAGAGAACAGTTATCTCCTCCGACTGTCACAAGGCGTATTGAAATCATGAGTCAGGACATGGCAGATAAACTAAACCATGATATCATGAAATGTACATACTTTTCTTTACAGTTCGAATTCACCGATATTACAGCTATGTATTTTCAATCGGATGGTATTCAATGACGTGTCAGAATATGTTTGTTTCCAAATATCTGAAATCTCAGCCCGCTGATGCAATTTCTACTCATAATATTTCAACTTGTGTTCAGATTGCGGTCTGAACGCCACAGCGCGCCCACCAAATTGTTAAATAAGTTTTCTATCATTCTTTCAGAGTAGTAACAACCATAAATTTACCATTGAAATAACATTAAAATGCATTTTTTTTAACTAAAATATGATGTACTTCAGAATTCCCAAATTTTTCTAAGTGATCTGCAAGAAATGGATCCAATTCACTCAATAATTTCCATTGTTGGGAGATCCAAGAATTTCATTGTCATCGCGAAATGGAAGCCCTCTCGATACCAAAAATCTTACAACAGCTATAATCCGTTAAAGTGCGTTTCTCCAATAATCCACTGCTTTTCGATGTTGAGATAATAAGTCTATATCTACTCTACCAACCGCTCTAGTTCGTGCCAGATAAGAGTCATAGATTGCTTATGCGCTGGGTTATTTTCATGTGTTAAAATTATGTGATTAATATGCTTCCGATCATTACATCCACTCCGAGAGCAAAGATTAACATCAGTTGAGTTAAATAAGTAGCATGAAAAGCAAAATACAGAGCATTTGGAAGGCGAGTACAGCAACCATTTTCTTTCGACGTTTCATTCCAGGGCAAACTTAAAATAGGCGCTGTATTTGTAGATCTGTCTTCGGCGTATGACACAGTTTGGAAGGATGGTTTAGTTTATAAACTCTTCGAAGTAGTTCAATGTGGAAAAATTGTGCAATTGATTGAAAATATGTTATCTGATAGAAGATTTCGAGTTTTTATCGGTGAGAAAAGCAGTAGATTTTACACTCTAAATGATGGCCTACCTCAGGGATCTGTTCTTGCACCTCTTCTCTTCAATTTATATATGTCTGACATCCCTGAAACTTCATCTACAAAGTTTATTTATGCTGATGATATTGCTTTGGTTTTTCGACACTATGACTTCGAAATAATTGAGCAAACACTGGCTTCTGATTTATAAATTCTAAACATTTTCTTCAAAAACTGGCATTTATGTCCAAATCCTTCGTAACTGAGGTTTCTTGTTTTCATCTGAATAATCATGAGAAGGATATGCAACTAAGAGTATTCTTCAATCAATCACTATGAACTCATAATTTCACTCCAACATATCTTGGTGTAAAGCTTGATCATTTTTTGACTTTCAAATTTCATATTGATAAATTATGTCAGAAGTTGAAAACAAGAAACAATATACTACATAATTTAGCTAGATCTAATTGGGGCACTGGAGTCACTACTTTGCAAACTACTGCTTTAGCTTTAGTATATTCAGCAGCAGAATATTGCTGTCACGTGTGGTTGAATAGTGCTCATGTCAATAAGAATGTTTCTCAGTTGAACTGTTCTATGAGAGTTATAAGTGGATGTATCAGTTCAACTGCTACCCCATGGCTTCCGGTTATTTGTAATATAGTTCCTTTCCATATTCGCCGGAAATTTGCTCTTAAATCGTCTTGGGATAAGTATCACTCATTTCCAGAAGTTTTTCCGATAATACACGATCTTCAAAATCCACCTAACCTGAGATTGAAATCTAGGAAACCTATTTGGTCTTTGCGTACACGGGTGAAGGCTGTTTATCTTTGGAAAACTGAATGGCAGGAAGTTGATGTTTTTAATAGTTCTCATAGAGGATCCTTCCAAAAGGGTTGCAGGTTTCGATATAAGTAGGAAAAATTGGTGTACATTAAATCGCCTCAGGACAGGACATGGTCGTAATAATAGTATGTTGTTCAAATGGAATACTTTAGAAAGTCCGGCATGCGAATGTGGGCAGCTGAAGAATAAATAAGACGTTTAGTCCTCGATTTACCATTTTATGGATGGTTTTCAAGAAATTCATTCCGTTTTAGATAATTTCATTAACTGGGTAGAGAACTTTAAGTCTATTTAGGAGATAATTTTTTTTTGCTCTCTCTTAGTGTTTTTTCCCATGGTGTATGTTGATAAGGCAAGGGCTACACCCATGTAGGGCGTCATTCCCAAAAGGTGTATGAGATGTTTCCTGTTGAAAAACAGAGGGGCATTAGTTAAGTTCTTAGATTCAAGTGAGTTTAGACATATAAGAGTTAGGTATGTTTTGATGAAATATTTTTCTGCTGGTTTTCTTTCTTCATTGTTACAGATTTTTCCTGTCCCAATCCTCCTTCCTTTTCACCCTTGTCTTTGTGAAGAAGTCCTGGAAATCATGGAGTGCAAGATGACAATGAGAGAATGAAGCTGCTAAGCAGGAAAATTTTTGGTACTCTTTTTGTACACACGACACTAACACAACATAAACAGACAAGCTATTGCTAGTGCAATAGCGACAGGGAAACGAGTTTTTTCCACAGGTCTTTTCACTTGTTTATTGAATCATACGCAAGATAGTATGATTCCCCTGTTACATTTCCTGTGCTCACACTTTAGGGGCAATCGTAGGAGGCATGATGAGAGTTTAGATGCCTGATTAAGGAACGGGCATGGTCTGTTTTTTCTGCTGGTATTCTATTCATTCGCATGTTTTTTTCTGACACCCACCAAAATTATAGCTATAAGCATTTATTGTAAATACAATCATTCGATTGTTGTCGGTTTTAGTGAAGTCACTGAAGTTGTTGCACTTTCGTCATAGGGACAGTCGCTTTCTGATTCAATATCTTTTTCAAAAACGGTAGCGTAGAGCACGAAGGTTCAGAAATTCCCGCAATTTGGGACTGAGCTGACTAATTATGTGGAAGATTTATTACTGGGTTTCTACTTACAGAAGTTTCTCCAGTATTAAAAGTAAAATATTATGTTAATTTTGGTAACTTTTCAATTACTTCTTACCTTTTTTCAGGTCCAATAGGGTATGACCGTTTCCACATTCTATATTATAATTCAGTATTTAATTACTTTTATAACGAAAATCGTCGCTAACACAAAACAGGCAAATGATGATTTGATCAAACAATACTTTAGCTCAGAGCACAGTCAGTAACAAATAACAACTACAAATAAAATAAAACAAACGTCACATCACCGCACACAAATACAGGGGAATTTCCGTCCGTCAAGTCAAACGACGATTGGAGTTCGGGAATTCCCCTTTCTTGGTCTGTGGTATTAAGTATTACCTTCGCATAGGTTTATTGAAGACAAACCACACGCTATCAAATTGTATTCTTATACCTATAGGTATTTAAATTAACCTGAACATACTAATTTTGGGAAACTTGATTTTCAAGCGAGAGTAGAGTACCGTAAAACGGGGTGAATAGAAAAAGAACTAAGAAAGTTTTTAAACGCATATTAGTGTAGAAACATCATTAAAAATGAAAGATGTGTTTTTTGTTTTTCTATGGTGACTATATATTTTTGTGAATGCTCTAATAGTTATAGTTCCTCTCATAGTGATCAAGTAGCGAGAAACAACGTATAAAAAGTAAGATCCAAAAGAATAGGACGCAGCATTACTTGAAAAAAAGCTTTTAAAAAAGAACTTTTAATTATTTATTTTTTACATATCCTTTTGCAATTAGTGAACAGAAAAAAATGACAACTCTAGCAGATTTTTCTAGTCACCCCATATGGTGTTACTATTCACCCACAGTCCAGGGCGAATAGAAAACATGCACAATTTCGTAATTTACTCGGCAAATATATTATATGACTTAACTATATTTTTACGCTTGATTCACCAAATAGAAGACTTGAATCAAAAATCGGTTTATTACATATTATGATCAGGGACTGGAAACAGTAAGAATACATAATGTAGTTGAAGTTTGGAATTCTGCTTATTCATCCCATCTTATGGTACTTAACTATGTGCACGCAGCAAGCTAAAGCTAATAAGCAAGTAGGTATTGTAGTAAGTTATTTTCATGTGATCTCTGAATTCAAAATTGATATGTTTTTTCGGTAATACCTAAATATCGGTTATCGTTTGCTTATCTGGCCAGGGGGCGCCTTTTGATCTCATTATATTTATTTAATTAATTTCCAAATTTAAATACTTATAAACAATAGTTTGATTCATTGAATTTATTGGGGGAAATGTTGAATTATTCACTTAAAATTATAGTACAAAAATCAGTTTTAAATTTAATATGGTCTAGGTGGCCCAGGTGGTCCACCTCTCATCATACCTCCTGGAGGACCTCTCATACCAAGCGGAGGTTGATGACCCCCTCGTGCCATTCCCATTGGACCTGGTGGCATTCCCATAACATTTGGAGGTGGGACCATCATTCCATGTGGACCACCCATCCTAGCACCTTGAGACATTTGCGCTGGAGCTGATACTTGGCCTCTTCCTCCTGGAGTCATAGCTTGCTGAGAAGGTCCACCAACCCCTCGGACAGGACCCTGAAGTCCAACTGGAACTCCTCCTATACCAGCAGGCATACCACGACCAGCAGCACGACTTATACCTGGAAATAAACAAGTAATAGTAATCTTGCTATTTACGTTGACCACTTTCGCGCATCCAGTACCGAGTCGAACCGATGTTTCCCGAAAGTATTCGAATTGTAGCCAGTGTTGCCACGATTTATCTCACGTCCGAGATTTGATTACCTATCCTTGAAAATGAAATAGAAGTGAAACCGATAGCAAAAAATTCTAACCAGGGGCGTTACTTCTCGGGAGCAGATGGGACATGTGGGCTCAGGAACCCACGTCTGATTATCTAAATAAACTGGGCAGTGTGGTATAGCACAAGATGTTTTCAAAATCTAAAGAGTTTCCAAAATATTTACATGATATTCAAATCAGATATCTCATTTTATTGATTTAATTAGTTCAACATGATGGATGAGGTTGAGGGAAAATATTTCCTTGTTTGGTATAAATTTTCTGACAATCAGAGTTTTTGTAAGCTAGAACCTATATTAATTAGCTGATACTACAGGGTAATAAATTGGCAATTGTACACTGTATATTATATTCCTTTCATTCATTTGGCTGGTACTACTGACAACATCTCAGTTATATTAATTCATTAATATTCATAGATCTAATAAGATATTTCTGATGTGGTTTTCGAGATTTTCACGAATTTTGATAACTTCCTGATTTCACCCATACTGATATCTTGGTTATGAAATTTACGTCAAAAATCTTTTCACATTATTTGGACTTCTTTTTGGTGAATTGCTGAAATTCGTTCTCCCCTTAGTTCGAGATATGGAGATCTCCCTCCGTGGGCGAGTCAGTAGAAGTACTGACTCCCAAGCCTAGGGTCCGGGTTCGAATCTCAGGAAAGATATGGATGTAGTATGAATGTTGGTGTGTTCGTCCCACGTATATATAAATACACTCCCCACAAAAATTGTCGCATCACCCTACTTATGAGTTTATGATGGAAAATATCAACAATTTTCGAGTTAATGAAAAATTAAAAAATTCTACCATCTTCAAACATTCGCGAAGAGACCAATCAACTAGCATCGAATGGTTATTAATCAATTTCGAAATCGAGCCCTAACTACTGCCAGTATACGTCTCGGAAACCCCTCAAACAAATTTTGGATGTACTCTTGAGTCTCTGAGTTCCAAATTTCAGGAAGCAGATTTTCTAGTTGTTGGAGTGTTCTACAAGGCATCCTACGTTGCCGAATTTGCCACCCCATGTTGTCCCAAACATGTTCTATGGGATTCAAGTCGGGACTTCTGGCTGGCCATCTTAAAATATCAATTTTGGCATTTTGCAGAAATTCTGTAACTACTCTAGCTGCATGAGGCCGAGCATTATCATGCATATAAATGAAGTTTTCGCCAATCAATGGGCCAAAGGGTACAACATGGGGTTCAAGGATATCCGCGATGTATCTGACCGCTGTCATTCTTCCATTATTCACTAGGAATAACTCAGTTCGATCATGGAAAGAAATGCCTCGCCACACCATTACTGAGCCCCCTGCGAAGTTTTCGGTTTGCCGGATATTGCATTGCTGATACCGTTCCCCAGGTCGTCTGTATACAAGCATGCGTCTATAATTTGATTCTAGACAGAACCTGGACTCGTCGGGAAAGAGAACCTTCGACATTCTGGAATACCAAAATTTGCATGTTCCCTCGCAAACTGAAGTCTTGCAACTCGATGCTCTCTGGTGAGACACGGGCTGGTAGAAGCCACCCTTGGTCTGATATCGTCTTCTCTGAGCCTGTTCCTAACAGTTTGCAATGAAATATGCACATTTCTGAAAAGTGCAAGTTCATTTTGTAGCATTCTAGCCGTACAGTGCCGAACTCTTAGTGCAGTTAAAAGAAAAGCGAACGATCATCAACTGGTGTTGTTATCCGATTTCTTCCCTGTCCGGCCCTTCTTCCATATTCCCCTGTTTCGTGGTACCGATTAATTGCTCTTGAAATAGTGCTTTGGTTAACATTCAACAAGTTAGCCACGTAACGTTAGCGTCCAGGACGTTCAGCAGCCATTACAATAAATTCATAGATTCGAAAATCAACAAGAAACACAGAAAACTTGCTTCAATTTAGCGTGAAAACTGAAGAGAAATTGAATGAATACTGATAGTCAAATAAACACATTCTTGTTTCAGACATGTTTGAGATCATATGGAAACAAATGTTACTACATAGATAAGATTTTTTTCCCCCTCATATGACCAAAAACATATGTTGACAAAAAAACTGCGATCGAGCTGCTTAATCAATTGTGGAATTCAGAATACCAAGTGGAGCGACAATTTTTGTGGTGTGTGTATATATAAAAATTAAACTTAAAACTTTTGAAGGACAGATAACTTGTAATCCTCAGAGGTGGCAGTTATCATAGCACAGTCTAGGTGAGTGGTTAAACACTCGGTAGCTGCACGGTTAGTGCGCAAGCATATTGGAACTGCTTAGCCGAGGTGTCTGGTTCGATTCCAGGTTCAAGTTATAGAAGTTGTCCTTGAACAAAAAAGTGAATTTGACAAAGATATACATTGAGACTGGGTACATGGCCTAACGACTGAACCCATAACCATCGAAGGCCAGATAACTTGTATTCCAAAGTGGTGGCAGTTATCATTGCACGGTCTAGGAGAGTGGTTCAGAGTCCTCTATAAACTGTAGGTCCTTAGAACAAACAAACAACAAGGAGGAGGTTATCAATTTGTGGGGAAGTTTTTTTATTGCATAACAAGATGAGGTTTTGTTGTTTGTTTTGTTCCATGGACCTACAGTTTATAGTGGACTCCGAACCACTCACCTAGACCATGTGATAACTGCCATCACTCTGGATTACAAGTTATCTAGCATTCGATGGTATATGGACTTGGCCAGTAGCCATGTGCCCAACTCAATGTATGTCTTTGTCAAATTCATTTTTTTGTTCAAGGACAACAACCATAACCCGAATTCGAACCAGTCACCTTGGCTAAGCAGTTCCAATGAACAAGATGGAGTAAAAATTGAGCATCAACACCTCTGTCAGTATTGAAATAAAAAGAGTAGTAGAATTCTCGATAAAATTCTATGTATTGGTTCGGAAGATGCCTACTGCAGCTAAAGGTTAGATTTCTTCTCATCCACTGCAATCTATTCAAAAGAATGGTTCAACAATATGACAATACTTTTTACGTAACTTCAATATTAACCGAGATATTGAATAACTCAAAAATCACTGAAGTTAAAAAAATCCACCAGGAAAAGGGATCTGGCAACACTGGCTGAAATTTAAATAGTTTGGGAAACATTTCCCGTCCACTGGATGCGTGAAAGTAGTCAGCATAAACAGCAGGGTTACCCAGGTAGTTTATGCATAAACAATATTTTCATAATTTTGCATCTGAAAAAATCTAGGTGATTATACGGTATAGTGTCGATAGTCAGAATTCACTGAAAAAATGTTTACTTACTAATTTTGGGGCCCAGAATCCAAATCTTAAATCGTTTTACCCAGGAAGACTATCGTTTAAGAAAAAATTTCCTTGAAACTCCTCTTGTCTATATCATTCAAACTCTATCATTGTTTCATTAGAATGCCTTGTTACTATTACAATGGATAAAATATACACACATGTACCATTAATTAGTTATTCTACGCTCAAATATACATTAATTTCTTATTAAAATGATTTTCATTTTCTAGATAGTTAACCCGCCATATTTATAATGTTTTCGTCTTACAAGTTATACGACGATGTAAGAAAGAGATAGAAGTACTCACTATCTCTCTCATTCATAGCTGAGACTAAAATTCAAACTATAGACCAATATGCTTGACATCAATATTTTCGAAAATATTCGAAAAAATTATAAAAAAACGTTTCTGCGAATTCCTACAATTTTCTTCTACTCAATATGGATTCCAGGAGAAGAGTTCAACCTTGGGAGCTGCTATGGATGTGATACAGCTACTGATCGACTACTTGGAAGACGGTCATCTTGCAGTTGCTCTGTTCATCGACTTACATAAAGCATTTGACACAGTAAAACATGACATACTACTGAAGCAACTCGAAAATATTGGTATACGAGGCCCAGCTCACACACTCATGAGGTCATTTCTCAAAGATAGAAAACAATACACAGTTCTGAATGGAGAGATGAGCGAGCTGAAGGGAGTCAACACTGGTATTCCACAAGGAACAGTATTAGGACCAATCCTATACTTAATATACGTGGAAAACTTGTCCATGGTGGGTCTAGGGGCTGAGCACTTCATGTTCGCAAATGATACTGTTTTGTTATAAAATGGAACAAACAAAGCAGAATAAGAAACATCAATCAATCAAGACTTGGAGACATTCAACAAATGGCTAAAAGCAAACGGACTGATAATAAGTGAAGACAAGACTGTATACATGTGCCTCAACAGGAAAAAAACATCATATTCTCTGGACATTAAGATTAACAAAATACAATTGAATACTTGGGCTTGATTATTGATGAGAAACTCTCATGGAAAGAACATATTGATTCTATTTAAAGAAAAATTAGAGCCCTCATATGTGCCTTCAGACAGATGACCTTCTACTTACCCTCAAAATGCGAAAAATTGATATATTTTGCACATGTTCAATTGATATTCTCATACCTTATAACAGTGTCGTCAAATACCCACAAATTTAATCTAAAAAGAGTACAAAACAAAGTCATCAAAGCAATATATAATCTAACCTATTCAACTCCTACAATTGACCTATATAGGAATTTTAACTTTTAGAGATTAATTAAAAATCTAGAACACTGCAAACTTGCTTTCAAAATCAGAAACAATCTTATAAAATCCGGCTCCTCTATTCAGACTGTTTCCTCCATACATAAATATAAAACAAGAACTACTAACAATTTAATTTGGAAAAAAATAAGAACAAATCTTGGAGCTAAATCTCCGGTATACCAAAGCATTCATTACTACAATCTTTTGTCTAATAATTTGAAACAAATCACTTCGATCAGAACATTTTCCGAATCTATCAAAAAGTACCTAACTGCTATGTGTTGATGTTGTTTATATGATACTAAATTGACTCCGCTCACACAAACTATTATTGTTACACCAATAAATGAACTTAGATGTACTCTGTGTTAACAGCACTATATGCTGATTTACAGTTTTATATATAAATAAATAAATAAATAAATCTTTCCAAACCAAACCTATCTAACCTAATTTTACCTAAAACCTAACCTACTAACCTACTAAATTCAAAATTATAGATTCAAAATAGGTTTGAGGTTCGGATAGGTTAGTTAGGTTTGGTTTGAAGACATTTCCATTTGAATATCCCCTTCTGTTATGACGGGAGATGGCGAGTAGGTCACTGTTGACGGGTTTATGTCACTTAGGTCTTGGATTGTATATGTGTGAAATTGTTGCCTAATATTGAGAATTGAGGGGCAATCATATAGGGAAAATAAATATGGCGGGTTAACTTCTTTTAATAAGAAATTTATGCATATTTGAGTGTAGAATTACTAATTAGTGGTACATGTATGAATATATTATCCATTGTAATAGTAAAAAGGACTTTGGTAATCCTGCTGTTTACGCGGCCCACACGCGCACCCTGTACCGGTCGACGAGGAATGTTTCCCAACGATTTGAAATTTAAGCCAGTGTTGCCACGATTTATCTCACGTCGGAGATTTGAGTACCTATCGTTGAAAATTAAATAGCAAAGGATAAAATGTATTATTGAAGTGAAACAGAATATAGTGCTTATTTCGCGGGCTAATCGGAGCTACTGTCCGTCGGTGTCTATATTAGCTAAAAAGGGACGTTATAATTCTAGGAAAGTTGTCTGTCTATACGACCAGCGGCGTCTCGTTCCATCAATTAAGGTACATACATCATGTAAATGTTTGCAATAAAAAAGTCGTTTTCACTGAGTTTCTATTAAAGTTTATACGCTTAGTACTTAAAACTGAATAAAAGTTTTTAAAAACTTTGTCAATCCGAAGCAATCTCTGATACGGCTGATTCGATTTCTATTGGCATTTTACTGAAAAATAACCAATGATAACTTCAGAGTATTGAAAATAGTTTGGGGTTCTGTACGAGAATTACATATATGAAGTCCGATTTAGTGAACCGATTTGTTTACATTTTCACTTAAATGATATTAAAATTGACCTTTTCGGATATTTTACGACATAAAAAAAATCGTTACAATAATAATTATAAACTAAAATAATATAGATTTGTCGTCAACTTGTTACAATATATTTTCACAAAAGCAGCGGTTCCGACTCTTAGGTGGTTTTCTAGTAAATACATTTCATGAGAAAATGACCTTCGCGTCGAAACCGGAACCTAACCTAACCTAACCTAACCTTAGCGTCGAAACCGTGTTTTCAAAAATAAAATGTCGAAAGCTGACATCATTGACTCATTTCCTTCTATAATTCAAATGAATTTTCATAATTTTTGAAAGAATTTGTATTCAATTAATAGGTTCAATTATTGATCACATAAATCATTTGATTATTCTGCATGATTTCTTGAACGTCAACAATATTTGTTCTAGACATCATAAATCCTAAAAATAAAATAATTAACAAATTCCAAATCAGTTGAATAAATCACTTGTCTCGCAAGTAAAGCTCAAATCGCATATGAAGTTTATCCAACACAAGTATTGAACAAACTTAAGAGTGAGACGACAGAAATCAAACATTTATACTCTTATACAAACGTGAAATTTAAATGAACTTCAGGTAAGGGATCTGGCAACACTGGCTTGAAATTCAAATCGTTCGGAAACATTTCTCGTCGACCAGGTACAGGGTGCGCGTGTGGGCCGCGTAAACAGCAGGATTACCGGACATTTTAATGAAGCAAGGATAGAGTTTGAATGATATAGACAAGAGGACTTTCAAGGAAATTTTGTATTTATTTTCTCAAACGATAGTCTTCCGGAGCAAAACGATTCCAGATTTGGATTATAGGCCCCTAAATTAGTAAGTAAACATTATTCAGTGAATTCTAACTATCGACACTATACGATATAGTTACCTAGATTTTTTCAGATGCAAAATTATGAAAATATTGTTTATGCATATGTCTTAAGATATGAATGTGATAAACTACTTGGGTAACCCTGCTTTTTATGCTGACCACTTTCACGCATCCAGTGGACGGGAAATGTTTCCTTAAATTAGTAAGTACACATTTTTTCAGTGAATTCTGACTATCGATACTATACCGTACAATTACCAGAATCTAATAAGAATTTCAAAACAATAATTGTTTTACCTGGACCAGGTGCAGCTCCAGGTATTGGAACTCGGGGCAATCCTTCCTCTGGTGGCGGAGGACCCTCCACAGTTAATGAAACTATTGATTCTCCTCGCAACAGAACAAATCCTAAGGTTCTTCTCTCTTCTCGCTCAACTTTGGAATTTTTCGATTTCATTCTTCGGAATTCTTCTGTTTCTCCTAATATCATGTTCATATGTTTATCGAATGCTTTAAATGTGCCTATGAAATTTCGGGAATCTTGCAGAGTTATACGAACTCTATAGTTTATGTGTTGAATCATTTTGTTATTCTTACCGATAGTCTAAAAAAATATGGTTAATTAACATACAAATAGAAGGGAAATTGCAAGTGAGCTTACCATTTTGGAAGGATTTTATTACAAACCCGAAAATATGAAATTGTTTAATTTTTAACGTTTATAAAACGATTTGATGAACATATAACCTCCACAGATTTTAGTAGAAGGCGTAGCGGTAGCGGCTAGCGGCACAGCGGTACATAGAACATGAGAAATTGTTTCTTTTATGATTTCAATGTGCTCGGGAACTATTGCCGATTTACACAGAGTCAGATGGATGGACTGTGATGAATTGATGAGGTTCATCAGTATATATTATTCCTTTTGTGGACAAGCACAACATCCATGATGAGAAAATGTTATTTTTTACTGAATAGATAGATAGATATTATATTTATTTTCGAATCTTCACTTACAACCGAAAAATGGAATGTGCAATGAGAAAGAAATGACGTCAACTAACTATCCTAAAATTAACTACTAAAATTATCTATCTATTTAAAAGAAATCACACTCACTGAACAATGCCCACTCTACTTTCAAAATATTCCTTAATTGACTTTGGTTCCGATTTATTTAGAGCATGTTTAATTTTTCTTTCGTATATTGAGATATTTTTATTGATTTGATAGATTATTGAAAAGTTTTATACACATATATGATTTGTGATAGTGTAAGTCTATGTATGGGGTAGTTCAAATCGGTACTTCGTCTAGGGTAAACATGACTAGCAGTATGTACAGAAAACATGTTCATATTTTTGAAAATAAACATTAAACATTCACAAATGTACACAGCAAAGAGTTAAAATTTGGTTTTTTGAAAACAGATAGTTCATGTACTCCTGTGCTGGATCCCCAGAATATGATGCCGCATCTCAGTAAAGATTCGAAGGTTGCAAAATAGACCATTTTTGTACATTCGTCACTTATGCAACTGATCAAAGTTCTTATACCAAAAGACACTATACTAAGTTTTTTGCTAGATGATCTATGTGACATGACCACTTGGGAAATTCATCCATGTAAATGCCTACAAATTTGGTATTTTCTTGTTGGGGAATCGTTTCATTATGTAAATCTATATCGCTTTCCATGTCCTTTCTTGAATTTTAAGTTCTGAAGACAACAACTGTGGTCCTCTTTTCATTCAAAACGAATATATTACTCTGAAACCAGCTTTTCACCTGTGAGTGAATATTTCCAGCACATTCTTTAAGTTTTTCAAATGTTTCACCGCCTACTATCACATTAGTGTCATCTGCATAACCTGTTATTACTCCCAGTTTTTCATCTACACTTTGAAATAAATCATTCATGAAAATCATAAATAGAACCGGAACAAGGATGCTCCCTTGTGGCACCCCGTTATGTTTTGACAGTATGTCAGATTTTTCCAGCTTGACTCCTTTTTTTACAGACATCTTTTGTTGGCATTCTGTTAAATATGACTTGAACCATTCGAGTACTTTTCCTGTGACACCCATTCTTTCGAGTTTTTCCAATTGGTATTTTGTTGTGAGACACTCATATGCTCTTGTAAGATTCATGAACATATCCATTGCAAGTTTATCCTCTTCAAGCATTTTAAATATTGATTCTGTGAACTGGTATATTACTGAAATCGTTGATCGTCCTTTTATATAACCATGTTGCGAATTTGATATAAGATTACACTCTTGCATGGATTAAGTTAGTCTCACACACAAAGAAACCGAGGTTTCCACGTTTTATATGAAGAGTTTGTATTAATCTCTCAAATGAAATTGATTTTAAATTTCAAATTTCGCGCGTTAGAAACGGATATGAATATCTATGCTCTTTGCTTGATATGGCGATATCTATGTGTTTCCCTTAATGTAAGATTCTTATTCCTTTTCGGTGAACGTTAGGAAAGATGACGGGGTTTAGTGAAAAGGTGATTGAAATAATAAAAATATATTGAGTTTAAAGCCTCCAAGGTTTAGTAAAAAGCTTTTGTAAAGTATTAAGTAACATTTTAAGTATATATTTTTTCTAAAATTGGACAATTTCATTAATCTCAGATCTAACCTGTATTATGGTACACGTGTTTTGCTAATGTTTCATGGTATGGATATATTTTTAGGCAATCATAATAGATGGAAGAGGCCATCTCCTCGGCCGATTGGCTGCCATCGTAGCTAAAACTCTATTAGAAGGAAATAGGGTTGTTATAGTAAGATGTGAGCAACTAAACATCTCTGGAAAATTTCAAAGGTAAGTGTAAGCACTTACGATCAAAAATACTTCAGAGATTGTCACATTTTACTTTCGTTTTAGGAATAAGTTGAAATTCCTTTCTTTCCTACGTAAAAGATGTAATGTAAACCCTGCTCGTGGTCCATTCCATTTCAGAGCACCTTCAAGAATATTTTGGAAAACTGTTAGGGGTATGTAAAATAATTATAATATTTATTTAATACTAACCATTTTCCCAGTGATTATTAAACTATTTACCTACATTATTTGAAGTGCAGTGATATGAAGTTATTGAATGAGGTTTTTTCTTCAAGAGAAATTTGTATTTAACGAATCGTTGATAATTTTTACAAAATTTTATATTTTTAGGCATGTTGCCACACAAAACTGAGAGAGGAAAGCAGGCTTTGAGAAGGTTGAAGGCTTATGAGGGAATACCACCCCCATATGATAGGAGGAAACGTGTAGTAGTACCAGGAGCACTTAGGGTTATATGTCTTAAACCTGGTCGTAAGGTAAGTGAGGACTAATGACCTTTTTCATTTTGTTTTATTATAATTTTACATCATATATGCAATATTGAAATTTCAAATCATCAGCTTCAATCTGAACTTTCAGTTTACCCTAAATTTGGTGAATAATCACTACTCAATAAAAACTAGGTAATCCTGTCGTGTATGCTGATGACTTCGGAGCATCTAAAACGAGGCGATCAGTAGTTTGTCGAATGCATTTGAATTTTATACAGTGTTGTCAGATTCCGAACTCTTGTTTCTAGTACAGCGTTTCTTTTCTAGTTTCTATTCAATAAATAAGAGACTACTTCTCTTACGTCATTGTTAATACCATAAAAAAAAAATTCCAAAGTATTTTATTAGATCTCATTAATAGTTCATCATTCAAAATCAGCTTTTTCAATTTGTTAATGAATGGAGTTTTTTGTTCTTCTCAAAATGGCAATTATACGGCATAGTGTCGATAGTCAGAATTTACTGAAAAAAAATTTTACTTACTAATTTTAGGGCCCAGAATCCTGATAAATCGTTTTGCCTCGGAAGGCTATCGAAGAAAAAAAAACAATTTGATATACGACATACGGCTCAAAACAATGCAAGAAAGAGATAGAAGAACTCACTATCTCTCTCGTTCATAACTGAGTAGGACTTAACTTACCTTATACAAATTGCTAATCTTTGCCTAGTATCAATTGGTTTTCTCCAGTTCGTTGTGCACTTTCCAATCCTCCATTTTATCAAATCATGCTGTTCCTCGATGAATTCTGGCGACATACGAAAATACTTGAAAAATCTATCTTCATGGGACTCCAGTTCGATGCATAAACTGTGGTATCCCCCTGATTCCTCTTCTGATTGATTTCATGTACCCAACATTGTATTTTCTTTTTCTTCAACAGCAGAAGGAGTTGTTTTTCGTCCGAACTCATATTCAATGACAATATGAAAATGCAACACGTACTATCTGGAAGGTTTGTTTGTTTGTTATTCCTTCAACGTGCTCTATTTCCGCCTTTCGGCCAATGACACGCCGGGGAATTCTGTCATCTCACTAACCCGGGAATTTTGCCGAACCCTACTCGTGTCGAGGTAAGGGATCTTTAATGTTCAACACAGGACCAATGGCTTTGCATCTCCTTCGAAAGATGAATACTCAAGCGATTCCCAGAATCCGAAAAATCGCACCGATTTTGTGGGGATTGAACCCAGGTAACTCTGCGCGGGAGACAAGCATCATATTCCCTACGGAAATTCAAATGGGATTGTTTCTAAACCTAACCTAACTAACATAAATTTACCTAAAACCCTAATCTATTAAATTCAATTCATCCCTCTCTGCTATGACTGTAGATAGCGAGTACGTCACTATTGTCGGGATCATGTCACGTAGGTCTTGGATTGTATATGTGTGAAATTGTTGCCTAATATTGAGGTTGTAGGTATACTATTTATTTATTTATTTTTCACTAAACAGGAACCCCTACAGGAAATCCCAATTGCAGGGGTTCGCCAAATAAAATTAAAAAGTACAATTTCTATTAGTTGTCCTCACAAACATGTTAACTGAAAGCTGAACTGAACTGAATTCCTCAATACAAAAATAATACCGCGATGAAGTTCAACAAAATTGATTTTTAAATTAAATATTATCCCTTGAGTAGGTGAACAAAGTTTTTTTGAAATTATACAGGCTGACTGTAAACATATCTACACCATTCAGGTGGAAATTGGCAAAACGCATAGTTGTCAAAAGTATAGAGTTGAAATACAGGTACATGCTTTTGGAACATACAAAAGTGTATTTCAACGATTATTATATTGAGGAACGTTAAATGATAGGAAATGCATTAAAGAATAACTATAATAATTGTTTAGAATATGATATAGAAATATTCCGTTGAAAAACATTCTTCTCTGCTCCAAACTCAAAACTTTATGGTGCCTTAAGGATACATTATAATCACTTCCCAGCATACATCGATGGAATCTGAAGTTGAGGTTTTTTATGCACCTTTTCTATTCTATCTATATAAATGTAATATAAAGGAGACCAAATGGGACTGGAATACTCCAAATGGCTCCTCACCAGTGCAAAATAAAACCTTTTCAATGAAATTTCATTTTTGAATTCTCTTGTTATTTTCAACAAGAAACCAAGCATTTTGAAAGCTTTTGACACCACATGATCTACGTGAAGGGAAAAATTAAATTTAAATTTAATTAATTTAAAATTAATGTACTTGTCACTTCGTTCATTCGAATTTGATATTTCAACAAGAATTGTTGGTAATTTGAAGTGAAAATTTTCGAAAAACACCAGATTGATAATAAAATGGCTGATAATTCAAACGAGGATATGTTTAATCTCTTTTTAATTCATGGCGAATGTCAAAAAGTGGTGGATAGAACTTGCAGGCAATTCAATAACCAATTTCCAAATTTGGCGCCTATGAGTAAAACAAAATTTCGAAGGATTAGAAGCAATTTTCTTCAATTTGGAGGAACAAAATACATAGAAACTAGAAGAAAACCAATTCTCGAGGACGACGACAATCAAATTAATACGCTAGCGTATTTTCGTGCCAATATACATGCGTCCATAAATTCAGCATCAATGGATATTGGATTGAGTTATACTTCCATCCAAAGGATCCTTAAGAAACATAACATGCACCCGTATTCTTTTATCAGACTACAAAAATTTAAACCAACTGACCTTCCCAAGCGGCTAAATTTCTGTGAAAATTTATTAATACGGCTTCAAGAAGATGAGACAATTCTGCAAAAAATTATATGGTCTGATTAAGCCGAGTTCAATGAAAGTGGAATAACCAACAGAAGAAATCGACATTTTTGGGCCACAGAAAATCCACATTTCATTGAGGTTATTGAGTTCCAAAATAAATTCAGCGTGAACGTTTCTGCAATTTGCAAACGATTTGTTGGCTTATCACATTTATGAGGAAAATCTTAATGAACAAAGATCCCTGGAAATTTTGAGAGGAACATTAGCAAATTTTTTAGATGGATTACCCCTTAACATTCTGAGGGATCGCTATTACCAAATGGATGGTGCACCAGCACATAAACCACGAGCTGTAGATCGGCAGCTATCAGAAATGTTCGAGGATAGATGGTGGGGTAATCAAGGACCAAATATGTGGCCTCCGCGTTCTCCGGACCTGACGCCCCTTGATTTTTATTCATGGGGCAAAATCAAGAGTGAAGTGTTTCTTATTCCTGTAAGAAGTAAAGAAGAGTTACTAGAGCGCATTCATAATGCTTTTCGTAATATTGATCCTGAGGAAACTAGGGGGGCAACTCATCATGTTCGTATACGAGCTGTCAAGTGTATCGAGCAAAATGGGGCCCATATTGAACATTCATTCAGATCGTAAATTAGTTTTCTCCTATGATGTATGCTATTATTTACTTGTATTGATGTAATTATCTTCGATGATTGGTTTTCGCTTAGTTCCTACAATTTTTATTCATCCGAATTGTAGAAAATTGCTTCTAATGCTTCGAAATTTTATTTCACTCATAGACGGTAAATTTGGAAATTGGTTATGGAATTGCCTGCAATTTCTACCCACTACTTTTTGACATTCTAAAATGAATTAAAAAAGGTTAAATATATTTTCGTTTGAATAACCAGTGGTTTTATTCCAAATGTGTTGTATTTTTTGGATATTTTCAATCTGAAATAACGACAATTCTTGTTGAAATATCAAATTCGAATGAACGAAGTGACAAGTAGATTAATTTTAGGCACCTGTCAGGTGAGCGTAGACAGTTTAGCTACTTGATTCAAATATTTTAAAGCATTCTCTGTTAGTTCTTGCAAAATCATCAAAATTCAATATATTCCCAAATTATTTCGGAACTATAAGAGATGGGTATAGTACATGCTTATACAATTTGACGGTTCATCTGATGGCGATATAAAAATTTGCACGTGCAATTTGAAAAAATTGGGTTATTGCTGTTTGAAAAAGGCCAAATTGAAAAAATCATACAAAACAACGCAATAAACATTTGACATTGCTCAAAAATTCCTTGATCCTTCTTCTATCCACCCAAGCAAAAATTGTGTCTGTAGTGCAAAAGATCTACGAGCTACAATTTTTTTAAATGGTCCTCAAAAATCGAGTTTATAACAAAAATAAATCTGTCAAAAGTTTTGACAGATAAGTGCCAACAACTTGGGTATTTTATGCCTTGCTCGAATGTCGGTTCTAGATGTATAATAAAAAAGGTAGATTGCCATTTGAAATAACAAAGTGGTGACCCTCTTCCGTATAAAATTTCAGCTTGATATTGTTATTGGAACTGAAAAAGTTTTTAACGGACCGTCCCGGTGGATATCCCTGTATATTGTGGAACTCTGAAATAAAAAGAAAATTACAGTATTTACAGAGTACGACAAGAATAATTACAAAAAGTTGGTCCGAACATTTTTACTTACGTTAGCCGTCGCGAGGGGTCGCTCGGAGCTCGGCGCAAAAATACACGTTTATATCTCACGGCGATTTCGCGCATACTGACCTTGACACCAATGCGCGTTTACTAATATTCTTTTTGAGAAGGCACTTAAACATTCAGAGCGTTTTTATAAAGAAAAGTATAGAAATTTGACACATGCCCGAGAGCTAGGCTTTCAAAGACCCCGCGCGACGGATCAAGAGTTGATCTATACATTTTTCTCTTTTTAATATGGGATAGAATGAAGGCTGGAAGTTGTAGAGTTCAGAAGGATGTGCGGATTGTAGGAAAATATTAAATACAGTGTGTTCCAACGAAAATTTGACCCCCCCTATAACTCCGAAATGAGTAACATTAGCGAAAAACACCAAGACACGTCGATTTTTGTTCCGAGGGGGAGCATTTTTCGAATTAATTCGAAACTTCTCAGATCAACCCCTACCCCAGCAACCCTAACTTTGAAATTCATCATAGGAATAAGGGTCGAGTGGCACCTTACTGAAAAGGTCTGTCAATTCTCCACCTTGATTTGTCATTTTTAGAATTTTAAATTAACATACAGGATGTCCCAACCAAGGGTGAAGTTGAATTCTGGAAATCCCAAATACTAAATGAAATAGATTTATTTTGGCATAATGCAAGCGCAGGTTTATGCTCGGTCTAGAAAACGACCTACACTTGTGAATTTGGAGTTGGTGCAATCAACCCCTATTTCCAGCATCCCCAACTCAAAAATCATTCGATCGATAATAGGTCAAGTGGCACCCCGTTGGAAAGGTACTGCAATTTTCTTCGAATTTGGTTTTTCGATATTCAGAATCATCATACAGGGTGTCCCGAAGCAGGAACATTGAAAATCCAAATAACTTTTGAAACTGGTTCATTTCGGTATACGAGAACATGTTTGATCCGAGAATAGGACTTTCTTGTGTGGTTATAGAATTTTGCCATCAACCCTTCCATTCAGCATCCCCAACTTGAAAATCATACAAATAATTCAAGTGGCATATCTTCAGAAAGGTTTTTAGAATTCCAGAATGATTAAAGCATTTCATTCAGTTCGGCTCTCCATACAGGATGTCGCTTTCGAAAAATTCAATATCGTCATTTGAAATTATCAACTAAAATTAATTCGAAACTGTTAAAAGTATTGGGGTACGATGTGTTGAGCATCAATTACGAAGAAATAAAGCTGATTTCTGCATTGAAAATGTTCACATTTTTTTCATTTCCATCTGGCGTGCAGTCATCTGTTATTTCTCATTTTTGCAATGAAATATTATTATTATTCAGATCAGTTCCTCATTATTGTTGTTGTTCGTCAGTTGAAATTAATCTGAAAATGGTTTATTCCACTGAGGAAAGGGTCGAAATTGTATCGACGTATTTTCGAAATAACAGTTGTGCCAAAGAAACGGCAAGGATATTCGATAGGAACCATCCTGAAAGAGAAAGGGGAGTCAGTCACCAGTACGTTAAATATTTGGTTGACAAATTCCTAGCTACGGGTTCGGTGGCAAACAAAAAACATGAAGTGACATGTCCTGTCAGAAATGAGGCAACGGAAGTGGCAGTAGTGGGTCATCTACAAATGGAGAATACTACTTCGATCAGAAAACTATCTCGTCTGACTGGTGTATCAGCTACAACTGTCCATAGAATCGTGAAACATCACAAATTTCACCCCTACAAGGTAAAATTAGTGCATGAAATAAACGAAGATGATCCAGATCGTCGTTTACAGTTTTGTGAAAATCTAAGTGAAAACCTAAACGCTAATCCAAATTTTCTGAATAACATCTGTTTTTCTGATGAAAGCACCTTTATGCTCAGTGGTGAAGTGAATAGACATAATTGTCGATATTGGGACACACAGAATCCTCATTGGTTTAGAGAGGCCCACACGCAAAGGCCTCAGAAGTTGAACGTTTGGGCAGGAATTTTTGGCAATCATCTAGTTGGGCCTTTCTTTATTGAGGGTAATCTGAATGGAAATGGCTACCTACAGTTGTTAGAGGAACACATACATCCTAGATTGACAGAAATTTTACAGAACGATCCAACTCTTTCTGAGGACGAAATGCGTTTTCAACAAGACGGTGCTCCTCCGCATTATGATGCTCGGGTGCGCCAATATTTAGACGAAAATTTCCCAGGAAGGTGGATTGGTAGAAGAGGACCTGTTGAGTGGCCAGCCAGGTCACCAGATTTAAATCCCCTAGATTTTTTTTTTGGGGCCATCTAAAATCTAAAGTTTATGCCACAAGACCAGAAAACCTGGAGGAGCTGCGGATGAGGATTATCACAGAATGCCGACTTTGACTCCTGAAGTTTTCGCTAATGTGAGAAGAGAGTTCGAAAATCGTCTGTATAACTGTATGGAGGTGGGCGGAGGTCATTTTGAACAATTGTTGTAATAATCAAGTTAGTTTTTTGTTTTCAATTGAATACAAGTTCAATAAATCTCGTTTTCCTGTTTAGATGAGCATCCAATCAGTTTCTCCATCATCCCTCATCCTGATCCTCACGCCAGAAAACCTCGATTGCCAAACTGAAACCAATGCCTCAGTGATTCAGAAAATAGAAAAATCTTTCTGGAACTTTGCCACTCAACCTGTAATCACTTGTATGATTTTTTGAGTTGGGGATGCTGAATGGAAGAGATTGATTGCAAAAATTCCATATTCACGCAAGAGAGTCTTATTCTCGAATCAAACATAAACATGTTCTCGTATTATACCGAAATGAACCAGTTTCAAAAAGTTATTTGGGTTTTCAGTGTTCCTGCTCCGGGACACCCTGTATGCTGATTCTGAATTTCGAAAATACCAAATTCGAAGAGAAAATTGAAATACCTTTCCAACGAGGTGCCACTTGACCTATTTTCGATCGAATGATTTTTGAGTTGGGGATGCTGGAAATAGGGGGTTGATTGCACCAACTCCAAATTTACAAGTGTAGGTCATTTTTCTAGACCGAGCATAAACCTGCGCTTGCATTATGCCAAAATAAATCGATTTCATTTAGTATTTGGGATTTGCAGGAATTCAACTTACCTCGGTTGGGACACCCTGTATGTTAATTTAAAATTCTAAAATGACAAATCAGAATGGAGAATTGACAGACCTTTACAGTAAGGTGCCACTCGACCCTTATTCCCTATGATGAATTTCGAAATTAGGGTTGCTGGGGGTAGGGGGTTGATCTGACAAGTTTCGAATTATTTCGAAAAATGCTCCCCCTCGAAACAAAAATCGACGTGTCTTGGTGTTTTTCGCTAATGTTACTCATTTCGGAGTTATAGGGGGGGTCAAATTTTCGTTGGAACACACTGTATAGAATTTTTCTGACTAACCAAATGAGGGAGGGATGTTCAGTCGACATAATAAGAGCTATATAATTAAAAAAAAGGATTTTTGGAGCGGAGGGCATTTTGTGCAGAGTTCGTCGAATATTATTAATTGCTCGACTTCTTTGTTGAGAAAAAATACTTGAATTTGAATGTTTTGTATGTTGAAAAGTCTTTCTTTTTACAATATCGCTAAAACAAGACCTAATTAAACAAACATTGGTTATTTGTAGTGTTAGTGTGGCCAAATTACGCCAGAAAATGGAGAAATTTATGTGATTTTATATACGGGTATACGGGGAAAACGGGTATGCCTTTTGTTACAAAAACTAGAGAATTCATTTTATTTTCAACAAAATATTGTTGAACTTTTCAAGATATTTGATATGATTATCATGAATTACCTACATTATATGATAAATAATGAGAACAATATTTAAAATGATCCAGCACATTCATTTTATTGTTATTGTGGATATGCAGAGTATATTCCTTAAGTTTGTTCTTTTTTTTTACAGTACTGTCACGTAGGTCGCTTGTCCAATGAAGTAGGATGGAAATACCAATCTGTTGTCCGTACATTGGAATCCAAACGTAAAGTTAGAGCTGTTCTTTCTATCCGTAAGCGTGATAAATTGAAGAAACTCACGAAGAAGGCAGGAGAGAAGGTTGCAAAACAGGTTGCGCCCTTCACATCTGTCATTAACTCTTATGGTTATAATTAAGGACGATTTAATAAAAAATATAATTGATTTTTGTTGTTTCATTGTTGATTCGTGACTGAAGATATCATAAAGTAGCACATTGTACAAAAATTGAATCTAAATAGTAAGGAGGAAGTCATAGTTCAAAATATCGAAACTTATCACAAAGTTAAAGACAACAAATGTTTTCAAATAGGTGTATCATGTCAATTTGAGGATACCGTATATGAGAACAGTTTCTGGCCTACAGGGGTCCTCTTTCCAAGATATAACTTCAGCTCACAACCACGTAGTACTGGTACCAATCAGGGATAGCCCCCAGAAGATCGTTTCTGCATTTGCTATGTTTTTCGGTGGGGTATATGATGTGGATTCACATGTCAATATTGATGACGGTATCTCGGAGGGTGTGGTTGATTGTCGAGGCTCGAATTCTATTTTTTTTCCCTCAATAACTGAACAAGATATTTTGCGTGTGACTAAAAATATGAAATCTAAAGCTAGTTTTGGGGATGACGGCATACCTTGTTTTAAAGTAAAGGATATCATAGGGACGATAGTAGCTCCGCTATGTTCAATTTTTAATCTGTGCCTAAAGAACAATCAGTTTCCGTCTAAGTGGAAGATCGCGAAGATCTGTTCCATCTTCAAGAGCGGTGATAGAACCGATGTAACCAACTACCGTCCTGTGGCCCTGCTTTTCTCCTTTGCAAAGGTTTTTGAGCTTCTATTGCATGAATCTTTAGCATTCCAGCTGAGCCAATCGATTTCGGACCGACAACATGGTTTTAGGGTCGGTAGATCAACTGTAACGAATCTTGCATGCTTTTCGGAATACGTAACAGGTTTTGAACCGGGGTGGCAAGGTTGACACGGTCTTCACGGATTTCTCTAAGACCTTTGATCGCATGAACCATGTTGCTCAAATAAAAAGAATGAAGGAGATAGGGTTCCCTCTGAGCCTTCTCAGGTTTTTCTATTCATATTTGAGTGATCGAAAGCAATATGTTATGTACAATGGATTCAGATCCCAGGATTTTGGAGCCCATTCGGGAGTCCCTCAGGGGTCGGTTTTGGGTCCGCTTCTGTTCACAATTTTCGTAAATGAGACGATCTCAAGATTTACACAGAAATAAGATCGAATGAGGACTGTCAGAGTGTTCAAGGAGAGTTGCTAATGATACATCAGTGGTGTTTAGAAAACAAACTGCCTTTGAACGTCTCTAAGTGCAAGTACATGTCAATTACGCGCAAACAGTCGCCACATTTCTTTCCTTATTCGGTGGCGGGCTCACGGCTTGAACGTGTTTTCTGTTCTCGTGATCTCGGGGTGCTTCTCGACTCGAAATGGTCGTTCCGGGACCATATAGGTGATGTTCTGCGAGCAAGAAAAATGTTGGGTTTTATTCTGAGGAATTCCAAGAGCTTCCGGAACGCTGCTGTTCTCAGGGTTCTATATTTCGCTTTCGTTCGGTCTAGACTGGAGTATGCCTGTGTTATCTGGGATCCATACTATGTGAAATATAAAATTGCATTGGAAAGCGTCCAGAGAACCTTCCTAAGGTACCTGGCATACAAACAAGATGGAGTATATCCTATCCGAGGATTGCCAGGTTTTCTGTTAACCGATGCATGTTTTTGTATGGACTTCTGAATAACTCCATCTGTTGTTTGCCTCTGCTTGACAGACCGATGTTTTTGGTACCCAGGCTCGCTGGCAGATGTATTGTCACTTTTTATGTTGTTGGAGCTGTTACGGATGTTTTCTTCAACTCACCTATCAATCGAAGCTGTCACTATTTCAACACGGTGGCCTCTTCGATTGATATCAGTCATTCTCAAACAACATTCAAAAGAAACCTATTAGCAAAATTTAGTTCACGCACTTAAATTGTTTTGATTGGTTGGTGTGTATTTCTGTTATTTGAGTTTGCATTATCAATGCGTTTTTTTTTTTTTTTTTTTTTAAATCTGTTTTTTAGGTTTGACCAAATTTGTATATACTTGTTCGGCTCTGTAATTGGGAGTAATCCTGTTGTGCTTGTATCAATAAATAAATACATTTTCAAGCGGCAGTGCCCAGCCAAGGGCAACCTTAGCTGGAAAAAGAAATCAAAGTTCTCAACGGGGGGCTGCCAACGATAAATCGTCCATTAGCATCTTAAATGTTAATATACAGTCCCTACAAGGTAAGTTGCATGACTTAAATCTCTCATTAAAAACCATCAGGCAGACAAAGTTTGTATAACAGACCATTGGATAGTTGAACGTAGTAAACCCATTCTTGAAAAACTGCTCATAGACAGCTACATTTTGGTTGATATCTTCAATAGATCTACAAAACAACATGGAGGTTCATTAATTCTGGTAAAAACACATTGAAATTTCGTCAAGTTACACTGTTAGATTCCTTAAAAGAAGAATCGATGGGGAGATATCAGCAGTGGATATTCCAAATGAAAAATAGTACTGTGTTTATAGAACTCAAAAGGCGGACATAACCAAGTTCATACAGAAGATAGATGAATCTCTCACTGTCATTACAGATTGCAAACAATATAGAAATTACAAAATTTCTGTGGCAGGCGATTTTAATGTTGATATTCTTGAAAATACAAGGGAATTGAAAAACATATTTGGATCTTATAATTGTAAAAGTACTCTATTTGAACCTTCGCGAATAACTCAGAATAGCTCCACATGTATTGACAATATTTTCTGTAATTTTGATGTGTGTAGTACGTCTACAATAAATCTGCATCTAGGAGATCATCTGGGCCAATACATAACCTACTCATAAAATAAAAATACGTAATTATACCACTGAGGGCATTCAAAGGATGGGTAATACTGATTGGAACTCTATTTCAATTGGTAAATCAGCGGAAGAATCTTACAACCACTTTTTCAATGAACTGAAACACTGGTTCGACGTTTATATTCCAGAATGAAAGAAAAAAGCTATTAATAATAATAAATATCCTATATTCGATTCTGATGAAGTAAAACAAATTAAAAACACACTGGATGTTATCGGTACAATATTTAAAGTCACTTGCTTAAATGGAGCTTATGTAGCATATAAAAAATGCAAGGACATCCTTTGGCAAAAAATCGAATTCGGTAAGAAACAACACCATCTTGGCCTCAAACGAATTAAATGATTTTTTTGCTAATGTTGGAGAGAAGGTTAACACCAGCCTGGGCCCACAAACGAGTGATAAAGCGATGCAATTGCTAGAAAAAAGTCTGCCAAAAACAGATTTAACATTTACTCTACATCCGACATCCGCTTTTGAAGTGAGTAATATAATATCCCGCATGAAGAGTAAAAATACACAAGACAAACACCTCAAAAAAGTCTAGGGAACACTTACCAATATCTTTAAAATATGAATTTGATGATTCGAATTTATAGAAATCTTTCGGTTTTTGTTAAGATGTATTGTATATAATGTATTCTCAAGAAAACAAAATAATATTTGACTTCTTTATAAGAATGTTAAACTGTTGAATATTTTATAGTCTTTATGAATAGGATATACTTCATTTATAAGTATGAATGATGATGAATGAAGTATATCCTATTCATAAAGACTATAAAATATTCAACAGTTTAACATTCTGCGGTTCTGCAAGTACAAATATTAAATCCTTTCTCGTCAAACAAAATCTTAATATAACTTTCAAAACTTCTAATAACTTAGGAAAACATATTAAAAATAATAAATCTCGTGTTGAAAAATCAAGTAAATCAGGAATCTATAAACTCAATTGCGGTTCTTGTGATAAAATTTATATCGGTAGGACTATAAGAGTTTTGGCATAAGAACATCTGAACATAAACGTAGCTTCGATAAAAATAAATCTGATTCAAATTATTCAAAACACTTAATAAAAGAAAACCATTCATTCAATAAAACTTTGACATATTACATATAAAATCGAAAAGTTTAAAATTAGATCTCCTAGAAGCATTAGAAATAAATAGATACAAACATTCAGACAAGCTTTTGAATGAGCAGGTAGATGTGAATTATTCACCCCTACTTAACTTGTTTAATTAGTTTTTATTACCTTTCATACTAACTGTACAATGGCTCGGTGTGGATTTTTCTGTTATTCATCCAACTTGTTCTACGATTTGTTTATAATACCATACTCTTCATTCTGTTTGTCATTCTTGATAAAGCTGCTGTGTCAGCGAAACGTCGTCGAATTTTTTCAAATAAAGTGTAGATTATAGTTAAACCTTGTGTTTTTATCTCATTAAATCTTCTATTAATTTTTGACTTGACATGTAAATAATTGATGTCATAATATATATATATATATATATATATATATATATTTCATTTCATTTGAAGTCCAGTCTTTTGATCAAATAAGTTTGTAATGAGGTAGGTATCCATTTAAAATAATATACATAGTTATTACGATCTGATTTTGAAAATTTCAACAATAAATTAACTCTCACAGTCATTCATTTCTTTGATCATTTATTTTTTTCATTTAGTATACAATTTATTCAGTACAGTTTCATCATGTTAATTTTCTTATCAATAGTATGGCAAATTGTTCTTCAGTTGAAACAAAAATAAGTCAATCATGTTGTGTTACTTGATGTGGGAAAAACAATAACTATCCTTTTCATATTCTTTTATTATAATTGGTCATTTCAATCCAGTGATTTCTTGATTCTGAGTTAGTTTCAGACATAGTACGTCAAGTGATCCAGCAAAATTCATTCTCTCCGAAAAGTCGAAAACATAAATAATTCAACATTATAATTATTATTATTCACTTGCCTTAATTTTTATCAAGTTTCCTTTAAGAATGCAGGTAAGGAGGTGAAATCGAATTGTACACTTGTTTGTTATCTTTCATACGCAGTGACAGCGTGGTGTTGACAATGATTTGTTCTTTGTCTTGCTTCGATTAATTAACATAAAACCGGTTATTCAGATCATTGTAGTTCAATAAATCAATAATGCAGTTCATCCATCATAATTCGATGGCATACTTGTCGGTCACTGAATGTCATATTTCGAAAATTATTGATTCTTTAAAGACGAAGTCGTCAACAGGGTTCGATAACATACAGATTCGACTATTGAAAAATGTAAGAAGGAATTGTCTCCTATCTTATCTGCTGCCATAAATTAATCTATTTACCATTTGAATTTGGGAGGCTTTTACTTGGTAAAATTCCATTATCAATAATGAAGAACAAGTAATGTGTTTTAGGAATTTTACTTAATAATTGTGACTCGTAACGCGTTTCACTACACCGTAGCTTCTTCAGACGAATGAATATACAGAAAATATAAATGAGAATATAGATATAAATGTTCTTGAGTAATTAAAAGCTTATTGGGTTGCTCCTTCTTAAGTGGTTATTGATGACAGGTATGTCCAATTAAATTAAGGAATAGATTGCTTCCCGAAGAGATTCAATAGAGGTGAAGGGCTTAGATCGAATTGTTCATTGATGAGTCTACCTGAGTGTTTGTATTTATTGATCTCTAAAGTTTCCCAAAGATCTACCTTCCAATATTTATTATCTATATGCATAATTTCAAACTGTGGGTCGAAAGAGTGACTATTTTCTAAGAGATGATTCACGTAATTTGAATCTGAGTTTTTATTTGAAAAACTGCGTTTATGTTCCGATATTCTAATATTGAAATTTCTATGTGTTCTACCAATGTAGAAATTATCACAGTCATTGCAATTCAATCTATAAACACCTGATTTATTGTTTTCACTTGATTTGGTTTTATTATTTCTTATATATTTGCCTAAATTATTATTAGTTTGGAAAGTTATGTTGAAATTATTGCTTCTCAAGAATGATTTCAGTTTCTCACTTGTAATGCCAACGTAGGTTAAGGCGTTGAATTTTTGTTTCAATTTATCGACAGGGTAAACTTCATTCAATGCGATTCTACTTTGTTTTTATTTAAAATATTATTTATTAGTTTGGGATTGTTACCATTATTTTGGCTATTTGTTTAATCAAATTTAATTCTTTGTTGAAATTTTCTGGTGATAACGGGATGTTAATCAATCTATGAATAAAACTATTGAATGCTGACATTTTATGTTGATATGGATGACACGACGAATTATGTATTACAATATCTGTATGTGACGGCTTATGGTAAATTGCGAAAACATGTTTTCCATTTTCATTCGAAATTATTACGTCTAAGAAATTTATCGAATAATCTTTCTATTTCGGTTGTGAATCAAATTTTTGGATGTCATGAATTTATATGATTTTCGAAAATTTTAACTGTCTATCGGTTCCTGTGAAGCAAATAATGATATCGTCTACATAGCGATACCAGTATAAACAATATTTACTGAGTGGATATTTATGAATTAATTTTTCTAAGTTATTCATGAATATTTCTGCTAACAAAGGACTTAACGGATTGCCCATAATCAAGCCGTCTTCAATAGTATAATATTTGTTATTGAAATTAATGAATCTATTTATGCAGGCGATCACAATGATTTGGAATATTACAGAGCTATGTCTCTATTGACTGCTGTTTCAAAGGTATTTGAGAAGGTAATGTCTGACCATATGATGGATTTTTGTTCTACAAATAATTTATTGTCCCCAAGACAATACGGTTTCGACCTAAACTTTCTACGGAGCACAGTACTGTTGATTTCGTAGAGTTCATAAACTTTAAATTGGATGGCGGAGAATATGCCGTGTGATTATTTTTTGACCTAACGCGTTCATTCGATTGTTTAAGCAGCGAATTCACTTCTGAAAGGCTCGAGAGTCTCGGAATTCGTGGATTCATAAAAGAAGTGATCATATCTTTTCTGAGTAACCGTCAGTTTCAAGTCAAAGTCGACAATATTTTGTCTGATGTATTCGACAAGTTGCTTGGAACTCCACACAATTCACAAGGTGTTTTCTTTTCCGAGGCCATGTCTCCTTTTGCCCTTTCAAACTTTTTTGGAGTACGCCACTGATCATCCTAAAATCAATTTTCGTCATCTTCGTTCAATTGAGAAACTTTCTTGACACATGTAATTTTTTCGTATCTCCAACCGTTTTCGAGTGAAAAATTATCGAATTTGAATAATTTGAATTGTACGTTATTCTCTAAATGAAAAAAAACAATAGAAATAGTCGATAGGTATGCCTAAAATTTGCTGTTATTTTGATAGCTCGTCTTCTGAGACTCAACTTATACTTATTCAATACCAAACTAAAGAAAAAACAATTGAAAACTAAATAAATTGCTGGAAATGTCCTTCACCTGCAAGAATACAGGTCTTTGTCCTTCTTCGCATATTATCACGCACTCTTTGAATTATTCCTGGGGTATTTCTTTTCGTGTCACAAGAGGTTATTATTCGATTTCTCAATTCTTCTACAGTGTTCAGGAGTGGTATAAACTAAACTTTTGAGATATCCCCATGAGAAAAAGTCTAAACTATTTAAGTCTGGGGACCTAAGGAGGCCATGATTCATGCCCACCCCGACCTACTCATCGGTATTACTCAAGAATTCCCTATCTTCTCCGCTAAAATGTGCTGGTGCCTCGTCTTGCATGAACCACATTATGTTTCTCACCAAAAGTAGCACATCCTCGAGCAATAAAGGTAACTCCTCCTCAAGAAATTGCCGATAAGCGGGACCGTTCAGTCTGTTCGGCGAAAAAAATGGCCCAATCAAATAATTTCCAATTATTCCGACCCAGACATTTAGTGAGAATTGTTCTTGATGAGATTCTTCAATCAAATGGGTTTTTTCTCAGTCCAATAATGATTAGTGTGAAAATTTCTGATAGCAGTTCTCGAAAAGTTAGCTTCGTCTGTAAACATTATTTCACTATCAAAATTTCTCTAATTTTATCTAAGAACCATCGGCAGAAATTCAGTCTTGAAGGAAAATCTCGAGGAAGTAGAGTTTGGACGCGTTGAATATGAAACTGGTACAATAAAAGTCGTGGAGAATCCTCCAAACTAGAACATGTCAAATATTCAACTGATTTCTGATTTTCTTTGTACTCACGTGAGGATTCAAATCAATACAATTCAAAACTGCTTCATCAATATCTCAAGTTGTCTTAGTTTGAGTTGCACCTTTTGAATGATTATTTGCAGTAAAAGTACCAGTTTGCCTCAACCTTTTGTGGATATTTGAAAACGTTCGCCTGTCTGGTGTTACTCGATTTGGAAAGCGCACCTGATATAATCGCCTAGCTTCTGTTGTGTTTCCGTCAGCCAGACCGTACATGTAATGGATATCAGCCAATTAGGCGTAAGTAAAATTAGCCATTTTTTCTTACAGCAATAACTTCAAAAGTCTTAACACTAATAGTTGATTCAATAAACAATTCCAGCAGATACTGGTTCAACATTAGCAACTGTCAAAATAAATAAATAAATGAAAAAATCAAAGCCTACTAGTCCATTTTTTAATTAGAAGTGCTTTCAATTCAGCAAATGCATTCAATCAATCGTTTAATGATTTTTTGCTCGAGAACGGTCGGTGATACTAAAAAATTATAGTGTCAAAAAGTTTCTAAATTGAACGAAAATGACGAAAATTGATTGTAGGCTGATCATTGGCGTACTGCAAAAAAGTTTGAAAGGGCAAAAGAAGACATGGCTGCGGAAAAGAAAATACCTTGTAGATTCTAGATAAAATTTAGGACGTGTAATGATGGAGGCTGTAAAAATAGCTTGCATTCAAAATTTGGGCTGAATATCTCGAAAACACCAATTTTTTCCAGAAATTTCAAAACCCTGTAGCTCATAAACGAAGCTTTCGCGGACCTATGTTTATATGAACTTTTTTTCTTAAAATTGCACGAAGATTTACCCCCTCAAGCTGTGACATACTATTATGTAACACCCTGTATACCTGATAAATTTAACTCATTAGGCATCAACAAGCTCGCCTGTATTTCTGTAAACAAAACAATCATAAAGAAATATGATGTAGAAATGAAACGCATTATAAATATTCATATATTTATTACAAGAACATCATGTAGGTAGGTATGTAAAAATATATAAAGGCCCTAAATTTAATCATTTAAAGGCAATAAACATAAATTCCAATAAATTAACGATCAATTGGGCAAACTACATTATATCTGTTCAAATTTAAGTCACTTCATCAAGTATTTCATTTCCGACTGCTTTATATGAAGTTTTTCTTTCTCAATTACATATCTGAACAAACTGCCTAAACTGTATTGATTCAGATTTTATTAGGACTTTAATGAATATATTTTGGTTTGGATCACAGACGGTTAAATTACACTTTACGGGAGTGACCACAGTATAGCGTGTGGAGTCATCTGCTCAGGTTCTTTTCTTATATAAGCATCAATTATGATCATTTTCTTAACGAAAAATAGTAATAAAAGAGCCACGATACTCTTCCGAGAAACGCATTTTGAAAGCTAGGGAAGAAAACAGGAAATTCGAAATACTCTCCATAAAAACGTGATGGTATAAGTCCGTTCGGTAATGGTCGATGGGGATTCTTTGAAAGGGTAAGTATTGCTTCAACTTGATGAACATGTATTTTTAATTATATAAATAAATCCTTGAACCTGTCGTCGAGGTGGTATATATATTAGCTATCGTTTAAAAATCATCAAATACATGTGATGTATCCTCTTTAGGAATAATATGTCTTTTTTTTATAATATTCAAATAACTTAGATCAATATTATTTTTTAATACAGGTTTTAGAGGAGAATCCATTGTACATTTTTTCAGTTCTCTCCAGTCGAAATCAGTGTACCACGGATGTGTCCTTATCTTGTCGGTTCCACCTAATCGATAGCCTAACCTTTCTTCCGGCAAATGGCGCAGCAAAGATTGTATGAGTTTTGTAGCATTCTCGCTGAAATGAGATGGAATTGAAACTCTGTGAAAACCTCTTTCGATATTCCTGTAAATTTGGGTGTAGTCTTCATCAGCAAACGGACTAGATCCATTGAGTAATTCGAATATTAATATACCATAAGACCAAAAGTCAACAGCCTTGTCATATTCAAGAGAAGCTATAATTTCTGGAGCTACATATTCAGGGGTTCCAGCAAAGGTGCTGGTTTTTTCAAACGGATCCAGCTTCTTAGCGAAACCAAAATCTGCTAATTTAACGTAACCCCTCTGATCCACTAATAAATTCTCAGGTTTTATATCTCTATATACAACTCCTCTTTCATGAAGATAACTTAAAGCTTCTAAAAGACACCCTGCAACGAATTTCGCCGTTCTTTCATCGAATCTTTTATTTCTATGATTTTGCAACCAGGTGTAAATTTCACCACCAAGGCAGATTTCAAGCCAGAAGTAAAGGTATTTTTTATCTTTCTCGGTTTTGTATAGTTTGACTATGAAGGGGATTCACAAGCCATTTGGATTTCTTTTTCGTTTAATATGTGTTGGGACTGCTTGTTTTTCACCATATCTATTCTATTCAGACATTTCAAAGCGAATGTTATTGAGGGATCATTTTTCTTTTGGATCATTTCGACCCTGCCGAAGCCTCCTTCGCCTATTGTACATAAAATTCTGAAATCTGCTGATTTCAAATTTTGATTTTTATCTACCTCTTGAGGTTTCAATACAACTTTTGGTAATTTTGGAATAGAGATTTTTGCTATATCTTCTACGTTTCCGAAGTGGTTAATGAAATGTTGTCTGTCTAGAGTTAGGCATTCAACTCCTGAGTTACCTGCTAGTACTGTTGCTTGTCGAACACCTTCTGAGAGTATCGCTCTTTCTCCAAAACAGTTGCCTTTGTAAAGATAACCTTTGAAACCTTCAGATTCTTTCATGATGGTAACCGATCCTGCTGTTATGATATAAAATTTGTCAGCAGGAGCCCCTTCCCGTACAATTACTTTTCCTGTAGGAAAATATTCTACATGAAGTAAATCTGCAACTTTTTCCAGAACATCACGATCTACTTTATTCAAAATTGGGCATTCTTCCAGAAAAACCACTCTTTCACTTTTTTCTTCAATATTGTATTGTTTGACGATTGTTTGATAAACTTCCCTGTCTAACACCCACACTTTTCCAGGAGTTAAAGCTTTCACAGTTGCCTGTCTTCTAGATTTGTAAAGAATGGCTAATTCCCCAAAAACGCGACCAGCTTGCAATGTAGCGACTACACCTTTTGCTTCTTTTGAGACTTCAAATTTACCTTCCGAAATAATATACATGTGTTTTCCTGGGTCACCTTCTAATATTATCTTCTCTTTCATTTTGACTTCACGAATGTACATAGCATCGATTACTTTTTGCAAGCGTTTTCCCACGATGACTTTATTGAGGAATTCATCTCGTTCGAAAGCATACTTGATTTGGTCCTTGTCTCTGAAATTCAAGAACATGTTTGAAATTTTCGACTAATAGATCAATTTGTTGAGTCTTATTTGGACGTAAAACGTCTTTAATATCAGTAGTACCAGCAATAGGAAAATGGAAATACCAGGTATGTAAATATGAAACCAGAATTTGCACATAGATGGCCCTAGTTGTCGATGTGGTAACCACAGACTGCGTTATGTGCGCATTTTATTGTTTTGACATCAGATTTTCAACTCACAACAGTACACGTTTCATGTAATATGTGTAATAGCGTTGAACATGTCGAATTTTGTGCCTGGAAACTACGATTAGCGGGCAATTTTCTGTTATCATTTGAAGAAAACTGCTGTAGAATCGCATCGAATGCTTGTCGAAGCTTACGGTGAATCACAGTGCTTTGAATGGTTCAAAAATTTAAAAAAAAATGGCGATTTTGACGTGAGAAACGAAGAACGAGGAAAACTACCGAAAAAGTTTGAAGACAACGATTTGCAAGCGTTGTTGGATGAGGATAATATTCAAATTCAAAAACAACTCGCGGATCAATTAAATGTGACACGAGAAACCGTCTTCATACGTTTGAAAGCCATGAGAAAGATCCAGAAGATGGGAAAATGGGTTCCGCATGAACTGAATGAAAGACAGCAGGAAAATCGGAAAACCCTTTGCGAAATGCTGCCCGCTAGGTACAAAAAAAGTCATTTCTCCATCTAATTGTTAGTGGCAATGAAAAGTGGATATAGGCGAACCTACAACATCCAAGACCAAATCGCTATGAACGGAAGACAATGCTCTGTGTTTGGTGGGATCAGGAGGGTGTGATCTATTACGAGCTGCCAAAACCTGGCGAAAGCGTTAATACTGAACGCTACCAACAAGTGATCGATTTGAATCAAGCTTTTTGAAAATTTTCTTCAAAAAATTCAAGATCCTCTCCCAGTCGCAGCACGGATTTGTCGGTCGAAAGAATACAGAGACGGCTATTTTTGAGCTGATACAAAGCATTATGGAAGCCCTTGAGTCGGGAGATATTCCTCTAGTAGTATTTCTGGATTTTTCGAGGGCTTTCGATTGTCTTCAGCATGACATACTGGTTCTAGGTACCTTAGTAGCAGAAAACAGAGACTTGTGAAGAATGTTGGGAAAGAGAGTTCACGTCATCGGAAATCAACCTGAGGTCTGGAGTACCCCAAGGAAGTATTCTTGGGCCACTTTTGTTTGTGATCTATATAAATGATCTGCCGAGCGCTGTCAATTTGGGCACTTGCATACCACTCATGTTTGCCGACGATAGCAGTTTCTTTGTTTAGAAGGATAAAATTCTTGTAAACAAAAATACGACCGAGTGTGTTCTGTTTCAGATTTCTGGGTTTATACACACCACAAAAATTGTCGCATCACCTGGTATTCTGAATTCCAATCGATTAAGCAACTCGATCGCAGTTTCTTTGTCAACATGTTTTTGGACATATGAGGGGAAAAAATCTTATATATGTGGTAACATGTGTTTCTATATGATCTCAAACACGTCTGAAACAAGAATGAGTTTATTTGACTATCAGTATTCATTCAATTTCTCTTCAGTTTTCACGCTAAATTAATGCAAGTTTTCTGTGTTTCTTGTTGATTTTCGAATGTAATTTATTGTAATAGCTGCTGAACGTCCTGGACGCTATTTGAGTGATCATGAAGTGGTAAGAATTGTAACACTTCTAGAGGAGGGGCGAAGCCAACGTTACGTGGCTAACTTGTTGAATGTTAACCAAAGCACTATTTCAAAAGCAATTAATCGGTACCACGAAACAGGGGAATATGGAAGAAGGGCCGTAAAGGGAAGAAATCGGATAACAACACCAGTTGATGATCGTTGGCTTCGTTTAACTGCACTAAGAGTTCGGCGCTGTACGGCTAGAATGCTACAAAATGACCTTGCACTTTCCAGAAATGTGCATATTTCATTGCAAATTGTTAGGAACAGTGTCGGGAGGCATTTCTTTCCATGGTCGAACTGAGTTATTCCTAGTGAATAATGGAAGAATGACAGCAGCCAGATACATCGCAGATATCCTTGAACCCCATGTTCGCCCATTGATTGTCGAAAACTTCATTTATATGCATGATAATGCTCGGCCTCATGCAGCTAGAGTAGTTACAGAATTTCTGCAAAATGCCGAAATTGATATTTTAAGATGGCCAGCCAGAAATCCCGACTTGAATCCCATAGAACATGTTTGGGACAACATGGGGTGGCAAATTCAGCAATGTAGGATGCCTTGTAGAACACTCCAACAACTAGAAAATCTGCTTCCTGAAATTTGGAACTCAGTGACTCAAGAGTACATCCAAAATTTGTTTGAGGGGCTTCCAAGACGTATACTGGCAGTAATTAGGGTCCGGGAAGGAAACACTCGATTTTGAGAATGATTAGTAACCATTCGATGCTAGTTGATTGTTCTTTTCGCGAATGTTTGAAGATGGTAGAATTTTTTAATTTTTCATTAACTCGAAAATTGTTGATATTTTCCATCATAAACTCATCTCTTTTGAATGATATCTTCTTATTTTACACTTCTGAAAGTTACCAAGCGACTTTTGAATGACCAACCTAAAAGTTCATATAGTAACGTCGTAAAAGTAGGGTGAGCGACAATTTTTGTGGGGAGTGTATATTGATACTAATATGAACCACACCGAGCTCCTGACCAGAAGGTTACACTCAGTCATCTATACTCTATATGCACTTATAAATTATGTCGACCAAAATATGCTAAGAGTAATATATTTTTCCAACTTCTAATCTCTGTTTTCTTATGGTTTAATTTTTTGAGGAGGAAGTTCTCATGCGGACCAAATTTTCCTCGATCAAAAGTACTCCCTACGAGTAATCTATTTTTTAACCCTTTGTGGTCTTTACATTTACAGGTGTCTGACATTTGTTGCCTAATACGATGAATACTTCTCTCAGCATAAGATTCTTAACAATTCACGACGAATTCTTCCTTTCGATACTCAAATTGTACTCTGGTCTTAGGTTCTTTAATGTTTTATCGGAAACATTCAAAAAAATCGATGGCTTTGTGCCTTTCAAGAAGCAGATTTTCATGTTCATTTTTAAGTGTGAGCCTACAACTTGAATGCCAAAAGCAATGTTAATTAATATATGATATGCCAACAGCAATTTTCAAATTGTGCTATTGTTTGAACTGTTATCAAATTGTGATTTTACTCTTCGTGTGTATGCTCTCACAATTGTGTTGAATAGATTTGCTATCTATATCTATCTTCGGAATAAATTTTCTATTTTGTGCGTTAATTGTTCTGGCGCAGTGTTTTAAAGAATGAAGTCGAAATTTATTGTTCTATTGCTGATTGTTGATGTGCTTACTCACTTTGAACTTTTCACGAATACAGGGATAGCCTTAGTGGAATTCTGTACTGGTTCCCATATAACAGCATATCTTCTCTGATTTTGATTAGCATTCCTTGTAGCGGTACTGTCGGAGATGATATTAAGATCATCGATAGATTTAAACTTCTCGAATGATCCTGGTTCATTGTCTTCTTTGAATCTGTAAGATTTACACAGTCGTAATGATAAACACTTCATTTCACCGTTTTCCTACTGACTGAACGTTTTCATCTATTTCCGAATTCGAAATATGAAAACATATTTGAATGTTATCTTACGCATTGTTGAAATAAATGATCATCAATCTTTATCTTCGATAAAAGATTTTATTTTCTGTCGGCACGTTAGATCTGAGAGGCACGAGATCATTATCGAGCTAAATTATATTAAAATTGGAGAATTGTTGATGCTGAGATTTGATGAAAGAAAAGTTCCGTAAAATTCGATGGAGAAATATTAGTGTACTTTAGAATTAAAGAATGATACGTTAAAACTATCGTCAATATCGCATTGAATATTTCGTTTCGAGTACCACAACTATTCGATAACATCTTTTTTTGTGGACATTCATTAATAATTTACGGTTCACCGTAAAGATAAAAAATATTTATGCTTTGGCAAATACATAACATATACAATTCACAACCAAAAAACCCAGGAATACTTTATATTGATTTTTCTAGGAAATCTAGCAATTTTTTAATGTGGAATTATGACATTGAATTAAAAACCAGCTGATCACGACAAAGACTGAAGATGAACCGTGTACAGGATGTAAAAATTTGATGATTTCGTGGTGCAGCAATGTCGAACATTGCAGGTAGTAAAAGAATCATCCCTCCTTTCTCGATCTCGATACCCCATTGGTGAAAACCAATATCTACAGTCGTTTGGCAACAGTTGATAAATTTAATTTTTTTCACCGAACTTGAACAACCCGTATTTCTATAACGAAGCAATTTTCGAATATAGTTCATAGCAAACTCATATTATTTTTCGATTCTCTAAATTTTCCACTATAGAAACTGGACCACCCTGCCCATATATATATATATATATATATATATATATATATATATATATATATATATATATATATATATATATATATATATATATACCCCGACGAGTTGCCCATATATCTGTTCATGCAATCAAACTGATTTCATGAAAAATATAAATCCACCACCCGGTAATTAATACCATTGCCAGGCAATGATTATAATCAAAACATATCCTGGAATAATTATATATTAGGATAACGTTAAATGTTATGAGAATATATCAATCTACCAGAATATATACATACTATAGCATCATCAGACAATGATATCAATGTACCAACGAGTAGTGTCAGAGGCTTTCTCCCGGAAAAATCCAGTGTACGGACCTTAGTCAAGTAACACTGAATGTTACTCATTAATAGTTTCCTTTGTGAAGTGGTTAACGATCGAATAGAATACTGCTCTGAATATAAATATGACAAAATTGTCAGTTAATTATATTACATTTATACAAACAAATAAATAAAATATGAAATGAGATTCTGAGCAGTATAAACTAAAGAGAAAACCTATGACTCTACCTCATTATTTTTTCGGAAAGAAACCTACGAAGAATATTACAACATTTGATGACTGTTATCTTTTGTAACTGTTCAAACAAATTTTCTTCAGACCCAAAATGTCAATACTTTTGTGAAGATTTCTAGGAATAACACCTGTTGTGGAAATAATAATCGGTAGAATAAATATTTTCTTCATTTTCCACATTTTTTAATCTCGTCGCCAAGCATCATATATTTAGAAATTTTTTCATTGTATTTATTTTGTATTTTATGTGTGTCGGGTATAGCAATGTCAATTATATATGTTATTTGATTATGTTTATCAGTAAGAATGATATCTGGTCTATTGTGTTTTACAGCTCTGTTGCAAAGAATTGTTTCATCAAAATAAAGTTTATATTTGTCATTTTCACAAATAATCTCAGGTTCATATTTGTAAATTTTTTTCTCCTTTGGGAATTAGATCATGTTTATTTCCTAGATTGAAATGAATAATATTAGTGACGGTATTATGTCTTTCTAAATAATCTGTTGAAGCAAGGACTGAGCAAGATGATAATATATGAAAAACTGTTTCTGAAGAACAGAAACAGAATACTGCTCTGAATATAAATATGACAAAATTGTCAGTTAATTATATTACATTTATATAAACAAATAAATAAAATATGAAATGAGATTCTGAGCAGAATAAACAAAGAGAAAACCTATGACTCTATCTCATTATTTTTTCGGAAAGAAACCTACGAAGAATATTACAAGATATTATTGATGTTATCTTTTGTAACTGTTCAAACAAATTTTCTTCAGACCCAAAATCTCAATACTTTTGTGAAGATTTCTAGGAATAACACCTGTTGTGGAAATAATAATCGGTAGAATAAATATTTTCTTCATTTTCCACATTTTTTAATCTCGTCGCCAAGCATCATATATTTAGAAATTTTTCGTTATATTTATTTTGTATATTATGTGTGTCGGGTACAGCAATATCAATTATATATGTTATTTGATTTTGTTTATCATTAAGAATGATATCTGGTCTATTGTGTTTTACAGCTCTGTTGCAAAGAATTGTTTTATCAAAATAAAGTTTATATTTGTCATTTTCACAAATAATCTCAGGTTCATATTTGTGAAATTTTTTTCTTTGGGAATTAGGTCATGTTTAATTCCTAGATTAAAATGAATAATATTAGCGACGGCATTATGTCTTTCTAAATAATCTGTTGAAGCAAGGACTGAGCAAGATGATAATATATGAAAAACTGTTTCTGAAGAACAGAAACATCTACGGCAAGAATCATTTATATTTTGTTTGATGATGTGTTTTCTATAATTCCTCGTGAAAACAACCTGATCCTGGATCGCAATTGCCAAGCCTTCTGTTTCAGCAAACAATTCTCTAGATACTAACCATTTATTCGATGCGATTTCATCAATATAATCATTTTTCAATTCTTTAGGGTGCTTTCCGTGTAATTCCTTCTGCATCCAACTTTCTCTTTTAGAATTATCATCAAATATATCAAAATCTACCTTTTGCATTGTCAAGTTCAGAGGTGTAAGATTATAATCTGAAGCAACAACAATATCATGTAATTTAGACGTTCTCTGTTTATCATGAAAATGGGAACGTAGATGAAAAATCTGTTTACTATGAAGATTATTCAAATCAGTTAATCCACGACCTCCAAGATGTCTAGGTAGTGTAACTCTCTGAACAGCTGACTTTGGGTGGTGCTTATGATATTTACAAAGCATTTTCCTCGTTTGACATTGTAATTCATTTAGATCAGTTTTAGAACATTTAATAATTCCAAAAGAAGATGTAAGAATAGGAACTGCATAGGAGTTGATAGCTCTGAAAAGGTTTTACTAGTTAAATGACTCTTGATGATAATTCTAAGTCTTTTGTAGTATGAACTTCTAATATTTTCTTTAGTGCTGCTATGGTTAATTGTCTTCTCTTGACAAAATCCAAGATATTTATATGTATCTCCTTGATGTATTGGCTCGATTTCGATATTGGAAATCTTTATATAATCAGAGGTGATCTTTCCTTTTTCAATAGAAAGATTTTTTACATTTTGGAAGCCCAAATTTCATATGAATATCATTGGAATAGTTGAAAGTAATCTCAAGTAGACTTTTTAAATGAGATCTGGTTCCAGCATATAAATTAATATCTTCTAAATAAATTAAGTGACTTAATTTGAATTCGGTTGATAGACTCTTTATTTTGAACCCGAAACTAGTAGCATTTAATTCATGAGATAATGGATTAAGGCAAAGACAAAACCAAAAAGCACTTAAAGAATCACCTTGAAAAATGCCTCTTTTTGATTGGAATATATATATATATATATATATATATATATATATATATATATATATATATATATATATATATATATATATATATATATATATATATATATATATATATATATATATATATATATATATATACTGTAGCATATATATACAGCGTGCTTCAACGAAAACTAAACAGAGGCTATATCTACCAAGATATTCATTTCTCATCAAAACGCAAAAACAGGTCAATTTTTGTTTCAAGGGGGGCATTTTGAATAGGGAAGATGGGTCGAGTGATGATTCAACAGAAAGGTGGTATCTTCATTGCCTTGAACGAATGTCCATTTTTAATTGAAAACTGTGAAAGATACAGGGTGAACAACTGAAAGGTAGGGAAGACTATTTCCCTGAGACTATTCAAGTTTCAGTGAAGGAAAATGAAACAGATCCATGCTGATCAATGGCAGTCATCTTCAAGTACCATTCTCATCTCGAATTTCAACCCCTAGGTATTATCTTTGTCTGCATCCTTGTGGACGAATTTTCATTTTTGATTGAAAACTGTAGAAGATACCGAGTGAGCTACTCTAACTCCTATGGAACTCAATGAGAATAGAATTGTTGCGAGCAGTCATGAAGGCAATCGAAATCCTGTACTTGAAAGGTATCACTGGATCTAAACATTACCCCTGCTCTAGGGGTTGAAATTCGAGATGAGGGTGATTTTGGAAGATGACAGCTTTTGATCTAAAATGAATCTATTCCAGTTTTTCGCACTAATACTCCAATAGTCTTGGGGCGATAGTCTTCTCTATTTTTCAGTGGCTCACTCTGTATCTTCTACAGTTTTCAATCAAAAATGAAAATTCTTTCACGGGAATGCAGACAAAGATAATACCTTTCTTTCGAGTTATCATTCGACCCATCTATCCTCTTCCAAATTTTCAAGGGTGGTTACCCCTGCTCCAATTTAATGGCGTTTAAGTGCATTGTGATGTCAGTCAAAAATGCCAAATCAGTCAGCCATTTTTCGTTTTTCAACATCTGAATGTCATCATCTCTTTCGTCTAGAAAACCTGTTATTTCGGGCAATAATTCTTGAAACCTTTCTTGGAATTTTCTGCGACTCGAAGAACTGACATCCGCGTGAAGAACTAAATCAGCGTGTTCAGCTGACTCCCTATCTTCCAACTGCAGTGTGATGATATGAGGTGGCATATTGCTGGGAGGCTAAACAGATTTGATTTCGTTTCCTGCTAGTGTAACGGTTAGAAATTACGTGGACCTAGTGCTGAAGCCCATGCTGAGATTCTGGCGAGGTGTCGACGGTGAGAATTTCACTTTTAGGCATGATAATGTTCCTCCGCATACCAGTAACCTCGATCGACATTATCTTGAAATAGAGAGGTCGCTATTTTAGACTGGCCAGCTTGCTCTCTTATAAGGGTGCAGTTTATGTTTTTTTAGAATTCTGTGAATACTACTATGAGGTAAATTCGAATCATGCTTAGCTATTACCAATGATACACGTGGATTAACATCAAGATAAGCTAGAGTTTCATTGTCTTCATTGTTGATTACAGAGGATGAAAATGATGTCTAATTCTGGACCGTTCCAGTCGAAAGGAAATTTGTAACGTACCTCCTGAATTTTTTAGCTGTCATAGATGGCGTATTTGAATATAATTCGTTTAATCTCATACAAGTTTAACTCACATTGCGTCTAAAATAAATTAAGTATTTGCTCATTCGTGTAGCAAACGATTCTGTTCGAATTAATTCGACTAACAGTGTAATGTTCCCGTATGCGCCACCCATGTCTTTTCCGGGTAGACGAAATACATAAAATAGAACCAGATAGTTAGACATATCAGTTATCAGTTATCAATTCTCAATCACACTCTTAGCCGTCAAGTTGCATCGATACCACTCCGAATTATTTCCATTATTATATAAATAGTTACATAATACGAGCCCCATATTTTGGTTATGACCGCCTCGGTAGCTGCACGGTTAGTGAGCAAGTATGTAGGAATAAGGTACTGGAGGTAAATATGGGCCGGAGGGTAATATGGACCAATGCTCACAATACTAAAATGACACTTTTTCTTACACATTGTGGCAACGGTGTACAATTGCTTTCAAGTCGGTGAGTTAAGATTTGGTTGAATAGCGCCCTCTAACTAAAATATGTTTATAGTAAATTAGGTTATGTTCAACCGACCGTGAGGCTAGACATATTTATAAGTTTTCTTCTTTGTTTACGAATTAAATTCAGTGTTGAAAATAAAAGGTTTTGATTTTTAATAACGCAAAGGTAAGTTGTGTAGTAAGGTACATGCGGGTATTAAGGCCTGTCGGCTAATAAGGCCTAAACATCAAAAATCTTGTTCAAAATACGATCTTGTACTCAAGGTCACACGCACACATGCATAATAACAAGTGCAAAGCGCCACTACGCGGCAAACGTTGATACCTAACCCCCTCCCGTCAGTGGCGAGTTGAACGTTGTCGTGAGTAGCTGCACGTCACGTTTTTATAAATATTGGCCCCGGTAACATGTAAGTATTTTCTATATTATTATACTTTTCTACTTGCAATCACTGAGTATATTAGTGTTATTTTACGCTTGTCCCACATTGGCTTATTAATTAACGTGATACATTCCAAATTGTATTTATTTCGTTTTACAAAAATCCTAGTCGGTGGGTAATAAGGCCTCTAAAATTTTGTAGTAGGCCTTATTATACTTCTGGCTTTATTCATACCTATACTTGTTATTTTTAAGGTAATTTTATTTCGGTCGTTTGTCGTAGATATATACCTAACCTATGGATAATAAAGAATTACGGATATTGAAGAAAATGAGCATAAGGCTTCTAGTCTCACGTGTATCTTTATTCTTTTTCAATGTCAATTTAAACAGCTATGAATTCATTGTTCACAGTACGATCACGATGCCTCCTAAGCGAGCATTGTGGTCACAAGATGATCTAGCCTCAGCTGTTCGCGCAGTACAGAGAGGAACTATGAGTACGTATGCGGCTGCAGTAAGATACAAAATTCCTAGAAGAACCATCAGAAATCATCTCCAGAGTGGTATTTTGATAAAAGTTTGGGTCGTAAGCCTGTGTTAAGTCCCGAACAGGAAGCTGATCTTGTGAAGAGAATAATCAGGTATGCAGAAATAAGTTTACCTGTCACTCCAAGAATACTACGACGGTTGGTGTATAAATATTGCGTGCTAAATAACATAAAACACAATTTTGATGAGACTGCGAAACGCGCTGGTAAAGATTGGTATAAGGCGTTTATGAAGAGACATCCTGAAATATCTCTAAGAAAAGCACAGTTCATGAACCCGGCCAGAGCCCAAAAACTTAATAAGTTTATTGTGGATGATCACTTTCAAAAACTGAATGAAGTTTATGATAAACTGGACCTTAGAGATCACCCCGAAAGAATATATAACATGGATGAGAAAGGATGCCGTTTAACGATTCACCACCAGCAAAGTGTTTTGGCCAAAAAAGGAGCAAAGAGAGTTCATTTGCAGGCTTCTGAACACGCAGAAAGTGTTACTATTGCAGGATGTGTAAATGCACTCGGTACTGCCATACCGCCAATGGTGATATTTAAGGGTCAACGTTTGAAGCCAGAATTGTACGACAATTTGCCTCCTGGTTCTTTGGTTGAGAAGTCTGCAAAGGGGTACATGACAAACGAGCTTTTCAGAGAATTTTTAATACATCTGGCTAGATACAAAAGTCCAGGACCGTGCCTGTTAATATTTGATGGAGCAGCATGCCATTTAGACCTTTCCATTGTTGATGTATCAGAATCGCTTAATATATCATTATACTGCTTACCGTCGAATACCACCCATGAACTGCAGCCTCTGGACAAAGCCGTCTACAGATCATTCGAGCACTATTGGGATGCTGAAGTTCTTGCATTCTTGGATCAAAACCGAGACAAAAAGCTGACAAAAGCACGCTTCAACGTCATACTTTCAAGCGTATGGTCCAAATGTATGACTCACAGCAACATCACGAGTGGTTTTAAGGCAACTGGTTTGTACCCTTTCAACCCACAGGCGATTCCAGAAACAGCCTTCGCTCCTTCAGTTTTGACAGAAGTCCCTGCGCCTGCTGTTGGTGAACAGGGAAACTTGCAAGCTCTTGATACTACTAGGATAAGAAATAAGGAATGCGAATCGTCATCAATTTTGACAGAGGTGTTAGCACCTAATCTTGTAGATGAGAATGAGAATAATGCTAGGTGTGAGACTCCAGAAGCTGATAGTTGGTCTCTGTCAAATCCTCCTGATGTCGAAAAAGAAAATGTGCCTGATTATTCCCGACCTGATTCTGCGATTCCTGGTCCATCTACAAGTTTTAGGTCGCCAGTCAAGTTTGTATCAGAGGTATTATCGGATCAGCAGACCCCAGACCAATCAACTGCAAAACGCAGCTATTATCACCAAATCTATGGAACTTCTTCAAGTGATTCAGAGGACGATGTGCCGCTTGCTCGACTAGGCAGAGAAAAAGATCAAACAAAATTTGGGTTTCATGATCTCATGCCCACACCTGCTAAGGTTCAAGAAAAAAAACCAACTGTGCGACGCAAGGCTATTAATTATCGAGGGACTCCAGTTACTAAAGATCTTTTTGATAAATATGACGAAGATAAGAAAAAAAAGCAGGAAATAAAAATAAATTACATAAGAAGCAAAACAAGATAAAGAAAGGGGACTCAAAACAACAAAAAACTTCAAAAGCAAATAAAAGAAAGTCATCTAGCGGATTTTCTAGATCCAACGACGCTGCAGACACTCAAGAGAGTTGGTACTGTCATGCCTGTGAAGAAAATCGTAAGAATGACATGAGGCAGTGCTCTCAATGCTTCAAGTGGTATCACGAGGAGTGTGTCGGTTTGTCAGTGGATGATATTGAGGTCTTCATGTGCCCTGGTGGATGCTAGACGAGGGTACTAATTTAATTCTCAGACTGCTATAGTATTGTTGTGCCTTTGACTGAGTGATAATTGATCTCAAGTACCAAAATATGTTGTTTAAGTTGATTATCTAATAAGTTTAGGCAGTAGGCCTTATTACCCTACCTAATTTTAATAAGGCCTATTGAGAGCGTTTAAAACAATGTTAAATTTTATTTAAATTTTATGCAGAAGTTGCTATTTTATGTTTTAATTTTGTAGTTGCTTAACTAAAGGACTGATTACTTAATAAATCTAGTTGATTATACTTTTAGTATTTATTTTATAACAAATTTCCTTAGCTAGGCCTTAATACCCTCATGTACCTTATAGACCATTTTTTGATGAACTTTATAACGTTTTTTGTAAAAAGTTATTTTTTTTTCTTATATAAATTCGGTACATAGTCAATTCGGGCAATATGGGCCATGTTTATGGCGGGTTATATGCACCGCGGCGCATATAGCCCGACTTCAGTTTCTTTGGAGATTATTCGATAAAATCAAAATTATTTTTTTAATTGTTATTACAGATGGGGCCGCGAAAGCAATGGAGTCAAATTCAACTCGAAAATGCCCTTAAGGCAATAAATGAGGGGCAAAGCCAAAGAGCTGCTAGTAAAGAATTTAAAGTGCCTAGACGAACTCTAAAAAGATATTTGGACAATGGTTTGTCAGAAAAACGACTTGGTCGCCCAAGCATTCTCAGTGTACAGCAAGAAAGGGATTTTGTTCAGCGAATAAAACGGTATTGCGAAGTTGGTTTACCTCTTACACCAAAGTTAGTCCGTCGTCAAATGTTCAAATATTGTAAAGTCAACAACATTCCCAACCAATTTAATGCAGAAAAAGAGATTGCGGGTAAAGACTGGTTAAAGCTATTTATTAAACGAAATCCAGACTTGTCAACAAGAAGAGCGCAGGCTATGAACCCCGCTCGTGCGCAAAAACTTAACAAGACAATTGTATCGGATTATTTTATGAAGATCTCAGAGCTTATGAGGACTTTGCATGTTACAAACAAACCTCAAAACATATACAATATGGATGAGAAGGGATGCCGACTTACTATTCACCACCAACAACGTGTTCTCGCTGCAAAAGGTGAGAAAAGAGTTCATTTGGTAGCGCCAGAGCATGCAGAGAATGTTACAGTAGTGGCTTGCTGTAATGCAATTGGTAATTCAATCCCACCGATGGTTCTATTCAAAGGTAAGCGACTTAAAAGTGAGTTTCTTGACAATCTACCACATGGAGCATTGGTAAAAATGGCTCCCAAAGGAAGTATGACCACAGAGCTCTTTATTGCCTTCTTAGAGCATTTTTCTAAATATAAATGTAACAATGGTCCAACGCTGCTTGTATTTGATGGGGCCTCAAGCCACTTGGATTTTACCATTGCGGAAAAGGCGGATAATTTTGGCATTACTCTATTTTGCCTACCATCAAATACAACCCATGAGCTTCAACCACTGGACAAAGCTGTTTTTCGGTCGTTTGAAGCTCATTGGGACAATGAACTTTTGCGTTACTGGGACGCTAATCCACAAAGATCACTAAATGAGGCTAGATTTAATATTATTTTGTCCCGAGTTTGGCCTAAATGTATGACTCCAGATAATATTATAAATGGATTTAAAGCGACAGGATTATTTCCTTTAAATTCAGAAGCAATTCATGAGTCAGCCTTTGCGCCTTCATTGCCATCGCAAAGGGATATGAAAAGAAGCATATTAAACAACAGTCCTACACCTAATACTCAGGATCAGGTGTTACCAGATTATGATACTCATTATCGTCGGATGAAGATGATATGACATTGGCTGTTATAGCACACAGGACAAAAAAAAAATGTCTATGTCTCCTGACATAGACAAAAATGTATTAAATACGTCATTTAAAGAAATGTTGCCGACTCCTCTTAACCCAACTAAAACAGTTGCAATTCGCAAAAAGCATTAAATTACAAAGCTCAGCAGGTGACAAAGGACCTATTTAACTCTGTAAAAGTCACTCGTCTCCGAGGTCTCCATACCCTCAACTTCTAAACAAAGTGCCAAAAACAGGCGGCTACTGAATCTTGGTTTTGTGTTGCTTGTCAATCTGATGACCAAAAGATATGAGGATGTGTGTTAACTGCAATACTTGGTACCATGAGGAGTGCGTTGGTTTAGAAGAGGATGATACAGAAAATTTTGAGTGTTGAACTTTTTTATGCGCAATATTTAGGATTTTTTTTCGTTGAATGTTATAAAATTAATTATTTTACTAATAGATTTTATTTAAATATAATTTTTTTAATTCTGTATTAATATGTTGTGTTTAATAAAGTTCTTTATCAATTCTGGGTAATGTTTTTAGGTGGCCCATAAAAAACACTGTGAGGATAATATGGGCCGAAAGAAGACTTTACTAATGTAATAATTTTTTCTAAATTAAGTTACCCTTACGAAATAATTAATAAAGGAATAACATAATGTATTATATGAGTTTTCACTACCGTATTAAAATATTATATTCAACGCAAAAATATTTATGTAAACTGAGTGTAAAATAAGGAGGCCCATATTTATCTCCAGTACCTTATGCTTAGCCGAGGTGCCTGGTTCGAATCCGGGTTCAAGTCGTGGATGTTGTCCTTGAACAAAAAAGTGAATTTGACAAAGACATACATAGAGATTGGACACATAACCATAGTTGTTGGTCCATAACCTCTGAAGGCCAGATAACTTGTTATCCTGAGAGGTGGCAGTTATCATTGCACGGTCTAGGATAGGAAAATCTTATAAATATTTGTTGCGAACTCATACCATGGTAGTTTTCTGAATAAATAGTTTTAAAAACTAGTTGCAGTGGTTGTTTTAACTCCCGACCCTTAACAACAGTTAAAACAATAATAGTTTGTTATCTATGCTCAGGAGCCTGTATATGCTCTGGGATATGTCTTTGTACGAGCAGAAATCTGAGCCTCCTTCGCCAACTTCAGGTAGACACGTAAAATTCGTTTTTGAAAACTTGAAATCTCAGGTACAGCTTATGTATGGGGAAGTTCATTTAGTTTTTTACGGCAAATCTAATAAATTGAAAAAAAAAACATAGATCACAATTTGAAAAATGTTTTCGATGTTTCTTCGTTTGAAATGTGAGGCGGAAAAAAGACACTCTGTATACTGACCGAGATTCAGTCGGATATGAGTTATGTCCCGCATGGTTTTTTGTTTGCAAAACACCTTTCATTATTTTGGTAGTCCACGCCGTTCTCGATAGTAAAACTAGGATATTTCATGAACGAAACGCGTTCAGCTGTTTTTGTAATTGGAATAACAAGTGTTATCGAATCAGTCATCAATATACAGGTTGCTTCAACGAAAACTAAACAGAGGCTATATCTACCAAGATATTCATATTTCTGATCAAAACGCAAAAACATGTCAATTTTTGTTTCAAGGGGGACATCTTTTGGGGTACAAAACTTGCCTGAAATATCAACCCCCTAAGCTGGGGTTGCAATACTTGAACATTTTGAATAGAGAAGATGGGTCGAATGATGACTCAAAAGAAAGGTGGTATAAATAATAAAAAACAAGTACTGTGTTTTAAGGAATTTTACTTAATAATTGCGATTCGTAACGCGTTTCACTACACCGTAGCTTCTTCAGACGAATGATTATGCAGAAAATGTAAATGAGAATATAACTATAAATGTTCTTGAGTAATTAAAAGCTTATTGGTCGGCTCCTCCTAAGTGGTTATTTATGGCAGGTATATCCAATAAAATTAAGGAATAGATTGCTCCCGAAAAGATTCAATAGAGGTGAAGGGCTTAAATCGACTTGTTCATTGATGAGTCTACCTGAGTGTTTGTATTTATTTATTTCTAAAGTTTCCCAAAGATCTACCTTCCAATTTTACCAAGTAAAAGCCTCCCAAATTCAAATGTTAAAGAAAGCTGATACCGGCTTTTTGGCTTTGTGGTATTTCAAAATACTACTAAGATGTGCAGTTCACACGCAGAATATATGGTTCTACTCAATGTGCTTGAAAAACAGGTTGATTCCCAATTACATACGGTTGAAGACACATAACAACAGTGGACCAGCAAGAAGAGCAATTGAGAAAGGCCAACGCATATGGCTCAGAGAGGATATGAAGATCCAGTACAACAGGAGGGACGTTGCAAACATATATTTGAAGGTAATCCATACGGAATTATTGTTTAGATTGCACCCTGTTGAGTTTGATATTTTAGACTCTGAATCCAGATACGATGTCAAAATTTCAATTCATAAAAAGTTTCAGCAACAACAGAAAAAGTTGAATTCACTTAAATTCAAAATTTCTCCACCCAAACCTTCAATTGATAAATTTTCAGACCATAAATTTTTTGAAAGATTCACTAATTTAACTGATACCGATTTTACACAACCACAAAAAGATCTATTAGAAAAAGGATTCAAACATAATTTACATCCAAAACATAATAAAACTAATTTTGAACAGTTAGGCATAGACTCGAAATTATTCTCAAAACTCCAAAGATAATATTTTAGCCAAACATCAAACAGCAAAAATCATCAAAGAAGACTTTTCGAAATTATCACCTCATTGCAATTCCGATTATAAGATAATAAAAACAATTCGTGAAAATAGTACCAAGAACGATTTAGTATTCACTAAAGCAGATAAAGGTAACACCGTCATTGCGATTAGTAAAACCGATTATATTTCTAAAACTGAAGAATTCTTAACAGCCGGAAACTATATAACATCAACTAAGGATCCTACCGCAAAATTTCAGAAAGTTGTTAAAAACATAATTTCGACAGCAAAATCATTAATTACAGACCAAGAAAATATAAATTCATTAACTCCAATCCACAATCCCCCGAATTATATTCGTTGATAAAACTTCATAAACCTAATTACCCTATTAGACCTGTTGTTTCTTATGTAACGGCACCTTCGTTCAAACTTTCAAAATTCCTCAACGACTTGCTAATAAAACATTGCAATTTTAAATCTGAATTTTCGGTCAAAAATTCATACGAACTTATTGCCAATATCAAAGATACCACTATACCACCTAATTCCAAACTTATTTCTTTCGATGTTAAGAATCTATTTCCCAACATTCCTCCAAAAGATACATATTACTTAGTTGAAGAATTATTAGAAAGGAATCATGTCAATACTATCATTAAATCAGATATTCTTTCATTATTAAAAATTTGTTTAGATCAAAATTATTTCCATTTCAATTACAAATATTATACTATTGAAGACGGCTTGATTATGGGCAATCCGTTGAGTCCTTTGTTAGCAGAAATTTTCATGAATAACTTAGAGAAATTATTTCATAATCATCCACTCAGTAAATATTGTTTATACTGGTATCGCTATGTAGACGATATCATTATTTGCTTCACAGGAACAGATAGACAGTTGAAAATTTTCGAAAATCATATAAATTCATTACATCCAAAAATTGCATTCACAACCGAAATAGAAAGCAATAATTCGATAAGTTTCTTAGACGTAACAATTTCGAATGAAAATGGAAAACATGTTTTCGCAATTTACCATAAGCCGTCACATACAGATATTATAATACATAACTCGTCGTGTCATCCATATCAACATAAAATGTCAGCATTCAATAGTTTTATTCATAGATTGATTAACATCCCGCTATCACCAGAAAATTTCAACAAAGAACTAAATTTGATTAAACAAATAGCCAAAAATAATGGTTACAATCCCAAACTAATAAATAATATTTTAAATAAAAAACAAAGTAGAATCGCATTGAATGAAGTTTACCCTGTCGATAAATTGAAACAAAAATTCAACACCTTAACCTACGTTGGCATTACAAGTGAGAAACTGAAATCATTCTTTAGTAGCAATAATTTCAACATAGCTTTCCAAACTAATAATAATTTAGGCAAATATATAAAAATAATAAAACCAAACCAGGTAAAAACAATAAATCAGGTGTTTATAGATTGAATTGCTATGACTGTGATAATTTCTACATTGGTAGAACACATAGAAATTTTAATATTAGAATATCGGAACATAAACGCAGTTTTTCAAATAAAAATCAGATTCAAATTACGCGAATCATCTCTTAGAAAATAATCATTCTTTCGATCCACAGTTTGAAATTTTGCATACAGATAATAAATATTGGAAGATAGATCTTTGGGAAACTTTAGAAATAAATAAATACAAACACTCAGGTAGACTCATCAATGAACAAGTCGATTTAAGCCCTTCACCTCTATTGAATCTTTTCGGGAGCAATCTATTCCTTAATTTTATTGGATATACCTGTCATAAATAACCACTTAGGAGGAGGCGACCAATAAGCTTTTAATTACTCAAGAACATTTATAGTTATATTCTCATTTACATTTTTCTGCATAATCATTCGTCTGAAGAAGCTACGGTGTAGTGAAACGCGTTGCGAATCGAAATTATTAAGTAAAATTCCTTAAAACACAGTACTTGTTTTTTATTATTGATAATGGAATTTTACCAAGTAAAAGCCTCCCAAATTCAAATGTTAAAGGTGGTATATTTGTCTAAGTACATCGCCTTGAACGAATTTCCATTTTTAATTGAAAACTGTAAAAGATACAGGGTGAGCAACTGAAACATTGGAATGATCATGAAGGATTATGAATCTTGAGAGAAAACGATAAAACTATCAGTCATAGTAACTCCATTGATCTTTGAACATTCGTTGTACGATATGCGAGCAATGCATCTAGAGTTGGGTTCACATGTAATGCGTTTTTATCAGTTGACTGAAAGGAAACTTTTTTGTTTTCACAGGTGATACTGTATGATCATCGTCCTCATGTGAAATGACTCTTATTTGACGATACGAATCAATACTACGAATCAGGAACGCAGATGTTACAATGATCACATTTCTTCAACAAAAAATTGATTCTCAATGTTTTCGTACTTTTTGTATTCAATTTCATCGTCCAAATTTTATTCCACATTAGTTGTGAAAATTCTGTTGAATTCATCACGATAGTTTCTCTTCTATTCGAAATTTAGTTTTCATAAAATCGCCATGGTTTAATAGATAGCTGAGAGGGTTGAAATGATTGAACTATTTTTCAGTTCTGATAGATGCGCGAACAGAACAGCCAATATCTTCAAACAACGCCACGAAGGTGCTAAGTGACTTCGAAGTATGTACTAGAATTAGTTGCCAAATTTCGTGAAACTGGATCGGTGCAAAATAAGAAGCGCGTAATTGAGCGGCCAGTAAGAAATGAAGCTGTGGAAGTGGCGGTGCTTGGTCAAGCAGTGGTTGATCCTACCCTAAACCTGCAGAAATTGGCAGATGTAAGTGGTGTAAACCAAACGAGTATTTTCCGCATTCTGAAGGGGCATAAGTTTCATCCATATAAGATCAAATTAGTTCAAGAACTGAACGAAGATGATTTCGAAGACTTCAATTCTGCGTGACCATAAGTGAGAGAGTCATGAACAATCCTCATTATTTATTGCACTTGTGTTTTTCGGACAAATGTACATTTTTTCTGAATGGAACCGTAAACCGCCATAGTTGCCGTTATTGGGCAGATTCTAAGTCGCAAACATTCCACGAAATTCACACTCAGCAGCCTCAAAAACTAAATGTTTGGGTTGGTATTTATGGCGATCACCTCATTGGACCGTGCTTCATTCCTTGAAATCTTACCGGAGAGTTGTATTATCAACTATTGAAAGAATTTATCGACCCAGCAATAACGGAGATCATTGAGAATGACCCCCGTTATTCGGAGAACGAGGTTGTATTTCAGCAGGATGGAGCGCCCCCGCATTTTGCACAACAAGTTCGAGTATTTTTGGATGATCATTTTTCTGGTCGTTGGATTGGAAGGAGAGACCCAACGGAATGGCCCCCACGATCTCCGGATCTCAGTCCATTAGATTTTTTCTTATGGGGTCACCTCAAAAGTATAATCTATAAAACTGAATTTGAACGACTTGAAACAGTGCATCGTCAATGAGTGTAAACAAATCACACCTGAAATTTTACAGAATGTCCGTGAACGTTTCACTCAAAATTTCTTTATGTGCATGGAGGTTGGTGACCAACAATTTGGACATTTACGTTGAGTTTTAGTGACTTCAGTTCCGTTTATTTTATCGGGTAATAAAGTGCAACTTCTACTAGTTAATTTTCTCCTTTCGTTTATTCCCCTCTTTATTTTCAGCCATTGTATTAGTTTTTTCATCTATTACATTTGAAACTGGATGTCTCAAATGAGTAACTGTCTTTTGAAAAGGTGTTTATTCAGTGAAAAATCAACCCCTGTTTGATAGTGGTCGAAGATAGATGGTATACCATCTTCAGGCACTTTTCCGTTTTGCATCCTCTAACTCAATGAGAATAGAATTATTGCGAGCAGTCATGAAGGCAATCGAAATCCTTTACTTGAAAGGTATCACTGGATCGAAATATTACCCCTGGTCTAGGGGTTCAAATTCGAGATGAGGCTGGTTTCGGAAGATGACATTCTTTGATCTAAAATGAATCTATTCCAGTTTTTCGCACGATAGTCTTCTCTATTTTTCAGTGGCTCACTCTGTATCTTCTACAGTTTTCAATAAAAAATGAAAATTCTTTCACGGGAATGCAGACAAAGATAATACCTTTCTTCCGAGTTATCACTTGACCCATCTAACCTCTTCCAAATTTTCAAGGGTTGTCACTTCTGCTTCAGAGGTTGAAAGGTTGCCATTGATCAGCATGGATCTGTTCCATTTTATCTCACTGAAACTTGAATAGTCTCAGGGAAATAGTCTTCCCTATCTTTCAGTTTCTCACCCTGTATCTTTTACAGTTTTCAATTAAAAATGGAAATTCGTTCAAGGTAATGTAGACAAAGATACCACCTTTCTTTTGAGTCATCAATCGACCCATCTTCCCTATTCAAAATGTTCAAGGATTGCAACCCCCGCTTAGGGGGTTGATATTTCAGGCAAGTATTGTACCCTGAAAAATGTCCCCTTTGAAATAAAAATTGACATGTTTTTGCCTTTTGATCAGAAATGAATATCTTGGTAGATATAGCCTCTATTTAGTTTTCGTTGAAGCACCCTGGATAGGGTGTTCTATATTAAATAATAAAGTTGGTATTCACTTCCGGCAATTAAACTAAGTAAACTAACCGGAAGTTCCATTGAGGTGAAAATATTTTGGAAATAGAGTTTCGGACCAGCTGAAACAACTACCAACATTTGAGAAAGATAGTATTTTCAGTTCTCCATAAACGTTTAATAGGCCACTTAACTTGGGATACCCTGTAGAGCTGCAACAATATACACCCTACATTCCAAAAGTAACCTTTTTGAAAATAGAAGGCGTCAATATAGGTCAAACAGAACGTTCATTCGAAACTAGATATAAAAAGCATCAATCGGATTACCATAACAGAGAACCGACGAATCCACTTTCGCTTCACTTTGTACCGAAAATGACCATTATTTTTCACCCATAGATCAACTTCAGATTATTCACAGAATACCTAAAGCACGAAAGTTAGATTTCTTGGAATTCATCGAAATTTATAAACCACCCATAGAAATAATCTTCTGAACGACCAGTATGGCTCGGCGTATTCGTCCATATTTGATATCTTCAAATAATACCTGCTTTTATCATAATTCGTTTATTGCCCCTTGCTTGCACCCTAATCTATTTTGTATCTACCTGTATATATATGTATGTATCTCAACTTTAATCCAATACTTGTTGTCAGCTTGAGGTAGTCGACAGACCGAAATCGCAATCCTGATTTTCAATAAACCTCTTGTGATAGTATAATATATAGTTTAATTTCTTATTATCATCAAACTCAATATTCAAGGTATGCCAATTAAGTTGGCAATGCTGCGGCGGTTGGTAACTCTGCAGCGTTCGCATTGTTTTCATTCGATGGTATACTTTGTGTTTTATTATCCTTTGAATATCAACCTGTTTTGACCAACCGTCGTGAAGATGAGTGATAAAATAACTGAGCAAAGAATAGTGATTAAATTTGTGGTGAAACGCGGCGACACTTCCATGGAAATTATGAAACAGTTGAACAACGTATATAAGGAAGATTGTCTGCAAAATCAGCTGTCTACGATTGGGCAAAGCGCTTCAGAAGCGACAGAGAGTCAGTGGAGGATGATACGCGCGAGGCAGCTTCCTCCATTTCTCGAAACGCACAAAACCTCGATCGGCTGCGCTCGCGAGTGCTCGGAGACAGTCGGGTAAGCCTTAGAATGTTGGAAGACGAGTTGGGAATCAACAAGGAGACGATCCGGCAGATGCTACACGAAGATTTAGAGATGCGTAAGCTGTGTGCTCACAGTTGAGCAGAAAGAGCTCTGATTATCCATCTGTCAAGACATGATTTCTCGAATTGACGAATGTTATCACTGGTGACGAGTGCTGGGTGTTCGAACGACCCTGAGACCAAAAGGCAGAACATGCAGTGAGCAGAGAAAGGGGTGAGTACCCCACGAAAGCCAGAATGTCAAAATCGAAAGTGAAATCTTTACTCATTGTAACACTAAATATATATTCTTTTGAAAAAGAGAATAATTGTATTTACAATAAATGCTTATATCTATAATTTTGGTGTGTGTCAGAAAAACACAAGTGAGAGTTCAGGAAATGTAACAGGAGAACCATACTATCTTGCGTATGATTCAATAAACGAGTTAAAAAAACTGAGGAAAAAACTCGTTTTCTTGCACTAGCAATAGCTTGTCTGTATATGTTGTGTTAGTGTCGTGTGTACTTAAAGAGTACCAAAGAGTTTTCTGCTTAGCAGCTTCAATTCTCATCTTGCATTTCCAGACGAAGACAAGGGTGAAAGGAAGGGTTATGGGACAGGAATCTGTAACAATGGAAAAAGAAAACCAGCAGAAAAATATTTCAACAATCATACCTAACTCTTATATGTCTAAACATGAATTAAAGAAGAGATTTCACATAGCAAGCAAGGCCATAAAAAGGACTAAGGAGATAATCAAAAAGTACATAACCTGCGATATTTCCTCTTTCGCGGAGATGTTCTTCCGTCGCAGTGTGACTCTCCTGAAACATAATCACTTCCTTGTTCTTGCTTGCCAATTTTGAAGTATAATCTCGCAAAATCCCTTCAATATTGAAACTCAACAAAACAATTTCCTCTCTGTTTGATCGAGAGAGCCCCGATGGCTAGGTTCGGTCTTTTAAGTGATGCCGATTATGATATATAGATGTTTTAGAATCATTATGAACCCAATAATTTGGGTTGATATCACCCATATATTATTTCTTCGTGGTTCTTGTTTAATTTAAAGAATTTTTGTATTTGGATAAGTCATGATATGCTATTCAGCTTTATGTTACATCCACAACAATTTTTTGTCAGCCAGTGTATTTTTTCTGCAGAAAGCATTGTAAATGGAAAAATTGGTTCTAGTTATTGGACAAACAAAGATGTGTATGAAGTAAACATAAAATTCTTTTACGAAGTAACAAATGTTGGTACAGACAACGAAATATCAAGATAAACTATAATATAATACGTATATAATGTTCATGAAAAAGATAAACGACAAATCAAAGTTACTACAAAATAGGATTCAACTTTATTTTCCAATAAATCATTGCTTGAGTTGCTCAGAAGAAATCGTCCCATCCAGAGGTTTCATCAGGTGGAATGTCGTTATCTCTCGCAAAGAAGTCAATGTATTTCCAGTCGGTATTACTGGTCAACTTAGGTTTGTACGGCGATGATATTTTGCATTCCCTCAGTTTCTCCCAACTAAAATCAGCAAACCATTTGTGTTTTCTGATATCATCCACCCCTCCTCTCAAACAGCCTAGCCTCTCTTCAGGTGATTTTTTCAATAATTTCGTTATAAGACTTTTCGCTTTAGGAACAATGTGTGATGGAAATATTACTATGTCTAAACCGTTCAATATATTATTATAAGTTCTCATAAAGCTGGGATCGTTAGATCTAAACGGTGTTCGCCCATTCAAAAGTTCATAAATAAAGATTCCATACGCCCAATAATCCACTGCTTTATCATGCCCTCTGTTGAGAATTATCTCCGGCGCTACATATTCTGGCGTTCCAGCAAACGTCCCCGATTTAGAATTTGGTGCTAGTCGTTTAGCAAATCCAAAATCAGTTATTTTGACGTAACCCTTATTATCTATAAGCAAATTTTCAGGTTTGAGGTCTCTATAAACAATTCCTCTTGCATGCAGATAACCTAGAGCTTCTAGAACGCATCCAGCGACAAAACGAGCTCCTTTTTCATCCAATCTTTTGTTAGGTTGTTTCTGTAGTAAACTCCAAAGATCTCCTCCTAAGCAAACTTCCATGAGGAAGTATATGTACTTATTATCCTTATAAGTCTTGTACATTCTTATTATAAACGGTGAATTGCATGCCATTTGTATTTTCATTTCATTGATGACATGATGCTGTTGCTCCTGTTGAACCATTTCATATTTCTTCAAATATTTAAGAGCGAAAGTTAATGAAGGGTCTTTTTTATGTTGTACAAATTCTACCCGTCCAAAACCACCTACTCCTAGAGTTTTTAAAATTTTGAATTCGCTTAGATCTAACGCTGAATATTCATTATCAACAATAACATCTTCTTCGATAATTGATGTTTGTGGAGGCATTGTTAGACTTGATATATCCTCGATCTTTCCAAAATGATTTATAAAATGAGTTTGGGTTAAAGTCAAGCACTCTGTGCCAGGTGAATCCGCAGTGATTGTAGCTTGTCTAGTTATTGATTCAAGAATAGCTTTTTCTCCAAAACAATTCCCTTTATAGAGTTGTCCGACAAAGCCGTCGTCTTCTCGTGTTATTGTAACTGATCCAGCACTGATGATATAGAATTTGTCAGCTTGGTCACCTTCTTTGACTATAACGGTACCGGTTTCGAAGAATTCTGGTTGCAGGAGACGAGCGACCTTCCCCAAAACATCCATACCTACCTGGTTTAGAATTGGAACGTTCTGAAGGAAAGTTACGATTTCTTCTTCCTCTTCGATATTCGATCTTTTGGCAATGTGTTGATAGACGATTCCTTCGATAACCCATATTTTTGCAGGTGTGGAGCTCCTTATTGTAGCAAATCTTTTGGCGTTGTACAAAATGGCTAATTCGCCAAATACGTCTCCTGGTTTCATTACATTGATTAACCCCCTTCCTTTTTTGAAAACTTCGAATTCTCCTTCAGCTGCTATGTACATATGAGAACCAGACTGTCCTTCCTTTATTATTTTTTCTTTCGCTTTGATTTCTCTTTTGTAAAAGGCATCAACTACATCTAGAAGTCTTTTACCAGTTATTACTTTACTGAGGAACTCGTTCTTAGCTATGGCTTCCTTGATGAATTCTTCGTCACTAGAAACATGAAAAGTACGAATTAATTTTTGTGATCATAAATATACAAGACAATACAACATTATGATGTATTCAACCTTACAGTTAATGTGATCAAATCTTGTAGGCTTTTTTATGTACTCATAAATACTAAACAGAAGTTACCACATTTTCATGGAAACCTGCCTTCGAAAAACGCAGAAGAGAAGTCGTATAATAAAGAAATTAAGAGGGCAAAACGGTGGTCCTGGCGCGGGTTCTGCGGAGAGGTGGAAAGATTGGAAGAACGTAAGAACGATCATCAAGCCCGGAGCAATTAGGAGGCGATTCGCTCATTCAAGCCATTTAAGGCTCTTGGGAGGATGGTATCATGCGTGAAAATTCACAACCTAAATCGTTCAGACCGATGTCTTATATCTTTCGTTCTGAAAACCCTGGAGAAGGTGTTAATAATAACAACAATAATAATAATACATCAAATCTCCACAACTCTGGTTCAAGCTGAGCCAAAAAGCGACAGAAAACCACCATGGCAAAAACGACTGGAGAAGGATATTGATAATATTAGAGCAGAAATCGGTCGCCTCACAGAATTCCTGAGAAACAGAAATCACATGTACGCAAAATTTATAGGAAAATTGGTACGAACGCAAAACACCCTGATCACAAACAACACATCGACTTGTATATGGACACTTTGAAACAGAAACTCCAAGCAAAAGCAAAGAGGCTTTCAAGATACGTCAAGTGTACTGAAAGGAAACACCAAAACCAAAGGTTCCTCCAAAACGCAGCCAATTTTCATAAGGGAAATAACAAAACCGCGACCAACAATAACAGAAAAGTACCTGACGCGCAGTGCTTGACCGACTATTGGTCATCACTATGGTCGAACCCCAAAGAACACAATAGAGATGCGGAATGGATCACGAATGAAAAAGAACGCCTCGATATCAGACATATAGACTTCGATGGAATAACGGAGGAAGAAATCACAACAGTAGTTCGAGCGACCAACAATTGGAAGGCCACAGGTATAGATAATATCCACAACTACTGGTACAAGAAGTTTGATAAGCTCCATGGAGCCCTAGCGAAACAGCTCACGTATGTTCTTCAACATCCCAAGAAAATACCCATTTTCCTAACGCAAGGCTTAACATATATGCTACCTAAGAGCGATAGAACACAGGATCCGTCTCAATATAGGCCAATCACTTGCCTACCAACACTCTACAAAATACTCACCTCATGCATGTCCAATCGAATATACCAACACCTTGACGACAACAATATATTAGCAGAGGAGCAGAAAGGATGCAGAAAGAAACACCACGGGTGCAAGGAACAACTCATCATCGAGTCTGTGATAATGAAACAGGCACACGTAGGGCATCGGAATGTTCATTCAGCTTTTCTCGATTATCTGAAGGCATTCGATATTATCGCCCATTCTTGGCTTGTTGAAGTATTGCAGATATATAAAATTCACCCAGCCCTGGTAGAGTTCTTGAAGACAACAATGACACACTGGCGCACGTCTCTGCAGGTCAACATGAACAATAAATCAATTAAAACCGACGAGATACCCATACGTCGTGAAATTTTTCAAGGAGACTCTTTGAGTCCACTACGGTTCTGTTTGGCAATGAACCCATTGTCCTCAATGCTCAATAGAACAGGATACGGATTTAGGATAAAAGCAGAAAGGAATTAGCATACAATCTCCCACCTGCTGTATATGGATGACATCAAATTTTATGCTTCGAACAAGAAGCAATTGGATGATTTGCTGAAAACTGTCAGTGAGTTCTCGGCAGATGTTCATATGAAATTCGAGATTGAAAAATGTAAGACCCTGAACATTCAAAGAGGGAAAGTCATAGATGGTGAAACACAACTTCCAAACGGTGATATTATACAGTGCATGAGAGATGGCGAAACATACAAATATCTGGGATACCAACAAGCCAGATTGCTAGACCAAAAACGATCAAAGGAGAAGATTCGTTCAGAATACAGTCAGCGTCTGAAGACTGTGCTGAAATCAATGTTGAACTCGAGGAATTAAGTCAAGGCAATTAACACCTACGCCATTCCAGTGTTGCTTTACTCATTTGGAATAATCAGATGGACTAAGACAGAACTGGATGATATTCAAAGGCAGACCCGAACGATGCTGACAAAGTACAACAATCATCATCCAAAATCGTCTGTGATACGAACAACTTTGAAGCGGAAAGAAGGAGGACGCGGATTAATAGATGTTGTCAATTTACACACCGAACAGAAAAAAATCTCAGAGAATTCTTCTCTGCAAAAGCTATCACTTCTGACCTCCATAGAGTGGTATCGTTGGCTGATAGGGGATATACACCACTAAATCTCGCTACCAGAGATGACCTGCTGAATCTACCGTTCCTATCAGATACTGAAAAACAAGAGCAATGGTCAAGAAAGGAATTGCATGGACGACATCACCATGAGATTAATCAACCACACATCGACAAGGAAGCCTCCAACAAATGGTTGATGAAAGGAGAATTATTCGCAGAAACAGAGGGATTCCTTATGGCAATCCAAGACCAAGTGATCGATACAAACAATTACAAAAAATTTATAATGAAGGGCGGAACATTACAAACAGATAAGTGCAGAAAATGCCATATAAGATCGGAGACAATACATCATATTACGTCCAGATGCGAACAACTGGCGAATGCGGACTATCTTTACAGGCATAATCAAGTATGTAACATTATCCACCAGAAACTTGCACACAAGTACGGACTTCTGAATGCCTCCCAGCCATATTACAAGTATCAACAGGCGACCGTATTGGAGAATGACTATCAGATTATACTACGATAGGCCTGTTATCACTGAGAGAATGGTGACGAATAATAGGCCGGTTATGCTGGTGTAAGGTAAGAGAGCCAGAACAGCAATACTGGTGGATGTCGCTATACCGAATGATAACAATGTGCTGAACAAGTTCCAGGAGAAAAAGTCTAAATACACAGACCTTGCTATTGAGATCAAGCAGAAGTAGCACCTCGTTAAAATAGATATTGATCCTGTCATCGTATCCTCGACTGGGTTAATACCCAAAACTTTGCATGATAGCCTTAAGAAATTAGAATTGCATAAGAATACCTATATAGAAATGAAAAAAGCTGTAATTCTTAATACATGTAGGATAATTTATGTCAAGTATATTGTGATCGAGCCTATTCCTTTTGATTGCTGAATCTGGAAAAGGTAAATTATATCCAGCTAACAGCTGAGATAGTGCGTAAGTCCACGATAATAAATATTGTTATTTTCCTATACAATTTTGTGTGTACATGAGTTGTGAAAACCAGGTTGTTGACAATAAGCTCAGAAAATAAACAGAAATCTGCAAAGTCATATGACTGTCTGCAGTGTTACATGGATACATCAGGACCGAGGTGTTATTGCTAAGGCCTCTGAGTGAACATCAATACGCCTATCAAAAAGGTTTATCAACCGATCTGGCACTTAACAACCTAGTCGGGAGGATCACTCAGTCTCTGGATAGCAAGGAGACTGCAGCTGAAGGCTTCATGGACATTCAGGGTGCGTTCAATGCGGTCTCCACTAGTTCGCTATGTGGGGAGTACCAAATATTATTTCTGAATGGATTAATAACATGATTAATTCCAGAGTGGTCAACACTTCCCTGAAAGGGGAAATACGCAGTTTTGTGGCTGGCAGGGAGAAGCATTATCCTCTCTGTTGTGGTCCTTGCAAGTTCATTACCTATAATAATTGGCGCACAGGATGTTTATGTACAAGCGTACGCTGATGCTATTACAATCATTCTGGCTCTCGAAGATGAAAGCGATGTCTCCGTCACATTTCAGGAGGCTATGTCAGCTACTCAAGTGTGGTGTGAGGGAGAAAAAATTAGCATAAACCCCCACAAAACCCTTACGATACCATTCACTAGGAAAACGAGGATATTTTTTTTTTCACACGACCTTGGGTGGAGTGTTTATTCCAGTTGCGGAGGAAGCAAAATATCTGGAGTGACCTTGGATAGTAAAGTCACGAGGAATTCGCACCTGGAAAACACAATTCACAAGGCCTTATGAGCATGTCAAATGACCTGTGGAATGAAATGGGGTCTTGCACCAAAGTAACTTAAGTGGCTATATGTGATGGTGGTGAGACCACGTATCACATACGGCTGCATTGCTTGGTGGAAGTGCGGACTTAAGAAGCAATCCCAACTCAAGCTCTCTAAACTGCAGCATGATGATTACTGCAGCTTTTAGCTCTACACCGACTGCGGTCATGGAACTGGTATTGGGCCTTACCTCTATTCATCTGGTGATTAGAGGAGTGACTAGAATGGTTTTCTACAGATTCCATCAACTTTCCCGAAATCGAACGGGTATGTTCGTTTTCGTTCCCAGCGCCTTACAGTCTAAAATCGAGGACAACGAGTTGCTGAGTATGAGGTCTTACATAGCAATACCTAAAACCAACATGGAGCGATTATTCCAGATTATCATTCCTGGTAGACAGGAATAGACCAGCTCCAAGGGCCGTCTACTTGAAGATCCCTGTTGGTACACGGACTGCTCGAAAACTGCTAAAGGTGTTGAGCTAGTATGTACTGTGCTGCCAAGGAACAGTCGATCTGTCTTCGCGGGCTTGCGACTGTTTTTAAGCAGAAATATTCGCCATTGACCACTGTGCTTACCTCTTGCTTGCGGAGGGATTAACAAATAGGTCAATAAAAATCATCACCGATAGCCAAAGCTGCACTGAAACCGTTGGCAGTCGATACCTGTACGTCACTTATGGTGCAGGAATGTCGCTTCACTCTTACCAAACTAGAGGAAGGGAGCAGGCTCTGTCAGATGTGGGTACACTGACACTCGGACCTTGAGGGGAATGAGTAGGCGGATTCATTGGCTGCTCGAGGAACAGGTTTGGGATTCATCGGACTGGAGCCTAGGCTCGGAATTCCCCTGGAGACGGCAAGGATGGAAATAACCGATGGTAAGGCCTGAAGGTTCGTGAGCACTGGATGAGACTTCAAGGTCCCAGACACGCTCGACTTGCCATAAGTGGATCTTCCACTGCGAGAGCCAGGGCCTTTTTCGAGGAATTTTTTCTCTCAAATTCCGCTAAGACTCAGGTAAAATTCTTTATTTAGTGCCTGACCTTCTGGTATGAATTGCGAGTGCACAACACCACGATAATCAAAAGAAACAGTCAACATTACTTTGACTTTTGATCGACTTTGACGTGGTTTTCTCGGTTCCGGATCAGTTGGGAGGCGCCATTACGAAGCTTGTTGACTGGTTTGCATGTCAAAGTCATAAACCTATGTCTCATCACCAGTTGCAATGCGTTTTATGAATGTGAGGTACGAATCGACTCGTTCTTGTATGTTTTCAGCAACCTTTACTTGATTCAATTTTTGACTAGTCCAGCGGTAACGCATTTAATGCCAAAACAATCGTTTGAAATGGTACGAGCTGATTCATGAGACACTGAAAGTTCATTGCTTATCTTTCTCAAACTTAAATCATGATTTTCAATCACCATTTCCTTCACTTTATCGATGTAAACTTTAGTTGAAGATCTTGATAACCCACCAGAGCCAGGCACACTTATTATTTATTATAGATTTTTCAAGGTTATGCATGAAAATATCTGCTAGTACAGGGGTTAAGTGGTTGTCTCATGGGGAGTCCTGAGTTTTGTTTGAAAAATTTTAATTCAAATAGAAAATAATTTTGTAGCAAATAAGTCTCTAAAAGATCGCAAAATTCATCTCTAAAATTTTGGTTGAAGATTTCTTTATTAGAGGCGGGAATTAATCTGTTAGAACGTTTGGGTACAGATTTTCTTATATCAAAGGAGACAAAATTGAAATTAATAAGTGTCTACAGATTTAAAATGGTGTATTGTGAATAAAAGTTGATGAGTTCCTGAATTTGTGATTTATTTTTTAATGCTGAATTAGGAATATTATGAATTGACTCGTTGTAGCATGTCTTCACTGATCTTTACACGATTCAGTTTCTGAAGAAAATTCGGGTTTTTGGAACTAGTCGAGCGGTAACGCGTTTCATGCCCAAACAATCGTTTGAAAATGGTACGAATTGACTCGTGAGACGCAGAAAGTTCATTGGGTATCTGTCAAACTTCAATGACGATTTCAATTACCATTTCTTTCACTTTATCGATGTAAACTTTAGTTGAAGATGTTGATGGCCGATCAGAGCTAGACAAATCTTCCACCCCATCTCGGCAGCTGTGTACTACTCATAGGCATGTGTTTTTGATAAAGTCGAATCACCGTAAGCCTTCAGCGATTCGGCAAACTAAATTCTATTTGCAATACAAAATTTGAGACAAGTTTTTTCAATAATCAATTTTCGGTAATTTTTTGACAGAATGAAACTCGAAGAGGAAAAGAGCTTGCTAAAAATTGATTGCAGTAATGAATTTCTCACTCCAAAAGAACACTGGAAAGGGGGGTCATTTTAATCTATTCACAATATTTCTCATAGCTGCAGTACCAACGTAGAAATCTGTCCACCCAGTACACTTCTCGATGATGAAAATATAATCATTTCATGATGATGAATCAAGATGGTATAATCAATTAATAAATTGGGAAAAATATTGATTGTAAAAGCTAGATTATGAAATTTTCCTTTGTGTATAGATTTTATCTGGATTAATTTAGAATTGAGGAGATTACCTGCATTACTTAAAAAAATGATAGGAATTCAAATTATGCATACCTTTTTGATTTGGGGTGTTTCACAACGGATATATCTTCGTCATAGTGGATTGGCTTGGGTAGCACGCCTGCCCTTCGTTTTATTTTTGGCTTTGTGTCATCCAAGTCTAGAGACTTTGTATCACTCAGCAAAGAATCTATACTATACCTCCCAGAGAAGTCAGATTCAGTTTCGTTGATGGCAGATTCATTTCCATTTGTATACTCGTGATTATTTGAAGTTGTTGAAGGAGCTTCATCAGTTTTACCTTTCATCCCATTTTCTTTTTCAGATTCGTTAACTTGGTTTTCATGGTTTAATGCTTCTATTCTTTCTACATCTGAAGAGATTTGTCTGGTAATATTGATACTTTCATCTTTCACATCCGTATTCGTTTCTCTTCGGCTCTGTAACTGATCACTTGTGAAATTGGAACTGACCCTCTTGGGGAAGTCTGAATAAATAGACTTGCTATCATATTGGTGGTTCAAATTGTAAACCTTACTTCGCCTAAAACAGCCGAAAGGCATAGTACGAGGACACAAACACCTTTGTTCACAACGCAAAATTTACTTCACTAATTGATAAAACAATGATAACGTCGATATCTTCGAATCGTCTTTGAGAGAAAAATGATAATGATTAGGAATACGTTTTGTGAACGTTATCAACAATTATTTGTTAATAAGATACAAAAACATTTATGTTCGTACCTACAGTTTGAGTCATCAATACATTTCACTATTGTATTAAGTCATTAGTAAAAATTACACAATATCTAATCTATGACCGGATCGTATTCTAATGAAAAAAAACAGAAATGCAGTAATTTGTTACTTTTGAACGTTAAGTTCATATTATCACCAAAGAAATTCTTTCGAATGATCTAGTAAGCTTATCGCAAAAAAATGAAAATAGTTGATCACTAATTATTAATAATAACACTGGCCGTCAAAAAAATGTTGTGGATATATACGTTAGGTTTTCTCGTTTTATTTATATGACCACATTCAATGTTACAATATCTAACGTGTATAGAAATAAATATTATTTAAGTATTTTCTTACAGTATATTGTTTATTTACAGTACCTTAAATAGCTGACACCACGGTATCACCAGAAACGCAACCGGACTCGATGACGTCAGCCTCCATTACCATTACACACTCTTCAAATAACACTTTCCCGTTCAAACTTAAAAATTTATTCACAAACTAAGTATTACTGTACAGTTCAATTACTACACTATACAGGGTGTTACATAAGTATATGTCACAACTAGAGGGAGTAGATCTACGTACAATTTCAAGAAAAAAGTTTATATAAACATATGTCCACAAAAGCTTCGTTACGGAGCTACAGGGTGTTCAAATTTCCAAAAAAATTGGGTTTTCTTCAAACTCCTGCAGTTTTTGAGATATTCAGCCAATTTGGAATGCAAGGTATTTTACAGCCTCCATCATTACACGTCCTAGATTTAAACTGAAATTCACAAGGTGTTTTCTTTTCCGAGGCCATGTCTCATTTTGCCCTCTCAAACATTTTTGCAGTACGCAGATCAGCGTACAATCAATTTTCGTCATCTTCGTTCAATTTAGAAACTTTTTTGACACTTGTAATTTTTTCGTATCTCCAACCGTTTTCGAGTGAAAAATTATTGAATTTGAATTATTTAAATTGTATGTTATTCGCTGAATGAAAAAAATAATAAAAATACTCGATAGGTATGCCCAAAACTTGCATTTATTTTGATAGCGATTAAAAACTAAATAAATTGCTGGAAGTGTCCTCCATCTGCAAGAATACAGGCATCTATCCTTCTTCGCATATTATCACGCACTCTTTGAAATATTCCTGGGGTATTTCTTATCGTGTCACAAGAAGTTATTATTCGATTTCTCAATTCTTCTACAGTGTTCACTTGAGTGATATAAACTAAACTTTTGAGATATCCCCATTAGAAAAGTCTAAACTATTTAAGTCTGGGGACCTAGGAGGCCATGGTTCTGGCCCACCTCGACCTATCCATCGGTTGTTGAATGTATTATTCATGAATTTCCTAGCTTCTCCACTGAAGTGTGCTGGTGCCCCATCATGCATGAACCACATTATGTTTCTCACCAAAAGTGGCACATTGTCGAGCAATAAACTTTACTCCTCCTCAAGAAATTGCCGATAAGCGGTACCGTTTAGTCTGTTAGGCAAAAAAAATAGCCCAATCAAATAATTTCAGATTATTCCGACCTAGACATTTAGTGAGAATTGTTTCTTGATGATGAGATTCTTCAATCAAATGGGGGTTTTCCTCACCCCAATAATAATTATTGTCAAAATTTGTAATAGCACTTCTCGAAAAGTTCGCTTCGTCTGTGAGCACCATTTCACTATCAAAATGACCATTTTCTTTAATTTTATCTAAGAACCATCGGCAGAAATTCAGTCTTGATGGAAAATCTCGAGGAAGTAGAGTTTGGACGCGTTGAATATGAAACCGGCACAATAGCAAGTCGTGGAGAATCCTCCAAACTAGAAGATGTGAAACATTCAACTGATTTCCAATTTTTCTTGTACTCACATGAGGGTTCAAATCAATACAATTCAAAACTGCTTCCTCAATATCTGGAGTTCTCATAGTTTGAGTTGCACCTTTCAAATGATTATTTGCAGTAAAAGTACCAGTTTCCCTCAACCTTCTGTGGATATTTGAAAATGTTCAGCGCACCTGATATAATCGCCTAGTTTCTGTTGTGTTTCCGTCAGCCAGACCGTACATGTAATGGATATCAGCCAATTCGGCGTCAGTAAAATTAGTCATTTTTTCAGCAATAACTTCAAAAGTCTTAAAACTAATCGTTAATTTGATAAACAATTCGAGTAGACACTGCTTCAACTTTAGCAACTGTCAAAATGAATAAACAAATGTAAAAAATCCAAGCCTACTAGTCATTTTTTTAATTAGAAGTGCTTTCAATTCAGCGAATGCATATAATCGTTTTTTGCTTGGGAACGATCGGAGGAGATGTCAGAAAAGTTTCTAAATTGAACGAAGATGAATAAAATTGATTGTACGCTGATCAGTGGCGTACTGCCAAATAGTTTGAAAGGGCAAAAGAAGACATGGCTACGGAAAAGAAAACACCTTGTAGATTCTAGTTAAAATTTAGGACGTGTAATGATGGACGCTGTAAAACTGTAAAAAATAACTTGCATTCCAAATTTCGGCTGAATATTTCAAAAACTGCAAGAGTTTTGAAAAAAAAAAATGTTTTTCCGGAAATTTCAACACAATGTAGCTCCGAAACGAAGCTTTTGCGGACCTATGTTTATATGAACTTATTTTCTTAAAATTGCACTTAGATCTACCCCCTCATGATGTGACATACTGTTATGTAACACCCTGTATACAATGGTTCAACTATAAGCTTAAAAAAGTTATTATTTAAGAATTTTCGCCATTTTCCTTTCCAGCAGCCGGATTCGAGGCTCACTTGTAGAGCGTTTCATTTTCAAACGTTTTCCCTCTGATCTTTTCGCGTTATAGCTTTTCATTCTTATGAATGATCTTATACGGACATAATATGACACAACAAAGCTGTCAATGCCGAAAAGGGTCTGGAGAATTTGATTTACTAGCCTTGAGAAAACGCCTGGACAACAATTCAAGTCTTCTCCATGAAACTTTTTGAATTCTTTTTCCATTAAAATAATGGAATCTTAGCAGTTTTGCTTAAGCCTCTTCGAGACAGTGCTTTTTTATTAAGGAAGAAAGGACGCTGGCAAATTGGTCCACGTCCGTCCTTCCTTGACCTTTATAAGGTCTGGATTTGTCAATTTAGACATTTATTCAACAATTAGTTATAATATCATCTAAACATATTGACATTCACCCATACCTTCGCTGGACTAGAACCGGCCGCCGCAGGTGCAAAGTGGGAAGCATGTGTTCTTCCCACAAGGCCACAAGCGGTGGTGAGACAGTGCTTGAAGCCAGGTATTATTCCTGGATGAAGGTACATCTTCGATTAAACAACCGTAATCGTCTGTCTTTTCTGGAATTTTTTTCACTCTGTACGCGATGCAACCGGTCACAACTAAAATTTCTCTATCTTCTTCGATGGTATTGATCTGTTCCCAATTCTTAGCCAGTAATTCGTCCACCGTTGAATCGAGGCCTTCGTGAATTTTCAAACGTGTGATATGGAGAACCCTCAATTTCTAGGTTGCTTTCATTTTGGCGAGAAAAGTTTTCAGTGACATCTGCCACCACTTTAACTTCCGTGAACTCACCTGGCCAGTTATGGTCCCCCCGCCTTAGAATTCTATATCTTCAGCCTTTGTCTCTGCGCTAGAGACCGGCGGCCTTGTTCAGTTTATTGATCAACCTACCAGGTTTGGTCCTGGGCAGAATCCTTCTACCCTTGATCTCCTACTCACAAACGACAGTAATCTTATTGCTAACACATCTTACCACAGCCCCATCGGAAGATCGGATCATGTTGTGATCACTGCCAAAATACAGTTCAACACGTCTATAATCCACAATGACCAAACAACCAAGCTATCTACTTTTGTTAATTTTCACTCTCTCTACCCTCAATTGCTTACTGTCAACTGGGATCAACTGTTGGATACTAACGATGTCGAGTTGATGTGGCAGACACTCTGCTCGACCCTGGACCAAGTCGTTACCTCCAATACAAGATGCTCAGTATCAAATTCATTCCAACTAAACCATGGTTTTCAGAACAGATACTATGTTTACTTAGGCGCGAAAAATCCCTTTGGCTGTAGATCACATTTAAACTATGATACTCATAGGCAGTTTGCCAACCACTTGTCCTTGTCTATACGAAGAGCCAAGAAAGCTTTCGAGGAGAACCTTGTGACTTCCAAAGATCGCAAGAAGCTTTTCAAATCCTTGTGTTCATCGCTCAGCTCTAAAGTATCCATACCTATGGTGCGTCGATCTACTGGTGAACAGTGCGCGAGTATATTTGCCGACGTTTTTGCTGACTCCTATTCTGTTGAACGGTATGGTCTAGTTCCACGTGTCCGATTGCTCCTTGCTCTTCAATCGCTGGGATCAATCGAATTTTATGAGGAGGAAGTGCTGAGCTATCTAGCTTCGCTTGACGTTTCTACCTCTCCAGGCGTCGACAATGTATCTGCGAAACTGCTCAAGAGCTGCTCCCCTGCATTAAGTTATCCATTAACCAAAATCTTGGCCTTGTCGTTCACGACCTCTACATTACCTACCGTTTGGAAGACAGCTAGAATAACCCCAATATTCAAGAATGGAGATCGACTTTCTGCTTTTAATTATCGTCCAATAAGCCTCCTACCTATTATATCCAAGATTGCAGAGAAGATTGTCTGCAAACGAGTGCTAGCTTCATGTAGGATAATGAAGTCATACTTGCCAGCCAACATGGTTTCCTTCCGGGTAGGTCAATTGTCACTTGCCTTCTGAGGTGCGTGGACGACTGGTAAAAGCAATCGACCGTGGTGAACCTATAGACATATTATATTTGGATTTCGCAAGAGCTTTTGATCGTGTTCCTCTCCGGCGTCTGCTGCATAAACTAGACCATCTGGGGATCAGGGGTGGTCTGCTGGAATGACTTCGTTTCATTCACCAAACCTGTTACTAGCGGGGTCCCTCAGGGCTCAGTTCTGGGGCATATTCTTTTTCTGGCATATGTGGCAGACTTACCATCAACCTTTTTCTCTGCTCACGCATCGTACGCTGACGATCTTAAGCTTTACGCCAATGCTTTAACGTCGTCGTTGCAACTTCAGAAAGACCTTCATGATATATGTGAGTGGTCTCGAGAATGGCCACTTTCCCTAAATATAAGCAAGTGCAAAATACAGTTCAACACGTCTATAATCCACAATGGCCAAACCACCAAGCTATCTACCTTTGTTAATTTTCACTCTCTCTACTCTCTGTTGCTTACTGTCAACTGGCACCAACTGTTGGATACAATGTTGAGTTGATGTGGCAGACATTCTGCTCTACCCTGGACAAAGTCGTTATCTCCAATACATGATACTATCTTTACTTAGGCGCAAAAAATCCCTTTGGCAGCGTTACCTTCGATGCAGATCACATTTAAACTATGATACTCATAGGCAGTTTGCCAACCACCTGTCCTTGTCTATACGAAGAGCCAAGAAAGCTTTCGAGGAGAACCTTGTGACTTCCAAAGATCGCAAGAAGCTTTTCAAATACTTACGTTCATCGCTCAGCTCTAAAGTTTCCATACCTATGGTGCGTCGATCTACTGGTGAACAGTGCGATGGTAGTGCGGAGTGCGCGAGTATACTTGCCGACGTTTTTGCTGATTTCTATTCTGTTGAACCGTATGGTCCAATTCCACGTGTCCGATTACCCCGTGTCCTTCAATCGCTGGAATCAATCGAGTTTTCTCGATAATGATAATGAAGTCATACCTGCCAGCCAACATGATTTCCTTCCGGGATAGGTCAATTGTCACTTGCCTTCTTCTGAGGTGCGTGGACGATTGGACAAAAGCAATCGACCGTGATGAACCTATAGACATATTATATTTGGATTTCGCAAGAGCTTTTGATCGTGTTCCTCTCCTGCGTCTTCTGCATAAACTAGATCATCTGGGGATCAGGGGTGCTCTGCTGGAATGAGTCCTCCGTTTCATCCACCAAACCTGTTACTAGCGGGTCCCCTCAGGGCTCAGTTCTGGGGCATATTCTCTTTCTGGCATATGTGGCAGACTTACCATCAACCCTTTTCTCTGCTCACGCATCGTACGCTGACGATCTGAAGCTTTACGCCAATGCTTTAACGTCGTCGTTGCAACTTCAGAAAGACCTTCATGATATATGTGAGAGGTCTCGAGAATGGCCACTTTCCCTAAATATAAACAAGTGCAAGGTGTTACATCTGGGCAAGAATAACCCGCGGTACCGATACTATATGGATGGTTCGAACATTCAGTTTACGCAATCACGAAATGACCTCGGTGTGATCATTTCGGAGGACCTATCGTGGTCGGCTCACGTCAGCCATGTTGTATCGAAGGCGAACCGGATATGCTATCTCCTACGCAAATCTTTCATCGGATGCTCCATCAGCACGTGCAAGTTACTGTACACGTCTTACGTTCGACCTATCCTTGAGCACGGTGGTCCTTTTTGGCACCCATCCCTAGTTCGAGATAACTACTTTCTCGAGTTTGTCCAGAGAAAAATGACAAGACTCCCTTTTGGTTTTGTTCGACCTCCATACGAGGAGAGGCTTGAACTTTTCGGTTTGGGGCCATTCTCTGAGCGTCGCGAGCGTGGAGATCTGATTACCATCTATCGTGCAATGAACGAGACCTCTTTCTCAACAGCAGAAGTCATCTTCGCGGTCATTCACTGAAACTGTATCGGGAGGACTTTAAAACTACCCCTCGTGGGCTCTTTATATGCAACCGCGTCTTCCATAAATGGAACTCTTTACCAGAAGCTGTGGGGCGTGCTTCATCAGTGAACTCATTTAAAAATCTTTTCGACAAAGTGCGTGCGTAACACTGGTGTCTTCTTTTCATTTTCACTTTTTTGATATCACGTATTCTATCCGTCATCATTTATCATCCCTGTTTCATTCTTTTTTCAGTTCATCTCGATTTTCTCGTCTCTAAATTTAAGCATTATTGTTGATATTATTTTTACCCTGTTTCCTTTTCTTTTTCTGTGAAATCACATACCATATTAATTATGTTATTGAGATTCATGGACCCCCATTTCTGTGCATTTCAACCAATCTTACCAATATGTTCTTCGTGACATGATTGCCGCATTCAAGCTGATATCCAACGTCTAGCAAGTGGTCCAAAGTGATAACAAACGTTATCCGGTGCACCCTGCTAGATAACTAACGAGGCTCTGACGACCGAATGATCGCCGGAATAAGCCATCCACCTCCAGCTTGTCAACGGCTACGGACGGATGAACAAGTGGAGGAAAGGGCACTCTTTTGTCCTGAGGTTGAGAAATCGGCCTCGAAGGCGGAGGAATTACCAATAAGTAATCAACGGCATAAGAATACAGAAGGCAACGGGAAACCACTGTATTAAAGATCATAAGATATCCCCAGGAAAATTACATATGCTCATAGAACAAAAAAACAATGGCCCTCAGTCCCGGACACCTCTTAAATGAGGAGAGGGTGCGAAGAATCCCCCGGTTGAAAACTAAAAGAATTGGAACATGGAATGTGAGAAGCATGTACGAAGCAGGTAAGGCTGCAAATTTGATCAAGGAGATGGAGAGGCTCAAAATAGATGTTCTTGGTTGCAGCGAGGTAAGGTAGCCACATGCAGGTACTTATCCGATAGGTAACTATACACTGTACTACTCCGGAGATGAAACGACACAAAACAAGAATGGCGTTGCTATACTTACATCCAATGAAACTGCGAAGTCAGTTACTGGGTTTCTTCCAGTGTCAGATAGAATAATGCTAATAAAGATAGACAGCAGACCAGTCAATATGAATATTATACAGATATGCCCCAACAAGTCAAACTACAGAGGAGGAAGTAGAACAATTCTACGAAGACTTAAGTAAAATTTTACTCCAAACAAAGAAACATGAAACCAATATAATTCTCGGAGACTTCAACGCCAAGATTGGAAAGGGAAGAGGAGATGACACGATGGGTGAGTTTGGCCTCGGTATAAGAAATGACAGGGGAGACAGATTAATACAATTTTGTAAAGAAAACCAATATAGTATAATGAACAAGTTTTCAAGTTACCACCACGAAGACTATATATATGGAAGTCACCAGCAGATGGAGTAGACGGACGCATCACAAGAAACCAAATTGATTACATAATTGTTAACAGAAGGTACAAAAATGCAGTAAAATCATGCAAGACATACCCCGGAGCTGACATTCCCACCGATCACAATTTTCTTCTAACAAGGATAAAGGTAGAATTTAAAAGAACCAAAGGAAATAAGAAAGCAACTATTATTAACACCGATAAATTGAAAGAGGAATCTACGTACAATAAAATAAAGGAAGAAATACATAGATATATGAACGAAAAACTATTAAAGCCGCCACAAACTTCTGAAGAAGACTGGCAAAAGATTAAAACACCACTAAAAAATGTTACAGAGAAGCACCTTAAGCAGGAGACCAGGAAAAAGAATCAATCTTGGATGACAGAAGAAATCTTGGACATGATGGAAGAGAGAAGAAAATTCAGAAATAAAAACGAAACAAGATATAAACAAATACATGAAAATATCAAAATAAAAATCAAAGAAGCTAAGGTTACCTGGCTAAACGAAAGATGTGAAGAAATTGAGAAACTAGAACAAAAACATGATACTTTCAACTTACACAAAAAAATAAAAGAAGGAGCTGGAATGTGGAAGCAATCCTCTTCATCTTTCGTCGAAGATAAACATGGGAAACCCCTACTGATTATAAAAGATCAAATAAACAGGTGGAAAGAATACATAGAAGACATGTTTCAAGACCAGGAGAGACAAAGCATAGATGTACAGAAAGTAGCGTCTGGACCCTACATCACAAAGGAGGAAATCATTAAAGCAACAAAACAACTAAAAAACAAAAAAGCTGCTGGAGAAGATAATATCCCAATTGAAATTATAAGGATAATTTCAGACGAACACATCGATGTTATGGAGAACTTATTTAATAAAATATACGAAACTGGAATAATACCAAAAGACTGGCTGACATCGGTGTTTATACCACTACCAAAGAAGAAGAATATAGGATCATTAGTCTAATGAATCATATACTGAAATTGTTCCTCCGAATAATACACAATAGAATTTATAACAAATTGGACGAACACACGGGACGAGCACAATTTGGCTTCAAGAATGGCTTTGGAACAAGAGAGGCACTTTTCAATACGTGTGCCTATTGAAAGCATAGTTGTGTTTCATAGACTTTCAAAAGGCTTTCGACCTGGTGAAACAGAATAAACTAATAGAAATTCTCAGGGCTTGTAACATAGACGACAAAGACTTGAGAATCATATCAAATCTTTACCAAGACCAAAAGGCTAAAATTAGAATCAATGGAGAGACATCTGAAGACATTAACATTGAGAAAAGAGTAAGGCAAGGATGTGTTCTTTCCCCGTTGTTGTTTAACGTTTTTTCGGAAGAGTTATTTAGGAAGGCACTACAGGATACCTCGGATGGCATAATAATAAATGGACAATGCATTAACAACTTGCGATACGCAGATGACACGGTTATTCTAGCAGATAGCGCTGAAGCACTATAAGGCCTAATGAACCGAGTGATGATAACATGTAAAGAATTTGGAATGAAACTAAATACAAAGAAAACAAAAACGATGGCTATCAGCAAACACCAAAACAGAAGGGTCGGAATTAGGGAATTAGAACAAGTAATAAAAATAACATACCTAGGAAGTAGCCTTGATGAAACTTGGGATCACTCACTAGAGATGAAAACACGCATGGAAAAAGCACGAGCTATATTTTATAAAATGCAAAAAATACTATGCAACTGCCAACTAAATATCTCATTAAGAGTTCGAATACTGAAATGCTACGTTTTCTCCACCGTGCTGTATGGCGTTGAAGCATGAACAATGACGGAAACAACACAAAAAAGAATAGAATCGTTCGAACTTTGGTGCTACCGTAGATTGCTCAGAATATCTTACATGAGTCATACGACAAACGTAGAAGTTATGCAGAGGATGAGAAAGGCTCGAGAACTTGTGCAGATAATAAAAGAAAGAAAGACGCAATATTTCGGTCACATTATGAGAAACCAAAAGTACGAACTGCTTCAACTTATCATCAAAGGAAAAATCAATGGCAAAATGGACCGGGAAGAAGACGCAACTCCTGGCTTAAGAACTTACGTCAATGGACTAATATGAGCTCTATAGAATTGTTCAGAGCTGCAACAAATAAAATAAGATGGGCAAATGTAATCGCCAACGTCCTTAAGGATAAGGCACCGTAAGAAGAAGAGCAAGTGGTTACGTAAATGATTTAAGGTGTGAGGAACATCGCAAAACATCCAAATGTTTTTCTCTTCAGTAGTAGAATTCTTTATTGAGTATTTCTCAAACTGTATGTCCAGGTCTGCCAAGAGCCTTTGATTTGAACCTCCCATGTCAAAGACACACGCTCTTACTTTGAACCCAGTTTTTTCTACAATATTGATTGTTTCAATGAACAGGTTTTCTAGCACCGGGGTGTCAAAGTGGTAGTACATCGGTTTCATCCACTTGCCGATCAAACTTCTGATCACCATAACTTGGACATTGTTGTGTGGTCCCTTTATTACTCTTTGAATTTTGTCAAAGCAGAGAGCTCTGTTAACTTTCATTTCGTGAAAGTTGGGGACCAAAATCGGAAAAAGCGTTAGATTGGGTTTGCAAAATTTTAATGCTGAGTTCAATAAAGCCGGGACAGGCAGTGAATTGCCGAAGGGGACGTTCAATCGTGATTGCACTGGGGAGAGGGTGTTTTAGAACGTCTCTAACAAATGCCAGAACCTTGTGAGAAATGTGTAGAGTGACTGCTTTGACGATATCATTCGATATCCTAGTTCTAAATCTGTAGTTAGCACTTACTGCTGACAGTCCGAAAATGTGCCTTCAAATGTTTTAGATGTGTATCCGTGGCTGACACATTGTAAATATACATATGACAGGTCAGCATTCTTACAAACCATAGAAATAGCATTCACAAATACAAGTAAACGATGATTTCTACTAAAATATATAATCAAATGCTCGACGCGTTTCGATACACAGTATCTTTATCAAGAGAGAATGAATACTACAAATATATCTTACTAGAGATATAGAGGAAATTAACTCAGAGCTATCCGTACTTGAACTAATGTTTAGGATATAAATTTAATAAGGGTGTGTTATTTATGTCTACCTGATCATTAAGAATTTCCGGTGAATTCCTAAATCTGTTAATTTCAAGCGCTTCCAGAAGGTTGAGTTTTATACATTCTCAGAATGTAGGATTTTAAATTCAGAATTGAAAGAGTGACCACTTTCCCTAAGATGATTTGAATAATTTGAATCGGTTTTTCCATTGATGAAACTGCGTTTATGTTCAGAGATTCTAACATTAAAATTTCTTCCTGTTTTACCTATATATAAACAATTGCAATCTGCACAATCCAATCAATAAACACTTGATTCATTTCTTTATTAATTGGAGATTTATAATTCCTGATAAATATACCTAAATTTGTTGATGTTTTGAACTCTATATTTAAATTTGTATTTTTAAGAAGAATTTCACATTATTGCTAATATTGCCTATATATGTTAAACTATTGAATTTCTTGTCTTGGTGTTCACAGATTGGATATATATTGTAAAGCTAATTTTTGTTTTTCTTATGTAGTATGCAGCTAACTAAATTTGCATCATAACCTATATTTATTGCGATCTGTTTCATCAACTTCAATTCTTTGAAATAATTATCATTAGACATCGGTGTGTTCAAGAGTCTATGTATATAGCTGTTAAATGCTGCAACTTTATGTTGGTAAGGATGTGCCGATGTATAAGGAATTGTGATATCTGTATGAGAAGGCTTATGATAAATTGAAAACTGGTGTTTATTATTTGACCTTGTCATTGTTAGGTCTAGGAAATTGATCGAATTGTTCTGTTCTATTTCAGAAAAGAATTTTATTTTTGGGTAAAGGTTGTATTGAAATTTTCGAATACTGTCTGTTTGTTCCTGTGAAACACACAATAATGTCATCGACATATCGATACCAATATAGGAAATGTTTTCTAAGCGGGTGTTTATGAATAGTTTTTTCTATGTTATCCATGAAGATTTCTGCTAATAGAGGGCTTAAGGGGTTTCCCATTATAAGTCCCTCATCACTTTTATAAAAACAATCGTTAAATAAAAAATAATTTTGAGATATGCAAACATCTAATAAAGCCATAATGTCGTATTGAATTCGTGGATTCGTCATATTTTGTGTTAAAAAATTCTTGATTATATTATTGGGATCTGTCGGTGGAATACTTGGAAATAAATTCTTAACATCAAAAGAGACTAACTTTGCATTACTTGGAATGACAATATTTTCTATTTTCCTTATCAAATCATTTGAATTACGAATAGAAAAAGACGGTTCAAAATTACAACATTTTTCCAGAATACGTATTAAAAATTTGGAAATCTTGAATGCTGGGGCATGTGTGAATGATACCTCTGGTCTTATTAGATAACCATTTCTGTGCAATTTAACTAAAGAATAGAGTTGAGGTGGTAAAGGATTCGGTAAGATAAGTTTAAATTTTTTGCTATCTGTAATGATGGATTTTGAATTCTCAATGACTGTCTTCACTTCCTTATTGAATTTATTAGTTGGATTTCGGGATATTACTGAATAATTAGAACCATTAATGAATGAAATCTAATGTTTTGGAAATGTTATCTTGTTTATTTATCGCTATAGCTGTATTGTGTTTATCTGCTTTTGTGAAAATAATGTCATTCGATGTTAATTTAACTTTTATATTTTTGATTAATATGTGACCTCTAATTGGTCTTTTAAGCTTTTTTAGGTGTTCTTTCTTAATCACGGACGCAGTTTGGTGTTTCAGGGAGCTATTGTTTTCAACATTTCTGAGGCAAATTTCAGTATCTATTGCTAATTATTCAAAATTCGATGTATGATGTTTAGGATAAATATTGTGTTTGAATCCTTTCTCCAATAACGCCGTCTACTCAATTGAGACGACCCAGAACCGGGGTCAATTTTTTTGTTAATTTGCTAAAACTATCCATATATTTCTTGGGTTTTATCTAAGTGAATTTTATTATCAATTGTGATAACTGTATTTTGTAGATCTACCTGCATAACATTTCATATTGTTCATCTGAATTCAAAATTACAGTGAAAAGATGGTCATTTGCCAGAATGATTCAATAATTTATATTTTAAATTCTCAATATAGTAGAATATTACGTATTTTAAGGCAGCTTAAAATCACCCAATAGTGTAAACATAGACACGAAGGAATTTATCTAACCCAAATAAGAAATCCAGCGAAACCAATAATCGACTTTAATACCTAAGCTCTTAAGCACTCAATCGTATATCCACAGTTCCACAGCTGGTGTTTTCTAAATCAGCAATTCCCACGTCGGGACGAAGGAACGCGTCTGGAAAAGACTATGTAACAAGTACTTGAGTACCAAGGGCTGAGGGAAGTGAGGGGTAAGGACTGCTGGGTCACGCATATATAAGTAACCACGATCGCGACGTTAAGGGATCTTGCATTCATTCATTCATTATTATGATTGTGATTATTACTGAGTTATTTTTCGTCAGATGTGCAGTTACCCTTATAATTCAGTTATTTAGTTTTCGAAGCTCAGTGAATTTACTGATTCTTGTGAATCGGAATTAAATTTGAGTTAATTAATCGTGCACAACATGAGTCCAGAAGAATGGAAGACGCAGATTGTTCCTCTCCGAGAAGCCGGACAGGGGAAGAAGAAGCACCGTTCCCGCTGTGTCTCACAGGTGATTACTTTCTGAATTTCTTTTAATATTTCTGCTCACTATTTGATTTTCACGAAATTCTTGAAGTATATGCTACGTAATTTCTGAACGCACTGAGGACGAGTTGAAATAATCATTTCTCAAATTCTAAATTATTTTCACATATTTTTTTCTTCTTGGCAAATGATCTATTTGAACTGCACTGACATTTTCTAATATTTATTTTGAAGAGTTATTGTCATGCACACATTTAAAACGTTGCTTTCGTAACTTGGTAATAATTTGAAATGTACTGAATTTATTTTATATTGATTTCAACAGCTGTTTTAACTCAACACATTATTTTGAAGTACACTAAAATTCTTTAGTATTGATTTCAACAATTGTTTATCAAACTTGCAACATTACTGAAACGTAATTAAGCTATTGTGTACTGATTCCAATAATTTGATAACTATTTGAATTTGGAATGTTATGAAGTTTAATATTGATGTGAAACTCTACTTTTATAACTCAGAAAATTGATCTCATTGAAATGTTACTTAACCATTCTGCCAATCCAAATCTTTTGTTTATAATCTGATGAACGATACGTTCGAATGTGATAACATTTAATATTGATTCTTATCTTTGCTTCTATAATGGGCCAATTACCTATCTGAAATACCATAATCCTTTTATTCGGTATTTCTATTTATCTCAGTTTATAACTTAGCAGAACATACTTAACCGGTAACGAATATATTTATATTTTCATTGTATCCATTTAGGGAAGATCTTACTTTCAAATTAATGATTTGATGTCCGATACTCTTAAACTCAATAAGGAACTTTCCCTGCCTTCAGGTGTAATGATCACCTACGAGTAATATCATTTCTCATTAGTATAAATAAATGGCTTTAGGGACGATACGCATGTATGGACCCACAGACATTGAGGCTTGTATGTTGTCGATATGAAAGTTTTGAAGAATGTCTTAGTTAGGGAATGTATGTAACGTTTGTGGTACATACAGGTGTATGATCAGAGGGCATGTTTCCTGGTTGGCAAATCCGCGATATGGGAATAGAATATGATCCGCAGTCAGTGACAATAAACTGCCCGTTGGCGCTTAGTTGAGCAAAAGAATCACGTACGGCTTTACGGGCTTACCTCTACTTCCATATATAACGTTTTAATACAATACGAATTACTGAATTCGATTAAAAATACGCGAGCGAATTAACGCTTGCAAGTTGTCAGCTGTGGACGTGTTCCTTAGAATTTCAAAAGTAAATCTTTCAGAGTTTGGAGTATCAGGGCAACGACCTCGTCAGAAAACATGATATCATATTACCAAAACCCTTCGATCGGGTCAGTTACCACTCATAAAATGGGTGAGGGTCGGTTAGACCTGTCTACAATAATCTCATATCCGAATTCCATCCAGAATATGGATGGGGGCTGATTAAGCCTGTTATAATAATTAAATATTAAAACTTTCACTCGAAATATGGGTGAGGACCAATAAGGTCTGTTCATAATAATTAAATATTCCAACTTCCACTCGTAATATGGGTGAGGACCAATTAGGTCGGGTTATAATAATTAAATATTCCACATTCCACTCGTAATATGGGTGAGGACCAATTAGGTCTGTATAAAATAATCTAAGGTATGAACTTCCACTCAAAATATGGGTGAAGGCAAATTGGGCCTCTATCTGAATGATCATATTTATTAAATTCATTAAAAGATGCCAAAGAATGCAAGGATAAGAATTTAATACAAATGCTACAAAGATCAAATACACATTGTTACCGAATCTGTTTTTGATTTTCTAATTTCCTTACCTATGGTTTAAGCTACGAAGAATTGGTCGTATCACATCAAAACTCACATAAAAGAACTTGAGTAGGTTACTACAAATACACAACACAACAAAGAAAAGGGTCCTATTTTATATAAGAGAACTTCCAGGCAAGTTCAGGTACTAGACGATCACATGGCTTTTCGTTTGACCGATTTCAGTCGGTCTCAGGTGTAATTAATATGGGAAAGAAAATAAGATAATTCAGGTATTGCAATTTACATGAAAGCGATGCATTTTGCATCGTCTTTCGTAGATCGGGGTTGGGGTGTTTCACAATGGTGAAATTTGTTTCGGTTAAATTTATGAATCTTTTGAAAATTGATGATTTGACAAGTTGGTGTTAATTTCTTTAATTACAGGTTTATTTTTAATGAGGTTATTAAGTTTCATCAATTGAGTTTCATATTTACTCTGGATAATTTAGGTTAATTTATCAGAATTATAAATCTCCAATCAATAAAGAAAATGAATCAAGTGTTTATAGATTTGGATTGTGCAGATTGCAATTGTTTTTATATAGGTAGAACAGGAAGAAATTTCAATGTTAGAATCTCTGAACATAAACGCAGTTTCATCAACGGAAAAACCGATTCAAATTATTCAAATCATCTTAGGGAAAATGGTCACTCCTTCAATTCAGAATTAAAAATCATACATTCTGAGAAGAGAGGTATAAAACTCAACCTTCTGGAAGCACTTGAAATTAACAGATTTAGGAATTCACCGGAAATTCTTAATGATCAGGTAGACATAAATAACTCACCCTTAAATTTATTTCCTAAACATTAGTTCAAGTACGATAGCTCTGAGTGGATTGCCTCTTTAGTATATATAAAAATTTGTTAGCGAGATACATTTGTAGTATTCATTCTCTCTTGATAAAGATACTGTGTATCGAAACGCGTCGAGCATTTAATAATATATTTTAGTAGAAATCATCGTTTACTTGTATTTGTGAAAATGGATTTCTATCACGTGAAAGCCTCGTCAATTGAAATAACAACCCCATGTGAATTTTAGTACTCAATTGAATCTTGAGCTGATAATAGCGTAATAGCCCCAGTACTCGATTAGATCTTAAAGTTGTAACATCCCTGTATCATATTTAGATAGTTAACAAAAGTCACCCTAAGTTGGGTTCTCAATAACAAGTATAAGTACTATATATATATATATATATATATATATATATATATATATATATATATATATATATATATATATATATATATATATATATATATATATATATATATATATATATATATATATATATATATATATATATATATATATATATATATATATATATATATATATATATATATATGTGTGTATCTGTAGTTGTTGTGAGTAGCAAATTTTTAACACCTTCAAAATGACAGGTAATTAATAATTAATTAATTAATTATGATGATTATAATCAAAACATATCCTGGAGTAATTATATATTAGGATAACGTTAAATGTTATGAGAATATATCAATCTACCAGAATATATACATACTATAGCATCATCAGACAATGATATCAATGTACCAACGAGTAGTGTCAGAGGCTTTCTCCCGGAAAAATTCAGTGTACGGACCTTATATATATATATATATATATATATATATATATATATATATATATATATATATATATATATATATATATATATATATATATATATATATATATATATATATATATATATATATATATATATATATATATATATATATATATATATAGGGGTTTTACCCCGACGAGTTGCCCATATATCTGTTCATGCAATCAAACTGATTTCATGAAAAATATAAATCCACCACCCGGTAATTAATACCATTGCCAGGCAATGATTATAATCAAAACATATCCTGGAGTAATTATATATTAGGATAACGTTAAATGTTATGAGAATATATCAATCTACCAGAATATATACATACTATAGCATCATCAGACAATGATATCAATGTACCAACGAGTAGTGTCAGAGGCTTTCTCCCGGAAAAATCCAGTGTACGGACCTTAGTCAAGTAACACTGAATGTTACTCATTAATAGTTTCCTTTGTGTGAAGTGGTGAACGATCGAATAGAATACTGCTCTGAATATAAATATGACAAAATTGTCAGTTAATTATATTACATTTATATAAACAAATAAATAAAATATGAAATGAGATTCTGAGCAGTATAAACTAAAGAGAAAACCTATGACTCTACCTCATTATTATTTTCGGAAAGAAACCTACGAAGAATATTACAAGATTTGATGACTGTTATCTTTTGTAACTGTTCAAACAAATTTTTCTTCAGACCCAAAATCTCAATACTTTTGTGAAGATTTCTAGGAATAACGCCTGTTGTAGAAATAATAATCGGTAGAATAAATATTTTCTTCATTTTCCAAATTTTTTAATCTCGTCGCCAAGCATCATATATTTAGAAAGTTTTTCATTGTATTTATTTTGTATATTATGTGTGTCGGGTATAGCAATATCAATTATATATGTTATTTGATTCTGTTTATCATTAAGAACGATATCTGGTCTATTGTGTTTTACAGCTCTGTTGCACAGAATTGTTTTATCAAAATAAAGTTTATATTTGTCATTTTCACAAATAATCTCAGGTTCATATTTTTGAAATTTTTTCTTTTGGGAATTAGGTCATGTTTAATTCCTAGATTGAAGTGAATAATATTAGCGACGGCATTATGTCTTTCTAAATAATCTGTTGAAGCAAGGACTGAGCAAGATGATAATATATGAAAAACTGTTTCTGAAGAACAGAAACATCTACGGCAAGAATCATCTATATTTTGTTTGATGATATGTTTTCTATAATTCCTTGTGAAAACAACCGGGTCCTGGATCGCAATTGCCAAGCCTTCTGTTTCAGCAAACAATTCTCCAGATACTAACCATTTATTCGATGCAATTTCATCAATATAATCATTTTTCAATTCTTTAGGATGCTTTCCGTGTAATTCCTTCTGCATCCAACTTTCTCTTTAGAATTATCATCAAATATATCAAAATCTACCTTTTGCATTGTCAAGTTCAGAGGTGTAAGATTATAATCTGAAGCAACAACAATATCATGTAATTTAGACGTTCTCTGTTTATCATGAAAATGGGAACGTAGATGAAAAATCTGTTTACTATGAAGATTATTCAAATCAATTAATCCACGACCTCCAAGATGTCTAGGTAGTGTAACTCTCTGAACAGCTGACTTTGGGTGGTGCTTATGATATTTACAGAGCATTTTCCTCGTTTGACATTGTAATTCATTTAGATCAGTTTTAGACCATTTAATAATTCCAAAAGAAGATGTAAGAATAGGAACAGCATAGGAGTTGATAGCTCTGAAAAGGTTTTTACTAGTTAAATAACTCTTGATGATAATTCTTAGTCTTTTGTAATATGAACTTCTAATAATTTCTTTAGTGCTGTTATGGTTAATTGTCTTCTCTTGGCAAAATCCAAGATATTTATATGTATCTCCTTGATGCATTGGCTCGATTTCGATATTGGAAATCTTTATATAATCAGAGGTGATCTTTCCTTTTTCAATAGAAAGATTTTTACATTTTGGAAGCCCAAATTTCATATGAATATCATTTGAATAGTTGAAAGTAATCTCGAGTAGACTTTTAAATGAGATCTGGTTCCGGCATATAATTTAATATCATCTAAATAAATTAAGTGACTTAATTTGAATTCAGTTAATAAACTCTTTATTTTGAAGCCGAAACTAGTAGCATTTAATTCATGAGATAATGGATTGAGGCAAAGACAAAACCAAAGAGCACTTAAAGAATCACCTTGAAAAATGCCTCTTTGATTGGAATTACTTGGATTTTAACGATTGTTTTGAAATATTTAAATGAAGATTGGTTCTCCAATTTTTCATTACGAATTCAAGAAAATGACGAAGTGTCTTATCAATTTTATAAATTTCCAAAATTTCTTGAAGCCATGAATGGGGAGAACTGTCAAAAGCCTTTTGGTAATCAATGAAGGCTGTATGAATATTTCTCTTCTTAGTTTGAGCTTGATTCAAAGCAACAGAATCAATTACAAGTTGCTCTTTAGTACCAAGGTGTTTTTTTCTACATCCTTTTTGATGTTCGGAAAGAATATTATAATTCTCCAAATGTGCATAAATTTTTTGGGTAATACATGCAGTTAGAATTTTATATATTGTTGGAAGGCAAGTAATTGGTCTATATTGAGACGGATCAATAGTATTATCACTTTTCGGTTTTAAATAAGTAATTCCTTGTGTGAAAAATAAAGGAGTAGCTGAGGGTTCTTTATTATAAATGAAAAATATTCAGCCAATTTTTCATGAACGCAAGAGAATTTCTTGAACCAAAAGTTATGAATACCATCAACACCTGGAGATTTCCAATTTTTGTGTGTTTAATAACTGATGTTATATCTTCGTTTGAAAATTTTTCAAATTGCATGCATTCTATTTTAGAAAATCGAGACCTTTCATTTAAAATCCAACTTGCATTGGAATTATGTTGCCTTGGCACTGCCCAAATTGAAGACCAATAATCAGTTAAAATATCAATTTTAGGAACTCCATTTCCAGAAATATTTTCATTTGAACCTGAAATAAATTTGTAAAAATGTTTTTCATTATTTTTGAATAGTTTGTTTTGGAATTTTCTATCTGAATTTATTTTATATTCACGTAGTCTAATAGAGTATACTGAAAGTTTTTGTTTTAAAGTATCGATGTATTCTATCAATATATATATATATATATATATATATATATATATATATATATATATATATATATATATATATATATATATATATATATATATATATGCTTCATAAAGCGCCGCATTGGGAGAATGTGAATGATAGTTTACTTCATCAGAAAAATATTACCTCAAATAAATAGACTTAATTTGATAAACCAATTCCTGAATCTTCCTGGTCAAGGTGATATACTGGATGGAGCGATGTGTTCTCTGTCGATGAAAAACAGTTAGGCGGAGATTTGAGAGCTACAGATAGAATAAATGTGAGTCAGTTATTCTGGAGCAAAGACGAGGATTTAAATTAAGTCAGTCAATTTATAAACTGTCTAGCAAGTCATTGAAAGGTCCAGCACGAAGCAGCTCAGACACTGATACTGGTTATCACCTGAATTATTACTTGCATGTTCTACTGAGAAATGAGGAGACTTTATTAAAAAAAATAACTTTTAATGTTCTACAATAATATTTAAAAAAAATAATATCAACAAGTTTCGCTTCTAAAAACCAAACCCCTTCCATTTGAAACGTTTCTTGTTATGCTTCAATATTGTCGAGTATCGCCTTAGAATTCTTCATCCCAATTCGACACTTCTTCAGGTACATTTTCGAAGTCTGCTTTGTATGTTGGAAAATTGCTCAGATCCAAAGAATCAAAGAATTTCGGAACGTAAGGCGCTTTCATTTCCATATTTCGAAAACTTTCCCAATCGAAATGTGAAAACCACGAATGGTTTTTCACATCCATCATGCCATTCTTCGAATATCCCAGTCTATCAGTTGATCTGCTTTTGCACAGTCTTATTATCAAATGTTTGCATTTGGTTGAAAGGTGATGTGGAAATCTACAGTGGTCGATTCCTTTCAGAATCATGTTGTACGTGTCACGGTCGGAATACGCTTTGAATGGTGTTTTTAAGGTTACTAATTCGAAAACGAAAACACCTAATGTCCAACAATCAACAGCCCTATCATGACTTTTGTTCAAGACAATTTCAGGTGGCATATAGTCAGGAGTACCAACCATACTATGTGTTTTCTTGCCAACTATGATTTTTGCAAATCCAAAATCCGTTAATTTGACGTAACCATTATCAGCTATGAGAAGGTTTTCAGGTTTTAAATCTCTATAAACTATGCCTCTTTCATGTAAATATTGGAAAGCTTCAACAACGCAACCGACATAAAATCTAGCTTCAGTTTCTTCAAACGGTTTCCTTCTTTTGTAATAGAGCAATCTCCATAAATCGCCGCCAAGTTGAGCTTCCATTAAGAAGTATAGATACTTGTCGTCTTTAAAAGTTTTGTATAATCTAATTATAAAAGGGCAATAACATTTCATTTGTACATTCTTTTCGTTCATGACGTGGTCTCTTTGTTCCTGAAGCACGCATTTGTATTTTTTAAGATACTTCAAAGCAAAAATCAAGTTTTTGTCGTTTTTATGATGTATGAGATCAACACGTCCAAAACCACCAGCTCCTATAGTTTTAATTTTTTGGAAATCCTGTATATTTAGATTTTTGTATTTATCTTCATTTTTAATGGAAAGTTCTTTGAATTGTGTTGATATGGAGATCCTTCTGAAATCTTCAACATCACCAAAGTGTTTGATGAAATGTTTACGGCTAAGGATTAAACATTCACAACCAGGAGCTTCGACTATAACAGTTGCTTTTCGGACATCTTCATGTATCAATGCTAATTCTCCAAAATACTGACCTTTAGTTAATCTGGCTACTACTCCATCGTTCCTTGTTTCTACACGAACTGCCCCAGCTCGTATTATATAAAACGCATCACCTTTATCACCTTCCCTCACTATCGCAGTGTTTGTTTGAAAAAATCTAGGATTTAATAAATCTGCAACAAAATTTAAAGTATCTGTAGGTACTGTATTCAAAGTTGAAACTTTTGATAAAAAATAAACTAGTTCCATTCTTTCTTCTTCTTCAGTTCGTTTCACAATTTCCTTGAATGTCCTATTTTCCAACACCCATAACCTCCCTTTTGTGACAGCCCGTACAGTAGCCTTCCTTTTCTCATTGTATAATAAGGCTAATTCCCCAAAGACGCGTATATCGTCGAAATCTAATATATAACCAGCTTTAGTAGAAACTTCAAATTTTCCTGATGCTGAAATGAATAACTGGGATCCGATTTCACCTTCTTGAATTATTATATCTCCAGCTTGGACTTCTTGGGAATAGATTGTTCTTAATATAACTTCCAACCTTCTATCTGTTATGACATGGCTGATGAATTCGTTCTCCTCTATGGCTGTACGGATTTTCTTTTCCTCGCTGGAAAAAAAGTGCGTTAAGTATATTTGAAACTTATCACTGTTGAGTTGAAGTGGAAAATTTAAATAGAACAAGAATGGGATTCGATAGTATCTTTCAAGAGGTCGAAGGAGGTTCTGAAGTTATTGATTTCTTCATGAAAGTTTAAGTTAACTTACTCATAAGCTCCGCCATCTTAAACTAAGCTGAGGCCCTTGGACACACAAGAATTTGGGGCCCTTTTGGAAAGTGTAAAAGCCAATTATACTACCAATTTTTACTAAGTACGACCATTTATTATAGGTTAGATGAGAAGGTGGTAATGTTCCCTGCAGGTATATTGGCTCTCTTCGATATTTATAATTTAGAAGCACGCAATCTAGTCAATTTTTGTGCAAACGCGTAGCTCTTGCGTATGTGTCAATTGGTATCAAAAATTTCAGTCGAGGGCGTTACGTACTTTTATCATTCGATCAAAGCGAAACGCGCAATTGCCAAACTTTTAAATGTAATGTGCAATTTATTCTTTTTAGCGGAAATAATGAACCTTAGCTGTTGTAATTTGTACATTGTGTTCGGTGAACGTTTTCCTGTCGAATTTTGAAGGTGATTATAAAAAACATTTGAATTGTGGAGGCCGTTACTTGATGTAGATCCATGATATAAATGAAATAAAAAACACAAGGTTTAACTTTAATCTACACTTTATTTGAAAAAATTCGACGACGTTTCGCTGACACAGCAGCTTTATCAAGAATGACAAACAGAATGAAGAGTATGGTATTATAAACAAATCGTAGAACAAGTTGGATGAATAACAGGAAAATCCACACTGAGCCATTGTACAGTTAGTATGAAAGGTAATAAAAACTAATTAAACAAGTTAAGTAGGGGTGAATAATTCACATCTACCTGCTCATTCAAAAGCTTGTCCGAATGTTTGTATCTATTTAGTTCTAATGCTTCTAGGAGATCTAATTTTGAACTTTTGATTTTACATGTAATATGTCAAAGTTTTTATTGAATGAATGGTTTTCTTTTATTAGGTGGTTTGAATAATTTGAATCAGATTTATTTTTATCGAAGCTACGTTTATGTTCAGATGTTCTTATGCCAAAACTCCTATAGGTCCTACCGATATAAATTTTATCACAAGAACCGCAATTGAGTTTATAGATTCCTGATTTACTTGATTTTTCAACACCTGATTTATTATTTTTAATATGTTTACCTAAGTTATTAGAAGTTTTGAAAGTTATATTAAGATTTTGTTTGACGAGAAAGGATTTAATATTTGTACTTGCAGAACCGCAGAATATTAAACTGTTGAATATTTTATAGTCTTTATGAATAGGATATACTTCATTTATTGCTTTCTGATACAGTTTTTACGAATGATTAGATCTATCATATCCGGATTATATGAATTATTAATGGCTATCTGTTTGATGATATTTAACTCTTTATTATAATCTTCTACTGATAAAGGTAAATTGAGTAACCGATGTACCATGCTGTTTAAAGTTGCAACTTTGTGTTGAATTGGATGTTTGCATCCAATTCAACACAAAGTCTGAATTACTCACCCCTACTTAACTTGTTTAATTAGTTTTTATTATCTTTCATACTAACTGTACAATGGCTCGGTGTGGATTTTCCTGTTATTCATCCAACTTGTTCTACGATTTGTTTATAATACCATACTCTTCATTCTGTTTTTCATTCTTGATAAAGCTGCTGTGTCAGCGAAACGTCGTCGAATTTTTTCAAATAAAGTGTAGATTAAAGTTAAACCTTGTGTTTTTATCTCATTTAGATTAAAAAAAACTTCTCATTAATATATCTAATATGGTTTGTTTATATATTCTTTGATACAAGCAATCTGGCCCACTTACATTGTTTGTTTTATGAACCCGGGAGGCCATATATGATGTATGACAAAAATATATCATATTATTTTTTTTAATTTTCTGCTACAGATGTCCCGGCAAACTTTTATATCTCCATCTGTAGAGAAAAGAAAAACTTGGGACCCTGACGGAATGAAGAAGGCAATTGAAGCTATGAGGACAAAGACGAGGGGGTATAAAAAGGCTGTAAGAATATTTGCTGTACCAAACTCAACGCTGAAAAGGTTAGTGAAGGATTCTCAAGAATCGTTAGAGTTGCTTGAGCATAAACCTCTCGGAAGAAAACCTTTACTACCACCTGAGCTAGAAAAAAAAATAGTGAAATATATTTTGTGTATAGAGTCGAAATATTATGGACTGACAAGAATGGATGTAAGACGAATGGCTTATCAGTTAGCTTTAAGAAACAACATCGAAAATAATTTTAGAAATGAAGTAGCTGGGCGTGCTTGGTTGCAGGCCCGCCGCTAGCGGTTTGAACGCCGGTGTGCAATTCCTATCGTGCCGCCCCTATCCAACTACAAAACCTAGGTGTTTATAAAAATGTGAAAAAAATGCCGTACAGTGAAAAACTATGTTATATTAGGTTATTTTATACAAGATAGATACACTAATACGACATTAAATGAAAAAATGAAGGCATGAAAGGTGCAGTTTATACATATTATGTAGGTAGGTATAGGTATTAAGTTATTTTACAGAAACTGCACCTTTCTTGCCTTCATGTTGGCAAAATCAGCTATAATTTTTTTGGTGTCTAGTCTATTTAGAATCTCATGTTCAATTGAAATTATTGCTAAATTACTTAGTCTTTGCTGGTGCATAGTTGATCTCAAATAGTTTTTTATTATTTTTAACTTTGAAAATGACCTTTCACCAGATGCAACTGAAACCGGCAATGTAAGTAGTATCCTTAGCGCTATTGCTGTATTCGGAAATGTTGACATTAATTCATTAGCAAAAATGTATTGCAATAGGGTTTGTGGATCATTAGACTGGTTTTCAGTTAAATGCAACTTTAAAGCATTGATTTCATTAAACATATCTATACCGTCAATATCTGCGTCACTACTTGAACTATCTTTTAGCTTCACATTCAAATCTTTACAATGTTTCATTAAATCATCTTTGGAGTAACTAAACAAGTTATTATTGGTGAAAAAGCCAAAACCGTCGGTAAAAGTTTCCAACTCATCGAATCTACGTATTAAAGAAGTTAAGGTTTGGTCCAGGATCCTAAAAAAAATATCTACCTTGTATTTTGTTTTAGGGTCTAGTAAGACTTCATCACTCTGTTCATACTGAAATTGAGTTGGTTTTCTTCGTGGACGAACGGTATCTATAGGCGGAAAATCTGCATCTACATTAAGTTCCCGAGCCACAGTGGTAGCTTCTTTTAACACCCTTTCGAAATGCTCATTTGTGCGATATTCGGTGAATTTATGAATCAATTTATTTAACAAATTTATGCAGATTTGAGCATTTATAAGGGTTTTGCATCATTTTGCTAATAGCATTAATTTCGTTTAAAATGTCAAACCAAATTACAACTAAGCAAATAAATCTATAATTTTGAATATTCAAAGCAAGCGAATGTGCTTAGTGAGTTGTTGTACAATCCCATTTCGACGAATTGTTATCTGATATTTCAAGTAAAGCGTCAAAAATTTTTTCGAGGTGATACCGTAAAGGTTTGACTGCATCGATTCTGCTAGACCATCGCGTGGCACTTAATGCCTTTAGTTTTAAATCAGGTAAATGCTTGCAAATTATGGACCACCTTTCGGTAGTAGACGAAAAGTAAACGTAAATTTCTTGAATTAAGTTGAAAAAGTTGACCGTGTCGTGCGTTATATTTACCGCATCGTTAACGACCAAATTGAGACTATGCGCCGAGCATGGAACGTGAAATGCACGATTATTCATTTCCAATATTTTTTTTTGTAATCCATTGTGTTTTCCACGCATATTAGAACCATTGTCATAACCTTGGCCACGTAAGTTTTTAATATCAAGGTTTAATTGCGAAAATAAATCTAAAACAAAATTTAATAGTCCTTCACCTGTGGAGCTGGTTATCGGACAGATGCCAATAAAACTTTCGCATATTGTAACATTTTTAGTTTCACTGTTTAAAACAACATACCTTAGTATAACTGTAATTTGTTCTGTGTGACTTACATCTGGTGTGCAATCTAATATGATAGAGAAATATTTTGATTCTCTGACTTTGTTCAGGATATAATTTTTATGGTAGTGCCGAGTAAATCAATGATTTCATTCTGAATCTGATCTCCTAAATAGTGAGTCATGCGAGTTGAATCGAATTTCGAGGCTTGAATTCTGTGAATATGTTCCCGCATAACTGAATCAAAGGATGCTATCATTTCTATTGCTTTGAGAAAATTACCATTATCATGCTCATATAATATTTTGGACGAGCCCCTAAACGCCAGACATTGATGAGATAAAATTTTATAACAGCTATGATCCTTTCCAATACATCACACCATTGTTTTTTCAGATTCTAATAGTCTCAGTTGCATTTGATTTACAGTAGTTTTATTTTTAACATATGATTTAGTTGGACCTAACATTTTAAATTTTCGCTATGGGAAATGCTTGTTTCGTGTCGTTTTAAGGTAGATGACAGATGTTGCCAATCGGAAAAACCGCTTGGAGCTGACAGACTACTTACAGTTTTACTGAATATTTTATAACAAAAACAATAGACTGAATCTTTTGACTTAGAGTAAACAAGCCATTCTCTGTTAATTTTTTCTCCATTAGGAAGTTTTCTAGAGTAATAACTGTTTGCAAATTTTCTTCCATCGATATTAGCAGGAAAATTGTGGTTAAACAGCTGCACGGGACCACGGCTAACCAAAATATTAACAATATCATTAGTCATACTGGCGGGCCACGAACCGGGATCATCACCACAATCTAAACAGCTACTTGATGACGATAAATTGCTTACAGGTTCTTTAGCACTACTTTCTCTTTTTTAGTTTCACTGGAGTCTCCTTCTGAAGGACTAACATTTTTCTCTTCAGATACCTCCATAGCTTCTAGATTTAAAGCTGCGCTTGTTGAAACTACATCTACGTCAAGATTCTCTTGACATTCAGAGTCATTATTTTCTGGTTTGCTAAAAATTTCTCAAGAGATCCCGCTAGTTTTTTTTTCTGTTTTTTTCTCGTTTTTGCCGTCGAAATTGAGCTCCTGAAATATTTTTCCTTTTTTGCGGTTCCTGGAATTTTTTGGAAAAGTTTAGTATACGGTTGTACAAAAGTAACTTAAATCCAAAAGGGGTCGATCATTCCACCCATTATTGCGAACAACCTTTACTAGGGGGTCAACACTGAAATCGCGAAAAAAAATCAGCTTTTCCATACATTTTGTATGGAATAGTTATTTTTTTTCGCGATTTCACCGTTGACCCTATAGTAAAAGTTGTTCGTATTTATGTGTAGAATGACTCCCTTTCGGGATTTAAGTTACTTTTGTTACACCCTGTATAGGTATAATTTTAATATTTTTTTTATAAATCTTCACTCTTAAGTTGTATAACAGAAAAAATACCCTTTAAATCACAATAATAATCACAATACTACTGCGAAAAAAAATGTTCATACCTACTGCATACAAATGTAATGGAATAACTAATTTTTTTTGGCGACTTCAGAGTTGACCCCATAGTAAAAGTTGTTCGTATTGATTAGACGTTACTGAAGTTACTTTTGTTACACTCTGTATTAATTTTAATACATTTTTTAAATAAATCTTTACTTTAAGTTTTTTCAGTAAAATAACCTTTAAATTTTACATGAATACCTGCTGTTTATATGAATGCGCTCATATGCTGATTAATTAAACAAAGACACTTACCATAATTATGATTTTTTGCGCCGACGGATAATATAAATAATTTTCTAAATTATTTTTATAGTCACACTTCGCACAAAATTTACAGAGTATTATCAATTTTAAGTACCCTGGACCGTTTCCGGATCTCACATTAGGGCTATAACCAAATAATTGAAGTTTGTTGTTCATTCACATCACTTTCGCATTTGTGTTAAATAAATAAAAACAAAGAAATGAGTATATAGTTTTGAGGGGTTTCCCGGATATCTATGGGATTTCCTATTTCGCATAGAGCACGATACGGATTAACTTTGTTCTCATGAATTTCAATAGATGGCGCTATGTAATGCTACGATATAAAAGAAATATTTGGGCGCCGTTCATCATATTATTTTTATAAGGATAATCTTTTTAGTATTGTGAGGTGACAATGTCTGAATTTTAGTCGATGATTGTCTGATAATGATTTGCCGCCCCCCTGAATGCGCCGCCTGCGTGCATTGCACGCCTTGCACGCCCGCTTACGGCGGGCCTGCTTGGTTGGATCACTTTTTGAAGCGTCATAAGATCTCTTTATCATTACACAGACCAATGGAGATTTCGTGCGCTCGTGTTCAAGGTTTTAACCGTGAAGTAGTCAAAGAATTTTTCGATATATTGGAAACTGAAATGAAAAATGAGAATTATCCCCCTGACAGGGTTTTTAACGTAGACAAGACTGGGTTGACAATTGTGCATTCTAAAATACCACAGATTGTAGGTAAAAATGGAAGAAACAGATTGTAGCCTTGACTGCTGCAGAACGTGGGTCACTATGTACTCTTGTTTGCTGCATGAGTGCTTCTGCTATGTTTGTGCCACCAATGATCATATTTCCTAGAAAAAACTTTACTGATATTTTAATGAGATGTGAGCCACCGGAGTCGATTGGAAAAGTTCATCCCTCTGGTTGGATCCAATCAAATTTGTTCATTGACTGACATTTTATTGAAAACTCGCAATTTAGAATTAATAGAACTGGCGCGAGAAAATCACGTTACTATTATCAGTCTACCACCTCATACGAATGATAAGCTACAGCCGTTAGATAGGACTTTTATGGGAGCACTTAAGAGTCACTACAGTGAAGAGATTCGTAAGTTTCTTCTGCATTCTAAACGAACGCTGAAGCCTTACGATATTGCTGAGCTTTTTGGTCGGTCATATCTCAAGAGCACCACAGGAGATATTGCTGTAAATGGTTTTCGTTCGACGTGCATTTACCCATTCAATCCACAAGTTTTTACGGAGATCGATTTTCTGATGGAAACATCAAATGATGAACAACAATCTTGCCCCCAACAAAACCCAGCTAATCGCCATACAAGTCCTGTTGCTGATTAAGATGCGTCAGGTGTGTATGCTGCAGCACAAGTGTCGCAAGCTCGTTTGGTTCTACATTGAGCTCATCACCGGAGATAAGATTCGAACTTCTAAATTGTGAAAAAAAGACTACCACAGCAAAAGCAATCACATCATCTCCATACAAGAATGAATTAAGTGTATATCTGCGCTCAGTAGAAACTCATGCCCGAAGTCGTGGACGTGGGCGTGGTACCGGATGTAGTCAAGCTGGAACATGCAGCAGCAACAAAGCCCTTCAGCGCCAAAGAATCATTCAGCCATCATCCAGAAGTAACTCTGAAAGTGATGTCGTAGAAACAGATTCGGAGAATGACGATAGTCAATATCCAGATAGGACCCCGGAAAGCGCAGTTTTGTAAAACTACACTCCCCACAAAAATTGTCGCCTCACCCTACTTTTACGACGTTGTTATATAAACTTTTAGGTTGGTCATTCAAGAGTCGCTTGGTAACTTTCAGAAGTGTAAAATAAGGAGATATCATTCAAAAGAGTACTGATTCCCATGCGTAGGGTCCGGGTTCGAATCTCAGGAAAGATATGGATGTAGTATGAATGTTGGTGTGTTCGTCCCACGCATATATAAATACACTCCCCACAAAATTGTCGCATCAACCTACTTATGAGTTTATGATGGAAAATATCAACAATTTTTGAGTTAATGAAAAATTAAAAATTCTACCATCTTCAAACATTCGCGAAGAGACCAATCAGCTAGCATCGAATGTTTACTAATCATTTTTCAAATCGAGTGTTTCCTCCTTGGCTCTAATTACTGCCAATATATGTCTCGGAAGCACCTCAAACAAATTTTGGATGTACTCTTGAGTACAGAAGCATATTTTCCAGTTGTTAGAGAGTTCCAAAAGGCATCCTACGTTGCTGAATTTGCCACCCCATGTAAATAAAGTTTTCGCCAATCAATGGGTACAATTGCCATCTTAGCGTTTTTATTTCTGTTGTTCTTAGTATTCTCTTTGTTACCGACGTTTCCGCTCTTGTTTCTGCCCCGTATGTCATAATTGGTCGCACACATGTTTTGTAGATTCTGGATTTGCATGGTATACTGAGGTGTTTATTTCTCCAAATTGGTTGTTTAAGATGTCACGATACTGCAGCTGCTTTGTTCACTTGTCTCCTCACTTCGTCTTCAAGGTATCCTGTGCTTGTTATTTTGCACCCTAAGTATTCGAATGACATGACTTGGTCTATAGTGGCGTTGTCTATTGTTTACTTGCAGCGCAGAGGTTCCTTAGCTATGGTCATGCATTTTGTCTTACTTGTTGAGATTTCCATTTTGAAATATTGAAATTTTTGCGCGTTTGCTAAAGGCGTATAACATTCTTTCTGATTCTGCAATGAGTACGGCGTCATCGGCATAGCATAACTACAAGTTGGTCCATAACAGTATTAAATAGTAGAGGGCTAAGACTATCACCTTGGCGGATGCCCGACGTTGTTCCAAATGCTGGGTTAGGGTGTGGTTTGTTCATATTTGCGTTGTTGTATTAGTGTTCAGATCTTTTATGAGTCTTATATATTTTTTGGGTATCTCTTTGTTTTCCAGTATCTTGATTACATCCTTCAGTTGGACTCTGTCGAAAGCCTTCGTTAAGTCTATGAAACAAAGATATGCTGGAGTGTTATATTCAAGAGACTTTTCTACTAATTGCCTTGTTATAAATAGTGCATCGACCGTGCACCGATTTTTTCGAAAGCCTTGTTGCTCTTCGCTGATTGGCATTGTTAACGTTATGTCATCGGCAAGAATCTTTGTAAGCAGTTTCAAAGAGGTGCTTAATAAGGTTATTCCGCGATAGTTGGCAGGATTTGTTTTGTCTCCTTTTTTAAAGATAGGCACTGTTACACCTCTTTTCCATTCTTCTGGTATTTTTCCGTGTTGAATTATGATGTTAAACAGTTTTGTGTACTCTTCTCTCATGGCTTCTCCGCCATATTTGATCATCTCATTTGTTATCTTATCTTCATTTGGAGCTTTCCTATTTTTAAGTTTACTTATTGCCATAGCTACTTGCTCTTTCGTGATTGTTACCGGTTCATTTATAATGTCGTTTTCTAAGTCTTCTTCTGGGGGTTCTTCTTCATATTCTGATTCGGTGTAAAGATTTTTGAAGTATTTTTCCCATGTTTCGTTTGTGATTGTTTTCAGTTGTATAGTTTCATTGGTGTCCTTTTTCATACCCCTTAATAATTTCCAAATTCGTTTTTGCGCTCCGTATATATCCGCTTCCATTTCAGCACTAAATCTCTGCCAGTATTCTTCTTTAATTTCCCGAACTCTGTTATTCACCCTATTTCTTATTTCTATGTATCTATTTCGGTTCTCTGGTGTCGGATGGTTCTTATATTCTAGATATATTTGTTTTTTTCCTTTGTAATGTTTTTGACTTCAGTGGTGAACCAGGGTTTATTATTAGGTTTGCCGTTCTGTGATACCGTGCGGGTTCCCAAGGCCTCTCTCCAAATTTGATTTTTTTTATAATACATATGTTTTTCATTTTTCTTTTTTAATTTTGTTTATTTTATTGAAACACATGTATCTGTATGTTAATAAAGACGACTTTAACGTGTTTCCTATATTTCTTAGTCTTGTATTTTTTACCTGAGACCTAAAAACAAAGTAGGAGCCTTATTACCACCTTCTCCTCTAATCAAATCAAATACAGTATGATATAATATGTCATTAATGATATAAGGATGCTGCTGGTTTTGTGGTTACGATTACGATAACGGTTTCTTTCGAGATTTGTGTAAAGCAAAATCTTCTATTATATCCTTAAAGTCAATTTGTTGAAGGATATCATATGCACAGAACTGACAAATTGTTCAGTCGTTTTTGTAACATTGTTGTTCACAATTCATTTTTCAATCTCTTAAGCTGCTGAGCGCCCTCCACTACAATTGGTAGCCATTAGGCAAAGGAATATTCTTGTAGCGATTTTATTAGGTTATGTAGGGTTGACATACTTAAATCCCCTAATTGCTTTGCTATGTTTTTTAAATATTGGCTTAAATGAAAACATTCTGTTTTGAGCTCATCTGCATTAATGTCTTCATGATGAAACTCTGCAAATTCTTTGCATTTTTAGGTCAACTCACCAGATTCGATTGACAAAGAAAATTAAAGCGACTTTCAATTTCTTGGTATGCTGTCGAACGTTTTATTGAATGTGTCACTTATGGAAAATAGTGATGTGTGTGCTGCGAAATCTTTTTCTTTCAAATGTATCTTTGTAGTCAGCATATGGATTTTTTTCTTTAGCAGCCGATTCGTACTGATCAAAATTATTGCGTGCGATATTGACATAACTAATCAGAGATTCGTAAAGTTGTCACTTGCGATTGAAGAATATTTAAATAACCATGCTGCAAAGTATTAATAGCATTGCAGACCATCTAGTTTAGGAAAGAGATTACAGGACTCTATTTGCACCTAAATGCTCTGTCAAAATTTTCCATCGTTTTGTAGAAGCCGAAAAAAATTGTACAATTTGAAAGAATGTTACTGCTTCAGTAAAACATTCAAGAACCTGAACACTATATTTAGCGAATGAGCCGCACATGGAACGTAAGTCGCAAATTCGCACATTTCTTTTATTTTTGATTGAACACCAGAGTACTTTCCAGACATATTTGATGCATTGTCTTAGCTCTGCCCGCGACAATCTTTCATAGGAATGTCAAGGCTTTCAAAAAAGTTTAAAATGGTATCTGCTATATATTGCGCATTACGTTCATCCACAGTCAAAAATTGCAAAAATCTCGCAATAGTCTGTCTGTCTTTTACGTATCTAACTATGAAAGTCAGTTGGTCTACGTGGGACAGATCTAGTGTTGAATCTACGCTAATAGATTAGTACTTGGTACTTAGTTTAGTTAGGTTCTTCTCTATATTATCAATGAAAAAACTCATAGTTATTCAAAATTGCCAGTTTATTGGTTGTCATAAAACAAAAGAGTTACATAAGATGTTAAACTTGATTAAGGAGTGACTTTGAATGTTGAAGCGTGCTACTGCATGTCTTCAGCATACTTTTCATAAGATGGTACGTAACCACTGAGTGCTAATCGCAAGCATGATGACAAATGATCGTCAGTTAGTCGATTGCGATATTTTGACTTAATTATCTACATTTCAGAAAATGCAGACTCGAAAGTTGACCCAAACATTGCCGTCAGTTGAAGGGCGATTTGCCTTAGAATCGGATATTTATCTTCAGATATAAGATACTAGAAATTTGTATGCATGTATGTATGTATGTAGATGCTGTAGCTTTGAGATGTATATCTGATATAATATGCACCAACTTATTTTCAACAGAACATGGGTTCATATTCAACTGACTTACTATTTCAGTAGCTCATTTCTCATTGTTTTCACATGGAAAAGGATAACTCACAAATAATGCTATATTTGCCAATTTACTGCAATCATAAAAACGCATTTCGAATTGTCCCAAAATATTTGATAATTCAGTCTCATACGTATCATAATTCAATTGAGGAAGCCTTGCTTTCAAAGACAGAAAATGTTTCAGATCCTTTCTTTTCACTTGATTTATCATAAGTTGCAATTTACTTTTGAATGCGTATACTGCGCTAATGATTTCAATAATAGTTTTTCCTTTACCTTGAAGCTCCAAGTTAATGGTGTTTAAGTGCATTGTGATGTCATTCAAAAATGCCAAATCAATCAGCCATTTTTCGTTTTTCAACATCTGAGTGTCATCACCTCTTTCGTCTAGATAAGCTGTTATTTCGGGCAATAATTCTTGAAACCTTTCTAGGAATCTTCCGCGACTCAACCACCTGACGTCTGTGTGAAGAACTGAATCTGAAGCTGAGTGTGTTCAGCTGACTCCCTATCTTCCAACTGCAACTTAAAGAGTCGCCGTTGCAAGCTACGTGCACGGATGGAAGTCACAATTTTTGTTGCAATACCTATAATTTCTTCCGTGATTAAAACTTTTGAACACAAAACTTGTTGATGAAAAAAATGAATGGAAATCTTCATTAGCTCGACACAATGCCACAAAACCGTTTTTGTTTCCAGTCCAGTTGTAATGCACACTAATTTAAATATTGGTGACTTGTAGTTTTTACAAAATTGAAGAAAACGTCATATATATCTATCTATTCTAATGATCACTAAGAATTTCCGGTGAATACCTAAATTTATTAATTTCAAATACTTACAGAAGTTTGAGTTTTATACCTCTATTCTCAGAATGTAGGATTTCAAATTCTGAATTGAAACAATGATTATTTTCACAAATACAAGTAAACGATGATGTCTACTGAAATATATCAATAAATGCACGACGCGTTTCGATACATAGTATCTTTGTCAAGAGCGAATAAATACTGAGTATTCTTCTTCTTCAAGTGCCATGCAGATTCTTGCGTAGGCGTCCATCCTTTCACTCATCATATGATTCTATTGATTGCAGCATTTTGTAGTGTCTGGAAGTCCAGTATTCCACTGTCGTATGTTTCGTAGCCAGGATAGTTTTCTCCTACCTACTCCTCTTTTTCCTCCTTCTATTTTACCCTGGAGGATAAGACACTGGAAGTGATAGCGTTCTCCGCGCAGTACATGTCCAAGGTAGCCAATTTTTCTTCTTTTGATGTTTTCGAAAAGTTCACGGTCTATCAAACCAGTTCTTCTCAGTATATCCTCATTCGTTACATGTTCAACCCACGATATCCTCAGCATCCGTCGTAGGGTCCACATCTCGAAGGCCTCAATTTTATTTATAATTGCTGTTTTCAACGTCCATGCCTCAACTCCGTACAAGACGGGCCAGACGTAACATTTTACCATTCTATATCTGAGATTGAGATTTAGGTTTTTGTCTGTCAAGAATTTTTTAAGTTTTATAAACGTTGTTCGAGCATGCTCGATTCTGCATTTCATTTCTTGATCTGGGTCCCATTTTTGGTTGATCATGCATCCCAAGTATTTAAATTGAGTGGCTTGTTCAATGTTTTCTCCATTTATTGATATTATGGCATTTGGGCCATCGTTTCTGCTAATGGCCATACATTTGGTTTTACGGATGTTAATTTTCAAACCCAATCTCTGGCTTTCTTGATTGACCCTATCTAGTAGAGCTTGCAGGTCATTTGCACTATCTGCCAGTATCACGGTATCATCCTCGTATCGAATATTGTTGATGGGAATTCCGTTTACTTTAATACCCATGCGACTGTCGGAGATTGACCCGATAAAAGCTCTTTCCACATACAAGTTGAACAACATCGGAGACAAGATATACCCCTGGCGGACGCCTTTTTTTTCATTTCAAAATCCTCAGTTGTTCCTGCATTTTGAATTCGGATTTCTGCTTTTTGGTTCCAGTATAGATTACCTATAAGTCTGATATCCTTTCCATCCAGCCCCAAGTCTCGAAGACATGATATGAGGAGGTCGTGCTTTACATTATCAAATGCCTTCTCGTAGTCGATAAAGCACAGAAAAACGTTCTTTCTTTGGTCTTGGCAATTCTGCACTAATGTTTGGAGACTAAATATGGCTTCTCTTGTTCCAAAACCGTTCTTAAATCCAAACTGACTGGCACCACTCACTTCCTCGCACCTCCTGTATGGTCTCGTGTGTAGAACTCGAAGGAAGAGTTTGAGGAAATGACTCATTAGACTAATGAGGCGGTAATCTTTACACGCTGTTGCGTTGTTTGTTTTCGGAAGTGCGACAAATGTAGAACGGAGCCAGTCCTCGAGAATTTGTCCAGTGTCGTAAATATTGTTAAAGAGTCGGACTATGATATTGAGGTTTTGTTCGCTAACTAAATGAAATGTTTCCGAGTACATATCATCAGGGAGCTTTGTTGCTTTTCATCAGAGTTATAGCATGTTTGATTTCACTCTTTAGTATACTTGGTCCTGATAGCGTTGTTATTTCGTTTTCGGGGTTTCCTGGTCTGTCATCTAGGAAAAGACCAGTGGTGTATTCCCTCCATGTTAGTAGTAGTTTTTCGGTTCCAATATTATTTTATTGTCTTCATCCCTGATGAAACTTACACTCTTATTGTTATATATTCCAGCGATTTCTTTGACTTTTTTATGGAGATGGAAACTGTCTCCCAGCTTGCTCAGATTTTCTGCTTCCAGACATCTTTCAGCCAGCCAACTTTCATTTGCTGCTCTTATTTCATTTCGAATTTTTCTTTGGAGACTTTTATATTCTGTTTAGTTTCTGTTGACTTTACATTGCCTTCGTTTCTCCATTAAATCTAGAATGTTTTCGGTCATCCATTTGTTCCTCGCTCGCCTTCAGGTGTTTGTAAGGAAGATTTCATTTGTTTCCGTAAAAGCTTCTTTGAGTTTGAGCCAGTGTTCGTTCGTATCATTTATACTGCGTATACTATCCAATTCTTTATTAAGATGTTCTTCGTATAGTGATCTTCTTTCCTCGTCTTTAAGTACTTTTGGTTCTAATGTCTTTCTAACGGTTTTTTCTTTGGGTCTGGACAGGCGCAATATTATGTCGGCACGCAGCGGAATGTGGTCAGATTCAATATCGGCACCTGTCATTGTTGTTACTTTAGTGATGAGATTTCTAAACCTTTGATTAATGATAATAAAGTCTATTTGGTTTCTGACAATGTGGTGTTTACCCTCTTTCATTTCTTTCACCTAGGCCGTAATCACCCACTACAGATCTCAGTCTACCCTTACCCACTTTAGCATTGAAATCTCCTAGAATTATGTTGACCTCGTTCGTTTTTGTAAGATTTAGGGCACTGTCAAGTTGTCTGTAAAAATCCTCAATCTCTTCCTCTGACTTGTCTGCCGTTGGGGCGTAAACCTGTATGATATTGATGTTCATGGGTCTACCAAACAATTGAATTAGGAGTGCTCTCTCTGAAATTGGGATGAAGCTCCTTATTGACTTTTGTATGTTGTCATCCATTAGGATGCCAACGCCGTGCTGATGGTCTCGGCCGGAATTCTTGGTACCTGAGTAGTATAGTACTTTACCGTTTGATCTGATCATTCCATTTCCAGGCCAGCGGACTTCACTTACTCCGAGAATGTTTATTTCCATTCTGTTCATCTCTTGGATTAGGTTGTTGAGCTTTCCAGCTGCATACAAAGTTTTGACATTCCAAGTAGCTATCTTTGTTCTCTTATCTAGTTATACAGTGTGTTCCAACGAAAATTTGACCCCCCCTCTAACTCCGAAATGAGTAACATTAGCGAAAAACACCAAGACACGTCGATTTTTGTTTCGAGGGGAGCATTTTCGAAATAATTCGAAACTTCCAGGATCAACCCCTACCCCAGCAACCCTAACTTTGAAATTCATCATAGGAATAAGGGTCGAGTGGCACCTTACTGAAAAGGTCTGTCAATTCTCCACCTTGATTTGTCATTTTAGAATTTTAAATTAACATACAGGTGTCCCAACCAAGGGTGAAGTTGAATTCTGGAAATCCCAAATACTAAATGAAATAGATTTATTTTGGCATAATGCAAGCGCAGGTTTATGCTCGGTCTAGAAAAACGACCTACACTTGTGAATTTGGAGTTGGTGCAATCAACCCCTATTTCCAGCATCCCCAACTCAAAATCATTCGATCGATAATAGGTCAAGTGGCACCTCGTTGGAAAGGTACTGCAATTTTCTCTTCGAATTTGGTATTTTCGAAATTCAGAATCATCATACAGGGTGTCCCGAAGCAGGAACATTGAAAATCCAAATAACTTTTGAAACTGGTTCATTTCGGTATACGAGAACATGTTTGATCCGAGAATAGGACTTTCTTGTGTGGTTATAGAATTTTTGCAATCAACCCTTCCATTCAGCATCCCCAACTTGAAAATCATACAAATAATTCAAGTGGCATATCTTCAGAAAGGTTTTTTGAATTCCAGAATGATTAAAGCATTTCATTCAGTTCGGCTCTCCATACAGGATATCGCTTTCGAAAAATTCAATATCGTCATTTGAAATTATCAACTAAAATTAATTCGAAACTGTTAAAAGTATTGGGGTACGATGTGTTGAGCATCAATTACGAAGAAATAAAGCTGATTTCTGCATTGAAAATGTTCACATTTTTTTCATTTCCATCTGGCGTGCAGTCATCTGTTATTTCTCATTTTGCAATGAAATATTATTATTATTCAGATCAGTTCCTCATTATTGTTGTTGTTCGTCAGTTGAAATTAATCTGAAAATGGTTTATTCCACTGAGGAAAGGGTCGAAATTGTATCGACGTATTTTCGAAATAACAGTTGTGCCAAAGAAACGGCAAGGATATTCGATAGGAACCATCCTGAAAGAGAAAGGGAGTCAGTCACCAGTACGTTAAATCTTTGGTTGACAAATTCCTAGCTACGGGTTCGGTGGCAAACAAAAACATGAAGTGGCATGTCCTGTCAGAAATGAGGCAACGGAAGTGGCAGTAGTGGGTCATCTACAAATGGAGAATACTACTTCGATCAGAAAACTATCTCGTCTGACTGGTGTATCAGCTACAACTGTCCATAGAATCGTGAAACATCACAAATTTCACCCCTACAAGGTAAAATTAGTGCATGAAATAAACGAAGATGATCCAGATCGTCGTTTACAGTTTTGTGAAAATCTAAGTGAAAACCTAAACGCTAATCCAAATTTTCTGAATAACATCTGTTTTTCTGATGAAAGCACCTTTATGCTCAGTGGTGAAGTGAATAGACATAATTGTCGATATTGGGACACACAGAATCCTCATTGGTTTAGAGAGGCCCACACGCAAAGGCCTCAGAAGTTGAACGTTTGGGCAGGAATTTTTGGCAATCATCTAGTTGGGCCTTTCTTTATTGAGGGTAATCTGAATGGAAATGGCTACCTACAGTTGTTAGAGGAACACATACATCCTAGATTGACAGAAATTTTACAGAACGATCCAACTCTTTCTGAGGACGAAATGCGTTTTCAACAAGACGGTGCTCCTCCGCATTATGATGCTCAGGTGCGCCAATATTTAGACGAAAATTTCCCAGGAAGGTGGATTGGTAGAAGAGGACCTGTTGAGTGGCCAGCCAGGTCACCAGATTTAAATCCCCTAGATTTTTTTTTGTGGGGCCATCTAAAATCTAAAGTTTATGCCACAAGACCAGAAAACCTGGAGGAGCTACGGATGAGGATTATCACAGAATGCCGACTTTTGACTCCTGAAGTTTTCGCTAATGTGAGAAGAGAGTTCGAAAATCGTCTGTATAACTGTATGGAGGTGGGCGGAGGTCATTTTGAACAATTGTTGTAATAATCAAGTTAGTTTTTGTTTTCAATTGAATACAAGTTCAATAAATCTCGTTTTCCTGTTTAGATGAGCATCCAATCAGTTTCTCCATCATCCCTCATCCTGATCCTCACGCCAGAAAACCTCGATTGCCAAACTGAAACCAATGCCTCAGTGATTCAGAAAATAGAAAAATCTTTCTGGAACTTTGCCACTCAACCTGTAATCACTTGTATGATTTTTCGAGTTGGGGATGCTGAATGGAAGAGATTGATTGCAAAAATTCCATATTCACGCAAGAGAGTCTTATTCTCGAATCAAACATAAACATGTTCTCGTATTATACCGAAATGAAACAGTTTCAAAAAGTTATTTGGGTTTTCAGTGTTTCTGCTCCGGGACACCCTGTATGCTGATTCTGAATTTCGAAAATACCAAATTCGAAGAGAAAATTGAAATACCTTTCCAACGAGGTGCCACTTGACCTATTTTCGATCGAATGATTTTTGAGTTGGGGATGCTGAAAATAGGGGGTTGATTACACCAACTCCAAATTCACGAGTGTAGGTCGTTTTTCTAGACCGAGCATAAACCTGCGCTTGCATTATGCCAAAATAAATCGATTTCATTTAGTATTTGGGATTTGCAGGAATTCAACTTTACCCTCGGTTGGGACACCCTGTATGTTAATTTAAAATTCTAAAATGACAAATCAGAATGGAGAATTGACAGACCTTTACAGTAAGGTGCCACTCGACCCTTATTCCCTATGATGAATTTCGAAATTAGGGTTGCTGGGGGTAGGGGTTGATCTGACAAGTTTCGAATTATTTCGAAAATGCTCCCCTCGAAACAAAAATCGACGTGTCTTGGTGTTTTTCGCTAATGTTACTCATTTCGGAGTTATAGGGGGTCAAATTTTCGTTGGAACACACTGTATATTTATACTGAGTATTGATAAGTATTTATTTGCTCTTGACAAAGATACTGTGTATCGAAACGCGTCGTGCATTTAATAATTAATATATTATAGTAGAAATTATCCTTCACTTGTATTTGAGAGATTTCCTTAGTTTATTAATTCCTAAACTTTCAAACAGATTCATTCTACTTCCTTTATTGCATTTGTGGAGAACTTGAGATTGTCTAAAACTATTGTGTGCTTTGTTGTTTGAATGTGCTCAAATATTGGGGATTTCTTGTCTGAAGATATACGTTCTTTGAACCTGAACTCAAAATTTTTACCTGTTTGATCTACATAAACTGTAGAGCATTCATTACATTCGATTTTGTGAATACCAGATTGTTTGAGTTTATCTGTTTTCTGTTTTGCAAAAGTTTCTTCCTGTTTACAATTATATCAAATCTAATACTACGAGCTTATCGGTACCAATATTCTCAACTTTTTTGAGTAGTTTATACAACTGATGAAAAGCTTGCAATTGGTACTTCATAATAATAGCTATGAACTTGATTGAATGTTTATCTTATCATTTCCACACGAGTATTCAAGTATTCAATGCTCTTGTGTTTTATTGAACGGTTCATCGTTATTTTTATGACAATATCATTTTTTTTACATTTTTTCCTGCGACTGATTTCATATTTGGGTCATTGTAATTTTAATTCGCGATCTTATCCAGGTAATTCTCGGAAAAGAATGATTATAATTGTAATAGTTGCTAAGAGTGAAATCCGGGGAATTAAGTGGATGAAGAGACAAAATCAAAGTACAATTCGAGCTGTCAAGTTGTGTTTGGGGATACAGAGTGTCCCAACGAGTGTTTCTAGTGAACTATACCATAAAGGTGTTTTTAATTGATCAAGCTGACGCAGCTTTCACTGATTTTTGTAATCTTTTCGCATTACTTTAACTTGCATTTCCAATGAGGAAGTTTTATAAAAGACAGTATAGTGTTTTGGGTTGATGAGGGCAGAAATCTGAGAGATATCTGAAGGCTCTTTATCATGAATGTAAGAACAATCTTCCGTTGTTGGTTGAAAATGCGAAACGTTCTTTTTATCAGAATTATAACCTTAAAATCAAAAATCCAAAAGATCAAGTCATTGACAATCCCACACTTCTAGCAAACAGGTTCAATGACTTCTTCCTCAATATTCCCTGAGAAAAAATGTAACAAATTCCAAAGTGTAGTGGATCATATTGAGTCAGGCGAATGTGTGTTAAAATTAATAACTTAAACTCTGACTTACAGAGGATATCTGAGTGGGATCAGTTGAACCTGGTGGACGAAACGAAAGGAAGACGCAGGTAACTACGTTTTCAAGAATGGTCCCCGCTGGAGAACCTCCTTTAATAATGCAAGGCCAACAAATTGCATCCAAAGATTCGATGCACCTTTTCGGAATAAGGGTCAATTCTAAGTTTTGCTGGCATGAACATGTATCAGCAATAGTTAAGTCGGCATCAGCTAAACTTAGTTTTCTTTTCAGAGCCAAGCGGAACTCCACGTCATCTCAGCTGTTGCTTCTATATAAGGCGAAGATTCGACCAGTTTTGGAATATTGTTCCCATGTATGGGGATCTGCGCCCAAACATTCGTTGCGGATGTTGGATAGTGTGCAAAAACGGGCTGTGCACCTCATCGACCACCCGGAGATCACCCGCGATCTCCAACAGCTGGCTCTCAGAAGACAAGTTGCTGACCTTTCTCTGTTTTACAGATGTTTTGCCGCAAGACTAGGCTGGCAAGGAGTTCTCATCATATGGCGGTACATTTAACGACCCCTCGAACCTCTCCCTATAAGAATTCCTTCGTTTCAGGGACTCCGCAACCATCCTTTAGGGGCGCCAAAACCCAGGGTCCAAAAAAAAATTGAAATAAAAGTTGAGAAATTAAATAGGATTAGGTATAAATTCACACGAAATTTTATTAGTATATCATCCAGTTACTACCGATTCCTATATTGGGAGAACATGTCAGGCGGCAGTTTCTTGATTTTTCCTGTTCAGACATGAATAACGCCTGGAGCGCTATTAAAGCGATGCATCGCCACAGGCGTTTTGAATCAGTTAGTTCACTGGACCGTGCAGCAAGTGAATAAAAACAAGTAATCCTATTAATTTTTACATATAAAGTTATTTTTATTTTGTCAAGTGTGGTGTTGTGTTGTGTAATATTTTGTTTACTACTTTTAATTTTTTTAGTCAAACATCTTTTATTAATTGAAATGTCATGTACGAGTTTAAAATAGTAACTGGTTTTATCCATAACTCGCTTAGTTTTTACGCTATTGATCTTTTTAAAAACCATTTTGTAGAGCTTTTTAAGCGTTATAAGATCAAATTAGTTTAATATCTTTTTTGCCTTTATTTTTGAAAGGATTTAAGCTGAAAGGGCTCGAACAAATTGCTTTTTACTCGAATATGCAAACTTTAATCGGCCATATCTCACTTAATAATAATCTGCCCTATAAAGGGTTAAAAACTATTGGTTTAATTAACTTTTTAAGAATATTTCCTACCCTACCCACATGGTGCTTATTATTGTGGTTACTTAAGAAGTTAATTCCTAATTCCCATAAGTACTAATTATTTATTTGTTTTGTCAGGATAAAAGAAAGAGACCTTTAGGTGCGAAGTTTCGCGAGCAAAAGAAACTGAGACTACAAAAAAGGGGAAAAATGGTTGGATCTTTAAAGCATTTCCTGGAAAACAATTGAGATTCCACGGAGACTATCGATGTTGGTGTGACCGAATCGTCCGAATCTCAAGATTCTAAATCCGTAAATCAATAACCGTGAGTGGACCATCTGAAATTTCAACAGTAACATCAGGTCCTGCAACAAATGGCAGCGGTTGTAGCAGCAAAACAGCTTCTACTGATGCAGAGCCCGATGAAGCGATGACACCATCCTCGTCTACAGCACTTGAACAATCCACTTCAGGTAATTCAGCTTGTGTAAAAAGTTCGGTAATGTCAGCTACCGAAATACCTGCTGCAAGTGACACTTTCGATAAGGGAAAGTTTTCGTGCAAATACTTTGAAAGAAATCTAGCAAATGGAGAAAAAGTCGAAAGAGCTTGGCTTTGCTATATTTCTGAAGATTTTGTATTTTGTTTTTGTTGTAAGTTGTTTTGTAAATGTAAAACTACTAACGATTTTTTTGATACAAATGGAGTATCTGATTGGCAACACTTGTCTTTGCTAATTAAGAGACACGAAACGTCAATTTTACACAACAATTATATAAACACTTGGGTAAATTTAAAAAAAATTTTGGAGACATCTAGACTGTTAATGCTCATCATTTGCGGATTTTAGAAACGGCGTGACGTGTTGGAAAGAATTATTGTGATTGTTAAGTATTTATCTACACAACGCTTGGCATTTCAAGGTTCTTCTCAATTGTTTTTCGAACATGATAATGGAAATTTTCTGAGAGCTGTTGAGATGATTGCCTCTTTTGATTCAGTGATGAGACAGCACGTTAGCCGAGTGTATAACTCCCAAAAAAAATCTGTTAAAATGACTCATTGTTTAGGCGTGCAAATAAAGAATGAAATGATTGAATTATTGTCGTCCAAAGTAAGAAATAATATTTCAGAAATGGTTCGCAGTTCAAAATATTTTTCAATATTATTAGATTGTACACCAGACACTAGTCATACTGAGCAAATTAGTCTTGTTCTGAGGTTAGTTGTCCTTAAAACCACTTCAAAAAAGATTGAAGTTAAGGAAAGTTTTATTGCGTTTAATCCAATACTGGACTCTACAGGAGAAAGGATATATACGTTTGTGATAGAAAATTTGGAAAAATTAAATTTAGAATTGAATCACATTAGGGGACAAGGTTATGATAATGGGACAAATATGAAGGGAAAACATGTTGGGCTTCAAAAACGCATTCTTGATGCGAATCCGAAAGCCCTTTTTGTACCTTGTGCGGCTCATACTTTGAACTTATCAGTAAATGACGCTTCTAAGGTGTCAGGTGCTACAATAAACTTTTTTTATTATTGTGTAAGAGTTATATAATTTTTTTAGTCATCAACAAAAAAGTGGTATGTTTTGAGAAAAAATATCCCCGGATTAGGTTTAAAGCCTCTAAGTGAGACAAGATGGTCCAGCAGAATTGACGCAATAAAGCCCCTCAAATTTTACTTAGCTAAGGTTTGCGAAAGTCTTATAGAAGTGACTGAAGATAATTACTTTCACATTGATGCAGGACATAAAGCGAGTTTCTTCTTAACGTCTGTACAAAATTATCAATTTATTTGTGGAATTATTATTGGGCATGTCGTTTTATTTCTTAAAAATATTGTCAGCAAACAAATGCAAAGTGCTACAATTAATATTAAAGTATGCCAAACCTACCTAAAAAATTTAGTTGATCACTTCCAGAAATATAGATCTGACCAATCATTTCAAGAAATTCTTGTGCAAGCGAAAGCAGTAGCATTCTCTTTCGAAATTGAAGAAGACTTTCCACCATTACCAACGGTTAGGAGGAAATTTAAACCAAAACTGTTTGACTATGAACACCGAGATCAGACCCTTCATGATCCAAAAACCGCCTTTAAAATTAGTTTCGTCTTAAAAATTATAGATCAAACTATAAGCTCTCTACAAAACCGATTTGACTTATTAAATGAGTATGATAATATTTTCGGATTTCTTAGCGACATATTCAAATTAAGTGACAGCGATCTTTTAAAACATTGTTCTATTCTTGAAGAGCGACTGACAGATCAGGATAATAAGGATATAGACTTCAATGATCAATTTAACGAAATTAAAGCGTTAAAGTGTTTTCATTACCTGATGATATTGACCCCTTAAATATTTTACAATATATGTTTGAAAACAATTTAATCTCCACCTTTCCAAACGTAAGCATTTCACTAAGAATTCTTTTGACATTGCCTGTATCTGTAGCTTCTGGCGAGCGATATTTTTCAATGTTAAAAATCATTAAAAATTATTTAAGATCTACAATGATTCAAGAAAGATTGTCTGGGCTAACAATATTAGCAATTGAACAAGAAATATTTGACGGTATAAATTTTAGCGATGTAATTAATGAATTTGCAACAGCAATATCTCGGAAAATATCGCTACTACAATAGTTATCTTTTATTTTTCTATTGCACCTAGACCTAGCTATCATTTTTGATTTTAAAACGAAGTTCCCTAGGTATTTGTTATTAGAAATATCTGTATATTTTTAAAATATCTAAGTATAAGTAGAAAGTAGTACTTATATATAAATATATGTAGACATTAGGCAATATTTCTGTTATTTGTTCCCAAAAATATGTGATTTTTAGGTTTAGGTTATTTTCTAGTATTTATAAACAACGAGTCAACGTGTCTGTATCCCATTACTTAAGTAAATGTTTTAAAATGGGTGTGAACAAGAATTTATTTTGTTATGATTTTGTTCTGTTTGTTTCATTTTGATATTTTAGTCTACAAATAAATATGACTTCTAAAGTTCAGTTTTTTGCTTTATTTCAAGCACCTACCTCCTACCTCAAAAAAAATGAAAAAACATGATCCAAGATGCCTTAAGGTGCGCCAAAATCCTTTTTTGCACACAAGCGCCAGTAGCCCTCACGGGGGCCCTGCTTCGTTTACAGGGCCGGTGAGCTCTTGAACTCGCTTCCGTCGAATATCCTACAATTTGGCCCTCTTCAAGAAGCGAGTAAACAGACACCTCAGTTCTCCCCAGCCGCCTACTCATGTGGAGTAACTGGTTCGCCTATTTCTAAAATCCCATCTGCGAAGTCAATATTTCGGCGTTGCGGCCACTCTTTCATTTCTTCTTTTCGGGAAGTTATGTTCTGGTGTTTTTCTGTTTGTACATTGTGATATGAGGCGTTATCGATCACTCACACACATTTTGGTCGTGAATTTGGAAGACGTTTTTCTCTCAACCATTTTTCGTAGTCTGCGAAATTTATATCAACGCGATGAATATCGGATTCACAATTGGACTTAAAGACCAGATATGCGTTTCGTAGGAATCCACATTCACTACCGGTGTTCAAAATTATCCTTTTGAAACAAGCTGACGTAGGCCGTCGTTTGTCTCGTCAATCCAAGCCTTCTTATGTGCATGGGAGGAATGAATATATGTTTCGTCCATGTAAATTATTGTTCTCTTTTCTTGACTGTATCGTTTGATGCTTCTTAAATAATTCAAACGTAGTTGCTGTATTTCAGGTTTTTCCATAAGTAGCTTTCTATTCGTTTTCGTCTTAACCCAACGGGACCTCATTCCTTTCAAAACTTTTCGAATGCTCTTTCGTGATCCAGCATATTCATTCTCATTGACGAATAACTGTTATTTTCGCCTTCTTAAATCTTCACTCAGTTTTTCCCTTTCAAATTGGAAACGAACACCATCCTCACCAAAACTTAGAAATATTGAAATGAAATTTGCAAGATACGGTCCTGTTCGCTTGGCTCATCTTAAAGCTTCAAAAGCTCATTTAGAACTGAGCCCTTGGGCACGTGACCGGCAAAGTTAACGCGCAGCAAGGGGAGGGGCTATTTCACGCGCACAGATGTTTTTGTGGACCCGTACATAGTTTAATTTCTTATTATCATAATTAACTATACTATCACATAGTAATGGCGGAATCAATCAACTATAAAAATATGACTAATTAGCAGCGATTAATATAAATTTAATTAAAATCAAAACGGAAAATGTATATTTTTTATTTGCCCCAGGGAGTCATTTATCAAGACTAGAAATAGGAGCGACTCCAACACGCTGCCTTACCGGGGTATTTCGCAAATATTGTAGCTTTACGAATCGGGTGTAGGTTTTTGAAATCACCCCCTGTGATACCCCCATTGTGACCGCTATATCCCTCTGTGTCACCCCTTCTTCAACGAGAGCAATTATTCGACCACTCTGCACATCGGCAATGTGGTGATAATTCAACATTTCTTATCATACTATCCAGTTTTTTAACGACAAAAAACTTCATTCTTCAGAAGTAGTCAAAGATCCATGGTTAAAAATAATCAATAATGTGAAATACCGAGTGATTCCAAATACATTTGCATTTGCTTTTGCAGGATTTAGCACTCACAGATTTTACCCCTATGATCAGAGATAGTAATATTGATAGCAAATGTCGATTTTTTGAAAATTTAGTCTTATCCCGCTTTGATAAGCATGCGCCAATTAGAACAATTATTATCAAGAAACGTAAACCCCTGTGGCTTACTGACAATGTGAAATTACTCATCTCTCTCCGCGATAAAGCTTTAAATAACTTTAAATAAAAATAGGTAAAAAAACTTTTTAAGTTAAACGGTTTTATGTTAAACATACATTGCACTGTTTAAGATAAATGTACTAAAACCAAAAATAATAAAATAGATACAGTCGTGGGAATTATAAACATATGCATAGACTAGACTAAAATAAAACCGTGGGGCACGTCAATTGTCTACAAATTATCGACTTAATGTGCGATAGAAGAATCGTTTAATTCGTCGTTAGGCAGTTGGCCCGCAGACGGTGAGGAAATTATTTACTATTTTCTTGCTCATGGAAATTCTAATAGTTATACACTCCATGTAAATAAAAGAGATGTTTTAACTAGTTTATCGTTGGACATTCACACTGCTGGCTGGCGAGGAATCGTTTCACTGCTTGTTGTTTGTCTTTAATCGACAAAACATATGACAAAAGTACTACTCGCTCACCACTATGAAACCCTAAAACTCGCTTATAATCGAGCTTGCTAGCTTGTTTCCACATTCTAGCCCTGCTTATCACACGTCCATCGTTGTCGGTTGCACAACTGCCTAATAATTATAGTGTAACATTACAAAACAAACATTTTAATCAACGATTGTAGACAATTGACGTGCCCCACGGTTTTATTTTAGTCTAGTCTATGCATATGTTTATAATTCCCGACTGTATCTATTTTATTATTTTTGGTTTTTAGTACATTTATCTTAAACAGTGCAATGTATGTTTAACATAAAACCGTTTAACTTAAAAAGTTTTTTACCTATTTTTATTTTCTAGTTTTAGTTTTTATTTCGCATTCTTTTTAATTCATTTAGTGCTTCATTATTGCAAGGTTTCTTGCCCGTTAGTTTATTGCAATCCAACTCCTCTATACGTAGTCCCTGCAAAGATCTTACTCTACTAAGAGCCACGTAGGCTTGACATGTATACAAATTGTGTTAATAGCATTCTCGAATGCCTGCAGATTATTAGCTCTGCATTGCTGGGTACGCTCTCGTTGTTTACTTAACCTCGTATCGCGATGTTTAGGCGTTTCTGAACCCAACTGCTGTCTTTGTCTTTCACGGCTTTGTATTAATCTAACTTCATATTCTTCTGGCGTTTCTGACGCTACCATCTGTGTATATTGCTCCCGTTGTTTTGTTAACCTGGCTTCATATTCTTCAGGCGTTTCTGACGCCGTCATTTGTGTATATCGCTGACGTTGCTTTTTAACCTGGCCTCATATTGCTCAGCTGTTTTTTGACGCTAATTGTTCCCGTCGTTTCTGTAATCGACTTTTTCTATCACCTTCACTTTCTTTAGCTCGTTTTGCTTGATACTTTTCTTTCGCTTTTTGAAGCCTTCGTTTACGTTGTGTTGCAGTTTCTGTTTTATTTATGTTTGTATTTTTATATTTTTTTGACCATTTTGTTCCCACGAGTAATGGACATTTAAACGGTCGACCCCCCCAGAGGTCCAATAAAGGGGCAAGGCTATGTACAACAAGATGCGCCTGAGTCTTGAGAGGAAAACGCTAACGACATATCATTTTTATCCACCCTAATGCCATACAGTTCTCGGCGCGTTTTAACCTTTCACCTTAACTTGGGTGGTGTACCGCTAACGACGTATCATTTTAGCCACCCTAACGCCACACAGTCCTCAACACGATACAAAATCTTGACTTGGGTGGTGAATTCAGGCTGGATACATTGTATTCTACTGGTTGAGCACTTTCATTTGATACCCATATTGATAGGATTGATAAAACCTACGTTATCCGCCATTTTGTAGCGGCCGCCATCTTGGATTTCAATTTTTTATAGTATATTGTATTCTGATTGTTGAGCCCTTTCATTTGATACCCATATTGATGGGATTGATAAAAGCTATGTTATCCGCCATTTTGTAGCGGCCGCCATCTTGGATTTCAATTTTTTATAGTATATTGTATTCTGCTTGTTGAGCCCTTTCATTTGATACCCATATTGATGGGATTAATAAAACATAAATTATCCGCCATTTTGTAGCGGCGGCCATCTTGTATTTATAATGATAATGAATAAATATAATTGTATTGTCACCAAAATCCAAAGTGTATACAAAATTTCAGATTAATCGGTTGACAGGAAGAGGGTGAAATTTGAATTACTAAATTTGACCCAAGAATAAATAAAACAAACGGGGTAAGCTAAATAAAACCGTTTAAAAATCGAGACTCCCTAAAGATTTTGATTATTATAAACAGTTGCGAAATTTCACTAATACAGCCATCAGAAATGAAAAGCGTGGTTACCTTCGTTTTAAAACTGGGGCCAATACGACTCGTATATGGAAACATTTACGAGAGTTCTCAATAGGAGTGCGACAGAAGGGTTTAATTCCTGAACCGATCAGTGACGTGAATGAAATGAGTAAATATTTTTCCAGTGTTTTTGCTGACAATGCTGTTCCAAGCTTGGAACTTTTGAATAAGTACGGTAATAGTAAGCTTAGGGATTCTATATCATTTCAAGTGTCAATGGTTACTGAAAGTCAGGTTTATGATGTTTTAACTTCCATTAAGTCTGCCTCGGTGGGTTCAGATGGTATAAGTGTCAAGATGCTTTTGTTGTGTTCACCTTTTATCCTGAAGTTCATATGTCACATAATAAATTATTGCATCGAGAAGTCAGTTTATCCTAAGTCGTGGAAAATGGCTCATGTTATTCTGATTCCAAAAGTACGCGATCCTAAGGATTACAGGGATCTCCGACCTATAAGTATATTGAGTGTATTGTCCAAAATTTTTGAAAAACTTGTCGCTGTCCAAATAAAAGCGTATTTGGAGTCGGAGAGTATTTTGCCTGATATCCAGTCGGGTTTCAGGGGGGGTCATAGCTGTACCACTGCCCTGCTCGCAGTGGTGGATGACATCATAAAGGCTGTAGACGATAATGAACTTTTGTTGCTCGTCCTGCTGGATTATTCGAAGGCTTTCGATAAAATTAATCACGATTTGTTGTTGGCAATCTTTCGTTATATTGGTTTCACTGAAAATACGGTTCTATTGTTTGAAAGCTATTTGACTGGCAGAACACAAAGAGTTTTGTACGGAAAAATTAAGTCTGGTCCTATAGAAATCCCATGTGGAGTTCCGCAGGGATCCATTCTCGGACCGATATTTTTTATTATCTATACCTTTCAGCTCATGTGTTGTTTAATTTTCTGCTCGGCTCATTTATATGCTGACGACTCACAGCTCTATTTACAGTTTTCGCGCGACTCACTTGATGAAGCTCTAGAAAAAATTAATATAGATTTGGATAACATCTTTAAGTTGTCGAAAGTATGTGTCTGAGCATTAACCCTTCAAAAACTGTAGTTATGCTATTTGGAAGGAAGGTCATGAGAGAGGCATGTAAAGATCTAATTAAGATATCTGTGAATGGCGCAGTTCTTCCTCTGACTAGCGAGTGTCGTAATTTGGGTTTGATTATGGATAGCGATTTGAGGTTTGATTCTCACATAAACTTGCTACTTAAAAGAGCTTTCGTGAATATCAAATTGATTTATGGTTGCGAAGAATTTCTGGATATTCGACAAAGAAAAATGCTTTGTGAAGCGCTGGTGTTGTCTCACCTCAATTATTGCGATACCGTATATGGCCCATGTCTGACAAAACAGAATGTGGCCCGAGTTCAGAAAATTCAAAACTGGTGTGTTCGAATTGTTTTCAACCTTAGACGCACAGATCGCACGTCCTGCAGACTGCAGCAATTGGGTTGGTTATCGAATCGAAGAAGGCTGCATGTGCTGAGTCTGTTTTACATAATTTTGAATGAGAAGAAACCCTCCTATCTGCACCGACGAATCAAATATAGAACAGATGTTCATAGCATCAACGTCAGGTTCAAACATAAACTTGCTATACCGCGTTATCGTTCTTCCGTGTTTCAGCGTTGCTTTTCTTATATTATTGTAGATGAAATCAATAAAATACCGAGTAGTCTTTTAGGTTTGAGTTTGGATGCATTTAAGAGGACGTTGAGGCATTAGAGCCAGTTAAATGAGATGTAGTCTTCCTTGTTTCCTATTTTTTTTTTCACCAAGAAGAAAAGATCTTTTATATATGGAGTGCATGAATTAATTTTGATTTATTTTAGTGTTTAATTCTTGTTTTCAAGATGAATAGTTGGTAAGATTAGTGATTAGTATATCTTACATAACGATGTTTCCGTACAATTGTGGGTACACTTGTCTAGTATTTGTTTCTATTTTATTCAGGTTGGATTAATCAGCTATGCTGTATCCTACCTTTTGGTATCTCTCAATGTACAGTAACACACACTCATAATATGTTTAAGGCCTTTAATGTAATTGATAGTTATTTATTTCTGTACAAGATGCCAATAAAATGCTATTATTATTATTATTATTAAATTTGGTTGTGTCTAACTCAATTTTCATAAATTCTTGTGCACAGTGTATCATCTATGATATCTCATCAGAATTAAAATATAAATTCTATCAATTGTTGATCAATTCAGTATCGCAATTACAAATGAAGCAATACTTGTAAAGAACGTTTTCATTTTTGCATTAATGAAGAAATTGGTGTATCTACTTACTCCCTGCTTTTGGATATCCTTCTGACCGATTTCTTGAATTCCTTATCTTCATCGTTGGCTGGTAAGATATGTATTGCCGATTTTCTCCTGTACACTCCTCGATCTGCATGGAAAGAGTAAGATGAACTGAATATTTTCTTAATCATATCAGCATCGAAGACTTAATAACTATCACTATATAGAAAAAGAGTCTGCCATACAATTCAATTTGAAAAGACAATAAATAAATTGAAATAATAATATTGGTCCTATCTTATCTTATACTGTATTAACTTATCACTAGCACAGGTAGTTTCTATCAACTCAGGTGAATTTCTATTAACGTTTCAATCGGATTAAATGACAAAATACTGTTTTAATCGCTATGTATCACAAATATTGATATCCAACTCCTACAGTTTGATAGCGCACTTATTTTGATTTTACGTCCACCCACAAAAGTGAAATTCTGACGTAACCTTCTTTTATGATTCTCTACAAACCGACATTACTATGAAATGAATGCCGTGAATTTCCAATCGAATCAATCTTGTAATACAAACGTTCGGATTAAAATTGAATCGTAATCCATTACTTTCCCGGAATTGTTATGATGTTATACTAGGTGGCACATAGAGTTTTTGAATATATATATATATATATATATATATATATATATATATATATATATATATATATATATATATATATATATATATATATATATATATATATCCGAAGTAATTCCAATCAAAAGAGGCATTTTTCAAGGTGATTCTTTAAGTGCTCTTTGGTTTTGTCTTTGCCTCAATCCATTATCTCATGAATTAAATGCTACTAGTTTCGGCTTCAAAATAAAGAGTTTATTAACTGAATTCAAATTAAGTCACTTAATTTATTTAGATGATATTAAATTATATGCCGGAACCAGATCTCATTTAAAAGTCTACTTGAGATTACTTTCAACTATTCCAATGATATTCATATGAAATTTGGGCTTCCAAAATGTAAAAATCTTTCTATTGAAAAGGAAAGATCACCTCTGATTATATAAAGATTTCCAATATCGAAATCGAGCCAATGCATCAAGGAGATACATATAAATATCTTGGATTTTGTCAAGAGAAGACAATTAACCATAGCAGCACTAAAGAAATTATTAGAAGTTCATATTACAAAAGACTAAGAATTATCATCAAGAGTTATTTAACTAGTAAAAACCTTTTCAGAGCTATCAACTCCTATGCTGTTCCTATTCTTACATCTTCTTTTGGAATTATTAAATGGTCTAAAACTGATCTAAATGAATTACAATGTCAAACGAGGAAAATGCTCTGTAAATATCATAAGCACCACCCAAAGTCAGCTGTTCAGAGAGTTACACTACCTAGACATCTTGGAGGTCGTGGATTAATTGATTTGAATAATCTTCATAGTAAACAGATTTTTCATCTACGTTCCCATTTTCATGATAAACAGAGAACGTCTAAATTACATGATATTGTTGTTGCTTCAGATTATAATCTTACACCTCTGAACTTGACAATGCAAAAGGTAGATTTTGATATATTTGATGATAATTCTAAAAGAGAAAGTTGGATGCAGAAGGAATTACACGGAAAGCACCTAAAGAATTGAAAAATGATTATATTGATGAAATTGCATCGAATAAATGGTTAGTATCTGGAGAATTGTTTGCTGAAACAGAAGGCTTGGCAATTGCGATCCAGGGCCAGGTTGTTTTCACAAGGAATTATAGAAAACATATCATCAAACAAAATATAGATGATTCTTGCCGTAGATGTTTCTGTTCTTCAGAAACAGTTTTTCATATATTATCATCTTGCTCAGTCCTTGCTTCAACAGATTATTTAGAAAGACATAATGCCGTCGCTAATATTATTCACTTCAATCTAGGAATTAAACATGACCTAATTCCCAAAACAAAAAATTTCAAAAATATGAACCTGAGATTATTTGTGAAAATGACGAATATAAACTTTATTTTGATAAAACAATTCTGTGCAACAGAGCTGTAAAACACAATAGACCAGATATCGTTCTTAATGATAAACAGAATCAAATAACATATATAATTGATATTGCTATACCCGACACACATAATATACAAAATAAATACAATGAAAAAATTTCTAAATATATGATGCTTGGCGACGAGATTAAAAAATGTGGAAAATGAAGAAAGTATTTATTCTACCGATTATTATTTCTACAACAGGCGTTATTCCTAGAAATCTTCACAAAAGTATTGAGATTTTGGGTCTGAAGAAAAATTTGTTTGAACAGTTACAAAGATAACAGTCATCAAGTCTTGTAATATTCTTCGTAGGTTTCTTTCCGAAAATAATAATGAGGTAGAGTCATAGGTTTTCTCTTTAGTTTATACTGCTCAGAATCTCATTTCATATTTTATTTATTTGTTTATATAAATGTAATATAATTAACTGACAATTTTGTCATATTTATATTCAGAGCAGTATTCTATTCGATCGTTCACCACTTCACACAAAGGAAACTATTAATGAGTAACATTCAGTGTTACTTGACTAAGGTCCGTACACTGGATTTTTCCGGGGAAAAAGCCTCTGACACTACTCGTTTACTACATTTAACGTTATCCTAATATATAATTACTCCAGGATATGTTTTGATTATAATCATTGCCTGGCAATGGTATTAATTACCGGGTGGTGGATTTATATTTTTTCATGAAATCAGTTTGATTGCATGAACAGATATATGGGCAACTCGTCGGGGTAAAACCCCCTATATATAAACACCTCAAAAGTCTAGGAACACACTTACCAATTTACCAATATCTTTAAAATATGAATTTGATGATTCGAATTTATAGAAATATGTCGGTTTTTGTTAGGATGTATTGTATATAATGTATTCTCAAGAAAACAAAATAATATTTGACTTCTCCAAAGCACCTATTATGAAAAAAATTTAAAATTAGAAAATGACGAAATTTGGTAAAGCACAAAAAAAAATCCTGAACTAATATTTTCGAAACGACATGGAAGCACGTATATTTTTCAGTACCCAGAAGGTCCACCTCTGTTATTAATGACACTTTGGCAACGTCGCGGAATGCTCAATATTAAATTGTCTATTACATTTTGGCCTAAGTCATTCCAAGCCCCTGAATTGCTAATCAAAGCTACTGTTCATGATGGAAGACGTTTTGACGCAGGAGATTTCTTTTTAGGGTGTCCCACACATGCTCGATGGGATTCAGATCTGGAGAGCAGGATGGCCACGGTAGAAGATCGATATCATTCTCTTCAAGAACGTTCAAGACAACTCTTGCACGATGAGGAGGGGCATTATCTTGTTGGAAGAGTGGATTTAGACCCATTGTTTGGAGATATGATACCACTACAGGCAAAACTATCTCATTTGCGTAAGAATTTCCAGTGAGGGTGTTCTGTATGAAAACGAGGTCAGTTCTTCCACCAAGGCGTATACCTCCCCAAAACATCACTGATCCGCCTCTCTGTCTAACAACTTCTCGAACATGCTGGAGACGGTTTTGCTTTCCAGGTTCCTTCCATATTCGAATTCTTCCCGAATCGGGATAATAACTTAATCTAGATTCATCACTGAAGAGAACTGTGGCCCACCTCTCTTGATCCCAGTTTACGTGTTCTTGGCAGCTAAACGAGCAGCGCGATTTCCATGGGTCAGTTGTGGAACTCTTAAAGGACGTCTGGAGTGGAGATGATTTCGTGCAGTCGATTTCTCACAGTTTGGTCGGAAATTTGTACATTATGAACTCGTGATAGCTCTTGAGCTAATTGAGATGCTGTGGTAGTACGATCTCTTCTGGCTTGTAAAACCAAAATCGGTCTTGGGCGACTGTAGTAATCCTAAAACGACTTGTATGGCGTTCTTCTACGCTACCTGTTTCATTGAAACGCGATCATAAACGGTTTATGACACTTGGGCTACTTCCCAGAACCCTGGATACTTCCCGTTGTGAGCTCCCAGCTTGGAGCATGCCAACGGCTCGTAACATCTCTTCTCTAGCCCAATGTCGTCTTTTCATGGTCGAATCACAAAACTTGAATTCTTTTATTTGTGATTACAACAGAAACAAAGTGCCAACTAACTGATTTCAAACACTGAATACATGAAATTATTATAAAGCAGCGTCGCATCTGCTGCATTTTTAGTTTTTTATAAAAAAAAACTAGGTTGCGAGGGGCGTTCCTTTTCTTCATACCTAGCGATGGATGAATTTGTGCCAGACTACCTCCTCTACTATTATGGTTCACAATGTTACTGTCATGTCTTATTATGCTCCAGTCTCTATATTGGACATTATCTTCTGGTTTCGTTTTAGTTTCTACGAAAAGAGCACAGTTAATATCGTATTTTTCTAAAGTGTTATTGATGAGATATTTTCTAGATCTATAACAGCTAATGTTGCGGTAAAGAAGTCTAACTTGACAAGCGAACAGGATGGCTTGCGATTCCATGTAGTGTTTCAGTGCGAGATTTAAGGTTATTTACATCGAGATCAAACATTAGAATGTAAATCCAATGATTGCCAACAAACGATACTGTTGTTTCGATATTGTATTCAGCTATGAATTTTTCCTCAGTTTTTCTAGTATATATATAATGATAATTCTTCCCGATCAGAATTTTTCGGTTCATTAAGTTTAAATACATATGTGTTTATGATCACATCAAGTATCGTTATTGGCGAATGAATTATAGATTTCCTGTTTTCTGTAGAGCTCAATTGATGGGGTTTTTTATTCAAAGTTTTCACTGGCAGATTAGGAATTCCTTCTATAGGTTTTGTCGGACGTTTGGGACACTTGAAGGACCATGTCTGATGATCCAGGACTCCACAAGCACTGCATTTAGCTGGTAGTTGCGTTTTACATTTATAATTGCGTGATTTTCCTGGCATTTCACTTCTTCGTCGCAATCCTCAGTAAGGTGAATGTATTTCAGGTGTTTTGAGCTGGTTGTGGGGGCGCCACTTGTGTACACTGCATAGTGACGACTTTTATAGAACATTCCCACTGCTAGAATTTTTTTTGTAATAATAATAATAATCGGTATATAGGACATGTCATGAGAGAGTATCATCCTCCATAAATTCTTTAATAGAATAATATGCCTTTCTCAGAAGAAAAGACTTAAGAACAGATTTGAACACTTTTGTAGGCTTAACTCTCAGATGGTGAGGTAAAGTATTGAAAAATTTGATACTCTGGTATGTTGGAGAGTTCTCAAATTTTGAAGTACGATGCTTCGGCAAGAGAAGAGTTGACTGACTTCTAGTTGCATAATCGTGATACATAGAGAGTTTCGAAAAGTTAGCCTCATTATCCTTTAAATACACTAAACATCTATAAATATACACACATGGAAATGTCAAAATGGCATTCTCAATGAAAACAGGTTTACATGACATTCTGGGGTTTATATTGAACATCATTCTCAGAATTCGTTTCTGAAGAATGAGAACCCTATTATATCCACTGAATTCCCCATAATACAACATTATAAGACAAATGACTATGAACAAGACTGTAATACACTGTCATCAGGGACGTAACTGGCAGCGAATCTTTTATTTTACATAAAGCAAAATAAGCTTTATTCAATTTCCTACACACATGCTCAACCTGTTCTGACCATGTCAGTCCACTGTCGACATGAATACCAAGAAATTTTGTGCATGATTTAGATGTTAAAGCACTGTCCACAATCAGATGTCTGTCATCAGCATTTCTCAAACCAAAGAACAAACATTCAGTTTTACCAACATTTAAAATTAGAGCATTATCATGACACCAACAGTTGAAAGAGTTAACAATCTTTTACAAGCACTTGCCAGCTCCTCAGGACTCCGCGCTGTGACACCAAATGAAGTGTCATCAACAAAAATAATGATTAGCATTAATATCTCTACTTTAATATGATCTGGTAGATCATTAATGAAAAGAATAAACAACAAAGGTCCCAGCACGGACCCCTGAGGAACCCCAAGTTTACATTGTAATCACTGGACCAACTGTCCTGTACCTTAACCCGAAAAACTCTGTCTGACAGGTAACTTTTATCCAATCCAGAAAAACACCTCTAAATCCTAAGTTGTACAGTTTATTCAGAATGAAATTTAAGTTGATGGTATCAAACGCTCTGGAAAGATCAAAAACAGGCCTGCTACATATAGCCCCTCATCCAGGCTTTTATAAACATGATCTACGAAAGAAATCGCAGCTGACTGCGTAGATCTGCCTTGCCTGTAACCATGTTGACAGTCTGTCACAAGCTTGAACTTATTTATGAAGTCCATCATCCGATCAAGAACAATCCTCTCAAACACTTTAGAAAACACACTCAAAATAGATATAGGTCTATAATTGGCAATATTACTGGTGTCGTTCCTTTTGAATACTGGAATAACAGTTGATACCTTAAGTGCAGTTGGAAACTTACTTGTAGAGATAGAGATTTAGAATGAAAGACAAATGGGGAGCAATCTGCTCAGCTATACACTTCAAAAGTTTTGAAGAAATACAATCAATACCAGTACTTTTTTTGATTTAAGTAGTGTAATGGTTGATATAATCTCACCTTCCGTAACTGGAAAAAAAAAGAAATTGCAACTTATCATTATTGACGATGTGCAGCATTGTGAAATGTTATTCCTGAAATGCTGATGAAGACATTTGTTATTTACTGATGAGAAGTATTCTCCAAACGCTGATACAATCATTTTAGGTTCTGAACAGATTACACCATCAATACATAATGAAAATTGGTTTTATATGACGACGATTTACCTAATTCTTCATTAACAATCCTCCATACAGTTTTATTCTTGTTGTGAGCTGTATTCAAACGGTTTTCCATGTACTCATATTTGGTTTCCTTAATAAACATCTATAATTTTCTTTGCCTGCCTGTACTCTAGATCTAAGCTCGTGGAATTTAAGTTCACCTTTAACCAGTATAAATTTTTCAAGTCCATACTTGCTCGCTTAACTACATCAGATACCCAAGTTTTTTACAGTTACCAATCGTGAGACGTTTTAAGGGCAACATTGATCCAGTGAATCCTGTATAATGAGCAAAATTCCTGAAGCACGCATCCACGTCAGAAAAACAATAAATTTCACTGAAACTCAAGTTGGAAATCAGAGTCGTGAAATCTGCAAGATTTCGTTCATGAATATTACGAACAATTTTTGTTGCGGTTTATTATCAACCAACTTTTGATCACTGACGTTACATTCTACATAAATGGCCTTATGATCACTAATATGTGGTTCGAAAACTCGAAATTCAGAGATGGTTACATTAGAATTAGTGATGACGTAGTCTAACTTAGAACGTGAAATCAGACCTGACGAGGACATAAATTCTCTAGTAGGTTCCAAAGATGAGACTTTGAGATATAAACTTCATCAAGAGATCATCAAGCAATTTCCGAGTCAAGCACCTGTCATCCAGATAATTAATGTTTAAATCTCCACATAAAAAAATGACCTCCGCCCACCTCCATATATATTTGCTTTTACCGCAACAGCGTTGTAAAATGTGCGATAATCTATCAAAAAATATCTCGAAACTACCTGAAGGAGGTCGATAGACACTAATGATGTATACTGATGACTTATACGAAGTAGTATTCTCCATTTGTAGATGACCCACTACTGCCACTTCCGTTGCCTCATTTCTGACAGGACATATATAGCTTTATGACACAAAACTCACAGTGCATTTCTTCACAATATTTGGACCAGTCAATTTTTTCAAACTTGATACATTTCTTGACATAAATCATAGTTCCACCGTGCCCTCTAGTGGGCCTACAATAATACACAGCCTGGGTATAATTGATCAAAGATGTGGCTGCAATACTTTGATCGTCACACCAGTGCTCCGCCACACTAACTATGTCAGGATTCATGGTAGATAATAACACTTCTAGAGTGTTCAACTTATTAGTTATACACTGAACGTTCAATTGAAGCAACTTAAGATTGAAATAACATTTAATTTCGTGCGAAAAAAAAGAATTGTAATGTAAGAATTGATACAGCACGTGATCAATCTAATGGAATGGGTAGGAGCGTTTGTTTGCTTAGAAATAATACTCTTGCAAAATCTAAATTCCATACCTGAGTCCTTCAAGTATTCGCTGATCTGTTGGTCCGTTATTTGAAAAGAATATATTTTAGGATTTAGTGAAATAAATATGACAAAATATTATCAACAATATTTTATTAAAACAATAAATATGATGAAAAACAGGAAGAAATATATCCAAACAATTATGAATTAGTTTTATATATTATTTGAATAAAAGTTGGTCTTCACATTTTTAAGTTACTTTGTGTAATTTGCTAAAAATATCAAGCAGTCAATATTAAATACAATCAGTAACTTTCAAACATTCGTTAGAAAAATTTCAATTTGAAACGCCTGAAATTAAATCACAAATTCTCTTCAGATTTATATCTCATCCATGCAAATCATTATCTCAAGAGAAATTGAAATCATTAATTGTATCAATTTTTGATCTAAGCATTAAATAGACTTAAACTATCACATAATTGTGGATGATCAAAATCCACGTCTTGAAATTATGAATATTAATGCCGACCAAGAACGAATGTTGGAAAATGCATAACTAATTTAAGGTATTACACAGTGTAAATAGACATAATTCAAAAATAAAATTTGAGCACAAAAACGAAACGACAGATCACATAGTTTGAAGAACTTTTCAGTATAGTTTAATCTCAAGAGATTACATAAGACCGACTTCTAGAATTCATAAATTTTCATCACATTTTCTATTGGAAGCAAGAGCTGCAATATTTTACAAGAGACAAAATACTTCTTACGAGCATTTTTGTCGATAAATTTTACGTGAAACAACCAATAATAAATACACAATGTAGGGGAAACATTGTAATTGTCAAATTGACATCTGGAAAATTATCTAAATATGAATTTTCATTTCACTTCCAAGAGAAAACATTGTTAAACTTCTCATTTTCGAAATTGACGAATTAGAAATTTCATTGTAATTTTTTGAATTAGATTACTTCAAGAAAACTAAGGCTTAATTTCAGACTATTGAGATGTAAGAGGAGACATTCCTACTTGTCGACCATCTGTGGGCGCTGGAGTCTCCAGATTGGTGAGTAGCTGTGACAACCAGTGATTGGTGGATTTATCCTCTTGTAGACAAACGGCAAAAGTGTTCTCGCGAAGTTGGTCAGGAAGACATTGTCTCAACGCTTCTCTTGCTCTGCAAAAATAAACAACAAAATTATGTTAGAGAGTTACTACACATCAATTAAATATTAATAATGAGAACGAAATTATAGTCGATTTGGTGAAGCCGTAGAGTAATAAATCTTTAGGTGACAGGATGGTTATAGGCTTGCCACTCGAATAAGGGTTAAAGCGTATTATTAAATATATTCAGCGAATTCAACCCTAAGAAAGGTAATTATTACATATATTATATTAGGAACAGTTCTTGAAGTAGTTTTATCATTTGTATGCATCAGTTAGTAGTTGGTGAAAGTATTTTGTTCATTTCACAAATAATGAAAAAGTTTTTTAATTTTACCCTGTTAAACGTGCTAAAAATATACTTTCCCAAACTGAAAAATTAATTATAGTGAATATGCGATGCTTTAAGGCATCAAATCCATTTACCTTCAATAGATGAAAATGTCAAAATGTGTTCTGAGATGACCGGAATTGGACAGTCCACAATATACTGGGTGATTCACCAGTGGCGCGATGCTCTGTAAATCGTACACTCTTGAAGATTTCATTTTTGTTCGAACGGTATTGTATTTAGAAAGTAAAACTCTACTTCAGCAATTTATTTTGCAGCAAACGGGGTGTCCAAATTTTCTATAAAAAATCTTGGGTGGTTTTTTCAGATTGGAAGACCACTTTTTTGTTCAAGATTCAGGAGAGGCCTAAACTGTGCTATAATGTCTTTAAGTAATAAGTTTTTTTGGTTTTTCCGTAAAAATCATGAAAATAGGCTCTCATATCATCGCATGCTCCTTCGGCCAGAGAGGATGAATAGTTCTTTCTTTTCATTTTCTTATTGCCCAAGGATAGCTTTATTGATGAATTAAAATAGATTATCCTCATTTTATACAGGAGCGACTCAAAAAAATTATTGAATATTGTAATTTCAAAAATATCATATCTAGATTTTTCAAATGGAACACCCTGTTTTTCATTATTCAAGTCAACGCATATAATATTGCACTATATTTTGCAGAAGTAACTTCATCTTTATCTTCGATCATTTTCGAAATATTCGATTAGTAAAAATTTTTTTTCCATCGACATGCATCATTTTTCGCACAGAAGTTTTTTTCTGTAATGATTCAAGTAGTAAAAATCGAAACCTAAACAAGACAATTCTTTCAACGAATGATTAAATCAAGATGATTAAAACGTAAATCGAGGTATGTGTTGACATTTTTTTTATTTGTGCCTTCTGCCAGATGTCCGGACATATCATATTCTGCATTTCACATGGTGAACTTATCATTGTTAAAGTGAGGTCTGAACCCAATTTGCCATAAAGTTCTCCAAAGAAGAAATGGTTGATATGACTTTTATTCTGAGTGAGTTTGATAGAAATTCTTTGTTGGCAAGTAGAGTTTATGCACAAATCTTTCCTGATAAGAGGCATCCTGATGCAAGATGCTTTGAAAAACTTCTAATTAGATTTATCGAAACGGGTAATATCGCTTTCAAAATACATGAAAAACCAAAAACTGCTACAACTGAAGACAACCAGTTATCAGTTTTGTTGACAGTGACAGAGGACCCATATGAAAGCCAAAGAGGGATTTCTCAGTTAACAGATATAAGTAAAACTTCCGTCCAGAGAATCTTGAAAGTGAATAAATTTCATGCACATCATGTACAGCTGCACCAGGAACTGAACAATCGAGACTATGCAAATCGAATCAATTTTTGCAATTGGGCAAGTGAAAAAGTAGCGGAAAATCCAAATATGTTTAGAAGAGTTCTTTTCTCGGACGAGGCAACTTTCCACAAGAATGGGCTTCTTCGCCACGGAAAATCCACACTTCATGAGACAAATAGATCACCATCATCGTTGGTCCTTGAATGTATGGGCCGCTATAGTAGATGGATATCTAATTGGGCCGCACTTTTTCGACGGGCACCTCAATAGTGAAATGTATTTAGAATTTCTGCAAAATCATCTACCAAAGTTACTTGCCGATGTACTAGAGCATATAAGACAAGATTTGTGTTTCAACAGGATGGAGCACCGGCACATTACTTACTCACATCAGGTTAGGGAGCATTTGAATCATGTATTTCCAAACAAATGGATAGGACGTGGTGGTCCTGTTAGATGGCCAGCTAGGTCTCCGGACCTTACAAGTTTAATTTTTTTTCTTGTGGGGTTATATTGAGGGCATCTTTCACCAGATTCCTTCTACAACACAGTTGGATATGAGACAGAGAATAGTCGACGCCTTTCAGTCAGTTAATTTGCAAATGTTGTCGAGAGTTCAACGGTCTTTCCTCAGAAGCATTTAGTTGTGTCTACAAAGAAACGGGCAACATTTCGAACACTTATTGAAATAGTCCAACACCTTGTAGATCAATTATTATTTTTTTTTTATTTCGAAAATGGTCGAAGATTAAGATGAGGTTACTTCTGCAAAAATATGGCACAATATTTTATGCGTTGACATGATTGATAAAATACAGGATGTTCCATTTGGAAAAATCAAGATATGATATTTTCAAAATTACAATATTCAATAATTTTTTGAGACTCCTGTATAAAAAGAGGATAATCTATTTCAATTCATCAATAAAGCTATCCTTGGGCAATAAGAAAACGAAAGGAAAAAGTAGACTTTTTGATGAATTTTTACGGAAAAGAAAATATTGTGACGAAACTACTCACCAAAAAAACTTATTACTTAAAGACATTATAGCCGAGTTTAAGACGCTATTGAATCATCAATAAAAAAGTGGTCTTCCCATCTGAAAAAACTCCCAAGAATTTTTTATAGAAATTTGGGACACCTGTTTACTTCAAAAAGAATTGCTGAAGTAGATTTTAATTTCTAAATACAATACCGTTCGGACAAAAATGAAATCTTCAAGAGTGTACAGAGCATCGCGCCACTGGTGAATGAATAACCCAGTATAAGCTTCTCCAGGAAAGAAAATCTGGAAATGGTTTTATAGTGAAACCTCCAAAAATTTCTCCAGGAACGCCCGGAATGGTTATTGATGAAGACTTTAGAAATACTATTGAATACTGTGGAAAAAATACACGATGTGCTTGTAGGACATGAGGACTTTAATATCAAAATAAATATTGAGGCAAGTTTTGCATGAACTGAATTTCTCATGGGAAAAGAACAACAGTAAGTCAGTTCCCATAGATAAAGAAGAAATCGTTTGCTGGATAAGAAATTATTTGAGAGCAATTAAAAAAAATATCGTGCTCAAAGTAAAAAAAAAATTATATGCATGAAACTTGGGTAAATCAAGGGTACACGGTTCAGAAAACCCTAATGATAAAACATAAAAGATTGTCGACAAGCTTTCCTCCAAGGATTGTCTACAGCATTTCAGGCTTTAAAAATTCTCCACAAATGTAATGAAGGGCTGTCAATGCATCTGTTGGAAAGGTTGGGACTCAACAAATTAAAAATTCACCATGATCAATAGTCAAATAGAATTGAATCACTCCCCACTATTCAACGTTTAAAATAGGTATAGTTAGCACATTCTTTCTCAAAACTCTACTTAGCGGAGTTCATAAACATTTAATTTATTATCACTATCAACCATAAATTCTGAATATTCATATATATACACCATTTACAATGATATGTCGTCCTGGAGATCGACTGCTACTCCACCTCTCAATCTAGGATGACAACAGTACTCAATATGTACAGCCAGGTGTGTGGCCTCTCAATCCGTGATCTCCAAATAGGGCAGTGGGAACTCAAGGATAGGAATAGCTGAACTCAGTACGTACAGCTAGGTATGTGGCCACTCACTACGTGGTCACCGACTAGGACTGTGATTGAACTCACTACGTACAATCACTCAAAGATAGGAATAGCGGAACTCAGTACGTACAGCTAGGAGTTAGACCCAAGTTCTCTCACCTCGAATGCCTATCCGTGTTTCAAGTGGTACCCTTTATACCGTTTCGCCAGCGCTGTCAATCTGCGTCGTAGCATCGTGCGCTATTCACTACTCGTAAAGCGGTGTTGCCTGGTCTTGTGTTATGTCGTGTAACTTAGTGATGGTAACAACGTTGCCATTACACTCTATACACTTGAAAATGGTGTAGCTGTCGAAACCGGTCGTGTATATCAAAAATGAACATTGTAGAAATCAGCCAAAAGTGTAGCATTTTATTTATTTAAAATGAATCTCAACTAAATAAATCCATCAACAGTATCATTGAATATAGACTTACGAATTAATAACTTAAACTCTGACTTACAGAGGATATCTGAGTGGGGTCACTTGCAATTACGTTTTCTAGAACCTGGAGAACCTCCTCTAATGCAAGGCCAACAAATAGCGTCCAAAGATTCGATGCACCTTCTCGGAATAACGGTCAACTCCGGGTTTTGCTGGCATGAACATATATCAGCAATAGCTGATAGTCGGCATCAGCTAAACTTAGTTTTCTTTTCAGAACCAAGCGATACTTCACGTCATCTCAGATGTTGCTTCTATATAAGGCGCAGATTGGACCTGCTTTGGAATATTGTTCCCATGCATGGGGATCTGCACTCAAACATTCGTTGCGGATGTTGGATAGTGTGCAAAAACGGTCTGAGCACCTAATCGACCACCCGGAGATCTCTAACCGCTGGCTTTCAGAAGACAAGTTGCTGACCTTTCTCTGTTTTACAGATGCTTCCACGGAAGATGCTCCAAGAAGCTGAAATACCTTGTTCCAAGGAAAACTGTTCTGCCGCAACAATAGACTGGCAAGGAGTTCTCATCATATGGCGATACATTTAACGACCCCTCGAACCTCTCTCTATAAGAATTCCTTCGTTTACAGGGCCGGTGAGCTGTGGAACTTTCAATTTGTCCCTCTTCAAGAAACGAGTAAACAGACACCTCATTTTTTTCCAGGCGCCTACTCATATGGTGTAACAGGTTCGCCTATTATTGGGAAGTGCGCATAAAAAAATATATGTTTCGCCTATGTAAATTATTAGTCTCTTTTCTTGACGGTATCGTTTGATGCTTTTTGAATAATTCGAACGTAGTTGCTGTATTTCAGGTTTTTCCATATCTACTCGTTTTCGTCTTAATCTAATCTCATTCCTCTCAAAACTTTTCGAATACTCTCTCGTGATCCTGCATATTCATTCTCAACGACGAACTTTTGATGGATTCGCTTTGAAGATGGTACGATTTTATCGACGACGAACTTACAAAGCAGAGTTCGAAGAAGAAATCGAAATCTGTTTTCTTCGATGATTTTCTTCTCTTTTTATCGGGAGTTGAAAAACTGTTATTTTCGCCATCTTCAATCTTTTTCATTTCGAAGTGTTTTGCACAGTTCGCAAACCTACTCCTGTTGCGACACTACACGTTCTTGAGCCTTTTTCAAAGAAATTACAGATTCATTCTGCATCCCTTCTCGTTTCATGATATAAATGACAGTAGCAATTATTTCCCTCGATTGCCCACCCAATTGTTTCCCTTTCAAATTGAAAACGAACTCCATTCTTACCAAAACTTAGAAATATTGACATGAAATTTGCAAGATTCGGTCCTGTTCGCTTGGCTCTTCTTAAAGCTTCAAAGGTTCATTGAGAACTGAGCTCTAGGCCACGTGACCGGCAAAGTTGACGCGCAATAAGGGGAGGAGCTATTCCACCCGCACAAATGTTCTTGTCGATCCCACTTTACGGTATTTATAAAACCATGGATTCCATTTGAAGAGCAAAATATTCGGATATCATTAAAATTCTTCATTACCAAATAGAAAAGTCTTACCTAGGATTATCCGAGAGTCGAAGATAACATCTTACAACGTGTTTCAAGAGTCTTGCGGAAGGTTCTTTTGCCAGCGATATGACCATTTTCCCCTGAAAAATTACATATATTCAAATGAGAACTGAACACACCAACTTATGATAGAGCAAATGAGCGACTTGTTTATTTCAGTTTTACGTCCTGCGGCTATGGTTGTTTCGTGAGTGGAGGTAGGTACATGCAAAAAGATTGGAGGTAATGTTGTAGTCAATAATAAGAAACAAATGGTTTATTTTTCATATTGTCGAGAATGTAATTCTATTCATTTTCAATAATAAAAAACAAGTAATGTGTTTTTAGAAATTTTACTTAATAATTGTGATTCGTAACGCGCTTCACTACACCGTAGCTTCTTCAGACGAATGAATGTACAGAAAATAAGAATGAGAATATAAATACAAATGTTCTTAAGTAATTAAAAGCTTATTGGGTTGCTCCTTCTTAAGTAGTTATTGATGATAGGTATATCCAATAAAATCAAGGAATAGATTGCTCCCTGAAGAGATTCAATAGGCGTGAAGGGCTTAAATCGACTTGTTCATTGATGAGTCTACCTGAGTATTTGTGTTTGTTGATTTCTGAAGTTTCCCAAACATCTACCTTCCAATATTTATTATCTATATGCAAAATTTCAAAATGTTGGTTGAAAGAGTGACTATGTTCTAGGAGATGATTCGCGTAATTTGAATAAGATTTTTATTCGAAAAACTACGTTTATGTTCCGATATTCTAATATTAAAATTTCTATGTGTTTTACCAATGTAGATATTATCACAGTTATTGCAATTCAATCTATAAACACCTGATTTATTGTTTTTATCTGATTTGGTTTTATTTTTATATATTTGCCTAAACTATTATTAGTTTGGAAAGCTATGTTGAAATGATTGCTACTCAAGAATGATTTCAGTTTCTCACTTGTAATGCCAACGTAGGTTAAGGTGTTGAATTTTTGTTCCAATTTATCGACAGGCTAAACTTCATTCAAAGCGATTCTACTTTGTTTTTTATTTAAAACATTATTCATTAGTTTGGGATTGTAACCATTATTTTTGGCAATTTGTTCAATCAAATTTAATTCTTTGTTGAAATTTTCTGGTGATAACGGGATGTTAATCACTTATCTCAAACTTAAAATTAGATTAAAGATATACTCACCAAAATCATAGCCACATGACTGAATCTATCGTACGTTTGGCAGATATACGATAATCCACTATCGTCGAGAAGAATTTTCTGAAGAATGAATGTGGCTACGGTTTTGCTTAGTTCCGATCCAGATTCCATTATTCTCAGGCACAAAGGAATTATTTCGGTTGTCAAAAGGAAAGTTATAACTTCTTGTTCATCAGTCTGGAACGGTTGGAACATTTTGAATATCACATTATCAATGAATAAGAGAAAGAAAAGTGATCGATGTATGCGACACCAAATAAAAGCATGAAATTATTGGGTGGTCCAATTGAAATGACAGATGGTACTCGAACAACAAATGTCATGTAATTATTTGATTATTCAATCTTTCATAAATTTATGAATTAATTTCAAAAAACCATTTGAAGTACAGTGAAATCGGAAGTTCCTAAAATACAAAATTTTTTCTCAATTTGAGTATCAGTCCGTTTAATGGAATCTTTTATGAGTGAGTATCCATCGTTTATTTGATGTACGTTGATTATTATCGTATGACATACCCCAACATTGCTAGTTGAAGTATGAAAAACAACAGATAATACTGCTGTTTCACTTTATTTTGATAAGTCCTGAAGCTCCTGAAGTGACATACCAAAGTGGACTTATATTGATTATTATACTGGGTGACTCTTGAAGATTTTATTTTTGTTCGAACGGTATTGTATTCAGAAAGTAAGAATCTACTTCAGCAATTTATTTTGCAGTAAACAGTGTGTCCCAATTTTCTATAAAAGATCTTGGGTGGTTTTTTCAGATTGGAAGACCACTTTTTTGTTCAAGATTCAGGAGCGGCCTAACCTATATTTTATTATTCATGTGAACGCATAAAATATTGTGCTATATTTTTCCAGAAGTAACCTCATCTTCATCTTCGATCATTTTCGAAATATTCGATTATTTGTAAAAATTTTTGATGAAAATTCTACAAACCATATCAAACTCATCAACATGCATCATTATTTGCACAGAAATTTTTTTCTGTAATGATTCAAGTAGTAAAAAAATGAAACCTAAACAAGATAATTTAATCAACGAAGGATAAAATCAAAATGATGAGGTATGTGTTGACATTTTTTTTTTGATTTGTGCCTTCTGTCAGGTGTCCGGAAATATCATATTCTACATTTTACATGGTGAACTTATCAGTGTTTCGCAATTGACTGCCATGAAGTTCTCCAAAGAAGAAATGGTTGATATGATTTTTATTCTGGGTGAGTGTGATAGAAATTCTTTGTTGGCAAGTACAGTTCATGCATAAAGGTTTCCTGATAAGAGGCAACCTGATGCAAGATGTTTTGAAAAACTTCTAATTAGATTTATCGAAACGGATAATATCGCTTACAAAAACATGGAAAACTAAAAACTGCTACAGCTGAAGACAACCAGTTATCAGTTTTGTTGACAGTGACAGAGGACCCATATAAAAGCCAAAGAGAGATTTCCCAGTTAACAGATATAAGTCAAACTTCCGTCCAGATAATCTTGCAAGTGAATAAATTTCATGCATTTCATGTACAGCTGCACCAGGAACTGAACAATCAAGACTATGAAAATCGATCAATTTTTGCAATTGGGCAAGTGACAAAGCGGAAAATGCAAATATGTTTAGCAGAGTTCTTTTCTCGGACGAGGCAACTTTCCACAAGAATGGGCTTGTTAACAGGCACAACTTTCATTATTACGCCATGGAAAATCCACACCTCATGAGACAAATAGATCACCAGCATCGTTGGTCCTTGAATGTATGGACCGCTATAGTAGATGGATATCTAATTGGGCCATACTTTTTCGACGGCCACCTCAATAGTGAAATGTATTTAGATTTTCTGCAAAATCATCTACCAATGTTAAATGCCGATGTACCATAGCATATAAAACAAGATTTGTGGTTTCAATAGGATGGAGCACCGGCACATTACTCACATCAGGTTAGGGAGCATTTGAATCATGTCCAAACAAATGGATAGGACGTGGTGGTCCTGTTAGATGGCCAGCTAGGTCTCCGGACCTTACAAGTTTAGATTTTTTCTTGTGGGGTTATATTAAGGGCATCTTTCACCAGATTCCTTCTACAACACAGTTGGATATGAGACAGAGAATACACGACGCCTTTCAGTCAGTTAATCTGCAAATGTTGTCGAGAGTTCAACGGTCTTTCCTCGGAAGGATTGAGTTGTGTCTACAAAGAAACGGGCAACATTTCGAACACTTATTGAAATAGTTCAACACCTTGTAGATCATTTTACCAAAAACCAATCTATTACGTATTTCATACACGACTATCTTAAAATATCTCCATTTCTCTGATAAAGTATCATGATATGTACTAATGAACTCTTCTTTCGCAACCTCTGATTTTATTACTTTAGTTTATTTTTTTATTTCGAAAATGGTTGAAGATGAGGATAAGGTTACTTCTGCAAAAATATGGCACAATATTTTATGCGTTGACTTGAATAATAAAAAACAGGATGTTCCATTGGAAAAAATCATTTTTAAAATCGCAATATTCAATAATTTGTTTGAGTCACTCCTGTATAAAATTAGGATAATCTATTTCAGTTCATCAATAAAGCTATCCTTGGGCAATAAGAAAACGAAAGGAAAAAAGTATCCATCCTCTCTGGCCGAAGGAGCATGCGATGCTGTGAGAGCCTATTTTCATGAATTTTTACGGAAAAAAATATTGTGACGAACTACTCACCAAAAAAACTTATTACTCAAAGACATTATAGAAGAGTTAGGACGCTCTTGAATCTTCAACAAAAGAGTGGTCTTCCAATCTGAAAAAACCTCCCAAGATTTTTTTATAGAAAATTGGGACACCCTGTTTACTTCAAAATAAATTGCTGAAGTAGATTTTTACTTTCTAAATACAATACCGTTCGAACAAAAATGAAATCTTCAAGAATGTACGATTTACAGAGCTGGTGAATCACCCAGTATAACAGTTTCCACCGCTTGCGCACAACGATATTTCTCTTTGAATGGAACCTTCCCACTTACAGGTCCTAGCAATGTGCAATATTACACATATGATAATTCTGGGATTTTTTTCCTGACATCATTTTGAGGCATAAGAAGATGGTAATCAATATCATAATACAAGAACCTTGGGTAAGGAACAGCATGATTGGGGGCCTGTTGGCCTCAGATAAAAACTTTTTCTTCTGCAAGGACGGTCTGAGCCCTAGGATATGTGTTCTTGTCTCTAAAAGTATTAGAAAACATATATTACCCAATTTCTGTTTCATAGACCTGGTAGCAGTCAGAATCGATGGAAAATAGCACATTTGTGGTAAACTTAGCATACTTCCCTACGACTCACAAACGCCTCCCCAATAGAGGAACTATAGGAACTGAGGAACTACTGTAAAACACAAGACTGGCCACTCGTCGTTAGGTGTGATGCCAACGCTCACCATATTCTATGAGGAAGCCGTGGCAACAACATCAGAGGATAGAAGCTAGTAGAATATCTCTACAGCACAAAACTTACACATATCAGCGAAGGAAACGAACCAACTTTCATCACATCGAATAGAAAAGAAATGTTAGATCTGTATTTATGCAGGAAACAATTCACCACCAAAATTTGAAACTGGGCATGGCCACAGAAGTAGTATTCCTCTCTGACCATCGACATATCTGTTTCGACATCACAAATATACCGAAACAACGACTGGTGGTTCACAGGAACCCAAAAAAAAAACTGATTGGAACAGTTACCAGAAACAATTATCGGAAATGGTGGAACCGACATCTATAAGACACCGAGAAACATCAAGGACCTGGAAGCTGCAGTTGAGAAACTGCAAACCAGCATCACCTTGGCATACCATAACAGCTGTCTTATACAATACACAGAGACAGAAAGAAAACCTATGGTGGACCGCAGAACTGCTGTAAGGACGAACAGCAGACGCCTCTTTAATAAAGCGATGCGCGCTAGCACAAAAAGTGATTGGGATAATTACAGAGGCTAAAAAACCTATTGCGAAGAAATAGAGGGTGTACCGGAGGCTTACCGTCTTCAACGCATTCTCTCTGCAGCAGGACCGACCGACGTCCAAAGTCTTGAAACACCGGAAGGAGTGAAAACACAAAGTTCACTATCCAGATTTCCTCTTCGGCAACACATAAACCCAAAAGTTCAATGAACATGCTGGCAAAACAAATTGGAACACAGTTTCAATGGTCATTACAGTGGAAAAGATTCGATGGGCACCTTTCAACCATAGAAAGCAAAAGGAGCATATGGCATATACCCTGCACACCTAATAAAAGGAATGGACCAAATAAATATGCATATAATGCACATCTTCAGAACCTGTTTAGCCTTGGGATATGTTCCGGACCACTGGAAAAGGGTTCGGGTCGTCCTCATTCCCAAGCCTAGCAAAATTGTACATAAAATCGCCAAAGATTTTAGACCAATTAGTCTGACCTCGTCCCTACTGAAAACCATGGAGAGAATAGTAGAAAGATATCTTACGGAGAATATGTATAACATAACGCAGCGCCCCCTACATATTACTCATCATGTCTACGAGCAAGGTAGATCAGTTGACTTAACATTACACTATGTAGTAGGGTATATTGTAATAGTTGGAACATACAACTAACAAAGAGATATTCAATTAACATTAATACCTATACTGAAACTGGAATCGTAAATGCCAAACTCTAAGACCACAGTTAATTACTATGGTATAAATCGAATCAAAACATAGAAATGACCATGATCTTAGATAGGATCTTTGAAATCTGTGGTTTTCAGTCATAGAACAATGTGAATCGTTGATGGGCATGCGCCTAATGAATGGAATTGTGGCAATTTCAGGTTTTTCTCTGGAAAAGGGTATTGAATGCAATAATTCTCAACAAGTGTTGTATATTTCTGAAAAGGAAAAAAATTACTACATCCAATAGGAGTGAAATTTCCTATGGTTTGTTATTAAAAGAAAGTATGTTTGCATTATAAACCGAAAACCGCTTAGCCAAAAAAAATTTTTACACAGCACTGTATTTTACTCAAAAAAGTGCCTGTAGAATTTTTATGTAACTTTGATGATGATCGAGATATCCGCGAAGGACGATTTTCCCAAATTTCGAGAAATTTTGAATAAGTCTAGAACGGAAAGAGATATCAGCTAGTCCCTGAAATAAGATTGAGAGAGGGGGGTTTATTTTTCTCTATCTGCAATATTTCACATAGCTGCCGTACGAATACATCGAAATTTGCGCATCCTGTATATTACTTCGACAAAATTCCATTTTCTAATTTAAGTGATTCGGCATAGAAACATTGTGATCACCGCAAGGCACCATTTTTCAGGATAACTACTGGAAATCAGATAAAAAATCTTTTGGAATTATTATCTTCACAATTGGAAACTGTTAAAATACAGTTGAAAGATAGCAAAATATGTGTACAAAGTTTTGCATTACTAAATACAATGGTCTTCTTAGGAAATTTTCTTGGGACTCCCGACTCTATATAACTCTTTAAAATCGAAACTTCATCGAGTCTCTTAATCTTCCTAATAACCGTAAAGATAGTAGGATAGTGGCGGTGAATATGTATACTTTTGATAATAAAAATGAAGATAATTATCAAATTGGCAAATTGTAGGACTTCAAAATTGGCATGTACCGTTTCTTTTTATAAATTCTGAAGTGGGTAATCCTGCTGTTTACGCTGACCACTCACGTGCATTCAGTACCGAGTTGACACGAATGTTTCCCGAACGATTTAAATTCCAGACAGTGTTGCCAGATCCCTTTTCCTAGTGAATTTTTTCAACTTCAGTGATTTTTGAGTTATTCAATATCTCGGTTATTATTGAAGTTACTTAAAAAGTATTTTCACATAGTTCAGCCACTTTTCTGAATACATTCCAGTGGATTTTTTTTCTATTCGGCTTGACACAGGCATACACGTGTAATTTCAATTTTTGTCGATAAATTTCTGGTTTCCGGCATGGTCACGGTGCTCTCGAAAGACTTTCACTTGATATTTAACCTCTAGTTGCGATAGGCATCTTCCGAGCCGATGCAGAGAATTTTATCGAGAATTCTATTACTCTTTTTATTTCAATATCTCTTCATCTTATTATGCAAAAAAAACTTCCCCACGAATTGATGACCTTCTTTTTGTCTATAATGGACTCCGAACCACTCACCTAGACCGTGCAATCATAACTGCCACCTCTGAGGATATATATATACATGGGACAAACCCACCAACATTCATACTACATCCATATCTTACCTGGGATTCAAACCCAGGCCCTCGGCGTGGGAGTCAGTACCTCTACTTACTTACCCATAGAGGGAGATCTCGTTTTTTGAATTTTTGTTGAAGTCGGTTAAAAAGGAGAAGTAGCTATCAGAATCATAGAACATTCAATTTTGAGGGGGGAAATGCGAAGAATATTAAGTTTTTTTCCACGAAAAATATGTGATGATAATAATATGATTGTCTTAGATATTTCTTAAATGAGTGTGAGTGTTCTCGAAGAGGAAAGAAACAAATCTATGTCTTAATCTTTCAAACTGTGGGGGAAAAGAAATTCTGGCAATTACCAAAAAAACGTCTAAATAATGTGAAAACATTTTTGACGTAAATTTCATAACCGAGATATCGAGTATGGGTGAAATTAGGAAGTTATCAAAATTTGTGAATAACTCAAAAACCAGAAATATGTTATTAGATCTATGAATACTAATGAATTAATATAACTGAGAGGTTAGTGGCCCCTCCAAATGAATGAAAAGAATATATTGTACAGTGTACAATTCTCAATTTATTACTCTGTAGTATCAGCTAAATAGTATAGTTTTTAGCTTACAAAAAACTCTGAAGCAATTCGTATTCCACACTCAGATCGTCAGAAAATTTATACCAACTTATTGAATTACTGAAATAGGAAGTCAGATTCGAATATCATATAATATTTTGGAAACTTTACCTTTTGAAAACATCCTGTGCTATACCGCACTACCCTGTCTGAAAGAAGTCGAAATATGTATCTGTTTATTTAGATAATCAAGCGTGGGTTTCTGAGGCCACTTGCGAAAACATACGAGTCACCCATGTCCCTTCCGCCCCCGAGAAATTACGCCCCTGGTTATGAATTTTTTGCTATCGGTTTCACTTATATAGTATATCTTATCCTTCGCTATTTCATTTTCAACGATAGGTAATCAAATCTCCGACGTGATATAAATTGTGGCAACACTGGCTACAAGTTGAATACTTTCGGAAAACATCAGATCGACTCGGTACTGGATGCGCGAAAGTGGTCAGCGTAAACAACAGGATTACCCGGAAGTGGCTCACGGATTTTCTTCCTAAATAATCTAGTGGACTACTTGGTAATGTATAATAATTGCGGTCATCCTGTTGTATACGCTGACCACTTTCAAAAGTGGCTGAACAATGTGAAAATACTTTTTACGTAACTTCTATAATAACCTAAATATTGAATAACTCAAAAATCACTGAAGTTGAAAAAATTCTCAACTCTAGTGTCAATAACAAGAAAGATGCCGTAAGTGGCTCCCAAAATTGGATAAACTGTACAGTGTCGGTCCCCATTGTCGAGAAAAACTAATCGGTTCATCAATTCTTACAATTAAAAAATTAACAAATTCCAAATCACTTGAGTAATTCACTCGTCTAGCAAATAAAGTTGAAATCGCATATGATGTTACACAAGTATTGAGCAAATTAAGAGAAAGACGACCGAGATCAAACATTTATTCTCTAATTTGAACGTGAAATTGAAATAAACTACAGGAAAAGGGGTCTGGCAACACTGGATGAAATTTAAATCGTTCGGCAAACATTTCCTGTCGACTCGGTACTGGATGCGCGAAGTGGTCAGCGTAAAAAGCAAGATCACCTAATCTTTTTACCTAGTGGACTACTTGGTATTATACAGGTTACCACAAGTTAAGTGGCCTATCAGACGTTTATGGAGAACTAATAATGCTATCGTTTTGAAATTTTGGTTGTTGATTCAGCTGGTCCGAAACTCTATTTCCAAAATATTTTCAACTCAATGACACTTCCGCTTATACCGCACTGAATAAACTTAGGAGTGATGAGGCAAATTTTAAATTCGATATTTTCTGTACCACCAAGGAATTTAAGGGAAGTTTTAACATATTGGTAGAAACAGATTTGAAGACTTTCAGGAAACTGTTAGACAAGGGAGAAGTAGATCTTGGCCTGTATACATGCAGGGTTCATGAGTTTTTGAATATCAGAAGATGCTATAGGTGTTGTGCTTTCAATCATATTGCAAGGAGGAGGAAATTTGTGAATTATGTAGTGAAGGAGTGTAAAGAGAAAGTGAAGAAATGTGTGAATTGCATGAGATCAAATGAGAAGTATGAACTTAATATGGACACTAATCATGCAGCTTGGGATAGGACATGTGAGTGTTTCATTAAAGCGGAAAAATCAGCTAGAAATAGGATTATCTATGAGTCTGCATAGCAATTAAAAATAGTGTGTCTCAACTGATAGAGCCTATAGAGTAATTTAAAACAAATAAGATATTATGTTGAAAATAGTGATATTGATATGGTACCTTGGTATTCAATCGTTAGATGTAATTCTCAAAGCAGACATAGAGGGGAAGTCATCTTACTCATTAGAGAAGGTTTGAACCATGACTTGATTATCAATGAGCATGTCAAAAATACTTTGTGGGTATTGTATGTGAACATTAACAATATGAACATTACTTTAATTTATAGATCTCCTGGAGCTTCTGTGGCATATTCTATTCAGAGTTTTCATGAGCTTTTGAGCAGATTCATGTGAAAGAAGGAAATAAGATGATAGTATTAGGAGATTTCAATATTGATGTTAGTAAAAAAGGCTTTTTATTCTGATAGGCTCTTGGACATAATGAGGGGCATGGGATTGAAGCAGCTAGTTAAAGATTTTACTCGTATAACAGACAGGTCTAACACTACAGTGGATTTAGTGTTTTCGAACATATTGGAGTTGAAGGTTGCAGTACTGAAAGAACCTGAAATAGCTGATAGTAGTAGGGTTAGTGTTAAATTGAGCAGTAAATATGAACAAAAGATAGACGAAAAAAAGTACTGGTCCAGGGATTTGAAGAAGTTAAAAACTGCAAATATTGAGGGAAGATTCAAGAGAAGAAATTGGGTTTTTGGATGTGGCACAGAAGTATATACTGAAATAATGGATGATATGGTTGATGAGTTTTATATGAATGTAGAGTCGGTTATTGATGAGGTAGCTCCATTAGAATTGAGAAAAATGAAAAACAAAAGAAATTGGTTTGACAATGAATTGAAAAAGGCAATGAAACTAAGTATATTGAATAGTGAAGTGAAAAAAAGAAATTTTGTTACTAATTTGATTGAAAAGAAAAATTACTATGAAAGAATGATTGATAATTCAAAGAATGATGGTAAACAATGTGGAAGGGAATCAAAGAAGTAATGGGGACAACTAAGAACAGTGGTATAAAAAGTATTCGTTTTGGTAATGCCAAAATAGACAATATATCTGGAATAGCTAAGAAGTTCAATTAATTCTTTGTTGAAAGTGTACAAAATATTGTAAATCAAGCATCTGTTAAAAGAATTGAAGAGCATGTATTGCCGGAGGTTAATATTGTATCGATATTAGACAAATTTGAAATGATGAAAGAGGAAGATTTGGAGCACAATTCGTTGTGCATCTTCTCCAGATACAATTGACATGACTGTCTTGAAAAGTGGCAAGAGAACCATCAAGAAGGAAATTGATAAATCACTCAATTAAACATGCAATTGTGCCCTAAAAATGGAGGGTTTCCACTATCGTACCAGTACCAAAGATAAAGAACTCTCTCAAATGCGAAGACTTTAGGCCTGTAAATATGATGCCATTGACGGAGAAACTAAAGGAGATATTTATAAGGAAACAACTGTTAAAGCACTTGTCTGATAATAATGTGTTAATCTCTTGTCAATCTGGTTTTAGGGAACATCACTCTTGTGAAAGAGCATTACAGTTTGTGATATCTAAATGGAGGGAACTTCTGGATGAAAATAGTGATAGTTGTATTCATTGACTTTGAAATAGAGTTTCAGACTATATGGCGATCCTTGTTGCGCAAACTCGATGTATGTGGAATAAGGCTTGGTTTGGAAATTATTTATGTGATAGGAAGCAAAAATCAAAGGGTAGTGAAATTTCTAGTGAGTTAGGGGTAGAATATGGAGTGCCGCAGGGGTCCGTGTTGGGGCCTCTACTATTCTTGTTATACATAAATGATATCGTTTCTTGTATGGATAGGATACACTGTTGAATTTGTTTGCAGATGACACTATTTTATCTGTAAGTGATGTGTCTGTACAGAGTGCCAGAACAAAAATGCAGGGAGAGTTTAATAAATTAGAAGTATGGTTAGATGAAAGCAATCTCTTTGTGAATGTAAAAAAACAAAATCTATGATTATGGGCCAATTTGAGGGTGATATTTGTAAACTCAAAATATTAGTGGAATATGTAGAGAATTATAAATATCTAGGAGTAGTCATTGACAGGGGATTGAAATTTAAGGATCATGCTGACTGTAAAAGACAAAATAAGTAAGAAATTGAGATATTTTCAAAGGTTTCGTGGGAATTATTCGAGAATACTAGGATATAACAGCATAATAGCACCCCATTTTGAATACTGCCCCACAATCCTATATTATTTCAATCCAGATTTTAAATGTGAATTACAACGGTTGCAAAACAGAGCAATGCGGACCATATTGAGGGTGAATAAATATTCAAAGATTAGGGATATGCTGGAGTGCTTGAATTTCATGATTATTAATCAGAGACTGATTCTGTTGAATGTGATATTTATATATAAAATGATTAATGGTCTTTTGCCTCATTACTTATCAGTTAAAATAAATTTTGTCAATGATGTTCATAGATACAACACTAGGGGATCGAGTAATATTTATGTACCGGGGGCTAAAAGAGTAAGTGAGAAATCATTATTTTTGTATAATGAATTCTTTTGTCAGAGACTGTAATAAGTTGCCGCTATTTAGGAGATTGGTATGTGATGTAGTTAAGAAGAAATATTTATGAATTCGAATTAAGTATACAGGGTGTCTACTATAAAAGGTGTCATTTGCAACAAAAAATGTCCCAACATTTTTCCAAAAGTTGATAATTATCGAATTATTTGAACCTTCTTGATTTTACAAAATTTTCTACTTCTCTCTATAAAAACAAGAATATCCCTGTTACTCTTACAGCTACATCAAATCTGACCATACCGGGTGTTGTAAGAGGCTGAATGAAAAAATTGTGAAATGAACAAAATAAGTGGTATTTTCTTGTTAACTGTACCACTAAAAACTGATCGACAAGTAGATGTTTTTTTTAACTACTACATTTAACTGGCTTTCACATGGTGTATCAACTTTTGAGCTATTTTTTTTTCAGCAATATTATGGGTAAGAGTAATAAGAACATAAAATTCGAAAACACAAATATCTTATATTACTCAATGAAACATGAACAGGAACTAAAAATTTAATGAATCATATTTTCGCGAAATAGATATAAAAACTATAACAGGTGTTCAAAATGTTTTCCTCTTTCTTGAATGCACTTAACACATCTTTTTCTTAAACTATCAACTACTCTTTGAAGTTCAATGTGTTTTTGACTCATTTCATTGCAACAGATTCGAATCCTTTCAATTAATCCTTCTCGAGGATTAAAGGAAATTCTGTAAACATTAGTCTTTAATGAGCACCACATATAAAAATCAAGTGGCAAAAGGTCAGGGCTTCTGGGTGGCCATATCACCGACCCGAATCGACCTATCCATTTCTCTCCAAATCTGTCATCCAATTCTGGACCATTCTAGAATTATGAGACGGGCAGCCGTCCATTTGAAACCAAAGGTGATACAGAGTAGCTATAGACATTTCTTGCAGAACGTTCATTATTTCGTTATTTGATAGATTTAAAAATTCGTTTGAATTGAGACGATCGGGAAGTATAACTGGCCCGACAAGCTAACCCCAACCACACATTTACTCTAATCTCGTGATGAGAGTGTGACACAATAGAGCCATGAGGTTTTTCTGTATCCCATATATAGGAATTTCTCAAATTTGTCATACCAACTTTGGTAAAAGTTGCCTCATGCGTCCATAGAATTTTACCTGATCCCAATCCTATAATTTATTCATGTACCACCTACAAAATTGCAACCTCACCTCACTATCCACTAGCAATAGGTCTTGAACCTTGCTCTATTGCTCTAATGGTAAGGATGTAAATTATTTCGCTTGAGAACTCTATGAACCGTGGAATGATGAAGTCTCAATGTAGCAACAATTCTCCGAGTACATGTTGTAGGGTCCTCGCGAACAGCCTGCAATATTGCAGGTGCGTGTCTCCATTGGTGAGCATTTCCACCACCTTCTCTAAATCTTGAACCACTGAATGAACCAGTTTCACTGGAGCGCCTAAACAATTCAACAAATGTCTTTCTTTTCTGCAAGGTTGCTGTCTGTTTGGAAAGCGCAATGCATACTCCCGCACCGCTGCACGGGAATTTCCATTCGCGAAGCCATACATATCTCGATATTTAATATTTGAGAAACTAGGCATGTTTTCTTTTTCGAAAAAGAAAATGGATCCATAAAAGGCGAAAATATAAACTTCAATTCATTGAATGGCAGTTCCTGTCAAATTCTAAATATTTTTATTTATTTTAAAATCAAGTAATACAAGCCTTCTGTGATTTATTCTTTTACAATTCTTTTTTTAATTTTCTTCTTCTAATCCGAGAAAAATTAATTATTCCTAGTTTCTTAAACATTCAATATCCAGATATGTTATTAATTTATCGCTTATTATTATTGAAAAGTCATTTGTGAAATTGTTTAGACGCTCCGTTGAAACTAGCTGATTTGTGATCGAAGGTTAAGAGAATTTAATGTTCTTACTCTTACTCTTGCCCATAATACTGGTAAAAAAATGGTAAGCTCAAAAGTTGATATACCGTTTAAAAGCCAGGTCAATGTTGTAATTTTTTCCGAAAAAAAAACGGCTACTTATCGATCAATTTTCAGTGGTACAGCTAACAAGAAAATATAACTAATTTTGTTCATTTCACAATTTTTTCATTTAGCCTTTTACAACACCCGGTATACAAAATTTTTTACCATAAGTACTTACGTATCTTATAGCAAATTCAATGCTCTTTCCGATGGTATGGTCAGATTAAATGTAGCTGTAAGAGTAACAGAGATATTCTTGTTTTTATAGAGAGAAGCAAAAATTTTGTAAAATCAAGAAGTCATAAATAACTCGATAATTATTAACTTTTCAAAAATATGTTATAGGACATTTTCTGTTGCAAATGACTTGTACTATCACCTACTGAAGTTTGGCACCTTTTATAGTAGACACCCTGTATATTGCTTTGTTATGAAAATTGTAGATTTTTCTGCTAATAAATTTGTATTTATTTATTTATAAAAAACGCAGTTTTCGATGTTTCTTCGTTTCGAAATGTGATGCAGAGGAAAAAAGAGTACTCTGTATACTGACAGACATTCAGTCGAATATGAGTTATGTCTAACTGGCTCGATATGATGCTCGTCTCCTGCGCAAAGTTACCTGGGTTCAATCCCCACAAAGTCGGTGTGATTTTCCAGATTCTGAGAATCGCTTGAGCATCCATCTTTCGGAGGAGATGTAAAGCCGTCGGTCCTGTCTATCAGAGATTTATTGAACATTAAAGATCACTTCCCTCGACACAAGAGGGGTTCGTCCAAATTCCCGGGTCAGTGAGATGCCAGAATTCCCCGGCGTGTCATTGGCCAAAAGGCGGAAATAGAGCATGTTAAAGGAATAACAAACAAACATGAGTTATGTCCCGCAAGATTTCTTGTTTGCAAAAAAACTCTTAAGATGAATCAATTTTTTCAAAAAGCAAAAAATTGGTAATTTTCGAGTAAAACTAGGAGTTTTTCTGAACGAAACAAGCTAGACTTATGTTAGGTGTTTTTGTAATAGAAATAAGAAGTGTTACTAAACCAGTCGTCAATATACCGGGTGTTCTATATTAAATAACAAAGTTGGTATGCACTTCGGTAATACCGGATAAAATATTTCAGAAATAGTCTTGGACCAGCTAAATCAACTACCAAAATTTCAGAACGATAGCAATATTAGTTCTCCATAAACGTCTGATAGGCCACTCAACTTGGGATACCCTGTATAATAATTGCTTCGCTTTTTTAAAAACACATAATAGACAATACACAATTCAAGTCTACGAATGACCTTACAAATTTCACCTTAACAAGGGCTCCAATAACACCAAGGCTAGTTAGTCGAAGATACTCAAAAGGTCTGGTTTTGGAGACTGTATGTAGAAAAGGGTATAAAAATAAAGGTATATGAGCCAGAAGAAATTGAGATCTTGTTTCTGGATGTGAAGCAACACATTGAAGTAAGGCCAGTGCATTGCACACCCTGAAAAAATTGGAATTAAATTTCTCGTGTGTTAGACATTTTTACTACCTACCTATTAGATTGATGTGCCGTAAGAGTTGCCGGGTTAATAGCTGGATAAATGTTGATTATTTCTTGCAGAAGTGCAGCGATTGTGCCAAAACTATTCCAAAGCATGGGGGCGAGGTCAGGTACGACCTCCCTCTTCTTGCTGAAATTATGAATTTATATAAATATGACATAACACAAAAGTGTAGGCTAAAATTCAATTTCTCCCATCTCATACCTTAATTCCGGCAGGGCATTTTCTCGAGTTTCTGGGTTATTCAATTCTAAAATCCATTGATATACCCTTTCCCTCTCAACAGTCTGATTTGCCGGAGTTGACTGAGTAGTCATATTTGAAACTCAAGCAAAATTTTGGAAATTGCGATTATGTGATATTTTTCACAGCATGAACAGAATTCAATTTTCGAAGCATAAATATTCTCTTTTCTCTAATCACCTTTTTCGATTCAAATTGCAGACTTGAATTTGTTTGGTTGTGTTCAAAAGCTGATGCTGCAGTGACAGAAAGAATCTTTCCAACTGGAAAAGTATAACATCAGCAGGGTTGCCGACAGTAACATGCTAAAATCCCCACACAAATGACGCAAATAAAAATGTATTTCTGACATATATCAGATATCACTTACTAGTGACACTTCCACTGTGAAGTTATATAATTCGTTAAACGTGCCTTTTCATTGCAGCGTTTTGACTATAATTTTTAGCGTCAAAATGAACACGTGGTCCCTTTTCTAAAAGATATTGACGCTCACATAAAAAGGTGTTTTCAGCGTTAAAATATGTCATTTGTCATTTATTTCAGCAACATCTATTACAGTAGTGAAAATGGTTTGATCATGGGAAATCCTTTGAATTCACTTTTAGCAGAGATTTTTATGAATAATATTGAACAGAAAATTCATACACATCCACTCATTTCCAAATTTCTTTATTGGTATAGATATGTTGACGACATCTTAGTATGTTTCATTGGAACTACTCGTCAATTAGACTTATTTCTTAATTTCATTAATTCCATCCATTTGAACATTAAATTCACGATAGAAATTGAACAGAAAGATTCCATTAATTTTTGGACTTGAAAATCACTAAACAAAATATTAATCATGTTTTTCGGTCTTTCGTAAACCAACACATACTGATACAATTATACATAACTACTCATTACATCCAATTCAACACAAAGTTGCAGCTTTAAACAGCATGGTACATCGGTTACTCTATTTACCTTTATCAGTAGAAGATTATAATAAAGAGTTAAACATCATCAAACAGATAGCCATTAATAATTCATATAATCCGGATATGATAGATCTAATCATTCGTAAAAACTGTATCAGAAAGCAATAAATGAAGTATATCCTATTCATAAAGACTATAAAATATTCAACAGTTTAACATTCTGCGGTTCTGCAAGTACAAATATTAAATCCTTTCTCGTCAAACAAAATCTTAATATAACTTTCAAAACTTCTAATAACTTAGGTAAACATATTAAAAATAATAAATCTCGTGTTGAAAAATCAAGTAAATCAGGAATCTATAAACTCAATTGCGGTTCTTGTGATAAAATTTATATCGGTAGGACCTATAGGAGTTTTGGCATAAGAACATCTGAACATAAACGTAGCTTCGATAAAAATATCTGATTCAAATTATTCAAACCACCTAATAAAAGAAAACCATTCATTCAATAAAAACTTTGACATATTAGATATAAAATCAAAAAGTTCAAAATTAGATCTCCTAGAAGCATTAGAAATAAATAGATACAAACATTCGGACAAGCTTTTGAATGAGCAGGTAGATGTGAATTTTTCACCCCTAGTTAACTTGTTTAATTAGTTTTTATTACCTTTCATACTAACTGTACAATGGCTCGGTGTGGATTTTCCTGTTATTCATCCAACTTGTTCTACGATTTGTTTATAATACCATACTCTTCATTCTGTTTGTCATTCTTGATAAAACTGCTGTGTCAGCGAAACGTCGTCGAATTTTTTCAAATAAAGTGTAGATTAAAGTTAAACCTTGTGTTTTTTATCTCATTTATTTCAGGTTAAAACAGTTAATAAATAAATATGAAATCTATTTTTCATTGATTCGGTATCATTTCTGCAATCTTTAATCTTTTATATGGCAAAATACTTTTTTCAAAACCTATAACAATATTGTGGGAGTACTGAAAGGAGATATGGAGTAAAACCGGGACGACAAAAAATGAACGCATGGCAATTTCGCATTGAAGAAAATTGGTGACCTTGAGTTTTTTATTGAAAACCCTTGAAGACCAAAAATATAAATCTGCTCTTGTCTCTTCCAGCGGCTGCCTCTAAGTTCGGACAACTCTATAGCGCCAACGCTGAATACCACGTGACCTTTCGAATTAACGTCAAAACGCTACAATAGAATTTTTGCAACTTCAATAATTTCGTTAATTTTACCGTTAACTTTAATTACATTTACGATAATAATGGTCACTTCAAATAGAATTTTTGCAACCATACTAAATAATGTAGTTATTCAACTTCAACTGTCAGTTTGTCATTTGTCATTTTACTACGGCCGATTCGTTTTTGTTAGGTTACATAATTATTTCATTCAAATTGCTTTCATCGTAAGCTGAGCGTTAGTATAGAAGAAGTTGGCTGAAAACAATAAAATATGGATAAAGTGCTCCCGAAATTCGAATTATTACTGGACAGAATCATTTGAGATACATTCAACCCGGCAACCTTGCACACGGTAAATGAGAGTAATTACCGGCTCTCATTCTGCCGTAATAAAGGCAATTCGTTATCCTTATAAAAGTTTACCAATACTATTTTTGAAGAGCGCATTCTCAGAAAATAACGAAGTCTCAAAATAAGAGGTGCAAAAACTCTTTAATGAAAAGAAACCTTTACGTTGGAGACAAATACAAAATACATACATTCACATTATTCACTAAATCACGACTTATCAAGTCGTATTACATTACATTGGTGGGGGTCGTTTGGCTTTGTAAGCCTTTCCGAACTGCGACCAAGTTGGTCTTTTGTTCGTAACACTTCTTATTCATTTCCCTGTAGTTTTAAATCCCTTACAAAATTAAGAATCTCCCTGGTAGCACTCGCTTTTACTTCGTGCGGCTCTAGCTTGTCGCTACCGAAGTGCATATGTATTTGACGGACAATTGCGATGCAACTGCAAAGAATATGTTCGGCAGTTTCATCGCGCTCTTTACACATTCTGTATGTTGCCGTTTCCGATTTGCCCATTTTACTGAGATGGTATCTCAGTGAGCAGTGTCCAGTAAGGAGGCCTGTTATACTCCTCAGCTCGTCCCTAGAGAGATCGAGAAGCTGTTTTGTCTTCTTTGGCGAACAGTCAATGAACTTTTTCGCTTGCCTTTGGCCTGGAGTTTTCCTCCAGTATTCTTTTTTGCTAGATTCTTCCCATCGTTCCAGTTCCTGTCGTCTGTGTGGCTTACTTAGACCCCAGAACGGTTCAGGTCCGATGGGTGGGATTCCAGCAGCTGATCTGGCCAATTCGTCAGCGGCTTCATTTCCTTGTATGCCTTCGTGGCCAGGCACCCACCACAGAAAAAGTTTGTTCCCCTCAGCAAGTTGCTTCAAGGATTGACCGTATTCCCAGAGATGCTCCGATAACTGTAAGAGTTTAGATCTTTAATCACTGCCTGACTGTCCATTAAAATGTAAGTCTTTGCACATTTGAGTTTCCTTCGTAGTCCCCACTGATGACGAGTACTTGGGTCCATATATGCCTGCTTCTGTTCCATCAATCGTTTTTGATCCGTCCGTGTACCAAATGGAGGATTTTGGTCTAATTGATTTATTTTTCCCTTTACGATGGTGCGATCTTCTATTGCCACTTCAAAGGGTGTGTGAAAATCAAATTTGAGCGGCATTATATCCGATGGTTGTGATAAGATTTCTGGCGCTATATAACCCAGAATCCCCAGGTGTCCCTTTAGATCACCAGGTAATAAGTTTTTGTGTCTTGGAACCGTAATGCCGCCATCAACGCCTCCTTTTTCAATTTCATATGAAGAGAAGCGAGATTTAGGATTACCTCCAGGGCAGTAGTCGGGGTGCTTCTCATAGCACATGTTATGCCCACGCACGCTAACCGCTGCAGTATTTGCAGCTTGTTTTGCGTAGTTATTTCTGATGTTTTCGTCCACTATACGAACGATGCATATGTGACAATGGTAGGTTATTTTTGACTGTAGCCCTCAGGTTTTCCAAAGAGTATACGGCATTCCCATAAGCACGATGTAGCCTTGAAAAGAGTTTTGTCAATGTGTAAATTCCAGTTGAGTCTCTGATCTAGTGTTAACTCTAGATACTTAGCCTGTTCCGAAAATTTCAGAGTATGTCCATTCAGAAAGGAGGACTTTAAGTTCAACTTTCTACGTCTCGTTAGAATTGTTTTGTCTGGATGGATGCTGAGCCCCTCTTCAGCACAGCATTCATTTACGATGTTAAAGGTTTATTGCATCAGGTTCGATAAGATTCCATCATGCTTTCCCCTAATGATGATAACTAGAAACAGCATAGCCTCGTGCATTGAAGCCGGTGTTGTTCTTTCTAAGAGGCCATCAACAACTACTAACCATAGTAGCGGCGATAGGACACCTCCGATATTTCAGTGTCTCCAAAAGTGGCCGTTATGATCTGGCCCTTGAGCATTTCTTTGATCCATTTGATGGTGGGTGTTTCGACACCTTTGTTTTTTGCACCATTGCTAATGGATGTATAGGAGGTATTATCGAAGGCTCCTTCAATGTCTTCAAATATAACTTAGTCTATTTCTTTAGCCTCTAGTGCTCCTTCCACTTCTTTGACTAGACCGTGTAGGGCTTTAATTGTAGACTTGCCCGGTTGGTAGGCAAATTGTTTTTTATGCAGTTTTATGAAACTTCTCAGATGGTTGTCGAGAATTTTCTCCATTGATTTTAGAAGAAAGGAGGTTAAGCTTATCGAGCGATATGATTTAGGCTCATCTGAAGACCTATTTTCGGTATTTGACTTTCCTTCATGACTGGGGTATGTAGCCCAGTGAGTAGCTGGCTTTGCATATAGCTCTCTATCAAGTCGTATAGTATAGTATAAAGTATTTGCATTCATACTTAAAATCCCCGAATTTCAGCTCTCACTCTACACTTTCCCCATTCAGCTTCACTTTCCCCGCAGTTTAGGGGGAGTATATATAGTTGCCACAGATTGGCAACCCTGAATATCAGTGATATGACATAACATACGCCAAAATTTGTTCATAGATACTTCTAATACTTTTTTTCTAGAATGTGGTATTATTTTGTATTTCAATGATCACTGCAAAACAATTTGAAAGGTTACTATATTTTACGTTTCATTCCTCAAACAGAAATGATATACTGAAATGGAAAGAAATTTATTTTTATTTAAGGTAAATGATTAGCTAATGTTATATATTCGTGTCATTTCGTTGAGTTTAAAAGAAATGTGCAGCAATTTCATTTCGCATACCTTATCTTTTCAATTAATATCATACAAAAATGTTTAATATAAGGTGGATACGCATTGGATTAGGAAAGGTCAGAAGAGATAAAGATAAAGTCACAGAATATTGAGTATTTCTCTTTGTTTTCAGAAAGTCATCTGGAGCTGTGCAGGAAAAAAACATAACCTAAGCGTTCATACTCTACATGACTTTTTTATTTCATGAGATTTTGTTGATTATTTAGTAACACTTTTTATTTGTTTTTTTTTCCCATTTATGATAATTTATACTGAATTTTCAAATGAAGGAAGCGTCTCCTCCGGTTTCAGCTATGGCCACACCTACAAATGGTAGTGGTAATTTAGTAGATGAGTTTGAAGAAGCTTTTCAACATTGTCTTAATGTTCTGACGAAGGAAGAAGCCGTTCCTACCACTGATAAAGAAGAAATAAAAGTAGAAGTTGAGCAAACAACTTTGAGATTTATAGATTTGGCCAGACAGATGGAAGCCTTTTTTTTGCAGAAAAGATTTCTACTGTCTGCTCTTAAACCAGAAATGGTTGTTAAAGAAGATATTAGTGAACTACGTTTAGAACTTGCGAGAAAAGAAGAACTGTTAAAAAGACACTATGATAAAATTGCTGTTTGGCAAAATTTGTTAGCAGATTTAAAAAGTTATACTAGAAGTCCTGTACAAGGAAATATTGGTACATCTGTTAATAATGGAATAATTCCTCAGTCTCCTATTGGTAATTAAAAATTTTCATACTTCGATATTCTACATAAAAATGGATAATACAAACTATTAAGCTTATTCTATTTGTATGCATTCTATTTGTTTTGCCTTTAGTTAATTGCTAATAAACATACATTGTTTTATCGCTGTCTTTCTTCAAAATTGTCAAGTTCCTTTACATAATGTGTTAATTGTGTTTTTACAGCTGTGCCTATGGAGCAAGTTATGTGTAATATTCGGAAAGGTTTCAGTATGGTAGAAATACTCATATCTGATTAAAATGATTTACATAATAATATGGCTGACATCTAAAGATATATTTGGATGTATTGACTGTGTTAGTTGGTATGCTCGCTTTATTTTATCAGAAAGAAATATATTGATTTGGTATGTATTTTATGAGAAATATATTGAGCAGAATGCTGAACATAATTTTTCAGCATATATAATTTTATATAGAAATAAATTTCTGAAATATATAGCTTTTGATTAATGTGTCCTTAAATATCACATTTTCTACAGGCTTAATGGAAAATTGAATTGAACTTCTAACTCTCATTGAATTGTTATCAGTTATTATATTCGTTTCAGTTGTTTGATTTGCTGAGAGATTTTTGTGCTGATTTGAATTCAACTAATTTGTTGAATTTCTGCTTCATAGTTGAATATTAAATTACTTATTAAACTTTACTAGTTGAACTTGAAGCTATTTAATGTACTATTGAAAGAATATCTTTGACATGATATTAATTTTGAAAGAGGATAAAGGGTTGATACCGCAATCTTGTATATCATATTATCATAAATAATATACAAGAAATTAGACAGATGAAAGTAGGACTAGCACACTGAGGGTTCTGTAAAAGCTTATAGGTTTATCAATAACTATACCGGGTGAAACAGGATCATGGTACACCCCTCTCATTTCCATATTTCTGCAGGTAATTTATTGAAATTTTGTGATTCGATCAAGCTTATGACAGGCCACCTCTTGACATTTGAAACAATTTTTTTCCACTTCCGGTGTCGCCGGAAATGACCTTTAATGAAGATTTTAGAATGGGACACCCTGTATATTTTTGCATATTAGGTTTCCAAATAATTCCCCTAATTCAACCATACCTTACAATTGATAGTTTGGGCTTCAAAATTATTTTTGGGTCGGTTTGTATTTTTCATTCTAGGGTGCCATGAATATTGCCAATTTATTATAATTGATCAAAGCAAATGACGCCAAAATTTCAGATTTGCTCTGTCCAAGCCAGATTAATATTTTCCAAAATCATTTTTTGATTAAAACTCCATTTTTTCAAATGGCACCATATTGGTACCGAGGTACCATTTGAAGCTTGATACTATGGGTAAACAAATTCTGCAAACACTTTTTGTAAAAATGCAAACAAATTATGATAATTTTTATTTTATTTCAATTCGTGTAAGTTAATCCAGAAGGCTATGGAAAGGAACATTGAAAGCAATCAATCGTAACATTCGAATGATCATTGAGAAATAAACTCATTTACTTGTATCAAGTCAAATCTAGGATACATTCAGCTTCATACCATAAGAAAACTCAATTTCTTTCTCTAAGAATCCGAAGCATTAATAATGAATACCAAAACAAGAAATATAATCTGAGCATGAGTAGACGAAAAATCAAATTTAGAAACATAAAAAAATCATAAGAATTGTTCGAAATGTTGACCATTATTGTCTACATACATTTGAATCCGCTCTTGCAAATTTCTAGTTACACTGGTCAATTGTTCAGGTGTTATACTGCGGATGGCTCGTCTGACTCTATCCTCTAGATCTGCACGCGTAGTAGGCGCTGTTGCGTAAACACAATTTTTTAAATAACCCCAAACGGAAAAATCTAACGGAGTTAAATCAGGTGATCTTGCGGGCCATCTTATTGGACCATTCGTTGCAATCTAATTTTCTCCGAATCTCCCGCGCAGGTACTCTGAGACAATTCTTGCGTTGTGGGGGTGCACCATCCTGTTGATAAAACATTACCCTCTCAATCTCCAACGGTAGATTTTCCAAATATTCCTCAATCTCATTCTGAATGAATTGTAAGTATCCAGCGCCAGTCAACGGCCCATAAAAATTTACGGGACCAATAATTTTGGTACCAATCACACCTAACAAAACATTAAAACCGAATTGTTCCTGAAAATTACCCTGGTTGAATGAATGTTGATTCTCCTGAGACCAATATCTTTTGTTTTGTCTGTTGAATAATCCTAAATTAGTGAACCTTGATTAATCTATAAACAAGATTATTTTTAGGATATTATTGTGTGGTTGCACATTATTTTGCATCATCCAATTGCAGTATTTCATCCTCCTTGCATAATCACCTTCATACAAATGCTGATGCATTTGATATTTGTATGATTTATAATTATAACTCTTCAAAATTCGACGAACGCTTTCACGACTTATGTCCAGCTCATACGCAACTTGCCTTGTGGAAATGCTTTTATCAATTTTCACTCGCGCTAACACAATAATTTCAGTGTCTTCTCCAATGCTAAACTTCTCTTCAGGATCATTATTGGGTTCTCTTCTAAATTGATCCTCCAGGCGACTAAAATAATTTCTTGCGGGCATTGTCGATGGGGGTATCTTTCGGCATAAAAATCGAAGCAGAAAATGCATTTTTTGGCATTCCCCGTAAATAAGTAGCATATCCACTTTCTCATTGTATATGTTTGAGGCATTTCTAAAAATAATAACGCTTCAGTAAACTAGATTCGAGTGAAATCGAACGATGCAAACTCTACTATCCAGATAACTTTTATATTGGAAACGTCAAAGTCGTTTGTTTTCATAGCCTTCTTTGTTCGAAAAATGAAAACCTCCTCAAAACTCATTCTGATTCCTGAATTATCCATTGTGAGGTATGGTTAAATTTAGAAAATTATTTGCAATCCGCATATGCTAAAATATTCAGGATGTTTTTGAAGATCTCCATTAGTTTACACGAATTGAAATAAAATTAATGAAAATTTTTACACCATCATAATTTGTTAGCATTTTAAAAAAAGTGTTTACAGAATTCGTTCACCCATAGTATCAAGCTTCTAATGGTACCTCGGTACCAATATGGTGTCATTTGAAAAAATGAATTTTTAATTCAAAAATGATGTTTGAGAACATTAATCTGGCCTGGACAGAGCAAATCTGAAATTTTGACGTCAGTTGCTTTTTTAAAGTGTTTCTTCGATTGATTAAGGTAAATTGGCAATATTTATGGCACCCTAGATTGAAAAATAAAAACCGAACCAAGAAAATGTTGACGCCCAAAATATCAATTGTGAGGTCTGGTTGAATTTGGAAAATTATTTGCAAACCAACTATGCAAAATATACAGGGTGTTCTATTTAAAAATTTTAATTCAAGGTCATTTGGAGTGGAAAAAAATTGTTTCCAGGGTCGAAAGGTGGCCTGTCATAAGCTTGATCGAATCACAAAATTGCAATAAATTACCTGTAGAAATATAGAATTGAGAGGGGTGTACCATGATCCTGTGTCACCCGGTATACTTACTAAAGAACTAATAAATATTATAGATGTAACTCGGGTGCCTATTTAATAGTTTCAAATCGTTATTTATCGCATGCCTTTCGTTTAACATACTGAAAATTTTCTACTGTGGTACACAACTCAAATGTTTGTAAGAAATAACTCTGATCTCTTCCACAAAAATGAACATAAATATATGTAATACATAAAACTCATTATCTATTGAATTTGATGGTACTTACTTACTGAAAATGTCACCATATGATAATAAAAATACTGAATAAATTACCTTACACAATACGAAATAAGCAACCAGCACATTTGTAAAAACATTTATAAACTACAAGTTCCAACAGCTTCGTATAGCACATAAGATTTCTTGGATGCAAATTTTAACTAAAAGTGATAACTATTATAAAATATCTAATAAGTAGGCCACGCTGCTCTTGCTTCAGCCTTATTTATACATATTTATTTGATTCCTGAAATTGGGTTTCTTTTTATGATCGTGATATTCAAGCATTTATAACGCTATTGTTTTCTTTACTTCGACGGGTTCTACGCTTTAGGCATAATTTGTTGTTTATTATAATTTACAAATTCTAATGGGTTCCTTTGTTCATTTGGAATTATGGAACTATAAAAATCGAGTAAATAACTGAAATAGTATTAAATTCGAATCCTAGTTTTTGAATTTGAACCCAACACTTCTCTGTACATGTGACAGCAGTCTGGTAATATTCTGTGGTACATGAAGGGATTGACTTCCAGAGAGTGCCATAAAAATCACAAAATTCTATGGGATTTCCTTCTTGGCTTTGTGCTTGTCATGTCGAGGTGTATTGTAATGTGTTTGTAGAATGGGAAAATTTGTAAAAGTTATTTTAAATTATTATGTAAAACTCAATTGGGTATTGGATAATTCAAGATTCATCGAGAGATGGGCTAAAGAAAGGATTGAGACTTGTGTACATGGCCATTGTTGCCTTGCATATTGTTAAAAGCAGAGAAAATATCTGTTCTGTGGTTAAAAGAGGAGAGAGAGACCAAATTCTATGTTTCTAATTGTAATCAAAAATAAAATGAGGTTGAAATAAGAATGACATAACTGTTAGAAACGTAATATCTAATTTCTTCATGATAATAATACATTGGTAGGGAACTATCAATGTTTATCTTATCGACTAACTGAGGTTTGTAAGTGTGCAACGAAGTATTTCCGTGTACTCTTCAGGTTTCATTTCTTTCAGTTTAGGAAAATGGATCTGAGAAAAGAAGCTGAAGAATATTTCAGTTCTCTAAACCCAATAGCTGCTAGAATCTACAATGATATTAATCAAACCAAAGCAGCGTATGAAGATCTTTGGAATAAACTTAGTCCTGATGAACAAGAGCAGATTGTCAATGAAAGTATCATCAAACCGAAGTACAAATAAAGTATCAGCATGCTAGGCCGAAAAAAAATCATCAAGACCAAGAATATTCTTTGAAAATGATTATTGATGAAAACAACTGTACTTATCGAGATGAACATTCTGCACCCTTCAGTTTCAAAACTAAGAGCCAAAGAGATTTGACAATTTTCTCTTCTCCCCAGGAGAGCAACAAAAAGAAATCCTCTAGAACTAGGAATGTCAGACCTGCTTTCATTAAGGTTTGTACTTCTGTGGGTAGTTAAAAGCATGAACTTAACAGTATTGTTGTCTTCGCTTTATCATATTACATCTTATTAGATAGTTTAAATACATAGTTTTCTTTTTAGAGGATTGATATTCCTGTTGAAAGTGTAGAAGAAGAGGATATTCAAGTGAAGTCAGCAAATTCCCCAGGTTCCTTGCCAAAAACAGGATTGGACTTCTTGGATAATTGGTAGTTTTAGGTATTAAGGTACTCAACCAAAGATAATTTGTGTTATTGCTCACTTTATATTTATTTATTTATATTTACATGGTTGTAGAATGTGTTGATTTTTTACGCAGTTTATATTTAATTTTTGTGTACTCTTTCAAATAGATTTTTGATATTTGAAATTTGATGTTTTATGCTTAACTATTAAGATATTTGAGACAAATTCTCTCCTAGAAATCAAGCAAGTAAACTTGTATTACGGTCATTTCTAAAAAACACTTCCACTATGCTGCTGAAAGCTCAAACAAATATATTTATAAAAGTCTTTTATACGTAGAGATTTTGATTGAGAGATAGTATTAAATTTTTAGTTGTCTTCAAATTTACATTTAACATGTTAACTGATCGATGATGTAGTGCACATTTCATTAAAAAATAATTGTAGTTTTCTTACAATTGCTTTAAAAAATTGAGAATTATTGTCTGACCGACTTGTTGCACTGCTGTCGAATGTTGGAAAAATATTTGAGAAGGCACTTAATCGAAGAGTCGTTTGTTTTCTCGAGACACATAAGCTTCTGACTAAATATCAAAATGGTTTTAGAAGAGGAAAGTCCCCAAAGCGGGCTCTCTCAGACTGAAAAGAATAATCTATTCTCTCAATGATAAGAAATGTACAGTCTTGATGTGTGCTGATTTATCTAAGGCCTTTGACATGGTGGATCAAGATATCCTCTATTAAAAACTGAATAAACTGGGAATAGGAGGCTTGCCCCTGGAACTCATTAGGTCCTATCTTACTGGAAGATTTCAAATTGTAGTTGAATGGGATGATGTTACGGGTATGTTGATCGAGTCAGATGAACTGACGGTCACAAAGGGGTGCCTCAGGGGTCTGTGCTTGGACCGCTTCTTTTTATCATATACACTAACGACTTGCCTGGGGTACTGCCTAACAGGGTTGTTCAGTTTGCGGATGATACGTCAGTTGTGTTGTCTGGCGACGACAGGGGCATGGAAGACATGATATTCGATGCTGTATCTGAGCTCCGCCAGTGGTTCGACGAAAATAAACTCAAAATGAATGCCGAAAAAACGCAGCTCATTGAGTTCGGGTACAGTACAGATTTCCTGAGTACAACCTACACCAGAGAATCAGTAGCATACAAAACATCCAAAGGGGTCCATGTCGACTACAGACTGAGCTGGAGGATCACATAGATAAGGTGGCTGGGAGTATGGCAAGATACGTATATGCGCTGAGAACTTCAGCAGATACTGTGAGCCAGGGAGCAGCGTTTATGGCTTATCATGCTTATGTGCACAGTAGGCTCCGATATGGAATTGTGTTGTGGGGTAATTCGTCAGAGGTAGATAGGATACTGTCGTTACAGACAGGCCCGCCGCTAGCGGTTTGAACGCCGGTGTGCAATTCCTATCTAACTACAAAACCTAGTGTTTATAAAAATGTGAAAAAAATGCTGTACAGTGAAAAACTATGTTATATTAGGTTATTTTATACAAGATAGATACACTAATACGACATTGAATGAAGAAATGAAGGCAAGAAAGGTGCAGTTTATACATATTATGTAGGTAGGTATAGGTATTAAGTTATTTTACAGAAACTGCACCTTTCTTGCCTTCATGTTGGCAAAATCAGCTATAATTTTTTTGGTGTCTAGTCTATTTAGAATCTCATGTTCAATTGAAATTATTGCTAAATTACTTAGTCTTTGCTGGTGCATAGTTGATCTCAAGTAGTTTTTTATTATTTTTAACTTTGAAAATGACCTTTCACCAGATGCAACTGAAACCGGAATGTAAGTAGTATCCTTACCGCTATTGCTGTATTCGGAAATGTTGACATTAATTCATTAGCAAAAATGTATTGCAATAGGGTTTGTGGATCATTAGACTGGTTTTCAGTTAAATGCAACTTTAAAGCATTGATTTCATTAAACATATCTATACCGTCAATATCTGCGTCACTACTTGAACTATCTTTTAGTTTCACATTCAAATCTTTACAATGTTTCATTAAATCATCTTTGGAGTAACTAAACAAGTTATTATTGGTGAAAAAGCCATAAACGTCGGTAAAAGTTTCCAACTCATCGAATCTACGTTTTAAAGAAGTTAAGGTTTGGTCCAGGATCCTAAAAAAAACATCTACCTTGTATTTTGTTTTAGGGTCTAGTAAGACTTCATCACTCTGTTCATACTGAAATTGAGTTGGTTTTCTTCGTGGACGAACGGTATCTATAGGCGGAAAATCTGCATCTACATTAAGTTCTCGAGCCACAGTGGTAACTTCTTCTAACACCCTTTCAAAATGCTCATCTGTGCGATATTCGGTGAATTTATGAATCAATTTATTTAACAAATTTATGCAGATTTGAGTATTTATTGTGGGTTTGAATTTGGGAGGCTTTTACTTGGTAAAATTCCATTATCAATAATCAAAAACAAGTACTGTGTTTTAAGAATTTTACTTAATAATTGCGATTCGTAACGCGTTTCACTACACCGTAGCTTCTTCGTCTGAAGAAGCTACGGTGTAGTGAAACGCGTTACGAATCGCAATTATTAAGTAAAATTCCTTAAAACACAGTACTTGTTTTTGATTATTTATTGTGGGGTTTTGCATCATTTTGCTAATAGCATTAATTTCGTTTAAAATATCAAACCAAATTACAACTAAGCGAATAAATCTATAATTTTGAATATTCAAAGCAAGCGAATGTGCTTTGTGAGTTGTTGTACAATCCCATTCCGACGAATTGTTATCTGATATTTCAAGTAAAGCGTCAAATATTTTTTCGAGGTGATACCGTAAAGGTTCGACTGCATCGATTCTGCTAGATCATCGCGTGGCACTTAATGCCTTTAGTTTTAAATCAGGTAAATGCTTGCAAATTATGGACTACCTTTTGGTAGAAGACGAAAAGAAAACGTAAATTTCTTGAATTAAGTTGAAAAAGTTGACCGTGTCGTGCGTTATATTTGTCGCATCGTTAACGACCAAATTGAGACTATGCGCCGAGCATGGAACGTAAAATGCACGATTATTAATTTCCAATATTTTTTTTGTAATCCATTGTGTTTTCCACGCATATTAGAAACATTGTCATAACCTTGGCCACGTAAGTTTTTAATATCAAGGTTTAATTGCGAAAATAAATCTAAAACAAAATTTAATAGTCCTTCACCTGTGGAGCTGGTTATCGGACAGATGCCAATAAAACTTTCGCATATTGTAACATTTTTAGTTTCACTGTTTAAAACAACATACCTTAGTATAACTGTAATTTGTTCTGTGTGACATCTGGTGTGCAATCTAATATGATAGAGAAATATTTTGGATTCTCTGACTTTGTTCAGGATATAATTTTTTATGGTCGTGCCGAGTAAATCAATGATTTCATTCTGAATATGATCTCCTAAATAGTGTCATGCGAGTTGAATCGAATTTCGAGGCTTGAATTCTGTGAATATGTTCCCGCATAACTGAATCAAAGGATGCTATCATTTCTATTGCTTTGAGAAAATTACCATTATCATGCTCATATAATATTTTGGACGAGCCCCTAAACGCCAGACATTGATGAGATAAAAATTTTATAACAGCTATGATCCTTTCCAATACATCACACCATTGTTTTTTTCAGATTCTAATAGTCTCAGTTGCATTTGATTTACAGTAGTTTTATTTTTTAACATATGATTTAGTTGGACCCAACATTTTAAATTTTCGCTATGGGAAATGCTTGTTTCGTGTCGTTTTAAGGTAGATGACAGATGTTGCCAATCGGAAAAACCGCTTGGAGCTGACAGACTACTTACAGTTTTACTGAATATTTTACAACAAAAACAATAGACTGAATCTTTTGACGTAGAGTAAACAAGCCATTCTCTGTTAATTTTTTCTCCATTAGGAAGATTTCTAGAGTAATAACTGTTTGCAAATTTTCTTCCATCGATATTAGCAGGAAAATTGTGGTTAAACAGCTGCACGGGACCACGGCTATCCAAAATATCAACAATATCATTAGTCATACTGGCGGGCCACGAACCGGGATCATCACCACAGTCTAAACAGCTACTTGATGACGATAAATTGCTTACAGGTTCTTTAGCACTACTTTCTCTTTTTTTAGTTTCACGGGAGTCTCCTTCTGAAGGACTAACATTTTCTCTTCAGATACCTCCATAACTTCTAGATTTAAAGCTGCGCTTGTTGAAGCTACATCTACGTCAACATTCTCTTGACATTCAGAGTCCCTATTTTCTGGTTTGCTAAAAAATTTCTCAAGAGATCCCGCTAGTTTTTTTTTCTCTGTATCTTTTTCTCGTTTTTGCCGTCGAAATTGAGCTGCTGAAATTTTTTCCTTTTTGCGGTTCCTGGAATTTTTTTGAAAAAGTTTAGTATACGGTTCTACAAAAGTAACTTAAATCCCAAAGGGGACGATCATTCCACCATTATTGCGAACAACATTTACTAGGGGGTCAACACTGAAATCGCGAAAAAAAATCAGCTTTTCCATACATTTTGTATGGAATAGTTAATTTTTTTCGCGATTTCACCGTTGACCCTATAGTAAAAGTTGTTCGTATTTATGTGTAGAATGACTCCCTTTCGGGATTTGAGTTACTTTTGTTACACCCTGTATAGGTATAATTTTAATATTTTTTTATAAATCTTCACTCTTAAGTTGTATAACAGAAAAAAATACCCTTTAAATCACAATAATAATCACAATACTACTGCGAAAAAAAAATGTTCATACCTACTGCACACAAATGTAATGGAATAACTAATTTTTTTTCGCGACTTCAGAGTTGACCCCATAGTAAAAGTTGTTCGTATTGATTAGATGGAATGTCCCCCTTTCGTTACTTAAGTTACTTTTGTTACACTCTGTATTAATTTTAATACATTTTTTACTAAATCTTTACTTAAAGTTTTTCAGTAAAATAACCTTTAAATTTTACATGAATACCTGCTGTTTATATGAATGCGCCCATATGCTGATTAATTAAACAAAGACACTTACCATAATTATGATTTTTGCGCCGACGGATAATATAAATAATTTTCTAAATTATTTTAATAGGCACACTTCGCACAAAAGTATACAGAATATTATTAATTTTAAGTACCCTGGACCGTTTCCGGATCTCACATTAGGGCTATAACCAAATAATTGAAGTTTGTTGTTCACTCACATCACTTTCGCATTTGTGTTAAATAAATAAAACAAAGAAATGAGTATATAGTTTTAAGGATTTCCCCTGATATCTGTGGGATTTCCCTATTTCGCATAGAGCACGATACGGATTAACTTTGTTCTCATGAATTTCAATAGATGGCGCTATGTAATGCTACGATATAAAAGAAATATTTGGGCGCCGTTCATCATATTATTTTTATAAGGATAATCTATTTAGTATTGTGAGATGACAATGTCTGAATTTTAGTGGATGATTGTCTGATTTGCCGCCCCCCTGAATGCGCCGCCCGCGTGCATTGCACGCCTTGCACGCCCGCTTACGGCGGGCCTGGGCTCACCGGATGTTGGGTGATTTTCAACTACACATTGAGTACGTCCTGTGAGAAAAGATTTAATCAGATTCAATGGAGTCCCCTAATTCCGAGTCTGTATAGTTTCTCCAGTAGTAAATCGTGGTTAACAGTGTCAAACTTATTTAAGCTATCTACAACAAAATATTAAGTTTCAATGAGAACCTTATATGTTTCGAAAAAATCAATTATTCTGTTATAAATGAGTTTTTCAAAAATTTTATCAATATTACTCAAAATAACAATGGGCCTATAATTTTCCATTTTTGTTTTTTACGTTTCTTGAATATGGGCCTGATTTTAGCTGTCTTTAGTGCCTTAGGATAGACCCCACTACCAAACACAAGATTCAAAATGTGTGCCAGTACTCAAGAAATCTCTTCGGCAACAAATTTCAGGACAGCTTCAGGTACACCATCCATGCCAACAGATTTTGTGTTCTTCAAGGACCCAATTACACCAACCACTTCATCTGGCTCTACATCTCTCAACACCAAACTATTGCACAAACTGAAGACGCTTCAAAATATCTAAAAACCAAAACAATTCAGTCCCAAGTTAGATAAATACAGGTAATCAAAGGAATAGTGAAAATTTTTTGATTTTTGACAAAGTGCGGCTTTCCAAAAATGAAAATTCATTTTGTGGTAAAATTCACACTTTAAAGTGTCTTAAAAATAGAAACTATTGTCAAAAATTCTTTCGATCATTACCTGACAAATATATCTAAGAAGGTCGTGTAAATATTTCAAGCCGATCGGTTCAGCCGTTTCGGAGAAATTTTCCTCACCGTTTCGGCGTTTCGAGAAAAGCGCGTTTGAAGTTTTCAACCATTTACACCAATTTAAAAAAAAAAATTTCCAACTTACATTGAGTTATCTATTCCAGGACCATAAGAGGAACCCTTTGTATTTTTGTTTGTCTTCAAAATAGTCAACTATTGTTGTCTCTTGCGCGTGCACCTTTGCGCTCTGCGTCCTCTTTGCTCACGTATGGCTATCACTATTAGGTCCAAGTGATAATCCCAATGCCTTCATATAATGAAGGAGAGATGTTTTACCTTCATAGGATATTCTGACTGCAATATATACATTGGTTTATTTTTGGAGTTATGTTCCATATCAGCTGATTGTAGCTTTCGTTATTGTTTTGTGTGAAACCACCAACGTATCGTTCCAGTAATTTTCAATTGTTAGGATCTCTATGAACAGGAAAAATAGCAACATCAGTTGGTGAGGGTTGATAGTCATGTTTGTAGCTAGACAAATGCTTGTCATTTTGCCAGGAACACCACGAGTCTTCGCCTATCGGGCATTTTTCATGTTGAGGATTTTCGTCAGTGGAACAATATTGATAGTAAGAAGCCCAAATGGCGTTATGCATATTTTTAACTGAATCGCAGTGTCTCCTAATCCCTGAGCCATAATAAACAGTTAATTTATCAATCATTTTTTCGGTCAGTTTCCCTTTTCCACCAAGTACTTTCTTTTGTCGTTTCTTTCCATTCTTATCTGTTATTTATATAGTAGTTTTATTCACACACTCTCTTAGTCGTATACCCATTCTCTTCTGAACATGACCTATGCATTCTTTTTTTATAACTTTAATGTCACCGTAAGAAACAGTCTTTAAAATTCCTGAGTAAGTTTTGAAGTCGCCATCGCCTTTGTAGTTCCTGAAATAAATTCCAAACTTTTCTAGTAGTCCAATCAAAATAGACAAAAAAAAGTCATAAGTTAGCCAAAATTCGCATAGAGCTGAAAATTTGCAGAGACGTTAAATACATCATTATAAATGAAATGTCAAAAATCCCCTTCGATCCTACTTCTGCAAAAAAATTTATTGAAGGTCAAACATGCAAAATTTAGGTTTTTTCTATTTTTCTCCAAAACGGTAAGTTTTATCGTAAAAATAAATGAGACAAAAATTGTAGATCATATTGTTCTCTAAAAAATGGTTCAGTCACTTTTTCTTTTACAACTCACCATTCGTGAGATATCGCGGTTTTAACTATTAGAAAATTCATATTTTACATAATATGCAGCCTGTACACGTCACCGGACGTTCAATACAAATGAAAATAAGAAACTATTGGTTTGTGTTACTTACACAATAAAACTTGTATAAATTGAATGAGTATTTTAATATAAGAGACTATACTGTTAGTCCCTAATTCCCTTCGGCGGTAACCTTGAGCAACATCTGCTAGCTACGTCATTGTCCGAGTGTGAAGGGTTGTAAACCTACCTATTTTTGAAGGAAGTAAACGAAATAACTTAGTATATACTGTTAGTTTCGAAAATTACTTTGCAGTGAGCAGACGCGCTTATTTATAATATTTTCAATTTTAATTTGGGCTGTTAAATAATTTTAACAAGATGTCAGAAGTTTGTTTTATTTGTGATAAACCTTTGAAAGGAAGTGAAGTTGTTGTTGTTGATCGTGGAATGAAGATTTTGATTGATGCAAGTGTTGAAAGAAATGAAATGTTTTTTGAATACTTGAAAGACAAGCAATCTGTGACAGTCCACGTGCATTGTCGTAAAATATACCCTCGAAAGAGTAGTATTGTTGCAGCTAAAAGACAGCGTGAGATAGAACAAGGTAGTGCATCCTCGATAAGTCCGCCTCATACTAGAATACGAGTAAATGAGCCAGTTTTCAACTTCAAAAGATATTGTTTATTTTGCGACGATGAAGCAAATGAAGAAGATGAAAAAAAGAAAGCGCAGAATGTTCGTCGTAAAATATATGATGTATCTACACTTGAATTTAAAGATTCCCTTTTAAAGGTAGCTCGGACTCGTTCTGATGACGTAGCAAAAGCTGTTATTGTCCGCATTGAGTATGAATTTGACTTAGTTGCTGCTGAAGCTAAGTACCACAATAACTGTTATAATATCTTTCTGAGGCCCACTACGGGGTATAAAGTCAGTCGTCCCGAAGATGATTCAGTGAACTTGGCGATGGAGGAAATATTTCAATACATTGAAAATAATGATGATTGTCAATTTTCATTGCAAGAATTAAAAGACAAATCAAAAAAATCAATCCAACTGTAGATAATAAAACAATTAAAAGAAGATTAAAATTAAAGTTAAGAAAAGTGTGGCTAGGCAATGAGCTGGACCCAGAAGAATGGGGTTGGGAATTAACAGACAATTATTTGGAGCCAATTCAAACTCTACTCCCGCCTGCTCCAGAAAAACTGCTTAATACTATTTTTTGTAACTGCAAGACGGATTGTAGTAAGAATTGTGGCTGTCGAAAAGTGGGATTATTTTGTTCGCCAGTATGCATCAACTGTCAGGGTCAGACTTGCTCCAATATTGAAGAAAATATGACAGATGAAAATATTTAGGATATTAATGAAGAGACAGTTGAAGCATCCCTTTTCTTAGAACAGCAAATAGAAATTCTACAAGAAGAAAATGAAGACGAAGAAATAATTGTCGACGTAGAATTAGACAGTTATCTAATATAATAATATTTAGAAAAAAAAACCTATTCCACTTTAATTATTAGCAATATTACAATTCTTTCAATCAATAGGATATGATCTGATCAAGCTTTCTTTATTACAATAGATCGTGGAGTATACCTACTGGGAAACCCCGTTAAAAAAATGCGCCAAGTACATTACCTCATAGGTGGTGCGGAAACGTGTGCATATTATGTAAAATATGAATTTTCTAATAGTTAAAACCGCGATATCTCACGAATGGTGAGTTGTAAGAGAAAAAGTGACTGAACCATTTTTGTAGAGAATCATATGATCTACAATTTTTGTCTGATTTATTTTTACGATAAAACTTACCGTTTTGGAGAATGGAAAAAACCTAAATTTTGCATGTTTGACCTTCAACAAAATTTTTTGCAGAAGTAGGATCGAAGGGGATTTTTGACATTTCATTTGAAACGTCTCTGCAAATTTTCAGCTCTATGCGAATTTTGGCTAGGTCAAATGTCTATTTTGACTGGACTATAGTGGACGTTGAAACATGGTAATTACCGCATCGACTTCCGTTTTTCTGATGATTCATCGAGATTAGCAGAACAGACTTTTTTATGCTCTCCCACCATATAAAGAACGGAACCCTCTTCTTTTCCTTGATTCGTCTCCCGACACTGTCAAATCATTTTATATTTATAACTCTGTTTTTCCGACGTCGCATTTTTTCTTTAGTACAAGCTTTCTCTAAAAGTTTTTCAGTTTCTATTGTCACATATTCGTGAATGTTCTTGATAATCATATCATATGTGGTCTGTAACAAAAACGCTGGCGTGTTCATTAATCCACAGAATTCAGTGGCACATTTTAAACCTAATTCAAGAGTTCTCGTAACAGATACAAAACTTTTATTTATTTCATACGAATGTTTGACATAGTTACAAGAGTTTATGCAACGAGGATCGCACTTATCACATAACACAACAGTTTTAAAACCAAGTACTCGTTCTGATGCTGTTTCTCTGTTATACGGTTTACGTAGTACATTTTCACTTATAGAAGTAAACACAGTTATAAATTTTTAAATTCGATGAACTATCATCAGTCACAAAAATTTCATCTTGCGCCTTGATTTTTTTGGCTGAAGCGCTAAAACTGATTTCATCACATACTGCTGTTCTTGGATTAAAAACGTTTTCACGTCTCTTCGGTCGGGATACTGAGAAAAAACACAACTTGACTACGTGAAAGACCACGTTCAACTGACGAAATTGATTTATTTTTAACCTAAAATTTTTAATTATGGCTTTTAGGTATGAAGTGAACCTTTTGTATTCTTATTTTACCATTACAGACATAATAGAAATTGTGAAGAAAGACAGGGACAACGAGAAGCAGCTGCTATTCCGATGGATGCCCCGCGTACTTTCGAAGGCTCGGAGACGTCCTTACTAATACGCTGATATCTCAGAGACTGTTTGTCGGATCATCTTCAAATTTTCGGATAATATTCTCAAATATATTTACATTAAAAAAATTGATTTTTCGGAAATTACAAGTGGATATAACCTCTTTAGAAAATTCGAGATTTCAAAGCATTTGTAATGATGTAAAAAAACTTTGGGTAGCTTATATTGCTAACGCTGACTGAACCTTATAAAATGAAAATAATGTGTTTAAGCACTATAGGTTGTTGCGGGACACCTTCTGGCCGTAGAATCGGGTGATTAAAAATTCATAGATCTTGAAAAGAATTTTCAGAAACAACCAATACTACTGAGCATCTGACTGATGAAACGTTTAACAGAAAAAAAGGAAGCACAGTCAAAGTATGAACGTAAATGTACAGTGTCTATTAAATAAAGTTGACATACTCAATAAAAATATTGAAAACGAGCACTGTGATGTTGTATGCGTCACGGAGCATTAGCTCAGTGAAAACCAAATTGCAGAAATAGCCATTCCAGGGTACAAGATTGCAAGCTGTTTTGCCTGATCATTAATAGAATAATAATAATAATAATAATAATAGAGAACCCCTCAGGGGCTCAGGAACATTGTTTCTGAGTACGGGCTTAGCGAACCCGAGGTACCCAAGCTGAACCTGGCAGTAGGTATAAAATGCAACCTATCCAATGATGTACAATCTAAGGAATAAACGGGTGAATCGACATTGTACCACCATAACCTCTTGTCGCGTTCAAGATTTAGGAAGAGGGTCTTGTTCGGAAAGTGAGTCACAGTCTCCCTCGGTTAGCGACGGAAGCAGCGTGATATCGAGTAGGGATACTGCAACACAAAACCGAGTGGGAAATAGCATCAACACCTCTCAACCGACTCTTGATGTTTCAACGGCGGCGCAAGCCATTATGCCTACGACCACGAGAGCCGGACTCCTAGGAAACGCATGAAGTGGACTGCAGAAATGAATACCTTCATTATGCGTTCCTATTACAAGATTACAAACTTGGAATCGGAAATGACAGCATACAGATACGCGTTACATCTTGCGTTCATAGAAAAATATCCTGAATTACAGCACATATCCGAGCAGAGAATTTCGGATCAACGAAGAACAATCGTTAAAAACAGGCTACTTTCTTTAGAAACGCTGCAAAGCTTACGAGAAGAGGTCATAATGGAACTCAGAAGCGAAAATGATACTCATAACGTTATACCTGCTGGAGTCAATGAAAGTGTTACAGATAACATCGAAGCCACGGAAACGAATATTAACATGGAACGCCCTCTTGAGCCGAATCAGCAGAACGAATATACATATTTAGCAAGATCAGAACTCAACACAGCTATAACTGAATTCAGTGGTAGTAACCCAACTAAAAGACCTAAACTGCCCAAACTCAAGACGAACAAGAACACCAATATCATCCTAGCAAGTGTAAACTCAATGTTTGAAGAATATACCGACCAGAACACCTTGGAGAAGATTCACACTTTGATTTACTGTGGAGCAGTAGCGGTTCTTCGACTTCACAAACAACAAATCTCCACAACTCTGATTCAAGCTGAGCCAAAAAGCGTCAGAAAACCACCATGGCAAAAACGACTGGAGAAGGATATTGATAATATTAGAGCAGAAATCGGTCGCCTCACAGAATTCCTGAGAAACAGAAAACCCTCTAGGCGCTTGAAATCACATATACGCAAAATTTATAGGAAAATTGGTACGAACACAAAACACCCTGATCACAAACAACACATCGACGTGTATATGGACACTTTGAACCAGAAACTCCAAGCAAAAGCAAAGAGGCTTTCAAGATACGTCAAGTGTACTGAAAGGAAACACCAAAACCAAAGGTTCCTCCAAAACGCTGCCAATTTTCATAAGGGAAATAACAAAACTGCGACCAACAATAACAGAGAAGTACCTGACGCACAGTGCTTGACCGACTATTGGTCATCAATATGGTCGAACCCCAAAGAACACAATAGAGATGCGGAATGGATCACGAATGAAAAGAACGCCTCGATATCAGACATATGGACTTCGATGGAATAACGGAGGAAGAAATTACAACAGTAATTGGAGCGACCAAAATTGGAAGGCCACAGGTATAGATAATATCCACAACTACTGGTACAAGAAGTTTGATAAGCTCCATGGAGCCCTAGCGAAACAGCTCACGTATGTTCTTCAACATCCAAAGAAAACACCCACTTTCCTAACGCAAGGCTTAACATATATGCTACCTAAGAGCGATAGAACACAGGATCCGTCTCAATATAGGCCAATCACTTGCCTGCCAACACTCTACAAAATACTCACTTCATGCATATCCAATCGAATACACCAACACCTTGACGACAACAATATATTAGCAGAGGAGCAGAAAGGATGCAGGAAGAAACACCACGGGTGCAAGGAACAACTCATCATCGATTCTGTGATAATGAAACAGGCACACGTAGGGCATCGCAATGTTCATTCAGCTTTTCTCGATTATCTGAAAGCATTCGATAGTACCGCCCATTCTTGGCTTGTTGAAGTATTGCAGATATACAAAATTCACCCAGCCCTGGTAGAGTTCTTGAAGACAACAATGACACACTGGCGCACGTCTCTGCAGGTCTACATGAACAATAAATCAATTAAAACCGACGAGATACCCATACGTCGTGGAATTTTTCAAGGAGACTCTTTGAGTCCACTATGGTTCTGTTTGGCAATGAACCCATTGTCCTCAATGCTCAATAGAACTGGATACGGATTTAGGATAAAAGCAGAAAGGAATTATCATACAATCTCCCACCTGCTGTATATGGATGACATCAAATTATATGCGTCGAACAAGAAGCAATTGGATGATTTGCTGAAAACTGTCAGTGAGTTCTCGGCAGATGTTCATATGAAATTCGGGATTGAAAAATGTAAGACCCTGAACATTCAAAGAGGGAAAGTCATAGATGGTGAAACACAACTTCCAAACGGTGACATTATACAGTGCATGAGAGATGGCGAAACAAACAAATATCTGGGATACCAACAAGCCAGATTGTTAGACCAAAAACCATCAAAGGAGAAGATTCGTTCAGAATACAGTCAGCGTCTGAAGTCTGTGCTGAAATCGATGTTGAACTCGGGGAATCTAGTCAAGGCAATTAACACCTACGCCATTCCAGTGTTGCTTTACTCATTTGGAATAATCAGATGGACTAAGACGGAGCTAGATGATATTCAAAGGCAGACCCGAACGATGCTGACAAAGTACAACAATCATCATCCAAAATCGTCTGTGATACGAACAACTTTGAAGCGGAAAGAAGGAGGACGCGGATTAATAGATGTTGTCAATTTACACACCGAACAAATAAGAAATCTCAGAGAATTCTTCTCAGCAAAAGCTCTCACTTCTGACCTACATAGAGTGGTATCGTTGGCTGATAAGGGATATACACCTCTAAATCTTGCTACCAGAGATGACCTGCTGAATCTACCATTCCTATCAGAAACTGAAAAACAAGAGCAATGGTCAAGAAGGGAATTGCATGGACGACATCACCATGAGATTGATCAACCACACATCGACAAAGAAGCCTCCAACAAATGGTTGATGAAAGGAGAATTATTCGCGGAAACAGAGGGATTCCTTATGGCCATCCAAGACCAAGTGATCGCTACAAACAACTACAAAAAATTTATTATGAAGGACGGAACATTACAAACAGATAGGTGCAGAAAATGCCATATAAGATCGGAGACGATACAGCATATTACGTCCGGATGCGAACAACTGGCCAATACAGACTATCTTCACAGGCATAATCAAGTGTGCAACATTATCCATCAGAAACTTGCACACAAGTACGGACTTCTGAATACATTCCAGCCATATTACAAGTATCAACCGGCGCCCGTATTGGAAAATGACTCTATCAGATTATACTACGATAGGCCTATTATCACTGACAGAATGGTGACGAATAATAGGCCGGACATAGTGGTGTGTGATAAGAGAGCCAAGACAGCAATGCTGGTGGATGTCGCCATACCAAATAATAACAATGTGCTGAATAAGTTCCAGGAGAAAAAGTCCAAATACACAGACCTTGCTATTGAGATCAAGCAGATGTGGCACCTCGACAAAATAGATATCGTTCCTGTCATCGTATCCTCGACTGGTTTAATACCCAAAACTTTGCATGATAGCCTTAAGAAATTAGAATTGCATAAGAATACTTATATAGAAATGCAAAAAGCTGTAATTCTTAATACATGTAGGATAGTTAGGAAATTTATGTCAAGTATATTGTAGTCGAGCCTATTCCCTTTGATTGCTAAATCTGGGAAAGGTAAATTATATCCAGCTACTAGCTGAGATAGTGCATAAGAGAACATTATACAGTGCATGAGAGATGGCGAAACATACAAATATCTGGGATACCAACAAGCCAGATTGTTAGACCAAAAACAATCAAAGGAGAAGATTCGTTCAGAATACAGTCAGCGTCTGAAGTCTGTGCTGAAATCGATGTTGAACTCGGGGAATCTAGTCAAGGCAATTAACACTTACGCCATTCCAGTGTTGCTTTACTCATTTGGAATAATCAGATGGACTAAGACGGAGCTAGATGATATTCAAAGGCAGACCCGAACGATGCTGACAAAGTACAACAATCATCATCCAAAATCGTCTGTGATACGAACAACTTTGAAGCGGAAAGAAGGAGGACGCGGATTAATAGATGTTGTCAATTTACACACCGAACAGGTAAGAAATCTCAGAGAATTCTTCTCAGCAAAAGCTCTCACTTCTGACCTACATAGAGTGGTATCGTTGGCTGATAAGGGATATACACCTCTAAATCTTGCTACCAGAGATGACCTGCTGAATCTACCATTCCTATCAGATACTGAAAAACAAGAGCAATGGTCAAGAAAGGAATTGCATGGACGACATCACCATGAGATTAATCAACCACACATCGACAAAGAAGCCTCCAACAAATGGTTGATGAAAGGAGAATTATTCGCGGAAACAGAGGGATTCCTTATGGCCATCCAAGACCAAGTGATCGCTACAAACAACTACAAAAAATTTATTATGAAGGACGGAACATTACAAACAGATAGCATATTACGTCCGGATGCGAACAACTGGCCAATACAGACTATCTTCACAGGCATAATCAAGTGTGCAACATTATCCATCAGAAACTTGCACACAAGTACGGACTTCTGAATACATTCCAGCCATATTACAAGTATCAACCGGCGCCCGTATTGGAAAATGACTCTATCAGATTATACTACGATAGGCCTATTATCACTGACAGAATGGTGACGAATAATAGGCCGGACATAGTGGTGTATGATAAGAGAGCCAAGACGGCAATGCTGGTGGATGTCGCCATACCAAATAATAACAACGTGCTGAATAAGTTCCAGGAGAAAAAGTCCAAATACACAGACCTTGCTATTGAGATCAAGCAGATGTGGCACCTCGACAAAATAGATATCGTTCCTGTCATCGTATCCTCGACTGGTTTAATACCCAAAACTTTGCATGATAGCCTTAAGAAATGAGAATTGCATAAGAATACCTATATAGAAATGCAAAAGCTGTAATTCTTAATACATGTAGGATAGTTAGGAAATTTATGTCAAGTATATTGTAATCGAGCCTATTCCTTTGATTGCTAAATCTGGGAAAGGTAAATTATATCCAGCTACTAGCTGAGATAGTGCATAAGTCCACGATAATAAATAATAATAGAGAACAAACAAATCGTAGAAATCTTGACTATATGAAAAACTGTTCTATAAAGTAGCACATTGAAATATCTGCGTTCCTGAGAAAGATGAAAATATTATATTCATGTGTATTTATAGATTCCCAAATGGAAATATCGAACAATTCATGACTCAATTAGATCTGGCTCTTCAGGCCATCCATGATGAGTATCATGGCAGTGTACTCGCTGACTGCAATATTTATTTCCTCAGACATGGTGGTGAGCAAATTGTGGTGGAAGAGCTCATGGAGTTATATGATCTGTATAGAATTTTTGAGAAGCCTTCTCGTTTAACCAGCACTACTAGCTGTTGGATTGATATCATCTTTACCAAGTTTGAAATACATAATTACTCGCATAAAAGAGTAGACTTACACATAGCCGATCATTATGCTCAAATCATGTCGGTTCCAAAAAATAATAACCATGAGAAGCCGAAATGCAACAAAGTCAGAAAAATGAGTGATGGTGGTACTTACCTTTCTGCTGGTAGGTTGAAGTCTGAAAATGGGAGTGTTTAATAAGGAGAAGGCTAAAACCGCTTACGACGGCTTTCACGAATGATTGATCTAAACCTTCGAAGAATATTTCCCATAAAAAGAGTGAGAGTTACATCGGATAAAAGCATGAAAATAGACTCACCTAAAGTACTGACCATACGAAATCAAATAAAGGCAGCCCAGGCAATAGCTTCAGTAAAAAAACGTAGGGCATCCATTGAACATTAAAGGTACTCAAATGGGAACTGAAATTGGAAATTTAGAAACTAGAAGACGCAAAGAAAATTGCTGTTTCAGACAATAAAATCAAGACCATATGGGAAGTCTCAATCTAACTCTGAAAAGGACAGTAATCTAACACTGAATCAACGAAATGATTTTCTTATAGTAATAGCGGAAAAAGGGAAACAAGACGGGTACAATCAACTAGAGGAAAAAAGCGATGAAGGAAGCTGGTTCGATGTTCTTTGCCACAACACCTGATGAGATTATGGAAATCGTGACAAAAATGGAGAACAAATCATCCAAGGACATCTATGGACTCTCAGTGGGCCTATTGAGAAAAGTGGGCAAACTACCTAGCAGAACCACTGATTCACCTTATTAAGGACGGAATTCTTCCACAACAGCTGAAATTAGCCAAGTTAGTACCTATTTATGAAGGGGGAGACCCCAATGAATGCAGCAAGTATAGGTCAATCTTGATAGTACCTGTGATTTCAAAGGTTTTCGAATCAGCTATAAAAAGAAGACTGATTAACTGCATAAATTCCAGAAATATCTTGAATGAAAATCAACACGGGCTTAGAGAAGGAAGATCAACTACATCAGCGCTCATAGAAATTGTCAAATTCATTTTAGGAGCATTCGATGACATGGAGGAGGTAATTATAGCTTGTTCAGACCTCAGTTAAGCGTTTGATTGTGTAAACCATGAAATACTAATAGAGAAACTGGAATTTCGTGGAGTAAGAGGAACAGCCTTGAACTTTTTCAGGTCATATTTACACGAAAAGATAGTTGAATGCAATTGGCAAATGTTGGAGAGCGGGATAGTACCTTGAGGAGTACCCCAGGGCTCAATTTTGGGACCAGTCTTATTTATAATAAATATCAACGACTTGCTGGAAAATGTTAAATTATTAGGTGCGCAACTAAGTGCTGCTCGATTTTTACATATTAAGAACGTCTTGAACAAAGCTTAGATATATGGTAAACAAACCACTTAGACACATTAATGATTTTGTTTTTCCGTCATATACTTTTAGTTGTGTGACAATGTCTGATTTTGTGCCAAATAATCGTCATTTGCGGGAAGTGTTGATTTTCTTCTTTCATTCGAAGAAAACGGCGGCTGAAGCTCATAGAGAGCTACAAAAAGTTTACGGAGATGCTGCTCTAAGTGAAACAACGTGCCGGGATTGTTTCCATCGCTTCGTGATTTCGATGTGGACGACGTCCCCGTGAAGGAAGGCCAAGAATCATCGAAAACGCTGAATTGGAGGCTTTGCTCGATGATGATCCGTGCCAAACGCAAGAAGAGTCATGCTTCTACGTCATCGCCTCGGCCGAATATTCACGCTGCGAAAGTTATGCTGTGTATTTGGTGGGACTAAGTCGGTGTTATTTATTATGAGTTGTCCTACCCCACCCGCCATATTCCCCATATTGCACCATCCGACTATTACTTGTTCCGTTCGATGGCACATGGTCTGGCTAATCAGCAGTTCCGCTCATATGAAGAGCTCGAAAAATGGCTTGATTCGTGGATAGCCTCAAAAGACGAACACTTCTACCATCACGGTATTCGAGCTCTACCAGAAATATAGGAAAAAATGTAGCTAGCGATTGGCAATATTTTGAATGATTCATTTGTAATCATTTGTCACAATAAAGTTGTATTTTCATAAAAAAACAGCGAGAACTTTGTTGCGGACATAATAGATAGTGCTAACATGTTTGCTGATGAAACAACGCTAATAAATATGGCGGATAATAGGAAAAATTTGCATTCAATACAATAGTTTCAGGCACATAAGTTGACTCTAAACTTTAATAAGACTCAGAACTCAATACTTACCACCACAAGAGTGCAGAATGCCGATACACTACAACTGCTTGGATTTACCCTCGATGATATTCGCCTTTAATACCTAAGCTCTTAAGCACCCTTTCGTATATCCACGATTCCACACATCTGGTATTTTCTAAAACAGCAATTCCCACGTCGCGACGAAGAAACGCGTCTGTAAAAGACGATGTAATAGGTACTTGAGTTCCAAGGACAGAGGGAAGTGAGGGTGTAAGAACTGCTGCTGGGTCAAGCATATATAAGGATCACGATCGCGACGTGAGGGGATTATTATCGTTATGATTATTATTGAGTTATTTTTCGTCAGATGTGCAGTTACTCTTATAATTCAGTTATTCAGTTTTCGAAGCTCAGTTAATTTTTCTTACTCGTGTGAACCGGAATTAAATTTAAAGTTAATTAATCGTGCGTAACATAAGTCCAGAAGAATGGAAGACGCAGATTGTTCCTCTCCGAGAAGCCGGACAGGGGAAGAAGAAGCACCGTTCCCGCTGTGTCCCACAGGTGATTACTTTCTGAATTTCCTTCAATATTTTTGTTTACTATTCAATCTTTACGAATTTCCTGAAGTATATGCTACGTAATTTCTAAACGCACTGAGGACGAGTTGAAATAATCACTTCTCAAATTCCAAATTATTTTCACATATTTTTTTTTTGGCAAATGATCTATTTGAACTGCGCTGACATCTAATATTTATTTTGAAGAGTTATTTTCATAGACTTATTTAAAACCTTTGCTTTCGTAACTTGGTAGAATTTGAAATGTACTGAATTTATTTTATATTGATTTCAACAGCTGATTTAACTTAACACATTATTTTGAAGTACACTGAAATTCTTTAGTATTGATTTCAACATTTGTTTATCGAACTTGCAACATTATTGAAACGTAATTAAGCTATTGTGTACTGATTCCACCAACTTTGAGAACTATTTGAATTTCAAATGTTATGAAGTTTAATACTGATGAGAAACTTTACTTTTATAACTCAGAAGATTGATCTCAGTGAAATGTTACTTAACCATTTTGCCAATCGAAATCTTTTGTTATAATCTGATAAATGATACACTTGAATGTGAGAACATTTAATATTGATTCTCATCTTTGCTTCTATAACGCGCCAATTACCTATTTGAAATATCATAATCCTTCATTCGGTATTTCCATTTAGCTCATTTTATAACTTAGTAGAACATGTTTATATTTCATAGTAATTATGGGGAAGATCTTACTTTCAAATTATTGATTTGATGTGCGATACTCTTAAGCTCAATAAGGGAACTTTCCTTGCCTTCAGGTGTAATGATCACCTACGAATAATATCATAACTCATTAGTATAAATAAATTGCTTTAGGGACGATACGCATGTATGAACCCACAGACAGTGAGGCTTGTATGTTATCGGTATGAAAGTTTTGAAGAATGTCTGAGTTGGTGGAATGTATGTGACGTTTGTGGTACATACATAATCAGAGGGCATGATTCCTGGTTGGCAAATCCGCGATATGGGAATAGAATATGATCCGCAGTCAGTGACACAATAAAATAATAATAAAACTGCCCGTTGGCGCTCAGTTGAGAAAAAAGAATCACGTATGGCTTTACGGGCTTACCTCTAGTTTCATATATAACGTTTTAATACTATACGAATTACTGAATTCGATTAAAAATACGCGAGCGAATTAACGCTTGCAAGTTGTCAGCTGTGGACGTGAACGTCTTGAACAAAGCTTAGATATATGGTAAACAAACCACTTAGACACATTAATGATTTTGTTTTTCCGTCATATACTTTTAGTTGTGTGACAATGTCTGATTTTGTGCCAAATAATCGTCATTTGCGGGAAGTGTTGATTTTCTTCTTTCATTCGAAGAAAACGGCGGCTGAAGCTCATAGAGAGCTACAAAAAGTTTACGGAGATGCTGCTCTAAGTGAAACAACGTGCCGGGATTGTTTCCATCGCTTCGTGATTTCGATGTGGACGACGTCCCCGTGAAGGAAGGCCAAGAATCATCGAAAACGCTGAATTGGAGGCTTTGCTCGATGATGATCCGTGCCAAACGCAAGAAGAGTCATGCTTCTACGTCATCGCCTCGGCCGAATATTCACGCTGCGAAAGTTATGCTGTGTATTTGGTGGGACTAAGTCGGTGTTATTTATTATGAGTTGTCCTACCCCACCCGCCATATTCCCCACATATTGCACCATCCGACTATTACTTGTTCCGTTCGATGGCACATGGTCTGGCTAATCAGCAGTTCCGCTCATATGAAGAGCTCGAAAAATGGCTTGATTCGTGGATAGCCTCAAAAGACGAACACTTCTACCATCACGGTATTCGAGCTCTACCAGAAATATAGGAAAAAAATGTAGCTAGCGATTGGCAATATTTTGAATGATTCATTTGTAATCATTTGTCACAATAAAGTTGTATTTTCATAAAAAAAACAGCGAGAACTTTGTTGCGGACATAATAGATAGTGCTAACATGTTTGCTGATGAAACAACGCTAATAAATATGGCGGATAATAGGAAAAATTTGCATTCAATACAATAGTTTCAGGCACATAAGTTGACTCTAAACTTTAATAAGACTCAGAACTCAATACTTACCACCACAAGAGTGCAGAATGCCGATACACTACAACTGCTTGGATTTACCCTCGATGATATTCGCCTTTAATACCTAAGCTCTTAAGCACCCTTTCGTATATCCACGATTCCACACATCTGGTATTTTCTAAAACAGCAATTCCCACGTCGCGACGAAGAAACGCGTCTGTAAAAGACGATGTAATAGGTACTTGAGTTCCAAGGACAGAGGGAAGTGAGGGTGTAAGAACTGCTGCTGGGTCAAGCATATATAAGGATCACGATCGCGACGTGAGGGGATTATTATCGTTATGATTATTATTGAGTTATTTTTCGTCAGATGTGCAGTTACTCTTATAATTCAGTTATTCAGTTTTCGAAGCTCAGTTAATTTTTCTTACTCGTGTGAACCGGAATTAAATTTAAAGTTAATTAATCGTGCGTAACATAAGTCCAGAAGAATGGAAGACGCAGATTGTTCCTCTCCGAGAAGCCGGACAGGGGAAGAAGAAGCACCGTTCCCGCTGTGTCCCACAGGTGATTACTTTCTGAATTTCCTTCAATATTTTTGTTTACTATTCAATCTTTACGAATTTCCTGAAGTATATGCTACGTAATTTCTAAACGCACTGAGGACGAGTTGAAATAATCACTTCTCAAATTCCAAATTATTTTCACATATTTTTTTTTGGCAAATGATCTATTTGAACTGCGCTGACATCTAATATTTATTTTGAAGAGTTATTTTCATAGACTTATTTAAAACCTTTGCTTTCGTAACTTGGTAGAATTTGAAATGTACTGAATTTATTTTATATTGATTTCAACAGCTGATTTAACTTAACACATTATTTTGAAGTACACTGAAATTCTTTAGTATTGATTTCAACATTTGTTTATCGAACTTGCAACATTATTGAAACGTAATTAAGCTATTGTGTACTGATTCCACCAACTTTGAGAACTATTTGAATTTCAAATGTTATGAAGTTTAATACTGATGAGAAACTTTACTTTTATAACTCAGAAGATTGATCTCAGTGAAATGTTACTTAACCATTTTGCCAATCGAAATCTTTTGTTATAATCTGATAAATGATACACTTGAATGTGAGAACATTTAATATTGATTCTCATCTTTGCTTCTATAACGCGCCAATTACCTATTTGAAATATCATAATCCTTCATTCGGTATTTCCATTTAGCTCATTTTATAACTTAGTAGAACATGTTTATATTTCATAGTAATTATGGGGAAGATCTTACTTTCAAATTATTGATTTGATGTGCGATACTCTTAAGCTCAATAAGGGAACTTTCCTTGCCTTCAGGTGTAATGATCACCTACGAATAATATCATAACTCATTAGTATAAATAAATTGCTTTAGGGACGATACGCATGTATGAACCCACAGACAGTGAGGCTTGTATGTTATCGGTATGAAAGTTTTGAAGAATGTCTGAGTTGGTGGAATGTATGTGACGTTTGTGGTACATACATAATCAGAGGGCATGATTCCCTGGTTGGCAAATCCGCGATATGGGAATAGAATATGATCCGCAGTCAGTGACACAATAAAATAATAATAAAACTGCCCGTTGGCGCTCAGTTGAGAAAAAAGAATCACGTATGGCTTTACGGGCTTACCTCTAGTTTCATATATAACGTTTTAATACTATACGAATTACTGAATTCGATTAAAAATACGCGAGCGAATTAACGCTTGCAAGTTGTCAGCTGTGGACGTGTTCCTTAGAATTTTAAAAGCAAATCTTTCAGAGTTTTGAGTATCAGGGCAACGACCTCTTCAGAAAACATTATATCATATTACCAAAACCCTTAGATCGGGTCAGTTACCACTCATAAGATGGGTGAGGGCCGGTTAGGCCTGTCTATAATAATGTAATATCCGAATTCCATCCCGAATATGGGTGAGGGCCGATTGAGCCTGTTTATAATAATTAAATATTCCAACTTCCACTCGAAATATGGGTGAGGACCAATTAGGTCTGTTCATAATAATTAAATATTCCCACTTCCACTCGTAATATGGGTAAGGACCAATTAGGTCTGTATATAATGATCTAATGTATCAACTTCCACTCAAAATATGGGTGAGGGCAAATTGGGTCTCTATCTAAATGATATTTCATTAAATTCATTAAAAGACGCCAAGCAATGCAAGAATAAGAATTTAATACAAATGCTACAAAGATCAAATAGACATTGTTACCGAATCTGTTTTTGATTTTCCAATTTCCTTACCTATGGTTTAAGCGACGAAGAATTGGTCGTATCACATCAAACCTTACATAAAAGAACTTGAGTAGGTTACTACAAATACACAACACAACAAAGAAAAGGGTCCTATTTTATATAAGAGAACTTCAAGGCAAGTTCAGGTACTAGACGATCACATGGCTTTTCATTTAACCGATTTCAGTCGGTCTTAGGTGTAACTAATATGGGGAGGAAAATAAGTTAATTCAGGTATTGCAATTTACTTAAAAGTGATGCATTTTGCATCGTCTTTCATAGACCGGGGTTGGGGGTGTTTCATTATGGCCATCCAAGACCAAGTGATCGCTACAAACAACTACAAAAAATTTATTATGAAGGATGAAACATTACAAACAGATAAGTGTAGAAAATGCCATATAAGATCGGAGACTATACAGCATATTACGTCCGGATGCGAACAACTGGCCAATACGGACTATCTTCACAGGCATAATCAAGTGTGCAACATTATCCATCAGAAACTTGCACACAAGTACGGGTTTCTGAATACCTTCCAGCCATATTACAAGTATCAACCGGCGGTCGTATTGAAAAATGACTCAATCAGATTATACTACGATAGGCCTGTTATCACTGACAGAATGGTGACGAATAATGGGCTGGACATAGTGCTGTATGATAAGAGAGCCAGAACAGCAATGCTGGTGGATGTCGCCATACCGAATAATAACAACGTGCTGAACAAGTTCCAGGAGAATAAGTCCAAATACACAGACCTGGCTATTGAGATCAAGCAGATGTGGCACCTCGAGAAAATAGATATTGTTCCTGTCATCGTATCCTCCACTGGGTTAATACCCAAAACTTTGCATGATAGCCTTAAGAAATTAGAATTGCATAAGAATACCTATATAGAAATGCAAAAAGCTGTAATTCTTAATACATGTAGGATAGTTAGGAAATTTATGTCAAGTATATTGTAATCGAGCCTATTCCCTTTGATTGCTGAATCTGGGAAAGGTAAATTATATCCAGCTAACAGCTGAGATAGTGCATAAGTCCACGATAATAAATGATAAAAAATGATCCGTTAACGTCGCGATCGTGATACTTATATATGCGTGACCCAGCAGCTCTTACACCGTCACTTCCCTCTGCCCTTGGTACTCAAGTACCTGTTACATAGTCTTTTACAGACGCGTTCCTTCGTCGCGACGTGAGAATTGCTGTTTTAGAAAATACCAGATGTGTGGAATCGTGGATATACGAAAGGGTGCTTAAGAGCTTAGGTATTAAAGTCGAATATTGTTTTTGCTGGATTTATTATCTGAGCTTAGATAAATTCCTTCGCCTCGATATTTACCCTTTTGGGTGATTTTAAGCTGCTTTAAAGATACGTATTATTCTACCATATTGAGAATTTAAAATGAAATTATTGAATCATTCTGGCAAATGACCGTCTTTTCACTGTAATTGTGAATTCAGATGAACCATATGAAATGTTATGCAGGTAGATCTACAAAATACAGTTATCACAATTGATAATAAAATTCAATTAACAAAAAAAAAGGACCCGGTTCTGGATCGTCTTAAATGTAAGTTTCCTTGGCATCCTCACTTGAGCTGAGAAATTCATATTCTTATGGTTTAATTATATGGAGGGGTTCTTCCTTCTCTGATTCTATATTTATAGTCCAAAAGGCTGCTTTGAGAGTGTTACTGAACTTAGGTTATGGAGAGTCATGTCGTGGTATGTTCAAAAGATTAGGGTTTCTTACCTTTTATGGTATGTACAGGCCCGCCGCTAGCGGTTTGAACGCCGGTGTGCAATTCCTATCGTGCCGCCCCTATCTAACTACAAAACCTAGGTGTTTATAAAAATGTGAAAAAAAAATGCTGTATAGTGAAAAACTATGTTATATTAGGTTATTTTATACAAGATAGATACACTAATACGACATTAAATGAAAAAATTAAGGAAAGAAAGGTGCAGTTTATAAATATTATGTAGGTAGGTATAGGTATTAAGTTATTTTACAGAAACTGCACCTTTCTTGCCTTCATGTTGGCAAAATCAGCTATAATTTTTTGGTGTCTAGTCTATTTAGAATCTCATGTTCAATTGAAATTATTGCTAAATTACTTAGTCTTTGCTGGTGCATAGTTGATCTCAAATAGTTTTTATTATTTTTAACTTTGAAAATGACCTTTCATCAGATGCAACTGAAACCGGCAATGTAAGTAGTATCCTTAGCGCTATTGCTGTATTCGGAAATGTTGACATTAATTCATTAGCAAAATGTATTGCAATAGGGTTTGTGGATCATTAGACTGGTTTTCAGTTAAATGCAACTTTAAAGCATTGATTTCACTAAACATATCTATACCGTCAATATCTGCGTCACTACTTGAACTATCTTTTAGCTTCACATTCAAATCTTTATAATGTTTCATTAAATCATCTTTGGTGTAACTAAACAAGTTATTATTGGTGAAAAAGCCAAAAAGTCGGTAAAAGTTTCCAGCTCATCGAATCTACGTTTTAAAGAAGTTAAGGTTTGGTCCAGGATCCTAAAAAAAACATCAACCGTGTATTTTGTTTTAGGGTCTAGTAAGACTTCATCACTCTGTTCATACTGAAATTGAGTTGGTTTTCTTCGTGGACGAACGGTATCTATAGGCGGAAAATCTGCATCTACATTAAGTTCCCGAGCCACAGTGGTAGCTTCTTTAACTAACACCCTTTCGAAATGCTCATATGTGCGATATTCGGTGAATTTATGAATCAATTTATTTAACAAATTTATGCAGATTTGAGTATTTATTGTGGGGTTTTTCATCATTTTGCTCATAGCATTAATTTCCTTTAAAATATCAAACCAAGTTACAACTAAGCAAATAAATCTATAATTTTGAATATTCAAAGCAAGCGAATGTGCTTTGTGAGTTGTTGTACAATCCCATTCCGACGAATTGTTATCTGATATTTCAAGTAAAGCGTCAAATATTTTTTCGAGGTGATACCGTAAAGGTTTGACTGCATCGATTCTGCTAGACCATCGCGTGGCACTTAATGCCTTTAGTTTTAAATCAGGTAAATGCTTGCATATTATGGACCACATTTTGGTAGAAGACGAAAAGAAAACGTAAATTTCTTGAATTAAGTTGAAAAAGTTGACCGTGTCGTGCGTTATATTTGCCGCATCGTTAACGACCAAATTGAGACTATGCGCCGAGCATGGAACGTAAAATGCACGATTATTCATTTCCAATATTTTTTTTTGTAATCCATTGTGTTTTCCACGCATATTAGAACCATGGTCATAACCTTGGCCACGTAAGTTTTTAATATCAAGGTTTAATTTCGAAAATAAATCTAAAACAAAATTTAATAGTCCTTCACCTGTGGAGCTGGTTATCGGACAGATGCCAATAAAACTTTCGCATATTGTAACATTTTTAGTTTCACTATTTAAAACAACATACCTTAGTATAACTGTAATTTGTTCTGTGTGACTTACATCTGGTGTGCAATCTAATATGATAGAGAAATATTTTGATTCTCTGACTTTGTTCAGGATATAATTTTTTATGGTCGTGCCGAGTAAATCAATGATTTCATTCTGAATCTGATCTCCTAAATAGTGAGTCATGCGAGTTGAATCGAATTTCGAGGCTTGATTTCTGTGAATATGTTCCCGCATAACTGAATCAAAGGATGCTATCATTTCTATTGCTTTGAGAAAATTACCATTATCATGCTCATATAATATTTTGGACGAGCCCCTAAACGCCAGACATTGATGAGATAAAAATTTTATAACAGCTATGATCCTTTCCAATACATCACACCATTGTTTTTTTCAGATTCTAATAGTCTCAGTTGCATTTGATTTACAGTAGTTTTATTTTTAACATATGATTTAGTTGGACCCAACATTTTAAATTTTCGCTATGGGAAATGCTTGTTTCGTGTCGTTTTAAGGTAGATGACAGATGTTGCCAATCGGAAAAACCGCTTGGAGCTGACAGACTACTTACAGTTTTACTGAATATTTTACAACAAAAACAATAGACTGAATCTTTTGACGTAGAGTAAACAAGCCATTCTTTGTTAATTTTTTCTCCATTAGGAAGATTTCTAGAGTAATAACTGTTTGCAAATTTTCTTCCATCGATATTAGCAGGAAAATTGTGGTTAAACAGCTGCTCGGGACCACGGCTAACCAAAATATAAACAATATCATTAGTCATACTGGCGGGCCACGAACCGGGATCATCACCACAATCTAAACAGCTACTTGATGACGATAAATTGCTTACAGGTTCTTTAGCACTACTTTCTCTTTTTTTTAGTTTCACTGGAGTCTCCTTCTGAAGGACTAACATTTTTCTCTTCAGATACCTCCATAACTTCTAGATTTAAAGCTGTGCTTGTTGAAGCTACATCTACGTCAATATTCTCTTGACATTCAGAGTCCCTATTTTCTGGTTTGCTAAAAATTTCTCAAGAGATCCCGCTAGTTTTTTTTTCTCTGTATCTTTTTCTCGTTTTTGCCGTCGAAATTGAGCTCCTGAAATTTTTTCCTTTTTGCGGTTCCTGGAATTTTTTTGAAAAAGTTTAGTATACGGTTGTACAAAAGTAACTTAAATCCCAAAAGGGGGTCGATCATTCCATCCATTATTGCGAACAACCTTTACTAGGGGGTCAATACTGAAATCGCGAAAAAAATCAGCTTTTCCATACATTTTGTATGGAATAGTTATTTTTTCGCGATTTCACCGTTGACCCTATAGTAAAAGTTGTTCGTATTTATGTAGAATGACTCCTTTCGGGATTTAAGTTACTTTGTTACACCCTGTATAGGTATAATTTTAATATTTTTTTATAAATCTTCACTCTTAAGTTGTGTAACAGAAAAAATACCCTTTAAATCACAATAATAATCACAATACTACTGCGAAAAAAAATGTTCATACCTACTGCACACAAATGTAATGGAATAACTAATTTTTTTTCGCGACTTCAGAGTTGACCCCATAGTAAAAGTTGTTCGTATTGATTAGATGGAATGTCTCCTTTCGTTACTTAAGTTACTTTTGTTACACTCTGTATTAATTTCAATACATTTTTTAAATAAATCTTTACTTTAAGTTTTTCAGTAAAATAACCTTTAAATTTTACATGAATACCTGCTGTTTATATGAATGCGCCCATATGCTGATTAATTAAACAAAGACACTTACCATAATTATGATTTTTGCGCCGACGGATAATATAAATAATTTCCTAAATTATTTTTATAGTCACACTTCGCACAAAAATATACAGAATATTATTAATTTTAAGTACCCTGGACCGTTTCCGGATCTCACATTAGGGCTATAACCAAATAATTGAAGTTTGTTGTTCACTCACATCACTTTCGCATTTGTGTTAAATAAATAAAAACAAAGAAATGAGTATATAGTTTTAACGGGATTTCCAACAACCATACAAGGCGGGTTTTTCCCTTTCACATATCCTATCCACTCCACCTCTTTGACTGAGAAGAATTGCCATTACAATGCAATGAAAATATTCAATGCACTTCCTTAAAACCACCAAAGCATGTCAGACTTGAGAGCCTTCAAGAGAAGAGTATTCAAAATTATTCTGAGCTCATTGATTCATAGTTTATAATATACTTGTACTTGAATTGTTTCATCTTATTGTTTGTCGATATACAATATTTGTGAAATAAATATTATTTCTATTTCTATTTCTAAAGTTTACTGAGTGTTTGGTCGAATTTAGGAGACACTCATTCATGCTTGATTGTGGAAAATTGTACAACTATATTGACCGTTTACCGACCACCTTCAAAATGTTGTGTAATCCCCAGTGTGATATTGTGCAATATTTTCATTTTTATGACACGATTTCAGGTTTCATTAGACAGAAAACTAATTTTGTTTGTTTATTGAGCTGATACACTTTTATAACAAATTGTTATCACTTTAATATTATTAGTGTTTATTCTATTTTATCAACATTCCATAATTCCCACACTGTTTCAGCTGACGTGCGTAGATTCGTTCCATTCAGTTTTCTGGATTTACTATCTGCTGTGTTTTCAGTCATTGCATCGTCGCTGTCGAAAGCGGGTCGGATAGGTCGTCGCGATAAGTGCGCAGCGAATTGCAAGGAGTTGGCCATGCCTTTTTGTTTACATTTATACGGTTTATAATTTGGTTGATCATTTTGTTAATCATACTCTATGATTTGTTTAGTTGGTGCGAAACGTGATAAGTGAACGTGTCCACGAATATACTTTTTCTCTGTGTTGTTCGCGAGTTTGATTTTTGTGATTGTGCTCATTTTGTATTCGGATATTTTTGAACGAAAAAGTACTTGTTTGTGCCTTAGACTGTTGTCCATAAATTTTTGTTAGTTAAAAGAACCAGTTTCAACATGATGAATTGCCTTAGACGGAGGTTTCATGATGATGAAGGTAAGTAAGTTTTGGTCTATGGAAACGAAACTGCTTATTTCTGAGACTAGTATATTCATATATATTGTAGATCAAAGTTGCGTTGTCATTCGAATTCATAAGGCTAATTAAAATTGCAACAATTTACACCCAACTTTTATAGCTTTGACAATTACATCTCATTATCACTCTATTTGATAATGATAATGGCGAAGTTACTTAATCATTTTTATTATTATTATAAACAGAACAGTCACCTCCACGAACATTCTTGTTTAATATTCAAAACTGGTTCGCAAAAGGTCACAATTGGTTTTTGGTGAATATTTTACTTCTTATGCATTAATTTTTACAATATCTTTGAGGTGAAATGCAAGACGTGTTTTTTTAAATGTATGTGTCGGTATCTGACCTTCGCTAAATGAACAAGACAAAATATACGAGTCAAATTTTCATCACTTCCATCTACAGCTACTGCAGCTTAATAAAATTCATATTGTGTATACAGCAGGGGAAAAAGTGAGGGAGTTAGGAGGAATTGAAGCCTACTAAAGAAAAAGTTGAATAAAAATCAAATTTTTGAATACTTCAGTAACTTTTTATTAGAAACTAAATCCCTACTTCTTCAACTATTATCAATTTCTAGAAACCGTCTGAAATCTCACAAATTCGTATAAATATTGATAAAAACGTAACCGTATAGTAGTAAACTGCAAGGATCCAAACAAAAGAACGCAAATATAATCAACCGGCCTGTAGAATATTTTAGCACATTCAATTCAAATAATTCCACATTGAGCAAAAGTTGATATTTTTATTGACTTTTTTATCAAAACAATTAGTCAAAATTACAATTCAAAATTGTCAGAACGATGCCAACTATATAAAATATTGCAAATATTGAATAATTAACACCTCAAAAAAGTCTAGGGAACACTTCTGAATATCGATATATCGTATCCAGAACGATCAATATGGATGATTTTTTTTAAGAAATGAACACCTGCATCAATTTCTCTCCAAATTATGTAGAGTGCCGCAACAGATTTCAGTTTTTTCTATAAAAAACTAAAAATGCAGCAGATGCGACGCTGCTTTATAATCATTTCATGTATTCAGTGTTTGAAATCAGTTAGTTGGCACTTTGTTTCTGTTGTAAGCACAAATAAAAGATTCAAGTTTTATGATTCGACCATGGAAATACGACATTTGACTACCAAAGAGATGTTACGAGCCGTTGGCATGCTCCACGCTGGGAGCTCACAACGGGAAGTATCCAGGGTTCTGGGAAGTAGCCCAAATGTCATAAACCGTTTATGGTCGCGTTTCAATGAAACAGGTAGCGTAGAAGAACGCCATACAGGTCGTTTCAGGATTACTACAGTCGCCCAAGACCGATTCTTGGTTTTACAAGCCAGAAGAGATCGTACTGCTACAGCATCTCAATTAGCTCAAGAGCTATCACGAGTTCATAATGTACAAATTTCCGACCAAACTGTGAGAAATCTACTGCACGAAGGTCAACTCCACTCCAGACGTCCTTTAAGAGTTCCACAACTGACCAATGGAAATCGCGCTGCTCGTTTAGCTTGGTGCCAAGAACACGTAAACTGGGATCAAAAAGGTGGGCCACAGTTCTCTGAAATCTAGATTTAGTTGTTATCCCGATTCGGGAAGAATTCGAATATGCAGTGAACCTGAAAAGCAAAACTGTCTCCAGCATGCTCGAGAAGTTGTTAGACAGGGAGGCGGATCAGTGATGTTTTGGAAAGGTATACGCCTTGGTGGAAGAACTGACCTCGTTTTCACACAGAACAACCTCACGGGAAATTCTTACGCAAATGAGATAGTTTTACCTGTAGTGGTACCGTATCTCCAAACAATGGCTCAAAATCCACTCTTCCAACAAGATAATGCCCCACGCTTATCGTGCAAGAGTTGTCTTGAACGTTCTTGAAGAGAATGATATCGATCTTCTACCGTGGCCATCCTGCTCCCCAGATCTTAATCTCATCGAGCATGTGTGGGGCACCCTAAAAAGAAATCTCTTGCGTCAAAACAGGAGCTTCGATTAGCAGTTCAGGGGGCTAGGAATGACTTAGGCCAAAATGTATTAGACAATTTAATATTGAGCATGCCGCGACGATGCCAAAGTGTGATTGATAACAGAGGTGGACCTTCTGGGTACTGAAAAATATAAGTGCTTCCATATCGTTTCGAAAATATTAGTTCAGGAATTTTTTTTGCGTTTTACCAAATTTCGTCATTTTCTTTTTTTTTATAATAGGTGCTTTGGAGAAGTAAAATATTATTTTGTTTTCTTAAGAATACATTATATACAATACATCCTAACAAAAACCGGAAGATTTCTATAAATTCGAATCATGAAATTCATATTTTAAAGATATTGGTAAGTGTTCCCTAGACTTTTTTGAGGTGTTTATTTGACATTCTCCCTCCCCAGGGGCTGCTGTGGTTTGCGCATCAGTAGATAACCTGCATAATTTTGAAACAGGTCTGGTGTAGTTTCCTCTCTTGGTTTTCAATGTTACAACCCGAACCACTCCATATTTTCCGTGAAATACATCAGTGACCAGCCCCAACAACCAATAGTTTCTTCGCGCTTTTTCGTCCATAAGGACAACGTCACTTATTTTCAAGTTTTCAGTACTAGTGTGCCATTTAGGACGATTTACTGAGGTCTGTCCTTACTTCACCGCCCATGGTTTCCATTATGTGTTCACTATTGATTGCGCGAAGCGCCACTGCTTTCTACTAGTTCTAGTTCTACAACTACAACAAACGTGTACCAAAGGTCTAGAATTAACAATGTACTCTGCTTCGACCAACAGTGTTTGCAATACTTCCTCCTTGGGATTTATACTTTTCAGAACTACCTTGAGGACCACTTTGACTGAACGTACCATTCTTTTCTAGATACCCCCCATGTCTGATGCTCCACGGGGGTTGAAACGCCAAAATATGCCTTTCATAGATAATTCATCCTGTAGGCGCTGATGATCCAGTCTGTTGATCATTTCTCTGAGTTCTTTCTCGTTCCCAACGAAGTTTGTTCCATTGTCTGTAATGAACTCCACTGGTTGACCCCTTCTAGATATAAATCTCCTTATAGCAAGTATTGTGGAGCTAGTATCCAAAGAGCTATATATATATATATATATAAAGCACCCTAAAGAATTGAAAAATGATTATATTGATGAAATCGCATCGAATAAATGGTTAGTTTCTGGAGAATTGTTTGCTGAAACAGAAGGCTTGGCAATTGCGATCCAGGATCAGGTTGTTTTCACGAGGAATTATAGAAAACACATCATCAAACAACATATAGATGATTCTTGCCGTAGATGTTTCTGTTCTTCAGAAACGGTTTTTCATATATTATCATCTTGCTCAGTCCTTGCTTCAACAGATTATTTAGAAAGACATAATGCAGTCGCTAATATTATTCATTTTAATCTAGGAATTAAACATAACCTAATTCCCAAAAGAAAAAATTTTACAAATATGAACCTGAGATTATTTGTGAAAATGACAAATATAAACTTTATTTTGATAAAACAATTCTTTGCAACAGAGCTGTAAAACACAATAGACCAGATATCATTCTTACTGATAAACATAATCAAATAACATATATAATTGATATTGATATACCCGACACACATAATATACAAAATAAATACAATGAAAAAATTTCTAAATATATGATGCTTGGCGACGAGATTAAAAAATGTGGAAAATGAAAAAATTTTTATTCTACCAATTATTATTTCCACAACAGGTGTTATTCCTAGGAATCTTCACAAAAGTATTGAGATTTTGGGTCTGAAGAAAAATTTGTTTGAACAGTTACAAAAGATAACAGTCATCAAATCTTGTAATATTCTTCGTAGGTTTCTTTCCGAAAAAAATAATGAGGTAGAATCATAGGTTTTCTCTTTAGTTTATACTGCTCAGAATCTCATTTCATATTTTATTTATTTGTTTATATAAATGTAATATAATTAACTGACAATTTTGTCATATTTATATTCAGAGCAGTATTCTATTCGATCGTTCACCACTTCACACAAAGGAAACTATTAATGAGAACATTCAGTGTTACTTGACTAAGGTCCGTACACGGATTTTTCCGGGAGAAAGCCTCTGACACTACTCGTTGGTACATTGATATCATTGTCTGATGGTGCTATAGTATGTATATATTCTGGTAGATTGATATATTCTCATAACATTTAACATTATCCTAATATATAATATATATATATATATATATATATATATATATATATATATATATATATATATATATATATATATATATATATATATATATATATATATATATATAATATAAACCAATGAGTATGGCGTGAACAAAAGTGGAAAAGTGGTTCCAATTAAATAGACTGCTGCTGAACCAGAAGAAGACGAAGACCATGACCTTCTCATTGAGGGGGCATGGTGACAAGAATGTTGACGTGGTGAAATTTCTTGGGATTCTGTAGGACCATAAACTGAAGTGGGATTCTTATGTTCAGAGTGTCTGTGGAAAATTGTGTAGTGGCGTCTTTTTATTGAGGAACTTGAGAAACTGTGTATTGGAGTATGTCTTGAGGACTGCATATTTTTCTTTATTTCATAGCACTATGTCCTATGCAATAATTGTATGGGGGGAATCGCCACATGCATCTGAGGTGTTCGCTTCACAGAGAAGGGCCATACGAGCTCTGACTGGCTTGGGATATCAGGAAGACTGTAGGCTTGCTTTCAAAAGACTTCGAGATACTTACTATTCCATCTGTTTTCATTCTCCAAAATATCCTATATATGAAACGAAATGAAAACACACCTGAATATCAACTCTCATGACACCCGTTATAAGCATAACTTGATAACACCACAATACATACTACAGAAAAGCCATCGTTTCTCTGGATTTATTGCCAATAAGCTCTTCAACTGGATACCCCACTGAATTAGAGAATTACCTTTTAAATACTTCAAAGAAAAAATTGAGAGGCATCTACTCAAGGGTGCTTTTTACAATGTAAGTGAGTTTCTGGAATATGACCATAATTGCATTTTAAATTTGTGAAATATATAAATGTAGCTATTTGTATTGCTATGTGATGCTTCTTCCAGTTTTTGACCCAACACAAAAACCTTGACGAATGTATGTACTTCGTATGTTAACATTAATATATTTTGATTTGATTTGATTTGAAACACCACTTAATCCATTTGCAGCAGATTGGGCTTGATTATTTTTGGTTAATGTGTCTCTTCTCCTTTCTTCACAATTGATTTTGCTAGTTTTTGCTCTTGTTGCTCTGGGATATACAGGGTGTTTCCGAATAAGATGTCATAAATGAAGGATGCGAATCCCTGAATGATTTGAGCAAGAAAGTTCGAAGAACCAATGGTCAAAAAATGCTTCGTTGCCGAGATACAGGGTGTTAAAGTTGAGAAAATTTTTCGATTTTCTCTCGATAAAACCCAGACTTCTCAAGATTTCGGGCTCAAATTTCACACATAAGCTATTAAACACAATCTGAATCACCAGGTGAGGCCAAATTTTGGAACAGTATACAGGGTGATACTTTTTCATGGGCCATGTTCCATTTTTACCCTCGGAACTTTTTTTTGGTACGCCACTGGCACTAACAAAAAATAAAATCGAATAGATCATTCAATTTGAAATTTTTTTTGACTCCTGCATTTTGATCGTAACTATCACCGTTTCTGAGATATTAATTATTGAAAATAATCCAATAGTTTTCCCATATCGAAGCCATGGAGATATTATCTTAACATCTGATGCAATTTTTCAGGAATTGAGCTAAAATTTACATCAGCATTCTCCTTATTGTATGTTTATAACAAAATGAGGCAGAAGTTCCAGACAGTATACAGGGTGTTATTTTTCACGTGCATTTTCCTCTTTTGCCCCTGAACTTTTTGGTGGTGCGCTACTGGTATATTCTGAAAACAGAATCAAACAGATTATTCAAAGTGAAAACTTTTCTGTTCCTTGTATTTTTCCGTATCTGCCACCATGTATATATATATATATATATATATATATATATATATATATATATATATATATATATATATATATATAAAACAGCTCTACAGGCCAAGTAGGCCCATGGCTTCATTACACGTTCTTCTCCATTTCATTTTATTCATAACTGCTCCCTTCCAGTCCTTCACTCCTAGCTCTTCAATATCTCTCCCCACCATCTTGATCCATTCTGTGCGTGGTCTTCCCCTGCCTCTTCTTCCCGTTATTCCCCTTGGAAAACATGGCCAAGCCATCTCATTCTTTGTGCTCTAGCCACATTTGTTATTGAGGGTTGTCCATACAATTCTTGAAGCTCGGCGTTCGTTCTCCTTTTCCAACGATTTTCTTCTGAGTATTCTTCTCTTGAAAACTTCTAATGTATATTTTTCCCTCTGATTCAACTTCCACAGTTCGCAACCGTATGTTACCACAGGCCTGATGATCTTCTGATAAATTTTCTTCTTTTTCGACATATTTTTGGACCTGAGCACTCTGTATAATCCTCCTAAGCATTTTGTTCCTTTAGCTATCCTTTCCTGTATTTCTACTTTCTCCTCCCCTGTTCTCGTCAATGTTACACCTAAATAGTTGAACTGTTCTACCTTTTCAAAGCAGTATGTCCTATCTTCACTAATTATTTGCAGATTTGAGTGCCTTTCATTTTCTTGTTGTCCTACTATCATATACCTGGTTTTATTTTCATTTATCATTAAACCCTTTCTTCTTGCAGCGGTTTCTAACTTCCTGAATTAATTCACCAAATGTTCTCTTGTTCTGGTCACAATAACTATGTCGTCTGCATACGCTGAAACTTGTGTCTTTTGACTGTATATTGTACCTTTGCTAGCTATACTGTTCTCTTCTATAATTTTATCCATCACGATATTGAAAAGTGTAGTAGAAAGGGGATCTCCCTGTCTCAGGCCTTTATCAACACAGAATGATTCCGACAAATGTCCGCTCATCTTAACTTTATCATTCTCACCAGCCTTATTAGTTTGCCTTTTATTTTTAGTTCATCCATTGCTCTGGGATAGTCTTTCATTTTCATTTTGTCTTTTGCCTTTATCTTTTTCACGGTAACTTGAATGGCTTTTGCATTTTCTTGAAAACAATATTTTATTTCAGTTCTTTTTATTTAAGTCTATAATTATATTATATATTAAGGTTAAGTAGGAATAGCTCTGCTAGACTTCGCTTCAAGTGTTATTCTGTTAACAAGATAAATTGCTCACAAATAAAGACCTTTATTATTATTATTACAAGGAGACTAAGTTGAAGAATAATAAAAATATGCAGAAAAATATTTTGTATCTTTTTAAGATCGGAATTTTTCGACTACCTTCGATTCTAACTTTTTGGGGCAGTTTATTTTTATTCCTTATGTGTTGGTATTTGAAACACTGCTCTACTTAATTATATTGTAGTGGGTGTAAATTTCAAGTGTTTATTCAAGGAAATAAATTATAAAATAGTTTTTTAATGGTGTTCGTGTTGATAATCTTATCTTCACGAGTACCTAACCTCGTTCAAATATTTGCTATTCATATTCGATTGAATTTGTAGTTTTCATGAAACTAAACTAACGTACGTGGTTGTTTCAGACAAGATAACACAGATAGACCTTAATTGCGATGTTAGAATTGGAGTCATGCCAAGCGATACTATGACCCAGATTCGAAATGAATTGCTTCAAAAATAATTATTTTGTACTACTTTGAGGAATTTAGAGCAAGGAGTAACCTCTCTTGTCATATATAGTTGATGCAGTTTCCTGGCCATTCATCGATTTGTTGCTGATGCACCGGTAAATAGGTCACATTCCATTTTTCGTAGGATGAAACGAAATGCGGTTATATTGTACCAGATGTATAAAGATAAAACTAAAATGATAGTCTCAGGTGGAAGGAGAACAGTGTTATTGGCGTCGTTTAGCTGTTTTAACATCGGGCTGGGATATTCAATTCACACAAATGAAAGTTTCACGCAATAGCAAATACTCGAACATGTTCTTACCAGTAGACCTCTTTCAACACAAAATGTAAAAAATTCAAATAGTAGGAGAGCCCATGATGCTTAATGGTGATTTGCTCAGGTGTTGTGGATACCTATTGCATTTTGAAGATTAGCTGACAGAACAAATACAGGGTGTTACATAATAGTATAATCACAACTTGAGGGTGTGAATCTACGTGCAATTTTAAGAAAAAAAGTAGAACAAATTCACCAGACCCATCCCGGCATTGACAGATTTGTTATGTCATATTATGTCCGTATAAGATCATTCATGAGAATGAAAAGCATAAAGCGAAAAGATCAACGGGAAAACGTTTGAAAATGAAACGCACTACAAGTGAGCCTCGAAGCCGGCAGCTCGAAAAGAAAATGGCGAAAATTCTTTAATAATAACTTTTTTAAGCTTATAGTTGAACCATTGTATACAGGGTGTTACATAATAGTATGTCACAACTTGAAGGGGTAAATCTACGTGCAATTTTAAGAAAAAAAGTTCATATAAATATAGGTCCGCAAAAGCTTCGTTACGGAGCTACAGGGTGTTGAAATTTCTGAAAAAATTGATTTTTTCTTCTAAACTCCTGCAGTATTTGAGAAATTTAGCTCAAATTTCGATTGCTAGCTATTTTTTACATCCTCCATCATTCTACGTCCTAAATTCTAACTAGAATCTACAAGGTGTTTTCTTTTTCGGAGCCATGTCTTCTTTGGCCCTTTCAAACTTTTTCGCAAAACGCCACTGTTCAGCGTACAATCAATTTTCGTCATCTTCGTTTAATTTAGAAACTTTTTCGACGCCTGTAATTTTTTCGTATCTCCAACCGTTGTCGAGCAATAAATTATTAAATGATTGTATGCATTCGCTGAAAGCACTTCTAATTCAAAAAATACTAGTAGGCTTTGATTATTTTCATTTATTTATTTATTTATTTTGACATTTGCTTAAGTTGAACCTGTGTCTGCCGAATTGTTTATTGAATTAACGACTAGTTTTGAGACTTTTGAAATTATTGCTGCAAAAAAAATGGATAATTTTACTAACGCCGAATTGGCTGATCCATTACATGTTCGGCCTGGCTGATGGAAACACAACAGTAGCTAGGCGATTATATCCGAATCGAGTATCACCAGACAGGCCAACATTTTCAAATATCCACAGAAGATTGAGGGAAACTGGTACTTTTACTGCAAATAATCATTCAAAAGGTGCAACTCAAACTATGAGAACTCCAGATATTGAGGAAGCAGTTTTGAATTGTATTGATTTGAATCATCATGTGAGTACAAGAAAAATTGGAAAATATTTCACGTTCTAGTTTGGAAGATTCTCCACGACTTTTTGTTGTACTTGTTTCATATTCAACACGTCCAAACTCTTCTTACTCGAGATTTTCTTTCAAGACTGAATTTCTGCCGATGGTTCTTAGATGAAATAAAAGAAAATGCTCATTGTGATAGTGAAATAATGTTAACAGACGAAGCTAACTTTTCTCGAATACTGCTATCACAAATTTTCACACTAATTATTGTTGGGCTGAGGAAAATCCCCATTTGATTGAAGAATCTCATCATCAAGGACAATTCTCACTAAATGTCTGGGTCGGAATAGTTGGAAATTATTTGATTGGGCCATTTTTTTGCCTAATAGACTAAACGGTCCCACTTATCGGTAATTTCTTGAGGAGGAATTACCTTTATTGCTAGAGGATGTGCCACTTTTGGTGAGAAATATAATGTGGTTCATGCATGACGGGGTACTATGCATATTTTAGTGGAGAAGCTAGGGAATTCTTGAATAATACATTCAACAACCGATGGACAGGTCGGGGTGGGCCAGAACCATGTCCTCCTAGGTCCCCAGACTTGAATAGTTCAGACTTTTTTTATGGGGATATCTCCAAAGTTCAGTTCTCTCCAGTGAATATTGTAGAAGAATTGAGAAATCGAATAATATCCTCTTGTGACACGATAAGAAATACTCCAGGACTATTTCAAATAGTGCGTGATAATATGCGAAGAAGGACAGAGGCCTATATTCGTGCAGGTGAAGGACACTTCCAGCAATGTATTTAGTTTTTAATTGTTCTTTATTTTAGTTTGATATTGAATAAGTATAAGTTGAGTCTCAGAAGACGAGCTATCAAAATAAAAGCAAATTTTGGGCATAGCTATCGAGTATTTCTATTATTATTTTTTATTTAGAGAATAACATACAATTCAAATAATTCAAATTCAATAATTTTTCACTCGAAAACGGTCGGGGTGGGCCAGATCCATGGCCTCCTAGGCCTCCAGACTTAAATAGTTTAGACTTTTTCTTATGGGGATATCTCAAAAGTTTAGTTTATACCACTCCAGTGAATATTGTAGAAGAATTGAGAAATCGAATAATAACCTCTTGTGAAACGATCAGAAATACCCCAGGAGTATTTCAAAGAGTGAAAAAACTCGTAGTAATCCAAAATTGCGAGTTTAATGGTTGTTACAATTCAACATCTACGTGTTATCACCTCTTTCGTCCAGAAACCTGTTATTTCGGGCAATAATTCTTGAAACCTTTCTACGAATTTTCCGCGACTCAACCACCTGACGTCCTTGTCAAGAACTAAATCAGTGTGTTCAGCTGACTCCCTATCTTCCAACTGCAACTTGAAGAGCCGCCGTTGCAAGCTACGTGCACAATCTCCATAATTTCCTCGGTGTTTAAAACTTTTGGATACAAAACTTGTTGATGAATAATGCAATGGAATGAAACAAATGAAGGGAAATCTTCATTAGCTCGACACAATGCCACAAAACCGTTTTTGTTTCCAGTCATTGCTGGTGCTCCATCGGTTGTAATGCACACTAATTTATATATTGGTAGCTTGTAGTTTTTTACAAAATTGAAGAAAACGTCATATATATCTTTGCTACGGATCTTTCCCTTCAGAGGAATGATTTTCGAAAATTCTTCCTCAGCCAACATGTCATCGAATACCATCCGAATAAAAATACACAGATGGGCAGTGTCTGTCATATCGGTGGATTCGTCGAACTGTAAAGAAAAGTATGTACATTTCATGATATCATGTTTCAGTTTATCTGCCATGTCCTGAATCATGACTTCAATACGACTTGTGAGAGTCGGACGAGATAACTGAAGTTCTCTAATAGCAGACATTATTTTTAAAATCTACAGATAAAGCCTCACCGCTTCAATAAATGCTTCCTTGACAACCGATCCATCTCTGAATGGTTTCTTGTGTTTCGCCAGTATAGGAGATATTTTAAATGACGCGATCGCAGCAGCTTTTGATCGCGATCGACCGTTTGAGTACCCCTGCTTTAAACCGTTAATATGTAAAATAAAAAAATACGTTGTTTCCAATTAAACCTTGACTTGACTAGCTGAGGAAGTAATCCTCATTGTGCAATATTCATACTTTAATTGTGTTTACATCTGGAAAATATTTCTGTGTATAATTTTTGTTATGATGGCTTTGTTTACATCTTTCCTCATCAATGTTATCTTTACGAACACTTATCGGTGAAAAAATATTTTGCTCCACATAAATCAATAATATCAGCTTTATTTTTGTTTGTTTTATTTTATAGCTTATGCAGTAAAATATTCTGTTTGATATCTGTATTTTTGTGACGACTTTTGTAGGAATAATATTTTGATTGAAATGTGGAAAATATACTTATAAATATTTCACAGTGTACCAGTAAGTTTTGTGGGATATCTCGGTTGTGAGTAGAAATAGAGAAATGGTATATAGGAAACCAAAGAAGCCACAGATTGGATATATATGTCATAGTTCCTGTATAACCGTTTTTGAAAAATTTGTCATTTTCAGACAACGTCTGTATTTCGCTTATGGTGAAATATATTGGAGAAATTGAAACGATCTTTTATGGATACGCTTAGAAAGAATCCTGTGACGTATTCAGATTTTTCTATGAGTTTCAGTTTATGAAATGTCTACTTAACTTATCTGTTTTGAAATGGAACACTCTGTATTTTCCTTCTGAAGTTTTTTCCACTCAATAAAAATTCAAAATGTATTACAATCTATATTCATCTCTACTGAAGACGTTACAAAATACATTTTGCTATTTTTCCTACCACGGTAACTCAAGATAGTATACAATGAAAATTAATCTAACTGTCATTATTAGCTTGTATTATCCATGGGCGTAGCTATAGTTTTTACAAAGAGGGAGGAGTTTGTCGAAGGGTCCTAAAATTCACAAAGATTCAAAGCTAAACTAGTTTTTGCTAATGATTTATGCTGACAAAGGTTGATTACTAAACTCCAATCTCAGTCAACTAGAAATAACTCAGCAATAAGTTAATCTGCGGGCAAACCACAGTAACCCTTAAATAAATAATTAAGCAAGAAATAAATGACTGTATATCGTTTACATTTTATTTATTACAAAGGTTAAAGATGTGTACGTGGTAGCCAATTACACTCACTCATACATAATATATTGCAGTTATTTATTTGCATATCCTAGAAATATACACACAACCAGATTTATATGGAATCACTCAATATTTAGAATATTACCTCAGGGATTTTCGAAATTTCAGAGGATTGTTAGAATTGACCCTTTTGAGATATTTCAATTGAAAAAAGAAATGAATTAAGGTTTATTTTGAGAAAGAAAAAAATAAAAGATAATAAGAGACTCTTTCCGCATGTAGTCAAAATGTTGAAAATTGTTTTCTCACGTAGTTGGTGTTTTTTCTCGAGCTCAGTAGCTTGTATCACCTCCTCTTGCCCTCATACAAGCCTGAATCTATCTAGGCATGATTTGTATTAGGTTTTCGACCTCCTCTGGGGTGATATTTTGCCACTTTTCTGTAGTGCCTTGGATGAGCTGTTGTGTGGTTCTTGGATTATCCTGGCGCGACATAATTTTCATTTGAGATTTTTCCATAAAGGTTCAATAGGATTTAGGTCTGGAGAGCAAGCTGGCTAGTTCAAAATAGTGTTCCAAGATAATGTCGCGCGAGGTTGTTAGTATGCGGAGGAGCATTATCTTGCAAAAAAGTGAAATTTTCACCGTGGGCATCTCGCCAGAGCACTATGGGCCCCAGCACTAGGTCCAAGTAATTTCTAGCCGTTACACTCGCAGGAAACAAAATCAAATCTGTTTTGCCTCCCAGCATAATGCCACCCCATAACATTGGTATTTCGGACTTTTCCTTGCTGCTCGGAGTCTAGCTCGTCTTCCACGACCCCTTAAAACCCGAATCCGGCCGTCATCTGATCGAACACCTCTTTCAATGCTAGATACAAAGAGCATTTCCGGTCATTCCTACATCAGAAATATGATTCAGCTTTAGCTGCATATTGTCTGAATGAATGTCATCCGTTTCCAGAACTTCAACAACTGAAGATTCTTAATTCCTGTGATAAATCTTTTAAACTCAATTTCTTTGAATCGATGGAAATTTTTAAGGCATCTAGGGTAGAAAGGGTTAAGCTCCTTAACGACCAGGTAGACTTAATTACCTACCAGTCACCATTATTCAAGTTACTGGGACCGCTACTAGCATTTTATTGATGGTAATTCCTGTATTCTACATGAGTATTCAGTTTTCATTAGCTTGTTGTTGATAACACTGGTCTACAATGGTTTTGTTGCCCTAGATATGAAAATGATTTTGGGTCTATTTATGCACACAATTCGTGAAACTATCAATGATTTTGTAGGATTTGCTCTGATTTCTTTTTAAATCTTTATTTTCATTTTACATAACAAAATCGTAAAACAAGAAACAAAATAACAGATATATTTATAATGTCAGTTATGTTTTGAGAAATTCGGATACATCGAAGTAAATAAAGAGGAAAATGTCGAAAATATATTTCATATTTCCATAAAACGCCTTTTATGAGCTTTTCTTCTATAATTTTTCAGGGACAATCTCTTTTCAAAGACCAGCAGTAATCTGCCATCATGTGACAATTCCATCGACCTTGATACCTTTCTTCCATCACTTTTAGATCTTGATGAAACCGCTCTCCTGTTCCTCACTATAATTTCTTAAATTATCCGGAAATTTATCTAGATGATTGCGGAGATAGTGTAACTTGATACTCATATTTGCTCCTAAAGTCTGAAAGTTTGTCAGCATATTTTGCACAATTTCTTCATAATTTGCTGCTTTATGGTTACCTAGGAAATTTTCGACAACCAACACAAAACTTTTCCAAGCTTTACTTTCCGGAACAGTCATAACTTTGATAAAATCTGAGTCTTTCATCAATTGCCGTATTTGAGGACCATCAAATATTCCACCTTTCAATTTTTCCATACTAAGCTTCGGAAATTTTCTGCAAATGTAATTAAAACAATTTCCGTCTTTGTACAACGCTTTTACAAATTGCTTAATCATACCTAACTTAATATGTAATGGTGGAAGTATGATTTTGTCTCTGCTCACTAGCGGCTCCCTTATTACGTTGGCTTTACCGACAGTTAAAGAATTTCTTACAGGCCAAACATCTTGTTCCCAATGAAGTTGCTTTGCTCTACTATCCCACATACAAATAAAGCAAGGGTATTTTGTATATCCACTTTGTTGGCCAATTAAAAAATTAACCATTTTTAAATCCACACAGATCGGCCATTGATGCTCAGAGTATTTAATTTTCTCTAAAACTAATTTTACATTTTCATATTCTTCTTTGAGTTTCGTTGAATGGGCAATTGGAATTGATGCAAATTTATTTCCATTGTGCAATAAGACGCATTTTAAACTTCTTTTGCAACTATCAATCTAAAGGCGCCATTCAGTAGATTTGTACTCTTTTAAGCAGCTTCGCGATATCATTACAATACACTAATCCTTCATTTTCACTAAAAAATTGTAATAACTCTTTTTCTCGCGTTCTGTATGTTGTAATTGTTACTGTTGGTGCCAATAAATTTTTTTCTTTCAATCTTGAGGCTAACAGTTCTGATCCTTGTTTTGATAAATTGAGATCACGTATTAAATCACTGAGTTCATTTTGAGAAAATAACTTTGGCGTAGATGTTTCACCTTCCCATTCACTTCCACTAGTAGATGGTCCCGATTTCTGTGAATTTGGTAACATCATTGTTTTTGAGGGCATGCGAATTACTTTTGAAATGTATATGGGCCGAGGAGATTTTCACTGTGTAGAACCGGACATTTCGTAGACTGTAAGTCTGGGTATCTCCACGTTTGATTTCGATTAAAACCTTTAACATCTACTACGCAAAAGTAACAATCATCTAAATGATTCGTAGGCTCCATCCAGATCATAGGAATACCAAAGTCTAATCCAGAACGTTCACCTTTTTCCACAACCGAAAAGACTCAACACAGGACTTACAAACTTTATTAGGAACCCATGGTTTACCTAATTTGTCCATTTTGAAACCAAAATATTCAACATAAGTCTCCTTGACAAAGTCTGTGATATTTCTTTTTGTTTTTTGGTATATAAACACCGCAAATATAACAAAATAAATCACTACAATATTTACACTTTCTTCGTGACGAACTCATATTTTAGACTAGAAGACAAATATATAAGAATGGACATTCAGTAATTGAAACAAAATATTAATCCATGACACTTTATCCAGATTTACGTGTATATGTACTTCAATATTGTCAAATAACTAAGATCTCAGCTGTTCTGAGGAGCAAGGGTCTGAGAGTGGGGATCAGGTGATGTTTGTATGCGCGAAAAAGTTGCGCAGAAGCCTAATCATGACTGGAAAATTAAATTTTATTTCTAACAAGCTTATAATTGTTCAAAATATAAGAAATGCAAAAATCATGAAAATACGAGCACATTGAGAACTTTCATCAATATATTCGTAATCTGGGCACTTGAAAACATAAAAATTTGCGATGATATCCAGGGCAACAATAAAAAAGATTTTTTGTAGAGCTGTGTAGTTTATTAGTTCAAAATTTTGCTATAATAAAAATGTGCCTTTAGGGCGTAGAAAATGCCAAACAAGAACAAAGGACACCACAATACAAACAGTTTAAGGCTAGGATAGAGATCTCAAAAACCAAAAAAAAAACACTGACAAAACTGCGAAAAAAAATAACCGTGTTTGTGAATTTTAGTTATATGAAACTAGATTTATTTCTAGTCTTGTGTCGAAAAATTCCTAGAGGCTATAGAAAGCTTTTCTAATCAAAAATGCCTGAATACATATTTTAAATAGTTTTGCGTGTTCGTTCCTAATATGTAAAGGTAATTTATTGAAAACTTTTATGATGGTATAGTTTACATTTTTCTGGAGATATGCTCTGTTATATCTGATAGTTCATTTTATGCCTTGTCACATAACCATGTTTTTTTTTTATTTAGAATAAGCGCATCAACCACGCAGGGTTATTAGCGCATCCATCAATAAAAACAAAAAAAAGAACAACATAGAATTTGAAGCTAAATTGAGTTATATAAATCACAGTCTTTTAGAAAATTCATGAGCTTAGTGAGATCTTTGTTCAGTACTGCATGATGGCATATAGCTCCGACGACTGACACTGTCCGAAACCGTTCCTTTATACAAAAATATGATCCAACCGGTCCAAATGTAAAAATTTTGTCATTCTTTACATCACTAAATTAGTGATAGTTGAAACACAGTAACTTGTTTTATTTTATTATTCATTATGAATATCAACTATCACGTAGTTCAGACTTCGTCGATCAATTATTTAATAAAGACGACTTTAACGTGTTCCCTATATTTCTTAGTCTTGTATTTTTTACCTGAGGCCTAAAAAGTAGTGGGCTACATTACCACCTTCTCCTCTAGATTCAGGGGATGTTCGGAAAAAATGTCATATTTTAATAAAGTCTGAATAAATCTAAAAACGGTTTAGTTAAGAAACTCACTTTATTTGTGGTTAACACGTTAAGAAATATAGGATGTTCCTTGTAAAAAACAAGTATAACTTTGATATGAAACTCTGTAATCGATCACCCTGTATATTTGAAAATAATTTCAGAGTAGGCAGCAAATAGCATTTAAATTATGGACCGATTGCTCACTAAATGGACTCTCGGTGTGAAGTGTTGCAGGTTTATATTTATCTAATCTAATCTATCCTCAACTCAAATTATGATTTTTTATGAGTTCCTCTTTTAAATAGAAGAATAGGCCCAAAGAAATTGTGGATAACGCAATACTTGTTTTCAAATCAAAATTTTCTGCATTTCATAGCTTTTCCACTTGTCATTCTGAAGGTTTGTTACTGAAAGTTGTTTCTTCAATATTGTAATGGAAAACACAATAAATAACAAAGGCTATAACCGTACGAGAGGCCAAAATCTGAAAGAAAATGCGCAATTTGTTGAACCCGAAGCGTTTCATCGACCACGAATTTCAAATGGGCGAAGGGGCCAAAACAAGGAGCAGTAGGTCGACGTCCAAAACGAAACATTGACCCCGAACTTGAATCGACGTTAGAAAGGTGCTTTGGTGAGCGTCATAATGGCGAAATTTTGCGGAAATATACTGGTCTCCAAGAGAATTGGATAATCGAGAAAATTTGATTCTTAACCCTCAATATTTTTATTTTATATGGAATTCTCGCTTGATACTTGGTGAAATATAATGAATATATGATTAATTAAAACACAAAAAAATGATTATTTGAAAAATCTGCTTGAAATGATTGTCAGAATTTTTGTTGTTGCTAAATTGGCATGAATGTGCTCTATACTGACGCAGAGTTTGAATGCGATTTGTCATGTAGATTGTTTACAGTGCTCTTAATAAGGTAAACACAACTGTATTGTGTTTATACCGATGTCCTTCCAGTGATTTTGATCTATTTCTGAAAGTCTTGGAGAATATCTTAAGTAATTTAAATTTTAAGAATAAAACAGTAATTTGCGGTGACTTCAATGTCAGATTCAGTGTTCCCGACAGGGACTCTGGTTCATATTGCGATTTGCTTGACAGTTATGAGTTTCGTCGAACTATATTTGTACCGACGAGAGAACCTAATTGTCTTGACAATATTTTCCTAAATTTAAAAAATTGTATGGAGTGTACAGATGTATATGAATGTGACTTTTCAGATCACAGAGCCAGGTGTGTTATTTTTGATCTCCCAGAAAGTACAAAAGTTAATGTTATTCGTAAAATCAGGCCTCTAACTCATAAACGCTTTTAATATGTTGTATGGGATTCTTAAGAACCTGAATTGGGACTTCTGTAACAGTCCGATTTCTCTTAATGCTTCTGTTCCTGATCAACAAGTAGTGAACTTGAATTTATTAGATCCTAAAACTAATTTCAAAAGTCTTAATAATTTGATTGAGGAGGTCGTTACTTGATGAAAATGGATATACATATTTTCAATGAAATAAAAGTAAAGTATTTAGATTTTCACTATATTAACAAAACTATGACCGGTTTCACCACACTGTGGCTTCATCAGATAGACACAAACTAATGAACAGAGTTATTCCTTATATATTAGTCTTATTTCCTACTTATTATTACAATAGGTACAAGAGGTATGTTGGAAAACACATCGGAGTTGCTCACTTTATGAATCGAAAAGATTGAGTAAAGGAGAAGGATTTAGATCTAATTGACTATTAAGTAACCTACCTGAATTCTTTTCTTTGTTGATCTCTAAAATTTCCAATAGATTGAGTTTTTGTCTGTTATTTTCATTGTGTAAAATTTTGAAATAGTCATTAAAGTTATGATTTTCTTTGAGTAAGTGATTAGAATAATGGGAATCTGATTTATGATAATTAAAACTACGTTTGTGCTCGGATAATCTAACTTTAAAATTTCTGAAAGTTCTACCAATATAAATTTTATTACAATCCCTGCAAGACAGTAAACACCGGATTTATTACTTTTATCAATTTTAGATTTGCAGTTTTTGATATGTCGGCCTAAAGAATTATCAGTTCGGAATGCTACATTGAAATTATAATGCGAGAGGAATGATTTTAATTTCAGACTAGGGTTACCAATATAAGTTAAGCTGTTGTATTTTGTGTCTGAACTTTTTATATTTGGAAATACTTCCTGGATTGCTATTTGAAATTTTTTTCGTGAAATCATGTTCTCAATCATAGTTGGATTGTAACCGTTATTGACTGCTATTTATTTAATTATATTAAGCTCTTTTCTAAAATTATTTTGTGACATTGGGATATTAATGAGTCTATGTACCATACTATTGTAAGCTGCTAATTTATGTGGATAAGGATGTGTAGATGAGCTGTGAATAGTAATATCTGTATGCGATGGCTTATGAAAATTAGAAAATCATGTTTGCCGTTAACTTTAGTAATAGTTAAATCTAGAAAGTTAATGGGGTTTGCTGTTTCTATCTCCAAAGTGAATTTAATTTTATCGTGAATTTTGTTAATGAATGTTTTGAATGACTCTAATTGTCTGTTTGTGCTAGTGAAACAACAAATGATATCGTCGACATATCCAAACCAATAAATAAAGTGTTTGAATAACGGATGTTCTTGGATAGTTTTTTCAATATTATCCATGAAAATTTCAGCGAGCAGAGGGCTCAGAAGATTACCCATGATAAACCCTTTTTTACTATTGTATAATACTCCATTGAAGTTAAAATAATTTTGTTCTAAACAAATTTCTAAAAGGTGTAAGATTTCTGATTGAATTATCGGATTGACTTTATTAATTTGAAGGGCGTTGTTGATGAGTTTCACTGTATCACTAGGTGGAACACTAGGGAGGAGATTTACTACATCCCATGACATAAGTTTAGCTTTCGGTGGTAGTATCGTGTGCTGAATTTTATTTATTAGGACTGAAGAGTTTTTTATTGAGAATTTAGGTTTAAAATTAGCGTACTGTCGAATGATGTCTATGAGAAAGCGTGACAGTTTTGCAGCTGGAGCTTGAAAATATGAAAGTACTGGTCTAATGGGATACCCTGTTTAATGGAGTTTGACGAGAGAGTAAAGTTTTGGTGATTGCGGGTTGTCAATGAAAAGTTTATATTTTTGGTGGGTAGGTATTATAGACTTGGCATACTCTAAAGCGTTTTTTACTATGGATTGAAATTTATTAGTTGGATCTTTATCAATATTTTCATAACAACCTGATTCAATGAAATTTTGGGTTTTCAATAAATAATCTGCTTTATTTAAGGCTATGACCTTTGTCTGCTTTGGTGAATATGATATCGTCAGATGCGGACCTAGATTTAATGGACTTTGAAGTTGTATTTTCGAATTTCTTAGGTTGAAAACTATTGAACTCTTTTTGAAGTAGTAACGCTGAAGTGTGTTTTAGGTGCTTGGCTTATGGTGAATAATTTAGGGCTATTTCGGTTTCAATTCCTAGCAGATCGAAATAGAGACGAGCGTTATTTGACTCTAAATTGTGTTTAAAACCCTTTTCTAGAAGTGAAACTTCATCTTTGGAAAAATTAGCATCTGAAAGATTACTGAACCTATCATAAAATTGGTGATCGGAAAATTTGGACTTGATTTTTGAAGTTTCAGGTCTATTACTAAATAATTTATTCAATTTTCGCAACTGAATTTTATACTTTTTGTGATTTAATGAATGAACTTTGGATCTTGTTCCGGAATCTAAAATGTCAAATTCTACTGAATGCAACTCCGAATGGATTACGTTTAAAAAGATGTTGTAGTTGTCTCGTTGGCTGTATTGAAACTTGATGTCTAACTTCAACCATTTCTTTTTGCCTTGTAGTACTCCATTTTGGGTTGCGGGGCTGATATTATGGGTCTTCAGTTGTATATATTTCGGAAATACTTCGTTCTTCAAACAACTAGATAGGAACCAGATATTCTGTGTGTTGGTCGCACATCTTAGAATTTGCTTGAAATACCAAATGACCAAAAAGCTTGTCTCAGCTTCTTTCAATAATTTGATTGAGGAGGTCGTTACTTGATGAAAATCGATATACATATTTTCAATGAAATAAAACTAAAGTATTTAGATTTTCACTATATTAACAAAACTATGACCGGTTTCACCACACTGTGCCTTCATCAGATAGATACAAACTAATGAATAGAGTTATTCCTTATAAATTAGTCTTATTTCCTACTTAATATTACAATAGGTACAAGAGGTATGTTGGAAAACCCATCGGAGTTGCTCACTTTATGAATCGAAAAGATTGTATAAAGGAGAAGGATTCAGATCTAATTGACTATTAAGTAACCTACCTGAATTCTTTTTTGTTGATCTCTAAAATTTCCAATAGATTTAGTTTTTGTCTGTTATTTTCATTGTGTAAAATTTTGAAATCATCATTAAAGTTATGGTTTCCTTTGAGTAAGTGATTAGAATAATGGGAATCTGATTTATGATAATTAAAACTGAAAAGTCTTGATATAAAATGTTCAAGCAGTAAAGATTCTATGAGTTTAAGTGCTTTCTTTGAGAGAATCAATGATGGTAGAAGCTAGAGGTATTTCTAAAGATTTACTTTTTAGAAGTGCTTATGATTAGTTTGAAGGTGAAGCTTTAATCTATTATAGAGCAATTAAAAATAAAATTCAAGACTGGGAAGGATTGATGGCGTTGTTCAGGGAGGAATTTTTTAGAGATGGTGGTACAGGAATTTTTGAGCACATTAAAGCTAGAACTCAAGGTGAATCTGAAGTATTGCTATTTATGTTGCTTATATGCAAAATTTATTTGGTCGTTTATCTTTTTTCGGTAATCGAGGAAATGAAGTTTGATTAAAACTAGAATCAGACCAGAATATCAAATGACTGTTGGGTTAACTATAAAAGAATAGAAGTACAAATTTCAACAATGCAGGTTCTTGGAAACAACCCTTTCCCAAAGAAAATCGTCAAGAAATATTACGTAAATATCATGATGATCCTATTACAGGAGGACATTTTGGAATTTTCAAAACTTTTCATAAAATCTATTCGAATTACTTTTGGCCAGGAATGAAGCAAGACATTACAAAGTTTGTAAATAAATGTAGAATATGTGCTGCGCATAAGCCTGAACAGAAACTCAAATCAGGGGAAATGGGAACTAAACCTAAGGTAAATAGGCAATACATTGCATTAGACCTTATAGGTCCATTTCCACGTAGTTCTAAAGGCCACCAACATGTTCTTGTAGTTTGTGATTATTTTAGTAAATTTACTTTGCTTTTTCCAATTCGTGAAGCCATTGCTTCAACAATTATGAAATTGTTGGAAGAACAAGTATTTCTAATATTTGGAGTCCCGGAATTGTTTATTGTGATAACGGAGTCAAATTCAAAAGCAAAGAGTTCTGTAAACTATTAAAAGAGTATAATGTAAAACCTTTTCATAACCCATTGTATCATCCAGAACCAAATTTTACTGAAACAGCAAACCGTGTAATTAAGACTATGGTTTCTAGTTATATTGAAAAAATCACAAAACTTGGGACAAATACCTAGCTCAACTTGGTTGTGCTTATAGAACTGCTAAACATTAAGTAATTCAGAATACACCCTATTTAGTGAACTTTGGCTTGGAAATGATCATAAGTGGTAGTGATTATGATATTGAAAGGGATAGAAATAGTATCGTTGAAAATTCTGCAAACAGTGATCAAATAAAACCTGAAGAAGTAGTAGAACTTCGGAAGTTGAGAATCTTTGTTGAAGAAAGATTAAAATCGGCTCATGAAAAAGTTAAACCCACTTATAATTTAAGACAAAGACCACAATCTTATAATGCTAATGATTATGTTTGTGTAAAAACACACAATCTTTCCTCTAGTATTAAGGACTGTAGAGCGAAACTCGGAGATAAATATGTGGGTCCTTATAAGGTGAAAAAGAAACTTGGTATTAATACTTATGAAGTTGAAGATGAGTCTGGAAATTCTAAAGGAGTGTGGCATGTATCACAACGCAAACCAGACAAAACTTTAGATAATTAGTTATATCAGGATAGTTTATGTGAGTTTTCTGGTTATATATATATATATATATATATATATATATATATATATATATATATATATATATATATATATATATATATATATATATATATATATATATATATATATAGGGCTTTCACCCCGACGAGTTGCCCATATATCTGTTCATGCAATCAAACTGATTTCATGAAAAATATAAATCCACCACCCGGTAATCAATACCATTGCCAGGCAATGATTATAATCAGGACATATCCTGGAATAATTATATATTAGGATAACGTTAAATGTTATGAGAATATATCAATCTACCAGAATATATACATACTATAGCATCATCAGACAATGATATTAATGTACCAACGAGTAGTGTCAGAGGCTTTCTCCCCGGAAAAGTCCAGTGTACGGACCCTAGTCAAGTAACACTGAATGTTACTCATTAATAGTTTCCTTTGTGAGAAGTGGTGAACAATCGAATAGAATACTGCTCTGAATATAAATATGACAAAATTGTCAGTTAATTATATTACATTTATATAAACAAATAAATAAAATATGAAATGAGATTCTGAGCAGTATAAACTAAAGAGAAAACCTATGACTCTACATCATTATTTTTTTGGAAAGAAACCTACGAAGAATATTACAAGATTATTTGATGACTGTTATCTTTTGTAACTGTTCAAACAAATTTCTCTTCAGACCCAAAATCTCAATACTTTTCTGAAGATTTCTAGGAATAACACCTGTTGTGGAAATAATAATCGGTAGAATAAATATTTTTTCATTTTCCACATTTTTTAATCTCGTCGCCAAGCTTCATATATTTAGAAATTTTTTCATTGTATTTATTTTGTATATTATGTGTGTCGGGTATAGCAATATCAATTATATATGTTATTTGATTATGTTTATCATTAAGAATGTTATCTGATCTATTGTGTTTTACAGCTCTGTTGCAAAGAATTGTTTTATCAAAATAAAGTTTATATTTGTCATTTTCACAAATAATCTCAGGTTCATACTTGTGAATTTTATATATATATATATATATATATATATATATATATATATATATATATATATATATATATATATATATATATATATGTATATGTATATGCTTTGAAGCAGGGTTATACTCTCTTTTCCTGGACGTGACCAAGGCATTTGATTGCGTTCCCCATAGGGTTCTTCTTGAGTTTTATATATTTGATGAAGACAGCTGTAATTTCATTCGATCTTACTTGACTGGTAGAGTTCGCACTGTTTTCGTTGATGATAGTTGGTCAGATATGGAAAATATCACTGCAGGTGTACCACAAGGGTCTATTTTGTTGGTGAGTTGCAGTACAGAGATAGTTGCAGGAATGTCTTCAAGTCTCATGGTATACTTACACTTCCTGGTCTGTTTGTGCTCGAACGTCTGCTCTATGCTCATAAAAATTTCAATACGTTGACTCTGAATAGTGATTTGCATAATTATAATACCCGTAACAAAAATGTTATACATGCCCTATTTTCAGGCTGAGTAAGTCGCATGATGGCCCTCGTTTTCTTTCTTTGAAATTCTATAATAGAATGCCTTCGGCTATGCGTACTTTATCGCTTGTTGAATTCAAAATAGCTGTGATAAAAGTTTTGAAATGTGTTGTCTTGTATAAAACTTCTGAATTTTTAGGGGTGGATCTTCCTTTTCCTTACTCTCCTTTGAGGAGGTTGGCTATCATCATGGCGATTTTTATCTTTGAAGTTGCGGATTTGAACAAATCAACAGAGCTACTGTTATACCACTGTCTTAGGTTGTTCAACCAGGAGATGCGTCTTCTTCCTATACTTCTTTTACCCTGTATAATAGTTTGCAACAGTGTATATCTTTCCCCTCTCATCAAGTGACCCAGATATTGCAACTTTCTGATTTCAATTGTGTTGATTATTTCTTTTTCCTTTCCCATTCTCCTCAATAGCTCATTGTTCCTTGTTCTGATCACCCAGTTTATTCTGAGGATTCTTCGATATGCCCACATCTCGAATGCTTCCAGCCGGTCAGTGTCGCACTTCTTAAGCGTCCAGGCTTCCATTCCATATAATAGTACTGGAAATACGTAGCATTTAAGCATTCTAATTTTAATACGTAGACAAAGATCTGTTCTGGTTAATGCATTCCTCATTTTATTAAACACTGTTCTAGCCTTTCCGATTCTTGAACTTATATCTTGTGAATAATCGTTCCCAAGTACTTGTATTTGCAGACTTTCTCCACTGGGGCCCTTTGATCCATAATGTTTCTCGCTGTTGTTATTGTTTTGTGATTGTCATAAATTTAGTCTTTTTGGTGTTAAGTGTAAGCCCCCTTTCTTCGCTGGTCTATACTACTAGATCTATTAGCCTTTGTAGTTCTTCCAGGGTTTATGCTATTAATACTGTGTCATCCGCGTATCTAATGTTGTTTATAACCTTCCCATTAACTTTCACTCCCGTTGTTTTTTGATTTTGCAGTGCTTCTTGTACTATATCTTCTGAATACAAATTGAAGAGTAATGGTGAAAGTACGCATCCTTGTCTTACTCCACGTTTCATTTTTATCTCTTCTGAAAGTTCATTTTGCACAGAAACTTTGGCAGGTTAAAATAGAGATATGTTATTATTCTGATATCATTCCTGTCAATGTTTTTATTCCTCATGAGTTTTATGAGATGATTATGGCGGACTTTGTCGAAAGCTTTGTTATAATCTAGGAAGGCTACATATACTGGCTGATTGACGTCCATGAGTCTTTGGGACAACACATTAAAAGCAAACAACGCCTCCCTAGTACCCATTGCATTTCTGAAACCCAATTGTGTTTCTAATATATTGCTCAATCTTTCTAAAAATTCTTCGATGTATAATTTTGAGGAATATCTTAAGGGTATGGCGCATTAGGCTGATCCAATGATCCTTGCATTTCTAACGTTCGATTTTTTTTTGGCAGTGTAATAAATGTTGATTTGAGCCATTCTCTAGGGATGATTCCGGTGTTATATACAGTGTTGTACAGATCTACCAGTACTCCAATTTGATCTTCTGCAATTAATTTGATAATTTCTGTTGGTGTTTCATCAGGTCCTGGAGCTTTATTGTTTTTAGCTGTTTTAACGGGATTCATAACTTCTTCTTTTATTATATTTGGGCTCTGTTCCTTATCTGTGTCTTCATCTATTGTTTCATGTGGATCAATCAATGTTTAACTGGAGTGTCTTGGCAGAATGAATGTTGTTGTCTCCTCCAGCTTTTTCTGAGCTCTCACTGACCTTAGTCTATATTTTTTGTGTCTGAAAATGTTTTTCATATACCTTTACATATATGTTTTCGTCGACGTGTTGTGGTATTCATTTTATTTTATCCCTATTGGATTTCTTATGATTTAAGAACAGATTTTATGATGATATCATAATTTCATATTTTTAGAAGTAGTATGTCTGTCATTCAGTCTTGTATTCTAGGCTTTGTTGTCTCTCTTAGTGTTCTATTCTAGGTTGTAACATTCTATAATATGAATAAGTATATGGTCTCTGTTTGAATATCTTCTTCATATATTTTTACTATGATAAATGTAAACATGTAAATTTGTAAAGCACGCAATAAAATCTATCTATCGATTTTGTCAGTTCTCATAATTGTGTTCTCTGATTTTTTCAATGGATAAATAATATCGAACAAAGAATTTGCATAAATTTTGAATTGCAAATGGAATTTCTTGAGCCGAATCGCTGAAAATGTTACAGAAGGCTTACGGTAAATCGACCTTATCAAAAACACGTACATACATCATGTACCGGTACAAAGTTTGCGTTAAGATACAAATGTGTTGGTAGCGAACAATTTGTTGTGAACGACACTTAATTTTTTCTCTGTTTAGTTGGTATGTCATTTTGTCGAACATTCAATAACCTTATAAACAACATCAAATTTCTTCATTTTGTTTAAAATGTCAAATTTTGGACAGAAAAGTGATGATTTGCGGAAAGCATTAGTTTTTTGTTTCCATCGAATATTCGTCAAGGTATATGGTGATCATTCTCTATCAGAGGCAACATTCAAAAGGTGTTTTCAACGGTTCAGAAATAATGATTTTGATGTAGGAAATGTAGAACGTGGAAAACCACCAAAAAAATTCGAAGAAAAGCAAACGGCAGCCCTGTTAAATGTTGCACAACAATCAATTTCAGACTGTTTGAAAGCTATGGAAAGATCCAAAAGTGTGGAAAATGAGTGTCACATGAATTGAATGAAAGACAAATGGAAAACCGAAAAAACACTTGTGAAATTTCGCTTCAAAGGCACAAAAGAAAATCAGTTTTGCATCGAGTTGCCACTGGCGATTAAAAAGGATTTATTTCAAGAATCCTAACCGGAGAAAATCGTGTGTCAATCCGGGACAACCATCAACATTGACTCCAAAAACAGATCGATTCCGTAAGAAGGTAATGAATGCTCTTTATTTGGTGGGATCAGGAGGGCGTGGTATATCATAAGTTTCTAAAAACTGGTGAAACTGTTAATACTAATTCCTCCGGACAACAAATGATCAATTAGAATCATGTATTGATCGAAAAATAACCAGAATGGCTAGAAGACACGGCAAAGTAATTTTGTTACATGACAATACATCTGCACCCAAAATTGGTTCAGGATATAATCAAAGTACTTAGTTGGACGCTGCTACCCTACCCGCCGTATTCAATAGACTTTGCTTCTTCAGATTAGCATTTGTTTTCATCCATGGGACACGCATTCGCAGAGCAGCACTTTAATTCCTACGCAGAAGTCGCAAATTGAGTGTCTGATTGGTCTGTTTCAAAAGACGAATATTTTTATTGACAAGGTATCTACAAATTGACAGAAAGGTGGTCAAAATGTGTGGAAAACAATGGTTAGTACTTCAAATGAATTTTTCTTACTTTCCCATTCAAAATTAGCATTTCATTTTTACAAAAAACGCTCATTTCACACCGGTACACCATGTATGAGTGGTACAGTGCATACAACAGCGGTCAAGATTTGCCTCCTTCTGATCGGCCATCAACATCTCCAACTGACGTTAATATCGATGAAGTGAAGGAAATGGTTGTGGAAAACGTCATATAAGTTTGAGATAGATAGGCAATGAACTTTCTGTATTTTACGAATGAATTCGTACTATTTTAAACGATTGTTAGGGCATGAAACGCGTTGCCGCTCGACTAGTTCTGAAAGACCTGAATTTTCTTCAAAAATTGAATTGCGTAAAGGTTGAAGACGAGTGAATACCAACTCCACATTCATGAAACGCATTGTAACCTGTGATGAGACATGGGTTTATGATTTTGACATGCAAACCAGTCAACAAGCTTCGGAATGGCGCCTTCTGACTGAACCGAAACCGAAAAAACCATGTCAAAGTCAAAGATCAAAAGTCAATGTAATGTTGACTGTTTTCTTCTGAGCGTTATGCGGCATTTGAGAGAGCGAATTCGACAGATTTGTGGAAAGAACACTCATGGATTCTGCACCAGCTTACAAGGCTATCATTTTGAATAATTTTCTGACCAAAAACGCTTGAAATATCACCGAACAACCACCGTATTCACCTGATATGGCTCCGGTCGGCTTTTCCTTTTTCCAAAACTCAAATTACTATTTCGAGGTACCGGTTCTGAATAGATAAGCGGCGAGAACTGAAGTCAAATCCAGAAAAAGTGTTTGAAAATGTTTTGATGATTGGGTTACTTCCGGTACCTTTTTGACAGAATGTATACATTCGCCCAACAAAATCTAACAGCTAATGCACAAGATTTTCATCTATTTTCCGTAAGAATTCATATTAGCAGATGTCTCAAATATATTTGTAAACTTGATCTTAGATTTTAACGAATTTTATTGCGAAAGCCGGTTCAGTTTTCAAAATCGACAATATTGTGATGTATTCTGTAATTTTTCGTATAGATAATTTGGTACGAGGAATTACTTGAAATTATTTGCAATGTCAGGGACATATTGAATCGATAATGTTAAATATAAGGTATATTTTTCCATAGGATTATTGTATGATTAATTTCCGATTATTCCTCATCATATGATTTTTTGGTTTGAAGATAATAATTCGATATTATAATAGTGGGATATCACAATTAAAGTTCAAATTTAGTATATCATTTTATACTGATAAGGGGACTCAGAGAAGGATTGTTTCATTATTGCTATTTCAAATTTTTAGACAATTTGTGGTTGACAATACAAAAGGTTGCTATAATCAAATTAATTGTGTAATAATTTTGTTCTATACATTCTAAAATATTCATAAGTTCCGATTGTATAATGTGATTCACATTATTATTCTGCAGAACTTGATTAATCAATTTTAATGAATAGTGAGGTGGAATACTAGGGTAGAGATAAACTCTGTCCCAGGACAAGTTTGGTATTATATGGTAGTGCATTATGTCGAATTTCTATTATTATTTATTATCGTGGACTCGTGCACTATTTCAGCTTTTAGCTGGATATAAAAAAGGAATAGGCTCGATTTCAATATACTTGACATAAATCTTCTTACTATACTACATGTATTGAGAATTGCAGCTTTTTACATTTCTATATAAGTATTCTTATGAAATTCTAACTTCTTAAGCCTATCATGCAAACTTTTGGGTATTAACCCAGTAGAAGAAATGATGACAGGAACGATATCTATATTATCGAGGAGCCACATCTGCTTGATCTCAATACCAAGCTCTGTGTATTTGGAGTTTTTCACTTGGAACTCGTTCAGCACGTTGTTATTATTCGGTATGGCGACATTCACCAGCATTGCTGTTCTGGCTCTCTTATCATACCACTATGTCCGGCCTATTATTCGTCACCATTCTGTCGGTGATACAGGCCTATCGTAGTATAATCTGATAGAGTCATTTTCCAATACGGGCGCCGGTTGATACTTGTAATTTGGCTAGAAGGCATTCAAAAGTCTGCACTTGTGTGCAAGTTTCTGATGGATAATGTGGCACACTTGATTATGCCTGTGAAGATAGTCACAGTTGTTCACAGTCGGACGTAATATGCTGTATTGTCCCCGATTTTATATGGCATTTTCTGCTCTTTTCTGTTTGTAATGTTCCGTCCTTACTTATAAATTTTTTGTGATTGTTTGTAGCCATGACTTGGTCTTGGATTGCCATAAGGAATCCTTCTGTTTCAGCGAAATCGTCCATGTAATTCCTTTCTTGACCATTGCTCTTGTTTTTCAGTATCAGATAGGAACGGTAGATTCAGCAGGTCATCTCTGGTAGCAAGATTTAGAGGTGTATATCCCTTATCTGCCAACGATACCACTCTGTGGAGGTCAGAAGTGAGAGCTTTTGCAGAGAAGAATTCTCTGAGATTTTTTTATCTGTTCGGTGTGTAAATTGACAACATCTATTAATCCGCGTCCTCCTTCTTTCCGCTTCAAAGTTGTTCGTATCACAGACGATTTTGGATGATGATTGTTGTACTTTGTCAGCCTTTGAATATAATCCAGTTCTGTCTTAGTCCATCTGATTATTCCAAATGAGTAAAGCAACACTGGAATGGCGTAGGTGTTAATTGCCTTGACTAGATTCCCCGAGTTCAGCATTGACTTCAGCACAGTCTTTAAACGCTGACTGTACTCTGAACGAATCTTCTCCTTTGACTCTTTTTGGTCTAGCAATCTGGCTTGTTGGTATAACAGATATTTGCATGTTTCGCCATCTCTCATACACTGTATAATATCATCGTTTGGAAGTTGTGTTTCACCATCTATGACTTTCCCTCTTAGAATGTTCAGGTTCTTACATTTTTCAATCCCGAATTTCATATGAATATTTGCCGAGAACTTACTGACAGTTTTCAGCAGATCACCCAATTGTTTCCTGTTCGAAGCATATAATTTGATGTCATCCATATACAGCAGATGGGAGATTGTATAATAGTTCCTATCAGTTTTTATCCTGAATCAGTATCCGGTTCTATTGAGTATTGAAGACAATAGGTTCATAGTTAACCAGAAACACAGTGAACTCAAAGAGTCTCCTTGAAAAATTCCACGACGTATGGGTAATTGTCTAATTGTTCATGTTGACCTGCAGAGACGTGCCCCAGTGTGTCATTGTTGTCTTCAAGAATTCTACGAGGACTGGATGAATTTGGTATATCTGTAATGCTTCGACAAGCCAAGAACTCCTTCAGATAATCGGGAAATGCTGAATGAACATTCCGATGCCCCCCCCGTGTGCCTGTTTCATTATCACAGAATCGATGATGAGTCGTTTCTTGCACCCGCGGTGTTTCTTTCAGCATCCTTTCTGCTCCTCTGCTAATATATTGTTATCATCAAGGTGTTGGTATATTCGATTGGATATGCATGAGGTGAGTATTTTGTAAAGCGTTGGCTGACAAGTGAGACGGATCTCTTCCTCCGTTATTCCTTCGAAGTCCATATGTTTGATATCAAGGCGATGTTTTTCATTTCCATTCAGCATCTTTATTATGTTCTTTGGGGTTCGACCATAACGATGACCAATAATCGGTCGTTAATAAAAGGATTCAGCTCTGATGTGAACCTTTCCAGGTTATCAGGTCATAGAGGCGTAGTCCAAAGTTGATGCGTTATTGTGTTTCCTGAAGGTTATAGCTATCGCCAACTGTACCACTTTCTGCATGTTCAGTTCCAGTTTCTTGATATTCGTTTGTAAATTCTTTGGTATAATTCCAGTTGTGGACATTATCGTTGGAAGTGTTGTTGTAGGGAACGACCACGTCTGTCAAAGTTGTCGCCATAGAAAATATATTTATAAGTATGATGTTAATTCTATTGTGTGCGTTGATCGGTGAGAACTGTACGATCCCAGTACAGTTTATAGTTTTCATTTCCAAGAATTGGCTCTGGGATGTATTTGTAGTATGGGACCTTAGTTGCTTACGTGAGCTTGTGCTTTTGTGCCAATTCTTGGTGCATGATTTTGGCCATCGCGTCTTGCCTCTCCTTAAATTCTCTCGACTCGAACATCTGGAATCCTCCTGTTATGTGTTGTAACGTCTCCGAAGTCTGGTATCCGTATCTGCATGTGTCTGTCGCTACAGATGTCTTTGGTTATGAATTTTAGATAGTTTTAAGTTGAAATAACTTGGTCTTGTATCTTATTTCTGTCCCAGGAAACATCTGTCCGGGGTAAGTCAGTAGTTTGACGCAAATTTGTCGACATGTACCCTACTGGTGTTGGGTTAGGTTAGTTTCTCGTCTCCCGTGTAGCGAGAGAGTAGTTTTCCATCGTCTGTCTTGTGTCGAGTGCTATGTTTGTGTTCTTTTAGACGTAAAGGAGTAGAGTCGTCTACTTCGCAGATGGTTCGAAATTTGCTTATCCAACTGCTTCGTGATATCGGCTAGTACTTTGTCTCATTGATGTTTCGGCAATGTAGTTCTTTCGATGGCGCTTCTTGGGTGGTGTTTGTGTGCCTTCGTCAGCAGCGTTGTCACCTTTCATTGTAGATTATCGATATCGGTGTTGGTCCAGGCAATCATTCCAAAGGAATAATTCAGGATTGAGCATGCGTGTTGGTTGCGTCAAACATATTCTTGCTGTCAATATTTGTACGAAGCAGCTGTCTAACTCTATTAATGAATGTGTTGGTGGAGTCATTTTTTATTCTGTTATGATCTATTCGTAGTGCTTGTCTCATGCCCAGATATTTTAAGCTTTCCTCTTCGATCACTGCGGCTATATTTTGATCCTCTCCGATCTCATCTGCGGTTTCCTGTACTTTCTCTCTGATTGTACTGAGGCTGCGACATTTGTCCAGTCCGAAACGCATTCCTATAGTATCGGAAAATTCTTCTACAGTTTTCTTCATTTGATTTAGTTGCTTCTTCGTGACAACCATCAATTTTAAGTCGTCCATGTAGAGAGGGTGGTTCACTGAATCCGTATCTTGTCGAGTTGAAACGGTGCGACAGTGGATTTATCGCAGTGCAAAACCATAGTGGACTCATTCCTCCTTCTAGTAGGAAAGTTGTTGTTTCCAAATTGAGAGAAGCCGCGTTAAGCCATAATGACATGGAGTATACTAAAAATGACACTAGATTAGACTCTATTTTATACATTCTTAGGATTTTTATCGGCCACTCATGCGGTACGGAATCAAATGCTTTCTGGTAGTCTCCCGGTCTTATGGCGGAAAAACTATGAAGTTCATATGCTCCTCGTACGTAGAGTAATAAATCTAGAAAATTGGTGGTTCATTTCCCAAATGGGTGACGTTGAAAGTTCCTTCTCTGTAGTATGCAGAATAGCTTAGAGAACAATATGTTGACAGCGAAAATCATGCACATCACTTTAAATGGAAATTATGTCGGAAAAACAACGTACTTCATATGTTCCTCGTACGTAGAGCAATAAATCTAGAAAAAATAGGTAAAAAAACTTTTTAAGTTAAACGGTTTTATGTTAAACATACATTGCACTGTTTAAGATAAATGTACTAAAAACCAAAAAATAATAAAATAGATACAGTCGTGGGAATTATAAACATATGCATAGACTAGACTAAAATAAAACCGTGGGGCACGTCAATTGTCTACAAATTATCGACTTAATGTGCGATAGAAGAATCGTTTAATTCGTCGTTAGGCAGTTGGCCTGCAGACGGTGAGGAAATTATTTACTATTTTCTTGCTCATGGAAATTCTAATAGTTATACACTCCATGTAAATAAAAGAGATGTTTTAACTAGTTTATCGTTGGACATTCACACTGCTGGCTGGCGAGGAATCGTTTCACTGCTTGTTGTTTGTCTTTAATCGACAAAACATATGACAAAAGTACTACTCGCTCACCACTATGAAACCCTAAAACTCGCTTATAATCGAGCTTGCTAGCTTGTTTCCACATTCTAGCCCTACTTATCACACGTCCATCGTTGTCGGTTGCACAACTGCCTAATAATTATAGTGAAACATTACAAAACAAACATTTTAATCAACGATTGTAGACAATTGACGTGCCCCACGGTTTTATTTTAGTCTAGTCTATGCATATGTTTATAATTCCCACGACTGTATCTATTTTATTATTTTTGGTTTTAGTACATTTATCTTAAACAGTGCAATGTATGTTTAACATAAAACCGTTTAACTTAAAAAGTTTTTTTACCTATTTTTATTTTCTAGTTTTTAGTTTTTATTTCGCATTCTTTTTATTAATCTAACTTCATATTCTTCAGGCGTTTCTGACGCTACCATCTGTGTATATCGCTCGCGTTGTTTTGTTAACCTGGCTTCATATTCTTCAGGCGTTTCTGACGCCGTCATTTGTGTATATCGCTGATGTTGCTTTTTTAACCTGGCCTCATATTGCTCAGGTGTTTTTGACGCTTATTGTTCCCGTCGTTTCTGTAATCGACTTTTTCTATCACCTTCACTTTCTTTAGCTCGTTTTGCTTGATACTTTTCTTTCGCTTTTTGAAGCCTTCGTTTACGTTGTGTTGCAGTTTCTGTTTTATTTATGTTTGTATTTTTATATTTTTTTACCATTTTGTTCCCACGAGTAATGGACATTTAAACGGTCGACCCCCCCAGAGGTCCAATAAAGGGGCAAGGCTATGTACAACAAGATGCGCCTGAGTCTTGAGGGGAAAACGCTAACGACATATCATTTTTATCCACCCTAATGCCATACAGTTCTCGGCGCGTTTTAACCTTTCACCTTAACTTGGGTGGTGTACCGCTAACGACGTATCATTTTTAGCCACCCTAACGCCACACAGTCCTCAACACGATACAAAATCTTGACTTGGGTGGTGAATTCAGGCTGGATACATTGTATTCTACTGGTTGAGCACTTTCATTTGATACCCATATTGATAGGATTGATAAAACCTACGTTATCCGCCATTTTGTAGCGGCCGCCATCTTGGATTTCAATTTTTTATAGTATATTGTATTCTGATTGTTGAGCCCTTTCATTTGATACCCATATTGATGGGATTAATAAAACATAAATTATCCGCCATTTTGTAGCGGCGGCCATCTTGTATTTATGATGATAATGAATAAATATAATTGTATTGTCACCAAAATCCAAAGTGTATACAAAATTTCAGATTAATCGGTTGACAGGAAGAGGGTGAAATTTGAATTACTAAATTTGACCCAAGAATAAATAAAACAAACGGGGTGAGCTAAATAAAACCGTTTAAAAATTCGTGGTTCATTTCTCAAATAGGTGACATTAAAATTCCCTTTTGTGTAGTATGTAGAACAACATGTTGATAGCGAAAATCATGTACATATTACATTATTGCGGAAAAACTATGAACTTCATAAGCTCGTGATATGCGGAGTAATAATTCATTGAAAATGTTTCTTCCAAAGTGGGCAGAATAATACAAAGAACAATATGTCGATACCACAAATTTCGCACATCACTTTGAATGGAAATTATGATGGAAAAACTTCTTATGTTTCCACTACGGCGTATAATAAACTAAAAAGAATTGTAGATCATTTCTCGAATGGGCGACATTGAAATGCTTTCAATTTTGTAAGTAGAATAACATTGAAAAGAATAGTTTGATGGCGAAAATCAAGCACAATACTGAATTGGAAACTATCGCGGAAAAGTTCTTAGATCCATTTATTTCTCCCAAGTGGAGTAGTAAATCATGAAAATTCATAGTTCATTATACAAATCGGCGACATTGGAAATTCCTTAACTATTACGAGCATTTCAACGCAGAAGAAAATATTATATATATATATATATATATATATATAAAACTGAAAAATTAATAAAATAGATACAGTCGTGGGAATTATAAACATATGCATAGACTAGACTAAAATAAAACTAATAAAAATAATTATTAGGCAGTTGTGCAACCGACAACGATGGACGTATGATAAGTAGGGCTAGAATGTGGAAACAAGCTAGCAAGCTCGATTATAAGCGAGTTTTAGGGTTTCATAGTGGTGAGCGAGTAGTACTTTTGTCATATGTTTTTTGATTAAAGACAAACAACAAGCAGTGAAACGATTCCTCGCCAGCCAGCAGTGTGAATGTCTCAACGATAAACTAGTTAAAACATCTCTTTTATTTACATGGAAAGTATAACTATTAAATTTCCATGAGCAAGAAAATAGTAAATAATTTCCTCACCGTCTGCGGGCCAACAGCCTAACGACGAATTAAACGATTCTTCTATCGCACATTAAGTCGATAATTTGTAGACAATTTTTCATCTACGTTTTTATCATATAAACAGAGAACGTCTAAATCTATGATATTGTTGTTGCTTCAGATTATAATCTTACACCTCTGGATCAGGTTGTTTTCACGAGGAATTATAGAAAACATATCATCAAACAAGATATAGATGATTCTTGCCGTAGATGTTTCTGTTCTTCAGAAACAGTTTTTCATATATTATCATCTTGCTCAGTCCTTGCTTCAACAGATTATTTAGAAAGACATAATGCCGTCGCTAATATTATTCACTTCAATCTAGGAATTAAACATGACCTAATTCCCAAAAGAAAAAAATTTCAAAAATATGAACCTGAGATTATTTGTGAAAATGACAAATATAAACTTTATTTTGATAAAACAATTCTTTGCAACAGAGCTGTAAAACACAATAGACCAGATATCGTTCTTAATGATAAACAGAATCAAATAACATATATAATTGATATTGCTATACCCGACACACATAATATACAAAATAAATACAATGAAAAATTTCTAAATATATGATGCTTGGCGACGAGATTAAAAAATGTGAAAATGAAGAAAATATTTATTCTACCGATTATTATTTCGAGGTAGAGTCATAGGTTTTCTCTTAGTTTATACTGCTCAGAATCCCATTTCATATTTTATCTATTTTATTATAATTAAATTAATTTCAGAGCAGTAAATTAATTAATGAGTAACATTCAATTCCTTAACTATTACGAGCATTTCAACGCAGAATATATTCTGGTAGATTGATATATATTATATATATATATATATATATATATATATATATATATATATATATATATATATATATATATATATATATATATATATATATATATATATATATATATATATATAAATATCATGCATATCACTTGGAATGGAAAATATAGAGAGAAACTCGGAAAACTATATATTTCTTGCGCTAGGCGATATAAATTGAGGCTCATTCCATGAGAAAATGGAATACAAATTCAATGAATCGATTACCATAAAAAATATTCGTAAATTTTCATTGAAAAAACACCGCTTTTGAACGGAAATTTAGTGAAGATTGAAACCGTGGGTGGAATCAAGGCCTACGCTGAAACAATGCGGTGTTGCCAAATTGAAACCGTTGATGAAGAGCGTGGCTATTTTTACATCAGTATCGTATCGAATAATGTTTTCAAGAAGAAAATGAACATTTCTAGCAGGTAAATCAAAATCCTTTTAGATCGAGCACCATTCAATAGGTTTAAATTCTATTCAAATTCAACCATTCAATTTTGTATGAAAGAAGAAAACAATGTAATTTGAAAACTGCCATATTTTGACAATGAAAAATGAACACCCTGTATGAATTTATTATCTTCCGCTTTGGTTTTTACAAGAGCTCTGTACTTGTAGAACGTTTTAGCGACTCTGTGAAATTTATGACAGTTTGAGGAGTACAGGAGACTTTAAAAAAGATTTAAATTTTACAAAATCTAGAATAATTTAAAAATTGTTGGGTTAAGGTATGAAAGTTTCTTAGAAAACTCACATTATTTCTGTATCAAAATTCTGAAAATGATCCGAGAAGTAGGGCTTTCCACTTAAAAAATATAACTTTGATATAAATCTCTGAAACGAAGTACAGTACAACTTCACTAGCCCTGGCAGATATCGTTCCGGAGCATGCCCAGACTATCGAAATGCCAGAATTTCTGAAGTGACTCAAATTTGTTTCATTTCCAGAATAGAAACAACCCAAAATCTGTTGAGGCCGAGTTTATTATAAAAATATCGAAAAGTTGAATAAAAAATAGTTTCTATTACAAAACAGAATCGAATTATAGAAAAAATAGAATTTAAATACAAGCTAGTGTACATAAACAACATGCTATTCCTTATGACATTTAAAATATCCTTCGATTTTACTCTGAATCTTTCTCGATGCTGCCATCTGAACTGATTTTTCCCTGAGCCTTTTCAGGAGCAATACGTCTTCTATAGGAAGATTATTCTGTTCGGGATAACGCATTGACAGTATCTGCATGTTTTATTTTTACCATACTATTTGAACCATACTCTGTATCAGAAGATTCCTTTACGTTATCAATATTCCTTCCCAAAGCATCCTGTATAAGCTCTTCTTCAGTCAAATCGATAACAAACTCACAGCCCATTGATTGATTCGGCAATATTTTTCGAATCATTGTCACTGATTGGAATAAGTTTCTTTTGAAGCTCTGAGAGAGGAATATTTTCATCATCTGATTCTTCTACTTCTGTAGTGTCATGCCACAATGCTGTTCAACTTTTTCTAATATTTAGTAATGGTTTTATGAAAGTTATCTCTTCACTCTATGCGAAATAATATGATTGAGAAGGCATTTTCTATACAACACTTTAATGTTTTGAATTGAATTCTGATCCATAGGTTGGAGAACTGCAGTACAGTTGAGTGGCAAAAACATAACTGAAGTTTGGATCAATGTTAACCTCTTCCTCAGGTGGGTGAAATGGTGCATTGTCTACCAACATCAGAGCTTTAGAGGGCATGTTAATCTTAGTTAAAAAATTCTTCACCTCGGGAATAAAAGATGTTTTAAACCATTCATTAAATAATGGTCTGGTCATCCACCATTTGGTAGATGCTTCATATACAACTGGTAGTGAACTTTCGTTTTTGAATGCTAGTGGATTTGCCGCTTTTCCCAAGACTAGTAAAGGTAATTGGTGAGTTCTAACCGCGAAGGTTAAGCGGTCTTTTGAAACTTTTCGACCTGGTGCTGATTTTCCCCCTCGATGAACCCAAGTTATGTCTGATAAACATCTCCAAAAAATGGCCGATTCATCAGCATTATACACATGTTCTTTGCTTAATTCCATCTGTTCAACAACCGATAGAAAATTTTCCTTGAACGGTATCACAGCGGAAACATCACAAGAAAGTATTTCACCAAAAACCTTCAAGAAACGAATCCTCGTCTAAGCTTGAATTTATCTAACCATCCCGAACTTGCCAGTAAACCTTATTTTCCAGTGATTTGTTCATAAACTGTTTGTCTTTTGCACTCAATATATCTGACGAAATTGGTATGTGTGCATTGCGTTGTTGAAGAAACCAGTTATACAATGCGATCTTAACATCACGATTCTCAGCTTCTCTTTTAATTTTTCTTTTTCCTACAGAAATACCTTGGATAGAATAAATTCGAGAAAAGTTCAAAATAATATTCCTACTAGGGATGCACCGAGGGCCTGGTTGGGCCAGCCGAGCTATTGGCTGTGATACTCGGCATGCAGTAATTTTGTTTGGCCGAGAGCTCGATACTCGGCTTTTTGTGAAAACCTTTGCTCGGTGCATCTCTATTTCCTACCTGTTCCTTGATACGATTTGGATATAAATCTCCTTATTTTGTAATAGTGAACTTCGATGCTATACGACGAGTATTGTTAATACTTCACTTGAAACTGGTACTTTGCCTTCTGACTTGAAGTGCAGTACTGTTGTCCCCATTCCAAAGGTGTCTAATCCAACGGTACCTGATGATTTGAGGCCAATTAATTTGCTTTCCATAGTCGACAAAATTGTTGAAATTGTGGTTCGTGAGCAGATTAGTAATTTTCTTGAAGAAAATGGGTTGATATACGTCAATCAGTCTGGATTTAGAGGTGGCCACTCATGTGAGTCAGCGTGCCAACTGGTGTTCAGTCAATGGAAAAAGATATCGATAGCGGAAAATCATTATTAGTGTTTTGTGGACATTAAAAGAGCTTTTGAAACAATTGACAGAGTATTGCTCATTAGAAAGTGTGAAAAAATCGGTATTAGAGGAATTGTGTTGAAATGGTTAGCATGTTTTTTGGAGGGTAGGTGTCAGAGGACTCTGATTGATGGTAATTTCTCTCAGCAGAGGGAGGTAAAATATGGAGTTGCCCAGGGCAGTGTACTCGGTCCTCTTCTTTATTATTTACATGAACGATTTAAATAGGTACTTGGAACACTCTTTGTGAATTTGTTCGCTGATGACACATTGATATCGGTCTCTGGGGATGACTTCGGGGAAGTGGTTGGTGTTATTAATGTGGAACTGGAAATCATGAATAACTGGATGATGTTCAATAAACTGAAACTGAATAGTAACAAAACTAAATGTATGGTACTTGGTTCTAAAGCTAATTGTAGTAAGTTTAAGAGTGAAGTTTATGTATTGAAAATTCGCGACATGGCTCTCAATTTTGTATCTGAAATTAAATATCTGGGAGTGACTATTGATCCCCAATTGAATCTGTCTCAACATGTGTCTGTCTTATGCAAAAAATTGGGGAAAAATCGGTAATTTTATAGAGTGTGTAATAAACTTTCACTCTGGAGCAGAAGAATTGTATATAATTGTATGATATATCCTAGTTTCAATTATTGTGCTTCTCTTTGAGTGTTTGTGATAGGAAAGATATTCAACAGTTACAGTTCCTTCAGAATAAGTGTATGAGATTTTTGTTAACATGTAATAGGCGCACCTCTATAAATTTCATGCTTAAAGAACTGAATTTCCTGAGCGTTCGGCAGCTTGTGACTCAATCTTGTCTGGTTCTTATTTACAAAACAGTAAACAAAAAACACCTTTGTATTTGCAAAAGTTTCTAAAACGAAGATTAGAGTCAGTGTGTTACGGGTTGCGCAGCGCTCAGGATTTTCAAATTGAGAGATATGCCTCAACTGCCATGGAAAGGTCACTTTTATTGAGGGTCTGAAAGCTTATAATACGTTGCCACTTTTTGTTAAGTCATCTAGCACTGTAAGGATCTTCAAAGTTAGATTGAAGAAAATGTTTTTTGTTCTTAGAATTATCTTTTCGAAATCTTTGCTGATTTTTTCATGTAATATATGTGATTAAGTAGCAGATTGCTAAATAAATAGATATTATTATTATTATTATTAGTACTCATTCCATAATTACAATAAAATCTATTATTTTTGATTTCTCTGCCAGTGTGAGCGTTTTATGATTTCTCTTGGTTGGAGCCATTATGCACATCAGCTGCGAGATTGAAATGCAAAATGCAACTGTAGAACGATACTCGCCACTCTTAGATAGTGTAAGTACATACATATATGTACAGATAGGAAAATTATTATTGTTTGTATATTAGCCGGCGTCGACGTGCCCGGATTATAGAGGTCAAATTCTCAAAGTTCCCGATATACCGAGTGTCCCGACTAGTGAAGTTGTACTGTACCTTGTATAATCGTAAGTAATACCACAAGAACTCTGATTTGGCCGGATATTTTTCTATGCTCGTTTTCAAATACTTATATGCGGGCAATTCAACGAGAACTGGGCGACAAAATCACGAGAGCTATGCTCTCGTGATTTTGTCGAGCATGTCGAGTTGAATTACCGAAAAGTAAGTATGAGAAAACGAGCTTAGAAAAATATCCTGCCAAATCTGAGCTCGAGTGGTATTTGCTGAGAAAATTCCGCGAAGAACAAAACGTACAGAATGAATTTTATTGAGAAATGCACACAAACTCAACGAGAAAATCATAAAGCATTCATAACAAACATGTTAAGTTATTATTGGAATGAGCAGTTATTTATTGAAAATGCAATTACTTTTTTCACTTCGCGTCGATTCTATATGGGACGATGCCTGAGGAATTATGGAAGATTCAGCATTCGCAGAAGTTTTTCGAAGATTTGAAACAACATTTGAATTGTGGCGGCCGTTACTTGATGTAGATCCATAATATAAATGAGATAAAAACACAAGGTTTATTTACATTTAACTTTATTTGAAACATTTTATTTGATGATGTTTAACTTTTATTATAATCTTCTACTGATATATATTATATTAAAGAGTTAAACATCATCAAACACATAGCCATTAATAATTTATATAATCCGGATATGATAGATCTAATCATTCGTAAAAAACTGTATCAGAAAGCAATAAATGAAGTATATCCTATTCATAAAGACTATAAAATATTCAACAGTTTAACATTCTGCGGTTCTGCAAGTACAAGTATTAAATCTTTTCTTGTCAAACAAAATCTTAATATAACTTTCAAAACTTCTAATTACGTAGGTAAACATATTAAAAATAATAAATCTCGTGTTGAAAATCAAGTAAATCAGAATCTATAAACTCAATTGCGGTTCTTGTGATAAAATTTATATCGGTAGGACCTATAGGAGTTTTGGCATAAGAACATCTGAACATAAACGTAGCTTCTGATAAAATAAATCTCATTCAAATTATTCAAACCACTTAATAAAAGAAAACCATTCATTCAATAAAAACTTTGACATATTACATATAAAATCAAAAAGTTTAAAATTAGATCTCCTAGAAGCATTAGAAATAAATAGATACAAACATTCGGATAGCTTTTGAATGAGCAGGTAGATGTGAATTATTCACCCTTACTTAATTTGTTTAATTAGTTTTCATTACCTTTCATACTAACTGTACAATGGCTCGGTGTGGATTTTCCTGTTATTCATCCAACTTGTTCTACGATTTGTTCATAATACCATAATCTCCATTCTGTTTGTCATTCTTGATAAAGCTGCTGTGTCAGCGAAACGTCGTCGAATTTTTTCAAATAAAGTGTAGATTAAAGTTAAACCTTGTATTTTTTATCTCATTGATTTGAAACAAGATTCAAATGATGATCGTTGTTCAGCTGCAGGTAGGGCTTAATAAAGCTTGCCGTAGAGTGTCTGGTTAGTTTGATCAATTCTTGTTCACTGACACCTGCGTCAGATAGGTTAGAAACAGCACTGGATCTATGAGAAAGATTTGTGATCTTTTTAATTTTCGTATCCAGTCCAACTTTCTCTGCTGAAATTTTTGTCCATTTGGATATTTCATTTATTCCCAAAGGCATATTTTTGTACCAACCCTAAGAAGTACTGTTTTTCCGAAATTGATTGGGAGCCAGAAATAATCTATCACTTGTAATATGATCGGGTCTTTACGACAATATCTTATGAAACAACCTCACAGCACATAAATCTGGATTTTCCTTATTTTTTACTAGCCATTTACTATCACAGCATATTTTTTGAGCCGCCTTGGCAAGTTTTCGAGAATACTGGGTTATATTCAATACGACCAGCTACTTTTTCGTTTCCTCTTTGAAAAAGTGTACCTTGCAAGTTGCTGATTTACCTCCACGCCATGCTAATTCATAAGCAACAATATGGAAAAAAATTTTCAACAAACCTCATCAGGGCATTTTCGTCCCAGTACAGAGCCATGCTATCAATTTCTCTTCTTGTTAATGCAAAAGAACACTCTTTGCGCTTTTCCCCATTCCCTTGTAACATCTTTCTCTAAGAATTGCGAGCTTCACGAGCCTTTCTGAATGCTGAATCGGTGAAGGGGTTGAAACTCATGTTGAATTTTTCGAAATACATATTCTGCATCATTTTCGCAGTTGTGTTCCACATTGTTTTGAAAACGTATTCTTTGTAATCTTGTCCATTCATTTGTTTCATATTGAAACCCAAATCCATAAGAATTTCTGCAATATCTTCAATAGAATGCTGTATATCCAAATCGAACGTTCGTTCCTTGCAGAATATACTGAATGGATTCCAAATCGAGCTGTGCGTTTTTCTTGTATTTTTGGGGATAGAATTCTGTATAGAACTATTTATTTCTGCTTCAATGGTGCTTCCGAAACCGAGAGATTTTAATTTATATCTGCAGAAACTTTACAACAGGTACTAAAATGGCTGTTCTTGACAGTTTTAAAACCGTGCTATTTGTTGTGAATGTTGGGTTACTATGGAAACGCAAGGATTCTCTATGGGCAAATTTATCCACTAATATCCTACCTTCCTATTTCTATGCAATTTATCTCAATTCAAACTCGAATTTCTGTGTTCTTAAACGTGCATATTGACACATGGAATTGTCGAAAATAAATTTGAAATATGCAATGTTTTAAGATCTAGATATCTTCCCTCAACACCTTTTCGATACAATGTTTCAGAATTATCGAACAAACATGCTCTACATAGACACAGTAGAAAATCAAATGGTCAATACTTTGAATAAATAAATTTTAACTATCGATTGTAAGAAAAGTGTTTTTTCAACGAATAAACCAAAAGGAATACCGACACACCTGGTATGTGATTGCAAAACATTCTCAATAGATAAGATGTCAGCTTTCGGTTAATTGTAAATCTGATAATAACTATTAACGAATTCAAGTTATAAAATCTCTAATTAAAAAAATGTTCTGGTTTGATTCTTTTTGTATGTGACGAGAAAATTCTAAACATTATTTTTATTATTCATAATAAAAATCCTGTTATAGACTTGAAATAATATCGAAATAGAATAGAGCCGTTATAGAAACAATATTTTGGTTTCACATTACGTTTACCATTTTGTTTTTTTATGGAAATTTCTACAGTTCCATTTATTGAGTTCACTTGGATCTCTGAACTCGAGAAAGCAAAATAATAAAGCAGGAAGTTTCTGAAAGATCGGTAATCTAATAATGCACCAAATTGCCTTGAGTCTATTTTTAAACGAAGAGAGGTCGGTAAATGTATTTTAATAATCTCTTGTTAGAATTCATTATTTATGGTGATTATCGTATAGATTTGGTAGCATACCCAACCTTGAGATGTAATTATACGATATTCGATGTTTTGAAACAATTTTTTGCGTCTTAGAAATTTTCTGGTGTTTTATTTCAAAATTGTGATAATTTTAATGGGAAATCATAAGAGATTTCTTAATTTTGTTGACATTCCGAAGAATTTAAATGTTTTAAAGGAAAAGGATTTTTTCAAAATAGAAGCAGACTTATTGAATGTGAAATCAGGATATGCAATGCCATTTTCTTGAAATTTGAAAGTAGCATGATGGCAAATCAGGTGAATACAAGGAATCGCTGATGTAAGTGCGATTATCATTAAAAAAATTGGCGTTATGTAGGTTGCATTCCTGGAAGCAACTTTTTGAACAATATCCTGTTTTTTGGAAACCATTATCGTCGCCAGGCTTATCTTTTAAGCTGTGATATCTTGATTCTTATTCGAAATTTCACTATATTAACAAAGTTATGATAAGTAGTACATTCAAAAGGACTTTATATGCTGGGTGGCTCACCACATTCACGACTGAAGATTAGGCATAATATAGAATATGGCTAATCTTCCTTCGCGAAAGTTGTGAACCACCCAGTATTCAAAACCTTCATCAGATCCGGTCTGAAAAAATGGAATGAAACACGAGTTGCAAAACATAAAAAGGCAGTTGTACAAATTTGAAAGTACTCTCCATAAAGGTGAGACTTTCCAGTTTGGGGACAACGACATCAATTATCAGTGAATTAAACGGTTCAAATAATCAATATTAAAAAGTTCAATTGACGAGGCTTTTACGTGATAGAAATCCATTTTCACAAATACAAGTAAACGATGATTTCTACTAAAATATATTATTAAATGCTCGACGCGTTTCGATACACAGTATCTTTATCAAGAGCGAATGAATATTACAAATATATCTTACTAACAAATTTTTATATATACTAAAGAGGAAATCCATTCAGAGCTATCCGTACTTGAACTAATGTTTAGGAAATAAATTTAATAAGGGTGAGTTATTTATGTCTACCTGATCATTAAGAATTTCCGGTGAATTCATAATCTGTTGATTTCAAGTGCTTCCAGAAGATTGAGTTTTATACCAGTATTCTCAAAATGTAGGATTTTAAATTCTGAATTGAAAGAGAGACCATTTTCCCTAAGATGATTTGAATAATTTGAATCGGTTTTTCCATTGATGAAACTGCGTTTATGTTCAGAGATTCTAACATTAAAATTTCTTCCTGTTCTTCCTACTTAAAAACAATTGCAATCTGCACAATCCAATCTATAAATACCTGATTTATTTTCTTTATTTATTGGAGATTCATAATTCCTGATAAATGAACCTAAACTTGTTGATGTTTTGAACGCTATATTTAAATTTGAATTTTTAAGAAGGATTTCACATTATTGCTAATATTGCCTATATATGTTAAACTATTGAATTTCTTGTCTTGGTGTTCACCGATTGGATATATATGTTGTAAAGCTAATTTTTGTTTTTTCTTATGTAGTATGCTGCTAACTAAATTTGCATCATAACCATTATTTATTGCGATCTTTTTATCAAATTCAATTATTTGCAATAATTATCATTAGACATCGGTGTGTTCAAGAGTCTATGTATATAGCTGTTAAATGCTGCAACTTTATGTTGGTAAGAATGTGCCGATGTATAATGAATTGTGATGTCTGTATGAGAAGGCTTATGATAAATTGAAAACTGGTGTTTATTATTTGACCTTGTTATTGTTAGGTCTAGGAAATTGATCGAATTGTTCTGTTGTATTTCAGAAGTGAATTTTATTTTTGGTGACATTTTTGTATACAGTGAACTATCTGTTTGTTCCTGTGAAACACACAATAGTGTCATTGACATATCGATACCAATATAGGAAAAGTTTACAAAGCGGGTGTTTATGAATAGTTTTTTCTATGTTATGCATGAAGATTTCTGCTAAAAGAGGGCTTAACGGGTTGCCATTATAAGTTCCTCATCACTTTTATAAAAACAATCGTTAAATAAAACATAATTTTGAAATATGCAAACATCTGATAAAGCCATCATGTCGTATTTAATTCGTGGATTCGTCATATTTTGTGTTAACAAATTACTGATTATATTATAGGATCTTTCGGTGGAATACTTGGAAACAAATTCTCTACATCAAAAGGGACTTAACTTTGCATTACAAGACAATATTTTCCATTTTTCTTATCTAATCATTTGAATCACGAATAGAAAAAGACTGTTCAAAATTACAAAATTTTTCCAGAATATGTATTAAAAATTTGGAAATCTTGAATGCTGGGGCATGTGTGAATGATACCACTGCTCTTATTGGATAACCATTTTTGTGCAATTTTAACTAAAGAAAAATAAAATAATTTATTAGGAGATTAGATGAAAGAAAATTCGAAGATGCTTAACAATTGTGAATCGAGGCAAAATTATGATTAATATTGATTATTTAAATCAGGGGTGCTCAAACTTGAATTGCTGGCGATCAACTCAATATTTTTAGATTACTTACGATCGACTCTGAGAGACTGCAAGTGTCTGTTTTACAGGATTGTTGTAAATACACGATACACCCTACCTACCTACCTACGTAGGGTGTACCGTAGCATATATAAATATTAGCTTTCCGCACAATATACATTATTTTAGTCAAAGTTTGGGTTGGGTTTAGTTAGATTCTTCCTTATAATATCTTTACATAAAAAAGAATAACTCATAAGTTGCAATCTACTTCTGAATGCGTTTACTGTGCTAATCATCTCAATAATAGTTTTTCCTTTACCTTGAAGCTCCAAGTTAATGATGTTTAAGTGTATTGTGATATCAGTCAAAAATGCCAAATCATTCAGCCATTTTTCGTTTTCCAACATCTGAGTGTTATCACCTCTTTCGTCTAGAAAATTGATATTTCGGACAATAATTCTTGAAACCTTTCTAGGAATACTCCGCGACTTAACCACCTGACGTCTGTGTGAAGCACTGAATCTGAAGCTGAGTATGTTCAGCTGACTCCCCTATCTTCCAACTGCACTTTAGAGAGCCGCCGTTGCAAGCTACGTGCACGGATAGAATTCGAATTTTTGTTGCAATGTCCATAGTTTCCTCCGTGTTTAAAACTTTTGAACGCAAAACTTGTTGATGTATAATGGAATGGAGTGAAAAAATTGAAGGAAAATCTTCATTAGCTCGACACAATGCCACAGAACCGTTTTTGTTTCCAGGCATTGCTGGTGCTCCATCGATTCTAATGCATACCAATTTATATATTGGTAGCTTGTAGTGTTTTACAAAATTGAAGAGAACGCCATATATATCTTCGCCACGGGTCTTCCCTTTAGAGGAATGATTGTCAAAAATTCCTCCTCAGCCAACATGTCATTGAATACCATTCGAATAAAAATACACACCTGGGCAGTGTCTGTTATATCGGTGGATTCGTCGAACTGTAAAGAAAAGTATGTACACTTCATGATATTATGTTTTAGTTTATCTACCATGTCCTGACTCATGACTTCCATACGCCTTGTGATACTCGGACGAGATAACTGAAGTTTTCTAATAGCATTTGAATTTGGGAGGCTTTTACTTGGTAAAATTCCATTATCAATAATAAAAAACAAGTACTGTGTTTTAAGGAATTTTACTTAATAATTGCGATTCGTAACGCGTTTCACTACACCGTAGCTTCTTCAGACGAATGATTATGCAGAAAATGTAAATGAGAATATAACTATAAATGTTCTTGAGTAATTAAAAGCTTATTGGTCACCTCCTCCTAAGTGGTTATTTATGACAGGTATATCCAATAAAATTAAGGAATAGATTGCTCCCCGAAAAGATTCAATAGAGGTGAAGGGCTTAAATCGACTTGTTCATTGATGAGTTTACCTGAGTGTTTGTATTTATTGATTTCTAAAGTTTCCCAAAGATCTACCTTCAATATTTATTATCTGTATGCAAAATTTCAAACTGTGGGTCGAAAGAATGATTATTTTCTAAGAGATGATTCGCGTAATTTGAATCTGATTTTTATTTGAAAAACTGCGTTTATGTTCCGATATTCTACCAATGTAGAAATTATCACAGTTATTGCAATTCAATCGATAAATACCTGATTTATTGTTTTTACCTGGTTTGGTTTCATTATTTTCTATATATTTGCCTAAATACATAACTCGTCGTGTCATCCATATCAACATAAAATGTCAGCATTCAATAGTTTTATTCATAGATTGATTAACATCCCGTTATCACCAGAAAATTTCAACAAAAACTAAATTTGATTAAACAAATAGCCAAAAATAATGGTTACAATCCCAAACTAATAAATAATATTTCAAATAAAAACAAAGTAGAATCGCATTGAATGAAGTTTACCCTGTCGATAAATTGAAACAAAAATTCAACACCTTAACCTACGTTGGCATTACAAGTGAGAAACTGAAATCATTCTTAAGTAGCAATAACTTCAACATAGCTTTCCAAACTAATAATAATTTAGGCAAATATATAAAAATAATAAAACCAAACCATTTAAATTTGGGAGGCTTTTACTTGGTAAAATTCCATTATCAATAATAAAAATAAGTACTGTGTTTTAAGGAATTTTACTTAATAATTGCGATTCGTAACGCGTTTCACTACACCGTAGCTTCTTCAGACGAATGATTATGCAGAAAAATGTAAATGAGAATATAACTATAAATGTTCTTGAGTAATTAAAAGCTTATTGGTCGCCTCCTCCTAAGTGGTTATTTATGACAGGTATATCCAATAAAATTAAGGAATAGATTGCTCCCCGAAAAGATTCAATAGAGGTGAAGGGCTTAAATCGACTTGTTCATTGATGAGTCTACCTGAGTGTTTGTATTTATTTATTTCTAAAGTTTCCCAAAGATCTACCTTCCAATATTTATTATCTGTATGCAAAATTTCAAACTGTGGGTCGAAAGAATGATTATTTTCTAAGAGATGATTCGCGTAATTTGAATCTGATTTTTATTTGAAAAACTGCGTTTGTGTTCCGTTATTCTAATATTAAAATTTCTATGTGTTCTACCAATGTAGAAATTATCACAGTCATTGCAATTCAATCGATAAACACCTGATTTATTGTTTTTACCTGGTTTGGTTTTATTATTTTTATATATTTGCCTAAATTATTATTAGTTTGGAAAGCTATGTTGAAATTATTGCTACTTAAGAATGATTTCAGTTTCTCACTTGTAATGCCAACGTAGGTTAAGGTGTTGAATTTTTGTTTCAATTTATCGACAGGGTAAACTTCATTCAATGCGATTCTACTTTGTTTTTATTTAAAATATTATTTATTAGTTTGGGATTGTAACCATTATTTTTGGCTATTTGTTTAATCAAATTTAGTTCTTTGTTGAAATTTTCTGGGGATAGCGGGATGTTAATCAATCTATGAATAAAACTATTGAATGCTGACATTTTATGTTGATATGGATGACACGACGAGTTATGTATTATAATATCTGAAGGTGACGGCTTATGGTAAATTGCGAAAACATTTTCATTCGAAATTGTTACGTCTAAGAAATTTATCGAATTATTGCTTTCTATTTCGGTTGTGAAGGCAATTTTGGATGTAATGAATTTATATGAATTTCGAAAATTTTCAACTGTCTATCTGTTCCTGTGAAGCAAATAATGATATCGTCTACATAGCGATACCAGTATAAACAATATTTACTGAGTGGATGATTATGAATTACTTTCTCTAAGTTATTCATGAAAATTTCTGCTAACAAAGGACTCAACGGATTGCCCATAATCAAGCCGTCTTCAATAGTATAATATTTGTAATTGAAATGGAAATAATTTTGGTCTAAACAAATTTTTAATAATGAAAGAATATCTGATTTAATGATAGTATTGACATGATTCCTTTCTAATAATTCTTCAACTAAGTAATACGTATCTTTTGGAGGAATGTTGGGAAATAGATTCTTAACACCCCTGCTCTGAATGCATTGAACTCTGCTGAATGAGCCTTTTTACTTACAACGAGCTAGGAATAATCGTTATTGCATGATCTTTAGTATTTTTAGGATGCCTTTCAAGAGAAAACCAAAAATCGCAAAATTCCGATTGAAAAATTAATATCTTACTTTCGGTTGAGTTCAGGTGGCAATGATATGAGAAAAATTGTCCTGAATTTAATTTTCTACAATAAAAAAAAGGAGAAACATACATTATGCCATTTGAAATAAGAAAGATGGTGTCAACTTCCAGTATAACCGAAAGTGCCACAGCATAGTTCAGATAACATTCAAGACAACAAAAACAAAAATTTCTCCAATCGGTCATTCCTTAAATGGATTGAATAAAAATACTTCACACGAATTTCAGTAACTCATTTCAGTTTCCCGAAGCAAAACTATAATTCTGAAAAATTTCGAGGAAAAATTATTACTCTTTATCGGTAAATTTGAGGTGTAACAAATGTTGAATGAAATGTTTCAAAGAATGATTTTTCTTAAGAAAAAAGTCAAGAATACTCTATGTCACTTCAAATAAGAAGTTGCAGTCAATTGTCTTGATTGTGAAAATATTTTCCACACAATTTTTTAGTACATGTTCTCTTGCTACCGCTGTTAGGAGTAAAATATATACTAATGGTCCACTTTGAAGAATCACCCTGTATAATGTGTTCCAACGAGAATTTCACTCTCCCCTCGACCTCTATAAGTTGGAAATAGTGAGAAACCCTTAGGCCGGTCAACTTTTGATTTCAAAGGTTAATTCCGAGTACGTGAAATCAACTCCACACTTTCAGCATCCCCCAATTCAAAATTCATTATAGGGAAAGTAGGTCGAGTGGCACTTCGTCGCAAAGGTCTTTCGATGCTGTCTTTCGAATTTGATATTCGAAAAGGCTGAAGTCAATTCATTTGAAACATTTTGGTGGCAGAAATTTCGGTGATAGGATGAAAGAAGAATGCGATATGAATGACGTTCTCCCTTTTTCTCGAATCTCTGAACACGAACAAACATTGTCGTACTTTTTTTCCGTTTTTTTAAAGGAGAAACAAAAAAGACTTCCACTATATCCTATTTGGAATAATAAAAACTCATTAAATATGCAAATCTTTTAGAAATGTGCTACCTGGGTAAATTCAACAATAAATGTAGTTTCTATGATTTTATATTGCAGCAGGTACTAATTTATCGCCGGATCTTTGATAAAACCCTAGTAAAGATATCTAGGAAGAACACAACTACCTGATTACGATGTTTTCTGTCTTTTTTGCTGCTTGCGAATATTACTGTCCCTCGTTTCAAGTGAAATGTTGAACACTAATGTGTTCAATTGAAAATAATTTGATGTCTAGATAGTTACGTTTATCACAAATAATTATTTCATGAATTTTATGCATATTCAACTTACGCTTCTATACGTTAAAATATATAATAATTAAACAATGTTAATTATATTTCAGATAACTCAATAATTTTACTAAATAAAACACTCCCCACAAAAATTGTCGCATCACCCTACTTTTACGACAATACTATATAAACTTTCAGGTTGGTCATTCAACAGTCGCTTGGTAACTTTCAGAAGTGTAAAATAAGAAGAATTCATTCAGAAGAGATGAGTTTATGATGGAAAATATCAACAATTTAATGAAAAATTGAAAAATTCTACCATCTTCAAACATTCGCGAAAAGGCTAGACAAGTAGCATCGAATGGTTACTAATCATTTTCACAATCAAGTGTTTCCTCCCCGGGCCCTAATTACTGCGTATACGTCTCGGAAGCCCCTCAAAAAAAACTTTGGATGCACTCTTGAGTCACTGACTTCCAAATTTCAGGAAGCAGATTTTCTAGTTGTTGCAGTGTTCTACATGGCATCATACGTTGCTGAATTTGCCACCCCATCTTGTCCCCACATGTTCTATGGAATTCAAGTCGGGACTTCTAACCGGCCATATTAAAATATCAATTTCGGCATTCCGCAGAAATTCTGTAACTACTCTAGTTGCATAAGGCCGAGCATTATCATGCATATAAATGAAATTTTCGCCAATCAATGAGCCAAAGGGTACAACATGGGGTTCAAGGATATCTGCGATGTATCTGGCCGCTGTCATTCTTCCATTATTCACTAGGACTAACTCAGTTCGACCATGGAAAGAAATGCCTCCCCACACTGTTCCTAACAATCTGCAATGAAATATGCACATTTCTGGAAAGTGCAGGGTCATTTTGTAGCATTCTAGCCGTACAGCGCCGAACTCTTAGTGCAGTTAAACGAAGCCAACGATCATCAACTGGTGTTGTTATCCGATTTCTTCCCTGTCCGGCCCTTCTTCCATATTCCTGTTTCGTATATATATATATATATATATATATATATATATATATATATATATATATATATATATATATATATATATATATATATATATATATATATATATATATATATATATATATATATATATATATATATATATATATATATATAATCTTACACCTCTGAACTTGACAATGCAAAAGGTAGATTTTGATATATTTGATGATAATTCTAAAAGAGAGTTGGATGCAGAAGGAATTACACGGAAAGCACCCTAAAGAATTGAAAAATGATTATATTGATGAAATCGCATCGAATAAATGGTTAGTATCTGGAGAATTGTTTGCTGAAACAGCAGGCTTGGCAATTGCGATCCAGGATCAGATTGTTTTCACGAGGAATCATAAAAAACACATCATCAAACAAAATATAGATGATTCTTGCCTAGATGTTTCTGTTCTTCAGAAACAGTTTTTCATATATTATCATCTTGCTCAGTCCTTGCTTCAAGAGATTATTTAGAAAGACATAATGCCGTCGCTAATATTATTCATTTGAATCTAGGAATTAAACATGACCTTATTCCCAAAAGAAAAAACTTTTACAAATATGAACCTGAGATTATTTGTGAAAATGACAAATATAAACTTTATTTTGATAAAACCAACAGAGCTGTAAAACACAATAGACCAGATATCATTCTTAATGATAAACAGAATCAAATAACATATATAATTGATATTGCTATACCCGACACACATAATATACAAAATAAATACAATGAAAAATTTTTAAATATATGATGCTTGGCGACGAGATTAAAAAATGTGGAAAATGAAAAAATATTTATTCTACCGATTATTATTTCCCCAACAGGTGTTATTCCTTGAAATCTTCACAAAGGTATTGAGATTTTGGGTCTGAAAAAAAAGTTACAAAAGATAACAGTCATCAAATCTTGTAATATTCTTCGTAGGTTTCTTTCCGAAAAAAATAATGAGGTAGAGTCATAGGTTTTCTCTTTAGTTTATACTGCTCAGAATCTCATTTCATATTTTATTTATTTGTTTATATAAATGTAATATAATAATATAATAACTAACAATTTTGTCATATTTATATTCAGAGCAGTATTCTATTCGATCGTTCACCACTTCACACAAAGAAAACTATTAATGAGTAATATTCAGTGTTACTTGACTAAGGTCCGTACACTGGATTTTTCCGGGGAGAAAGCCTCTGACATTACTCGTTGGTACATTGATATCATTGTCTGATGATGCTTTAGTATGTATATATTTTGGTAGATTGATATATTCTCATAACATTTAACGTTATCCTTATATATAATTATTCCAGGATATGTTTTGATTATAATCATTGCCTGGCAATGGTTTTAATTACCGGGTGGTGGATTTATATTTTTCATGAAATCAGTTTGATTGCATGAACAGATATATGGGCAACTCGTCGGGGTGAAACCCCTATATATATATATATATATATATATATATATATATATATATATATATATATATCATTCACATACATTAGGAAAAGTAAAGGGCCCAGTATCTATCCTTGAGGAGCTCCACACTCCAGTAGAAGTTCCTCTGATACTTCATTGTTTGCGTGCACTACCTGCTTTCTATTAATCAAATAGGATTTCAGTAACCTGTGAACTCTTCCACGAAAGCCCAAGTTTCTCAGTTTCTGCAAGATTATAACATGAGACAAACTATCAAATGCCTTGGGGTTGAATTCGGAGAATATACTTTATAATACTTCCCAACACTTATCCACTTATCCAAATGGACATTTATCTGAACATACCTGGCGAGCGGTGGTACCTGTGTACCACAGAGTAATTGAAGCTGTTTTGTTCATTGTAAATCATGTAAACGATAGGAATTACACATCAAGTTTACATCTTTTATAATCTCATATACAGGTTATTGTGTAAGATGGTTTCCATATCAGTTATTGGGTAGAGGAGAAGGTGGTTATATGGCCCCTACAGGTACAAAAATAAAATGGACAAATCAAGAAAGAAAAAATTGAAAAGAATGGCGAGAGTTAAACTAAAAATTTGAAAAATACAAAAATAGACAAGTATGCAATACCTCAGATGCGCTTCAGAGAATATTGTCCAGATATACACTACTAATAGTGGTAAACGAATCGAAATTAATATCACACAATAATATAATATAAGTTGTACACATAAATAATATTGAAGATTGTGTGAGTGAGTTTAATCTGGGCGCGCCCAGGAAAAACAGACGTCCATCTCTTGAGGTCAGTCTCGGAACTGAAATTTTCAGTTGAGCTAAAATAGAGGGACAATCCGAACTATTATTCAGGAGGTTAAACGAAAATTTTAAGGCCAGAAAGCCTCTTCCTATGTTCAGGGTTGGCTCTGAACCTATTCAAGAGTGCACCATGATCATAGCCTCTTACATGGTAGGCACTATCTTCTCGCCAGACAAGGTATTTGAAAAATCTTCTCTGAATCGCCTCCAAATGATAATCATGACAATAATAGATGGGATGCCAAATAATCGACGCATACTCCAACTTACTCCTAACAATAGTCTCAAAAAGACGAATTAAAGTATTTGATTTCGTTAAAGTGCTTTCCATTCCGAATTATGAATCCATATAATTTGGAGGCGGATGTAAATAAATAGTTGATATGAGGAACAAAAGTGAATTTTTGGTCGAATATAAGACCAAGATCTTTCATATCAGTGGAACGTATCAATACTCCATTTTTTATGATATAATCAGAAAAGAGGATGTTTTTCTTGCTAGAGTAAGTAACGACAGTGCACTTAGGAACATTCAAGTCCAAACGATTAATCACACACCAGTTTGACACGGAACTTATGACTTCCTGCAAGACCTCACAATCACGTTCTGACGTTATCTTCAGATATATTTTCAGATCATCCGCATACATCAATTTGGGTATATTATTATGTCCATGAGATCATCAATGAACATTATGAACAATAATGGACCAAGATTGGACTCCTGCGGGACACCTGAAGTAGCAACAAATTCGCGGGAGCGAAAATTTTCGAGCTGTACGAACTGTCGGCGGCCGACCAAGTAAGACTCCAAAAGAGCAGCAAAGGCTTCCGAGAAACCGAATCTGGACTTCAGTTTCCACAGCAATATAGAATGATTCACTTTATCGAATGCTTTTTGAAAATCTGTGTAAATAACCGGAACAGTCCAAAATCTCGAGTACATTACTAGTCTGCTGATGCAGGATCTCTCAGGCATGAAACCATGCTGCTCATCATGAATTCTCCCCCCGATCGCGGGAAATATAGCGTTGTATAAAATAAACTCGAGAAGTTTAGAGAAATTGGATAGAATCGCGATGGGCCTATATTTACCTATGATGGTAGAATCTCCTTTCTTCAAAATGGGAACAATCTTAGGTACTTTCCATGTCGACGGGTAAACTCTTCAAGAAGTCCTCAACAACAAAGCTGGGTATACCATCTGGACCAGCAGTAGGCTTGCTAGATAGTTTTCTCGCAGCGGAGATTATATCTTCCACATAAATTGTATTCAGATTGATGAATTGCCAATATTATACCCAGGTATTTCGGATTTTAATTTGTGGAAAGAATATAATTGATGGTACGTCTATGATCATCCTGTCATCTAAAGATTTATTACTATACGACTTTACCAAATCGGCTATAAACGGAATTTGAGCGAATTGAGGGGAGTATCCTTGCGACTGTCAGGCAAGAGGGGGTGAGGGTAGTCAAATTGAGAACAAGTGCTCGTTAACGTGATATATAAAGAAACAAAACCATACTTAATGCCTTCATGAAAATATGGGTCGTGATTGTCAAACGTCATTTGAAACATCAAATAAAGAAACATAACTAGACGGTGTCCCGTTGATATTTTTCACTTGAAACCTACTGTAATTTTTTACAACCATTAACGCCCTATAATTTACTAGATTTCAATTTGTAAATTGATTTTTTTGAGTTTTTAATAACATCGGCACATCCCACAGTTTTCAGTTTTAATGTAATGAATAATGATATTATTCTTTCAAATGAAAATTTTAAATTTCTAGTAGAGAGTCCAAGAAATGTCCATCGAGAATGTTCCATCGAAGTGGCGATTTCGCGATATCAGGGCCCAGCCGAGTTCCATAGTACATATCGCAATAAGAGCAAGAATTTGCTTCCCTACATCATCGATTTTCCCGTTTCTGTTGCACGTCAACGCAGTTGCGCAAGTCTACTATACTCTTGTTTTGTCTGTTTAGGGTGATTCAATGGAATCACAGGAAGAACCTACGATGTGAAGAATGATTGTAGGGCAAGCAGGCCCTTCAGATATTGACCTATATTTCACTCGGATGTAGATCTTTGAGAGTTATATTGAAGTTATGGGGTTGTATTCTCTTATAGAAGTTATAGAATATTATTTGATGTTTAAATCGAACCGAATAGATGGCAAAAATTGTCTTCAATTCTCAAACACAATACACACAACAAAATTTATATGGAATCACTCGGTATTTCATATTATTGATTGTTTTTAACTATGGATCTTTGACTACTTGTGAAGAATGAAATTTTTGTTGTAAAAATACTGCATAGTATGATAAGAAATGTTGAATTATCACCACATGTTCGGGATGTTTTACTCGATAATCATAATTGAAAATGCCTTACATTGAATTGTCCGATGTGCAGAGGGGTCGAATAATTGCTTTCGTTGAAGAAGGGGTCACACAGAGGGGTATAGCGGCCACAATGGGGGTATCACAGGGAGTGATTTCAAAAACTTACGCCCGATACGTGGAGCTATAATCTCTGTTGAATAAGCCTAAAAGAAGTCATAGAAATATCACTTCTGAAGAACAAGACAAAAAGAGACCCTAGTGTGTCGCACCCCATACCCCAAAGGCAATTTCTTGAAGCTACAGGCATCAGTGTATCAGTCGAAACGATACGACAAAACTCCTTCAAGGGATTTATATAGCAGAAGGCCCTTAAGAGTTCCAGAGCTAACCAGACAACAAAAACTTAACAGACTCAATTGGTATATCGAGCACCAAAATTGGAATATTGAAAATTGACGAAATGTTCTTTTTTTCGTATGAGACCAAATTGGTGTTCGATCAGATGACCGCCAGATTCGGGTTTTAAGGGGTCGTGGAAGACAAGCTAGACTCCGAGCAGCAAGACAACTTTCGAAATATCAAAGGGGCAGTGTGATTTTTTGGGGTGGCATCATGCTGGGAGCAAAACAGATTCGATTTCGTTTACTTCTAGTGTAAATTATTTACTATATTAACTATCTAGCATCTAACATTATAAAAAATGAATCATTAGCTGACTTTAAACCGAGCAAAGAACAAAATATTTTAAAGGCCATCAAACAAAAATCTCATTTTTACACAAGCAGATAAGGGTAATACTGTTATTGCGTTAAATAAAAATGACTACCTATTTAAAACTCTAAATTTCATTTCGTCCGGAAACTATACAATTTTAAACAAAGATCCAACTATTACATTCCAGAAAAATATTAAAATTGCAATAAATGACGCAAAATCTTTAATTAAAGCAATAGATAAATACAAATTAATTTTACCAAACCCTCAACCACCTCAACTGTATTCACTCATTAAATTGCATAAAGTAAATAACCCCGTTAGACCAGTCGTATCTTACGTTACAGCCCCAGCCGTGAAATTGTCGCACTACCTTATAGATATCATTACAAATTATTGTTCATTCAAATCAAAATTTTCTATTAAAAATTCTTTCGAATTGATAAATAACATAAAAACGTTAACCTACCACCTAACGCAAAACTTATTTCGTTTGATGTTGAGAATTTACACCCAAGTGTTCCTCCAGGTAATGTCAAAATATTAATCGAAAACATGTTGAATTCGAATCATGTTAACCACATAATTAAATCAGGAATATTGAATCTGTTGGACGTTTGCATTGAACAAAATTATTTTTCTTTCAACAACATCTATTACAGTATTGAAAATGGTTTGATCATGGGAAATCCCTTGAGTCCACTTTTAGCAGAGATTTTTAGGAATAATATTGAACAGAAAATTCATACACATCCACTCATTTCCAAATTTCTTTATTGGTATAGATATGTTGACGACATCTCAGTATGTTTCATTGGAACTACTCGTCAATTAGACTTATTTCTAAATTTCATTAATTCCATCCATTTGAACATTAAATTCACGATAGAAATTGAACAGAACGATTCCATTAATTTTTTGGACTTGGAAATCACTAAACGAAATAATAATCATGTTTTTCGGTCTTTCGTAAACCAACACATACCGATACAATTATACATAACTACTCATTACATCCAATTCAACACAAAGTAGCAGCTTTAAACAGCATGGTACATCGGTTACTCAATTTACCTTTATCAGTAGAAGATTATAATAAAGAGTTAAACATCATCAAACAGATAGCCATTAATAATTCATATAATCCGGATATGACAGATCTAATCATTCGTAAAAACTGTATCAGAAAGCAATAAATGAAGTATATCCTATTCATAAAGACTATAAAATATTCAACAGTTTAACAGTCTGCGGTTCTGCAAGTACAAATATTAAATCCTTTCTCGTCAAACAAAATCTTAATAAAACTTTCAAAACTTCTAATAACTTAGGTAAACATATTAAAAATAATAAATCTCGTGTTGAAAAATCAAATAAATCAGGAATCTATAAACTCAATTGCGGTTCTTGTGATAAAATTTATATCGGTAGGACCTATAGGAGTTTTGGCATAAGAACATCTGAACATAAACGTAGCTTCGATAAAAATAAATCTGATTCAAATTATTCAAACCACTTAATAAAAGAAAACCATTCATTCAATAAAAACTTTGACATATTACATAAAAAATCAAAAGTTTAAAATTAGATCTCCTAGAAGCATTAGAAATAAATAAATACAAACATTCGGACAAGCTTTTGAATGATCAGGTAGATGTGAATTATTCACCCCTACTTAACTTGTTTAATTAGTTTTTATTACCTTTCATACTAACTGTACAATGGCTCGGTGTGGATTTTCCTGTTATTCGTTCAACTTGTTCTACGATTTGTTTATAATACCATACTCTTCATTCTGTTTGTCATTCTTGATAAAGCTGCTGTGTCAGCGAAACGTCGTCGAATTTTTTCAAATAAAGTGTAGATTAAAGTTAAACCTTATGTTTTTTATCTCATTTCTAGTGTAACCGCTAGAAATTACGTGGACCTAGCGCTGGAGCATATAGTGAGACTCTGTCGAGGTGCCCACGGTGAGAGTTTCACTTTTATGCAAGATAATGATCATCCGTTGTTGTAGCTTTGACATGTATATCTGATATAATCTGCACCAACTCATTTTCAACAGGACATGAGTTCATAATAAATTGACTTGCTATTTCAGTAGCTAATTCCTCAATTTTTCCATGAAAAAGGATAACTCATAAATGATGCTATATTTGCCAATTTACTGCAATAATAAAAACGCATTTCGAATTGTCCCAAAATATTTGATAACTCAGCTTCTTACGTTTCATAATTCAACTGAGGAATCCTTGCTTTCAAAGACGAGAAATGTTTCAGGTACTTTCTTTTCAGTTTATCTATCAAAAGTTGCAATTTACTTTTGAATGCGTTTACTTGCTAATCATCTCAATAATAGTTTTCCTTTACCTTGAAGCCCTAAGTTAATGGTGTTTGAGTGTATTGTGATGTCAGTCAAAAATACCAAATCAGTCAGCCATTTTTCGTTTTTCAACATCTGAGTGTCATCACCTCTTTCGTCTAGAAAGCTGTTATTTCGGGCAATAATTTTTGAAACCTTTCTAGGAATTTTCCGCGACTCATCCACCTGACGTCCGTGTGAAAAACTTAATCAGTGTGTTCAGCTGACTCCCTATCTTCCAACTGCAACCTAAAGAGTTGCCGTTGCAAGCTACGTGCACATTTTTTGTTGCAATGCCCATAATTTCCTCCGTGTTTAAAACTTTTGAACACAAAACTTGATGATGTATAATGCAATGGAATGCAAAAAATGAAGGGAAATCTTCATTAGCTCGATACAATGCCACAAAACGTTTTGGTTTCCAGTCATTGCTGGTGCTCCATCGGTTGTAATGCGCACTAATTTATATATTAGTAGCTTGTATTTGTTTACAAAATTGAAGAAAACGTCATATATATCTTCGCCACGGGTCTTCCCCTTCAGAGGAATGATTGTTAAAAATTCTTCCTTAGCCAACATGTCATTGAATACCATCCGAATAAAAATACACACCTGGGACGTGTCTGTTATATTGATGGATTCGTCGAACTGTAAATGAAAGTACGTACATTCCATGATATCATATTTTAGTTTATCTGCCATGTCCTGACTCATGACTTCCATACGCCTTGTGATACTCGGACGAGATAACTGAAGTTCTCTAATAGAAGACATGATTTCTGTTTTATTTTTAAAATCTCCAAATAAGTCTCACCTGCTTCAATAAATGCTTCCTTCACAACCGATCCATCTTCGAATGGTTTCTTGTGTTAAAAAACGCGGCTTTTTTGTGACAAGTACCGCGCGTTTCTTCGATAAAGCCGCCTTTTGCCGCTAGCAGAGTGTAGATTTATCTCTATCTTCTCGAGATCTACTCAAAAAGCACTCGCGATCGACCGTTTGAGCACCCCTGGTCTTTATGATAGAATTCATTTTGGATCCTTCTTCTGTGTTTGCAAAGAGTAAACTGTTAAGAATAATGTGTTTGCATATTTAGTTGTAGCTTGAGATAATTACTAAGGGTAGGCGTGGATGGTAATAAAATAAGCATATTTTCGCTGTAACCAAGAATATCCACATCGGAGTTTATTCTAATTTATACGGCCAGTAACACCGCGACTAAATTGTTGTAATTTGTCACAGGGAGTAGGCATAATCTCGAAATACCTGTTTATGTTAATCAAGGTGGAAAAATTCAGGCTGCAAAATGTTCAACATATAAGGTATACATTTAATCGGAATAACTGACATGCATATTGATTATAAGTCATTAATAAAAGATTATAACTTTGTTAAATATGCATAGTTTTTATTATATCTTATAAATTAATATAAAATATTTATGAGGAACATCGTATTCGTTGTATTTATTGAAAATGTTTTCATGTAAAATTCAACAAATTGAAGCTGTATTTTCTGTTGTGATGCCATAAAATTATGAAGTATTTCCTGGAGGAAGTGAATATAGTTCAACCTTCATAAGGTCTTCAGGTCAATTTTAACCCGTTTTGAGATAAAAATGTAATTTTCTCAGAAAATAACCGTTCTAGAAATTTCATACTCTATGACTTTTAATTATTCGCTTTAATTCTAACCACATATGATTTTTTACTCTAACGGTCTAATTGACCGCAACTAGTACCAAACGCACAGCGCATCTGTGATCGTCCCAATTGTGTATGTATCGTATAACTTCTTGAACGGGACGTATTTTTGTTCTACCCACACAAGTCTTAGTGTTATATCATAACATCAATCGAACAACACGTACCTAAGTTCACCGTGGTGAAAACGTTATTTGCTTATAAAAAATGACAGACAATTAAATAGGAGCGGCGTTATTAGATGAAATGTCGGATAGTAATGAATCTTGTTCTGAAACAGAAGATTATATCGAAGAAGCTGAACTATCTTATAGCTCGGATAGTGACAGTGAATTAGTGTTTGTGCCAACAATGACCCCATCACACAGTCTTATGAAAGAGCTTCCAGAAAAAAACATAATGAACTTGATACCAGGTTTGACACGATACTCTTGCTCAAGGATTACCTTAGAAGAAAAATACAGTTTTGAATTATTTTTCCCTACACCTTTGCGATATTGATCTGTTAGCATACATTAGGTACTATTACTATCTGGTGTATTTCGTTCAAATAATAAAGTACCGAAAACATATGGGATATTGAGAAAGGCAGATCTATTTTTGGGGCAGTTATGCCACTAAAAACTTTCAAAAAATTGTCAAGGTTGATTAGGTTTGACAATAGAGAAACTCGATCCGAACGGCGACTGCTGAAACTTGATTTCTGCTATGGAAGAATTTGTAGGTGGAATATTCGGTGGTATTGAGTTAGATGAATCCAGCACAGAATTCTTTGAGAACAAGAGAGCAAAGAGATCGGCTTTCTCTTTCGGAGATGATGCTATACTTCCGTCTTCTCTAACAAGAGGCGGAAACGCAGATTTGCAGAAATTGGCACTGTTAGTTTTCGCCATTGAGCAGAATTGTCCAGTCTCGCTTGCCAGTTCAAGAAGTTTATTGGTTACCCCTTCGTTGAAATTGGCCTTTGCTCTTGCAGTTGTCTGGTTGCATACGTTCCGTGTTCGTACGAAGGATGTTCTTGTTTCCTCAGTTGGATTCATCTCCCATGACTTGTAAGCTCTGCTCTTGGCAGCAGGGGCTCTTTCGCAGTCTTTGTTGAAACATGGCTTTTGTGCTGTTGTTCTTTTTATGGAATGAAGGATGTAGAGATCCATTCCATGCACACATTGATGTCAGGATCTGAAGGGCAACAAATACCACGTCAAAGTCGATCGAAAGTCTAGGTAATGTTGATTGTTTTCTTTGATTATCCCGTTGTTGTGTATGCGGAGTTCTTGCCAGAAAGACAGACGGTAAATAAAAAATATTACCTGAGTGTTATGCAGCGTTTGAGAGAGAAAATTCGTCGAAAAAAGCCAGATTTATGGAAAGAAACCTTATATATTCTGCACCACCATATAGGGTGTATCGTTTTTGACTTTTTTTCGAAATTCAAAAACGTATAGTGCGGAAAAGCTGCATTTGGTGGCACCGAGCATCTGTGATTTTTTTCAGAATTTTTGAACAATAGCTAGGGGTCGCGCAATGCCCTTAAAGTTTCTTCTGTTGTATATAGGCAACCCGCACAACAATTTCGCGATTTCAAGTGTTTTGAGAGGTCTAAAGTCGATTTTCTTGCAGTTTGTTTATGTGTATTTGTTGTCTTTGTGGTATAAAGGAATAAAAGACTACGATGTAACGAATTAGAGGAAGAAAACAAGAAATTATAAATACCAGAGTGCTATTTTTCTCGTATTTGGTTCGGTAAGGTTCTTTATACTAAGTTCGTCAAGCAGGAACAGGCTACTCTTTTCTTATTAAATGTCAAGAAATGAAGAAAGAAGAAAGGAAAAAACGAAACGCGAAAAAGGTTACTGGCTCAGACATGGATTCTCATCCTGTATTGCGCAAGCGTCCCAAGCTAGAAGAGCAAACAGCGTCAGAAGCAGAAGAGTCTTCCTCGAGTCATCAGGATACCAGCGGTAACGATTCCGATTTTGAACCACAAACCTCGACATCTAGAAACACACGTTTGTCCATCAAAAATGTGGCGTCAGCTGTTTACAGATCAGGTGTATCAAGAAGACATGTTGCGTTGATAGCAAGCGCCGCTTTAGAAGACGCTGGTATAATTTCCTTAGAAGAAAAAGAAAAAGTTATAGATAAAAGCAAAGTCACAAGAGCTATGGGCGAGTTGAAAAAAAAATTTCAAAGGAATACTGAAACCGAAACCAAATTTATTAAAGGTCTGTATTTTGACGGACGTAAGGACCGAACTCTTAAAAAAGAGAAGAAAGGAAGTCGATTTTATCGCAAAGACGAGACTGAGGAACATGTATGCTTAGTAGAAGAACCAGGGTCGAAGTTTCTTGGCCATGTTTCACCTTCATCAGGGTCCGCTGATGATATCGTCAAAAGTATGCGATTTTTTTTTGATCAACAGAAAATCGATATTTCTAAATTAACAGTACTGGGATGTGACGGCACTAACGTCAATACTGGTCGGATCTAAGGCGTGATGCGACTCATAGAGATAGCTATCAACGCTCCTGTGCAGCATGTTGTTTGTCAACTCCATTTGAACGAGCTACTTTTCCGACATCTCATGCTATTTTACAAATCGAAAATCGACGAGTGACGAAGTTTGACGCCATCCCCGTTGATTGGATAGAGGACACGGAAGGTTTGACAGATATTAGCACCGATCAGAAATACCTCCTACGTTTATGTACCGCTGTCTCAAGTGGACATTGTCCAAAAGAACTCAGCAAGCAGAAAACAGGGCCTGTTGTACAATCTAGGTGGATAACAACAGCTAGTAGTGTATTACGATTATACATTAGTACCGAAAAGCCTTCGGAGGCGCTTCGCCAGTTGGCTTCGTATGTAATGAAAGTCTACGCTCCCGTTTAGTACTCAGTAAAAAAAGAACCCTCGATTTCCCAGGGTCCAATACATTTATGGAAGTTGATTCGACTGTCACGCTACCTGCCTCTCAAACTGCGGAATATTGTGGACAAGGTTATTCAGAACAATGCCTATTTTGGACACCCTGAGAATGTACTGTTCGCTATGATCAACGATGGCAATCCCGACACGAGAGCTCTTGCTTGGAGAAGAATAAAAAAGGCAAGATCGACGAAGACAACACGGAAGGGAATACGCGCCTTCGAATTGCCCAAATTAAAGTTCAACGCTGAGCACTACTACGATCTCATAGACTGGTCTTCGCACCCTGTGACCGAGCCCCCTCTAACCCGATCACTATCACCCGAAGAAATAGAAGAAAATATTAGGAGTCGAACATTCTGTGATAAGGAATTTACCGCTTTCCCCTGCCACACTCAGGCTGTCGAAAGGCTGGTAAAATTAGTAACAGAAGCTTCTTCTTCTGTTTTTGGGCCACAATCTCGTGACGCGTACGTGAAAGCAAAACTGGAGTCCAGACAACGGATGCCATCTCTACATACCAAAAAGGACTACGCCGTTGCACAAGAAGAGCGGAAGCGTCCATAGGAAATTCTGATTTTCAAAATTTAATTTTACCAAAGCTGCAATAACGTTAAATTGTATACATGCTTTATTAACACTTGTTTGTAACAATATTCAATTGGCTTTAATTGTATCAATCTTCCATTATCATTTAATCCCAACAAAACAAATATTATAATTGAAATTTTAATTTATAATGATGTTTAACTCTAATATTGTATTGTACAATAAAAGTAAAAAAAGAGCCTAACAATACAGCGAAATCCTTCTTTCATTTATACTCCATAAAAAAAACAACTAAAAACAAGAGAAAGAGTTCAGAAATGTGACTTTAGAACCCTAAAACAGCTTGAAAATGCAAGATTGTTGTGCGGGTTGCCTATACACAACATAAGAAACTTTGAGGGCATTGCGCGACCCCTAGGCATTGTTCAAAAATTCTGAAAAAAATCACAGATGCTCGGTGCCACCAAATGCAACTTTTCCGCACTATACTTTTTTGAATTTCGAAAAAAAGTCAAAAACGATACACCCTAACCATAATGCACCTTTTCAGAAGGCCATCACTGTGAATGAATTTCCGACCAAAAACTTAACGAATACCATCATATTCACCTGATATGGCTCTGACCGACTTTTTTCTTTTTCTAAAACTCAAATTATCATTACGAGGTATCAGTTTTGAATCGATAGAAGACATAAAAGAGAATTTGCGGCGAGAACTGAAGTTCTCGGAAAAAGCGTTTGAAAAATGTTTTTATGATTAGATTATTCTTTGACGTAAATGTATTATTTCACAAGGGGCCGACTTTGAAGGCGATACAATAAATTTTGATGAAAAATATACTTTTTGACAGAATGTATTCATAAATTTATTTAGAGGTAGTAGTATTTATTTTACATCGGGAGAGAAGGCTAAGTAGACTCAGTGGCTTGTTCTCAGCATACAGAATGATTTGAAAAAGTACTACTATATGTACGATAAATTTATTCTGCGATTTAATTCATCGATGTCGTTCGTAATGTCAGGCTATCTAACGCACCTTTCTATGTGTCATTCATTTGAATGATAGTCGTTATTAATGAACCTGAGCTGTGGCAATCCAATCCTTAATTGGTATCGACTGAATAGTTGCAAAACCAATACGACCGGTGAATGATAAAGAGTTTCACGTTTCAATTCTTCGAAATATTATCTAATACGACTATGAGAGAAAAATTCGAAAAATGAGTTTAACGAAAGTTGAGAAAAACAATTGTAGTAGCAAGGTTACAACTTTTTGCAGAATATTGGTGATCATCATATTTTGAGATTTCTTTATAATTCATACCCGTTTTTTTATATTTAAGACAAATTGTGCAACGATACCTTAGTTTTAACCACCAATTTGTAAACGTCGTATGATGATAGAAATATCGAAATAGCTACAGTACAACTTCACTAGTCGGGGCAGATATCGTTCCGGCGCATACCTGACTATCTAAATGCTCGAATTTCTGAAGTGACTTGAATTTGTTTCATTTTCAGTATAGAACCAATCCAAAGTCTGTTGAAGCCGAGTTTATAATAAGAATATCGAAAAGTTGAACAAAAAATAGTTTCTATTATAAAACAGAATCAAATTATAGAAGTTCCATTCATTATAATCTTTCCTCATAGAAAATATAGAATTTAAATATAAGCTAGTTTACATAAACAACATGCTATTCCTTATGACGATATCCATCGATTTTACTCTGAACCTTTCTCGATGCTGATGTCATCTGAACTGATTTTTCCTTGAGCCTTTTCAGGAGCAATACGTCTTCTATAGGAAGATTAGTTCGGCCCAACTAATAATCAGGGAGAACGCATTGACAGTATCTGCATGTTTCACTTTCACCATACTATATAAACCATCGTCGCATCCTGTATATTTCTATATATATATATATATATATATATATATATATATATATATATATATATATATATATATATATATATATATATATATATATATATATATATATATATATATATATATATATGTTGGTGGTACAAATATCTTCCGCGACAAACTTCGCGAGGAGTCTACATATGTAAACTGATGAAAAAAGAATTATTCCAAATCTGCCCGCCATGCATGCAGCCCCCAAGCGCCACAATAGTGCAACTGAGCAGGATGCCGAGCAAACAAAGCGGCAGACTGCAGTTTCACCCTTATTAGGAGCTCATCAGTGTCTCATATCGCTTTGCAGCATCCTACCAAGCTACATCGCACTATTCCAGCGGGATTATTTCGCTCGTTCCCTACCGTTGATGTGATTCACGGAACGGCGAAAGATGTCTCCCAAATGTTTGGAATTTTTAACGTTTCCACATCTGTTTGTTATTGTTCGCATCTTTCTCGAAGTCCGGTAGCGGGTTCGCCGTGTCGGTCCATAGAGGGCGACTCTCATACGTATGTACGAGGTACGTCCCCTCTGGAAATGATAGGGTATCCCGATGTAGCTTGGTACGATGCTGAGAAGCGATATGCAACACTAATGAGCTCCTAATAAGGGCGAAAACTGCAGTCTGCCGCTTCGTTTCTCGGCATCCTGCTTAGTTGCACTAAAACTAGCTCTTGTCAGGAAGGATTATTCATTGATTTACGGATTTTTGAATAATTCTTTTTGTCATCAGTTTATATATATATATATATATATATATATATATATATATATATATATATATATATATATATATATATATATATATATATATATATATATATATGTCAGAAAAACACAAGTGTGAGCTCAGGAAATGTAACAGGGAACCATACTATCTTGCATATGATTCAGTAAACGAGAGAAAAAAGCTGAGGAAAAAACTCGTTTCCCTGTCGCTATTGCATTAGCAATAGCTTATCTGTTTATGTTGTGTTAGTGTCGTGTGTACATAAGAGTACCAAAGATTTTTCTGCTTAGCCGCTTCATTCTCTCTTGCAAGGGTGAAAGAAAGGGGGTTTGGGAGAGGAATCTGAAACGATGGAAAAAGAAAAATATTTCAACAACCATACCTCTTAATGTCTAAACAATTCTAAGAAAAGATTTTACATAGTAAGGAAGGCCATAAAAAGGACTAAGGAGATAATCAAAAAGTACATAACCTGCGATATTTCCTCTTTCGCAGAGATCTTCTTCCGTCGCAGTGTGAGTCTCCTGAAACATAATCACTTCCTTATTCTTGCTTGCCAATTTTGAAGTATAATCGCAAAAAAACCTTCAATATTCAAACTCAACAAAACAATTCCCTCTCTGTTTGACCGAGAGAGCCCCGATGGCCAGGTTCAGTCTTCCAAGAGATGCCGATTATGATCTATAGATATTTTAGAATCATTATGGACCCAATAATTTGGGTTGACATCGCCCATATATTATTTCTTCGTGAAGCTTGTTTAATTCAAAGAAAAATTTGCTAAAAAATGTTGACAGTAGATTTATACAATGTAATATGATTAATTATTGAATTCAATCAGATTAAAATCAAGAAAAATATGGATTTTCAGCAAATAACGAATAGTAAGAGGATTGAGAGAAATATGGACAACAGGCCGAACGAGTGCATGGTGGCCAAGAAAATATGTCATGATTATCTATGCTTCTTATAAAGAAGAGGAAGAGTTATCGTTTTGGAAAATGGAGGCCTTATAATACAATAAGCATCTCTATGCCATAAAAGTTTAATATCAGAGACACAAGATTTATTACATATAATCCTTTGTAGGTAATCGAACCTTGAGACGCTGTAAGTGGTACGTATCTACATTTGCCTGGCTTCTTCCACTTCTTGTGTGACCAAGCAACGGAAACGGATCAATATACTACGTTTGGTTTCGCGCCAACAGCGCACAACCGGACCGGTTCGTAGTAACTCCGTTCATATTGACGTAGGTTACGATGTTTTCCTCCGTCCTTCTCTAGTGAGAGTAACGAACTGTTATTATTACAGTCTACGTCGTAGGTTTATAAAATAAATGTCTGTTTACGAAAGGTTACGTCTGAATCATCAGCATAAACGTCTCGTAAGAGAGTTGCAAGACTGACGTCATCTAGTTTGTTGATTATGTTGGAGTTTGGTTAGCATCTTATGAGATTTCATGCTCGAAGTCAGCCATAAAGTTGGAGAATTGTGAGGTAGACACAGCAGAAATTCTGGAAGATCTATTAAATGGAAAATCCCCTGAGGATGAAGGATTTGTTGATGACTAATATTTATCTTCTTTTATATGAGAGACGAATATGATATGATTACATTGTCGACAAGATTTTCGTAACACAAAGTAGATCTTTATTTTTTCATGGAAATGTCCTCCTGATAATAGGAAAAATATTCCTAAAGCCCTAACATGTACCACTTTTCAATTTACATTTTAGCATGTTGTTTATGATGGTAAAAGTAAGATTATAAATCAGTCTTTTGAATTCCGAAGTGAGAGGTTTTCTGCGTGCAGAGAAAAAGTGTTTTAACTACGGAAAACTCAGAACACACGTGCCGCACTCTCCTGACAAATTTCGTTATATTTGTGGAGAATTTATGGTGAAATCACCAAATAAGCCATTTTCTGAAAATATTGAAAAAGCCTATTTCCTATATTTTGGTGTTTCAATCCGAGATCAAGACAAGCAGTGGGCTTCTCATGTGTGCTGTGTTCTTCTTCTTCTTCCTGTACGGCACCCATATGGGCAGCACTCAGGCCGTTTGGCATATTGTGCTTGCCGTGTTTTGTTGAGTTGTTATTTGTCTTGCAAAAACTTCCTGATGAAGCTTGCAAGACTGTTGTAGAGGCCTCTTAAATCATCCGGGCGCTGGGTGTTTCAGTGCCCAAGGTGTTAAGTCTGGTTTCCTTATGAGCAGGACATTCGAAGAGTATGTGTTACGTTGTTTCGTCATTTTCTAGGCAACCACGTGGTTTCCGATAGTTTCATGACGTGTAGATGTTTTTTTCGAGGGACAGTAGTTCATGTACCCTCTTCTTTGATTGCGGTCTCAGTCCCGAGATGCCTGACCAGTAGTGGTGGTCCAGTTTTGAAAGAAAGAGAGCACATAGGTCCAAGGGATGGTTAGATTTGGTTCTGGTCCAATCGGCCTGACAGCTGTTGCCATTTTAGCGAGGCTGTCTGCTATCTCTTTTCCTTCGATGCCCTGATGGGCAGGTCACCAAATCAGAGTGACTCTGTTTGTAGAACTGAATTGTCGAAGTACTGTTTTGCATTCGTCAACAAGTTTGGATGTAACCCTCGTATCTCTATAGTTCCTACGTAGGTTTTCCTGTACACACCGGAAAATAGCAAATATGTCTGCGTGTGTTACGATGACGTCTCCATAGCAATCATAATGTTTGCCCGATGCCTGTACCCGTCCCGATTTGGACCCATCCGAAAACCAGTTGGGGCCCTGTGGGGTGAGTAAGTGGGGCATGGTTCAAATTTATTTTGGTGGAATAACGACTTTGTTGGGTTCGTCAAAGTAGTAGGTGGCTCTTGTTTGATCTTCTCTTGTGAGAAGGTCAGGCCAGATTTCTCCGATTCTGTTCAGGGATGTGAAGTGTCCAGAGATTGGATTTCTGTCCCTCCACATACCTCCCTCATCAAAGAGGTCCTCATGGCCACCTCCTCCACCACTATGTGTAGTGGAAGGATGCCCAGAAGACACTCCATAGAGGCCGTGGGCGTGACTGCTAGACAAGATTGCCTTTCCATCTTGTTGATTTTGTTCATTTTTATTCCTTTTTCCAGTGCAGGCCACCATACGATAGCGGCATAGGTCAGGAGCGGTCTTATCACTGTTGTGTATAGCCAGTATATTATCTTTGGTTTGAGTCCCTATCTGGGGCCGAATAGTCTCCGGACGCCCACAGTGTGTTTTGGGCTCCTTGCGCCTGTCTTTCGATGTGATTGTCACAATTTAGTTTGGCATCAAGCATCACACCTAGGCATTTCACTTGTTTTACTAGTATTAGTTCCTCGTTGAAGAAAATGGGTGCCTTGAAAGGTGGTAGTTTCCTTTTTCGAGTGAATATAATCATATCTGATTTGTTAGGATTTACAGACAAGTCGTTCTCTCGACACCATTGTTCAGTCATTAGTAGAGCGTTCTGCGCAACTTCACATATGGTGCTGAGGTTTTTTCCACGAACAAGGAGGACGAGGTCGTCGGCATAACCCATCGAAAAGTGCCCAACATCGGCAAAGGCCGCCAGTATCCCATCCAGCACGAAGTTAGGAAAAAGAAGAGATAGAACTCCTCCCTGTAGACATCTCCTGCTGGAGGTTCCCTGGACGGTCAAATCGCCGAGGTGAGCCTCGATGCGTCTGGTCGACAGCAGACGTCCCACCCACCTTGTTATGGTTTTGCTTACTTTCCTATTTGCGATAGCTTTATCTATTGATTTGTATAGTGTATAGTCGAAAGCTCCCTCTATATCTTGGAATATTCCTAGAGTAACTTCGTCTTCTTCCAGTCCTTTCTCGATATACTCTACTACGGAGTGTAGTACTGAGTCGACTGATCTACTTTGCTCGTAGGCATGTTGAGTGATATGTAGGGGGTGCTCCACTAGGGTGTTCTCCCTGAGATATCTCTCTACCAGTCTCTCCATAGTCTTCAGTAGGAAGGAGGTGAGGCTGATTGGTCTAAAATCTTTGGCGATTGTGTGTATGATCTTGCCCGGCTTGAAGATGAAGACAACCCGAACCGTTTTCCAGGGGTCCGGAATGCATCTCAAAGCTAGGCAGGATCTGAAGATAAGGATTAAGTGCATGACAATTTGGTCCAGACCTTTTATTAAGTGTGCAGGGTATATACCATCTGCTCTTGGTGCCTTATATGGTTGAAAGGTAGTTACTGCCCATCGAACCTTTTCTACTGTAACTACCATCGAGGCTGTATTTGCTTAGTCAGCATGTCCATTGGATTTCTGGATTGCTGTGTTGTCGATGAGAAAACCCGGAAAGTGGACTTCCGCCAGGTGCTTCATTGTTTCATCCTTCGTCTGTGTTTTTACTCTTTCCGGCGTATCAAGACTTTGGGTGTCTGTCGGTCTTGCTGCGGAGAGAATGCGACAAAGACGGTTTGCCTCCGGTACACTCTCTATTTCCTCATAGTGGGAATGCCATGCTTCTATTTTGGATTTTTTGATCAATCATTTGTATGCTCTTTGGGCTTCCTTGTAGTTGCCCCAAGAGCCCTCTTGGGAGCTCCGTGCATGGCAGGCAGATTTGTGAACTAGCTCTTGTCAGGAAGGATTATTCATACGTAGGTACGAGGTGCGTCCTTTCTGGAATTGAAAGGGGACCCGGATGTAGCTTGGTAGGATGCTGAGAAGCGATATGCGACAATGATGAGTTCCTAATAAGGGCGAAAATGCAGTCTGCCGCTTCGTTTCTCGGCATCCTGCTTAGTTGCAATGGTCATAGGCGTGCCACTCGGGTGCCACTCGGATAAGAGTTGAAGATTATTAAGTATATTCCCCGAATTTAATCCCAAGATTGTCCCTTTTATAGCAGAAAAATTCGAGAGAATCATTCTCAAGAGAATCCTAGAATTTGCCCTCTTGAATAAAATAATCCCTGAAAACCAGCACGGTTTCCTCTCTGGCCGATCATTTATTACAAATTTACTGAAATGCGTTGATGCTTGGACGACGATGCTTGACGAGTTCTCCTCAAGCTCGTGCTTCTAGGAATTCGTGGCAGACTTCTTTCTTGGCTGGATGGTTTTCTATCGGGTAGAATTTTCCGAGTTCGTGTTGGTTATTCTCTCTCACCTGTGCGATCTGTGTCCAGTGGAGTCCCCCAAGGCTCAGTACTTGGACCTATGCTATTTCTCTTATATACGGCTGACCTCCCCTCGATTGTCGCTTCCGACTGTTCTTTATTCGCTGATGACTCTAAGCTTCATAACAATCCTTTCACCAACACTACGACTATTCGAGATGACCTGAACAGAATTTTCGAATGGTCTAACGACTGGCTTCTACCACTGAATCTTTCAAAGTGTCGTACTCCTCACATGGGGAGAAATAACCCGAATAATTCCTATTTTTTCGCGGGTTAACCCATCACTAGTTGCAGTAGTCACTCAGATCTGGGCGTAAATATTTTTCACGATTTATCCTGGTCTGAAAATATTTCGCACACATCAGCAAAGGCATTTATATATACAAATAAATGAAATATGAAATGCGATTCTGAGCAGTATAAACTAAAGAGGAAACCTATGACTACCTCATTACTTTTTCGGAAAGAAACCTACGAAGAATATTACAAGATTTGATGACGGTTATCTTTTGTAACTGTTCAAACAAATTTTTCTTCAGACCCAAAATCTCAATACTTTTGTGAAGATTTCTAGGAATAACACCTGTTGTAGAAATAATAATCGGTAGAATAAATATTTTTTTCATTTTCCACCTATTTTTTCAAACTCTGTGCCAAGCGTCATATATTTAGAAATTTTTTCATTGTATTTATTACTGAGCAAGATGATAATATATGAAGAACTGTTTCTGAAGAACAAAAACATCTACGGCAAGAATCATCTTCGTGAAAATAACCTGATCCTGGATCGCAATTGCCAAGCCTTCTGTTTCAGCGAACAATTCTCCAAATATATATATATATATTCAATGAAATAAAACTAAAGTATTCAGATTATCACTATATTAACAAAACTATGACCGGTTTCAACACACTGTGGATTCATCAGATAGATACAAACTAATGAACAGAGTTCCTTATATATGGGTCTTATTTCCTACTTAATATTACAATAGGTTATTACAAGAGTACAAGAGGTATGTTGGAAAAGCCATCGGAGTTGCTTACTTTATGAATTGAAAAGATTGAGTAAAGGAGAAGGATTTAGATCTAATTGACTGTTAAGTAACCTCTACCTGAATTCTTTTCTGTTGATCTCTAAAATTTCCAATAAATTGAGTTTTTGTCCATTAATATATATTATTATTATATTATCTATTAATTAATATTAATATAAAATAATAGACAAAAACTCAATCTATTGGAAATTTTAAAGATCACGATCTCACGATCACGATCTGCCTATTTCAATCCACTGCTGGATGTAGGCTTTTCCCATATTGAACCATTTCTTTCTGTTAATAGCTTCTCTCATCCAAAGAAGACCCGCTGATTTTTTAATATCGTCTCTCCACCTTGTGTTTGGCCTGCCTATACTCCTATGCCCCACTCTTGGCCTCCATTCCATGAGCCTCTTGGTCCACCGATTGTCATTTCTTCGAGCTACGTGACCTGCCCATGACCACTTTAGTTGAGCTGCCCTCTCCATGACATCTGTCAGCTTGGTTTGCTCTCTTATCCAAGTATTTCTTATGCGATCTGATAGTTTAATATTTAATATCATTCTCTCGTGGGCTCTTTGGGGTTTCGTCAATTTTTGGGCAAACTTCTTAGTAAGACACCATGTTTCGGCTCCATTTGTAAGCACAAGAAGAATGCATTGGTTGTAGAGGTTTTTCTTGAGGTTGTGGGGTATGTCTGATGTCAGGACATGTTTTAATTTGCCAAATGCCGCCCACGAAAGGGACACTCTTCGTGTAATCTCGTCAGTCATGTTGTCTTTTTTAGTAGTTGGTTTTTGTCCCAGGTATATGTAGTTTTCGACATTCTCTAGTTGTTGACCTTCTACGTGGATTACGGGATTATTGTTTGTGTTAGTCACTATCTTCGTCTTGCTGATGTTCATTTCTAGGCCAACATTTTTTGTATGGTTGTTCAAGTCTAGGATCATATCTTGTAATTCTTCGACGTTACTACTTATTAGTACAATATCGTCGGCAAAGCGTAGATGATGTAGAAGTTCGCTATCAATGTTGATTCCTTTCTTATGCCAATCCATTTCTCTAAAGATTTCGTTCAAAGCTGCAATGAATAGCCCCGGTGACACTGTATCTCCTTGTCGAACACCTCGTTTTATTGGAATGTCGTTGGTTTTATTCCATAACTGGACATGCATTATGGCGGAAGAATAGATGTTTTTTATCAGGTTCGTGTATCTGCTGTCCACTCTACATGCATTAAGAGAATTAAGGACTGCCCAAATTTCTATACTGTCAAAGGCCTTGTGGTAGTCTATAAAGGCTATATAAAGATCTAAATTATACTCATTGCACTTTTGTATTAGGTGTTTAATTGCATGAATATGATCCAGCGTACTGAACCCAGATCTAAATCCAGCTTGTTCACGGGGTTGCTGGAAATCTATTTTTCCGGTTAATCTTTTGGTAATTATTTTGGTGAATAATTTATATAGCTGGGATAAAAGGCTTATTGGTCTATAATTACCAATGTCTCCTTTTTTGTGGAGAAGAATTACTTCAGCCTCAAGCCATGCTTGGGGGACTTGACTTTGATCCAAGCATTTGTTGAACAATATTGCCAGTTCTTGTTTTAGGCGAGGACTTCCACATTTGAGCATTTCTGGAATTATGCCATCTGGTCCAGCCGCCTTGGAATTTTTAAGATTATTCAGGGCTGAGTTTAATTCATTAACAGTAATTTCGGGAATATCCTCAGAACCGACATTATATATTTTCTCTTTCCATCTTCCTTTTGCTGTACGTTTGGTTGTAATTTGGAATCATATAATTCTTTATAAAAGCTTTCTATTAATTTGAGCATTTGATCTCTATTTGTAATGACCTTCCCAGCTTTGTCTTTAAGTGATGCCATTTCTCTTCTTCCTATACTAACATGTCTATTAGAAATTTTTGGGCCTTTGTTATTCTCAATAGTTTCTTTTATGATCTTGGTATTAAATTTCCTAATGTCTTTTCTAATTTCTCTTCTTATTAATTTGTTCAGTTCAGCCCATTCGATTAAGTTCCTATCTTTGTTTGGTTTTAGTTTCCTTCTTTCTTCAAATAATTTCGCTGTTTCGTCACTTATTTTTCTTCGACTTCTTTTCGTCACTGTTGTTACCTCACTTGCGCTTTCTTTAATGATGTTGCTTAATTCATTTGCATGTGTATTTAAGTCGGTATGTCTTAGAGTTGGGGGTGCCTTATCAATATTTTCGTCTATTTTAAATTGGTACTGTTCTTTTCTATTGATAAGGACTTCAGGGTCTACTCTCTTTTGGGGCTTCAACGTTAAATTTCTCTTATGTATTTTTATTCTGACCTTTGCTCGTATCATTCTGTGGTCACTTCCCACATTTACCCTGCTGACTGTAGCGACATCTTCTACTATGAGAGGGTTACTCGAAATTTCGTTTTTATACTTGAAGTCTGGACTTCTCCAGGTCCATTTTCTATATTTACGTTTTTGGAAGAAGGTATTCATAGCATAAAGCTGGTTCATCTCTAAAAAGTCAACCATCGTGTCTCCACGTTCATTTCTTGTACCGTATCCGTATTGACCTACTGCTCTCTCGGTTTCATTTACTTGATTGCCTATTTTGGCATTAAAATCGCCTATTTATTTATTAGAGATCAACAAAGAAACAATTAGATCTAAATCCTTCTCCTTTACTCAATCTTTTCAATTCATAAGGTAAGCAACTCCGATGGCTTTTGCAACATACCTCTTGTACTCTTGTAATAACCTATTGTAATACTAAGTAGGGAATAAGACTAATATATAAGGAATAACTCTGTTAGTTTGTATCTATCTGATGAAGCCACAGTGTGGTGAATTCGGTCATAGTTTTGTTAATATTGTGAAAATCTAAATACTAGTTTTATTTCATTGAAAATATATATAATTTAGTGTAGAAAGAAATTCAATTGAGGACTAGACAATTTATAAAGTCCTGAAATTCAACAAATTTAATAACAATTCAACATTCTGTTACAGAATGTTGAAACTCGTGGAGAATTTAGCTCAAGTATACTCTAATATAAAATAAATGTTTATTTCAGTTCACTAAAATTATAGAGTTATCATTATTTAATTATTATATATTTTAACGTATAGAATTGAACGTAAGTTGAGTACGCATGAAATTCATGAAATAATTATATTTGGTAAACGTAACTAATTTATCCTTTTAAATACATTAGTGTTCAATTCATTCAATTGTATTTTCTAAGAGAACCCTAAAGACATATTCGTCTACGTTATTGACTACAGATTTTAGGTGTCTGAAGTAAACATTTTATTTGAAACGAGGATAGCAATATTCGCAAGCAACAAAAAAGACAAAGATCGTAGGCAGGTAGTTGGGTTCCTCCTGGAGATTTGTACTAGGTTTTCTATCAAAGGTGAATTAATAAATTGGTGCCAGCTGCAAGAAAATATCATAGAAACTACATTTATTTTTGAATTGCCCACGTACCATATTTCTAAGGGATTTGCATACTTTAGCTTTTATTTCTCATCGTCTTTACCGAATTGACTATAGTCATGTACCTAAACCATTAATAGTGAAAATTTGGTAAAATACAGTGTATCATTTACCCATTTAAATTTATAATATCCTCGTTCGCGTATTTATTCACCATATCATTCAACAAAAAGAAACATATACAAAAATGAGTTAGTGTTACTGTTAAAAAAATTTGAATTGGTTGAAAGATATGACAAATTGAAATTAGGCCATTGTCCACAAATCAGCCTGTATCTTTGTCTCAAACGGGGATACAGAAATTTGAATATTTTCTGGCTCAACTTCTATAATCTATGTCCACCTTAAACGACTAACCCAGTATTTATGGAGACATATTGTACCAGATTATGCATTCCAAATTATTCAAACTCTGTGAAAGAATTACATTGGAAATTGGAGAAAAATTATTCATTGAAAACTGCTTTCTTTTTCGGAATATTTTCGAGAATCCTTCAACAACAATAATACAGTTCGTAACTTTTTTACTCTTTGTGAAACAAAAAAATCGTGATATCTCCAGATATGCAGATAAGAATTTGCTAGATAACATTGCAAAAAACGAAAACATATGTGACAAAAAATTATTCTTCAAATTGAAAGTGAATTATTTCAGATCAGATGTAGCGTTCGTCCAAGTTTTCGTTTTAATTTGTGTCCGTCTTGTGTGTTAAGTGTTTCGTTTAGGTCTTTGTTAAACGTTTGAGAGATCGTTTTAATCTATTCGAATAACGTTAAAATTTCACCAGTGAAACTTTTGATTTGTTCGACATGACTTCAGTAGATATCTTCAATTATATCGTTGGTCATGACAATTTCAAGGGTAAGTAGACATATCATATTAAATCACTCTTATATCCTCACTGCAGGTGTTTTAGTACGAGAGTTATGTGAAATTCTGCAAATGAAGAAAAGTGATCCTCAATTTTCGAGGAAAATTCATTGGCGAAAATCACAGCTTTTGTATATTTTCTGAGATTTCGGAATATGTTAATATTTGGGTTGCTAGCAAAATTAGGCAAAAACTATTTTGACATTCTACGGGCACTTATTTGAGTGGAATATTCGTAATCAAAATTTTTTTGTTGAATGTTGAATTATAATATAAATTTTTTTCTTAAATGTAAACCATAGGTGAGTTTAGATGAGAAAAGAATATTTTTCACAGGGTGTAAATGAATAAGTGCGAAAGATTTCGTGAGGTGACCCCTCAAGCCATTTTATGACGATAACTTCCCATGAACTTATGTGCGCAAACGCTTCATTACCGAAATACAGTGTTGAAAATTTCAGATTTCTTCTTATGATTAATACCTGTTCTATACTCAGTCATACATATGTTCAAAAATGATTAACGTCAGTGTCTTTTGGGTGTTTCTGTTTTCCAATATCTATTGAATTTGGACTTCAAATCGACTATAATCATACGAAGCTCGGCGGTTGTACATTGGAAAGATATCATAACCGTTTTGCTCCCGATAGAAAAACTTTTGAAAGCATTCATCGACGACTGTGTGAAAAAGACTCATTAAGACAATATGAAGGAGCAAGAAGGCCAGGAGAAGTAAGAATGGTAGTTTTGAATTTGGGAGGCTTTTACTTGATAGAATTCCATCATCAATAATAAAAAAAAGTAATGTGTTTTTAGGAATTTTACTGAATAATTGTGATTCGTAACGCGTTTCACTACATCGTAGCTTCTTCAGACAAATGAATGTATAGAAATTATGACAACTATATATAGATAAGAATGAGAATATAAATACAAATGTTCCTAAGTAATTGAAAGCTTATTGGGTTGCTTTTTCTTAAGTGGTTATTGATGACAGGTATATCCAATGAAATTAAAGAATAGATTCCTCCCTGAAGAGATTCAATAGAGTTGAAGGGCTTAAATTGACTTGTACATTGATAAGTCTACCTGAGTGTTTGTGTTTGTTGATTTCTAAAGTTTCCCAAAGATCTACCTTCCAAAATTTATTATCTGTATGCAAAATTTCAAATTGTGGGTCGAAAGAATGATTATTTTCTAAGAGATGATTCGCGTAATTTGAATCTGATTTTTAATTGAAAAACTGCGTTTATGTTCCGATAATCTAATATTAAAACTTATATGTATTCTACCAATGTAGAAATTATTACAGTCATTGCAATTCAATCTATAAACACCTGATTTATTATTTTTATCTGATTTGGTTTCATTATTAGTTTGGAAAGCTTTGTTGAAATTATTGCTACTCAAGAATGATTTCAGTTTCTCACTTGTAATGCCCACGTGTTTTACGCTATTGAATTTTTGTTTCAATTTATCGACAGGGTAAACTTCATTCCATGCGATTCTACTTTGTTTTTTATTCAAAATATTATTTATTATTTTGGGATTGTAACCATTATTTTTAGCTATTTGTTTGATTGAATTTAATTCTTTGTTTAAATTTTCTGGTGATAACAGGATGTTAATCAATCTATGAATAAAACTGTTGAATGCTGACATTTTATGTTGATACGGATGACATGACGAGTTATGTATTATAATATCTGTATGTGACGGCTTATGATAAATTGCGAAAACATGTTTTCCATTTCCATTGGAAATTGTTACGTCTAAGAATTTTACAAACAGCAAAAATCATCAAAGGAAACTTTTCAAAATTATCACCTCATTTCTATTTCGATTGTAAAGTATTAAGTACAATTCGTGAGAATAGTATCAAGGATGATTTAGTATTCATTGAAGCAGATAAAGGTAATACCGTCATCGCGATTAGTAAAACCGATTATATTTCAAAAACTGAATTAGCCAGAAACTATATAACATCAAAAACGTATTTCGACAGCAAAATCAGTAATTACAGACTACATAAACTCCAATCCAAAATCCCCCGAATTATATTCGTTGATAAAACTTCATGAACCTAATTATCCTTTGTTTCTTATGTAACGGCACCTTCTTTCAAATTTCAAAATTCCTTAACGACTTGCTAATAAAGCATTGCAATTTTAAATTTGAATTTTCGGTCAAAAATTCATACGAACGAATTGCCAATATGAAAGTTACCATTGTACCACCTAATTCCAAACTCATTTCTTTCGTCGTTAAGAACTTATTTCCCAACATTCCTCCGAAAGATACATACTACTTAGTTGAAGAATTATTAGAAAAGAATCAAGTCAATACGATCATTAAATCAGATATTCTTTCATTATTACAAATTTGTTTAGATCAAAATTATTTCCATTTTAATAACAAATATTATACTAGTGAAGATGGCTTGATTATGGGCAATCCGTTAAGTCCTTTGTTAGCAGAAATATTCCTGAATAATTTAGAGAAATTAATTCATAGTACTCATTTTAGTAAATATTGTTTATATTGGTATCGCTATGTAGACACAGTCTACGAAATGTCCGGTTCTACACAGTGAAAATCTCCCTCGGCCCATATACATTTCAAAAGTAATTCGCATGCCCTCAGACACAATGATGTTACCAAATTCACAGAAATCGGGACCATCTACTAGTGGAAGTGAATGGGAAGGTGAAACATCTACGCTAAAGTTATTTTCTCAAAATGAACTCAGTGATTTAATACGTGATCTCAATTTATCAAAACAAGGATCAGAACTGTTAGCCTCAAGATTGAAAGAAAAAAATTTATTGGCACCAACAGTAACAATTACAACATACAGAACGCGAGAAAAAGAGTTATTACAATTTTTAGTGAAAATGAAGGATTAGTGTATTGTAATGATATCGCGAAGCTGTTTATAGACATGGGTTTAAAGAGTACAAATCTACTGAATGGCGCCTTTTATTGATAGTTGCAAAGAAGTTTAAAATGCGTCTTATTGCACAATGGAAATAAATTTGCATCAATTCCAATGGCCCATTCAACGAAACTCAAAGAAGAATATGAAAATGTAAAATTAGTTTTAGAGAAAATTAAATACTCTGACCATCAATGGCCGATCTGTGTGGATTTAAAAATGGTTAAATTTTTTCTTGGCCAACAAAGTGGATATACAAAATACCCTTGCTTTATTTGTATGTGGGATAGTAGAGCAAAGCAACTTCATTGGGAACAAGATGTTTGGCCTGTAAGAAATTCTTTAACTGTCGGTAAAGCCAACGTAATAAGGAGCCGCTGGTGAGCAGAGACAAAATCATACTTCCACCATTACATGTTAAGTTAGGTATGATTAAGCAATTTGTAAAAGCGTTGAACAAAGACGGAAATTGTTTCAATTACATTTGCAGAAAATTTCCGAAGCTTAGTATGGAAAAATTGAAAGGTGGAATATTTGATGGTCCTCAAATACGGCAATTGATGAAAGACTCAGATTTTATCAAAGTTATGACTGTTCCGGAAAGTAAAGCTTGGAAAAGTTTTGTGTTATTTGCGTCACAGGAACAGATAGACAGTTAAAATTTTCTAAAATTATATAAATTCATTACATTGAAAAATAAAATTCACAACCGAAATAGAAAGCAATAATAATTTCTTAGACGTAACAATTTCGAATGAAAATGGAAAACATGTTTTCACAATTTAATTTAAGACGTCACATACAGATATTATAATACATAACTCGTCGCGTCATCCGTATCAAGATAAAATGTCAGCACTCAACAGTTTTATTCATAGATTGATTAACATCCCGTTATCACCAGAAAATTTCAACAAAGAATTAAATTTGATTGAACAAATATCTAAAAATAATGGTTACAAACACTAAATAATAAATAATATTTTGAATAAAAACAAAGTAGAATCGCATTGAATGAAGTTTACCCTGTCGATAAATTGAAACAAAATTTCACACCTTAAGTGAGAAACTGAAATCATTCTTGAGTATCAATAATTTCAAGATAGCTTTCCAAACTAATAATAATTTAGGCAAATATATAAGAAATAATAAAACCAAACCAGGTAAAAACAATAAATCAGGTGTTTATAGATTAAATTGCAATGACTGTGATAATTTCTACATTGGTAGAACACATAGAAATTTTAATATTAGAATATCGGAACATAAACGCAGTTTTTCAAATAAAAAATCAGATTCAAATTACGCGAATCATCTCCTAGAAAATAATCACTCTTCTGACCCACAGTTTGAAATTTGCCATATAGATAATAAATTTTGGAAGGCAGATCTTTGGGAAACTTTAGAAATCAACAAACACTCAGGTAGACTCATTAATGAACAAGTCGATTTAAGCCTTTCACCTCTATTGAATGTTTTCAGGGGGCAATCTATTCCTTAATTTTATTGGATATACCTTTCATCAATAACCACTTAAGAAGAATCAACCCAATAAGCTTTTAGTTACTTAGGATTATTTATATTTATATTCTCATTCTTATCTATATATAGTTGTCATAATTTCTGTACATTCATTCGTCTGAAGAAGCTACGGTGTTGTGAAACGCGTTACGAGTCACAAATATTCAGTAAAATTCCTAGAAACACATTACTTGTTTTCATTATTGAAGAACGGTAGAGCTGGAAAAAGAGGTTCTTACAAGACGATTCTGGTACCTCCACTCGAGAAATTGCTTACGCTTTAGGTGTCAGCAGTGGAACTGTTTGGCAAATTCTTGAGGAAAATTGTCCCGGTAGAATTTTCTGCCCGTCATGCGCATCAATGGCTTTTGCGTAAGTTGATTCAAATTCCTCAATATCTTATGCTGATCTTGTTAACTGATGAAGCAAGTTGTTCAAGAAATTCCTTGAGGAATTCTCATAATAATCATATGTGGTGTGAAGCAAATCCACATCAAAAGTATGAAGATCGATTTCAACATCAGTTCTCGTTGAACGTTTGGATCGACATTGTGGGCGACTCCCTAATTGGACCAGTATATCTACCAGGAAGACTAACGGGGGAGATATTCCGCCACTATTTAGAACACACCCACCCTTCCTGAATTTTTGGAGCATGTACCTTTGTTAGAGAAGCCGATGCATCCTCAACGAGTGACGGTTTGGTGCGGTTTTTGGTTCGGAGGCATCATATACCCATTTTTCTTTGAAAATGAGCAAGGAGCCGCCATTACCGTCAATGGCGAACGTTAACGTGTCATGCTAAGTGACTTTCTGTTCCCGAAAGTTGAAGAGGATAACACGGAGGACATATGGTTTCAACAGGATGGCGCTACGTGTTACACAGCCAACAATACACTTGATCCTTTGGGCACTGTGTTCGAAAACCGCATAATCAGCCGAAATTCGGAAGTCAATTGGCCACCTCGCAGCTGTGATTCGATACCGTTAGATTATTATCTCTGGGGCGTATTGAAAGATAAGTGTTACTCAAACAATCCCGAGTCCATTGCGGCCTCAAAATACGAAATCAAAGCTGCAATTGACGAAATAGAGGCCTCAACAATCGAAAATGTACTGAAAAATTGGGTAGATCGAATGAGGTACTGTGAGGCAAGCCGGCGCAGCCATTTGAACGATGTTGTGATTCACTCATAAATGTCAATGATGGGTCTTACCAATAAAAAAATAATTTCCATAAAATGTCAACTAGTATTATTTTCATAGCGAAATTAAATTTCAAATTCTGAATGGCCAACTCTTTAGTTGTTGGCACAACTGTTTTGTACACTGACTCGGAGTTTGAACGCGAAAATTCAAGAAAATCATGAGGTAATGGTGCATGGACTCTTTGTACTAGGTGGAGTGAAAAGTAACCTTCTTCTCCAAAATGCGCTGATACCGCAAACAAGTTTATGGTGTCTTGTAGTCCTTTCATATAAGACATATCACATTTCAGTGCGATACTGGCTTTAGTTTTGTTTTTACAGCTAAACGAAGCTTTTGCGTACATTTATGTTCATGGAAACTTTTAATAAAATGGCTTTAGGCACTTATTTATTCACACCCTGTATATTATAAGTTCAGCAATTGGTAGGTTAGATTTAGTTAGATGTAGTTAGAACTTCTGGTATTCAACATCTGAAATAATTCATTTTACAAAATCATTTTAAATTGGCAACGTTCATCCTAATTAGGAAATAAGTAATCCATAAAGCAGAGGAAGTAATGTAAAACATTATTTCTTTTAATTACTGTTCTTTTTCCATTCAACCTCAAAAGAAAGGACCATTAACTTTGCAATTAACTTCGTACAGTAAATATATAATTACCTTAGAACCAACAAAAAGTTTAATGTTGATTTTTATGTGAAATTTTTAATACGATGCCTGAAAATTGATAAGAACATCAGAATTGTTTTATTCTCAGCGTGACATTGACAAAAATTTTTTATTATATTGTGTTATAAGTGTTAAGCATGGTTAAAACACAAATCGAAGTTCTTACTATTAACAAATGAATCGAATTAATAAATCACTATTACAGCGGTTTTGAGCTCTATACGTGGTTAAATACTATGATATGCTGTTTGTGTTTGTTTTTTATTATTCTTCCGTTTATTATATTCAAGGAATAATCATTATTATTAGTAATTTCTTCAATACTTCTCTGGTCATATTTTCTTCGTATAATGACAGAGAAAAAGCCCTGTGAACCATTGAATTGAACGCAGCGTATACAGCGATATACTAGCATGTTTACTAGATCAATAGCATTCATCCCAAAATTAAATTTAAAAAAACTGCCGATATTAGGCAATCGTAATTGTAAACCCTGAGTGCTATGTTTTCATGCTGGAGAAATTTTTACTTCAGAATTGCAACGACGAAGAATCAACAGAAGAAATGTCTGGTTTCAATAAGATGGTGCCACGGCACAAATAGCCAAAGCCTCAATGAAAATTGTGCGTCGCATTTTGCCTAGTCATGTAATCTCTCTTTCACCGGACCACACTGCTTGTGATTATTTTTTGTGGGAAAACCTAAAGGTTAAGATCTACGTTGATGAACCTCGGAATCTCCAAGAGTTGAAAGAAGCCATCACAAGAGGAATTAGGACAGTCGATACCGATTTGTTAGAGCCGGTGATGCAGTTCTTTGAAAATCGACTACAGCAATGCATTCCGGAACACGGACGTCATGTGCCTGATGTCATTTTCAGAACATGATTCTTTTCGCTTTTTCTACACTAAATAGTAACATTTAAGCTTTCATTTTACTTAATTAAAAATGTTCTACGTTGAAAAACAGCTGAGTTATTTTCATTTCAAAAACGCCCTTCAATACGCGCCACCCTGTATTTCATGTCGTTTTGTACTTGGTTTACATACAGTTCGACGATGAACTAGAGGTCAAAACCGCGGTAACAATGATTTAGTAATTTAATTCATTTGTTGGTGGTATATCAATATTATCAGAATCCCTTTCACCATCTGAAATGGTTTAGGGTCTACAATATATAAACATTTCATGAAAATTCGATATATCAATAATATTCTTCATATATGAAATTTCTCCATTCAATCGTCTGTCTTGCGATTGTCTTAGCCTCTGTCCAATGTTTGTCGTGGTCTACCTCTTTTCATTTTTTCGTTAGCCTTTGTCACCCATAAACTTTTGACTTGCCGTGTATTAACCATTCTCTGAAGATGTCCCCACCAGCTGAGCTGCCTTTTCTCCATAAATTTCAGAGTTGATTCAATTCCTGATTCCTTTCGTATGTCAATGTTCTTTTGCTTATCTCTACCCTTACCCTCCTGAGATATTTCATTTCGACAGCTTGAATTTCCCTTCTTTGGTTTTTATCTAGAACCCATGACTCACATCCAAATGTCGGTATTGGCCTATAGATGTTTGTTTGTTTGTTATTCCTTTTACGTGCTCTATTTCCGCCTTTCGGCCAATGACACGCCGGGGAATTCTGTCACCTCACTAACCCGGGAATTTTGCCGAACCCCTCTCGTGTCGAGGGAAGGGATCTTTAATGTCCAACACATCTCAGTTAGACAGGACCGACGGCTTTACATCTCCTCCGAAAGATGGATACTCAAGCGATTCCCAGAATCCGAAAAATCGCACCGACTTTGTGGGGATTGAACACAGGTAACTCTGCGCAGGAGACGAGCATCGTATCCCCTACGCCACCGATTGGCCTATAGATAGATGTGAATACTTTTATTTTTGTGGCTCTTGACACTTTTTTCTTATTCATGACATTGTTGCTGATAGCATAATATGCCTTCATGGTCTTCTCGATCCTATCATTGATTTCAGCATCTTGCTTTCCTGATTCTTCGAGTTCAACTCCTAAGTACTTACATTTTCCACTATTTTTGTCCCTCTATCTATATTTCTGTCTTCCTTTTCTGTTCCAATTACCATTACCTTAGTTTTTATTTGTTCATTTTCATACCACTCTTCTCTAATTCTCTGTTCCATATATTAGTTTTTCTGAAGATCATTTTCATTGCTGGCCATTATCATTATATCATCAGCGTATGCCCCTTCTGATACTTCTACTTGCTGTAAGTTTCTATATCCAATCAGGATTTTCCTCATTTCTGTATAACAATTTTTCATTATTTCATCCATAAAGATTATAATGAACAGAGGTCTAAACCCACCCCCCTGTCTAAGTCCCTCCGTTGTCTTGAAATACTCAATTTCTATTATTTTAAATGAGATAAAAACACAAGGTTTAACTTCAATCTACACTTTATTTGAAAAAATTCGACGACGTTTTGCTGACACAGCAGCTTTATCAAGAATGAAAAATAGAATGAAGAGTATGGTATTATAAACAAATCGTAAAACAAGTTGGATGAATAACAGGAAAATCCACACCGAGCCATTGTACAGTTAGTATGAAAGGTAATAAAAACTAATTAAACAAGTTAAGTAGGGGTGAGTAATTCAAATCTACCTGTTCATTCAAAAGCTTGTCCGAATGTTTGTATCTATTTATTTCTAATGCTTCTAGGAGATCTAATTTTGAACTTTTGATTTTATATGTAATATGTCAAAGTTTTTATTGAATGAATGGTTTTCTTTTATTAGGTGGTTTGAATAATTTGAATCAGATTTATTTTTATCGAAGCTACGTTTATGTTCAGATGTTCTTATGCCAAAACTCCTATAGGTCCTACCGATATAAATTTTATCACAAGAACCGCAATTGAGTTTATAGATTCCTGATTTACTTGATTCTTCAACACGAGATTTATTATTTTTAATATGTTTACCTATGTTATTAGAAGTTTTGAAAGCTATATTAAGATTTTGTTTGACGAGAAAGGATTTAATATTTGTACTTGCAGAACCGCAGAATGTTAAACTGTTGAATATTTTATAGTCTTTATGAATAGGATATACTTCATTTATTGCTTTCTGATAGAGTTTTTACGAATGATTAGATCTATCATATCCGGATTATATGAATTATTAATGGCTATCTGTCTGGTGATGTTTAACTCTTTATTATAATCTTCTACTGATAAAGGTAAATTGAGTAACCGATGTACCATGCTGTTTAAAGCTGCAACTTTGTGTTGAATTGGATGTAATGAGTAGTTATGTATAATTGTATCAGTATGTGTTGGTTTACGAAAGACCGAAAAACATGATTATTATTTTGTTTAGTGATTTTAAGTCCAAAAATTTATGGAATCGTTCTGTTCAATTTCTATCGTGAATTTAATGTTCAAATGGATGGAATTAATGAAATTAACAAATAAGTCTAATTGACGAGTAGTTCCAATGAAACATACTAAGATGTCGTCAACATATCTATACCAATAAAGAAATTTGGAAATGAGTGGATGTGTATGAATTTTCTGTTCAATATTATTCTTAAAATCTCTGCTAAAAGTGGACTCAAAGGATTTCCCATGATCAAACCATTTTCACTAATGTAATAGATGTTGTTGAAAGAAAAATAATTTTGTTCAATGCAAACGTCCAACAGATTCAATATTTCTGATTTGATTATGTGGTTAACATGATTCGAATTCAACATGTTTTCGATTAATATTTTGACATCACCTGGAGGAACACTTGGGTATAAATTCTCAACATCAAACGAAATAAGTTTTGCGTTAGGTGGTAGGTTAACGTTTTTTATGTTATTCATCAATTCGAAAGAATTTTTTATAGAAAATTTTGATTTGAATGAACAATAATTTTTAATGATATCTATAAGGTAGTGCGACAATTTCATGGCTGGGGCTGTAACGTAAGATACGACTGGTCTAACGGGGTTATTTACTTTATGCAATTTAATGAGTGAATACAGTTGAGGTGGTTCTATTATTTTCATATATATTCATTATCAGTCTTATAATTTTTGCTTTGATTCCTCTTCTTCGTAGTATTTCCCATAATCTTCGTCTAGACACCCTATCAAAAGCTTTTTCCAACTCCATGAACGGTAGGTACATTTTCTTCTTCATCCTGTTAGATTTTTTTATCAATATTTTTATACTCAATATATGATCTTGAAGACTTCTTCCTTTTCGAAATCCACTTTGTGTCTCACCCAATGATCTTTCAACAATTGGCCTCAGCTTCATATCTTTTATTTGTTCATATATTTTTATAGCCCTGCATAATAATGTGATTCCTCTGTAATTGCTACGTTCATGTTTGTCACCTGATTTGTAGATTGGGATTACCATTGAAATCTGCCAGTCTTCCGGGATTTGTTCTTCTTCCATACCCTATTATATATTTTCAAAAGGACGTCTTCTCCCTATTGTCCCGTATTCTGATCATTTCGGTCGTAATCTTGTCATAGCCTGGGGCTTTTCCATTTTTCGAGCATTTTATAGGTTCCTGTAATTCTTGTTTTGTTATCCTTTCTTGGTCTCTATCTTCTTCTATGCAAACTTCACTATCCACTAATCTGTTTCCTCAGCTCCCAAGTAGCTCTTGAAAATATTGCTTCCATCTTTCCATTACTTTTCTGTCATCTATAAGTATTTCTCAATTTTTTTCCTTGATGTCACAAATGTCGGGGTTTTTCTTCCTTCTACATGAATAATAACTATTTTACAGAATAGCTTTTAGTTTGCTTTGCTGTCGGCTTCTATTTTTTTCCCCGAATTCGACCCATTTTCTTCTTTTAGATGCCAAGACTAGATCTTTCACTCGTTTTCTTGCTTGTTTGTATAATTCATATTTCTCTATCGTTTTACAGTTGAGATAATTGTTCATGCTCTCTTCTTTATTCTCACTTCCTCTCTAATTGCATTTGTCTACCATGCCGTTTGTTTCACGTTATTCCTCTTTCTGCTGCTTCCACATACTTCTTTAGCAGAATCGAGAAGAGTGCTTTTGAAATACTTCCATAAGTCTTTTGTGCTCATATTGTCTGTTGCATCTTCTATATTTTCTAGTTTCCTTGATATGGTTTGCTCGATAATTTTGGCGTATTTTGAATAGGCGTATTTTGGATAGGCGAATTTGTAAGTCTTTATCGATCCACATTCAATATTTTTTAACTGGTATCTATTTACCGTCGTTGGTAGTGAAAACAGTAATAAATTCCATTTGTAATATAATTTTTCATAGTTTTCTCAACACTTCAGAAATGATATTTCCTTATTTTCGAACATTTGAATTTGGGAGGCTTTTACTTGGTAAAATTCCATTATCAATTATAAAAAACAAGTACTGTGTTTTAAGGAATTTTACTTAATAATTGCGATTCGTAACGCGTTTCACTACACCGTAGCTTCTTCAGACGAATGAATATACAGAAAAATATAAATGAGAATATAACTATAAATGTTCTTGAGTAATTAAAAGCTTATTGGGTTGCTTCTTCTTAAGTGGTTATTAATGACAGGTATATTCAATAAAATTAAGGAATAGATTGCTCTCCGAAAAGATTCAACAGAGGTGAAGGGCTTAAATGAAAATAAATTAAATTAAATTATTGATTTCTAAAGTTTCCCAAAGATCTACCTTCCAAGATTTATTATCTATATGCAAAATTTCAAACTGTGGGTCGAAAGAATAATTATTTTCTAAGAGATGATTCGCGTAATTTGAATCTGATTTTTTATTTGAATAACTGCGTTTATGTTCCGATATTCTAATATTAAAATTTCTAATAATAATAATAATTTCTTTTTTTTTTTTATTTAGAATAAGCGCATCAACCACGCAGGATTATTAGCGCATCCATCAATAAAAACAAAAAAGAACAACATAAATTTGAAGCTAAATTGAGTTATATAAATCACAGCCTTTTAGAAAATTCATGAGCTTAGTGAGATCTTTGTTCAGTACTGCACGTAAACTATTGCCAATTTGAAAACTATTTCTTTTCGCTGCATACCCTGGGCAGTCGATTATAACATGCTTGATGGTTAAGGGCGTTTATGTTCCGATATTCTAATATTAAAATTTCTATGAGTTCTACTAATGTAGAAATTATCACAGTCATTGCAATTCAATCTATAAACACCTGATTTATTGTTTTTACCTGGTTTGGTTTTATTATTTTTTATATATTTGCCTAAATTATTATCAGTTTGGAAAGCTATGTTGAAATTATTGCTACTTAAGAATGATTTCAGTTTCTCACTTGTGATGCCAACGTAGGTTAAGGTGTTGAATTTTTGTTTCAATTTATCGACAGGGTAAACTTCATTCAATGCGATTCTACTTTGTTTTTTCTTAAAATATTATTTATTAGTTTGGGATTGTAACCATTATTTTTGGCTATTTGTTTAATCAAATTTAGTTCTTTGTTGAAATTTTCTGGTGATAACGGGATGTTAATCAATCTATGAATAAAACTATTGAATGCTGACATTTTATGTTGATATGGATGACACGACGAGTTATGTATTATAATATTTGTATGTGACGGCTTATGGTAAATTGCGAAAACATGTTTTCCATTTTCATTCGAAATTGTTACGTTTATTGAATTATTATTGCTTTCTATATCGGTTGTGAATGCAATTTTTGGATGTAATGAATTTATATGATTTTCGAAAATTTACAACTGTCTATCTGTTCCTGTGAAATAAATAATGATATCGTCTACATAGCGTACCAGTATAAACAATATTTACTGAGTGGATGATTATGAATTAATTTCTCTAAATTATTCATGAATATTTCTGCTAACAAAGGACTTAACGGATTGCCCATAATCAAGCCGTCTTCAATAGTATAATATTTGTTATTGAAATGGAAATAATTTTGATGTAAACAAATTTGTAATAATGAAAGAATATTTGATTTAATGATCGTATTGACATGATTCTTTTCTAATAATTTTTCAACTAAGTAGTACGTATCTTTCGGAGGAATGTTGGGAAATAGATTCTTAACATCGAAAGAAATGAGTTTGGAATTAGGTGGTATAGTGGTATCTTTGATATTGGCAATAAGTTCGTATGAAATTTTGACCGAAAATTTAGATTTAAAATTGCAATGTTTTATTAGCAAGTCGTTGAGGAATTTTGAAAGTTTGAACGAAGGTGCCGTTACATAAGAAACAACAGGTCTAAAAGGGTAATTAGGTTTATGAAGTTTTATCAACGAATATAATTTTCGAACCTTTCTTCTTAAATGATTAAGCGGTTTATATCTTTAAGTAGAAACTCAACATATCTGGCAATATATCTGGAATTGCATAGTTGACAGAGTCGAAATAACAGTAATTTATAAATAAATGTTGGTTTGAGCGATAATTGAAAAACTAGAATATTGATGTCAAGTATTACTGTCGTCATTGGACGAAGTGTTCAATTTTCTTGATAAATATGACACGAACATTCTATAAGGGTAAAAACAAACAAATATGATTGATATGTGCAGTTTGTGAGTATGTTTGCCCTGATCGTTTGTACAGCTTATTAATTGTCATCCAGATATAAATAACATTTCACGTTCATTCTTTTATACCAATGATACATTATTGGATTACAATTCACGTCTAGAAAAAGGAATTTGAAAATTTTACCAGCACTTATAACAGGGGTCCTCAAACGGTCGATCGCGAGTGCTTTTTGAGAAGATCACGAGAAGAAAAAAGTTTTTAATAGGTAGGTTTCACGGAGCGGCAATTACAGTCTGAAGGAAAGAAAAAAGTCACACGGAACTAGATCAGGCGAATAAGAGTGCTGCTCGATGGTATTTATCGAATGTATGATCTTAAAGTCGTTCATAACCGTGGATCGATGAGATGATGAGTTATTGTCATGCAAAATACACGAATTGTTTTTGCACAAATCCGGCAGTTTACGGCGAATATTTTCACGCAACGTCATTAAATAGAAGTCCTTATGGACTGTTTGACCTTGCGGATCGAATTCATGATGAACCACACCACGAATATCGAAGAAAATGACTTTGTCGAGGTTTTTTCGGTTTTGGTTCATTTTTGCCCACCCATTCCGATCCAGCATGTCTGCAGCTATCTGCATCCGGTACTGTTTTTGAAGAAAATTCAGCTCTATCGGAACGAGCCTAGTGGCGACGCGCATGCCCAATAGGTTCACCAAAATCAAACGGTTCATGAGAGATGTTGAGATCACGAACTATATCTCTGACACTGGCATGACAATTTTCGAGCACCATTTTCTTGATATTTTGGACGTTATTATCGGTTGAAGAGGTCGAAGGTTGTACGGAACGAGGGAAATCGTCGACGATTTCCCGATCGTCTTTAAAGGCTTTGTGCCACTCTTGCGTTTTCGATAAAACAGAGTCTCCATAAGCCTTTTCCAGCATTCGCAACGATTCAGCACACAAAATTTGAGACAAACTCTTTGTTCAATATTTTTTCTCATTGTTAAATTCGCTGAGTACCACAGCTGAGGTCAATTTATTCCTTAATTTTATTGACTGGTTTCAACAGCTGTCGTGAACAAAGTAGTTGACAGATCGCCATCATGTTTGGCATAGTAATTGAGGACAGTGCTACCAACTTACAGAAACTTAAAATACTTAAAAATACTCAACGCGGGCAATTTGAATGAGCATAGGTACAGGAGAAGAGATAGGTACAGTCGTGTGACCGAATAGAAAGTTACATTGCACTACAGACCGCCAAGTAAAATATTGCATTGGATTTGACTACAGAATAAATACAAATAGAATAAATTTCCGAGGATTGTAACGAGACGTCGGTCATTTATTATTCACATGAGAGTGAATCGTAAAATAACTCGCCCGGAGTAAGTACAGTATATTAGTATAATACAGGGTATCCCAAGTTGAGTGGCGTGTTAGACGTTCATGGAGAACTAATACTGCTATCGTTCTGAAATTTTGGTAGTTGATTCAGCTGGTCCGAACCTCAAGTTCCAAAATATTATCACCTCAATGGCACTTCCGGACCGGTTTTTTGCTCTTTGAAAAAAATGATATATCTCAAGAACGGCGTGAGTTACCAAAATAATGAAAGGTGTTTTGCAAACGAGAAACCATTCGGGACATAACTCATATCCGACTGAATCTCAGTCAGTATACAGAGTGCTCTTTTTTCCGCCTCACATTTCGAAACGAAGAAACATCGAAAACTACGTTTTTCAAATTGTAACCCATATCTTTTCAATTCATTAGATTCGCCGTAAAAAACTTAACGAAGTTCGCCATACATATCCTTTACCTGAGATTTCATGTTTTCAAGTTATGGCGAAAAAACGAATTTTACGTATCCACCTAAAGTTGTCAAAAGATGCTTAGATTTCTGCACGTGCATAGACATATCCCAGAGAATAGACATACTTCTGAGTACAGTGTGTTCCAACGAAAATTTGACCCCCCCTATAACTCCGAAATGAGTAACATTAGCGAAAAACACCAAGACACGTCGATTTTTGTTTCGAGGGGAGCATTTTTCGAAATAATTCGAAACTTGTCAGATCAACCCCTACCCCAGCAACCCTAATTTCGAAATTCATCATAGGGAATAAGGGTCGAGTGGCACCTTACTGTAAAGGTCTGTCAATTCTCCATTCTGATTTGTCATTTTAGAATTTTAAATTAACATACAGGGTGTCCCAACCGAGGGTAAAGTTGAATTCCTGCAAATCCCAAATACTAAATGAAATCGATTTATTTTGGCATAATGCAAGCGCAGGTTTATGCTCGGTCTAGAAAAACGACCTACACTTGTGAATTTGGAGTTGGTGCAATCAACCCCTATTTCCAGCATCCCCAACTCAAAAATCATTCGATCGAAAATAGGTCAAGTGGCACCTCGTTGGAAAGGTATTTCAATTTTCTCTTCGAATTTGGTATTTTCGAAATTCAGAATCAGCATACAGGGTGTCCCGGAGCAGGAACACTGAAAACCCAAATAACTTTTTGAAACTGGTTCATTTCGGTATAATACGAGAACATGTTTATGTTTGATTCGAGAATAAGACTCTCTTGCGTGAATATGGAATTTTTGCAATCAATCAATCTCTTCCATTCAGCATCCCCAACTCAAAAAATCATACAAGTGATCACAGGTTGAGTGGCAAAGTTCCAGAAAGATTTTTCTATTTTCTGAATCACTGAGGCATTGGTTTCAGTTTGGCAATCGAGGTTTTCTGGCGTGAGGATCAGGATGAGGGGATGATGGAGAAACTGATTGGATGCTCATCTAAACAGGAAAACGAGATTTATTGAACTTGTATTCAATTGAAAACAAAAAACTAACTTGATTATTACAACAATTGTTCAAAATGACCTCCGCCCACCTCCATACAGTTATACAGACGATTTTCGAACTCTCTTCTCACATTAGCGAAAACTTCAGGAGTCAAAAGTCGGCATTCTGTGATAATCCTCATCCGCAGCTCCTCCAGGTTTTCTGGTCTTGTGGCATAAACTTTAGATTTTAGATGGCCCCACAAAAAAAATCTAGGGATTTAAATCTGGTGACCTGGCTGGCCACTCAACAGGTCCTCTTCTACCAATCCACCCTCCTGGGAAATTTTCGTCTAAATATAGGCGCACCTGAGCATCATAATGCGGAGGAGCACCGTCTTGTTGAAAACGCATTTCGTCCTCAGAAAGAGTTGGATCGTTCTGTAAAATTTCTGTCAATCTAGGATGTATGTGTTCCTCTAACAACTGTAGGTAGCCATTTCCATTCAGATTACCCTCAATAAAGAAAGGCCCAACTAGATGATTGCCAAAAATTCCTGCCCAAACGTTCAACTTCTGAGGCCTTTGCGTGTGGGCCTCTCTAAACCAATGAGGATTCTGTGTGTCCCAATATCGACAATTATGTCTATTCACTTCACCACTGAGCATAAAGGTGCTTTCATCAGAAAAACAGATGTTATTCAGAAAATTTGGATTAGCGTTTAGGTTTTCACTTAGATTTTCACAAAACTGTAAACGACGATCTGGATCATCTTCGTTTATTTCATGTACTAATTTTACCTTGTAGGGGTGAAATTTGTGATGTTTCACGATTCTATGGACAGTTGTAGCTGATACACCAGTCAGACGAGATAGTTTTCTGATCGAAGTAGTATTCTCCATTTGTAGATGACCCACTACTGCCACTTCCGTTGCCTCATTTCTGACAGGACATGCCACTTCATGTTTTTTGTTTGCCACCGAACCCGTAGCTAGGAATTTGTCAACCAAATATTTAACGTACTGGTGACTGACTCCCCTTTCTCTTTCAGGATGGTTCCTATCGAATATCCTTGCCGTTTCTTTGGCACAACTGTTATTTCGAAAATACGTCGATACAATTTCGACCCTTTCCTCAGTGGAATAAACCATTTTCAGATTAATTTCAACTGACGAACAACAACAATAATGAGGAACTGATCTGAATAATAATAATATTTCATTGCAAAATGAGAAATAACAGATGACTGCACGCCAGATGGAAATGAAAAAATGTGAACATTTTCAATGCAGAAATCAGCTTTATTTCTTCGTAATTGATGCTCAACACATCGTACCCCAATACTTTTAACAGTTTCGAATTAATTTTAGTTGATAATTTCAAATGACGATATTGAATTTTTCGAAAGCGACATCCTGTATGGAGAGCCGAACTGAATGAAATGCTTTAATCATTCTGGAATTCAAAAACCTTTCTGAAGATATGCCACTTGAATTATTTGTATGATTTTCAAGTTGGGGATGCTGAATGGAAGGGGTTGATTGCAAAATTCTATAACCACACAAGAAAGTCCTATTCTCGGATCAAACATGTTCTCGTATACCGAAATGAACCAGTTTCAAAAAGTTATTTGGATTTTCAATGTTCCTGCTTCGGGACACCCTGTATGATGATTCTGAATTTCGAAAATACCAAATTCGAAGAGAAAATTGCAGTACCTTTCCAACGAGGTGCCACTTGACCTATTATCGATCGAATGATTTTTGAGTTGGGGATGCTGGAAATAGGGGTTGATTGCACCAACTCCAAATTCACAAGTGTAGGTCGTTTTTCTAGACCGAGCATAAACCTGCGCTTGCATTATGCCAAAATAAATCTATTTCATTTAGTATTTGGGATTTCCAGAATTCAACTTCACCCTTGGTTGGGACACCCTGTATGTTAATTTAAAATTCTAAAAATGACAAATCAAGGTGGAGAATTGACAGACCTTTTCAGTAAGGTGCCACTCGACCCTTATTCTCTATGATGAATTTCAAAGTTAGGGTTGCTGGGGGTAGGGGGTTGATCTGAGAAGTTTTGAATTATTTCGAAAAATGCTCCCCCTCATTTCGGAGTTATAGGGGGGGTCAAATTTTCGTTGGAACACACTGTATAGATAACAAACTGATATTGTTTAAACTGTCAGTCGAATTTATTCGAACAGAATTGCTGGTTACACAAATGAGCAAATACTTAATTTATTTTTCATTTATAGAGATGAGAGACGGAATGTGAGTAGAACTTGTAGGGCATTCAACGAACTATAGCTATGCTAGCATAAAATTTCAGGAGATACAAATTTTCTTTAGACCTAAACGGTCCACAATGAGACATCATTTTCATCGCCTTTAATCAACAATGAATACAATTAAATTGCCGTTCTAGCTTATTCTGATGTTAGTCCACGTGCATCATTGGCAATAGCATAGCATGATCTGAATTTACCTCATAGTAGTATTCGCAAAATTCTAAAAAAACTAAAACTGCACCCTTATAAATTTTCATTGGTCCAAACTCTACAAAGTTGGCAATCCACAGCTTCGAATAGAACTGCGTGAGTTCCTTCTCAGAACACAAAAGGATCCTGACTTTCTCAAAAAGACTATCTGGACTGATGAGGCCAAATTTTCTAAAGAGGGTATTTTCAACCGGAATAACTCACACTTTTGGGCCAAACAAAATACTCATATCACGAGGGAAAGAAATCCTCCGAATAAGTTTAGTTTTAATGTGTTTGCACTTTTGAAGGACAACAGATTTTCGTATTCTGTCTATGATGTAAACTTAAATAGTGAACTTTATATGGAGCTTTTGGGAACGGTAGTGAGTGATTTTGTTGACACTTTATCAGTAGCTGAATCAAGACGTTGTTGGTACAAACTCGTCGCACAAATGAAAATTATCGAATTTTAACTGATATGATTCAAGATAGGTGGATTGGAACGAATGGTCTTTGTGGCCTTCAAGGTGACCTGATATTGCATAATAGACTGCAAAATGCTTTCATGCAGTTGGATGTGGAGGAACTGAGGCCAGCCACTTCACAGGGTGTTATGCGTCGTGTAGAACTACACACAAACAAATTTATATGGAATCTCTCGGTATTTCACATTATTGATTGTTTTAACCATGGATCTTTGACTACTTGTGAAGAATGAAGTTTTTTGTTGTAAAAAAACTGGATAGTATGATAGGAAATGTTGAATTATCACCACATGTTCGGGATATTGTACTCGGTCTTCACTGAAATTTGAAACTGTGAATTTCAAAATTTGAAAAAGCCTATAATCAAAATTTAAATGGCCTTAGGTTGGATTGTTCTATGTGCAGAGGGGTCGAATAATAGCTCCCGTTGAAGAAGGGGTGATACAAAGGGTTATAGCGGCCACTATAGGGGGAATCACAGGGGGTGATTTCATAAAGCTACGCCCGATAAGTGGAGTTACAATCTCTGCAAAATAGGCCTAGAAGAAGTCGTAGGAAGACCACTTCTAAAGAACAAGACCGCTTTCTGTGCTAAATTGAAAGAAGAGACCCTAGTGTGTCGCACCCTCTAAATGCAATTTCTTGAAGCAAAAGGCATCAGTGTATCAGTCGAAACGAAACGTCAAAGACTTCGTTCAAGGGGTTTATACAGCAGCAGGCTCTTACGAAATCCAGAGCAAACCAGACAACAACAAATTAACAGATTTAATTAGTGTATCGAGCACCAGAATTGGAATATTGAGAATTAGCGAAATGTTCTTTTTTTGGATGAGACCAGAATTGGTGTTCGATCAGATGACCACCTGATTCTGGTTTCAAGGGGTTGTGGAAGACAAGCTAGACTCCGAGCAGCAAGACAAATTCCGAAATACCAAGGGGGCAGTGTGATGTTTTGGGGTGCCATTATGCTGGGAGGAAAAACAGATTTGACTTCGTTTCCTGCGAGTGTAACAGCTAGAAATTACATGGACCTAGAAGTTCACTTTTATGCAAAATAATGCTCCTTGTATACCAGCAACCTCGCGCGATATTATCTTGAAACAGAGGGAATCGCTATTTTGAACTGGCCAGCCTGTTCAGCAGACCTAAATCCTATTGAACATTTATGGGATAATCTAAAAAGGAAAATTATATCGCTATAGGATAATCGAAGAACCCCACAACAGCTCATTCTAGCCGCCACAGAAGAGTGGCAGGATATCACCCCAGATAAGGTCGAAAACCTAATCCAAAGCATGCCTAAACGGATTCAGGCTTGTATCAGGGCAAGAAGAGGTAATACAAGCTACTGAGGTCGAGAAAAAAACACCTAATCCGTGAGAAAATAATTTTCATTCTTTTACTACATGCGAAAATAGTCTCTTATTTTCTTCTATTTGTTTCTTTCTTAAAATAAATCTTAATTTATTTCTTTTTTCAATTGAAATATCTCAAAAGGATCAATTCTAAAATTCTTCGAAATTTACAAAATCCTGATATTCAAAATATCGGGTGATTCCATATAAATTTGGTTCTGTGTATGTCTAGAAGTGAATGGTTATCACTTTGAATAATTATTATGAAATTTACGAATATAGAGTTTAATTCGTTTTGATAATTTTGATTGATTTTGGAAATTCGACTGCAGTTCCGCATTTTTTTTCTCTTAATTGATCAATTATCCAATCACAAAAGGAATGTTATGTTAATGCTCTGGGAACTTTCTATGCACGTGCAGTAATCTGAGCCGCCTTCAACAACTTTAGGTAGGTACGTAAAATTCGTTTTTTCTCCATAACTTGAAAACTTGAAATCTCAGGTACAGGGTTTGTATAAGAAACTTCATTCAGTTTTCTTACTTTGTTTCGAAATGTGAGGCGGAAAAATGAGATATATCCATTTTTTCGAAGATTGAAAAATCGATAATTTCCAAGTAAAACTAGGATATTTCATGAACGAAATAAGCTAGACTTATGTGTTAGGTGTTTTTGTGATTGAAATAACAAGTGTTATCGCACCAGTCGTCAATATACAGGGTATTCTATATTGAATAACAAAGTTGATATGCACTTCCGGTTATACCAGAAGTGCCATCGTGGTGAAAATATTCTAGAAAGAGAGTTTCAGACCAGCTGAATAAACAACCTAAATGTCAGAACGATAGCATTAATAGTTCTCCATAAACGTCTAATAGGCCACTCAACTTGGGATACCCTGTTATACCGGTGCTTGCACATTTGATACAACAAGCTATTCAATTATAAACAACAACCCGAGCAGTGAGCACCATATCACTTAGTGTTTCATTACTCTACACCTTTGCTGGATTGTCTTTAGTCTCACAGCTACGTCAGTCTTCGTACAGTCATGGTATAACTTTCTGCGATTTTTGGCTGTTTTCAAAATTGATTACCAGGTCTATATTCAGAACAGGAAAAGGCGTTGGGGCGTTTTGTTGAATCCAATACCTACTTCGGAGGCTACCACGAACCACTGCTGTAGCTTCAGCAAGACCGTTTTTCCATTGGCGTCTCCCAGGAGAGTTATATTCTCCAACCGAAATGAAAACGTTACGCTTTTATTTCTTTTGCAAATATGGGAAAATTTATTATTATTGGTATAATATATTGTAATTATTATAATACTGTTATGATTTGATGGCAAATATATCGAACTTCAAGCAAAGAAAGCACTTTTCAGTAGGAAATTGGATACGAAACGATAAATGTCGACTAATAAGACGCAAGAGGATAGTCGTTCGCAAAACCATCCGAAATTTAATCCCAGAGTGATATTTTCGTAAGAATCCCGAGAGAACTCGTTTGTCTAAAACTTTTCTTATAATTGAATCGAATTTATGGCAAGTGCGAAGAAACTTAAGATTGGCCTTTCAGTTTTTGTTTATCCACCATGTGGGATGCTTATAAAGTGATAAAGAAGAAGGAAATTCTTGAGATGGAAGCGAGAAACTTCCTCTCCAGATATACAGGTTGTTCGAAATTGTGGAATCACTTTCATACAGTGCACCGCATAAAATTCATAATAGGCATGATAACAGTCATTAAGAATCACTGAAATTATTTTTTTTGATTTTTGATTGAGGAGGTCGTTACTTGATGAAATTGGATATACATATTTGCATTGAAATAAAACTATGGTATTTACATTTTCACTATATTAACAAAGAGAAGAAGAAATGGTTGAAGTTAGACATCAAGTTTCAATGTATCCAACGAGATAACTCCATTCGGAGATGCTTGATAGATTGCTTTCAGTAGAATTTGACATTTTAGATTCCGTAACAAGATTCAAAGTTTATTCATCAATTCACAAAAGTATAAAATTCAGTTGCGAAAATTAAATAAATTACTGAGTAATAAACCTGAAACTTCAAGAATCAAGTCCAAATTTTCCGATCAGCAATTTTATGATAGGTTCAGTAATCTTTCAGATGCTGATTTTTCCGAAGATGAAGTTTCACTTCTAGAAAAGGGTTTTAAACACAGTTTAGAGTCAAATAACGCTCGTCTCCATTTCGATCTACTAGGAATTGAAACCGAAATAGCCCTAAATTATTCATCGCAAGCCAAAAACTCAAAATACACTTCAGCGTTACTACTTCAAAATGAGTTCAATGGTTTTCTACCTAAGAAAATCGAAAATACAACTTTAAAGTCCATTAAATCTAAGTCTGCATCTGCAGATATCATATTCACCATTCATTGAATCAGGTGGTTATGAAAAAACTGATAAATATCCAACTAATAAATTTCAATCCATAGTAAAAAACGCCTTAGAGTATGCCAAGTCTATAATACCTACCAACCAAAAATATAAACTTTTCATAGACAACCCGCAATCACCAAAACTTTACTCCCTCGTCAAACTCCATAAAACAGGGTATCCCATTAGACCAGTAGTTTCATATTTTCAAGCTCTAGCTGCAAAACTTTCACGCTTTCTCATACGCATCATTCAACAGTACGCTAACTTTGAACCGCAATTCTCAATAAAAAACTCTTCAGTCCTTATGTCATGGGATGTAGTATATCTGTTCCCTAGTGTTCCACCTAGTGATACACTGAAACTCATCAACAACGCTCTTCAAATCAGGTAATCCAATCAGAAATCTTACACCTTTTTGAAATTAGTTTAGAACAAAATTATTTTAACTTCAATGGAGTATTATATAATAGTAAAAAGGCTTAATCATGAGTAATCTGAGCCCTCTAATCGGTGAAATTTTCATGGATAATATTGAAAAACTATCCAAGAACATCCGTTATTCAAACACTCTATTTATTGGTTTAGATATGTCGACGATATCATTTGTTGTTTCACTGACACAAATAGACAATTAGTCATTCAAAACATTCATTAACAAAATTCACGATAATATTAAATTCACGTTAGAGATAGAAACAGAAAACTCCATTAAATTTCTGCATTTAACTATTACTAAAATTAACCGCAAACATGATTTTTCTATTTTTCATTAGCCATCGTATACAGATATATTACTATTCACAGCTCATTTTCACATCCTTATCCACATAAATTAACTGCTTACAATAGTATGGTACATAGACTCCATAGACTCATTAATATCCAATGTCACAAAATAATTTAATAAAAGAGCAAAATATAATTAAACAAATAGCACTCAATAACGGTTACAGTGCTAGTATGATTGAGAACATGATTTCTCGCAAAAATTTCAGAAAGCAATCCAGGAAGTATATCCAAGTATAATTAGTTCTAACACAAAATAAAACAGCTTAACTTCCTCTCGCATTATAATTTCAATATAGCATTCCGAACTGATAATTCTTTAAGCCGACATATCAAAAACTGCAAATCTAAAAGTGATAAAGGTAATAAATCCGGTGTTATAAACTGTCTTGCGGGGATTGTAATAAAATTCATATTGGTAGAAATTTCAGAAATTTCAAAGTTAGATTATGCGAGCACAAACGTAGTTTGAATTATCATAAATCAGATAACAATTATTCTAATCACTTACTCGAAGAAAACCATAACTTCAATGATAATTTCAAAATTTTACTCAATGAAAATGATAGACAAAAACTCAATCTATGGGAAATTTTAGAGATTAACAAAGAAAATAATTCACGTAGGTTACTTAATAGTCAATTAGATCTGAATCCTTCTCCTTTACTCCATATTTTCAATTCATAAAGTAAGCAACTCTGTTGGGTTTTCTAACTGTACTGGTACCTAATGTAATATTAAGTAAGAAACAAGAATATTATATAAGGAATAACTCTGTTCATTAGTCTGTATCTATCTGATGAAGCCACAGTGTGGTGAAACCGGTCATAGTTTTGTTAATATAGTGAAAATCTAATACCATAGTTTTATTTCATTGAAAATACTGGAATTATGATTCGAAATTGTTATTTAGGGTGCAGAGATTGCATAGAAATACTTTATTTTTAGATTAAAATATATATCAATTTGTGTAGAAATAAAAATCGACAAAACAATCCGCCATATTACATTAAACACCAATCGGAAGAGCGTGACGTCACGCTTTCGTAAACATGATTTAGGCATTCAATATATCGCTCTAACTTACCTTGTTTGTTTCGATAATAATTGTCATTGTTTATTACACCTATAGAACCAGGACTCATCAAATCAAATGTCTCATATTTACCAAGAATCGACTTGTTAATGCTCGGAGGATTTTTCGCATCAAATAATTACTTCTGTTTAGCTGAAATTCGAACTATTGAATCTTCCATGTATTGTGTTGTACCTTTATTCAATCAACAATTACAATACGATACATATAGAATTCAAATTTTCATAACAATACTTGTGTAAACATCAATATTTCATCTCCTATGTATGGTTAATTTATAAAAATACTTGTATGATGAAATTTATGTCTAAAGGCCGTGGGTAAAGTATGTTTTGTCAAAGTTTTATCTGATGAAACAAGACATGGCAGCTTTAAACTAGCTATCACTGGTATATATTTAAAAATATTTCACTCGCATATGTAGTGGAAATAGGAAAATCATAAACAAGCTTTATAAATGGATTATTTAATCTTATTTGAAAAAAGCAATATAGTATATGGTTAGTAAGAATACCTATATCGTCTTCAATTAAATTTAATAAATACCAATAGCCATTAGGAAGATCTATATAATAACGTGGTCTCTTCATTACTTCAAGTATTGTATATTTCAGAATGTTTGACATTTCTTCTATCTGTGTATCTGCAGTTAAGTCGTAGCAATCTGAAGTGGATTTCTTTTGAAGAGGTGTGTTGATCAACTTTGTCTTATTTTCTCGATTTCGGTTCAGTTCAAAGGCGCGATTCCGAAGTTTGTTGACTGGTTTACATGTCACACTTATAAACCCACGTCTCATCAGCAGTTACAATGCGTTTTATGGAAATGGGGTCGGAAGTGACTTGTTCTAGCATGACAATCGTTTCAACCCATATAACCCTGAACTATTGTTTTTTTATAAATGGAACTTTTTTCGTGGATTGAGGTTCTAAAGGGGTACTATATATACACTCCCCACAAAAATTGTCGTATAACCCTACTTTTACGACAATACTATATAAACTTTTAGATTGGTCATTCAAGAGTCGCTTGGTAACTTTCAGAAGTGTAAAATGAGAAGATATCATTCAAAAGAGATGAGTTTATGATGGAAAATATCAACAATTTTCGAGTTAATGAAAAATTGAAAAATTCTATCATCTTCAAACATTCGCGAAGAGACCAATCAACTAGCATCGAATGGTTACTAATTATTTTCAAAATCGAGTGTTTCCTCCCCGGGCCCTAATTACTGCCAGTATACGTCTCGGAAGCCCCTCAAACAAATTTTGGATGTACTCTTGAGTCACTGAGTTCCAAATTTCAGGAAGCAAATTTTCTAGTTGTTGGAGTATTCTACAAGGCATCCTACGTTGTTGAATTTGCCACCCCTTGTTGTCCAAAACATGTTCTATGGGATTCAAGTCGGGACTTCTGGCTGGCCATCTCATAATATCAATTTCGGCATTTTGCAAAAATTCTGTAACTACTTTAGCTGCATGAGGCCGAGCATTATCATGCATATAAATGAAGTTTTCGCTAATCAATGGGCCAAAGGGTACAACATAGGGTTCAAGGATATCTGCGATGTATCTAGCCGCTGTCATTCTTCCATTATCACTAGGACTAACTCAGTTCGACCATGGAAAGAAATGCCTCCCCACACTATTACTGAGCCCCCTCCGAAGTTTTCGGTTTGCCGTATATTGCATTGCTGATACCGTTCTCCAGGTCGTCTGTATACAGGCATGCGTCTATCATTTGATACTAGACAGAACCTAGACTCGTCGGAAAAGGGATTATTCGACCGTTCTGGAATACCCAAATTTGCATGTCCCCTCGCAAACTGAAGTCTTGCAACTCGATGCTCTCTGGTGAGACGCGGGCCGGTAGAAGCCACCCTTGGTCTGATATAGTCTTCTCTGAGCATGTTCCTAACAGTTTACAATGAAATATGCACATTTCTGAAAAGTACAAGTTCATTTTGTAGTATTCTAGCTGTACAATGCCGAACTCTTAGCGCAGTTAAACGAAGCCTACGATCATCAACTGGTGTTGTTATCCGATTTCTTTCCGGTCCGGTCCTTCTTCCATATTCACCTGTTTCATGATACCGATTACTTGCTCTTGAAATAGTGCTTTGGTTATCATTCAACAAATTAGCCATGTAACGTTGGCTTCGCCCCTCCTCTAGAAGTGTTACAATTCTTACCAACTCATGATCACTCAAATAGCGTCCAGGACGTTCAGCAGCCAATAAATTCAAAAAATCGAAAAACAACAAAAACACAGAAAACTTGCATTAATTTAGCGTGAAAACTGAAGAGAAATTGAATGAATACTGATAGTCAAATAAACTCATTCTTGTTTCAGACGTGTTTGAGATCATATGGAAACAAATGTTACTACATAGATAAGATTTTTTCCCCCTCATATGTTCAAAACATATGTTGACAAAGGAACTGCGATAGAGCTGCTTGATTAAGCAGCGATTAAGAGCTGAATTCCACAAACGATTGTTTGTGGAATTCAGAATACCAGGTGATGCGACAATTTTGTGGTGTGTATATATACCATCTATAATATATAATCCACTAATTTTTTGAATTTTCGAGTGTGCTATTGGTCGAAACTATGCTTCCTTTTAAAAGGATAGTAGTACTATAGTATACTCATATGAAATTATCGATTGATATCAAACAAAGTCTGTATTTTCATTAAAACAACATCTAAACATCAAATAGTATGATAAGAAACAAAACAATCTTTTGGATGCAAGCCAACATCACATTTTAGGCAGAGAAAATTTGCTCTTTTTATGACATACTGCACATCGTCGCTGATTGTTATCATGAACAATGAGATGATCCAGTCTGTCATAACGTGAAAACTCGTGTAAATTTCTAGGAGATTCGGAAGGTCCTATCTTTTTTATTCTTTGTAAGATTCTAATAGTTCAGTTGCTATAGATCATCTGAATTCTAGTTAGTCGAGTTCTCCGCCATTGTCCCTATGTTAGCTTCAACAGTTTTGCACAGCAATGTCAATGCAATGAGCAAATAAAGGAAAATACCATTTTTGTTCCCTGATGCTAACTCTAGTGTCACCGAGATTTTGATCGCCACGGTCCACCTCTCCCATTTTTTCATTGTAAGATTTTATCAAGCCTGGTTGATCTATATGAATATATTCCTTCTCAGATTGGGAAAACCTCTTTACTGTACTTACCGGAAAGACTGTTGAATCATTTGGTGCTACATTTACAACATTGTTGTCATTCCATTTGGTGATGATTTTGTTATCCGCCAAAGCTCAAAATAACTTCGATCTTTTTTTCAGTACATTTGAACTAGATAGGGGTGATAAGGGAAGTCGGTTTTCCCTCAGCATTCCAGTAGCTTTTAGACCCCTCAATTTCAATTCTTTGAGAAATGAAAGTGAGGTGAAGTAATTGTCGATGTATAAATGAAATCCTTCAAAGGTTATATTTTTCAATATATCTGCAAATTGTAAAACTACTGATGCGCCAAGACCCTTATGTTTGTACTTATCTGGCAACCTACTTGAAGAACCTTGGTATGGGTCAAAATGAACTATATAACCGTCGGAGAGCACCAATTTGAAACTTATATCCCCATCTGATAGGTTTTCCAGGTATGAATTGCTTTCCACTGTGACGCCCAAAATATGGTAACATTGATTCGTCCATACTATGATTTTCTTCGATAGGGGCATGCTCAAATAATTTTGAGTTGAGAATGTCAAAATGTGGTTGCATTTTCGAATATTTGTCCTTCAAATCATTGCAGTGAATGTTGCTTATTATATGCTGGATTCTATCACGCGATAAAGCTTCACATACCATTTCATTGTTGGTGTCATCACTATTCTGCCAGAAGATCTTTCTCTGTGGAAGAGGTACCATACATAGCCACTAAGCTCATTTCTTGTGATATTCCTGGCATGATTCTTCTGCTGGGCGAAGGTGTTTGAGGATTCAAGAATACGAACGTAGCAGCTGGTGAAAGATTGATGATATTGGTGTCCATTGCGGCAGAGGCGACTTTTCTCAATCACTTTCTTTGTAATCGAGTCAGAGCAGGAGCTCTGAGTTGAGTTCCCGGTAAATAAGACGGTGTTTTCAGTTCTGGAGTCTTCATCAGTATCGTAGTCGCCATTGGCGTTCTCAGGAAGTAAAATTGTTATTTCTTCTGGAACCTCATTCTTAATTTGTTCGATCTCTGCCGTTATTTCCGCTAACGTTAAAGGTCTAAAACGATCATCTTTGTACCTGAAACAAAAATATTCTAATTGAGTCGACGGTAGTCGATGAACCTACTGTTCCTTTAAAAGGACATCTTTTTATATTTTCCCATAGTTTTCAGAAATAAAGAGAAGTTATGCTGATGGAAATATTCGGCGGACTCTGTTGAACTCAAATATCAGATGAAATGAAATCATACTCTACAAAAATGAAAGAATTAACTTACCACCTCTTGGACATCTCGATCGATACAATTAAACTTTACTTCAACACTGGCTACTCACAAGTAAACTCTACGTCTGTAACGGTTGCGCGTCTTAACTCGTTTGAATAGATCACGTGTTATGGTATACAGGTGGCGCCATCTAGAATCGAGTACTTCATCCGAAACGAGTTATGTTGACAACCTCAGTCCCTTTGAAAGGACAGTAGGGCTAAATGGGTTAAGCAGATTTTATGAATAATCAATTTCCGGACTTTTTCGACAGAATGTATGTTTATATTAATTTGCAGATTTGTTCATCTTTCAGAGAGGGTCGTGGCACCTTGCTTCTTTCTAGCAAGCCGCCACTGTAAACCAGTCTTGTATTTTTTTACGATTATTTTGGTAATAGAGCTCCACGTGGTTTTAACAGCATGTGCCTTTCATATTCGCGTCATTGTCTTCCAATAAGCTAACTAGCTGTAAAACAGTCATACCCAAGGAATTCTGTACGCAACATAAAGATTTTCTTCATTGACGGTCGTAAAATCACTTTTATCTTTTCATATTCATATTTTATGAGCGAGAGTTATAACTTTACGTTTGTTATGCCTTAAATCTATCTCATATTTTATGATGTTCGTTTAACTTATTTCAATTCATATTAAATGAATAACTTTATCGTTTTCGTACAGGATTGGATTTCCTTTTTGAATATTCTACGTCATAATATTTTGCAAACTCGAATTTACTGTGTGTACGTTTGATGCATTCTTTGTCAGAGTTCACAGAATATTGTTGTCATGATGTACATTCTGCAAGAAGTACCGGGAATTGATAATTTAAAAAATCTGCCTGAAACGATTGTCAAAATTTTTGTTGTACGGGGTGGGTCATCTAGAGTTTGAACCCATACTTATTTTGAAACAGAGGGCCGATTTGACACTTATGAAGTGAAATGTTTCTAGTAAAAGGTTTGACATTTTCGAAATAGGTCGCTTTTTGCTTGAAGAAAGTTGGGAAATATTAAAAACATATTTCCAAAGTTCTGAGTCTTCGACTCAAACTGTAAGATATCTGCGGAAAATTTTCGGTGAAAAAAGTGCCATTAATTCAGTTTGTGGATCCTTTGTAAAGCGAGTTCGTCAAAGTGGCTTGTTTTGGACAAAGCAACTAGCGTACGTTCTTGTCCAGTGCGTTCGGAGGAAAATATTACAGCTGTTTCTCAAAGTGTGGCCATCAACATTATCTCGTCACCGTTCGCAACAATTGAACTTTTCTGCCACGTCTTTACGCCGAATTTTGCCTCTGTATGAAGGCTTATAAAGTTCAATTGGTTCAAGAACTGAAGCCTCTTGATCCATTGTGATTTCGCTTCGCTCAATGGGCTGAAAATCGTTTGGCGAAAGAGCATTTTCACCGAAAAATCGTATTTTCCGAGAGGCTCATCTTTACCTTGGAGGTTATGTAAACGAGCAAAATTGCCGTATTTGGGACTCGGCAAATACACACGTCATTGCAGAGAAGCCGATGTATCCTCAACGAGTGACGGTTTGGTGCGGTTTTTGGTCCGGAGGCATCATAGGCCCATATTTCTTCAAAAATCAGCAACGAGCCGTCATTACCGTCAATGGTGAACGTAACCGTGGCATGCTAAGTGACTTTTTGTTCCCGAAAAGTGGACAGGATGATATGGAGACATGGTTTCAACAAGATGGTACTACGTGTCACACAGCCAACGATACATTTCATCTTTTGGGCACTGTGTTCGAAAACCGCATAATCAGCCGAAATTCGAAAGTCAATTGGCCAACTCGCAGCTGCGATTTGACACCATTAGATTATTACCTTTGGGACGCAGTGAAAGATAAGAGATGAGTCAATTGCGGCCTAAGAATATGAAATGAATCCTGCCATTGAAGAAATACAGGACAATCGAAAATGTACTGAAAAATTGGGTAGATCGAATGGGGTACTGTAAGGCAAGCCGGGGCAGCCATCTTAACAATGTTGTGATTCATTCATAAATGTCAATGATGGGTCTAACCAATAAAAAAAAATTCGATAAAATGTCTACTAGTATTATTTTTATAGCGATATGAAATTTCAAATTCTAAATGGCCCACCCTTTATCTATGTTGGCACATCTGTTTTGTACACTGACACACACAGTGCGCGATTTTGTTAGTTCTCAAAAGTATGTTTTGCGATTTTCGCAATGGATAGAAATATCTCCGTAAGAAGGCTTACGAATCGACTTTATCCAACACACGTACATATGAGCGGTACAGTGCATTCAAAAGCGGTCTAGATGTGGTGGAAGATGATCATCCCTCTTAATGCCTTCATAGGATTTCGGCACCCAAAAGCTCTTGTGTTTTTTGTGCGTTGAAATTAAGATTGATTTTGTTGAAATATTGATGTACAAATCTAAATCATATACAGTTTTCCTTCGTGGTATTACCGCTCACTATCACATTTGTCATCAGTAAATTGCACCAATAGATCATCAGCAAGACCCGATAAATCATTTGTATATACGATATAATGTAGAAGTTCAAGTATAGAGCCTTGTGGAACTCCTCTTTTTGTATGCAGCTTCTTTGAGGTTTGAATGCTTACCTGCTTATCTCTAATTGCGGCATATTTATTTATCAGTAAGATAACTCTTAATTAGTTGTAATGGTATTCCTCTTATTCCATAGCTTTCCAGCTTTTTCAAAAGGATAGTTTTGTCTACACTGACGAAAGCCTTACTGAGATCCAAAGCCATCGCAACAACAGGTTTATTTTGATTGAGTGCCTCCAGAACTTTTTTTTAGCCTTATGATCCTTTTTCAGGCCCAGCAATAAGATAACAGAACATTACAGAGTTGTTGAATGTGTGTTTACAAAAATTTGAAGTTAATCAACTGACTTTGTTTTACATGATATTCCACAGCCTTTTGCGAGATATTTTTCAAGATAGATTTAATTTTTGTTGTAGATTTAAATTTTTACTCTTTGGAAGCTTTTTTTTCACTTTATATCCTTTCGAAAAATTCTCATGCCTTGATGTAAAATATGTTTTCTTTTCTTTTCAGAGGACTGTCCATACCCTCATGGACAGTGCTTCTGCAGATTGGACGAAAATCAAAAACCACTAATTACTATAAATCAATCAAGGGTTCCTTCGGTAAGTTACAAATTCTTTGATATCAAAAATGTGTACAGAATTTTTTATAATAAATGATCTACGAATTTAGTGAAGGGTTATAGACATATTCGAATCATCAGCTCTTTCAAGAATAACTCTCGCTAAATTCTTCAGATGTCGATATAAATAAATTGAAACACGTTCGTCTGATTTCCACAATGTTTATTTTCAATAAGCACGACAGGTTTCGGTAGTGACGTCATTTTCTAGTGTCTAAAGCTAACAGCTATGAGAGATAATGTACTTAGTTGACTACTGAGTGTGCTAAATTTTGGGTTTCTACAAGGTTTGTTGATTCTAAAACTTTCCAACTGATTCATTCTTGAATTTGTGAGGGAGTTTTGAATTATCTAATGTATTTATGTGATTTGTAGATTTTTTATTTATTTTCAACTCTTGGAAGCATGAGTGAGAGAAAACACTTTTTGTCAGTTTTTCACGTTTTTAAAAAAGTTTTTTTCTGTTTCATATTTTGAAATGGATTATCACATAATAAATATGGCATTAATATCATTAACTCCTTTATTAGCTTTGTCGAGTTGAGAATTTGAAGAATAAAGGAAATGTCTCCCAACTGGCTCTGTTATGTAATATCACCCTGTTATCATTGAATTATAAGCGGCTAAATTATGTGTAATGTGTAATGTGATTAAAAGAATCCATTCGATTTAAATGGTCTGAAATGTTTTATTTCTATAAATATTGTATGTTAGTTTATTTTTGAGTTTAAAGATGGTTATGTCTCGGAAATTTATTTAGTTGTTACGTTCAATTTCAGAAAGTTACTTGTAAATGCATTTTAATCAGAAAATGTTAAAATTGGTCTATTTGAGCCTTGAAAATCCACAATAATATAGTGAACGTATTTGTACCAAAAAATAGTATGTTCTTGTGCTTATATTCATTAGAGATATTTGAAAACTATTCATAAAAATATCTGCTAATAAGGGGCTTAGTGGCGATTCCATCGGGAGTCATGAGTTTTGTTTCAAATTCGTCATTTTCTAGTGTCTGAAGCTAATAGCTATGACAGAGAATGTACTTAGTTGACTACTGAGGGTGCTGAATTTTGGGTTTCTAATTCTGTGACAAACAGTTGAAAAAGTAATCCCTAGTGTGAAGTATTGTTTTGGTTAAATATTTCCTTTATTAGATGCAAACATTCATCTTGTTGGTACATATTTTTTTATATCAAATGAGAGTTCATCTATCGGGTTTACAGAATTCAAAATAGTGTATTGCGGATGAAATTTGGTGAATTTCATGAATTTGTGATTTGAGAAGCTTGTTTATTTACCTACAGATCTGTTTCTGTAAGATACTATTAGTCTTGCTGGGTTTTTCCTTGATATAGTTTTATTAAACGGTATATTGTTGGAACTTGATGCTTTATTGAAATAAGTTTCTTCTTGACCCATTCTTAATGTTCTAGATCATTGGTTCTCAAACTTATTTAGACACTGTACTCTTTTTTTAGCCACAAAACATAAGGGTACCTTCTTAGTTACCGGTACTAAGTAAACTAAAATTTTGAAGAAATCTTGTATCAACCTTTGAAACTCAGTTATCCATCATGTTTAGAAATAAAATGAAAAGATATTGTTTACAAACATTTTTTTAAATGAGAAAAACATGAACAAAATAAATAATCAAAAGCACAGATTATCAAAATTGGGTTTTAACATAGTTAAATACAATCTCAAATCATCTTCAACGTTTAATTTGTTCTAGATTCACTTTTAAAATAGGTTAAACTTGAGAAACTTGGGAAGAACCAACAACAGTGCTTGACAGTTCTTCGTATTCATTCCCAATACCATCCAGAAATCCAATAATGTAGTACCAGCAGTCAAATATTTGTTTTTCAGACATGAGACTTCAATGAGTTGCTCCTTTCGAAAGGTAGTCCGGTTTGTGTCCATAGCATCACAATTAAAGGGGTTACGTATCCAGTCATACTGTTTCTCCAAAGGTGGAAAGTACTCTCTTATGCGGATTTTCAATGCATTTGAATGCTGGCCCATCTTGTGTTCAGTGATATTAAATACAGGGTGCTTCAACGAAAACTAAACAGAGGCTATATCTACCAAGACATACATTTTTGATCGAAACGCAAAAAAAGGTCAATTTTTGTTTCAAAGAGGACATCTTTTGGAGTACAATACTTGTCTGAAATATTAACCCTCTAAGTGGGGGTTGCAATCCTTTAACATTTTGAATAGGGAAGATGGGTCGAGTGATGACTCAAAAGAAAGTTTGTATCTTTGTCTACATCGCCTTGAACAAATTTTCATCTTTAATTGAAAACTGTAAAAGATACACGGTGAGCAACTAAAAAATAGGGAAGACTAATACCCTGAGAATATTCAAGTTTCAGTGAGGTAAAATGGAACAGATCCATGCTGATCAATGCCAGTCATCATCAAGTACCATCCTCATCTCGAATTTCAACCCCTGGACCAGGGGTGACAACCCTTGAAAATTTGGAAGAGGGTAGATGGGTCGAGTGATAACTCGAAAGAAAGATATTATCTTTGTCTGCATTACCGTGAAAGAATTGTCATTTTTGATTGAAAACTGTAGAAGATACAGAGAGAGACACTGAATAATAGAGAAAACTATCGCCCCAAGACTATTGGAGTATTAGTGCGAAAAACTGGAATAGATTCATTCAGATCAAAGATGACAGCCTTTGATCTGGAATGAATCTGTTCCATTTTTTTGCACTAATACTTGAATAGCTTAGGGCGATAGATAGTCTCCTCTATTTTATAGTAGCTCGTTCTGTATCTTCTACAGTTTTCAATCAGAAATGAAAATTCGTTCACGGGGATGCAGACAAAGATAATACCTTTCTCTCGAGGTATCACTCGACCCATCTACCCTCTTCCAAATTTTCAAGAGTTGTCACCCCTACTCCAGGGGTTGAAATTCGAGATGAGGATGGTACTTGATGATGACTGCCATTGATCAGCATGGATATGTTCCATTTTACTTCATTGAAACTTGAATAGTCTCAGGGAAATAGTCTTCCCTATTTTTCAGTTGCTCACCGTGTATCTTTTACAGTTTTCAATTGACAAAGTAGACAAAGATACAAACTTCCTTTTGAATCATCACTCGACCCATCTTCCCTATTCAAAATGTTCAAGGATTGCAACCCCCGCTTAGGGAGTTGATATTTCAGGCAAGTTTTGTACCCCAAAAGTTGTCCCCCTTAAAACAAAAATTGTCTTGTTTTTGCGTTTTGATCAGAAATGAATTTCTTGGTAGATATAGCCTCTGTTTAGTTTTCGTTGAAGCACCCTGTATGTTTTGCTCATTATATCGCAAAAATGTATGTAATCTTTCAAACGGCTTGCAGTTCTTATTTTCTGTTTGTTTTTCCAGAGAGTGATCTTTGTTACCATTGCATAAGGTTTCTTTTTATATTAAAGTTATTAGAAACACTGCCCTGTTGGATGAATTCCAGACGTTGATTTTCTCAAAAATATCACTTAAATAAACCATTTTCAGAAGCCAGTCAAAACCAGTAAGTACAGAAGACAAGTGGGATTTGTGTTCGGTAAAAAAATGTAATTCTTTGTGAGGACGGGATAAAACATTTCACTGAGAAAGCCATCGTGCCTCACTATGTAGCAATAAGTTATCATGTCGGTTCTCCATATCCTGACAGAATTTTAAAGTCACGAGATTTTTGAGACGTCGTTCACAATTTCCACACTCTGATCAAGGACATCTTCATGTTCGTCAAGGAGGTGGTTAGTCTTAGCAACATCCATACCCACTGACCAGTCTTCGCAATCAAATGACTAACTTTTTAGGAAGTTTTTAGAGCACTTTCATTTTGTTCTGCACCAGAAAACTTTTTCATAGAGTTTTTCCCACTTTCAAGATCCTTCAAAAGACACTAAAAGTACTGTAACTCTTTTTTGAGTAAATTCTCTTGTTTGCTTTCAAAATGGCATTTAAACAGAGAAGGTTTCATAGAATTGCTTGTTGAAATTTCAGAACAAACAACGCATTGTGCATCAGGCTCGTCTGTTGTTCCAGTCCAAGTTAAACCTAATTTTGGGTACAATTCGCTATATTTTCTTTTCTGACTTCTAGATTCATTTGCCAGTTCTTCGGGTTTTTATTCTTTCCTTGAACTCTTTATTAGTAAGGAGATATTCATTTTTTGAATGTGATTGCCCAGAAGTTGTTTTTCAGGAGCCTTTTATCCATTGTTAATCATTATGCTAAAATTCACTTACGTACCTGCCTCAATACACTGACGTACGGCTTGAACTGGATTGAGTGTTCGTAGAATAACACAACACACCTCAAAAATAACACAATACTCAATTCGAACATGTAATAATAGGCAATACTATAGTTTGGTCACGTTAAGTTCAAAGTGACGTCATCAACCAGTTTTCTCGGATGTTGCCAATGTTTCCCAAAATTCCTATTGAATGCGACTGTAAAGTATGGAATAAAATTCATAACTTCTTCATTTTCGATTTTCGTGCAAAACGCTCAGACAGGTCGATTTTTATATTCAACTCGAAATTATTTGGAAGAATTGTAATTCGCAAGATATGACGTCATCGACCATTTTTTAAAATTGCAACCCATAATTTTATTTTTTATATGTTTACCTAAGTTATTAGAAGTTTTGAAAGTTATATTAAGATTTTGTTTGACGATAAAGGATTTAATATTTGTACTTGCAGAACCGCAGAATGTTAAACTGTTGAATATTTTATAGTTTTTATGAATAGGATATACTTCATTTATTGCTTTCTGATACAGTTTTTACGAATGATTAGATCTATCATATCCGGATTATATGAATTATTAATGGCTATCTGTCTGGTGATGTTTAACTCTTTATTATAATCTTCTACTGATAAAGGTAAATTGAGTAACCGATGTACCATGCTGTTTAAAGCTGCAACTTTGTGTTGAATTGGATGTAATGAGTAGTTATGTATAATTGTATCAATATGTGTTGGTTTACGAAAGACCGAAAAACATGATTATTATTTTGTTTAGTGATTTTCAAGTCCAAAAATTAATGGAATCGTTCTGTTCAATTTCTATCGTGAATTTAATGTTCAAATGGATGGAATTAATGAAATTAAGAAATAAGTCTAATTGACCAGTAGTTCCAATGAAACATACTAAGATGTCGTCAACATATCTATACCAATAAAGAAATTTGGAAATGAGTGGATGTCTATGAATTTTCTGTTCAATATTATTCATAAAATCTCTGCTAAAAGTGGACTCAAAGGATTTCCCATGATCAATCCATTTTCACTACTGTAATAGATGTTGTTGAAAGCAAAATAATTTTGTTCAATGCAAACGTCCAACAGATTCAATATTTCTGATTTAATTATGTGGTTAACATGATTCGAATTCAACATGTTTTCGATTAATATTTTGACATCACCTGGAGGAACACTTGGGTATAAATTCTCAACATCAAACGAAATAAGTTTTGCGTTAGGTGGTAGGTTAACGTTTTTATGTTATTTATCAATTCGAAAGAATTTTTTATAGAAAATTTTGATTTGAATGAACAATAATTTTAATGATATCTATAAGGTAGTGCGACAATTTCACGGCTGGGGCTGTAACGTAAGATACGACTGGTCTAACGGGGTTATTTACTTTATGCAATTTAATGAGTGAATACAGTTGAGGTGTTTGAGGGTTTGGTAAAATTAATTTGTATTTATCTATTGCTTTAATTAAAGATTTTGCGTCATTTATTGCAATTTCAATATTTTTCTGGAATTTAATAGTTGGATCTTTGTTCAAAATTGTATAGTTTCGGACGAAATGAAATTTAGAGTTTTAAATAGGTAGTCATTTTTATTTAACGCAATAACAGTATTACCCTTATCTGCTTTTGTAAAAATAACTTCATTTAGTTGAGATTTTTGTTTGATGGCCTTTAAAATGTTTTGTTCTTTACTCGGTTTAAAGTCAGCTAATGATTCATTTTTATAATGTTAGGTGCTAAATATTTAAGGTGTGTGTTATTAGGAATATTTTTCAGAGAAATTTCAGTATCTATGCCAAGTTCCTCTAAATCAGATTTTATCTTGTTTGATTTAATATTGTGTTTGAAACCTTTCTCCAAGAGATTTGTTTCATCAGTTGTGAAATTAGTATCAGAAAGGTTAACGAATCTATTAAAAAATTGATGGTCAGAAAATTTAGTTTTACGTGGAGTAGGTTTCGGTTTTCGTGACACGAGAAACTTTAATTTGCGGTATTGGATGGTATATTTATTATGTATTATTGATCTAATTTTGAATCTATTATTGTAATCTAATGAATCGAATTCAAGTGGATGAAGTCTGTACAATAACTTGGTATGAATTACCTTGAGATAAGTATTGTAGATGTCTCGTTTGTGGAACAAAATCTTGCATTCTGATTTGATCCATATCTTCTGTCCAGAGATAACTGCTCTTCGAGCTGCATAACTGTTGTTGTTGGTCTTGAGTTTGATGTATTTAGGACACACTTCACTCTTCAAACACTTGGTTAAAAACCACAGGTTTTGGGATGTTATAGCATTTTTAAGTAACAACTTAAAATACCAAAGGGCCAAAAAGCTTGTATTCGCATTCTTCAACATTTGAATTGTGGAAGCCGTTACTTGATGTAGATCCATGATATAAATGAGATAAAAAACACAAGATTCAACTTTAATCTACACTTTATTTGAAAAAATTCGACGACGTTTCGCTGACATAGCAGCTTTATCAAGAATGACAAACAGAATGAAGAGTATGGTATTATAAACAAATTGTAGAACAAGTTGGATGAATAACAGGAAATCCACACCATATTTTTTCATCATTACTCTAGAGAGATTATTTTTCTGAGTGTTTTGATACCCATAGTAGGGGTCTGAGATGCGTATTTTCTGAAATACAGGCTGTTTCATTCAATATGTAGTGGTATGAATTTTTTTCAGAATAAATTCGATTGTCACTTCGATTTTTTCTTGAGAAAACTTTGTCTGATGCCAATATGAGGCATATTAAATTAATTCGCGACCTCCCTTTCACGAGAATAAAATTTTTCAATAATCATTTATATCAGTACCTCTTGAATGGAACATCCTGTATATCGAAAACTACGCATCTCAGACCCTTAGTTAGGAGTATCAAAACATTCAGAAAATTAATCTCTGTACCTTTCAAAGAACGTAAGAAAAAAAAATTTTCTCGGCCAAAAATTTCGAGTCGAAAATAAAAATCGACTTGATGATCAAGATGGATCTTCAGAATATTAGTACTTACCTGTAAATGCAACACTTGAGGCATAATTCAATTCAATCGTGTTCACCTTTCTTTAATATAAAAATAGGAAAAAGAAGAAATTTTCATTATGCACTTTGTTCAATAAAGGTTTTGAGCACTGGCCATCTCGTTGAATTTGAAATCTGATCTGATCTGATATCAAATGCTAGATAGTTTAATTTGTAGTTGCCTATCTTGGAACTTTACTTCAGTTTTAATCAACGAACAGCATGGCTCTAGAAGGGGCCGTTCCACTATTTCGAATCTCGTAGTTTATGTTGGGGACATAATTGAATGTTTCGAATCGAGTTATCAACTAGATGCAGTATATACTGATTTTGAAAAAGCCTTCGACAGAGTCAATCATAATCTTTTACTCGCTAAGTTGGAGGCACTTGGCATATCCGGTTCTCTGCTCCAATGGCTGTGTGTGATCGTTCTCAGTGTGTTAAATATAGACATTTCTATTCGACAGAGTTTGATGTGGCGTCAGGTGTACCTCAAGGTTCACATTTGGGTCCGGTGTTGTTCAATATTTTCATAACCGACGTTAAGAGTGTTCTTTCGGTAAAGTTCTTACTATTTGCCGATGACATGAAGATGTTTTCAAAAATATTTATGATGCCCGTGAATTACAGAGAGATATTGACAGGTTTTGGATTGTTTGAGTCTGAATGTTGAAAAATGCCATGTTATATCCTTTCATAGATTACACACCCCACTGGGGTTCGAGTACAATTTGAATAACACGATTCTTAACAGAGGACGTCCACTAGATTTCAAGGAACACTTTCGTGGGATCACTTTCAAGGCGTATCAGATGTTGGACTTCATAATTCGTAATTCAGTAGGTTTTTCCTCTGATACAATTCAAAACTGCTTCCTCAATATCTGGAGTTCTCATAGTTTGAGTTGCACCTTTTAAATGATTATTAGCAGTAAAAGTACCAGTTTTCCTCAACCTACTGTGGATATTTGAAAATGTTCGCCTGTCTGGTGTTACTCGATTTGGAAAGCGTACCTGTTATAATCGCCTAGCTTCTGTTGTGTTTCCGTCAGCCAGACCTAACATGTAATGCATAACAGCCAATTCGGCATTAGTAAAATTAGCCAGTTTTTCTTACAGCAATAACTTCAAAAGTTTTAAAACTAATCGTTAATTTAATAGACAATTCTAGCAGACACTGGTGCAACTTTAGCATCTGTCAAAACAAATCAATGAATGAAACAAATCAAAATCTTCTAGTCATTTTTTAATTAGAAGTGCTTTCAATTCAGCGAATACATACAATTGTTTAATAATTTTTTGCTTGAGAACGGTCGGAGGAGATGTCAAAAAAGTTTTTAAATTGAACGAAGATGACGAAAATTGATTGTACGATGATCATTGGCTTGCCGCAAAAAAGTTAGAAAGGGCAAAAGGGGACATGGCCAAATTCCATGTGAATTTCAGTTGAAATCTAGGACGTGTAATGATGGAGGCTGTGAAAAATAGTTTGCATTCCAAATTTGGGCTGAATATCCCAAAAACTGCAGAAGTTTTGAAGAAAAAAAATAATTTTTTCAGGAAATTTCAACACCCTGTAGCTCCGTAACGAAGATTTTGCGGATTTATGTTTATATAAACATTCTTTCTTAAAATTGCACATAGATTTACCTCCTCAAGTTGGGAAATACTATTATGTAACACCCTTTATCATTTCTTTTATCAGGTTTCATAAGAATTAGATCTTCATTCTACAATTTAGTTGATATAAATTTTATTCTTTCAGTGTGATTTTGTTCAGAGAGTTTTTAGTTGGATTATTTAATTAATTCATGTTTGTTTTCATACTCGATATAATATAACTCGATTATTTATAGTTCTTGTATCGTTTGATGTTCAGTTCATCATGAAATCTTTTCTTGAGATGTTATTAAGGCAATGATTTTTATCGGTGAATCAATTGGTTTCCAATCAATTGGCTAAGAGGACTAAAATATCTAGAATTCATTGCACAGATCTTCTACACATGATGACATTATCATTCAATTTCCTCCTAACGCTAAGGAACATTGAAGAATCGACATTTTCTGAGTATCAGTCTTATTTCAGATCGGCTTTCTGAAAATATCGAAAAGTCAGTCTTCATAACATCTTGTATCGGTTAAAATTATGCACCCTTCTGGAATAAGGCATATCGCTTTTCATCTCCACCGATTAACATAATGATACTGCTATTTTATATTCACGACAGGATTTCACCTTGTTGATCGAACTTTATCCTGGCTTAAAGCGTTTTCTCCATCTTCCCAATAGTGTGTGAACTTTTATTCTATTTTTCTTTTACACAGGGAATGCATTTTTTTATTATCTGGTTAGTTACGTCGTATACTGGGTGGCTCATCACATTCGCTATATTTTACGGCCGATTTTGTTTTTTTTGTACGGAGTAACATGAAGTGCTGTAGTGACTATAAACTAAGAATATTTGAGACTAGATAGGGTGTTCTATAGTAAAGTTACCTATCAAAGTTATGATTTTGTAAATGCGACACCCCAAAGATTCCAATTTTTGACTCCAATTAATAACTTTACAGTTACACTGGTTTGTTACCAGAAAAAGTATAATATCAATTCATTTCATCATATTCAGTGAATCAAATTCCATTATCGACAAATCGCTTCAAGGTGATTAAACAATTGAGATCTCTCTATTCTTGCAGGAGCTCCGTCCAATTGGAACCACATTCGTTGCCTTACGTCGATCGTCATCATCATCATCATCAAGCAGCTCGTTCTGTCCACTGCTGGACATAAGCCTCCCGTAAACTATACCACATCCTTCTGTTCTGTGCCGTCTGTATCCAATTCGTCTGTATGCGTTTTATATCGTCAGACCACCTTGTTGGGGGACGTCCTATACTTCTTTTTGCTTCGTGTCTTGGTCGCCATTCTAGAATTTTCTTGGTCCATCTTCCGTCGGTGGTTCTTGCCAGATGTCCGGCCCATTTCCACTTAAGTGTGGCGATCCTAACAATAGCATCCTCAACCCCACTTCTTTGCCTGATTATGTCATTTGATATTCGGTCTCTAAGGTATAATCCGAGCATGCATCTCTCCATGGCACGCTGGGCCACTCGAACTTTATTGGCCGGTTTCTTGGTCAGAGTTAAAGTTTCCGCGCCGTAAGTCATGACAGGCAACACACACTGGTTGTAAACTTTTCGTTTCAAACAAATTGTGATATCTGATTTTAAGATATTGCTCAGTTTACCAAACGCTGCCCAAGTAAGGCCAATTCTTCTAAAGATTTCACAGGTTTGGTTGTCTCGACTTATTCGTCGCGTTCAGCTTTAGTCCAACCCTTTCAGAAGCTTGTTTGAGCCTTTCAAGCATTTCTTCTGCATCTCCTATGTTGTCGGATATGAAGACGATGTCGTCGGCAAACCTAAGGTGGTTCAAGTATTCCCCATTAATATTTATACCCATATTTTCCCAGTCTATCCTTTTGCACATATACTCGAGTAGGGTTATAAAGAGTTTTGGCGAAATCGGATCTCCCTGTCGCACGCCCCTCTGTATTTCGAATGTTTCTGTTTTTGCGTGAAGTTTCACACAAGCTGTAGCATGATCATATATGTACTTTATCCGTGCCATGTATCGATGGTCTATGCGACACTCAGCTAGAGCCTCTAACATTTTACGTTGTTTTATGGTATCGAATGCCTTTTAATAATCTACAAAGATGAGAACCAGGGGTTTATTGTATTCGAGGCATTTTTCTATTAAGGTTTTAGTAGTTTGTAGATGATCATTCGTACCAAATCCGCTCCGGAAACCAGCCTGCTCGTAGGGCTGGTCATATAGAGTTTGTATATGTGCAATAAAAGGCTGATGGGTCTATAGTTGTTAAGGTCAGTGATGCTTCCCTTTTTGTGCATTATAACCACCACGGCGTTGTTCCATTGGGTTGGAGATACCCCCTCCGTTAGGCATGCATTGAACCACTTCTGGATCTCTCGCAGCAGAGTCCCGCCTCCTGCTTTCAGAGATTCTACCACATTCTCATCATCACCAGGTGCTTTATTATTTTTCATCTCTGCTAATGCCGTTGTTATCTCATCTATTGTTATATCTGGTATATCTTCTGACCCAACGTTTAGTATTTTAGGTAAAGGGTTTTCTTCTGTTTGGTTTTCTCTTAGTCGATAGAGCTCTTGGTAGAAACCTTTGGTAATTTCAAGGGTTTCATCTTTATTCGTTGTTACGTTCCCTTCCTTGTCCACCAACTGCCAAATATTTTTCTTTCCTGGACCCAATCTTCGTCTTAGTACTTTCAAACTCCTGTTCTCCTCAATCACTCTCGTAATCATCTCTGTATTGTAGTTTCGTGTGTCTCTTCTGATAGCTTTCGAAATATCTTTGTTCAGTTGTTTTAATTCGCCTGTATTTGTTGTTTGTTTATTTTTAAGTTGTCTTCTCCTTTCCATAAGTGTATTTGTTGTCTGACTTAATTTTCGCTTGTCTCTCGATGTTTTGGAACTACAACTTTTTTCGGCACTTTTAATGATCTCAGTTAGTTGTTGGTTTTGTTCGTCAACAGTTGTTTATGTTTCGTTTTCTAGGTTTTCCAGGTTTGTTTCTATCAGCTTTTGGAATTTGTTGATATCGTTAGGAGATGTCCATTTCATGTGGTTTGTCTTATTTATCATTCTTCATCTTACTGTCTTAGTATTTATCACTACTTTTGCTCTGACCAATCTGTGGTCGCTTCCTATAGAGCAACTATTCAAAACGGTAACATCCTGGACTATTTCTTTTTTGTTGGCTATTATGAAATCTATTTCGTTTTTGGTCCTACCATCGGGGCTTTGCCAAGTCCATTTGCGTTGGAATTTCTTTTGGAAAAAGGTGTTCGTAATATCTTGTAGCAATTCTCCCAGATGATCACGAAGAAACCTTGAAAATATATAGGGTAGGCCACGAAATACCGCAATAGCGGAATTGATTAAGTTAGAGCTTTCATTTTAGATTCTTTGGAATGCGAAAAAATGATAGAATACAAGGATTGTCATCACATTTCAGTTTCACTACAATTCAAAATGGCTGACAGGCTCAAATGTACACTACATTTTCAATTGCTGGAATTTTTGTCTTATGGTCGGCGGCCATTTGGAATTGAATAAAAATTCCAATTTTAGGACGATATTCGTGTGTTTCAATTTTTCTACTCCTGATTGAGTCTAGAAGAGAGACGATCAATCCTGGATGTTGGATATTATGAGGTTAAACAAAAATTCCAATTTCCGTTTCGCATATAAAACTGGAATTTCCTTCGCTTCACAGTTTCATCAATTCTTTAGGGATTTTCATGTTCAATCTCTCATAATGATCGAAAAGAATTGAGTTTTCGATTTTATGGATCAAATTCAATATTCCATAAAAAACAAAAAAACAGTAAATCTACGTACAATTTCAAGAAAAAAACTTTATATAATCATAGGTCCGCAAAAGCTTCGTTACGAAGCTACAGTGTTGAAATTTCCGGAAAAAGTTATTTTTTTTCAAAACTTCTGTAGTTTTTGGGACATTCGGCCCAAATTTGGAATGCAAACTATTTTTCACAGCCTCCATCATTACACGTCCTAGATTTTAACTGAAATTCACAAGGAAATTTTTTCCGAGGCCATGTGTCCTTTTGCCCTCTCAAACTTTTTTGAAGTACGCCACTGATCAGCGTACAATCAATTTTCGGCATCTTCGTTCAATTTAGAAACTTTTTTGACACCTGTAATTTTTTCGTATCTCCAACTGTTTTCGAGTGAAAAATCATTGAATTTGAATAATTTGAATAGTATATTATTCACTAAATAAAAAAAATGATGGAAATATTCGATAGGTATGCCCAAAATTTGCTTTTATTATGATAGGTCGTCTTCTGAGACTCAACTTATACTTGTAATTTTTTCGTATCTCCCACCGTTCTCGAGCAAAAAATTATTAAACGATTGTATGCATTCGCTGAATTGAAAGCACTTCTAATTAAAAGAATATCAGTAGGCTTTGATTTTTTTTCATTTATTTATTTATTTTGACAGTTTCTAAAGTTGAACCAGTGTTTGCTGGAATTTTTCATTAAATTAACGATTAGTTTTAAAACTTGAAGTTATTGCTATGAGAAAAAATGGCTAATTTTACTAACGCCGAATTGGCTGATATCAATTAAATGTACGGTCTGGCTGACGGAAACACAACAGAAGCTAGGCGATTATATCTGGTGCGCTTTCCAAATCGAGTAACACCAGACAGGCGAACATTTTCAAATATCCACAGGAGGTTGAGGGAAACTGGTACTTTTACTGCAAATAATCATTCAAAAGGTGCAACTATGAGACTCCAGATATTGAGGAGGCAGTTTTGAATTGTATTGTTTCGAATCCTCATGTGAGTACAAGAAAAATTGGAAATCAGTTGAATATTTCACATGTTCTAGTTTGGAGGATTCTCCGCGACTTTTTATTGTACCCGTTTCATATTCAACGCGTCCAAACTCAACTTTCTCGAAATTTTCCTTTGAAACTGAATTTCTGCCGATGGTTCTTAGATAAAATTAGAGAAAACGCTCATTTTGATAGTGAAATAATGTTCACAGACGAAGCTAACTTCTCGAGAATTGCTATCACAAAATTTCATGATAATCATTATTTGGCTGAGGAAACCCCCAGGTCCCGCTTATCGGCAATTTCTTGAGGAGGAGTTACCTTTATTGCTCGAGGATGTGGCACTTTTGGTGAGAAACATAACGTGGTTCATGCATGACGGGGCACCAGCACATTTCAGTGGAGAAGCTAGGGAATTCTTGAATAATACATTCAACAACCGATGGATAGGTCGGGGTGGGCCAGAACCATGACCTCCTAGGTCCCCAGACTTAAATACTTCAGACTTTTTCTTATGCGGATTTCTCAAAAGTTTAGTTTTTACCACTTCAGTGAACACTGTAGAAGAATTGAGAAATCGAATAATAACCTCTTGTGATACGATAAGAAATACCCCAAGAATATTTCAAAGAATGCGTGATAATATGGGCAGAAGAACAGAGTTCTGTATTCTTGTAAATGGATGACACTTCCAGCAATCCAGCAATTTATTTAGTTTTTAATTGTTCGTTTTTTTAGTTCGACATTGAATAAGTATAAGTTGAGTCTCAGAAGAGGACCTATCATAATAAAAGCAAATTTTGGGCATACCTATCGAATATTTTCATCATTTTTTTTATTAAGTGAATAACATACTATTCAAATTATTCAAATTCAATGATTTTTCACTCGAAAACGGTTGGAGATACGAAAAAATTACAAGTGTCAAAAAAGGTTCTAAATTGAACGAAGATAACGAAAATTGATTGTACGCTAATCAGTGGCGTAATGCAAAAAAGTTTGAGAGGGCAAAAGGAGACATGGCTCCGGAAAAGAAAACATCTTGTAGATTCTAGTTAAAATTTAGGACGTATAATGACGGAGGCTGTGAAAAATAGCTTGCATTCCAAATTTGGGCTGAATACCTCAAAAACTGCAGGAGTTTTGAAGAAACAACCATTTTTTTGGAAAATTCAACACTCCGTAGCTCCTTAACGAAGTTTTTGCGGACCTATGTTTATATGAACTTTTATTATTAAAATTGCATGGAGATTTACCCCCTCAAGTTGTGAGATACTATAATGTAACACACGTTATAGTCTAAAATATTTTTAGTCTGTAGTCACTACAGCACTACACATATTACTGTTCAAAAATAAAATGACAATCGGCTTAGTCTCATCGCGAATGCGATGAGCCACCCGGTATAAACTTTAAGCCCACCCAACGCCATACATAGAGTCTGATTAAGTAAAACCACGACGTTGTTGAAGATTCTAATATGATATAGTTTGTATGACACTATTCTTAGAATAACAAATGTCCAATACCAGTCATCATCTAGAGTCAAATTTAGAACTGAATAACTTCGTCTACAATTGAACGGTCAAGTATCTCTTATAATGTAATTGTGTCAATCAGTACTGCGTCGAATGTTTCACAGATAAACTAGATAAACAAATTTGATTATTTAGAATTGATAGAAGTTAATATCGATCCAATCATAGAATATGAAAGATACGGGTGTATTTTAAATGATCAAGAAAAAACGTTAAAACAGTTAGTAGGATCTTGTAATCGGAGTTTTGACCCAGACTCTTTGTCTGGGATGGATTCTGGCTTGTCTGTCGAGGATGAACTAAATCAATATTTTGTTGACAGTATCGAAGATATTGCTGGCACAATAGCTGTTCCGAGGGATTTTCATGAAAAGGATTTTGTTGAAACTAAGTGTGGCCTATCTACTTTCAGAAAGATATCCCTTAATGGACTCCATAGCATTGTTAAGGGGTTAAGAAATTCTAAATCAGGGGATGACGTCATTGATGCATTTCTGGTAAAGAGTTTGTTTGAGGTGGTTGGATACTCCCTGCTTGATATTGTTAATACTTCACTTGAAACTGGTACTTTGCCTTCTGACTGGAAGTGCAGTACTGTTGTCCCCATTCCAAAGGTGTCTAATCCAACGGTACCTGATGATTTGAGGCCAATTAATTTGCTTCCCATAGTCGACAAAATTGTTGAAATTGTGGTTCGTGAGCAGATTAGTAATTTTCTTGAAGAAAATGGGTTGATATACGTCAATCAGTCTGGATTTAGAGGTGGCCACTCATGTGAGTCAGCGTGTCAACTGGTGTTCAGTCAATGGAAAAAGATATCGATAGCGGAAAAATCATTATTAGTGTTTTTGTGGACATTAAAAGAGCTTTTGAAACAATTGACAGAGTATTGCTCATTAGAAAGTGTGAAAAAATCGGTATTAGAGGAATTGTGTTGAAATGGTTAGCATGTTTTTTGGAGGGTAGGTGTCAGAGGACTCTGATTGATGGTAATTTCTCTCAGCAGAGGGAGGTAAAATATGGAGTTGCCCAGGGCAGTGTACTCGGTCCTCTTCTCTTTATTATTTACATGAACGATTTAAATAGGTACTTGGAACACTCTTTTGTGAATTTGTTCGCTGATGACACATTGATATCGGTCTCTGGGGATGACTTCGGGAAGTGGTTGGTGTTATTAATGTGGAACTGGAAATCATGAATAACTGGATGATGTTCAATAAACTGAAACTGAATAGTAACAAAACTTAATGTATGGTACTTGGTTCTAAAGCTAATTGTAGTAAGTTTAAGAGTGAAGTTTATGTATTGAAAATTCGCGACATGGCTCTCAATTTTGTATCTGAAATTAAATATCTGGGAGTGACTATTGATCCCCAATTGAATCTGTCTCAACATGTGTCTGTCTTATGCAAAAAATTGGGAAAAAATCGGTTATTTTTATAGAGTGTGTAATAAACTTTCACTCTGGAGCAGAAGAATTGTATATAATTGTATGATATATCCTAGTTTCAATTATTGTGCTTCTCTTTGAGTGTTTGTGATAAGAAAGATATTCAACAGTTACAGTTCCTTCAGAATAAGTGTATGAGATTTTTGTTAACATGTAATAGGCGCACCTCTATAAATTTTATGCTTAAAGAACTGAATTTCCTGAGCGTTCGGCAGCTTGTGACTCAATCTTGTCTGGTTCTTATTTACAAAACAGTAAACAAAAAACACCTTTGTATTTGCAAAAGTTTCTAAAACGAAGATTAGAGTCAGTGTGTTACGGGTTGCGCGGCGCTCAGGATTTTCAAATTGAGAGATATGCCTCAACTGCCATGGAAAGGTCACTTTTATTGAGGGTCTGAAAGCTTATAATACGTTGCCACTTTTTGTTAAGTCATCTAGCACTGTAAGGATCTTCAAAGTTAGATTGAAGAAAATGTTTTTTGTTCTTAGAATTATCTTTTCGAAATCTTTGCTGATTTTTTCATGTAATATATGTGATTAAGTAACAGATTGCTAAATAAATAGATATTATTATTATCGTGGACTTATGCACTATCTCAGCTAGTAGCTGGATATAATTTACCTTTCCCAGATTTAGCAATCAAAGGGAATAGGCTCGATTACAATATACTTGACATAAATTTCCTAACTATCCTACATGTATTAAGAATTACAGCTTTTGCATTTCTATATAGGTATTCTTATGCAATTCTAATTTCTTAAGGCTATCATGCAAAGTTTTGGGTATTAAACCAGTCGAGGATACGATGACAGGAACGATATCTATTTTGTCGAGGTGCCACATCTGCTTGATCTCAATAGCAAGGTCTGTGTATTTGGACTTTTTCTCCTGGAACTTATTCAGCACGTTGTTATTATTTGGTATGGCGACATCCACCAGCATTGCTGTCTTGGCTCTCTTGTCATACACCACTATGTCCGGCCTATTATTCGTCACCATTCTGTCAGTGATAATAGGCCTATCGTAGTATAATCTGATAGAGTCATTTTCCAATACGGGTGCCGGTTGATACTTGTAATATGGCTGGAATGTATCCAGAAGTCCGTACTTGTGTGCAAGTTTCTGATGGATAATGTTGCACACTTGATTATGCCTGTGAAGATAGTCTGTATTGGCCAGTTGTTCGCATCCGGACGTAATATGCTGTATCGTCTCCGATCTTATATGGCATTTTCTGCACCTATCTGTTTGTAATGTTCCGTCCTTCATAATAAATTTTTGTAGTTGTTTGTAGCGATCACTTGGTCTTGGATGGCCATAAGGAATCCCTCTGTTTCCGCGAATAATTCTCCTTTCATCAACCATTTGTTGAAGGCTTCTTTGTCGATGTGTGGTTGATTAATCTCATGGTGATGTCGTCCATGCAATTCCTTTCTTGACCATTGCTCTTGTTTTTCAGTATCTGATAGGAATGGTAGATTCAGCAGGTCATCTCTGGTAGCAAGATTTAGAGGTGTATATCCCTTATCAGCCAACGATACCACTCTATGTAGGTCAGAAGTGAGAGCTTTTGCTGAGAAGAATTCTCTGAGATTTCTTATCTGTTCGGTGTGTAAATTGACAACATCTATTAATCCGCGTCCCCTTCTTTCCGCTTCAAAGTTGTTCGTATCACAGACGATTTTGGATGATGATTGTTGTACTTTGTCAGCATCGTTCGGGTCTGCCTTTGAATATCATCTAGCTCCGTCTTAGTCCATCTGATTATTCCAAATGAGTAAAGCAACACTGGAATGGCGTAGGTGTTAATTGCCTTGACTAGATTCCCCGAGTTCAACATCGATTTCAGCACAGACTTCAGACGCTGACTGTATTCTGAACGAATCTTCTCCTTTGATTGTTTTTGGTCTAACAATCTGGCTTGTTGGTATCCCAGATATTTGTATGTTTCGCCATCTCTCATGCACTGTATAATGTCACCGTTTGGAAGTTGTGTTTTACCATCTATGACTTTCCTCTTTGAATGTTCAGGGTCTTACATTTTCAATCCCGAATTTCATATGAACATCTGCCGAGAACTCACTGACAGTTTTCAGCAAATCATCCAATTGCTTGTTGTTCGAAGCATATAATTTGATGTCATCCATATACAACAGGTGGGAGATTGTATGATAATTCCTTTCTGCTTTTATCCTAAATCCGTATCCAGTTCTATTGAGCATTGAGGACAATGGGTTCATTGCCAAACAGAACCATAGTGGACTCAAAGAGTCTCCTTGAAAAATTCCACGACGTATGGGTATCTCGTCGGTTTTAATTGATTTATTGTTCATGTTGACCTGCAGAGACGTGCGCCAGTGTGTCATTGTTGTCTTCAAGAACTCTACCAGGGCTGGGTGAATTTTGTATATCTGCAATAATATTATTATTATTTATTATCGTGGACTTATGCACTATCTCAGCTAGTAGCTGGATATAATTTACCTTTCCCAGATTTAGCAATCAAAGGGAATAGGCTCGATTACAATATACTTGACATAAATTTCCTAACTATCCTACATGTATTAAGAATTACAGCTTTTTGCATTTCTATATAGGTATTCTTATGCAATTCTAATTTCTTAAGGCTATCATGCAAAGTTTTGGGTATTAAACCAGTCGAGGATACGATGACAGGAACGATATCTATTTTGTCGAGGTGCCACATCTGCTTGATCTCAATAGCAAGGTCTGTGTATTTGGACTTTTTCTCCTGGAACTTATTCAGCACGTTGTTATTATTTGGTATGGCGACATCCACCAGCATTGCTGTCTTGGCTCTCTTATCATACACCACTATGTCCGGCCTATTATTCTTCACCATTCTGTCAGTGATAATAGGCCTATCGTAGTATAATCTGATAGAGTCATTTTCCAATACGGGCGCCGGTTGATACTTGTAATATGGCTGGAATGTATTCAGAAGTCCGTACTTGTGTGCAAGTTTCTGATGGATAATGTTGCACACTTGATTATGCCTGTGAAGATAGTCTGTATTGGCCAGTTGTTCGCATCCGGACGTAATATGCTGTATCGTCTCCGATCTTATATGGCATTTTCTGCACCTATCTGTTTGTGATGTTCCGTCCTTCATAATAAATTTTTGTAGTTGTTTGTAGCGATCACTTGGTCTTGGATGGCCATAAGGAATCCTCTGTTTCCGCGAATAATTCTCCTTTCATCAACCATTTGTTGGAGGCTTTTTGTCGATGTGTGGTTGATTAATCTCATGGTGATGTCGTCCATGCAATTCCTTTCTTGACCATTGCTCTTGTTTTTCAGTATCTGATAGGAATGGTAGATTCAGCAGGTCATCTCTGGTAGCAAGATTTAGAGGTGTATATCCCTTATCAGCCAACGATACCACTCTATGTAGGTCAGAAGTGAGAGCTTTTGCTGAGAAGAATAATTATTATTATTATTATTATTATTATTATAGAAAGTAATCGTATTTTGGAGAATAATACACAGAATCAAATTTATATGGAATCACTCGGTATTTCACATTATTGATTGTTTTTAACAATGGATCTTTGAGTACTTGTGAAGAGTGAAGTTTTTTGTTGTAAAAAAACTGGATACTATGATGAAAAATGTTGAATTATCACCAAATGTTCGCCAATGAGAATTGAAACTGTGAATTTCAAACTTTAAAAAAGCCTATAATCATAATTGAAATTCCTTACGTTGGATTGTCCGATGTGCAGAGGGGTCGAATAATTGCTCTCGTTGAAGAAGGGGTGACACAGAGGGATATAGCGGCCACAATGGGGTATCACAGGGGGTGATTTCAAAAACTTACGGACTATACGTGGAGCTACAATCTCTGCAAAATAGGTCTAGAAGAAGTCGTAGGAAGATTACTTCTGAAGAACAAGACCACTTTTTGTGCCAAATCGCAAGAAGAGACCCTAGTACGTCGCACTCCATACTCTAAAGGCAATGTATGGAAGCAACAGACCTCTCAATATTTCCAGTTTTTGATCAATAATTCGACAAATATTTATTTAATTCATGAGTTTTCGGGAAATTTACACAAACTCAAGTTCCTTTTATGAAATTAATTCCTATAGGAGTTCTATAATCGAAAATTGATTTGAATATTTTCATTCAAATAAAACTTTTTTTTTCAATTTTATCTTTAATAATTCAAAATCTTAGTCTTGTTGTTTTCAGTGCGTGTTTCAAATTTTTTTCCGCAAAATATACATAAAATTTCTTTCGAAGGATTTTTATTTTAAAGTCCACTACTTCTTCTGGTTGTCTTCTGAAGCTTACGCCATCTATGTTTTTTTACTTTCAACTATCTCCAGTATCTAACCGTAATACCGTATTTTCAGTGGTCCTGAAACTGATCATCTTGCATACGTCATAAAATAGTTAATTCCAAATAAGTCTTATAACCATCACATGAATTTATTCATCATTGATTAACCTACAATGAATAAAGAAATCCGTTTTATCGGTATACCTATACAAAAAATTTCTGAACGTGTATTACCAAAAGTGAAAGAGGTTATGAGTGTGTTTCTCTATCAACAAAGTTTTAAAGTATTTCGAACAAAGTGCTGAAAATTCAGTTGACCAAGTTATTGAACTGAATCAGATCTCAACTAGTGAAGCTCTCCTAAACTATTGAACAATATATATAAGTGAACGAAAAAAGTGAATCACTTGTTTTTTTCTTCCAGATCAATGTTGTTCGTATTAAATTGAAAATAAAAACGTTATTTATACTAATTGAAATTAACCATTCACTATATGTTGAAAAAATGCATAAATTTTTGTTTCAATGCAACCCAACATGCTCAAAAAAAAGTTTCAAAAATAGTTCGTAACATTTTTCTGTTCCTTAAAACTAAAATTTGTGTACATTTCCCCAAAACTCATCAATTCAACCAGAATTTTTCGAATTATTCATCAAAAACTGGAAAAATTGATGTTTGATGATGAATATCTCATAAACCAGGGGTGCTGAAACGGTCGAGTGCTCTTTGATCTCAAGAAGAAAAAATTTTTAAGAAAACGAAAAGTACGTGATTCGATATCTTGTTTGAAAAAGAACAAACCATGTTCATTTAAAATATATCATATATTAGCGAAACACAAGAAACCATTCGACGATGGATTGGTTGTGAAGGAAGCATTTATTGAAACGGATAAGGCTTCATTTTTATTCATTTTAAAAATAAAATAGAAATCGTGTCTGCTATTAGAGACGAATTGAAGTCATGAGTCAGAACGTGGCAGATAAACTGAAACATGATATCATGAAATGTAGATACTTTTCTTTACAGTTCGACGAATCCCACGATATGACAGACACTGTCCATCTGTGTATTTTTATTCGAATGAAATTCAATGACATGTTGGCTAAGGAAGAATTTTTGGCCATTATTCCTCTGAAGGGGAAGACCCGTGGCGAAGATATATATGACGTTTCTTCAATTTTGTAAAAAACTACAAGCTACCAATATATAAATTAGTGTGCATTACAACCGATGGAGCACCAGCAATGACTGAAAACAAAGACGGTTTTGTGGCATTGTTTCGAGCTAATGAAGATTTCCCTTCATTTTTATTACATTGCATTATACATCAACAAGTTTTGTGTTTAGAAACTTTAAACACGGAGGAAGTTATGGGCATTGCAACAAAAAATTGTGAATTCCATCCGTGCACGTAGCTTGCAACGGCGGCACTATAAGTTGGAAGATAGGGAGTCAGCTGAACACATTGATTTAGTTCTTCACACGGACGTCTGGTGGTAGAGTCGCGGAAAATTCCTAGAAAGGTTTCAAGAATAATTGCCCGAAATAACAGCTTTTCTAGACGAAAGAGGTGATGACACAAATGGCTGACCGATTTGGCATTTTTGACTGACATCACAATGCACTTAAACACCATTAACTTGGAGCTTCAAGGTAAAGGAAAAACTATTATTGAGATGATAAGCGCAGTAAACGCATTCAAAAGTAAATTGCAATTTATGATAGATCAATTGAAAAGAAAGGATTTGAAACATTATCCGCTTCGAAAGCATGGATTCCTCAGTTGAATTATGATATGTATGAGGCTGAATTATCAAATATTTTGGGACAATTCGAAATGCGTTTTATAATTTCAGTAAATTGGCAAATATAGCGTCATTTATGAGTTATCTTTTTTCATAAAATATTGAGGAATTAGCTACTAAAATAGCAAGTCAGTTTAATATGAACTCATGTTCTGTTGAAAATGAGTTGGTACAGATGATATCAGATATATATCTCAAAGTTACAGTATCTGATACAAATTTCTGGTGTTTTGTATCAATTCATTTGTACATTAGATATGGATAACCCCATTTCAACAATATTGAAAGCAAGTGCTGTGTTTTAAGGAATTTTACTTAATAATTGCGATTCGTAACGCGTTTCACTACACCGTAGCTTCTTCAGACGAATGAATATACAGAAAAATATAAATGAGAATATAACTATAAATGCTCTTGAGTAATTAAAAGCTTATTGGTTGCTTCTTCTTAAGTGGTTATTTATGACAGGTATATCCAATAAAATTAAGGAATAGATTGCTCCCCGAAAAGATTCAATAGAGGTGAAGGGCTTAAATCGACTTGTTCATTGATGAGTTTACCTGAGTGTTTGTATTTATTGATTTCTAAAGTTTCCCAAAGATCTACCTTCCAATATTTATTATCTGCATGCAAAATTTCAAACTGTGGGTCGAAAGAATGATTATTTTCTAAGAGATGATTCGCGTAATTTGAATCTGATTTTTTATTTGAAAAACTGCGTTTATGTTCCGATATTCTAATATTAAAATTTCTATGTGTTCTACAAATGTAGAAATTATCACAGTCATTGAAATTCAATCTATAAACACCTGATTTATTGTTTTTACCTGGTTTGGTTTTATTATTTTCTATATATTTGCCTAAATTATTATTAGTTTTAAAAGCTATGTTGAAATTATTGCTACTTAAGAATGATGTCAGTTTCTCACTTGTAATGCCAACGTAGGTTAAGGTGTTGAATTTTGTTTCAATTTATCGACAAGGTAAACTTCATTCAATGCGATTCTACTTTGTTTTTGTTTAAAATATTATTTATTAAATTGGGATTGTAACCATTATTTTTGGCTATTTGTTTAATCAAATTTAGTTCTTTGTTGAAATTTTCTGGTGATAACGGGATGTTAATCAATCTATGAATAAAACTATTGAATGCTGACATTTTATGTTGATATGGATGACACGACGAGTTATGTATTATAATATCTGTATGTGACGGCTTATGGTAAATTGCGAAAACATGTTTTCCATTTTCATTCGAAATTGTAACGTCTAAGAAATTTATCGAATTATTGCTTTCTATTTCGGTTGTGAATGCAATTTTTGGATGTAATGAATTTATATGATTTTCGAAAATTTTCAACTGTCTATCTGTTCCTGTGAAGCAAATAATGATATCGTCTACAAAGCGATACCAGTATAAACAATATTTACTGAGTGGATGATTATGAATTAATTTCTCTAAGTTATTCATGAAAATTTTTGCTAACAAAGGACTTAACGGATTGCCCATAATCAAGCCGTCTTCAATAGTATAATATTTGTTATTGAAATGGAAATAATTTTGATCTAAACAAATTTGTAATAATGAAAGAATATCTGATTTAATGATAGTATTGACATGATTCCTTTCTAATAATTCTTCAACTAAGTAATACGTATCTTTCGGAGGAATGTTGGGAAATAGATTCTTAACATCGAAAGAAATGAGTTTGGAATTAGGTGGTATAGTGGTATCTTTGATATTGGCAATAAGTTCGCATGAATTTTTGACCGAAAATTTAGATTTAAAATTGCAATGTTTTATTAGCAAGTCGTTGAGGAATTTTGAAAGTTTGAACGAAGGTGCCGTTACATAGTAGTAGTACCCCAAAATTTCAGAAAGTGGTTAAAAACATAATTTCGACAGCAAAATCATTAATTACAGACCAAGAAAAATATAAATTCATTAACTCCAATCCACAATCCCCTGAATTATATTCGTTGATAAAACTTCATAAACCTAATTACCCTATTAGACCTGTTGTTTCTTATGTAACGGCACCTTCGTTCAAACTTTCAAAATTCCTCAACGACTTACTAATAAAACATTGCAATTTTAAATCTAAATTTTCGGTCAAAAATTCATACGAACTTATTGCCAATATCAAAGATACCACTATACCACCTAATTCCAAACTCATTTCTTTCGATGTTAAGAATCTATTTCCCAACATTCCTCCGAAAGATACGTATTACTTAGTTGAAGAATTATTAGAAAGGAATCATGTCAATACTATCATTAAATCAGATATTCTTTCATTATTACAAATTTGTTTAGATCAAAATTATTTCCATTTCAATAACAAATATTATACTATTGAAGACGGCTTGATTATGGGCAATCCGTTAAGTCCTTTGTTAGCAGAAATTTTCATGAATAACTTAGAGAAATTAATTCATAATCATCCACTCAGTAAATATTGTTTATACTGGTATCGCTATGTAGACGATATCATTATTTGCTTCACAGGAACAGATAGACAGTTGAAAATTTTCGAAAATCATATAAATTCATTACATCCAAAAATTGCATTCACAACCGAAATAGAAAGCAATAATTCGATAAATTTCTTAGACGTAACAATTTCGAATGAAAATGGAAAACATGTTTTCGCAATTTACCATAAGCCGTCACATACAGATATTATAATACATAACTCGTCGTGTCATCCATATCAACATAAAATGTCAGCATTCAATAGTTTTATTCATAGATTGATTAACATCCCGTTATCACCAGAAAATTTCAACAAAGAACTAAATTTGATTAAACAAATAGCCAAAAATAATGGTTACAATCCCAAACTAATAAATAATATTTTAAATAAAAACAAAGTAGAATCGCATTGAATGAAGTTTACCCTGTCGATAAATTGAAACAAAAATTCAACACCTTAACCTACGTTGGCATTACAAGTGAGAAACTGAAATCATTCTTAAGTAGCAATAATTTCAACATAGCTTTTAAAACTAATAATAATTTAGGCAAATATATAAAAATAATAAAACCAAACCAGGTAAAAACAATAAATCAGGTGTTTATAGATTGAATTGCAATGACTGTGATAATTTCTACATTGGTAGAACACATAGAAATTTTAATATTAGAATATCGGAACATAAACGCAGTTTTTCAAATAAAAAATCAGATTCAAATTACGCGAATCATCTCTTAGAAAATAATCATTCTTTCGACCCACAGTTTGAAATTTTGCATGCAGATAATAAATATTGGAAGGTAGATCTTTGGGAAACTTTAGAAATCAATAAATACAAACATTCAGGTAAACTCATCAATGAACAAGTCGATTTAAGCCCTTCACCTCTATTGAATCTTTTCGGGGAGCAATCTATTCCTTAATTTTATTGGATATACCTGTCATAAATAACCACTAAAGAAGAAGCAACCAATAAGCTTTTAATTACTCAAGAGCATTTATAGTTATATTCCCATTCATATTTTTCTGTATATTCATTCGTCTGAAGAAGCTACGGTGTAGTGAAACGCGTTACGAATCGCAATTATTAAGTAAAATTCCTTAAAACACAGCACTTGTTTTTATTATTGATAATGGAATTTTACCAAGTAAAAGCCTCCCAAATTCAAATATTAAAAGCAAAGAAAAATACATAAAAAGTAATAATAAAGAGTAGCTTACACAATAAAACTTGTTATCCCATATTAAGTGAATTAAAAGCAAAAAACTGTTACAAAGTGGAAAACAGAACATTGCAAACACTAAGAAATGATGATAACCTATACTATACAACATTCATCAATAGTATCGCCCTCAACTCGAATATATTTGCAGAACCATGGAAAAAATCGAAACGTGTACCCAGTCTGTTTGCCAATGACAAACATCTTTCAAGAAATAATTCGTGGCTTAATTCTGACGGCATTTCACAAGTCGAAACAGAGGGGTCCGCCCTGTTAACCTCCCAGGAAGGTTGAAATCTATCAGCCTCAATAGATTCGGACAGTCAACATGGATATTGAGTGTCTTGAATAAAAACACAGGTTAGACACCGTCCTACGGCTCTCAAGCGAGTCCAGGCCAAACGTCGTCTGTACAAATTGTAGACCCCGAGAGTCACCAACCACACCAGATTTGGAAGCCAGAGACTTCAAACATCTTTTCTGAACCCTCTCCAGGCAGTCGATATCACATTTATAGAAGGGAGACCAAATCGATGAGGCATACTCAAGACCTGATCTCACCAATGAACAGTACAGAATCCTGATTGTTCTAGAAGAGAATTCAGTGGTATTTCTTCGAATGAAACTGAGCATCTTATAGGCCTTAGCAGTAATCTTTCCAAGATGTTCCTTAAAACTCAACCCACTATCCTGACCGAAGAGGACCGACCAAGACTCTGGTTATTTAGAGAACACTGATATAGTATTGGTGACGCCGATCTGTGAAAAGTAACAACACTACACTTCTCAACATTCAATTCCAAGCAATTTTTTCGGATCATAAAAAAATTGTCAACATTTAAGTGCAGCCGATTATCATCTAAAAATTCTTTAACTGAAAAAACATTTTCATGTCGTCCGCGAACAACAGATAATCAACTGACAGGGCCTCTTCCACATCATTGATGGAAAATATTGAACAGTACAGGGCCAAGATGTGAGTCCTGTGGAACACCCGATGGGGACGAAAATTCTCTTGCGTAGAAATTCTTGTATCTGAACATAAGCGATCTACCATAGAAAAGTACTCAACCATGACAAAAGTGATCCAGAAATTCCCAGTGCCTCAAGCTTAGTCATCAGCAAATTGAGGCTCACATTATCGAAGGCTTTGGAAAAGTTTGTATAAATTGAATCCATCTGAAGACCCGATTCGAAGCATTCAATTATATCGGACAGATATAACATCAGATTGTGACAGTGGACCGATCATTCTGAAATCCATGTTGTTTATCAGATATAATTGAGTAACAATGCCATGATAAGAAATTACATACTGAGCTGTCAAGCATTTTTGGTATCATAGAGTGGCTACAAATACCTCTATAATTACTGATTTCCGATTAAGATTCCGACTTATAGATTGGTATTATGAAATTATATTTCCACATCGAGGGAAATGTTAAAAAGTCTTCTTATAGGCGTTGATAAAGTGCATATACATTATTTCAATAAAAAAACTTGGCAATCCATCATAACCAGCTGACAAATTCGATTTGAGTCCCTGAATCAACTCAAACACCTTTCCAGATGAAAATTGACAGTCGCTCAAATTCAGTGTTTGCTCATGAACAATGTGGTTCGGAACAACCACATTTTCACTGTAAACTCCAGAAAAAAAGAAGATAAATATCCTAATCTAAGTCAAATCGCCCTTCAACTGACAGCAATGTATGGGTCAACCTACTTGTACGAGTCTGCATTTTCTGAAATGAAGATAATTAAGTCAAAATATCGCAATCGACTAACTGATGATCATATGTCATCATGCTTGCGATTAGCACTCAGGTTACGTACCATCTTATGAAAAGTATGCGGAGAACATGCAGTACCACGCTTCAACATCCAAAGTCACTCCCTAGTTAAGTTTAACACCATATGTTACTCTTTTGTTTTGTAACAACCAATAAACCCGCAATTCTGAATAACTATGAGTTTTTTCAATGATATTATAGAGAAGAACCTAACTAAACCTAACCCAAACCTTGACTTATATAATGCATATTGTGCGGAAATCTAATATCTATATTAGATAGGGTGTATCGTGTATGTACGACAACCCTGCATCAAACATACTTGCAGCCTCTCAGAGTCGATCGTAAGTAGTCCAAAAATATTGAGGTAGAACGCCAGCAGTTCAAGTTTGAGCACCCCTGCCGTAAACGCTTAACTTAATCGAAAAATTACTAGACCATTTTTATAGAGCAGTAAAATTCCTACGAAACTATGAGTTTTATGATTCATAATGATTTTTTTCATTAAGTTTAAAAATTCATAAGAAAAGAAGTTATTTGCCCTCAAATAATCATTATCATTAACTTCAATCGTTAATATCTTTTAAACGGTTAGGGTCACGAAAAAATCGTAGGAGGCTTTTTATGTAGAACATTCAATTTCCTATGGAATATTCAAAACGATATATTTTTTCAAGTGGTTGTAGGCGAGTTATCAATTTTTCTATGTGATGATGGGAAAAAATAGATAGATAGATAATTAGATAGCACTGGTCTACAATGGTTTTGTTGCCCTAGATATGAAAATGATTTTGGGTCTATTTATGCACACAATTCGTGAAACTATCAATGATTTTGTAGGATTTGCTCTGATTTCTTTTTATATCTTTATTTTCATTTTACATAACAAAAATCGTAAAACAAGAAACAAAATAACAGATATATTTATAATGTCAGTTATGTTTTGAGAAATTCGGATACATCGAAGTCAATAAAGAGGAAAATGTCGAAAATATATTTCATATTTCCATAAAACGCCTTTTATGAGCTTTTCTTCTATAATTTTTCAGGGACAATCTTTTTCAAAGACCAGCAGTAATCTGCCATCATGTGACAATCCCATCGACCTTGATACCTTTCTTCCATCACTTTTAGATCTTGATGAAACCGCTCTCCCTGTTCCTCATTATAATTTCCTAAATTATCCGGAAATTTATTTAGATGATTGCGGAGATAGTGTAACTTAATACTCATATTTGCTCCTGAAGTCTGAAAGTTTGTCAGCATATTTTGCACAATTTCTTCATAATTTGCTGCTTTATGGTTACCTAGGAAATTTTCGACAACCAACACAAAACTTTTCCAAGCTTTACTTTCCGGAACAGTCATAACTTTGATAAAATCTGAGTCTTTCATCAATTGCCGTATTTGAGGACCATCAAATATTCCACCTTTCAATTTTTCAATACTAAGCTTCGGAAATTTTCTGCAAATGTAATTAAAACAATTTCCGTCTTTGTTCAACGCTTTTACAAATTGCTTAATCATACCTAACTTAATATGTAATGGTGGAAGTATGATTTTGTCTCTGCTCACCAGCGGCTCCTTATTACGTTGGCTTTACCGACAGTTAAAGAATTTCTTACAGGCCAAACATCTTGTTCCCAATGGAGTTGCTTTGCTCTACTATCCCACATACAAATAAAGCAAGGGTATTTTGTATATCCACTTTGTTGGCCAAGTAAAAAATTAACCATTTTTAAATCCACACAGATCGGCCATTGATGCTCAGAGTATTCAATTTTCTAAAACTAATTTTACATTTTCATATTCTTCTTTGAGTTTCGTTGAATGGGCAATTGGAATTGATGCAAATTTATTTCCATTGTGCAATAAGACGTATTTTAAACTTCTTTTGCAACTATCAATAAAAAGGCGCCATTCAGTAGATTTGTACTCTTTTAAACCCATGTCTATAAGCAGCTTCATGATATCATTACAATACACTAATCCTTCATTTTCACTAAAAAATTGTAATAACTCTTTTTCTCGCGTTCTGTATGTTGTAATTGTTACTGTTGGTGCCAATAAATTTTTTCTTTCAATCTTGAGGCTAACAGTTCTGATCCTTGTTTTGATAAATTGAGATCACGTATTAAATCACTGAGTTCATTTTGAGAAAATAACTTTGGTGTAGATGTTTCACCTTCCCATTCACTTCCACTAGTAGATGGTCCCGATTTCTGTGAATTTGGTAACATCATTGTTTCTGAGGGCATGCGAATTACTTTTGAAATGTATATGGGCCAAGGAGATTTTCACTGTGTAGAACCGGACATTTCGTAGACTGTAAGTCTGGGTATTTCCACGTTTGATTTCGATTAAAACCTTTAACATCTACTACGCAAAAGTAACAATCATCTAAATGATTCGTAGGCTTCATACAGATCATAGGAATACCAAAGTCTAATCCAGAACGTTCACCTTTTTTCCAAAACCGTAAAGACTCAACACAGGACTTACGAACTTTATTAGGAACCCATGGTTTACCTAATTTGTCCATTTTGAAACCAAAATATTCAACATAAGTCTCCTTGACAAAGTCTGTGATATTTCTTTTTGTTTTTTGGTATATAAACAACGCAAATATAACAAAATAAATCACTACAATATTTACACTTTCTTCGTGACGAACTCATATTTTAGACTAGAAGACAAATATATAAGAATGGACATTCAGTATTTGAAACAAAATATTAATCCATGACACTTTATCCAGATTTACGTGTATATGTACTTCAATATTGTCAAATAACTGAGATCTCAGCTGTTCTGTGGAGCAAGGGGTCTGATAGTGGGGATCAGGTGATGTTTGTATGCGCGAAAAAGTTGCGCAGAAACCTAACCATGACTGGAAAATTAAATTTTATTTCTAACAAGCTTATAATTGTTCAAAATATAAGAAATGCAAAAATCATGAAAATACGAGCACATTGAGAACTTTCATGAATATATTCGTAATCTGGGCGCTTGAAAACATAAAAATTTTCGATGATATCCAGGGCAACAATAAAAAAGATTTTTTTGTAGAGCTGTGTAGTTTATTAGTTCAAAATTTTGCTATAATAAAAATGTGCCTTTAGGGCGTAGAAAATGTCAAACAAGAACAAAGGACACCACAATACAAACAGTTTAAGGCTAGGATAGAGATCTTAAAAACCAGAAAAAAAACACTGACAAAACTGCAAAAAAAAAATAACCGTATTTGTGATTTTTAGTTATATGAAAAAAGATTTCTTTCTAGTCTTGTGTCGAAAAATTCCTGGAGGCTATAGAAAGCTTTTCTAATCAAAAATGCCTGAATACATATTTTAAATAGTTTTGTGTGTTCGTTCCTAATATGTAAAGGTAATTTATTGAAAACTTTTATGATGGTTTAGTTTACATTTTTCTGGAGATATGCTCTGTTATATCTGATAGTTCATTCTATGCCTTGTCACATAATCATGTTCTCCACTTTCAAAAAGTTCGATATTATTCTTAAGAAACATTAAAGCTTCATATATGAATATACATGGCAGAGTTAGGAGTTGGTGATTGATGAAGTGATCTTTGTAGCTATCTCTAAATCCCAGGTTAAGAATAGATCTTGAACGCTTCTTTTGTAATTTGAATATACGAACCGCCTCCCAAAAAAATAATCCCATATCTCATGCGGGATTCTACATTAGCATGATACGATATCATTCACGAATGAGCTAATCAACCGGAGTGCATAAGAATATCCTGCAATTGAACCTGCGAGGCGCTCTATGTGGCTGGTCCAGTCAAGTCTGGAGTCAATGGTTACACCCAAAAAGCGTATGTCACTCACTGACTCAATGATGTTGTCATTATGGTTAATCGAGATTGCCTCACTGTTCCTGTCAAAGGAAAATTTCAATAACTGAGTTTTGTTAGCATTTAGCTTCAGATTATTACTGTCAAAGTATTGTTCCAGAATTTCCAGATCCTTCGAAGTTTTAATTCATCAGCAAATTGAACTAGTAAATCTGCTACAAGTCCTGACAAATCATTCGTATATATGGGGTCCAAGAATGGAGCCTTGGGGAACTCCTCTTTTTGTGGATAGCATACATCCGTTCTCATCTTTCATCGCCACATATTGTTTTTTATCAGAAAGATAGCTGTCTATGAGTTCTAGTGCCACTCCTCGAATCCCATAACTGCCGAGTTTCTTGAGCAGAATAGATACCTTACAGAAAACAGATAAAAAACACAAGGTTTAACTTTAATCTACACTTTATTTGAAAAAATTCGACGACGTTTCGCTGACACAGCAGCTTTATCAAGAATGAAAAACAGAATGAAGAGTATGGTATTATAAACAAATCGTAGAACAAGTTGGATGAATAACAGGAAAATCCACTCCGAGCCATTGTACAGTTAGTATGAAAGGTAATAAAAACTAATTAAACAAGTTAAGTAGGGGTGAGTAATTCACATCTACCTGTTCATTCAAAAGCTTGTCCGAATGTTTGTATCTATTTATTTCTAATGCTTCTAGACCTAATTTTGAACTTTTGATTTTATATGTAATATGTCAAAGTTTTTATTGAATGAATGGTTTTTTTATTAGATGGTTTGAATAATTTGAATCAGATTTATTTTTATCGAAGTTACGTTTATGTTCAGATGTTCTTATGCCAAAACTCCTATAGGTCCTATCGATATAAATTTTATCACAAGAACCGCAATTGAGTTTATAGATTCCTGATTTACTTGATTTTTCAACAAGAGATTTATTATTTTTAATATGTTTACCTAAGTTATTAGAAGTTTTGAAAGTTATATTAAGATTTTGTTTGACGAGAAAGGATTTAATATTTGTACTTGCAGAACCGCAGAATGTTAAACTGTTGAATATTTTATAGTCTTTATGAATAGGATATACTTCATGTATTGCTTTCTGATACAGTTTTTACGAATGATTAGATCTATCATATCCGGATTATATGAATTATTAATGGCTATCTGTTTGATGATGTTTAACTCCTTATTATAATCTTCTACTGATAAAGGTAAATTAAGTAACCGATGTACCATGCTGTTTAAAGCTGTAACTTTGTGTTGAATTGGATGTAATGAGTAGTTATGTATAATTGTATCAGTATGTGTTGGTTTACGAAAGACCGAAAAAACATGATTATTATTTTGTTTAGTGATTTTCGAGTCCAAAAATTAATGGAATCGTTCTGTTCAATTTCTATCGTGAATTTAATGTTCAAATGGATGGAATTAATGAAATTAAGAAATAAGTCTAATTGACGAGTAGTTCCAATGAAACATACTAAGATGTCGTCAACATATCTATACCAATAAAGAAATTTGGAAATGAGTGGATGTCTATGAATTTTCTGTTCAATATTATTCATAAAAATCTCTGCTAAAAGTGGACTCAAAGGATTTCCCATGATCAAACCATTTTCACTACTGTAATAGATGTTGTTGAAAGCAAAATAATTTTGTTCAATGCAAACGTCCAACAGATTCAATATTTCTGATTTAATTATGTGGTTAACCTGATATTGATTCAACATGTTTTCGATTAATATTTTGACATCACCTGGAGGAACACTTGGGTATAAATTCTCAACATCAAACGAAATAAGTTTTGCGTTAGGTGGAAGGTTAACGTTTTTTATGTTATTTATCAATTCGAAAGAATTTTTATAGAAAATTTTGATTTGAATGAACAATAATTTTAATGATATCTATAAGGTAGTGCGACAATTTCACGGCTGGGGCTGTAACGTAAGATACGACTGGTCTAACGGGGTTATTTACTTTATGCAATTAAATGAGTGAATACAGTTGAGGTGGTTGAGGGTTTGGTAAAATTAATTTGTATTTATCTATTACTTTATTTAAAGATTTTGCGGCATTTATTGCAATTTTAATATTTTTCTGGAATTTAATAGTTGGATCTTTGTTTAAAATTGTATAGTTTCCGGACGAAATGAAATTTAGAGTTTTAAATAGGTAGTCATTTTTATTTAACGCAATAACAGTATTACCCTTATCTGCTTTTGTAAAATAACTTCATTTAGTTGAGATTTTTGTTTGATGGTCTTTAAAATATTTTGTTCTTTACTCGGTTTAAAGTCAGCTAATGATTCATTTTTATAATGTTAGATGCTAAATATTTAAGGTGAGTGTTATTAGGAATATTTTTCAGAGAGATTTCAGTATCTATGCCAAGTTCCTCTAAATCAGATTTTATCTTGTTTGATTTAATATTGTGTTTGAAACCTTTCTCCAAGAGATTTGTTTCATCAGTTGTGAAATTAGTATCAGAAAGGTTAACGAATCTATCAAAATTGATGGTCAGAAAATGTAGTTTTACGTGGAGTAGGTTTCGGTTTTCGTGAAACGAGAAACTTTAATTTGCGGTATTGATGGTATATTTATTATGTATTATTGATCTAATTTTGAATCTATTATTGTAATCTAATGAATCGAATTCAAGTGGATGAAGTCTGTACAATAACTCGGTATGAATTACCTTGAGATAAATATTGTAGATGTCTCGTTTGTGGAACAAAATCTTGCATTCTGATTTGATCCATATCTTCTGTCCAGAGATAACTGCTCTTCGAGCTGCATAACTGTTGTTGTTGGTCTTGAGTTTGATGTATTTAGGACACACTTCACTCTTCAAACACGTGGTTAAAAACCACAGGTTTTGGGATGTTATAGCATTTTTAAGTAACAACTTAAAATACCAAAGGGCCAAAAAGCTTGTATTCGCTTTCTTCAACATTTGAATTGTGGAGGCCGTTACTTGATGTAGATCCATGATATAAATGAGATAAAAAACACAAGGTTTAACTTTAATCTACACTTTATTTGAAACAATTCGACGACGTTTCGCTGACACAGCAGCTTTATCAAGAATGACAAACAGAATGAAGAGTATGGTATTATAAACAAATCGTAGAGCAAATGTTACAGAAAACTGTAAAGCGGAGAGCCTTTCTGTTACAATTGAGATCTTATACTTGGAGAGACTTCCTTAGAGGTGTCTAGGAACCCATTTTCCAAGTACCAAGCAAAAAAATATATTCGTTTTTTTGACCCATCCTAATACTGGTACACCTGATATGTTCATGGGAACTTTTCGTCATGAATTGCTTGAATTTTGAAACACTAATTATGCCAAGCTGTCTCTAAATTTTCGGTCGCTAACTGATTCTTCTAAGGCTGAATTCTGATTTCCGTGAGTTATCAATGAAACAGTTTTGTTATTCTCCATACTCTCAAAGATTACGATAGAACTGAGTGGTATTTGTAGCGTAGTAATTTCATACATTTTATGTATTCAGGGATGAAGGTCATACTGGTGATATGTATGGATCGATTGTTTGTGTTTTTGCGTAACCTTTCAATGTCAAGTTCAGATAACGTAAACAAGTATGTATTACATGAATTGAAAAATTTATTATTCATGAGATAAATCATCGACGTATGATGGGAAGGAGATGGTGAAAATATAACGTAAAACTGTTACAATTCTGTACTTAGTTGGGATTTGAAACTTTTAGTGTTTATGAAGAAAATAAATACTAGGACTAGCTTTTTGAGTTGCAAAACTTGAAGAGACTGTGGTCTTTTAATTTTGACGAAGTCCGGAAAATCTTTTCTTTTGTTTCTTCGTCTTTGTTCGGCCTTTTTTCTACTTTTTTCTTTTAATTGTCTCATTTTAATCTGTTGGAATGTTTGGAAATCAATAAATTTTGCAAAAACCTAAGTGAAATTATCTTTAATAACCAGCTAGACATGAATATCTCTCCAGTACTTGATATCAAATTAGGCCAGTATCTAAATAAATGGAAAGTATCAAATATATTTTTTTTCATCTTCCTCGAGAGTGAATTTCCGTTAAGGGGTTACATGGGTTTCCTCGGGCAAAAAACGGCCTTTTTTCAATAATTTTTTTTACATATAAAAAATGAAATATTTCAATGAATTTTCTTTTTATTTAAAAGATACATATTCAATAAACATTTTGTGAAATTTTCAAAAAAAAATATCAAAATGGTGGTCATTACGACGCCATTTCCGGCAGTCCTCGGAAAAAGGTGCCTTCGCGTTGTCAACAGAACTTCTTTCAGGATCATCTGAAATAAAAATAAAAATACGTGTTTTAGTAAAGACAATAAACTAGGTATTGACGAAGAAAAAAAATGAAAATTGGATTTTGGCAGCCGTTTTATAAAAAATGCAAATTTCGATGAAAATTTCTCGACATTTTTTTTAAAAATAGTTGTAATTAAAAAAATCCTTCGTTCAAGACCTTGTAAATGATATCTCGAAGACCCGTGTAAAATTTTATCAAGATCGGTTGAGTAGTTCGCGAGAAATCTTGACAACCGACTTTGAAAACATAGTTTTGAGAAAAACGCGTTTGAAGTTTTAAGAGACAATAAAAGTGGGAAAAATTTTTTTTCTAACTTACATTGAATCGTCGATTCCTGGGCCATAAAGTAGAGAACCTGCTGCAGCTGCAATGTCCAGGGCATCCTTTTGCTCCAGTCTATGACGAATTCTGGCTTCACGAGTCTCGCTGGTAGATTTCTTTTCGGCTGCGGTCACCCGGTTCTCATCCATGTTTCGGGCATATTCATGGGAATTTGGACCAAGTTATAGGTCCATACCGTGCATAATTGATAATAATGCTGATATCCCTTCATTGAAAACACAAGCAGCGATTAATGCAGCATTTTGAACGATTATCGACCCAGCTGGAAGTGTTTTGGGAGTAATTTTCCAAATCAACTGATTGAAACTTTCATTGTTATTTTGTGTATATCCTCCAACACACCGATCCAGAAGCTCATCCTTACTCAGGTCTTCATAAATTGGTTTCATTGCAGTCAAAACATCATCTGGTAATGGAGTATATTGGTGTTTGAACGATGAGAGAGTACCTGATGCTGATGCTCGCTGCCAGGTGCACCACGTGTCTGGATCTTCAGGGCAATTTTGATGCTGCGGTTTTTGTCTGTAGAACTGTAGTGGTAGTAAAGTTGCCCATATCGCATCCCTCATTTTATCAGCTGAATCACTGTTTCTTCTTTTCGCTAAGCCGTAATATACAGTTAATTTGTCAATCAATTTACGAGTCAATTTACCTTTACCAGAAAGAATTTTTTTGAGTTTTTTTGCCATTGACTATTTTGTCCTCAACAGTTTTCTTCACTAAATCACGCAACCGGGTTCCCATCCTCTTCTGTACGTGGCCAACGCATTCTTTCTTGTTGACAACAAAATTTTCACCATAAGGTTTGGCTTTGAGAATACCAGAGTATGTTTTAGAATCTCCATCTCCTATATAATTTACGTACCTCAAGCCATGTTTTACAATAGAACGTTTAAAGATTTCAATAATTGAAGATACTTCCATGTTTCCAGATGCTCCAGTGTGATTGGCGGTACATTGTTCATTTTTGATGTGTTCTTCTTTTCTCTCTTTAAATTCTGCCGTATCTAATTTTTTTTCCAAGACTCACATAGTTTACAGTATGAACATTTAACAATGACATCCAAGACTTTTCCTGAGTGATATCCGATTAGAGAACTGACACCATAAAGTGATACAAAACCACGCTTTTTCCACGTCCCATCACCGGAGACAGTCACATCTGTCGTATCTTCCATGTTGTTTGCTAAACTTGTCAATTGCTTTTCCTCTGTAGCAGCAGAGGAGAACAGTTTCAGAGTAACTATGGTAATACATTCATGTATTTTATTAATATAAAAGTCGTATGTTGATTGATTCAAAAAGGAGCTGCTTAGATCCATCAAACCGCAAAACTTCTTGCATCCAGCAAGACCCAAACCCAATACTCGCATAACAAAAATGAACCGCCGATTTAGTTCATACATTCTGCCAATTTGTTGACATGATAAAATATATTTTGGCATACATCGTTCACATTCTACCACAAGTTTAAATCCCAGACCGAATTTGGAGCATTGTTTAAAATTTACTTTTCCATTACAAAATTTTTCTTCACCTCCACTTTCAATAATGTTTGAACACCGTACAAAATACGAAAGTGTAGAAAAAACCAGAGCAAAGTCAATGATCGAATATTGTAGCGTGGCTTCCTGTGGTACGTGCTGTTTGTCATCGCCTTTTAATTTTTTTGCCGACGTACTCGTGAAAGAATTATCATCTACCTCAGGATTTTTTGGATTAAACGATTGTTTCCTCTTCTTAAGTCTATCTTTTCTATGAACACCTTCCGTTATCTGGGTTCTAGACACTTTAAACGGCATTTTTTATCGAATAAAATTCACAAGAAACACTTATAAACTCAAAATGAACTCCGTAGTTTAACGAGAAATCACCAAATGAAATATTTTCCAGTAATTTACCTTATTATAAAGAAAAAAAGGGACAATAATTACGGCTAACAATAGATAAGCTGCAGCTGCACTATTCCTATTGCGCCCTCATCCTATACCTGACCTCAAGCGTCCACCTTTTCAAGGCTGTATCTCCGAAACTATTAGTCGGATCAACTTGAAAATTTAGGACAATATTCTAGAGATGTTATAGAATTTAATAAGACAAAAAAAAATTTTCGATTTTTTGAAACCGTGAAACCCATGTAACCCCTTAAATAAATAAAGAATCAATATTACTCATATCATTTAACGTATTTAAAAGTGAACATTGTGGAAATCAAACAAAAGTGTTTCATTTCATTTACATTCAAATGAATTTCCATAAAACAAATCCGTCAACAACATCATTAATTAGAAATGTAATTAACGATTATCTGGAACTAAGATAATATTTTCTTTTCTGTGGTTATAGTGTTCATCTTACAGCATTGACTTTATATGAGATTATTCTGTAATATCCCAAATTCTGCTCAATGTACGCAGAACCAAATTTATAAGTAATCACCCGATATTTTGAATATTTCCTCAGGGTTTTGGAAATTTCGAAGGATTGTTAGAATTGATCCTTTTTGAGATATTTCAATTGTAAAAGAAATTTTACGAAAGAAACAAATAAAAGAAAATAAGAGACTCTTTCCGCATGTAGTGAAAAAATTTGAGCTTATATTACCTTTTCTTGCCCTGATACAAGCCTGAATCCGTCTGGGCATGCTTTGGATTAGGTTTTCGACCTCCTATGGGGTAATATTCTGCCACTCTTTTGTGGCGGCTTGGATAAGCTGTTGTGGGGTTCTTGGATTATCCTAGCGCGATCTTATTTTCCTTTTGAGATTATCCCATAAATTTTCAATAGGATTTAGGTCTAGAGAGCAAGCTGGCCAGTCCAAAATAGCGAGGTTGCTGGTATGTGGAGGAGCATTACCTTGCATAAAAGTGAAATTCTCACCATCTGCACTTCGCCAGAGTCTAACTATGGGCTCCAGCACTAGGTCCACGTAATTTCTAGCCGTTACACTCGCAGGAAACGAAATCAAATCTGTTCTGTCTCCCACCATAATACCACCCCAAAACATCACACTGCCCCCTTGGTATTTTGAAATTTGTCTTGCTGCTCGGAGTCTAGCTTGTCTTTCACGACCCCTTAAAACCTGAATCCGGCGGTCATCTGATCGAAAACAAATTCTGATCTCATCCGAAAAAGAACATTTCACCAATTCTCAATATTCCGATGTTGGTGCTCGATTAACCAATTAAGTCTGTTAATTTTTCGTTATCTGGTTAGCTCTGGAACTCTTAAGGGCCTTCTGCTGTATTAACCCCTTGAACGAAGTTTTGACGCTCCTCCATGAGAATGAGCTATCTATGGTAAAACCCAATAGTTTTATTGGGTTCTCGTTCTCATTTGGTGCTTTCGTGGACACTACTAGTCTCTGAGTTTTATCTATAGTCTGTTTGCGGTGATTCACTCTTCAGCTTGTGATATTGATTTGTTCGAATGTTGCATGAGTTCATTCATTTCAGCTGACTTGTTCAGGAAAGTAGTGTCATCCGCAAACAGACCCTTATCACCTTCTGAGACACTGATCGGAAGGTCATTTATATAGAGTAGGAAGAGAATCGGTCCCAGAATGGATCCTTGAGCCACCCCAAAATTTTTTTTTAGCTGAGACCCTTCAATGAAACTATTTGATATCTGTTGCTCAAGTATGATCTGATAATGTTGTGAATTGGACCCCTCATGTCATAGCATCCCAGCTTCGCAAGAAGGACTCCCCGGTCCACGCAATCGAACGCCTTACTTAAGTCGCAGCTGCTAATCGCCGCATATTCTTTGTTCTCGAGTGCCTCGAGCAAAAAATCTTTTATCCTTAACATCGCTGTGGTAGTAAACCTCCTTTTGCGAAAGCCATGTTGAAGTTCGCTAAGTATATTCTTATATTCAACATAGTCGACGATTCTCTTCTTCAGAAGTGATTCCCAAATTTTGGAGAAAGCAGGCAGTATAGCAACTGGTCTGTAGTTGTTGGTATCGTTTCTTCTCCTTTTTTAAAAATTGGTGTCTTTTTCGCGATCTTAAAATGATTCGGAAAGATACCCTCCTCAAAACTCAGATTTACCATTTTGCATAATGGATAAACCACTGATTCTTCTTGGATTATCCTGGATCTCTAATTTTGCTCTTGAGATTATCCCATAAATGTTCAATAAGATGTAGGTCTGGAGAGCAAGCTGGCCAGTCCAAAATAGCGATTTCCTCTGTTTCAAGATAATGTCGCACGCCAAAGTCTCACTCCATCACTAGGTCCATGTCATCTCGCAGGAAACGAAATCAAATCTATTTTGCCTCCCAGCATAATGCCACCCCAAAACATCACACAGCCCCTCTGGTATTTCTCAATTTGTGTTGCTGCTGGGAATCCAGTTTGTCTTCCGCCACTCCTTAAAACCCGAATCTGGCGGTCATCTGATCGAACACCAATTTGGTCTCATACGAAAAAAAACATTTCGCCAATTCTCAATATTCCAATTTAGGTGCTCGATACGCCAATTAAGTCCATTAATTTTTTGTTGTCTGGTTAACTCTGGATTTCTCAAGGGCCTTCTGCGGTATAAACCCCTTGAACGAAGTCTTTGACGTATCGTTTTGAGTGATACACTGATGCCTGTTGCTTCCAGAAATTGTCTTTGGAGTATGGGCTGTGATGCACTAGGGTCTCTTCTTGCAAGTTGGCACAAAAAGCGGTCTTGTTCTTCAGAAGTGGTCTTCTTACGACTTCTTCTAAGCCTATTTTGTAGATATTGTATCGGGTCTAGCTTTTTAAATCACCCCTTGTAATATCCCCATTGTGGCCGCTATATCCCTCTATGTCACCCCTTCTTCAACACCTCTGATATCAGACAATCCAACGTAACGCATTTTCAATTACGATTATAGGCGTTTTTAAATTTTGAAATTCACAGTTTCAAATCTTAGTGTTGACTGAGTACAATATCCCGAACATGTGGTGATAATTCAATTTTTCCTATCATACTATCCAGTTTTTTTACAACAAAAAACTTCATTCTTCACAAGTAGTCAAAGATCCATGGTTAAAAAATAATAATGTGAAATACCGAGTGATTCCATATAAATTTGGTGTATAAAATCAGGTCAACAATCATGATAGTCTATTCAATTGATATAAATAATTTTCCAGCTCTTTCATTGCATCGATTTTAGTTCATACTAAAATTTATGTTTCAGGCGTCGGTCCCTTTTTTCAACTGCGACCTCAAAGAATCGAGTAAAATATTTTTGGAACTATTTCCGAATCTTTGTGCAAAGGACGCAACAGAGCTCATCGTTATGAAGAAAGACCTGAAGCGTTCTGCGTATTGGGGTATCGTAGAAATATTACACGACACCACGTACAGTAAGTAGATTTGCCATTATGTAGTACTAGTGCATTTAAGGTATAATTGAGAAGATTTGTCAAAAATTCATGAATTTAGAACTAGACTTAAGCAGAAAAATTTTGCTTGCCGATAATCAGATTCGATTTTTAGACCTAACTGGAGTTTGCATGAAACTCTCCCTAGAATTTTTCAATACTAAAAATAAAACTGATGATTTGACAATACTGAAGTTGAAGGCGTTTATTTAGCTCTGGTCGTTCATTCAAAACTAAGTACAAAGAGCATCAATCAGATAACAACAACCAGAGAACTGACGAATCTACTTTCGCTTCACATTGTATCGAAAATAGTAATCATTTTCTACCTATCGATCAATTTCAAATTATTCATAGAATTCCTAGAGGACGAAAGTTAGATTTCTTAAATTCAATCGAAATTCTTCAACTCCAACAAACTCCCCATAGAGATAGTCTTCTGAAGGACCAGGAACGGCCTTATTCGTCCATATTTGATATCTTTATATAAAACCTGTTTTGAACATTTGAATTTGGGAGGCTTTTACTTGGTAAAATTCCATTATCAATAATAAAAAACAAGTAATGCGTTTTTAGGAATTTTACTTAATAATTGTGACTCGTAATGCGTTTCACTATACCGTAGCTTCTTCAGACGAATGAATGTACAGAAAATAAGAATGAGAATATAAATATAAATGTTCTTGAGTAATTAAAAGCTTATTGGGTTGTTTCTTCTTGAGTGGTTATTGATGACAGGTATATCCAATAAAATTAAGGAATAGATTGCTCCCTGAAGAGATTCAATAGAGGTGAAGGGCTCAAATCGACTTGTTCATTGAGTCTACCTGAGTGTTTGTGTTTGTTGATTTCTAAAGTTTCCCAAAGATCTACCTTCCAATATTTATTATCTGTATGCAAAATTTCAAACTGTGGGTCGAAAGAGTGAATATTTTGTAGGAGATGATTCGCGTAATTTGAATCTGATTTTTTATTTGAAAAACTGCGTTTATGTTCCGATATTCTAATATTAAAATTTCTATGTGTTCTACCAATGTAGAAATTATCACAGTCATTGCAATTCAATCTATAAACACCTGATTTATTGTTTTATCTGATTTGGTTTTATTATTTTTATATATTTGCCTAAACTATTATTAGTTTGGAAAGCTATGTTGAAATTATTGCTACTCAAGAATGATTTTAGTTTCTCACTTGTAATGCCAAAGTAGGTTAAGGTGTTGAAATTTTGTTTCAATTTATCGACAGGGTAAACTTCATTCAATGCGATTCTACTTTCGTTTTTAATTTAAAATATTATGTATTAGTTTAGTATTGTAACCATTATTTTGGCAATTTGTTTAATCAAATTTAATTCCTTGTTGAAATTTTCTGGTGATAACCGGATCAATCTATGAATGGAACTGTTGAATGATGACATTTTATATTGATACGGATGACACGACGAGTTATGTATTATAATATCTGTATGTGACGGCTTATGGTAAATAGCGAAAACATGTTTTCCATTTTCATTGGAAATTGTTACGTCTAAGAAATTTATTGAATTATTGCTTTCTTTTCGGTTGTGAATCCAATTTTTGTATGTTATGAATTTATATGATTTTCGAAAATTTTCAACTGTCTATCTGTTCCTGTGAAGCAAATAATGATATCGTCTACATAGCGATACCAGTATGAACAATATTTACTAAGTGGATGATTATGAAATAATTTCTCTAAATTATTCATGAATATTTCTGCTAACAAAGGACTTAACGGGTTGCCCATAATCAAGCCGTCTTCACTAGTATAGTATTTGTTATTGAAATGGAAATAATTTTGATCTAAACAAATTTGTAATAATGAAAGAATATATGATTTAATGATCGTATTGACATGATTCTTTTCTAATAATTCTTCAACTAAGTAGTACGTATCTTTCAGAGGAATGTTGGGAAATAGATTCTTAACAACGAAAGAAATGAGTTTGGAATTAGGTGGTATAATGGTATCTTTGATATTGGCAATTAGATCGTATGAATTTTTGACCGAAGATTTAGATTTAAAATTGCAATATTTTATTAGCAAGTCGTTTAGGAATTTTGAAAGTTTGGAAGAAGGTACCGTTACATAAGAAACAACAGATTTAATAGGTAATTAGGTTCATGAAGTTTTATTAAAGAATATAATTCGGGGAATTGTGGATTGGAGTTAATGAATTTATATATTTCGTGGTCTGTAATTAATGATTTTGCTGTCGAAATAACGTTTTCAACCTCTTTCTGAAATTTAGCGGTAGGATCCTTAGTTGATATTATATAGTTTGCGGCTATTAAGAATTCTTCGGTTTTTGAAACATAATCGGTTTTACTAATCTCGATGACGATGTTACCTTTATCTGCTTTATAGTGAATACTAAATCGTTCTTGGGACTATTTTTACGAATTGTTTTTATTATTTTATAATCGCAATTGCAATGAGATGCTAATTTCTAATAGATATTTTTGTGGTTGTGTTAAATCGGTATCAGTTAAATTAGTGAATCTGTCAAAAAATTTATGGTCTGAAAATTTATCAGTTGGAGGTTTGGGTACAGAAATTTTGATTTTAAAATTTTTCTGTTGTTGCTGAAACTATTTATGAACTAAAATTTTGACATTGTATCTGGATTCAGAGTCTTAAATATCAAACTCAACAGGGTGCAATCTTAACAATAATTCCGTATGGATTACCTTCGAATATGTTGGCAACGTCCCTCCTGCAGTATTGGATGTTCATATCCTTATGCGTTGACTTTTCTCGATTGCTCTTCTTGCTGGTCCACTGTTGTTATGTGTTCTCAACCGTATGTAATTGGGAGTCAATCTGTTCTTTAAGCACATTGAGAAGAACCATATATTCTGAGTATGAACTGCACGGCTTGATTATGGGCAATCCGTTAAGTCCGTTGTTAGCAGAAATATTCATGAATAATTTAGAGAAATTAATTCATAATCATCCACTCAGTAAATGTTATTTATACTGGTATCGCTATGTAAACGATATCATTATTTGCTTCACAGGAACAGATAGACAGTTAAAATTTTCGAAAATCATATAAATTCATTACATCCAAAAATTGGATTCACAACCGAAATTCAATTAATTTCTTAGACGTAACAATTTCCAATGAAAATGGAAAACATGTTCTCGCAATTTACCATAAGCCGTCACATACAGATATTATAATGCATAACTTGTCGTGTCATTCGTATCAACATAAAATGTCAGCATTCAATAGTTTTATTCATAGATTGATTAACATCCCTTTATCACCAGAAAATTTCAACAAAGAATTAAATTCGATTAAACAAATGGCCTAAAATAATGGTTACAATCCCAAACTAATAAATAATATTTTAAATGAAAAACAAAATAGAATCGCATTGAATGAAGTCTACCCTGTCGATAAATCGAATCAAAATTCAACATCTTAACCTACGTTGGCATTACAAGTGAGAAACTGAAATCATTCTTGAGTAGCAATAATTTAAACATAGCTTTTCAAACTAATAATAGTTTAGGCAAATATATAAAAAATAATAAAACCAAATCAGATAAAAACAATAAATCAGGTGTTTATAGATTAAATTGACTGTGGTAATTTCTACATTGGTAGAATGCATAGAAATTTTAATATTAGAATATCGGAACATAAATGCAGTTTTTCAAATAAAAATCAGATTGAAATTACGCGAATCATCTCCTAGAAAAAATCACTCTTTCGACCCACAGTTTGAAATTTTGCATACAGATAATAAATATTGGAAGGTAGATCTTTGGGAAACTTTAGAAATCAACAAACACAAACACTAAGGTAGACTCATCTATTGCATCTCTTCAGGAAGCAATCTATTCCTAAATTTTATTGGATATACCTGTCAGCAACCTAATAAGCTTTTAATTACTTACGAACATTTGTATTTATATTCGCATTCTTATTTTCTGTACATTCATTCGTCTGAAGAAGCTACGGTGTCATGAAACGCGTTACGAGTCACAATTATTAAGTAAAATTCCCAAAAACGCATTACTTGTTTTTTACCTGTTTTTAACATAATTCTCTTGTTTGCATCCTTATTTATTCTGTATGTACCTGTTTATGTAAGTATGTATTTCATATTTAGTTCAGTACTTGTCAGTTGAAGATGATGGAGGGACCGAAATTGTAATCCTGAATTCCAATAAACCCTTGAGATAGTATAATACATAATTTAATTTCTCATAATCATCATGGTCCATTTTACTTTCCAAAAAAGTTCCTATAAAAAAACGAGAAGGTGCTGCGGATCTAATTATTTTCTGAAAAGTTGGATAAATGAAAAAATGGCTACTTAAAAGCCTATATTTTTTCTCTACTTTGAGTAACCTTGAAAAAAGACCTTAGTAAGTTTTGTTCCTCCTCATTTTACCGACTAAATCGACACCTGGTGTACGTTCATAGGAAACACCCTGTATATATAACATTAATACATTAGTCCTTCTGTAAAGGCAGTTACCCACTGTCTACTGTGCAATTTATTAGTCTATGACAGACATTCAAAGTAGCGGTATATACCATTCGTTCATTAGAAAATCTGTCGTAAAACTCGTCGCGTTATTGCTGTAGGAAATGCGTGGAAATGCATGTTCCTGGACTCGGGGATACCTTAATAGGCGTACCGTACTTACAGTTTTATCGCAACGGCAGTCGGAATGACGAAAAACCAATTTCGGTGAGCTCTTAAAAGCGCTCGTAAAAATTCTAGTGTTAATTTATTTTCCTTGCAATATTTCCGCTTGGTTTCAATCGATTTTCGGTATGGGTTGTATTTTGCTAATATCGTATATTACTATCTTCAAATTTAGAGCATTTTTCTGGAAAAAAATACGCATTATTTGTATTGAATTTCTAAATCTTTATATTGGTTATAGACGTATCAGTTATGATATTTATTCACTAAAATATTATATTAAGCAACATGTCCTGACTGGTTCATCAACGCCAAGGAAAAACTATTGAGTTTACAGCATTAACCCATTAGTGCATGAAGTTACCGGATGGAAATAAAAAGATCTTTTTCGTGATAATATTTTCAATAAGGTTCGAATAAAAATAAATCAACATAACATTCTTAAAAAATACTAGCAACTCGAAATTTTTTTCGATCCCTTCTAACTGATACTATGCCCAGAGTGTTCTTATCGTTCGTGGTAAGTCTTGAAGCAAATTTTGGGATGCAAGTCGATGTATCAAATGATCACTAGGGATGAACCATCCCAGTTTGCAACAACACGTACCACAAAAAGAATTGGCCAAAGAACCTACACCCATCTAGCACCCTAAATATATTCCGCTCTACCAGAAGCAATTAAAAAATCAGGAAATATCAGAAGTTTCAAAAAAAGTGCGAAGCAGTGGATACTCGAAACTGGAAGAGTTGCTGTTTTTTTAAATGATTAATAACAAAGGCGAAATCGACGATGAGGAAAACTGTGGGTGACAATATTATTAAATAGTGAGTGAAATACCTAAACGAAGACATGAAATAATAATTAACGAAAAACTAGGTTATGGACAACAAAAAAAAAACCGAAAATTTGACAGCAACTCCCCGATCATAGACTTCAATCCCGAATATGAGACATTAAACCTAAACATGGACAAAACTAAACCGGAAAATGTAATTGAAAGTGGAAATATTTGTATTCAGTTATAAATTAAGATTTTTTTGGTTATTAACATCGCGTACAGACATTAATCTCTGCGATTATTTGTTTATTCAAACTGATTTTTTGTATTTTCAATGAATAAACTATATTATTATATTATCGTGGACTTATGCACTATCTCAGCTGTTAGCTGGATATAATTCACCTTTCCCAGATTCAGCAATCAAAAGGAATAGGCTCGATTACAATATACTTGACATAAATTTCCTAACTATCCTACATGTATTGAGAATTACATCTTTTTGCATTTCTATATAAGTATTCTTATGCAATTCTAATTTCTTAAGGCTATCATGCAAAGTTTTGGGTATTAACCCAGTCGAGGGTATGATGACAGGAACAATATCTATTTTCACGAGGTGCCACATCTGCTTGATCTCAATAGCAAGGTCTGAGCATTTGGACTTTTTCTCCTGGAACTTGTTCTGCAAGTTGTTATTGTTCGGTATGGCGACATCCACCAGTATTGCTGTTCTGGCTCTCTTATCATACACCACTATGTCCGGCCTATTATTCGTCACCATTCTGTCAGTGATAATAGGCCTATCGTAGTATTATCTGATAGAGTCATTTTCCAATACGGGCGCCGGTTGATATTTGTAATATGGCTGGAATGTATTCAGAAGTCCGTACTTGTGTGCAAGTTTCTGATGGATGTTGCAGACTTGATTATTCCTGTGTGTATTCCGTATTGGCCAGTTGTTCGCATCCGGACGTAATATGCTGTATAGTCTCCGATCTTATATGGTATTTCCTGCACTTATCTGTTTGTAATGTTCGGTCCTTCATTATAAATTTTTTGTAGTTGTTTGTAGCGATCATTTGGTCTTGGATGGCCATACCCTTCTGTTTCCGCGAATAATTCTTCTTTCATCAACCATTTGTTGGAGGCTTCTTTGTCAATGTGTGGTTGATTAATCTCATGGTGATGTCGTCCATGCAATTCCTTTCCTGACCATTGCTCTTGTTTTTCAGTATCTGATAGAATCGGTAGATTCAGCAGGTCATCTCTGGTAGCAAGATTTAGAGGTGTATATCCCCTATCAGGGGTCAGAAGTGAGACCTTTTCCAGAGAAGAATTCTCTGAGATTTTTTACCTGTTCGGTGTGTAAATTGACAACATCTATTAATCCGCGTCCACCTCCTTTCCGCTTCAAAAGTGTTCGTATCACAAACGATTTTGGATGATGATTGTTGTACTTTGCCAGCATCTTTCGGGTCTGCCTTTGAATATAATCCAGTTCTGTCTTAGTCCATCTGATTATTCCAAATGAGTAAAGCAACACTGGAATGGCGTAGGTGTTAATTGCCTTGACTAGATTCCCCGAGTTCAACATTGATTTCAGCACAGTCTTCGTCGCTGACTGTATTCTGAACGAATCTTCTCCTTCGACTGTTTTTGGTCTAGCAATCTGGCTTGTTGGTATCCTAGATATTTGTATGATTCGCCCTTCTTCATGAACTGTATAATATCACCGTTTGGAAGTTATGTTTCACCATCTATGCCTCTCCCCCTTTGAATGTTCAGGGTCTTATATTTTTCAATCCCGAATTTCATATGAACATCTGCCGAGAACTCACTGACAGTTTTCAGCAAATCATCTAATTGCTCCTTGTTCGAAGCATATAATTTGATGTCATCCATATACACCAGGTGGGAGATTGTATGATAGTTCCTATCTGTTTTTATCCTAAATCCGTATCCCGTTCTATTGACAGTGGGTTCATAGCTAAACAGAACCATAGTGGCCTCAAAGAGTTTCCATGAAAAATTACACGACGTATGGGTATCTCGTCGGTTTTAATTGACTTATTGTTCATGTTGACCTGCAGAGACGTGCGCCAGTGTTTCATTGTTGTCTCCAAGAATTCTACCAGAGCTGGGTGAATTTTGTATATCTGCAATACTTCAACAAGCCAAGAATGGGCGGTATTATCGAATGCCTTCAGATAATCGAGAAAAGCTGAATGAACATTCCGATGCACTTCGTGTGCCTGTTTCTTTATCACAGAATCGATGATGAGTTGTTCCTTGCACCCGTGGTGTTTCTTTCTGCATCCTTTCTGCTCCTCTGCTAATATATTGTTGTCGTCAAGGTGTTGATATATTCGATTGGATATGCATGAGGTGTGTATTTTGCAGAGCGTTGGCAGACAAGTGATCGGCCTATGTTGAGACGGATCCTGTGTTCCATGACTCTTAGGTAGCATATATGTTAAGCCTTGTGTTAGGAAAGTGGGTGTTTTCTTGGGATGTTGAAGAACATACGTGAGCTGTTTAGCTAGGGCTTCATGGAGCTGTTGGGGAGATGCGATTCCTGGGTGTGACAATCGATTCTAGGCTTGATTGGTCCAGCCATGTCTGGCGGATGCATTGGCGGGCTATTCTTATGCCCTGAGAATGATTACATCACATGTTAATCTCCGAACTGCCATCGTGTCTTATTGAGCTAATGATCGATACATTGAAAGCTGTAAAGACTATTTCATCAAAAATAACTTACTCACACTCCTTACACATTCACGAAGCAATCATGTTGGTCAGAAATAACTCCTATCTATTCCATAGAAATGAACACGATAATATGACGCGTAATAAAGAGAACTTGATATCTATGAAATTCAATCGTACTTACCTACAGAAAAATGCACATCATATGATAACAAAAATAATGAATAAATTGCTATATGCAATGAGCAACCACCAATTCTGAAAAAAACTTGTACATAAACTTCTAGTAGAAACAGCTCCGTACAAGATTTCCTGAGAGCCAAATTTGACTAATTCAAAACTCATGTTTAAATCGCTGTCCACGTTATTCTTGATTATAGTCTTACTTTTATACATATATTCATTTTGTACCTGTAAATTGAGATTTTTCTGTTGATTGTAAGTCTAAATTATCTATAACGTGATTGTACTTTTTTATTTTATGTTCTACGCCTTTGGCATAATTTGTTGCTTACTTTTATATTTACAAGTTTGAATGAATAAACTATGTATCTATCTATCCAATGCATGGCGATTGAATACTATGGCTTATGCAGAACCGCTTGATCAACTAGATTTTAGACGATACATCGCTAGATGCTTTTTACGCTCACGTAAAACCACAAAAAGCTGCTTAATAAGTTCAGCCATCGCAGGGTCGGTATGTGATAATAATGGACATAACCCGAAAAAGCTTTCGAAGCAATTGCGTTTCGTTTTCTGCCACAAACGCATCAAATGGACTTGTTACAAGTGCGAAGAAACATGTGTTGACAAATATTGCTTTTCCAATTTCACTCACGCCGAGGGTACCTCAAAAAGTACAACCATTTCTTTGATGAACAATTTGTTTTCAGTTTCATTGCTTGTCTTTGTTTGCCTTATGTTCAAATATTGTTAAAATAAATATAAATTCACAAAAAAACATATAGTTTGACTTTGGGCATAAATGGGGTAAATAGCGGGTATTTCAAGAAATTCTCCTGTTTTACACCTTCAGGAGGAACATTTACAAACTAAACCCCAATCTGATCATGTCGATTCTACCGATATTCTTCTGCGAATGAAACCTGTAAAAAATACTGAGCTAAATAATATCACTTCTATTATCACACTTTCATTTAATTTCCACGTCGTGTTCTATAAACTGAGTCATTCTTTGGCTATAATTAGTTTATAAATGGTGCGAACTTGCGATATCTATAATGTAGATATCACCTACGTGATATCGCAGTCTGTGTCATATTGTTTTGGTGGAGAGAATTGTTTCATCAAAATGCGGTGACGAATGAAATGAAGCTTTTTTATATAGGGTGCGCCAGAGAAAACCGGAAATTTTTTTTCCGTTATAACTCTCGCAATTCAGCTAGATCATTCGTTCTTGCGTCATTGGAAAGCCAAAGGAATAGATTTTTCAGAAATTGTATGAAAATTTCACTTCCGGTGAAATCCAATATGGCTGACTCATTCAAAAATGAGCAATATTTCAAGATCGCTGCAACGCTGCAATTTGATCGCTGGAACGTTTTTTCTCCCTAAAAACTCGAATGCGGCATTTATTCGATAATTCACTCTTTCTGAACAATTTGACATATTTATCTTGAAAATATTACAAGAATTGGTAAAAAAGTAGCGTGAAAAATTTTTTTTTATTCTGATTTTCAGTTGAAATCGAAATATTTTTTTCATCTCATGGTGTTGGCACTCCTGAAGTTGTTGTGTTTTTCATGGATGTTCTAAGAAGACAAAGAACCATATTTTACTAAAACCAACATAAAATTTGATTTCCGTTCGAATTCAAAATGGCCGACTTCCTCAAATATTAATAATTTTGCCCGCTCATTAAAAAATTTTTCGCGCTCGTGATGAATCAACTGTGTAATTCAATCACTAGATTGAACCTTTCCCATCATTTTGAGGGGTCGAACTTGAATATTGATTCAGAATTGTGCCAATTGTCGTCAATAATGTTTCTCTTGAACTGGAAATTGCCGTAATATTTGCTGAGCATTATAACCACGCACAAATGAACATTTACAAATACCAAGATAAAATTCGAGTTCAAACCAGATGTCGTCTAAAAATCGATGACATTTCATTATTTTTTGTTTATCATAGAGTTAATGCATGCAGTCTATGTTCAGAGGTTTCACAACGGGAAGTGCATATGATGGTGGAAAAGAGAATCATTATTGACGTTAATTGGCACAATTCTGAATCAATATTGGAGTTCGACCCCTCAAAATGATGGGAAACGTTCAATCTCGAGATTGAATTACGCAGTTGATTCATTACAACCGCAATAACTTTTTTAATGCTCTTGGAAAATTGTTACTATTTGAGAAAGACAGCCATTTTGAATTCGAACGGAAATCAAATTTTAGGTTGGTTTTAGTGAAAAATGATTCTTGGTCTTTCTAGAACATCCATGAAAAACACAACAACTTCAGGAGTACCAATTTTGAAATATTTTTTACAAGATCAATTTGTCAAATTGTTCAGAAAAGACTGAATGCCCCATTCGAATTTTTTAGTGAAAAAAAAAACGTTCCAGCGATCTTGAAATATTGCTCATTTTCGAATGAGTCAGCTATATTGGATTTCACCGGAAGTGAAATTTCCATACAATTTCTGAAAAACCTAGTCCTTTGGCTTTCCAATGAAGCAAGAACGAATGATCTTGCTTTAAAATTGCGGAAGTTATAACGGAAAAAAATTGTCTGGTTTTCCCTGGCGCACCCTATATATTCAACTTCTCACAATGTAATCTTTGGCGTGAACTATACCATTTGCCACAAGTTGGCAGTTTCAATAATTCAAAAATTTTATATTTATGAATGTTTAATATCATACAAACAGTCCAAATTCAACAAAAGTTTGTTTTCCAATGAAAAGAATATGAATTTCAACATCGGTCTATATGGGATAAAGCAACTGAACTGGCAGTTTTGGGCAACCTACAATGGAAACACTACTTTCATCAGACAACTATCACGTATATCTGGTATATCTTCGATCGTGAAAATCATCTTTACAGGGTGTCTACTATAAAAGGTGCCAAACTTCAGAAGGTGATAGTACAAGCCCTTTTCAACAAAAAATGTCCTGTAACATTTATTCGAAAAGTTGATAATTATCGAGTTATTTAAAAGTTCTTGATTTAGATCCATGATATAAATGAGATAAAAAACACAAGGTTTAACTTTAATCTACACTTTATTTGAAAAAATTCGACGACGTTTCGCTGACACAGCAGCTTTATCAAGAATGACAAACAGAATGAAGAGTATGGTATTATAAACAAATCGTAGAACAAGTTGGATGATGTTTAAACATCATCAAACAGATAGCCATTAATAATTCATATAATCCGGATATAATAGATCTAATCATAATAAGAAAGACTATAAAAGACTATAAAATATTCAACAGTTTAACATTCTGCGGTTCTGCAAGTACAAATATTAAATCCTTTCTCGTGAAACAAAATCTTAATATAACTTTCAAAACTTCTAATAACTTAGGTAAACATATTAAAAATAATAAATCTCGTGTTGAAAAATCAAGTAAATCAGGAATCTATAAACTCAATTGCGGTTCTTGTGATAAAATTTATATCAGTAGGACCTATAGGAGTTTTGGCATAAGAACATCTGAACATAAACGTAGCTTCGGTAAAATAAATCTGATTGAAATTATTCAAACCACTTAATAAAAGAAAACCATTCATTCAATAAAAAAATTTTGACATATTACATATAAAATCAAAAAGTTTAAAATTAGATCTACTAGAAGCATTAGAAATAAATAGATACAAACATTCGGACAAGCTTTTGAATGAGCAGGTAGATGTGAATTATTCACCCCTACTTAACTTGTTAAATTAGTTTTTATTACCTTTCATACTAACTGTACAATGGCTCGGTGTGGATTTTCCTGTTATTCATCAAACTTCGATTTGTTTATAATACCATACTCTTCATTCTGTTTGTCATTCTTGATAAAGCTGCTGTGTCAGCGAAACGTCGTCGAATTTTTTCAAATAAAGTGTAGATTAAAGTTAAACCTTGTGTTTTTATCTCATTTAAAACAAGAATATCTCTGTTACTCTTACAGCTACATCAAATCGGACCATACCGTCGGAAAGAGCATTGAATTTTCTATAAGATAGAAGTGTTTATGGTAAAAAAATTTGTATACCGGGTGTTGTAATAGTCTCAATGAAAAATTGTGAAATTAACAAAATTAGTGGTATTTTCTTGTTAGCTGTACAACTGAAAACTGATCGATAAGTAATTGTTTTTTTTGGTAAAACTACTACATTTAACTGGCATCCAAATGGTATATCAATTTTTGAGCTAACTATTGTTTTTCCAGAAATATCATGGGTAAGAGTAAAAAGAACATAAATTTCGAAAACGCAAATACCTTATATTGCTTAATGAAATATGAACAGGAACTAAAACAAATTGATGAATCATATTTTCACGACAGAGATTTAAAAACTATAACAGGTGACAAAACGTCTTCCTCTTTCTTGAATGCACTTAACACATCTTTTTCTTGAACTATCAACTACTCTTTGAAGTTCAATGTGTTTTTGATTAATTTCGTTGCAACAGATTCGAATCCTTTCAATTAATTCTTCTCGAGTATTGATGGGAATTCTATAAACATTAGTCTTTAATGAACCCCACACATAAAAATCAAGCGGCGTAAGGTCAGGGCTTCTGGGTGGTCATCTCACCGGCCCGAATCGACCTATCCATTTTTCTCCTAATCCCCCCGTCATCCAGTTCTAGACCATTCTAGAATTATGAGCAAGGCAGCCGTCTATTTGAAACCAAAGGTGATGCGGAGTAGCTAAAGGCATTTCTTCCAGAACGTTCATTATTTCGTTATTTAATAGATTTGAAAATTCGTTTGAATTGAGACGATCGGGAAGTATAACTGGCCCGACAAGCTGACTCCTCCTCAACCCCAACCACACATTTACTCTAATCTCGTGCTGAGAGTGTGACACAATAGTGCCATGAGAATTTTCTGTATCCCATGTATGGGAATCTCTCAAATTTATCATACCAACTTTGGTAAAAGTTGCCTCATCCGTCCATAGAATTTTTTCTGATCCCCAATCCTGTAATTTATTCATGTACCACCTACAAAATTGCAACCTCACCTCACTATCCACTGGCAATAGGTCTTGAACCTTACTCAAATGGTAAGGATGTGAATTATTTCGCTTGAGAACTCTATAAGCCGTGGAATAATGAAGTCTCAATGTAGCACCAACTCTCTACTTGTTGTAGGGTCCTCGCGAACAGCCTGCAATATTGCAGGTGCTTGTCTCCATTGCTGAGAATTTCCACCACCTTCTCCAATTATTAAACCACTGAATGAACCAGTTTCACCAGAGCACCTAAAGACTTCAACGAATATCTTTCTGCAAGGTTGGTGTCTGTTTGGAAAGCGCAAATCAAACTCCCGCACCGCTACACAGGAATTACCATAAACAAATAACATATCTCGATATTCATTATTTGAGAAGCTAAGAATGTTTTCTTTTTCGCGAAAAAGAAAATGGAACCGTGAAAGGGGAAAATATAAACTTCAATTCATTGATTCATTGCATGACAGTTCCTGTCAAATTCTAAATATTTTTATTTATTTCAAAACCAAGTAATACAAGCCTTCTGTGATTTATTCTTTTACGATTCTTTTTCTGATTTTCTTCTCCTAATCCGAGAAAAATTAATTATTCCTAGTTTCTTAAATATTCAATATCCAGATATGTTATTTATTTATCGCTTATTATTATTGAAAAGTCATTTGCGATCGAAGGATAAGAGAATTTAATGTTCTTACTCCTACTCTTACCCATGATATTGCTGGTAGAAAAATAGTAGCTCAAAAGTTGATATACCGTTTAAAAGCCAGATAAATGTTGTAATTTTTCCCGAAAAAAAACGGCTACTTATTGATCAATTTTAAGTGGTACAGCTAACAAGAAAATATCACTAATTTTGTTCATTTCCAAATTTTTTCATTTAGCCTTTTACAACACCCGGTATTCAAAATTTTTTTACCATCAGTACTCACCTATCTTATAGCTAATTCAATGCTCTTTCCGATGATATGGTCAGATTTGATGTAGCTGTAGGAGTAACAAAGATATTCTTGTTTTTATAGAGAGAAGCAAAAAATTTCGTAAAATAAAATAACTCGATAATTATTAACTTTTGTAAAAAATGTAAAGGGAGATTTTTTGTTGCAAATGACTTGTACTATCACCTACTGAAGTTTGGCACCTTTAATAGTAGACACCCTGTATATATAGTTCTTCACACGGACGTCGCGGAAAACTCCTAGAAAGGTTTCAAGAATTCTTCTTCTTCTTCTTTAAATAGGACGATGTCCTGTTTTTCTGTTACAGCCCCTGCTGCGAACCGGAGCTCCAGCACTCATGCCATCGCTTTTTCGGCCTTCCTATGGGTCTTCTAGTGTTGGGTTTTTGTGTTTTTGCCCACTTCGCCATACGTTCGGGGCCCATTCTGTCTACGTGATCTCTCCATAGGCGTCGACGTGCTCTTGTCCACCTCACCACATCCTGGACACCTAGCTCCCTTAGCGTATCCTCATTCCTTATTCTATCTCTGCGTGTAATACCTCTTATAGCTCTTAGTGTTCTCATCTCTGTTGTCCTCATTAGTTGTTTTGTTTTTGTTATCTCAGCTCTTGTCTCAACCGCATATGTCATCACGGGTGTCACACAGGTTTTATAGATTCGAACTTTGCTTTCTGTGCTTATGTACTTATTCCGCCAGATTACATCTCTCAGGAAGCCAGATATTCTCGATGCTTTCATTGTCTGCTGTTTTGCTTCTTGTAATAGTTGCCTATCGCTCGATAGGTATTTAAAGTGTGAAAATTGCTCTTTTATATGGTCGTTCACTACTAGTTTGCATCTAATTGGATCTTTCGCTATTACCATCGATTGGGTTTTCTGTGTTGATATTACCACGTTATATTTTTCTGCTGTTACTTTGAACTTTTGTAGTAGGCGTTGAAGGTCGTCCTCATTCTCGGCTATTAGTAAAGCACCATCTGCGTAGCACAGTATTTCTTTCAAGAATTATTGCCACAAATTACAGGTTTTCTAGACGTAAGAGGTGATGACACTCAGATGTTGTAAAACGAAAAATGGCTGACTGATTTGGCATTTTTGACTGACATCACTATGCACTTGAACACCATTAACTGGGAGGTTCAAGGTAAAGTAAAAACTATTATTGAGATGATTAGCGCAGTAAACGGATTCAAAAGTAAATTGCAACTTATGATAGATCAACTGAAAACAAAGAATCTGAAACATTTCTCGTCTTTGAAAGCAAGGATTCTGAGTTGAATTATGATACGTATGAGGCTGAATTATTAAATATTTTGGGACAATTCGAAATGCGTTTTTATGATTGCGGTAAATTGGCAAATAAAGCATTATTTATGTTATTCTTTTTTCATGCAAAAACATTGAGGAATTAGCTACTTAAATAGCAAGTCAATTTAATATGAACTAATGTTCTGTTGAAACTAAGTTGCTGCAGATTATATCAGATATACAACTCAAAGCAACATCATCTGATTCTGGTGTTCTATATCTGAAGATAAATATCTGAATGTAAGGCAAATCGCTCTTCAACTGACGGCAATGTCTGGGTAAAGATACTTGTAATAGTCTGCATTTTCTGAAATGAAGATAATTGAGTCAAAATATCGCAATCGGGTAACTGCCGATTATATGTCATCATGCTTGCTATTAGCACTCAGTGATTACGTACCGATCTTATGAAAAGTATGCTTAGGACATGTGGCACTGCATGTCCTCTGCATACTTTTCATAAGACGGCTTCAACATTGAAGTTTAACACCATGTGTAACTCTTTTGTTTTGTAACAACCAATGAACTCGCAATTTTGAATAACTATGACTTTTATCCATGATATTATAGAGAAGAACCTAACTAAACTCAACCTAAACCTTGACTAAAATAATGTATATTGTGCGGAAAGCTAATATCTATATATGCTACGGTACACTCTTCCTAGATAGGTAGGTAAAGTGTTTCGTGTATGTCTCTCAGAGTCGATCGTAAAGAGTCTAAAAATATTGAGGTTATCGCCAGCAGCTCAAGTTTGAGCATCCCTGGTTTAGCTCACCACTCCACACGTAATTGTACCTTCTTGTTCAGAGCAGCAAAATTAAAGGAACTAACTTCGACTAGCCATTTTTCGTAGTGAATACAAACTTCCAATCCCCAAGTATACACACTGATATTTATTGGCGTTCCGAGGGGCAAACTAATCAATTCTTTTCCGGTAGTTGGTATAAAATGTGATGACATGAAAGAATATATAACCACCCGATAATTGATAATCATAATCACAATATTTTCTCAGGATCCGTCTCAATATAGGCCAATCACTTGCCTGCCAATACTCTACAAAATACTCACCTCATGCATATCCAATCGAATATACCAACACCTTGACGACAACAATATATTAGCAGAGGAGCAGAAAGGATGCAGAAAGAAACACCACGGGTGCAAGGAACAACTCATCATCGATTCTGTGATAATGAAACAGGCACACGTAGGGCATCGGAATGTTCATTCAGCTTTTCTCGATTATCTGAAGGCATTCGATAGTACCGCCCATTCTTGGCTTGTTGAAGTATTGCAAATATACAAAATTCACCCAGCCCTGGTAGAGTTCTTGAAGACAACAATGACACACTGGCGCACGTCTCTGCAAGTCAACATGAACAATAAATCAATTAAAACCGACGAGATACCCATACGTCGTGGAATTTTTCAAGGAGACTCTTTGAGTCCACTATGGTTCTGTTTAGCAATGAACCCATTGTCCTCAATGCTCAATAGAACAGGATACGGAATTAGGATAAAAGCAGAAAGGAATTATCATACAATCTCCCACCTGCTGTATATGGATGACATCAAATTATATGCTTCGAACAAGAAGCAATCGGATGATTTGCTGAAAACTGTCAGTGAGTTCTCGGCAGATGTTCATATGAAATTTGGGATTGAAAAATGTAACACCCTGAACATTCAAAGAGGGAAACTCATAGATGGTGAAACACAAGTTCCAAACTGTGATATTATACAGTGCATGAGAGATGGCGAAACATACAAATATCTGGGATGCCAACAAGCCAGATTGCTAGACCAAAAACAATCAAAGGAGAAGATTCGTTCAGAATACACTCAGCGTCTGAAGTCTGTGCTGAAATCGATGTTGATCTCAGGGAATCTAGTCAAGGCAATTAACATCTACGCCATTCCAGTGTTGCGTTACTCATTTGGAATAATCAGATGGACTAAGACAGAACTGGATGATATTCAAAGGCAGACCCGAACGATGCTGACAAAGTACAACAATCATCATCCAAAATCGTCTGTGATACGAACAACTTTGAATCCGAAAGAAGGAGGACGCGGATTAATAGTTGTTGTCAATTTACACACCGAACAGATAAGAAATCTCAGAGAATTCTTCTCAGCAAAAGCTCTCACTTCTGACCTCCATAGAGTGGTATCGTTGGCTGATAGGGGATATACACCACTAAATCTTGCTACCAGAGATGACCTGCTGAATCTATCGTTCCTATCAGATACTGAAAAACAAGAGCAATGGTCAAGAAAGGAATTGCATGGACGACATCACCATGAGATTAATCAACCACACATCGACAAAGAAGCCTCCAACAAATGGTTGATGAAAGGAGAATTATTCGCAGAAACAGAGGGATTCCTTATGGCCATCCAAGACCTAATGATCGCTACAAACAATTACAAAAAATTTATAATGAAGGACGGAACTTCACAAACAGATAAGTGCAGATAATGCCATATAAGATCGGAGACTATACAGCATATTACGTCCGGATGCGAACAACTGGCCAATACGGAGTATCTTCACAGGCATAATCGAGTGTGCAACATTATCCATCAGAAACTTGCACACAAGAACGGACTTCTGAATACCTTCCAGTCATATTACAAATATCAGCCGGCGCCCGTATTGGAAAATGACTCTATCAGATTATACTACGATAGGCCTGTTATCACTGACAGAATGGTGACGAATAATAGGCCGGACATAGTGGTGTATGATAAGAGAGCCAGAACAGCAATGCTGGTGGATGTCGCCATACCGAATAATAACAATGGCTGAACAAGTTCCAGGAGAAAAAGTCCAAATACACAAACCTTGCTATTGAGATCAAGCAGATGTGGCACCTCGATAAAATAGATATTGTTCCTATCATCGTATCCTCGACTGGGTTAATACCCAAAACTTTGCATGATAGCCTTAAGAAATTAGAATTGCATAAGAATACCTATATAGAAATGCAAAAAGCTGTAATTCTTAATACATGTAGGATAGTTAGGAAATTTATGTCAAGTTTATTGTAATCTAGCCGATTCCCTTTGATTGCTGAATTTGGTAAATTGTATCCAGCTACTATAAGTCTCTTACAAGGCTATAGTAGGATATCTTCATTTCTTATGAAAATTTACCAATCTATCTGGAATATACATAAGCCTTAATTTATAACAAATTTAAAAGTAGTGGTAGCTATTTATGTTTGTTATAGACCTACCGTATTCTTAGGTATTAATAATTTTCGCTTTGTTAATATTTATTTATTTCCTTTTCAGAGGAAATAGAACGAATTCTTGAGGACCACTATGAAGTGTTGGGTGTATACTTAGATAGCAAGGAGTATTCTAAGGCAACATATATTTACCGCCAAGTTGTCGAGAGATATGAAACTGTCCCAGGTCTAAGTGTAAGTGTTACAATTAATTTTTGTATACGTTTTCCAAAAATCCTCTTCCTAAAAGTACCCAATCAATTTGTTGAAGCTGTAGATTCCATCAGGTATCAATTCAAACTTATATTACTATGACATTTTGTAAATTATAGTCTATTTGGTGAAGACTTAGAGTAATGAAATCTCATTACATTCATTCGTACAGATCTCCAGGAAGAACCCAACTACCTGAGTACGATCTTCTCTGTCTTTTTTGTTGCTTGTGAATATTTCTGCCCTCGTTCAGAATGAAATGTTTACTTCAGAGCATCAGTGCCATAAATTCGGCCCGCGACAGCTCAAGACTAGTATCATCAATCTTGCCCACGACAACCAATGGTTTACTGTTGTTATCATTGCTGTGATAAGTTGAATGGAAGAAAATGAAAACACTGAATGATAATTACTCGGTTCTATTTACTTGCAAGGTGAAACTTTACGACAGAAATTATTACGCAGAAACCTAAGCTTACGTATCTCAGCTTAAGCATATTCTAACAAATAATTAAATATGAAATCAATCACATTAATGAGATTTATGTAATTGTGATTTTTCAGCGACAATTGTTTGTAGTTGTGGATTAATCTTACTTGTACCAATCATTAGAAGAGATTTAAGATGATCATCAGGTAATTTAAATCTATAAACGTTCTTTGTGTACTTCATCTTGGAAAACGTTTTCTCACATAAGTACGTAGTTCCAAATACAGAAAAGAATCCACGAGCAAAATTATGCAAATTATCAAATTGTACCAGTGGAAGACTCTTGTAAAATTCCAATAAAGATGAATTTTGATATTTGTTTTAAACAAGTCATTGCACTGTAAATCAATAACTTTCATTTGGACTTCCGGACCCAGGGTCTCAACGTCAAAATCAAAAGGATTTTGAAAAAGCCTAATTTCATTCGTAATCAGATCAAAGTCAAATCAAAATACTACTTATGCACGGGTGTTACTTTGTTTCACAATAGGAAGTTTCGTTTCCTCTGCCTTTCCCATGCAAATTGACTTGCAATGGTGCCGCTAGCCTTTTTATACATATGCAATCATCTAGAACTGACCGAAGAAAACTAGTCAGAACCAGAATTTTCTGGAACCAATGCGGAAATTCTCAAAAATGCCACCTGATAGTAGTTAGTGGATAGCCGAAATAGATAGTACCTGCATCACATACCTACATAGTATTACTACTCGTCACTAGATGTCCCTACTTGTCACAATATACTGAATACACAATCAATAGTAATTGAAATGTAGAACGCCTATGTTTGCTTAGGTGGGCAGAAAAATTAAAATTGTTTTAGCCCTTGGAACTTACCGAAAAAATATATATATATATATATATATATATATATATATATATATATATATATATATATATATATATATATATATATATATATATATATATATATATATATATATATATATAGGTTAAGTAAATCAAAATATATGGACAGCACAATCATCTCCAGGCTTATCTCATCATATCTTGAGGAATTCGACTTTATATTAGAGGTAGCATTTCCCACAGTTTCCACATTCACAGCCTCAAGCGAAAACTCTCCCACAGACTGGCTAACACGTTCTTAGCTATAGCGACAAATTAAATAATTGTTAGGTTTGCAGTCCAGTGCCCTAACAGACTCAATGAAGTATTTATTAATTTTATCTGGATCATTTAGTGAGTTAGGAATTGAATACTATGACTGTTGATGTTTCCTTTGCCTTTTCAGTAGCAGCTGTGAACTCGTTCCGAGCTCTTTCGTAATTATGCCAGTCTGAGTTGTTTTTAGTTCTCTTGAATTTAGTAAGTAGTTTATTTCGATCATTTTTCATGAGACTGAGTTGTTCATTGAACCACGATGCAGCACGCTTAGTGATTTTCACCCGACAAAAAGGACCGTGTTTATCTAAAGGAAATCGAATGGAATTATTCAAAATATCAACCTATCCGTCAAGAGATATAAAACGGACTCTAGAGGAACAAAGATATTCTGCAGTTTATTTGTGAGTTCAAGTGAGTTCTTTCTTGAGTACTTGGGTAAAATTGTGAAATGACCTTATCGTCACAAAAGCAGACAAATCAAATGCCTCCACCATAATATCACGCCCCACACACATACCAAAAAAAAAACGATTTTTCGGAAAATGAGTCCATAAAACAATTAAAACATTATCCTACTCCCGGCTTCCAGAAATCCCTAAAAAGTTTTCTAAAAGAAATCCCCACCTCCTTTTTCAAAAACCGATCTGGTTTCTCAATAATATGAAACCGGCTGCATTATAACTCTATGGACTCATAATAAACCATAAAGAAAACACTTCGTTTCGTCCTGTTGTCCGATATAGCTGCTTATAGGCTGTCAACGATACATAATTTTCAATGCATGCATTATTAAACGAAAGTATCATCAAATCACTGTTGGGATTTGAGAATCGAGTTTCAATGAGTTCTCCTCCTATATCTGGAGTTCCGAAGCTCGAATTGATCGATAGCCATTTTACAGTTACCTGTTTCCCATTTTCGAGTTCCAAGGCGTTCGATAGATGGCGCAATACTGTGGTGAATGTAGGATATCTGTAATGATAAGAAATAGAGTTCTGTAATATTAGGAAGTATGAGAGGAAACTTAGTGGAATAAGAATTTAACCGACTTTTTCTACTTCAGCTATGGCTGTATAGAGTTCACTATATATGCGAAAAATTATCGTAAAAATTAAGGTCTCAGAGATTTATTCGTATCGTCTTGAAGGCGTATGATGAAAGTTTTCATACAGATTCAAAAGTGTGTTCATACTAAAATTTGTTTATTTCCCCTGAGCAGTATATTAAATTGAATATGGTTACTCATAGCTGTGGCTTGTAAACCTTATTCCGAATAAAATATCATTTTTAAATTATGAATGTTGCTTTTCCTATTAGGAATTACATTACAATCTGTCAAAAAGGTATCGGGAATTGATTATTAAAAAAAAACTACATACAATGATTGTCAAAATTTTTGTTGTAGCTACGTTGGCACAACTGTTTTCTATACTGACGCGGAGTTTGAACGCGATCTGTCATATAGTTTGTTCACAGGGCTCGATTTCGTCAGTCGTCACTAGATTTTCACAATGGATAGAAATATCGAAAAAAGAATTTGTCTCAAATTTTGTATTGCAAATGGAATTTTGTGTGCCGAATTGCATATGTGTGTTACAGTGCATCCAACAGCGGTCAAGATGTGGTGTGAGATTTGTCTCGCTCTGATCTTAAACTGAAGTTAACATCAACATAACAAGTGTGTCTCACGAATCTATTCGTTTCATTTTAAACGATTGTTTGGGCATGAAACGCGTAGCCGTTCGACTAGTTCCGAAAGGCCTGAATTTTCTTCAAGAATCAAATGGCGTAAAAGAGAAAATGCTACAGCGAGTCAATTCCGATTGTACAGTTATAAAAGGCATTGTAACTGGTGATGAGACATGGGTTTATCAGTTTAAGATGCAAACCAGTCAACAAGCTTTGGAATGACGCCTTCCAAATGATCCGAAACCGAGTTGGTGCTTGATGATGACCAAAACTTTTGAACTGTGTTTGCGAAATTTTCACCGGTTTTGTAGTGAATTTTCACTTCTTCCATGATTGAAATTCTCCTAATTTTCACTTGTCAAATCACCATGGAATGACAGTTCTATGTTGACAGTTCAGAAATGGCGGCTAATTTAAAATGAAACCTGCCGATGGAAGACCCTTTATAACTACAAATTAAACATCCGGTTACAAATAAATGTTCTAGAGAGAAAAACCTGTATCACAAATCAATGAGAAAGTATGAACAAGTCGTACTTTTTCGTTTTCTAAGTGAATGTCGCGATTCAGCTGTTCCTGAAACTTTTTAATTTCTCCAAGGACCTTACTTCGGAATACAACAGAAGTTTACCCCTATGATATATTATTAAAAATGGACTGTGTTAGTCGAAAAACTTTGGAATTTATTATGGAGTACGCAAGAGAATCTCTGCAGAGATCTCTACCATAAATTTTGAAGAAGTATAAGGTGCAAGTTATCGAAAATAGGGATTTACAGTTATTGGGATATAGTAATTAAATTAATCCTCCTACTTTACATTCTTTTGACTAAGACTGTATAACGTTGATTGTTTCTGTAATTAGATTAACAGTCGATAGAAGGCATTATTTGAAGACGTTTAATCTTATGAACATAGGTCCAGAAACACTTCGATTCCAAGAAACAAGTGTTCAAATTCCAAAAAAAAAATGGTTTCTTGATTTTTTTTGCAATTTTCAAGATGTTGACCTCAAATTCGAAACGTACTTAACTGTTTAGGATGATAATGTGAAATCAAACTCTGTATTATACTATCAGAAGAGATTTATTGAAAATCAGGATAACAATTTGAATCTCTCGACCATCTTCAGTTGGTAACAAGATCTGAACTAAAGTTGATATGTACTGGGTGATTCACCAGTGGCGCGGTGCTCTGTACACTCTTAAAGATATATTTCCAAATAAATAGATAGGACGTGGTGATCCTGTTCGATGGCCAGCTGGGTCTCCGGACCTTACAAGTCTAGATTTTTCTCTTGTGGGGTTATATTGAGAGCATCGATTATCAGATTCCTTCTACAACACTGTTGGATATGAGACAGAGAATAGTCGACGCCTTTCAGTCAGCTAATTCGTAAATGTTGTCGAGAGTTCAATGGTCTTTCCTCAGATAGATTGAGTTGTGTCTACAAAGAGACGGGCAATATTTCGAACACTCATTGAAATAGTTCAACACCTTCTAGATCATCTTACCAAAAACCAATAATAATTCTTTTGAGTCACTCCTGTATAAAATGAGGATAGTCTATTTCAATTCATCAATAAAGCCATCTTTGGGCAATAAGAAAACGAAAGGAAAAAAGTATTCATCCTCTCTGGCCGAAGGAGCATGCGATGATGTGAGATCCTATTTTCATGAATTTTTACGAAAAAATGATGTCTATTTTTGATGCAATGTGCAGAGAAAGTAGATTCGACGGTTCACTGGTTATTGTAATCTGATTGACGCTCTTTGTATCTAGTTTCAATTGAACGACCAGTCTTACCTATATAGACGCCTTCACAATCCATACAGGACAACTTGTTTACTCCAGTATTGTCAAATCTATTAGTTTCATTTTTACTATTGAAACATTATTGTGAGAGTTTAATGTGGATTTTGAAAACGACATTTTTATGCTTTTTGACATTCGCAATCTTTTCGCTGATAGTGCCAAAATATGTTAATGAAAAGTATTTATCTGTATTAGTTGATTCTATACGTGGGTAAACATTATAATTAGCTATTTGTGTTTGTTTCTTTCTGATCATTCCTTCTATCACATTTGAGGGATAATCATTGTTCTTAGCAATTTCTTCAATAGTTGACACTTTTCTTCGGATAATGGCAGAGAGCAAGCACTATGAATCACTGAATTAAACGCAGCGTATTTATGAGATTTTAGGTTATAAGGGATGTAGATTTCAGTATATGTTATCTACATCCAAACTAATTAAAAATGATTTGATTGAAGTTTGAACCTGTTTCAATTCTTCGTTAGTTGAATTGAGTTTTTTATTGAATATTTAGGTGTGAAATTCGTTGAATTTTGACTATAAGATTTAACAGAACCGTAAAACTCGAAACACATTTTTGACCAAGACCCAAAACAAAAGTTGTTTAGAATTGTTCAAAGTACAATATATCCAAAATCATAAAATTTAACCAACCATGCGGGGTATTGATTTTAGTGTATCGGTTACATTTATGATTTTGAGATATGCTGTGCTTTGAAAAATTTTAAACAACTTTTGTTTTGGGTCTTGGTCACCTCGCCAGAGTCTCACTATGGGCCTCAGCACTAGGTCCACGTAATTTCTATCCTTTACATTCGCAGGTAACGAAATCGAATCTCTTTTGCCTGCAAGCATAATACCACCCCAAAACATCACACTGCCCCTTGGTATTTCGGAATTTGTCTTGCTGCTCGGAATCCAGCTTGTCTTCCACGACCCTTAAAACCCGAATCTGGCGGTCATCTGATCGAACACCAACTCTGGTCTCATTCTCAATATTCCAATATTGGTGCTCGATATACCAATTAATTCTGTTAATTTTTAGTTATGTGGTTAGTTCTGAAACTCTTGAAGGCCTTCTGCTGTATAAACCCCTTGAATGAAGTCTTTGATGTATTGTTTCGACTGATACACTGATGCCTGTTGCTTCCAGAAATTGCCTTTGGAGTATGGGGTACGAAGCACTAGGGTCCCTACTTGCAATTTGGCACAAAAGCGGTCTTGTTCTTCCGAAGTGATCTTTCTACGACTTCTTCTAGGCCTATTCTGCAGACATTGTAGCTCCACGTATCGGGTGTAGGTTTTTGAAATCACCCCCATTGTAGCCGCTATATTCCTGTGGGTCACTCCTTCTTCAACGAGAGCAATTACTCGATCCCTCCCATTCATTGCTTGCTCCAATTTTTAAGTTTTGTTCCCTGGCATTTTGATTCCTTGAGTCTGTTATCAGATCTGCTAGCTTCCTAAATTAATCCACGCTTTTGTCTCTTAACTTTTCATGCGGGGTTAACCTATAGGCAGATTTATCAAGTTTTATTTTACGTGTTACAATTTTGTTATTGGTTTCTACAGTCCTGTTTATTTTAGTAGATATTAGTTATGATCGGAGATTGGATGGTCTTCAATATTTAGTCTGCTTGTAGCTAATATGTGATCAATGATTGTTGCAGTGGTGTTGGTTGTCCTGGTTGCATTTTCCTTGAAGACGTTCTTTATGTTGAAAGCATTCATATGTATGATGTTCGTGCACTCAGAGACACTAAATGACCCACTGAGGAGGTCTAGGTCAACATCTCAAATTATAATACAGTTTTTTTTCTCTGCTTCCATGATTATATCTATATGTTGTAAAAATAATTTTTGATTTGATTGAGGCGGCCGATATACATATACACAACAGTGTTAAGTTTTGCCTTTTGTGATAAAGTGCCAGGTAATTGCACTCATCAAGAGGTTTGATTTCAGTGTTTATGATTCTATAATCAATATTATATCTGACATATATACTTGCGCCTCTCCCTCGGGTTGGTCTGGTATTGTGAACGCTGCTGAAACCTGCAATCTCATATGCATTAACCTCCTCAGGTCGTCAATCTTATTTTTTATACTCCTAGTATTTAAATAAAGAATATGAACTACCTTTTGCTGCTCCATTATACTTGAAAAAACAATTTATGCGTGGATATTTGTGTTCTGATAATAGTCTACTCTGGACGTTGTTTAAATCTCTTTGCTTTTAGATCTTCTTCCGCGAGTAGTTTGATCGATGCATGTTCTTTGGTAGGTTTCAGGTAGACTTTTCATAGCAATGAGCCTCTGTGTTGGTCCGTTGGGGGGCGCAGTGATATTCACATTATTGCGTTCGCTCCAACGAATTGAGATGAGTAGGTAACGGCATATCCTTGTGTTACGAATGGGTAGACAATGCTGACGAGGTCAAACGAGACCGAAACTGCAGTCCATTGTTCCTATTCGTTACATCTGACCGTGCTGTATCATTTAACAGGTTGAATATCGTCCCTTGAAAAATAATTTTCTTCCATAGAATAATATGTTGACTCAAACAAATCTAAATACTACTACATTTAGTGAGAGATACAGATTACGCAAATTTAATGAAATTAAATCTAACAGTTTGTACGCTCATTAATTTTGTATGTACCAGTTTATGTATGTATTTAATCTCAACTTTAGTTTAGTACTTGTTGTCAGCTGAAGATGAAATTGCAATCCCGACTTTCATCATCACTTAGATTCAACAAAAAACATAAATCGTCGCCGCACTGGTGCCATACCTGAGTCGTCTAATCAACGTGGAATTCAGGAAGGATCCTTTCATGCGCTTATCAGACAAACAAATACCAATTAATGGTTTTGCATTTCACATAATGCTTATCACGTGGAACAAAACGAGGTCTTCCGAAATAGCAGAATGAACAACCTATATTTAAATACTCTTATCAGAAATTCTAAACAATGGCTGTCGTTTAAACATATAGTTCGTGATACCCGGTAAATACAATATTTGAATAATTCATCACTATTCGAGAAGGAAATGAATTGACGAAATATTTCGAATGCAGTTATTCACTCGCACGTGAAAATCCTGTCGTTTTTTAAATAATTGCATAAGTAGACATGCTAACGGAGATAAGGAGCTTCCTCAAACACTAAATCAAGATAATGCTGATATCGATGAAATTCCAGGGCAGGCGGGAATTTTTGTCGTGGAACTATGTGCGTGTTCTCGTTGTTTGAACGAAGAGTGGAATTGTTCTTTCAATTACAGTCCTAGAACGTAGGAAACATTGTGGCGAATATTGGGAATATGACCAAATACAAACAGAGAAAGTATTCGGAGTAAGGGAGATAGATAGGACGCATGGGCGAAAGTATAATCCGCGTTAAGATTTTCAGGTATAAATTTGAACGGATAACGATGGACACAAATTGAGATAGGGAATTTCAGAGCAGTTGCGTTTTTCTTATTAAATGTGAGTTAATACTACTTACCTGACCTGTGCCGCATAGATAACTACTTATTAATAGATATATAATTAATGAAAATTGCCTGAAATATCATTAGTTCAGGTAATTTATATTGTTTATATGTAGGTATTCATACTATATATATATATATATATATATATATATATATATATATATATATATATATATATATATATATATATATATATATATATATATATATATATATATATATATATATATATATATATATATATATATATTATATTAAAAATATATAAAATCCACCACCCAGGTAATTAATACCATTGCCAGGCAATGATTATAATAAAACATATCCCGGAATAATTATATATTAGGATAATGTTAAATGTTATGAGAATATATTAATCTACCAGAATATATACATACTATAGCATCATCAGACAATGATATCAATGTACCAACGCATAGTGTCAGAGGCTTTCTCCCGGAAAAATCCAGTGTACGGACCTTAGTCAAGTAACACTGAATGTTACTCATTAATAGTTTCCTTTGTGTGAAGTGGTGAACGATCGAATAGAATACTGCTCTGAATATAAATATGACGAAATTGTCAGTTAATTATATTACATTTATATAAATAAATAAATAAAATATGAAATGAGATTCTGAGCAGCATAAACTAAAGAGAAAACCTATGACTCATTACTTTTTTCGGAAAGAAACCTACGAAGAATATTACAAGATTTGATGACTGTTATCTTTTGTAACTGTTCAAATAAATTTTCTTCAGACCCAAAATCTCAATACTTTTGTGAAGATTCCTAGGAATAACACCTGTTGTGGAAATAATAATCGGTAGAATAAAATTTTTTCATTTTCCACATTTTTTAATCTCGTCGCCAAGCATCATATATTTAGAAATCTTTTCATTGTATTTATTTTGTATATTATGTGTGTCGGGTATAGCAATATCAATTATATATGTTATTTGATTCTGTTTATCAGTAAGAAGTCTATTGTGTTTTACAGCTCTGCTGCAAAGAATTGTTTTATCAAAATAAAGTTTATATTTGTCATTTTTACAAATATTCTCAGGTTCATATTTGTAAATTTTTTTCCTTTGGGAATTAGGTCATGTTTAATTCCTAGATTGAAATGAATAATATTAGTGACGGTATTATGTCTTTCTAAATAATTTGTTGAAGCAAGGACTGAGCAAGATGATAATATATGAAAAACTGTTTCTGAAGAACAGAAACATCTACGGCAAGAATCATCTATATTTTGTTTGATGATGTGTTTTCTATAATTCCTCGTGAAAACAACCTGATCCTGGATCGCAATTGCCAAGCCTTCTGTTTCAGCAAACAATTCTCCAGAAACTAACCATTTATTCGATGCGATTTCATCAATATACTCATTTTCAATTCTTTAGGGTACTTTCCGTGTAATTCCTTCTGCATCCAACTTTTCTTTAGAATTATCATCAAATATATCAAAATCTACCTTTTGCATTGTCAAGTTCAGAGGTGTAAGAATATAATCTGAAGCAACAATATCATGTAATTTAGACGTTCTTTGTTTATCATGAAAATGGGAACGTAGATGAAAAATCTGTTTACTATGAAGATTATTCAAATCAGTTAATCCACGACCTCCAAGATGTCTAGGTAGTGTAACTCTCTGAACAGCTGACTTTGGGTGGTGCTTATGATATTTACAAAGCATTTTCCTCGTTTGACATTGTAATTCATTTAGATCAGTTTTAGACCATTCAATAATTCCAAAAGAAGATGTAAGAATAGGAACTGCATAGGAGTTGATAGCTCTGAAAAGGTTTTTACTAGTTGAATGACTCTTGATGATAATTCTAAGTCTTTTGTAATATGAACTTCTAATATTTTCTTTAGTGCTGCTATGGTTAATTGTCTTCTCTTGACCAAATCCAAGATATTTATATATATCTCCTTGACGCATTGGCTCGATTTCGATATTGGAAATCTTTATATAATCAGAGGTGATCTTTCCCTTTTCAAAAGCAAGATTTTCACATTTTGGAAACCCAAATTTTATATGAATATCATTGGAATAGTTGAAAGAAATCTCAAGTAGACTTTTTAAATGAGATCTGGTTCCGGCATATAATTTAATATCATCTAAATAAATTAAGTGACTTAATTTGAATTCAGTTGATAGACTCTTTATTTTGAAGCCGAAACTAGTAGCATTTAATTCATGAGATAATGGATTAGGGCAAAGACAAAACCAAAGAGCACTTAAAGAATCACCTTCAAAAATGCCTCTTTTGATTGGAATTACTTCGGATTTTAACGATTGTTTTGAAATATTTTAATGAAGATTGGTTCTCCAATTTTTCATTACAAATTCAAGAAAAAGACGAACTATATGAATTATATATATATATATATATATATATATATATATATATATATATATATATATATATAATAAATAATCCCTCCTGACAAGAGCTAGTTCCCAAATCTGCCCGCCAGGCACGCAGCCCCCAAGCGCCACAATAGTGCCAATAAGCAGGATGTGGAGAAACGAAGCGGCAAACTGCAGTTTCACCCTTATAAGGAGCTCATCAGTGTCGCATATCGCTTCTCAGCATCCTACCAAGCTACATCAGGTACCCTATCAATTCCAGAAAGGACGCACCTCGTACATACGTACTAGAGTGGCCCTCTATGGACCGACACGGCGAACCCGCTACTGAACTTCGAGAAAGATACGAACAATAACAAACAGATGTGGAAGCCTTAAAAATTCGTAGTGGGTTCGCCGTGTCGGTCCATAGAGGGCGACTCTCGTACGTATGTACGAAGTGCGTCTTTCTGGAATTGATAGGGTACCCCGATGTAGCTTGGTAGGATGCTGAGAAGCGATATACGACACTGATGAGCTCCTAATAAGGGCGAAACTGCAGTCTGCCGCTTCGTTTCTCGGCATCCTGCTTGGTTACACTATTGTGGCGCCTCGGGCTGCGTGCATGGCGGGCAGATTTGGGAACTTGCTCTTGTCAGGAAGAATTATTAATTGATCTACGGATTTTTGAATAATTCGTCTCGTCTCAAATATACATATATAGACTCCTCGCGAACAAAAGATGTAATAGAAGTGACGTTGTCATCATACTATGATAACATCAAAAGAATGTTGAACCCAGCAAAGACCCAAACGAAATATAAAGTATGTACAGAAATGCTTGATTAACACAAATAAATAATTGAAGAGGTTCAATTACAGAAAGGTCGTCATCAGTATCTGAAAAAATATCACTATCTGTATAACTTTCGGCCTATAAATGTATAATTATGCCCTCAACAGCAATGTCCATGTTAAAAATTTCTTAAATTTCTTGGCGTATTCACAACGACTTTTCCATTCTTCTTTCGGAAATGAATTGAAAAAGTCATCACAAAGAGTTTTCAAGTGGAATTTCACGTTACGCTCTGAACTATTTCCAGAATCACCTTCCCGGGTGACTTGTAATCAAGAAAGAAAACCTGGCAAGGACGACCTCGAGCAACAACGGCGATCCATGACTGTTATTTAAGAATTTCCTCGTTCGATACTACTAGGCACCTTAAAATGAAGCTTTAATAGAACAGTAGAGTGCTAATTTGTACAGAAACAATACGAAATGTCTCTAGGAATCTGGTTTGCGGCTTTGTATCGTAGCTCGAGGTCCAGGAAAGGTTACTAGCAGCAGTATACGTCACTTCTGGCATACTTAAAAAGATTCAATCCACAAAACGCGAATCTTGTATACAAATTGCACAGAAACACTAACAAGATTTGTTGATATGAACTGAGAACTCGGAGTTCTGCGATCATATTAGGAGATAATTGGAATCATTTGTTAACATTTATTGCATTGGAAATTTCGGAGATATGTAAAGTGACCTGAATAATCCCCGTAAATAAAAACGGAATTATCTTTGGCGTCAGGTAGGTTCGCTCATTCAGACATTCGGAATCCCTAAACTAGGCAGATACATCAATGTGTGCACTGACTCTATTACAGAAATTATTCATGCAGGAAAGGATCTCCACATCCCACATTCCATGAAAACATAGCAGCAGAGCGAAAGAGCCTTTGCAGCCAAGAGCACAGCATACAAGTGATGGAGATGAATCCAACAGAAGAAAGAAGAACAACATTTGTGCGAATGCGGAATGTATGCAACCTGACAACTGCAAGAGCAAAAGTCAATTTCAACGAAGGGGTAACTAATAAACTCCTTGAACAGGCAAGCGGGTTTAGACAATTCTGGTTTAAGGCGAAGACTGTCGGTGCCAATTTCTGCAAATCTGCTTTTCCGCCTCTTGTTAGAGAAAACGGAAGTATAGCATCATCTCCGAAAGAGAAAGCCGATCTCTTTGCTCTCTTGTTCTTAAAGAATTCTGTGCTAGATTCATCTAATGCAATACCACCGAACATTCCACCAACAAATTCTTCCATGGCAGAAGTCAAGTTCAGACTGTGAGACTGGCTCTCGGGTTGGTGAACTGCAAGAAGCCAGTTGGTCTAGAAGAAATACCGACAATCGTCCTGACAAAATGTGCTCCAGAACGGGTACCCATTCTTAACCGCCTGTTTCAGATTTATTGAGAAAGACTTTTTCGAGCAGCTGGAAAATAGCGAGAATTCAACCGATCCCAAAGAAAGGAAAGAAGTCCTTACCCCAAAACTACCGCCCTGTTGCACTTCTTCCCATTATGTCCAAAATGATGGAGAGACTTAAAAGGTGAACTCATCAAATTTCTTGAGTTGCAGAAACCGTCAGTATGGTTTTCGCAGGCAAAGATCAATAGGAAATCTGCTAGCCTACGTCACTCATGTTTGTACATCAACGTTGGAAAATAATGGGAAATCTAGAGCAATATCCCTCGACATCTCAAAAGCCTTCTATGGGGTTTGGCATGCAGCCTTGTTGAATAAACTTGCTGCATACGGGATTCCCGAAAATTGCGGTGTTGGATAAGTACCTTTCTTTCCAAATGATCAATACAAGTTGTGGTCGACGGTAAAACATCTGATTGTTTCCAGTTGCAAGCAGGAGTACGTTAAGGATCCATTCTTTCGCCAACCTTGTTTCTGTTGCAGATAAACGATCTTGTGTCATCTACAGGGAACAAGTTTTACGGTTTTGCAGACGATTGTACCCTGGTTTTGTCTTTCAGTAGTCTGCGGCCGATTACAGCTGCGGTATCTCAGCGTCAGAGATGTCAACAAATTAATAACATAAACTCTGCCTTACAGAGGATATCTGAGTAGGATCAGTAGAACCTGGTGAACTTCAACGCGAGCAAGACGCAGGCAACTACGTTTTCTAAAAAGGACCCTGCTGGAAAACCTCTTCTAATGATGCAAGGCCAACAAATTGCATCCAATGATTCGATGCAGCTTCTCGGAATAACGGTCAACTCTGGGTTTTGCTGGCATGAACTATGTATCTGCTAAGTAGGCATCAGCTAAACATAGTTTTCGTTTCAGAGCCAAGCGATACTTCACGTATCTCTGCTGTTGCTTCTATATAAGGCGCAGATTCGACCTGCTTTGGGATATTGATCCCATGTATGGGAACCTGCGCCCAAACATTCGTTGCGGATGTTGGATAGTGTGCAAAAACGGGCTGTGAGCTTCATAGACCACCCGGAGATCACCCGCGTTCTCCAACCACTGGCTCTCAGATGACAAGTGGCTGACCTTTCTTTGTTTTACAGAAACTTCCACGGAAGATGCTTCAAGGAGCTTGTTCTGGGAAAACTCATGTTTTGCCGCAACATTAGGCTGGCATAATATGGCAGTACATTTAACGATCCTTCGAACCTCTCCATATTAGAACTCCTTCGTTTACTGGGCCGGTGATCTGTGGAACTCGCTTCCGCCCAACATCTTCCCAACATTCTACAATTTGGCCCTCTTCAAGAAGCGAGTAAATAGACACCTCAATTCTTCTCTGGTGCCCACTCATGTGGTGTAACAGGTTCGCCTATTCCTGGGAAGCGCGTATAAAAATAAAAAAAAATAATAAAGGAAATAATGGTCACAAAGGTTTCAGGGTATTTAAAATTCGGAATGAATAGAGACAAAAATTCTCAATTGTATTACTTTGTCCCCTAGAAATGCCATTATGCTTGTTTAGGTAAGTTCTTGATACAATGGGAAACAGTTCTTGGTCTATACCTGGTAATGATTACAGATCTAGTGGCAAAATGCACTGTCAATCTCCAAGTGTTAGCAAAATTACAATCTGCAGGATATGCTGATGATCGGTGTTTTATGCATAAAATATGCAGATATGCACTTCGCATAAAACCCGGTCTCTAGTAATAACAATATGAATCATTTTCGTGCAATACTCTGTAAATGTTATATGCTCATTACTTTTTTCCAATTTTCAGAAGAATTTCGAATCCGACGGTTACCTGAATGTTTATTCCACTGGCGTGCTTGATGTTACTGGTGGAAGAACAGGATTTCTACTCTACGAGCATAAGTTATACGTGGCTAACAATCCTCGGTATATTGATTTCTTAAAATCGTTGGTGGACAAAAATTCTCAGGTAAGTTATTTTCATTTCGTGTTTCAATAGGGCCCACATAATGATAGCGAAGCCCATGATGCTGAACGGCGATTTAGTAATTCGTCGTGAGAACTTTGTATTTAAAGCATGTTTGCAATGAAACTCAAAAACAGCTGAGCTGAAAAAATTTTTTCACACAACACTGTATTCTACTTAAAAAAATGCCTGTAGAATGTCACTTTGATGATGATCAAGATATCCACGATGGACGATTTTCCCAAAATTCGAGAAATTTAGAATTAGTCCAGAACGGAAAGAGATATCAACATTTTTGCATAATTAAACTAGTCCCTGAAAATAAGATCATTTTTCTCTATCTGCAATATTTCACATAGCTGCTGTACAAATACATCCAAATTTGCTCACCCTGTACAGTATGTTCAATTCAATACTTGATGAAAAACTACATTTTCCCAGTCCCTATCTGTAATATCCCATTAATCTTCGGGTGAATTTTTGATGTACAGGTAGTTAACACTTCTACCAAATCTGATATGAATCGATCTCAAGATTCAACAGTTATAGCGAATAAAAGATTTGGCTCAGATTAATAAAACAGCCTGTATCTTCGAAAAAATGGTCTTACCTAGCTTTTTGAGTCGCATTACTAACAACTCTGGGTGTGTTCTATCTACCATAAAAATCTTTGCAATCATTCCTGAAATACTCTGTATGAGTAAGTTCATTGACGGTCGAAACCGGTCTTGTTTATAAAAATAAATTTTTTTTTCAATTTGAAGGAAGATCGAGGCAGGCACGGAAGTTATCTATGCATATCCATCCCGATCCTCCGGGTTTGGACTGTCGTTAGACATAAGTCCAGAAGGATAATTGTTTATACGAAACATTTAATGGTGAAACTTTGACTGTAAAGTTTTCAAATACACACACAGCCTCTCGTCCTGGGCATCTGAGAGCTCAGACCGAACAGCCACCCGACCCGTGCTTCCAGTCATGATTAGGCTTCTGCGCAACTTTTTCGCGCATACAAACATCACCTGATCCCCACTCTCAGAACCCTTGCTCCACAGAACAGCTGAGATCTCAGTTATTTGACAATATTGACGTACATATACAAGTAAATCTGGATAAAGTGTCATGGATTAATATTTTGTTTCAATTACTGAATGTCCATTCTTATATATTTGTCTTCTAGTCTAAAATATGAGTTCGTCACAAAGAAAGTGTAAATATTGTAGTGATTCATTTTGTTATATTTGCGGTGTTTATATACCAAAAAACAAAAAAGAAATATCACAGACTTTGTCAAGGAGACTTATGTTGAATATTTTGGTTTCAAAATGGACAAATTAGGTAAACCATGGGTTCCTAATAAAGTTTGTAAGTCCTGTGTTGAGTCTTTACAGTTGTGGAAAAAAGGTGAACGTTCTGGATTAGACTTTGGTATTCCTATGATCTGGATGAAGCCTACGAATCATTTAGATGATTGTTACTTTTGCGTAGTAGATGTTAAAGGTTTTAATCGAAATCAAACGTGGAAATACCCAGACTTACAGTCTACGAAATGTCCGGTTCTAAACAGTGATAATCTCCCTCGGCCCATATACATTTCAAAAGTAATTCGCATGCCCTCAGAAACAATGATGTTACCAAATTCACAGAAATCGGGACCATCTACTAGTGGAAGTGAATGGGAAGGTGAAACATCTACGCCAAAGTTATTTTCTCAAAATGAACTCAGAGATTTAATACGTGATTATTAATCAATTTATTAAAACAAGGATCAGAACTGTTAGCCTCAAGATCGAAAAAAAAAATTTATTGGCACCAACAGTTACAATTACAACATACAGAACGCGTGAAAAGAGTTATTACAATTTTTTAGTGAAAATGAAGGATTAGTGTATTGTAATGATATCGCGAAGCTGCTTATAGACATGGGTTTAAAAGAGTACAAATCTACTGAATGGCGCCTTTTTATTGATAGTTGCAAAAGAAGTTTAAAATGCGTCTTATTGCACAATGGAAATAAATTTGCATCAATTCCAATTGCCCATTCAACGAAACTCAAAGAAGAATATGAAAATGTAAAATTAGTTTTAGAGAAAATTAAATATTCTGAGCATCAATGGCCGATCTGTGTGGATTTAAAAATGGTTAATTTTTTACTTGGCCAATAAAGTGGATATACAAACTACCCTTGCTTTATTTGTATGTGGGATAGTAGAGCAAAGCAACTTCATTGGGAACAAGATGTTTGGCCAGTAAGAAATTCTTTAACTGTCGGTAAAGCCAACGTAATAAGGGAGCCGCTGGTGAGCAGAGACAAAATCATACTCCCACCATTACATATTAAGTTAGGTATGACTAAGCAATTTGTAAAAGCGTTGAACAAAGACGGAAATTGTTTAAATTACATTCGCAGAAAATTTCCGAAGCTTAGTATGGAAAAATTGAAAGGTGGATTATTTGATAGTCCTCAAATACGGCAATTGATGAAAGACTCAGATTTTATCAAAGTTATGACTGTTCCGGAAAGTAAAGCTTGGAAAAGTTTTGTGTTGGTTGTCGAAAATTTCCTAGGTAACCATAAAGCAGCAAATTATGAAGAAATTGTGCAAAATATGCTGACAAACTTTCAGACTTTAGGAGCAAATATGAGTATCAAGTTACACTATCTCCGCAATCATCAAGATAAATTTCCGGATAATTTAGGAAATTATAGTGAGGAACAGGAGAGCGGTTTCATCAAGATCTAAAAGTGATGGAAGAAAGGTATCAAGGTCGATGGGATTGTCACATGATGGCAGATTACTGCTGGTCTTTGAAAAGAGATTGTCCCTGAAAAATTATAGAAGAAAAGCTCATAAAAGGCGTTTTATGGAAATATGAAATATATTTTCGACATTTTCCTCCTTATTTACTTCGATGTATCCGAATTTCTCAAAACATAACTGACAATATAAATATATCTGTTATTTTGTTTCTTGGTTTACGATTTTTGTTATGTAAAATGAAAATAAAGATTTAAAAAGAAATCAGAGCAAATCCTACAAAATCATTGATAGTTTCACGAATTGTGTGCATAAATAGACCCAAAATCATTTTCATATCTAGGGCAACAAAACCATTGTAGACCAGTGTTGTTGTTATTACATTGAAACAGAAGGTGGTTTAAAGTTCCTATTTCCCCACATGAGCAAAGAGGGTTATCTTTCAATTTCATTCTGTGAAGATATTTCGGAAAGAGAGCGTGACCACTTCTCATTCTAGAGATAGTACGAATAAAATCTCGTTTAAAATTCCCAATGGGATCAGACTTGTCTAGTTCATCAACTATGTTATCGAAGCAGTAGAAATGTGGCGGAGAGGGGTGAATTGATTTATAGAACTGTCCGCTTGGGTTGGATTTGAAGGTTTCCTTCCATCTTGAAGTTGTGAGGTGTTCAAAGAGGGGGAAAAATCGTTGTACATAACGGAAGGAAGGTGGATGGGGTCAAGAAATGCCGCTTCCTTGGCCAAGGAATCAACATTTTCATTGCCCACTATTCCTGAATGGGCCTTAGCCCAGAGAAACTCGATTGTACAGCCTGATGCAGATAGCCGGGACAAAGCTTCTAAAATATCTTCATGAGTCAGACTGAAGTTTGTGTTATATTTCAATTTCTTCAAGCTCATCAGGCTGCTCAGGCTATCTGATATTATATATTATATAGTTATATAGACGGGAACATGAATATTTTCTACATCTTGTAATTTGAAGAAATCCATTTTGTACATGACTAGTTTGTCCAATGTGGTGATCCTTTCCTTATATTCCATGAATAGGTCGTAATTCGCTATCAAGAGTGGATCTCTTTTGATAGTTCAATATTTTGATGTGAGTGTTAGAATATATAAGCTGTTAATCTTGACCATAAGTGGAGAAGAAAAGGCATGTTTTTTCGAGAGAAATTTGAGAGTCAGCAAATCTCTGCGTTGTTTGAGAGGCATTTCGTTTGATTCTGCGAGTAAAATATTATTAGGTGTGCTTCCGAGATAGCCGAAACAGATCTTCAGCGCCTTGTGTTGTAGAGTATCCAACTTTTGAAGCTAAGTGTCTGCTGCTGATCCGTAGAAGATACAACCATAGTCAATAACTGATCTAACGAATGATCGATAAAAATTAAGGGCGATGAGTTGGTCGGCTCCCCATTTGTTATGACAGATGAATCTCAGTAATTGAATGTTTTTTTCTACACGGTTGAGAGTGTTCAAAATATGATCTTTCCAACTTAACTTGCGATCCAACGTTATTCCCAAAAATTTCACGGAAGTTTTATGAGGAAGTGACAATTCTCCAAAGTTCAAGTTATCTGGTAGTTGGGTGCGTTTCTTAGTGAATGTACAAATTGCTGACTTAGAAGGTGACATCTCGTGACCATTTGTGTTCAGGAATTGGTTGAATTTTCTGATCGCAGTATCTAGGATCTGTTGAACTGCAGTCAGGTCTTTGTTTGAGCAGTATATGCAAATATCATCTGCAAATTGCAGAACTTTCACTGCTGGGTTAGAGAAGGTAGTCTCCAACTTGTGGTACAATATTATATATAAAAGAGACAAAATACTGCCTTGGGGTAATCCCATGTTGGTTAATCTTGGACCAATCAATTCATGACCAATTCTCAGAAATATTCTTCTATTGGAATTTAAATTATGAATGAACGTAGTGAAATTTCGAGGCAACCCAATCTTAATCATAACCCTGTGTAGAACGGACAATAAGACTTTATCATATGCTCCAATTATATCGGCGAATAAGGCCATAAGTGATTCATCTTTTGAAAAGGCGATTTGGATATCTGTGATCAGGTGTGCGATACTATCATATGTTGAATGGCCTTTACGGAAACCAAATTGGTAATTCGGGAACTTGTTGTTATGTTCATGCCACCAGTCCAAGCGGAACTCAATCATTCTTTCGAAAGTTTTCAATACACAGGAACTCAGAGAGATAGGCCTTTATGCGTCTGCATTTGAGGAAATCTTGTTAGGTTTGAGTATGGGAACGACAATATAGTTCTTCCAATCATCTGGTATAGAACCAGAATTTCTTATTTCATTGAAAATTTTCAGTAAGATCGATTTCGAATTATTAGGCATATTCGCCAGCATTACATATTGTATTTTGTAAAGACCTGGGGACGTATTAGAGTTTGATTTTAGTGCTCTGTCTAATTCGTGAGATTCAAAAGGCAGATCTATATATTACCGTGGTCAGCCTCCGGTAGAGGTTCTATTTGCTCATAAGTGAGAGGAGGGCAAATTTCATCATAAAATGCGTCAGTCCGTGGGGCCATGGCGGTAGGGTGAACCGAAGAGTAATGGATGTTTCTGATTCTTTGCATGTTATTCCAAATTGAAGTGATAGAAGAATTGCTATTAAGGTTTTTACAGAATTTCTTCCAAGAGCCTCTTTTGCTTTTCTTGATGACTCTTTTAGCAACAGCCTCTTTATTCTGGTAGTTAAGAAAGTTTTCGAGATTTGTAGTTTCTCTATAAATTCTAAAGGCTATCAGTTTTGCTCTTACAGCATGCTCGCAGTCCTCATTCCACCATGACTTGCTTTTATTATTTGCGTCAGATTTACTCACAGGAATGCTCTCCCTACAAGACTCATTTAAAATTTCCATAGAGTTGTCATAATTTGTGGATCCTTTAAACTCGAGATGTGAACTTTTTCTTCTTAAGTTTCTGAAAATCGGGTCCAGTCAGCCTTTTTTGTATTAAATTTTCCGTCGACAGAATGAGATATGGTATTTGGTGTGTCTGATGTTATGAGATTATATCGGACTGGATAATGATCAGATCCTAAAGGAAATTCATCCACGAACCATTTTTCGAGAAAAGGAATCATGGATGAAGAGCAAATGGTCAAATCCATAGCCCATTTGGCGGAACTAGGGATCGGGATTCTGGTTGCGGAACCGTCATTTAAAATAAATAGATTTTTTTCTTGAATGGTGTTCGATAATTCAATACCGAAACGGCTATCCGAAGAGGAGCCCCAGGAAGTGTGATGGATATTGAAATCACCTGATAGAATAAAATTATTGTTGCCTATACTGTTAATCAACTGTGTCCATTGACGTTCGTTTATAGAGGAACCTGGGGCGCATACACCGAGAAAATTGAAATGGTTTTTCTCCGAGAATATTGAAATGGTTTTCTGTGACGGTTATGTCAGAAAAGGGAATTGACTTTTTCGAAAATGTTATATTGGGAAAAAGATATTTTATCATGAGGTTTCAACCAAGTTTCGCAAAAGAAACAAACATCTATATAAATGAGATAAAAACACAAGGTTTAACTTTAATCTACACTTTATTTGAAAAAATTCGACGACGTTTCGCTGACACAGCAGCTTTATCAAGAATGAAAAATAGAATGAAGAGTATGGTATTATAAACAAATCGTAGAACAAGTTGGATGAATAACAGGAAAATCCACACCGAGCCATTGTACAGTTAGTATGAAAGGTAATAAAAACTAATTAAACAAGTTAAGTAGGGTGAGTAATTCAAATCTACCTGTTCATTCAAAAGCTTGTCCGAATGTTTGTATCTATTTATTTCTAATGCTTCTAGGAGATCTAATTTTGAACTTCAATATTTCTGATTTGATTATGTGGTTAACGAGGATTTATATTGATACCTATGATTTCCAAACCGTCTTGTCTGAAAATGTTATATTGGGAAAAAATTAAAGATTTTGCGTCATTTATTGATATTTTATCATGAGGTTTCAACCAAGTTTCCCTTATCTGCTTTTGTAAAATAACTTCATTTAGTTGAGATTTTTGTTTGATGGCCTTTAAAAGAAACAAACATCTATATCATTACTGGTTAGGTTTTATCTTGTTTGATTTAATATTGTGTTTGAAACCTTTACCTCGCTAAGGCACCTTTATTGGATAGGATAGAAAATTCATACACATCCACTCATTTCCAAATTTCTTTTCTAGCATTCCACTGTAGGATTCGTAGGACTGCCATATCGATACAAATATTTGTCCCTTATTTTGAATTTCAGGTTTTCATACGATACATCTTTTAGTAGATTTTCTGGCACATGTAAGTCGGCCAGGCATTTAATAACAATATTCGAAATAATATCTGAAAGGTCTGATACACTAAGTGAATTGAGTTCAGTGTTTTTAGATGGAGCATTATTTTGAATGTCAGTTGACGTATTGGTTCCAGATAGACAAAACTCCATTACCTGAAGGCGAACGACAGATTTTTATTATTTCTTGGTGTTTTTGCGCAATTTCGAGTTGATTCGCTGATAAGGAATTTCACTTTTGTTTTTTACCTGCTTGGCCAGTAGAGGGAACATTTTTCTGTCGGTGAGTAGTATGAACTACATTATTATTGGGGTTTTGAGCAACGATATTAGCAAAACTCATGTCGAGTTTGAAGGCAGCTTCCCGGAAAGAAATATTATCTTCAGCCAGTTTGTGTTTGATTTTTTCTTGTATACGGGACATTTTTTCGTGCCATTTGACATATGTGCTTCCTGACAATGAATGCATTTCGTTTCATTACTCTTGCAGGCTTTTGACTCGTCATTATCACCGCATTTTAGGCATCTAATTTCGCTTTTGCAGACCCTATCGCCATGGCCGTAACGACCGCATCTACCACATAGAACAGGCTTCTGAACAAAAAGATGCAACTCACGGATGCATCCGAAAAGTCCAACGTATGTTGGAAGCTTTTGGCCTATGAAGGTTATAAGAATAGAGGTGATTTTTGGGTAACTGATGGTTTTATCATCATTAATCACTTTTCTATTCAATCTGCGAATATCCATAACCTTGTAGGATTCACCCTTCACGGGATTCAGTGAGTCTTTCAGTTCTTCGTCAGTAATGTCCAGGTCGATTCCTTTAATGACTCCGAAACGTCGAACTAAAAACAAGGGATGAAGGCTTCTAATTGATTAATTTGAAGAATTTCGGAAGAAAGTAACGAATTAGCGCTCAAATACGTTCTCATTTCAATTATTACGCGTTTAATACCGGATTTTTTAATGGAGATTATGTTATCGGCTAAGTTTTTGTTGCTCCTGAATAATAGTTTTCCTACTTGAAGTTGGGAGATACACTTTAAATTTTCATTCTTGGAATCAATATACACATAAAAAGGACCTATGTCCGAGATATCATAACGTAGAGATAAATCTCTGTTTTTGTTGTTGATTATTATTGTTTGTTTCGATGAATCATTCGGTGACTGATGAGTGATGGGTGCATTGATAACTGAACGTTTTTGTTGGAATCAACATGGAACGTACTCACCGGATTTTCTGTAGTAACTTCATCGTTGATTTCTTGATGTTCCATACCGACTTCATCGTTGATGAGGGTGTTTAAAGCACTCGCAATAGTCTCTGCGGTTGAAAAAGATCCCCCTCGGTCAGGGGGATCGTTATTAATAATAATAATAATATCTATTTATTTAGCAATCTGCTACTTAATCACATACATTACATGAAAAAATCAGCAAAGATTTCGAAAAGATAATTCTAAGAACAAAAAAACATTTTCTTCAATCTAACTTTGAAGATCCTTACAGTGCTAGATGACTTAACAAAAGTGGCAACGTATTATAAGCTCTCAGACCCTCAATAAAAGTGACGTCTCCATGGCAGTTGAGGCATATCTCTCAATTTGAAAATCCTGAGCGCCGCGCAACCCGTAACACACTGACTCTAATCTTCGTTTTAGAAACTTTTGCAAATACAAAGGTGTTTTTTGTTTACTGTTTTGTAAATAAGAACCAGACAAGATTGAGTCACAAGCTGCCGAACGCTCAGGAAATTCAGTTCTTTAAGCATAAAATTTATAGAGGTGCGGCTATTACATGTTAACAAAAATCTCATACACTTATTCTGAAGGAACTGTAACTGTTGAATATCTTTCCTATCACAAACACTCAGCAGAGAAGCACAATAATTAAAACTAGGATATATCATACAATTATATACAATTCTTCTGTTCCAGAGTGAAAGTTTATTACACACTCTATAAAAATAACCGATTTTTTTCCCAATTTTTTTGCATAAGACAGACACATGTTGAGACAGGTTCAACTGGGGATCAATAGTCACTCCCAGATATTTAATTTCAGATACAAAATTGAGAGCCATGTCGCGAATTTTCAATACATAAACTTCACTCTTAAACTTACTACAATTAGCTTTAGAACCAAGTACCATACATTTAGTTTTGTTACTATTCAGTTTCAGTTTATTGAACATCATCCAGTTATTCATGATTTCCAGTTCCGCATTAATAACACCAACCACTTCCCCGAAGTCATCCCCAGAGACCGATATCAATGTGTCATCAGCGAACAAATTCACAAAAGAGTGTTCCAAGTACCTATTTAAATCGTTCATGTAAATAATAAAGAGAAGAGGACCGAGTACACTGCCCTGGGCAACTCCATATTTTATCTCCTCTGCTGAGAGAAATTACCATCAATCAGAGTCCTCTGACACCTACCCTCAAAAACAAGCTAACCATTTCAACACAATTCCTCTAATACCGATTTTTCACACTTTCTAATGAGCAATACTCTGTCAATTGTTTCAAAAGCTCTTTTAATGTCCACAAAAACACTAATAATGATTTTTCCGCTATCGATATCTTTTTTCCATTGACTGAACACCAGTTGGCACGCTGACTCACATGAGTGGCCACCTCTAAATCCAGACTGATTGACGTATATCAACCCATTTTCTTCAAGAAAATTACTAATCTGCTCACGAACCACAATTTCAACAATTTTGTCGACTATGGGAAGCGAATTAATTGGCCTCAAATCATCAGGTACCGTTGGATTAGACACCTTTGGAATGGGGCAACAGTACTGCACTTCCAGTCAGAAGGCAAAGTACCAGTTTCAAGTGAAGTATTAACAATATCAAGCAGGGAGTATCCAACCACCTCAAACAAACTCTTTACCAGAAATGCATCAATGACGTCATCCCCTGATTTAGAATTTTTTAACCCCTTAACAATGCTATGGAGTCCATTATTGGACATTGTGGAAGACCGAATTAAAAATTTATAAATCGATCGAACGATTGGTATTTACGTGTGAATTAATCGATAAATATTAACTCAATCTCACTGGAAAACAGCCGTACGCAAACTGTGAAAAATAAAATTGTGGAAAGTATTAAATATTAGTGAGTTAGTGACAACAAGATTTCCCTCTCGGGTTACACGATTTATAGATGCGACAGTCGGGTGATGGTTGGGCATGGAGGAGTTTGTATCTATGTGAGAGATGGCATCGTTGAGAGTTTCCTGGTTCGATCATTTTCTGTTGACTATCTTGGCATAGACAACCTGTTCCTCGACTTCACGGATATAGGGGGAACCTCCAGTATTTGTCAATGTGTGAGTATCTCTCTGAGTTGTCTGTTTCTCGGAGGACACTTTTCATCGCAGGTGATTTTAACTTACCCAATGCCTAGTGGCCCCCAGCACCCAATAAGATATACGATTCATCTTTTAGACCGTTTGTCGAAATGATTCGCGATTCTGATCTGCTCCAACTTGTAAAGGGACCAACCCGCTTCAGAGTTGATAAAAATCCCTCTTTACTTGACCTTGTCTTGGTGAACGATCCTAATTTGGTTCGTGAGCTTATTCATTTACCGACCACGAGACTCTCCTCTGCAAGATACAGCTTACATCTCCTGTTCTTCTTATGACGTCGTCTCCAAACGAAGGTTGGCGATCCAATTGGCAATAATTGTTTTCGAATAATTGCTGCTCTAAAAATTTCAGTGGACGTTCTTCCAAACCACCTCCGTAGATCTTTCAGCCATGAGTTCTGGCGTCGTCCAACTGATCTTTTTCCTTGGACTTTCCCCTCAATAATCAGGCGAAGGATCTCATATTTTTTGCCGCGCATGATGTGCCCGATGTACTGGAGCTTTCTCTCCTTGATGGTTCTCATTGTATTTAGGACGTCGATGTCTGTCCGTCTTTCCATCCAAGAGATACGTGATATTCTACGGTATAGATACATTTCGAAAGCGTCTATGCGTCTCTCCATTTCTAGATTAAAAGTCCAACTTTCACATCCATAAGTAAAGACAGGAAAAACATAACAACGAAGTAGTCGCATACGAAGCTGAAGATTAAGTCTGTGGTTGACGAAAAGGTCTCTCATGCCAACGAAAGTTTTACGGGCTTGTTCGATTCGAGATTTGATCTCTATTTTCGGGTCACTTTGGTCGTTCACCGTGGCTCCTAAATACCGAAACGAATGCACTTGTTCCACAGGTTGGTTGTTAATGCGTATTACAGCCTCCACTGCTTGCTTAGAAAACACCATTCCTTTAGTTTTGTTAACGTTAACAGATAGTCCAAAGCGTTGGCTATGCTCTACAATAAGGTTCATGGCTCTCTGCAAGTTTTGAAGGTTGTTAGCTAGTACCACGGTGTCGTCTGCGTAGCGGATATTACTAAGTAGTTTTCCATTTATTCTAGTGCCTGTGTCTATGTTTCCAAGTGCTTCTTTGAATATTGCTTCTGAGTAAATGTTAAACAATAGATGCGACAGCACACAGCCTTGACGTACACCTTTCCGTATTGCTACCTGTTAGCTCATTAACTCTCACTTGTGCAGTTTGGTGCCAATAAAGGTTTGTAATAATGCGTAAGTCTTCTGCATCAACCCCGGTATTTTTTAGAATTTCCGCCATTTTCTTACGTGAAACGCAGTCAAAAGCCTTCCGATAGTCAACAAAGCAGGCGTTAACATCGACATTCATGTCTCTACATCTTTGTGTGAGTACATTAAGAGAAAAGAGAGCCTCACGCGTTCCTAGGCCATTTCTGAAACCGGACTGAACTGGATCGATTTCTCGCTCGCATTTGGTGTAGATTCGAGTATGTACAATTCGTAGAAAGGTTTTCAGAACATGCGACATTAGGCTAATCATTCTGTAGTCATCACAATTTGTCGCATTTGTCTTTTTGGGCATAGTGACAAACACAGATTTGAGCCAGTCTGCTGGGATTTTACCGGCTCTATCTATCTCCTGTTACAAACAGAAAATACTGCTGAACAATACAATCCATTAATTATCCCGATTTGAACATGAGGCTTGACGAGATCGATTGGGCTGGTTTGTTTTAAGGTTGCGTGGGCGTAGAGTCGATGTGGAACGCATGCCTGACTACTCATAGGGAACACACCACCAAGTGTATTACATCCAGAACCGTTGTCACCCTTCCATCTAAGCCTTGGATTGACAGTAATATACTTAAGATGATTCGCCACAAGAAATCAATTTGGTAGCGATACACTCAGAGAAAGTTTGATGTTGATTACCTAGCCCACAGAGAATACTGAAATATGCTGTCCAACAGAATTAAAGAGGCTAAGAAGAAATTTGAGGTAATACTTGCATCTGGAAGTGACCGTAAGATGTTTTTCAAATACGTTCGTTCTGCTACGTGGACAAAGGTAATCTCTCCGGTTGTAAATGATCCTAGTGGACGCTTGTGTCAAACGCCTTTGGAAGTAGCTAACGCACTGGCCAATTCGTTTACATCATCTTTCACCATGGAACCCTCTACTCTCCAAACCTTATCTTTGCCTAGAATTGCGCATCTGTTGTCTGAGATCGAATTCTCTCCTCTAGCGGTAGAGAAACATCTTTTGAATCTCAAAACTTCTTCTTCTTCAGTCTGCGACGGCATAACGGCTGTCACTTTGAAAAATTGTGCATCAACCTTATCTCTTCCTCTATCGATTATTTTCACCAAGTCGTTTTCCTCTGGCTTTCTGCCATCCGATTGGTTAAGCGCAATAGTTACATTTAAATTTGGGAGGCTTTTACTTGGTAAAATTCCATTATCAATAATAAAAAACAAGTACTGTGTTTTAAGGAATTTTACTTAATAATTGCGATTCGTAACGCGTTTCACTACACCGTAGCTTCTTCAGACGAATGAATGTACAGAAAATAAGAATGAGAATATAAATATAAATGTTCTTGAGTAATTAAAAGCTTATTGGGTTGCTTCTTCTTAAGTGGTTATTTATGACAGGTATATCCAATAAAATTAAGGAATAGATTGCTCCCCGAAGAGATTCAATAGAGGTGAAGGGCTTAAATCGACTTGTTCATTGATGAGTCTACCTGAGTGTTTGTATTTATTGATTTCTAAAGTTTCCCAAAGATCTACCTTCCAATATTTATTATCTGTATGCAAAATTTCAAACTGTGGGTCGAAAGAATGATTATTTTCTAAGAGATGATTCGCGTAATTTGAATCTGATTTTTTTATTTGAAAAACTGCGTTATTATCACAGTCATTGCAATTCAATCTATAAACACCTGATTCATTGTTTTTACCTGGTTAGGTTTTATTATTTTTATATATTTGCCTAAATTATTATTAGTTTGGAAAGCTATGTTGAAATTATTGCTACTTAAGAATGATTTCAGTTTCTCACTTGTAATGCCAACGTAGGTTAAGGTGTTGAATTTTTGTTTCAATTTATCGACAGGGTAAACTTCATTCAATGCGATTCTACTTTGTTTTTATTTGAAATATTATTTATTAGTTTGGGATTGTAACCATTATTTTTGGCTATTTGTTTAATCAAATTTAGTTCTTGGTTGAAATTTTCTGGTGATAACGGGATGTTAATCAATCTATGAATGAAATTATTGAATGCTGACATTTTATGTTGATATGGACACGACGAGTTATGTATTATAATATTGTATGTGACGGTTTATGGTAAATTGCGAAAAATGTTTTCCATTTTCATTCGAAATTGTTACGTCTAAGAAATTTATCGAATTATTGCTTTCTATTTCGGTTGTGAATGCAATTTATGGATGTAATGAATTTATATGATTTTCGAAAATTTTCAACTGTCTATCTGTTCCTGTGAAGCAAATAATGATATCGTCTACATAGCGATACCAGTATAAACAATATTTACTGAGTGGATGATTATGAATTTTCTAACTTTTAAAATTCCTCAACGAACTGCTATTAAAACATTGCAATTTTAAATCCAAATTTTCGGTCAAAATTCATACGAACTTATTACCAATATTAAAGATACCATTTTACCACCTAATTCCAAACTCATTTCTTTCGATGTTAAGAATCTATTTCCCAACATTCCTCCGAAAGATACGTATTACTTAGTTGAAGAATTATTAGAAAAGAATCATGTCAATACTATCATTAAATCAGATATTCTTTCATTATTACAAATTTGTTTAGATCAAAATTATTTCCATTTCAATAACAAATATTATACTATTGAAGACGGCTTGATTATGGGCAATCCGTTAAGTCCTTTGTTAGCAGAAATATTCATGAATAACTTAGAGAAATTAATTCATAATCATCCACTCAGTAAATATTGTTTATACTGGTATCGCTATGTGGACGATATCATCATTTGCTTCACAGGAACAGATAGACAGTTGAAAATTTTCGAAAATCATATAAATTCATTACATCCAAAATTGCATTCACAACCGAAATAGAAAGCAATAATTCGATAAATTTCTTAGACGTAACAATTTCGAATGAAAATGGAAAACATGTTTTCGCAATTTACCATAAACCGTCACATACAGATATTATAATACATAACTCGTGTCATCCATATCAACATAAAATGTCAGCATTCAATAGTTTTATTCATAGATTGATTAACATCCCGTTATCACCAGAAAATTTCAACCAAGAACTAAATTTGATTAAACAAATAGCCCAAAATAATGGTTACAATCCAAACTAATGAATAATATTTTAAATAAAAACAAAGTAGAATCACATGGAATGAAGTTTACCCTGTCGATAAATTGAAACGAAAATTCAACACCTTAACCTACGTTGGCATTACAAGTGAGAAACTGAAATCATTCTTAAGTAGCAATAATTTCAAGATAGCTTTCCAAACTAATAATAATTTAGGCAAATATATAAAATAATAAAACCCAACCAGGTAAAAACAATAAATCAGGTGTTTATAGATCGAATTGCAATGACTGTGCTAATTTCTACATTGGTAGAACACATAGAAATTTTAATATTAGATTATCGGAACATAAACGCAGTTTTTCAAATAAAAAATCAGATTCAAATTACGCGAATCATCTCTTAGAAAATAATCATTCTTTCGACCCACAGTTTGAAATTTTGCATACAGATAATAAATATTGGAAGGTAGATCTTTGGGAAACTTTAGAAATCAATAAATACAAACACTCAGGTAGACTCATCAATGAACAAGTCGATTTAAGCCCTTCACCTCTATTGAATCTCTTCGGGGAGCAATCTATTCCTTAATTTTATTGGATACACTTGTCATAAATAACCACTTAAGAAGAAGCAACCCAATAAGCTTTAAATTACTCAAGAACATTTATAGTTATATTCTCATTTAAATTTTTTCTGTATATTCATTCGTCTGAAGAAGCTACGGTGTAGTGAAACGCGTTACGAATCGCAATTATTAAGTATAATTCCTTAAAACACAGTACTTGTTTTTTAGTATCGCAATAGTTACCCCAATTTTTAAGAAAGGAGATAAACGCAACCCGTAAAACTACCGCCCAATAAGCCTAGTCCTTATCATAGCCTACATCTGTAAAGAAATTATCTTTGAAAGTATACTCGAATTCATTCTGCTGAATAAAATTATTCCAGAAAACCAACACGGATTTATACTGAGTCGTTCAGTAATTACCAACCTTCTGAAGTGTGTGGATGCTTGGTCGAGAATGCTTAACCACCAAATACCTGTCGATGTTATCTACCTAGATTTCAACAAAGCATTTGACAGTCTCCCTCACCATCGGCTCCTTTACAAGCTCGAACACCTGGGTATCCGTGGCAATCTTCTTTCTCGGATAAAGGCATTTATCTCCAACCACAATTGGAAACAGTCAGTTTCCAGTGGGGTACCACAAGGATCAGTTCTCAGTCCGCTTCTATTTCTTCTCTTCACCTCTGACCTACCATCAATAGTAAAATCTGAGTGTTCACTCTTTGCAGATGACACCAAGTTGTACTGCGACACACTCTCGTGCGCCGTTGCCCTTCAACGTGACCTCAACTCTATACTCAAGTGATCCGGAGATTGGCTCCTGCCACTTAACTACTCTAAATGTCGAGTCCTCCACATGGGTAAAAATAACCCGTGTCATTCATATAGTATTTCTGGCCAAATGATCAGCACTACCAACGTCCATTCAGATCTGGAAGTACTCTTTTTCGATGATCTAACTTGGATGGAACATATAAATCAATCGTCCTCCAAAGCGAAGAAAATGATCTTTATGATTCAAGGGTAGTTCTCTGGCTGTGATCTCGCTACTTGCAGTACTTTGTGTACAAAACTCACATTCGTCCTATAATGTCTGGAGTCCGACCGTGATGTCCTGTGCTTGGAGAGTGTACAGTGGCGCGCAACTAGGAACTATATGGAGATACTTCGCCTGCTAAATCTACCCTCGTTTTAAGATCGACGTCTCCGTGGGGATCTCATTATCACTTATTGGATTCTAAGTAACCTGTTCGGTGTGAAACTCGTTGACTTATTCAGTTCAAATACCGAGGAACGTCAACGCGGCCACCATCTGAAGTTGCGCAAAGAAATTTACGTGTCGGGAGAGTTTCTCTCTCATCATCAATATCAACAGGACATTTGGAACTTGGAACGCCCTGTCCGCGGAGGTGCTAAGTTCGAAAACAGTGAATTCTTTCAAGAATGCTCTGGACTCTTGGCTAGAATCTGAACAATAATACTAGTTTATATTCGCTTTATTTCTCTATTTCTTCATTTCTTCTTTCTATTCTGAACCCTAGTCTTGCACGATGTGTTCTCCGTACTTAGCTTTTTTTTTTGTTTTTTCAAATATCTGTTAATTTTTCATGCTTGAGTTTATAGGTTTGTTTGTTTGTTTTTCCTTCAACGTGCTCTGTTTCTGCCTTTCGGCTAATGACACGCCGGGGAATTCTGTCACCTCACTAACCCGGAAATTTTGCCGAACCCCTCTCGTGTCGAGGGAAGGGATCTTTAATGTCCAACACATCTCTGTTAGACAGGACCGACAGCTTTACATCTCCTCCGAAAGATGGACACTCAAGCAATTCCCAGAATCTGAAAAATCGCACCGACTTTGTGGGGATTGAACCCAGGTAACTCTGCGTAGGAGACGAGCATCATATCCCATACGCCACCGAGCTGGCTAAGAGTTTATAGGTATCTGAACTCTCACCATGTATTAATAATAATAAAAAAATATTTTACTTCCTCTTCGTTGAAAATGAAATCATCATATTACTCAAGTAGTAAGCTCTAAAGTTTCCATACTTATGGTGCGTCGATCTACTGGTGAACAGTGCACGAGTATATTTGCCGACGTTTTTGCTGATTCCTATTCTGTTGAACCGTATGGTCCAATTCCACGTGTCCGATTGATCCGTGTCCTTCAATCGCTGGAATCAATGGAGTTTTATGAGGAGGGAGTGCTGAGCTATCTAGCTTCGCTTGACGTTACTACCTCTTCAGGCGTCGACAATGTATCTGCGAAACTGCTCAAGAGCTGCTCCCCTGCATTAAGTTATCCATTAATCAATATCTTGACCTTGTCGTTCACGACCTCTACATTACCTACCGTTTGGAAGAGAGCTAGAATAACCCCAATATTCAAGAATGGAGATCGACTTTCTGCTTTCAATTATCGTCCAATAAGCCTCCTACCTATTGTATCCAAGATTGCAGAGAAGATTGTCTGCAAACGAGTGCTAGCTTCATGTAGGATAATGAAGTCATACCTGCCAGCCAACATGGTTTCCTTCCGGGTAGGTCAATTGTCACTTGCCTTCTGAGGTGCGTGGACGACTGGTAAAACCGTGGTGAACCTATAGACATATTATATTTGGATTTCGCAAGAGCTTTTTATCGTGTTCCTCTCCGGCGTCTGCTGCATAAACTAGATCATCTGGGGATCAGGGGTGGTCTGCTGGAATGGCTCCTCCGTTTCATCCACCAAACCTGTTACTAGCGGGGTCCCTCAGGGCTCAGTTCTGGGGCGTATTCTCTTTCTGGCATATGTGGCAGACTTACCATCAACCCTTTTCTCTGCTCACGCATCGTACGCTGACGATCTCAAGCTTTACGCCAATGCTTTGACGTCGTCGTTGCAACTTCAGAAAGACCTTCATAATATATGTAAGAATGGCTTCTTCCCCTAAATATAAGCAAGTGCAAGGTGTTACATCTGGTCAAGAATAACCCCCGGTACCGGTGCTATATGGATGGTTCAGCATTCAGTCCACGCAATCACAAAATGACCTCGGTGTGATCATTTCTGAAGACCTATCGTGGTCGGCTCACGTCAGCCATGTTGTATCTAAGGCAAACCGGGTTTGCTATCTCCTACGTAAATCTTTCTTCGGATGCTCCATCAGCACCTGTAAGTTACTGTACACATCTTACGTTCGACCTATCCTTGAGCAAGGTGGTCCTGTTTGGCACCCATCCCTGGTTCGAGATAAAAACTTCCTCTAGTCTGTTCAGAGAAGAATGACAAGACTTGCTGTGACCTTCATACGAGGAGAGGCTTGAACTTTTCGGTTTGAGGCCATTCTCTGAGCGTCGAGAGCGTGGAGATCTGATTACCATCTATCGTGCAATGAACGAGATCTCTTTCGCAACAGCAGAAGTCATCTTCGGGGGTCATTCACTTAAACTGTATCGGGAGGACTTCAAAACTACCACCCCTCGTGAGCTCTTTATATGCAACCGCGTCTTCCATTAATGGAACTCTTTACCAGAAGCTGCGGTACGCGCTTCATCAGTGAACTCATTTAAATGTCTTTTCGACAAAGTGCGTGCGAAACACTGGTGCCTCCTTTTCATATTCACTTTTTTGATTTCACGTATTCTATCTATGTCATCATTTATCTTTCCCGTTGCATTCTCTTTTCAGTTCATCTCGATTTTCTCGTTGGTAAATTAGGTTGTCAATATTATTTTTACCTTGTTTGTTTTCTTTTTCATACCATATTAATTATGTTTTCGAGATTTAGGGACCCTTATGGTCCCATCTCTTACCTTTGTTGAATAAATAAAATAAATAAATAAATAAAGCAACTTTACTTTTGTGGAAAGTATGTTACGTCATCTTCGTTGAATAAAGTAGGGGTTTTATTTTGATAAATGGTCGATCTCGCAAAAACGCGGGAAAATTCACTTATCTGAAAAAATGCAATTAATTAATTCTCTTTTTTTTCAGTGCGAATTACTACCAGGCACAGAGGTGAGTTTTTCAAATTTATTGTGAATACAAATTCCCATGTTGAACATCATATATTTGCATTTTATCAGCAGCAATGCGGAAGATTTCAATTACGTTTTACGTGAAAATTTATAACATTGAATTTATCTTTACACTTTGGAATTGCATAGACATATGCATCATTGGAAAATTGAGTGGCAAACATTTATTCCAAAAACTCTACTCCAAAAAATTATCGGACCACCAAAGAATTTAATGGAAAAAATAAAAAAAAATCAATTTGACAAAACCAATCACTTGCCGAACTAGTATGGTTCGTGAAGTTTTCTGTTTGATCTATCTGTTGTTTTCATCATTTACCGGCGCCGCTGGTAGTACACACTATGTCAGTTCGTTGGGGGGTGCCAATTGTATATGTATATATATATACCGGGTGGCTCAACACATTCGCAACGGAAAACTAGGCAGGTATCAAGGTCGAATCTAAATTTTACAATAGGTACAAGTACATGGGGTATGTTGGAAAACCCATCGGAGTTGCTTACTTTATGAATCGAAAAGATTGAGTAAAAGAGAAGGATTTAGATCTAATTGACTGTTAAGTAACCTACCTGAATTATTTTCTTTGTTAATCTCTAAAATTTCCAATAGATTGAGTTTTTGTCCAATAATTTCATAGTGTAAGATTTTAAATTATCATTAAAGTTATGGTTTCCTTCGAGTAAATGATTAGAATAATGGGAATCTGATTTATGATAATTAAAACACCGTTTGTGCTCGGATAATCTAACTTTAAATTTCTGAAAGTTCTACCAATATAAATTTTATCACAAGACAGTTTATAAACACCGGATTTATTTCCTTTATCAATTTTAGATTTGCAGTTTTTGATATGTCGGCCTAAAGAAATTATCAGTTCGGAATGCTATATTGAAATTATAATGCCAGAGGAATGATTTTAATTTTTCAATTTTAGGATAGCTTTTTCAATATTATCCATGAAAATTTCAGCGAGTAGAGGGCTCACAGGATTACCGATGATTAAACCTTCTTTACTGTAATACAGGGTGCTTCAACGAAAACTAAACAGAAGCTATATCTACCAAGAATTTCATTTCTGATCAAAACGAAAAAACAGGTCAATTTTTGTTTCAAGGGGGACATCTTTTGGGGTACAAAACTTACCTGAAATATCATATCGGGGGTTCCAATCCTTGAACATTTTGAATAGGGAAGATGGGTCGAATGATGACTCAAAAGAAAGGTGGTGTCTTTGTCTACATCGCCTTGAACGAATTTCCATTTTTAATTGAAAACTGTAAAAGATACAGGGTGAGCAACTGAAAGATAGGGAAGATTATTTCCCTGAGACTATTCAAGTTTCAGAGAAGTAAAATGGAACAGATCCATGCTCATCAATAGCAGTCATCATCGAGTACCATCCTCATCTCGAATTTCAACCCCTAGAGCAGAGTAATCACCTTTGAGAATTTGGAAGAGGGTAGATGGGTCGAGTGATACCTCGACCCATCGACATCGTCTGCATCCCCGTGAACGAATTTTCAGTTTGATTGAAAACTGTAGAAAATACAGAGTGAGCTACTGAAAAATATAGGAGACTATCTATCGCCCTGAGCTATTCAAGTATTAGTGCAAAAAATGGAACAGATTCATTCCAGATCAAAGGCTGTCATCTTTGATCTAAATGAATCTATTCCAGTTTTTCGCACTAATACTCCAATAGTCTTGGGGCGATAGTCTTTTTTATTTTTCAGTGGCTCACTCTGTATCCTCTACAGTTTTCAATCAAGAATGAAAATTCTTTCACGGGAATGCAGATAAAGATAATACCTTTCTTTCGAGTTATCACTCGACCCATCTACCCTACTCCAAATTTTCGAGGGTTGTCACCTCTGCTCCAGGGGTTGAAATTCGAGATGAGGATGGTAGTTCATGATGACTGACATTGATCAGCATGGATCTGTTCCATGTTACTTTACTGAAACTTGAATAGTCTCAGGGGAATAGTCTTCCTTATCTTTCAGTTGCCTACCCTGTATCTTTTACAATTTTCAATTAAAAATGGAAATTCGTTCAAGGCGATGTAGACAAAGATACCACCTTTCTTTTGAGTCATCACTCGATCCATCTTCCCTATTCAAAATGTTCAAGGATTGGAACCCCTGCTTAGGGGGTTGATATTTCAGGCAAGTATTGTACCCCGAAAGATGTCCTCCTTGAAACAAAAATTGACCTGTTTCTGCGTTTTGATCAGAAATGAATATCTTGGTAGATATAGCCTTTGTTTAGTTTTCGTTGAAGCACCCTGTATAATACTCCATTGAAGTTAAAATAATTTTGTTCTAAACAAATTTCTAAAAGGTGTCAGATTTCTGATTGAATTTTTCCTGATTGACTTTATTAATTTGAATAGCGTTGTTGATGAATTTCACTGTATCACTAGGTGGAACACTAGGGAACAGATTTACTACATCCAATGACATAAGTTTAGTGTTCGGTGGTAGTATCGTGTGCTGAATTTTATATTTTAGAACTGAAGAGTTTTTATTGAGAATTCAGGTTCAAAATTAGCGTATTTGATGTCTATTTTCAACCATTTCCTCTTGCCTTGTAGTAGTTGAAGTTGAAGTTGAAGACACATAATATCAACCCCGCAGCCCAAAATGGAGTACTACAAGGCAAGAAGAAAAGGTTGAAGTTGGATATCAAGTTTCAATACAAATACAAAATCGTTTTGAAGGTAATCCATTCGGAGTAGCTTCATAGATTACATTTAGTAAAATTTGACATTTTAGATTCCTTAACAAGTTTCAAAGTTCATTCCTAAATTCACAAAAAGTATACAATTCAGTTGCGAAAATCAAATTAATTATTGAGTAATAAACTTGAAACTTCAAAAATCAAGTCCAAATTTTCCGATCACCAGCTTTATGATAGGTTCAGTAATCTTTCAGATGCTAATTTTTCCGAAAATGAAGTTTCACTTCTAGAAAAGGGTTTTAAACACAATTTAGAGTCAAATAACGCTCGTCTCCGTTTCGATCTGCTGAAACCGAAATAGGCCTAAATTATTCATCGCAAGCCAAACGCCTGAAACATTCGTCAGCGTTACTTCTTCAAAAAGAGTTCGATAGTTTTCAACCTAACAAAGTCGAAAATACAACTTTAAAGTCTATCAAATCTAAGTCCGCATCTGAAGATATCATATTCACCAAAGCAGACAAAGGTCATAGAGTCATCGCCTTAAATAAAGCAGATTATTTATTGAAAACCTAAAATTTCATTGAATCAAGTAGTTATGAAAAAATTGATAAAGATCCAATTAATAAATTTCAATCCATAGTAAAAAACGCTTTAGAGTATGCCAAGTCTATAGTACTTACCAACCAAAAATATAAACTTTTCATTGACAACCCGCAATCACCAAAACTTTACTCCCCCGTCAAACACCATAAAACAGGGCATCCCAATAGACCAATAGTTTCATATTTTCAAGCCCCAGCTGCAAAACTTTCACGTTTCTCATAGACATCATTCAACAGTATGCTAATTTTGAACCTAAATTCTCAATAGAAAACTCTTCAGTCCTAATAAATAAAATTCAGCACACGATACTACCACCGAACGCTAAACTTATGTCATGGGATGTAGTAAATCTCTTCCCTAGTGTTCCACCTAGTGATACAATGAAACTCATCAACAACGCCCTTCAAATTAATAAAGTCAATTCGCTAATTCAATCAGAAATCTTACATCTTTTAGGAATTTGTTTAGAACAAAATTATTTTAAATTCAATGGAGTATTATATAATAGTAAAAAGGTTTAATCATGGTAATCCTCTGAGCCCTCTACTCCCTATTTTCATAGATAATATTGAAAAACTAGCCATAAACATCCGTGATTCAAACACTTTATTTATTGGTTTAGATATGTCGACGATATCATTTGTTGTTTCACTGGCACAAACAGACAATTAGAGTCATTCAAAACATTCATTAACAAAATTCACGATAATATTAAATTCACGTTAGAGATAGAAATTACTACTCTACTCTAAATCATTACTAAAATCACGGCAAACATGATTTTTCTATTTTTCATAAGCCGTCGCATACAGATATTACTATTCACAGCTCATCTACACATCCTTATCCACATAAATTAGCTGCTTACAACAGTATGTACATAGACTCATTAATATCCCAATGTCACAAAATAATTTTGTAAAAGAGCAAAATATAATTGAACAAATTGCAGTCAATAACGGTTACAGTCACTTCTTTCCATATTTCCTTAGCTCTATCAGAAGAAGATTTCATTCTCTCCTGAAAAACTTTGGATTTAGCCTTATCTATCAATTTTTTATATTCTAATTTCAATTTGTCGTACTCAATCTTGAGTCCACCGTCTTTAAAATTCGATAGCAACCAGCACTATTAATTCAACAATATGGTACATAGACTCATTAATATCCCAATGTCAAAAAATAATTTTGTAAAAGAGCAAAATATAATTGAACAAATTGCAGTCAATAACGGTTACAGTTCAAGTATGAGTGAGAACATGATTTCACGCAAAAAATTTCAAAAAGCAATCCAGGTAGTATTTCCAAGTATGAAAAGTTCTAATATTGGTAATTCTAGTCTAAAATTAAAATCATTCCTCTCGCATTATAATTTCAATAAAGCATTCTGAACTGATAATTCTTTAGGCCCACATATCAAAAACTGCAAATCTAAAATTGATAAAGGTAATAAATCGGGTGTTTATAAACTGTCTTGCGGGGATTGCAATGAAATTTATATTGGTAGAACTTTCAGAAATTTTAAAGTTAGATTATCCGAGCACAAACGTAGCTTTAATTATCATAAATTAGATTCCCATTATTCTAATCACTCACTCCAAGAAAACCATAATAATTTCAAAATTTTACACAATGAAAATAATAGACAAAACTCAATCTATGGGAAATTTCAGAGATTAACAAAGAAAAGAATTCAGGTAGGTTACTTAATAGTCAATTAGATCTGAGTCCTTCTCTTTACTCAATCTTTTCAATTCATAAAGTGAGCAACTCCGATGGGTTTTCCAACATACCTCTTGTACTTGTACATATTGTAATATTAAATAGGAAATAAGACTAATATATAAGGAATAACTCTGTTCATTAATTAGTATCTATCTGATCAAGCTACAGTGTGATGAAACCGGTTATAATTTTGTTGAAAAAGTGAAAATCTAAATACTTTAGTTTTATTTCATTGAAAATATGTATATCGATTTTCATCAAGTAACGACCTCTTCAATCAAATTATTGAATGATAAAAGCTGAGCATAGTGATCTGATATTGGTATTTTCAGTAAGTTCCTTACATAGCACTCAAGTTTCAGGTTCAAGATAATCAATCAAACTCTTAGACGTTATACCTTTGGAATTAGCAAAAACTCTAGTCGGTTCAACATCAACACCTAACAACTGAAAACTGTCGAATAAATCAGAAATCAGATCGAATTTTCTAAATAGTCTATATTAAAATCTCCGAATGTTTTTTTATCGACAATATTCTTGATACGATTAAAGCTAATAATGTTTTAAAAATCTTTCTAATTCATCAATTAATGAAAATTTTGAAGGTTTTTAGCAATTTCCGAACAACACCCTGTAGAGCCATCACATTTGGATCTTAATCCACCCCATCGTACTTCATCAAGCGGAGAAATATGTTCAAGTCATACGGATTCAGCCTGTGTAACTAACAATTTCTAAGATCTTGATTTTCGACATGAAGTGTCCGATTTGTCATTGCATATAAATCAAGGTCAGCTAAATGATGGCGTTGTGGGCTGTGGGCGCATTAGCAATCATTATTCGGCTACTTGGGCGAGACGAAATGAAACAAATAGTGTCCGCCAATTCTTGGAAAAGCCTCTCAACCGAATCAGCTGTTTTTCGTCTGAAATCACCGGGACATTGGTTGAACTTGGCGAACTTACCAGCATTGTTGGCAAGTTGGCATAAAGATCAAGGAGAGGAAGTTGGAACAAAACGACCGTTACAATGTAGATTTCTATCATCGTCTACAATGTACGGTCAATTTGTCAGTCGTCAAATAGTTTCGTTTGAGAGTACACGGAAATTGTTTTAATTGAATTGAAGTTCTTTCAACTTCTCGGTTTTGATATTTACTTGGATGAGGCAAGAAGAATATTTGGAAACTAGTGATCCACCCACGGTTCGCTTCAGTTTTTATGTAGTTTTCAGTAACTGGTTTACATCAACGTTCTCTGAAAGTTTTATGATCGGGTCTGAAATATACGCTCTCTTCGTTAACTAATATTTCATCAATAACATAAAATGTACAAAAGATATCAAAACGCAGTCGTTCCCTGCAAATAGTTTTTAGATCTCATATACATTCTGTCGAAAAAATAACATGGATAATGAAAAACAAAATATTTGTTTATCATCAAATTCAGTATATCGCTTCCGAAATAATTTAATTTACGCCAACGGATAATTCAATCAACAAAACATTTTTCAAATGCTTTTTCGGAATCGACTTCAGTCCTTGCCGCGAATTCTCTTTCATGTCTTTTTTTGGACATTTTATTCATTATACAGGGATATCCACCGGGACCGTCCGTTAAAAACTTTTTGAGTTCCAATTACAATATCAAGCTGAAATTTTATACGCGGCCATAACTAGCGATTTCCAATTGAAGTGAAATATTGGAATACCATTTCCGGTTAAACCGGAAGTGGGTCAGCATTTTGTCATTTCAAATGGCAATCTACCTTTTTTATTATACATCTAGAACCGACATTTGAGCAAAGCATAAAATACCCAAGTTGTTGGCACTTATCTGTCAAAACTTTTGACAGATTTAATTATTTTAGTTATAAACTCGATTTTCGAGGAACATTTAACAAAATTTTAGCTCGTAGATCTTTTGCACTACAGACACAATTTTTGCTTGGGTGGATAGAAGAAGGATCAAGGAATTTTTTAAGCAGTCTACACATGTCAACTGTTTATTGCGTTGTTTTATATGATTTTTTCAATTTGGCCTTTTTCAAACAGCAATAACTCAATTTTTTCAATTGGCACGTGCCAATTTTTATATCGCCATCAGATGAAGCGTCAAATTTCAGATGGAATTGTATCAGCATGTACTATACCCATCTCTTATAGTTCCAAAATAATTTGGGAATATATTGAATTTTGATGATTTTGCAAGAACTAACAGAGAATGAAATATTTGAATCAAGTAGCTGAACTGGCTACGCTCACCTGACAGGTGCCTAAAATTCATGTACTTCTTACTTCGTTCATTCGAATTTGATATTTCAATAAGAATTGTTGGTAATTTGAAGTGAAAATTTTTGAAAAACACCAGATTGATAATAAAATGGCTGATTATTCAAACGAGGATATGTTTGATCTCTTTTAATTCATGGCGAACAAAAAAAGTGGTGAATAGAACTTGCAGGCAGTTGAATAACCAATTTCCTAATTTGGCGTCTATGAGTAAAACAAAATTTTGAAGGATTAGAAGCAATTTTCTGCAATTTGGAGGAACAAAATACATAGAAACTAGAAGAAAACCAATTCTCGAGGACGACGACAATCAAATTAATACGCTAGCGTATTTTCATGCCAATCCACATGCGTCCATTAAGTCAGCATCAATGGATATTGGATTGAGTTATACTTCCATTCAAAGGATCCTTAGGAAACATAACATGCCCCCGTATTCTTTTATTAGACTACAAAAATTGAAACCAACTGACCTTCCCAAGCTGCTAAATTTCTGTGAAAATTTATTAATTCGGCTTCAAGAAGATGAGACAATTCTGCAAAAAATTATATGATCTGATGAAGCCAAATTCAATGAATGTGGATAACCAACAGGATAAATCGACATTTTTGGGCCACAGAATATCCACATTTCATTGAGGTTATTGATTTACAAAATAAATTCAGCGTGAACGTTTTGCAATTTTAATGAAATGAATGATTTGTTGGTTTATCACATTTATGCGGAAAATCTTAATGGACAAAGATACCTGGAAATTTTAGAGGAACATTGGCAAATTTTTTAGATGGATTACCCCTTAACATTCTGAGGGATTGCTATTACCAAATGGATGGTGCACCAGCACATAAAACACGAGTTGTAGATCGGCAGCTAATAGAAATGTTCGAGGATAGAAGGTGGGGTAATCAAGGACCAAATTTATGGCCTCCGCGTTCTCCGGACCTGACGCCCCTTGATTTTTAATTATGGGGAAAATCAAGAAAGCAGTGTATCTTATTCCTGTAAGAAGTGAAGAAGAGTTACTAGAGCGAGTTCATAATGTTTTTCGTAATATTGATCCTGAGGAAACTAGGAGGGCAACTCATCATGTTTGTATATGAGCTGTCAGATGTATCGTGCAAAATGGGGCCCATATTGAACATTTACTCAGATCGTAAATTAATTTTCTCCTATGATGTTTGCTATCATTTATTCGTATTAATGTAATTATCTTCGATGATTGGTTTTCGCTTAGTTCCTACAATTTTTATTCATCCGAATTGTAGAAAATTGCTTCTAATGCTTCGAAATTTTATGTCACTCATAGACGGTAAATTTGGAAATTGGTTATTGAATTGCCAGCAATTTCTACCCACTACTTTTTGACATTCTAAAATGAATTAAAAAAAGATTAAATATATTTTCGTTTGAATAACCAGTGGTTTTATTCCAAATGTGTTGTATTTTTTGGATATTTTCGATCTGAAATAACGACAATTCTTGTTGAAATATCAAATTCGAATGAACGAAGTGACAAGTACATTTATTTTAGGCACCTGTCAGGTGAGCATAGCCAGTTCTGCTACTTGATTCATATATTTCAATGCATTCTTTGTTAGTTCTTCCGAAATCATCCAAATTCAATATAATCCCAAATTATTTCGGAACTATAAGAGATGGGTATAGTACATGCTTATACAATTCCATCTGAAATTTGACGCTTCATCTGATGGCGATATAAAAATTGGCTTGTGCCATTTGAAAAAATTGGATTATTGCTGTTTGAAAAAGGTCAAATTGAAAAATCATACAAAACAACGCAATGAACATTTGACATGTGTAGATTCCTTGAAAAATTCCTTGATCCTTCTTCTATCCACCAAAGCTAAAAATTGTGTCTGTAGTGCAAAAGATCTACGATTTTGTTAGATGCTCCCCGAAAATCGAGTTTATAACAAAAGTAATTAAATCTGACAAAATTTTTCACAGATAAGTGCCAACAATTTGGGTATTTTATGCCTTGCTCAAATGTCGGTTCTAGATGTATAATAAGAAAGGTAGATTGCCAGTTTAAATAACAAAGTGATGACCCACTTCCGGTATAACCGGAAATGGTATTCCAATATTTCACTCCAATTGGAAGTCGCTAGTTATGGCCGCGTATTAAATTTCAGCTTGATATTGTAATTGGAACTCAAAAAGTTTTTAACGGACGGTCCCGGTGGATATCCCTATATAGTCAGCATGTTTTCTGAAACTAAGATTCTCATCAACTCAAACACCTAGAAACTTCATATCCACTACTCTATTTAAGCTCTTATTATTCAGCATGACACTTATGCTGTGATCTTCAAGTGCCGTTATTAACTTATTTCCCTTAATTACCATATCCCACCAAAAACATTCTGTAAAAAACTAGGCAAGTCTCGATGGATCTGCTTGTTCATCTCAAAAAAGTAATGAAATCTAGACAAAGTCATGCCAAGTTTAAGGTTCCTTCCTGCAATTTCTTTATTATTATATTAAAATATTGTGTGACTTGGCCGTTGAACATTCTCCATACGTTAGTGGGTACGTACAAGTCAATTTTGTTTACACGTAATGTTATATCTGTTGTAATATTTTCTGAGGAATTTTACTGAATAATTGTGATTCGTAACGCGTTTCACTACACCATAGCTTCTTCAGACGAATGAATGTACAGAAATTATGACAACTATACAGGGATATCCACCGGGACCGTCCGTTAAAATTTTTTTAAGTTCCAATTACAATATCAAGCTGAAATTTTATACGTGGCCATAACTAGCGATTTCCAATTGAAGTGAAATATTTTCCGAGTGATATCAATTCCAGTTATACAGTTTTTATTATACATCTAGAACAGACATTTGAGCAAGGCATAAAATACTCTAGTTGTTGGCACTTATCTGTCAAAACTTTTGACAGATTTAATTATTTTTGTTATAAACTCGATTTTTGAGGAGCATTTAAAATAATTGTAGCTCGTAGATCTTTTGCACTACAGACACAATTTTTGCTTGGGTGGATAGAAGAAGGATCAGGGAATTTTTTAAGAAGTTTACACATGTCAAATGTTTATTGCGTTGTTTTGTATGATTTTTTCAATTTGGCCTTTTTCAAACAGCAATAAATCAATTTTTTCAAATGGCACGTAATTTTTATATCACCATCAGATGAAGCGTCAAATTTCAGATGAAATTGTATCAGCATGTACTATACCCATCTCTTAAAGTTCCGAAATAATTTGGGAATATATTGTATTTTGATGATTTTGCAAGAACTAACAGAGAATGCTCTGAAATATTTGAATCAAGTATCTGAACTGGCTACGCTCATCTGACAGGTGCCTAAAATTAATGTACTTGTCACTTCGTTCATTCGAATTTGATATTTCAACAAGAATAGTCGTTATTTCAGATTGAAAATATCCAAAAAATACAACATTTCACAATTTTTTCATTTATCTTTTTACAACACCCGGTATACAAAATTTTCTTACCATTAGTATTTACCTATCTTATAGCAAATTCAATGCTCTTTCCGATGGTCTAGTCAGATTTGATGTAGCTATAAGAGTAACAGAGATATTCTTGTTTTTATAGAGAGAAGCAAAAAATTTCGTAAAATCAAGAAGTGTTGAATAACTCGATAATTACCATTTTTTCGAAAAAATGTTATAGGACATTTTTTGTTGCAAATAACTTGTACTGAAGTTTGGCACCTTTTCTAGTAGACACCCTTTATATTCTAGACATATAGCTACGAAAATACAGATATATTAAATACCGATTATTGTATCCCGCTGCCCTCTGCCGGTGGAGCTTGTACATGAAATATTCCCATAGGAGCTCTTGCGATGATCGAAAATATTCAAAAATAGCTAAAAATTTTTGAAAATAATTGAAAAAACGGGGTTGTCCGCATTTCAAAAAACTGTTTCTATCTGAGTTGGTTTCTACCCGCAACTCAGTTTCTTTATTAACCTTCCTTTTGGAAGTTTTCGATATTTCGAACAGTATTTGCGTAGGTTTTTAACGACTGTGGAAAACTTGCAGTACTCTGGTTCATCACGATCTAGAAATCGTTCCCAATAGAGCCAGAATGCTCGGGCATTATTTTCGTTAGATTGAAAATAGGCTTGTAACATATCTGTATTCCGACCAGAAACGAAACAATAACAAGAATTCTCGTTGATAATTGTGAATGACATCCATATTTATTATGTGGAGATTGAGCTATATTTTACAGAGGTACTCTGCCACAGAGCTTAATTCACGATTAATTGGTATCTTTTGTTACGTTTGAGTTTCTCTTCACCCAAAATACGAAATAGTGCGAGTAATTCGAACTATAATAATGACTAAAACACATTCTAGGGAAAATTTTATCAAACATAATAGCCCTTGATCAACTGTGAATTTCTTGAATAGATTTCTCCTCGTGTTGATTAAAATTCAAAGCCACATTGAAGTCACTACTTTGGGCAGTCATATTTAGTAAAGGAGGGCCCTACGAAGAGAGTTATTGAAAAAATTGTTATCATTTTAAATGAGGAATCATCATTTAAAGTAGGTGCACCTATCTGAGAAGAAACCTACGCACAAGCATTGATTTTTGAATACAGATAGATTTATGAAAATGTTTAGTCAGTGTGTGTCTGTATACAGGGTGTTACATAATAGTAAGTCACAACTTAAAGGGGTAAATCTACGTGCAACTTCAGGAAAAAAAATTTATGTAAACATAGGACCGCGAAAGCTTCGTTACGGAGCTACAGGGTGCTGAAATTTCCGGAAAAACTTGGTTGCTGTTGGATGCAGCATTTATTTTCTTTTTCAGAAATATATACCACTTGTAGACAATTATTGCATTCAATTCAGAGAAAAATCTGAAATTTCCACAATTCCATCCATTAGGTGGATGCCCATTATATTCATATATTCATATTGTTCTATCACTGAAAACCATAGATTCTGAAGATCCTTTTTGCGATTATGGTTATTTCAATGGTTCGATTCGATTAAGAACATATTCATTAACTGTGATCTTGAAGTTAGACAATCGAATTACAGATGAACATTAATTTTTTTGAAATTCGAAACTTGCCAACCAGAGGTATCTACGTAACATATGAATCCATGCATGTTGCTTCGGTAATATTCTATTAGAATTATTAGAAAGTTATTCGAGTATTATTATGAAAAACAAGGTCTATGACATTAAACTTTTCTCAAAAAAAACTTTATCGTGAATATTCAAAAGTGTTGCCATTGTTTTCAATGCAGAAATCACATCGCCGAGAAACACTACGGCAGGCATTGTAAATATGAATATCGTTAACTGAAGCAAGGTATACCTGAAATTCTATTTTAACTTTTCTGAATTGTTACTGTTCCTCTTGTTGAGTGAATCCTCAACATGACCCCAAAGAAAAAAATCTAGTGGCGTCAAGTCAGGGGAACGAGGCAGCAATCTCACAGAACCTTTGATCCTTATCCAATTATGTCCAAAATTCAAACTCGAAAGATCAGTGATAGCCCTTGTTAGGTGGAAAGGGGCACCATCGTGTTGAAAAAAATATTTGATCTCTGTGCTGATGAAAGTTGATAAAGAAATTCTTCAATGAGATTATTCTTAATGATTTCTTCATAATGTGCTCCATTCAAATTTTCATCGAAAATTTCAAACGCCAAAATGCGATTATCTTTCAATGCCCACCACACATTGAAACCATATCTTCCTTGATGCTGCACATCAATCTGACGTTAAGGATTTACATCGGACCACAAATGTTCATAAAGCGATCAAATATCGCTAGTAATGCGGACTTCATCTGTTCATATGACTTCTCTAAAAGAATCTGGGCGTTCTTGGATATTTTCTAAATACCAATTGCAGAAATTTAGTCGGCGAGGGGATCTCCTATGTGCAAAAATTGGGAGACTCGCATTTTGTAGGATTCAAACTAGTTCTTCTACAAAATGCCGGGCGCCTGGCGTCTCGAAATTCATGATCTGGTCTGCTTCTATTTGTCTACTCGAAATTGAAGGTTTGTCCGTTACAGCAACTATCACTTTGATCGTTGCTTTCTCTCTATCACTTACATGATATCTTCGATTTCTTGATTTTCTAAATGAGCCACTATTGATAAGATTCTCTTTCATTCTCCGAAAAATAGATCATTTGGCTGGTGGCTTTCAGGATATTGATTGAAATATGTTTAGGTAGTTGCTGCTTAATTATACCCACTAATACTAGAACATTCCATCAAATCGAACTTTTCATAGTTTTCTTACACTTAGAGACACTATTTTAAATCAAAGGCTAGTTTTTGCTTTTGGACCTCTTCGGATCACCGAAAAACCGCAAAAATAGGGTTTTTCTAATTTTTTGAAGGTCAGAAAAATCTGAAAAAATTCACAGAGAGACTTTGCAATATAATACATCATTCTACGCCGAAATTGGACCTACACAGGCTCATTTCGATATTCGGAAAAATGATACAAATTTTTAATAATTTTTTAAGTTATGTAGAATGCTCAAATAATTCTAAAAAAAATCATGTGTATTTGTCATCTAAAGATACGCCACCTCTCTGCATTTTTTCAGATTTTTCAGTTTACTCACATGATTTAAAAGAGATAAAATGTAAAAAACTTTTTTGTGGACTATGAGGTAGGGACGACAGGTAATATTCTATCGTGGGTTATTTTTGTAAACCCCCAAAAGTGTTAATCAAGAAAAAAAAAATTTTAGGAACTAAGGATCTCAACCCAAGATACCCTTTATCACTAAGTATTCCATACAAAACTCCCTAGAATTTTTCGAAAAACTACAAAATGGTTCAGTACCTACAAATGCTTCCCTACTTTCCCTAGACGTCGACGATATGTACTTCCATATTCCCGGAGATGAATGTTGTAATGGTTTTGTTTCTATAATATCTAAATTTGGAGAAATATTACAGTTCTACTGGAACTAAGAAATTTAAATAATGCAGTTTAATGAGATTCAATTATAGAAAGGCTAGTTGTAAGACAACCACAATAGACACTACCTATTAACTACCTATGCCTAGCTAGATCAGAGTCCCTTTATCTCAGTGTTCGAGATCTTCGTCTAGAACCTAGGTCCTAGATATAGCCTTAGGCATAATACTCATCACTTCATTCAACTAACTTTATTACAAGATAAATATAGAAATCACAGTAACTGATTAATAAATTACTTACTATTATTATACTAATACAAAAAAAACTCAACTAAAAAATTTAACCAATAACAATAAAAGAAGATGAATTCAAACTACACTCGGAGGCAAAATTAGCGGACCACTCGAAAATTTAACCAAATTCGAAGTCCGATATTTTTCCTAATTCTCAACCGATTTAGATGATTTGTTCGGCAAGTTATAGATCAACTCTTCTGCTTTTTTTGTCAAAAATTCGTAACACCCTGTGGAATTTCGTGGTCCGAGTTGAAACGTACAATATCATGGTCTGTCAAGACACATCTTCCTACAGTAACGCCCTTCTTGTTTCATGCGTTTATCTCTATTTTTGCAAAATATATTTAATTTCAAGTGGAAAATCACCATTTTGGAGAAATTCCATTGAATCAAGAAATTGTCATTAAAATTCGTCTATCAATTTGGAATTTTCTTATTATCACTCAGACGTGTCGAAATTGTCGTTTGAGATTTTTATGTTTGAATTGCATTAGTTATTGATGACAATTTGGTTAATTTGGTGAAAATTAGGAATTCATAGGAGTTAACAGTCGGTAGGTATTAAAATACACAACCGAATTCTGGGACCATTGATAAAACTTTTCATTTACACATGTGCACACCTTTTTTTATCAAATATGAAATACAACACACGTTTTTTTGTATATGACCACATTTGCACTTGTTTGAAGAATTAGAGTTTTCCATTCTTTGATTTTATACAAATTCGATCGGTTGCGGTGTTTGGTGATTCTTTTACTGTTTACGATTCGAAACGGTATTTTTCATTCAGAATGAGAGATTTACCACCAACCTCAGTAGCAAGGGCAGTTACATTGATCGAGGAAGGGCGCACCTACCGCTCAATCGGTACCATGTTGGGTGTCTCGACGTCGGTTATCCATCGAATCTACCGACGTTACAGGGAAACTGGATTGTACGCGAGGAGGCGAGGACAAGGAAGAAATCGGGCAACCCGCGCTATACATGACCGTTTCATCGTCAATCAAACCATAAGAAATCCTCGTCTTACTACTGTTCAGGCACGTAACCTTTTACAAGCAGTGGATAACATTAACGTCAGTGTGAGGACAGTCAGAAGACGATTAAATGAAGTTGGTCTGAGATCATACGCGCAAGCAAGAGCACAAAGACTCGATAGAGCCGATCGGGTAGCAAGATTGGCGTTTGCTAGGGAGCATGTAGCATGGACAATCAATCAGTGGAGACGAGTTTTATTTAGTGATGAGAGCCGATATTGTGTGAATTTCGTGGATGGTAGAGATAGAATATGGAGGCATCAAGGGGAACGGTACAATCAAGCGAACTTCGCAGGAACTGAGCAATACGGTGGAGGGTCAGTTATGATATGGGGTGGCATATGCTTGGGAGTACGAACAGAACTGGAGATTATTGGCAATGGATCACTTAATGCCCATCGGTATATAACAGAAATCTTGGAGTCCCGTGTTGTGCCTTTTGCTCCTTACATAGGGGAAAATTTCCTTTTATGCACGATAACGCGCGCCCTCATACTGCGCGCATAGTGATAGAATATCTCAATGAAGTTGGGATCACACGAATGGACTGGCCGTCGCGGTCACCGGATTTAAACCCGATCGAACACGTTTGGGACATTCTTGGAAGAAGGGTTCGACAATGGAATCCCTGCAACGTTGAAGAGCTGACATTGGCTTTGGTGGAAGAGTGGGACAACATACCTCAACAGATGATAGACAACATCATTGGGAGTATGCGAAATCGTATGCGCGCTGTAATAAGAGCTCGGGGGGTGGGGGGTGGGGGTTCATACTCACTACTAAATCAAATGTTTTTTTTTGTGGGTCATCATGAACATTTTTCTCAACATGTTCATTTCATTTCACGAGTGTATCGCCAGGATTCACACCTGCTGTCAATTTTGGACAGGAATGATAATTATTATAGAGTGTCACACAAAAAATTCAAAAATAAATGTGCAAAATCAACGATTTTTCCAGTGTACTTCGAGTTCTCCCGGAGCGTGAAATTGGCCAGTGAATTTCAAAAATTTTCATTTCGTTAGATTTCCGCTTCTCTAATTTTAATTTTATTTTTTGGCTAACCTCCGATGTTATGCACCTAAGATTAAAAATAAATTCTTGAAATTTGTGACTTTTCGCTTCAAATTGGATATCTCTTGTAAAAATAGGGATAAATGCATAAAACAAGAAGGGCGTTACTGTAGGAAGATGTGTCTTGACAGACCATGATATTGTACGTTTCAACTCGGACCACGAAATTCCACAAGGTGTTACGAATTTTTGACAAAAAAAACACTTTTAGTTTTGCCCCCGAATAAATTTTTTTTTATAATTTTTACAAAGCAGAAGAGTTGATCTATAACTTGCCGAAAAAATCATCTAAATCGGTTGAGAATTAGGAAAAATATCGGACTTCGAATTTGGTTAAATTTTCGAGTGTTCCGCTAATTTTGCCTCCGATTGTATATATTACAAATTTTCAATTTAAAACAATCTGAGCTTTTCAACAAATCCAAACTCAATGATAGAGCTCACTTCAACAATTAACGAAGATAGAAAAGAAGAATTTTTTTTATCTACAATAATACCATATCTCTCGAATATATATTTTTAAAATGAACAGAATGAATTTGACTTACCCTAGGAATAGCAGATATCGATCTAGACTGCCGACTATTTATACTGCCTCAGACGATTGGAATTTATGCAGAAAATCAAAGAATACTTAATTTCTTTTACTGAAAATTATTCACTCCAATCGCTACAACACAGCTCCAATAAAATTACAAACGATTCCGAAGATTTTTAAATGAAAAGAACGAATCTAATGAATTCCGAACTTATATAGATTCGGTTCTATGAAAAACTATTGATTTAAAAAAAACCAATAAAAAGCGAAATTATTCTCTTCACAACAATAAAGTGGAAACGAAACATAGAATGAGTACTGCTTTCCGTTCTCCCACAGAAACGAGAAAACGATCTTCTTTCAAGTACTGACTTCACAATTAACCGGTGAATAACCTAGATCAATAGCAGCGACACCTTACGGATATAACTATAATTTTCATTGGATATCATCAGCTGTAGATTCTTGATCCGAATTTCAAACTGTTTGAATATTCAACTTGATGAAATGAGATTGAATCATTAATAAAATTATGAAAACTGAGATTAAAATATATTAATGATTAATTCGAGAAATCGGATTGTTACAATGTCTACTGTTAATTTCCAGCATTTTCGACCGTTGTCTTCAATATTGAATTACCTTCATTAGATAGAAAGGGAAAAACAAATCGGTCAGTCAACCTGAGATGGACTATATCTACACATTCAACTTCCTCAATAATTAATAAAGTAACTTTACCTATCTTTTCAACCGGGAAGTAAGTCTTGAACTCATTTGGCACATCTGAATTCTCCAACACTCGTTATACAAATAAAATAGTGAAGAAACTTCTTCCTGAAGGAAAATTGAAAAGCTCTGTTTACCAGTCGGAGTTAGTTATCTCTTATTAAAACTTTGTTCGTTGACGGACGGAAAACAAGTAATTCACTGAGTTGGAAGGATGAGGATAGTTACGTCTCGAAAAGGCGCCTTCTGCATTGCAAACTTGCATAATTGAAACTCTTATTGGAACTTTTCCTTAAAGTGTGGCAGTTTTGAAATTGATTTTCCAGGAGTAAAGTTGCCGCATTATTTCAACACTTTCGAGTCTTGTGTTTCTCCTGAATGGCTCTCAGCATATCACGCAAAATAAAGAGTTTTGGAATTTATAGATCATCAAATAATACTTCTGAAAATAACCAAATAGTAATAACAGGAAAAAGAGTTCCTTCACGCGTCGCTAAATGAGATTGATTGTTCAGAATGTTTCGGTAAATTAATAGAATTTTTGGTTGTCTGAAGTCAATGCTAAATTCTACATTAAAAAAAATGCTGGGGTGGAATGATGACCATCCTCCGGAACGAGCGGGTTATTATATTCGCGATGGAAGATTAGGCATATTCTATGACCGATTTGGAACTCTCTTTGGCCGTAATATGTAGTGCTGTTGCATCTACAAACTGAAAATATTTGAGACTATACAGGGTGTTCCCGAATAAAGTTACATACCAAAGCTATGATATTTTTGATAGGACACCCTATATTTAGTTTCATAGTTGACTTTGTGGAGAAAAATGAAGTTGAGTTTGTTCGACATTCTCTATATTTATCTTAGATATTTTCCGAAATATCTGACAGTTTCTAAAATTTGAGGATTATTGGTAAAAAATGTTTGTGCCTCAATGTTGGTTTCAAAGCTTTAGATGGACAACTATTAGGATAGAATTTGTTGTTGCTTGAACATATGACACATTTTGTTGATCTATGTTTTACAGGGTGTTCAAAAACGATTTTTGAAGTTGGGGACTCATTCAAATCTCATTTCATTGTTTTTTTTCTTCAAATGGCATACCCTATATCTAAATAAATAGGTAACTAAACTATAAAAACTTATTACGTTATGAAATAAAATTCTGCTAACGGCAAAAGGCGGCTTCATCAAAGGAATGCGCGGTACTTGACAAAGAAAAGCCGCGTTTCTCATTCTTGCCGCTTTTCTAGAAACTTCGGGCGGCGCGTTTGACGAGAACATTCGAGACTTTCATTCACGCCGACATAAATGTTGCGCCTGCAGGAATTGGAGTCGTTCTGAATTGTAACTAGAAGGCAATACTACGTCGATACAATGTTTATTATTAAATAGTACAAAATGAGTGCAACGAAGAAAACTAAAACGTATCGATTTTCTTTTGTATGGTGAAGGATTAGTTCATTAGTCTTATTTGTCATGCGTCAGTTGCAATACTTAAGCGTGGTAACTTAAAGAGGCATCATAAAACGGTTCATGAAAACTACGTGATTTGATTTCTTGTTTGAAAAAAGAACATAAATCATGTCTGCTATTAGAGAACTTCAGTTATCTCGTCCGACTGTCACAAGGCGTATTGAAGTCATGATTCAGGACATGGCAGATAAACTGAAACATGATATGATGGAGTAGGTGGTATATTTTAGTACCTTTAGAGTGGTACCTTTTCATCGAATTTTGAGAAATATTCCAATTTTTCATTTCAATTTCTATCTGAACCGATTGTTGCCCCAGAAGAAAAAAAACGAATTAGATGAAATCATTCCTGTGTTTAATTGTCATCGTAGTTGACAAAACATTCAAGTTAAGAATATCAAACCAATTTATACATCAACCCTAATATTTAAAACGAAACATTTGCAAAATGAACATAAAAAGACTCTCCATATCACTTTTTACATCAGATATTCAAAATAGCCTCCATTTTGAACGATACACAATGTTAATCTGTCCTCAAATGATCTTCCAACGTTACTTAGCACGTCTGGTGTTACCGAGCGAAAAATTCGAACTGAAGAAGATTATCCTTAGTTATGGTAGGGATAAAATTCATGACATCATAGAGTTGAGAAATTAATATATTTTTTGTTGAATCTGAGGTTTTCTGTTTGAGTTTTGTTTTCACTCTTTATATTGTCTAGCGAATTAGTGTGGGTGTGTTAAGTTTACTTGAAAGAATTAGATTAGTACACTGCAGACAGTCATATGACTTTGCAGTTTTATCTTTATTTCTGAGTTCATTGTCAACAACCTAGTTTTCGCAACTCATGTACACACAAAATTGTATAGGAAAATAAACAATATTATTATATTTATTATCGTGGACTTATGCACTATCTCAGCTGTTAGCTGGATATGATTTACCTTTCCCAGATTCAGCAATCAAAGGGAATAGGCTCGATTACAATATACTTGACATAAATTTCCTAACTATCCTACATGTATTAAGAATTACAGCTTTTTGTATTTCTATATAAGTACTCTTATGCAATTCTAATTTCTTAAGGCTACCATGCAAAGTGTTGGGTATGAACCCAGTCGAGGATACGATGACAGGAACAATATCTATTTTCTCGAGGTGCCACATCTGCTTGATCTCAATAGCAAGGTCTGTGTATTTGGACATTTTCTCCTGGAACTTGTTCATCATGTTGTTATTCTTCGGTATGGCGACATGTCCGGCCATTCTGTCAGTGATAACAGGCCTATCGTAGTATAATCTGATAGAGTCATTTTCCAATACGGACGCCGGTTGATACTTGTAATATGGTTGGAAGGTATTCAGAAGTCCGTACTTGTGTGCGAGTTTCTGATGGATAATGTTGCACACTTGATTATGCCTGTGAAGATAGTCCGTATTGGCCAGTTGTTCGCAACCGGATGTAATATGCTGTATAATCTCCTATCTTATATGGCATTTTCTGTACTTATCTGTTTGTGATGTTGCGTCCTTAATAATGAATTTTTGTAGTTATTTGTAGCTATCACTTGGTCTTGAATGGCCATAAGAAATCCTTCTGTTTCGGCGAATAATTCTCCTTTCATCAACCATTTGTTGGAAGCTTCTTTGTCGATGTGTTGTAGATTAATCTAATGGTGATGTCGTTCATGCAATTCCTTCCTTGACCATTTCTCTTGTTTTTCAGTATCTGATAGGAATGGTAAATTCAGCAGGTCATCTCTGGTAGCAAGATTTAGAGGTGTATATCCCTTATCAGCCAACAAAACCACTCTATGGAGGTCAGAAGTGAGAGCTTTTGCAGAGAATAATTCTCTGAGATTTTTTATCTGTTCGGTGTGTAAATTAACAACATCTATTAATCCGCGTCCTCCTTCTTTCAAAGTTGTTCGTATCACAGACCATTTTGGATGATGACTGTTGTACTTTGTCAGCATCGTTCGGGTCTGCCGAACGATCCAGTTCTGTCTTAGTCCATCTGATTATTCCAAATGAGTAAAGAACACTGGAATGGCGTAGGTGTTAATTGCCTTGACTAGATTCCCTGAGATCAACATCGATTTCAGCACAGACTTCAGACACTGACTGTATTCTGAACGAATCTTCTCCTTTGACTGTTTTTGGTCTAGTAATCTGGCTTGTTGGTATCCTAGATATTTGTACGTTTCGCCATCCCTCATGCATTGTATAATACCACCGTTTGGAAGTTGTGTTTCACCATCTATGACTTTCCCCTCTTTGAATGTTCAGGGTCTTACATTTTTCAATGCCAAATTTCATATGAACATCTGCCGAGAACTTACTGACAGTTTTCAGCAGATCATCCAACTGCTTCGTGTTCAAGCATATAACTTGATTTCATCCATATATAGCAGGTGGGAGATTGTATGATAGTTCCTATCTGTTTTTATACTAAATCCGTATCCTGTTCTATTGAGGATTGAGGACAATGGGTTCATAGCTAAACAGAACCATAGTGGACTCAAAAAGTCCTCGACGTATGGGTATCTCGTCGGTTTTAATTGCCTTATTGTTCATGTTGACCTGCAGAGACGTGCGCCATTGCGTCATTGTTGTCTTCAAGAATTCTAACAGGGCTGGGTGAATTTTGTATTTCTGCAATACTTCAACAAACCAAGAATGGGCGGTACTATCGAATGCCTTCAGATAATCGAGAAAAGCTGAATGAACATTCCGATGCCCTACGATATTTCATTATCACAGAATCGGTGATGAGTTGTTCCTTGCACCCGTATTGTTTCTTTCTGCATCCTTTCTGTTCCTCTGCTAATATATTGCTGTCGTCAAGGTGTTGGTATATTCGATTGGATATGCATGAGGTGAGTATTTTGTAGAGTGTTGGCAGGCAAATGATTGGTCTATATTGAGACGGATCATGTGTTCTATTGCTCTTAGGTAGCATATATATTAAGCCTTGTATTAGGAAAGTAGGTGTTTTCTTCGAATGTTGAAGAACATACGTGAGCTGTTTCGCTAGGGCTCCATGGAGCTTATCAAACTTCTTTTACCAGTAGTTGTGGATATTATCTATACCTGTGGCCTTCCAATTGTTGGTCGCTCTAACCACTGTTGTGATTTCTTCCTCCGTTATTCCTTCGTAGTCCATATAGTTGATACACAAGGCGTTCTTTTTCATTTGTGATCCATTCCGCATCTCTATTGTATTCTTTGGGGTTCGACCATAGTGATGATCAATAATCGGTCAAGCACTGTGCGTCAGGTACTTCTCGGTTATTGTTAGTCGCAGTTTTGTTATTTCCATTATGAAAATAATATTTTGCAGCGTTATTATCTTCGTTGATGATAACGCGTATCTGTAAGCTGTCATTTCTGATTCCAAGTTATTTATTATCACGAAGAAACCTCAAAAGTATATTTGTTGTTTGGTTTGACAATTATGACATAAAGTAGAACTTTCTTCTATACGCACCTTCATTCTTCAATGTACATTCGAATTTCTGGTTTCAAAATTGTATACGTGGCAAGAATTTACAACAGAGAAATTATGAAGTTCGATTTTGACCGTTTGGGAATTGAATTTTATAGATTGAAGAATTACCCCTCGTAGTTAAAGATAAACAAATTCAGAATTTACATAAAGATTCCAACGTTCTTACAATTTAACTTTCTCTACTTCCTATAATGATATTTCCATTTTGACATTTGTTGCAGAGTAGTATCAGAGTCCACGTGTTAAGGACTTCCAAAAAAAATTATCAAAGTGTCTACATCACCCGAAGATATGTTATCGCGCAGTTTGCTCATCGCTATTTTATGAAGATAATTGTTGTAAAAATATATTTATTATACATTTTTAATTTTCCTTTCATAAGTAGGAAGCGATAAGTGTGTTTTCCGAAATGTGAAGGTCGTATATGCATCCATCAAAAAAAATGGCATATGCATCAAGGTCCGTTTATATCTACAGAAATACATTATGTACAAAAAGTACCGGGAATTGGTTATTTAAAAATTTGTGTTGTTGTTAAGTTGGCACAACTCTTTTTAATATTGACGCGGAGGTGGAAAGTGATCTGTCATTTAGTTTGTTTACAGTGCTCGATTTTGTCATTTCTCACAAGTGTGTTTTGTGGTGTTTACAATGGATTAAAATATCGAATTTGTCTCAAATTTTGTATTGCATTCTAGACTTTGTTGTCTCTCGTAGTGTTCTATTCTAGGTTGTAACATTCTCTAATATGAATAAATATATGATCTCTATTTGAATATCTTCTTCATATATTTTTTACTGTGACAAGTGTAAACATCTAATTTGTAAAGCACGCAATAAAATCTATCTATCGATTTTGTCAGTTCTCATAATTGTGTTCTGCGATTTTTTCAATGGATAAATAATATCGAACAAAGAATTTGCCTAAAAGTTGAATTGCAAATGGAATTTCGTGTGCCGAATCGCTGAAAATGTTATTGAAGGTGAATCGAATCTATCGAAAATAAGTCCATATTATTATTATTATTAAACATAATGGAGGGCTGAGGAGCAAGTCCTTTAAAAGTCCAAATACGAAAGAAATTTTGAGAGCTACAGCAACAGAGCTGAGTGAAAAACGAACAGAAGAAAGAAATTAAATACATTCTAGGCCCAAAAATTAATTCTAATACGTATGCTTATAAAGTAAAATAACACTGATACTGAAGTAGGTAGCGGAGAGTTCACGAGAAAAAAGCCCGGTCGAGACTATTTTTAAAAATACTTGTCGACGACGCGTCAACCACCTCTTGCCTTAAACCATCCCAGACATCGAATATCCTATTACTGAAGAAATATTTCCGTTGCGTTGTTTTGAAGAGCTCTGTTTTCAATTTCATTTGACGTAGACGGGTATCAGAGCTGAGTGTGAACACGCCTTCTAAGTGCGCGTAGTTAAATTTGACCATTCGAAATGTAAACATCAGTACACCACCTGCCAACGGAGTTTAAGTCGTTCTGAAGGATGCCATGCTGGTTAAACGGATTCGCATAAAGTTTGGCATCGTCAGCATAGAAGACTTTTTCGCTCTTGATATAAAAAGTTAGATCACTCACATACAAAGGAAAGAGAAGGAAGCCGAGCACAGAGCCCTGAGGTACACCACTAGTAACGGATCTTGGAGCAGAACATGAACTCCCAACTCTAACCACGAATCGCCCATCGGTCAGATAGCTCTCAATCCAAAGCAACAGTCTCCCTCTCACACAAATGGTAATTGAAAAACGTCATTTAAGTTTGAGAATGATAGACAATTAACTTTCTGTGTTTCACGAATCAATTCGTACCATTTTGAACGATTATTTAGTCATGAAATGTTCTGCCACTTGACAAAAATGAAATTGTGAACACTATGCACTAATACATACTCGAAACTCTTTCTGTTCAGGACTGACGTAATATTTTTTCCTTACAGTATTGATAGGTGTTAACAACGAACAGAAACATTAGAACGATCAGAATTTGGTAGGTACCTTCTGAGTACCAGGAATATGATGAAGTGATATCGACTATTTAATTACCTTGATGCAATTTGTCAGTATTCAGCATCATCGCTTCATTGAAATTAGGTGGATAATAGATTTAACTTAACAATTTAACTGTAAGGCCATAATTTGAAGTGAAAAATTGGAATATTCGTTGAAATTCCATAAAAGTTGACTAAACTTTCGAATATCTTCGAAACCGTTGAAAGTAGGTATATACGACCTAGATACCATTCGAAAGGTATTAAAATTTTCCACTTACTCGATCCATTAGGTACAGGGTATGCGATTTGAAAAAATGAGTGAAGCTGTAACATCAATATTGAGAGTACCAAATTTTTACTTCAAAAATCCTCAAATCTTGGAAAATACCAGATTTGAGGTAGGAATAGGGGATATAGGGAAGTATAGGGAAACACCCAGTATAGTCTAAAATATTTCCAGTTTGTAGTCACTACTTCGCAAACAAAATTTCAAAATCGGTTGTAAAATATGCCTAATCTTCCGTCATGGATGTGATGCCGTCATGATGTGAGCCACACGGTATATACAGTTATGTATCCCTATATATTTCTCCTTCAATTAGAATGTAGTTTTTCCGGGAGAAAGCCTCTGACACTACTCGCTTTATTTTATTTTTAATCTACTGTATTTTTTTTCATGAAATCAGTTTGATTGCATGAACAGATATATATATATATATATATATATATATATATATATATATATATATATATATATATATATATATATATATATATATATATAGGATATAAAATTTGAATAATTGTATTTACAATAGATGTTTATAACTATAATTTTGTCGCTATTGCAGCAGGGAACTAGCAATAGCTTGTCTGTTTATGTTGTGTTAGTGTCGTGTTGCACATAAAGAGTACCAAAGATTTTGTGTTAGTGTCTGTAGCCAAAGTTTCATTCTCTTCTCTGCATTCCATGATTTCCAAACGAAGACAAGGGTGAAAGGAAGGGGTTTGGGACAGGAATCTGTAACAATGGAACAAGAAAACCAACAGAAAAAATCTCAACAATCATAATTCTTATATGTCTAAACGAATCTAAGAAAAGATTTAACATAGCAAGCAAGGTCATGAAAGGGACTAAGGAGATAATAAAAAAATACATAACCTGCGATATTTCTTCAAATTCCATCTCTGTTTGACCGAGAGAGCCCCGATGACCAGGTTCAGTCTTCCAAGTGATACGAATTATGATCTATAGATGTTTTAGAATCATTATGGACCCAATAATTTGGGTTGACATCGCCCATATATTATTTCTTCGTGGAACTTGTTTAATTTAAAGAAAAATTTGCGAAAAAATTTTGACAGTCGTTCGAAAAATATGAAAAATGTCATAATAGAGAGAGTAGCAGAAGAGTTTTCGCTGAATCTCTCCCCTTTTATTTCCAGATACACTAAAGTACTTTTTTTATTATTATTATTGAACTAGCGGACCCGACAGACTTTGTCCTATAAAAAAGATTTGTAATGTGGCAGTTTTTTGTTCCTATCTATTCAATAGTCGGGGCAAAAAATTCTCCTGAACGGAACCCTAATGATACGACGTTGTGAATAAAAAATAATTAAATAAAACATATATGAGCATTTAAAAGTACGTAATTGCTTTATTGTTAACTAGTGTGCCCATTAATATCGCCTTTTATATCTAAATAGCCAATATACTAAACGCCCAATATACTGAACGCCTTATATACTAAACGCCTAATTTACTTAACCCCAAATATACTGAACGCCTTTTCATATATTCACTTCATTATTCATATTTATACTTAATAGTTCTTTATGTTACATTGTCTCAGTCACCCTTAGGGTAACGTAGCTTCTAGTATTGTATTATGGATACTGACTCATCAACCCACACAAATTTCAACACTATTCACTACTATCCCAATTCGAAGAGATACATTGAATTTGAAAATCTCAACCATCTCCAATTGAGCTAGCATAAATAAAATTAAAAACATTCCAACATTGATTCAAGAAACAAATTGTTCAATCCCCTTCAGGCATAGAAATTCAATCATCAACAACTCTAAAATTAATTCACAATATTTCAAATTTTTAATTTCAAAGGTATTAAATATATACTTCAGAAAGATCGATATATACAGATCTATAGTTTCAATTTTTCTGATTCGAATTAGATCAGATAAGAATCGAATAAGATTCATGAATTATAATAAACAACAAATATGAGCTTGAAGCAGCAAGATGGAAGAATAGTTCTCAAGTATATTGATGAAATAGAAAATAAAAGTTCTTCTCAAATTGAAATTTCTTGGGAGTATCAAATGAAGGAACACTAATGAATACATGGAAATTTCATCTTATGTGGTTGCCCTATACGTAACTATTTTGTATAAATTCAAATTGATCAAAATTCACACAATTTGCTTACCAGAAAGAACAAACATCTTCTGAATTGAAGTGTTCTCGTGGAAAGCTGAGATGAGATCCACAAATTTGTAAACTACATTATGGACCCTCATATACAATATAATGAAGTTAATTATATATCAGTTTCAGTGAAATTGTTTCTTGTAATTGTTAATTTCCTAGATCCTTAACCGTCGAGTTGGCAATTTGTTTTGAGCAGTCAGCTTCTTATAAATGTTCTCTAATAATTGAAATTTCTATTCTTCAAGTTTACTTCTCTCCAATTCGTTTTCTTATGAAACTTTAAAAATATTATGAAATGAAAATGAATGGAAGAAATTGCATTAACACAAGTTCATATTTCCAAATCACGTGATGAACGTACTCATTTTACACAACTATATAAAATACCTATAACAAAAATTGTCAAATTGCATAGCATTCTCCAAGTAGTAGTTGAATTTTTTCCAAAATATGATTTACATAAGCAGCAGCATGTTTCCTGTGACTCTCATAAATCTTGATTGAAAGTTGTGGTTGTACAAAATGAAACTTCGTATGCAACTTCTACATATTTGAACATCATGTTTCCCACTATCAGACACCTATAACAGAGAAACTTTCATCTTCAAATCAATGAGGGATTCCTGCCATTCAACCTTGATAAAATATCCTGAGAAACAGTAACTATCAGTTATGAATTAAAGGTACTCACAATAATTATCTTTTGTGCAAATTTGAGATCTTATTTTCTTTCGTTCAAACTTGGCCATTGTCAAGCACATTGAATCTCATTTACTTTTACAGTTGGATAATTGTAGAATAGAAACGTATTTCCTCTTGAATAAACTGAAACGAAAATTCAATTTGATATAGCACAGTCTCATTGACATCCAGTTTGAAATGTTTTAATACATATATAGCCTTTAGTGGATAGCTTTCAATATTCATATGATACATACTCTAAATGACCTAACGAAAACTTTATCGAGTTCCTTCCAGGAAAATTATTATCCCCCAATTGATTCGTTGAAAAATCCTAGTAATTTCAGTACATTTTTCAACGCATAGAGGTTGAAATAACCATGAAAGAAAAATGAAATATGTGAGTTCTGAGTATATTTCTTGAGCATGCTCAAATAAATGAAATATACATTAAAATAAATAAATAAACCTCAAATTACATTCACTTACCTTTCAATCATAAGTCTCCTTAACTCCTTTGCATAATAACAATATTAATAAAGCTCAAATTGACTCTAAGTTTTAGTTAGAAAACGGTTGTATGGGAAAGAGGAGAGGGCTGTGTTTAGGGTTTTCCGGCAATTATTTGAATTTTTATCGCCGTTAACCCCATCCTTGTATTTCAACGAACATTAAAAAGAAAAAAATTGCCAAATTGATCCAGGCGTTGTTGAGTTATGCGCTTACCAACACATTTTGCGATTCATTTTTATATTATAGATGATGATAGCTTCCATTTTTAATGGTGTAAATTTCTTGCAATTTTGTTCTGTGATAATAAATACTTTCCGTACACAAGGTTTAACTTTAATCTACACTTTATTTGAAAAAATTCGGCGACGTTTCGCTGACACAGCAGCTTTATCAAGAATGAAAAACAGAATGAAGAGTATGGTATTATAAACAAATCGTAGAACAAGTTGGATGAATAACAGGAAAATCCACACCGAGCCATTGTACAGTTAGTATGAAAGGTAATAAAAACTAATTAAACAAGTTAAGTAGGGGTGAATAATTCACATCTACCTGTTCATTCAAAAGCTTGTCCGAATGTTTGTATCTATTTATTTCTAATGCTTCTAGGAGATCTAATTTTGAACTTTTGATTTTATATGTAATATGTCAAAGTTTTTATTGAATGAATGGTTTTCTTTTATCAGGTGGTTTGAATTATTTGAATCAGATTTATTTTTATCGAAGCTACGTTTATGTTCAGATGTTCTTATGCCAAAACTCCTATAGGTCCTACCGATATAAATTTTATCACAAGAACCGCAATTGAGTTTATAGATTCCTGATTTACTTGATTTTTCAACACGAGATTTATTATTTTTAATATGTTAACCTAAGTTATTTGAAGTTTTGAAAGTTGCATTAAGATTTTGTTTGACGAGAAAGGATTTAATATTTGTACTTGCAGAACCGCAGAATGTTAAACTGTTGAATATTTTATAGTCTTTATGAATAGGATATACTTCATTTATTGCTTTCTGATACAGCTTTTTACGAATGATTAGATCTATCATATCCGGATTATATGAATTATTAATGGCTATCTGTTTAATGGTGTTCAACTCTTTATTATAATCTTCTACTGATAAAGGTAAATTGAGTAACCGATGTACCATGCTGTTTAAAGCTGCAACTTTGTGTTGAATTGGATGTAATGAATAGTTATGTATAATTGTATCCATCCATTTGAACATTAAATTCACGATAGAAATTAAACAGAACGATTCCATTAATTTTTGGACTTAAAAATCACTAAACAAAATAATAATCATGTTTTTCGGTCTTTCGTAAACCAACACATACTGATACAATTATACATAACTACTCATTACATCTTTATCAGTAGAAGATTATAATAAAGAGTTGAACATCATCAAACAGATAGCCATTAATAATTCATATAATCCGGATATGATAGATCTAATCATTCGAAAAACTGTATCAGAAAGCAATAAATGAAGTATATCCTATTCATAAAGACTATAAAATATTCAACAGTTTAACATTCTGCGGTTCTGCAAGTACAAATATTAAATCCTTTCTCGTCAAACAAAATCTTAATATAACTTTCAAAACTTCTAATAACTTAGGTAAACATATTAAAATAATAAATCTCGTGTTGAAAAATCAAGTAAATCAGGAATCTATAAACTCAATTGCGGTTCTTGTGATAAAATTTATATCGGTAGGACCTATAGGAGTTTTGGCATAAGAACATCTGAACATAAACGTAGCTTCGATAAAAATAAATCTGATTCAAATTATTCAAACCACCTAATAAAAGAAAACCATTCATTCAATAAAACTTTGACATATTACATATAAAATCAAAAGTTCAAAATTAGATCTCCTAGAAGCATTAGAAATAAATAGATACAAACATTCGGACAAGCTTTTGAATGAACAGGTAGATGTGAATTATTCACCCCTACTTAACTTATTTAATTAGTTTTTATTACCTTTCATACTAACTGTACAATGGCTCGGTGTGGATTTTCCTGTTATTCATCCAACTTGTTCTACGATTTGTTTATAATACCATACTCTTCATTCTGTTTTTCATTCTTGATAAAGCTGCTGTGTCAGCGAAAAGTCGCCGAATTTTTTCAAATAAAGTATAGATTAAAGTTAAACCTTGTGTTTTTTTATCTATGCATCATTCAGGATCCAAAGATCTATCATACATATTTTTAGGAGCGGTGTTATTATTATTCATCATTTTTTTATTGTCAACTATACTAAAGAAAAATTTTAACCAAACTGAAATAGAAAAGTTCCTGCAATTATATTTCATTCATTCTTTCGAAAGAAGGAGAGAGGTACATTACTAAAATTTTTGATATGTAAGCTCAAAAATTGGGAAGAAACTGGTGAATCTAATCTTTCATTCCAAAGAACAAGGAGAAAAAACCTCAGGCAAAAACCTGTTTCGCCTGTCGCTGCTATCACTTTCGTTGAAATTCATTTTCATTCATTAATGGTTTTTCAAGACCATTGCCCTGAATTCACTAAATTCTTTTCTTTTCATACTGTGTAGGTCAAATTGAGATAATAGTTCTCATGATTTTTCATGTGGCTATCCTGCTGAAACTTACGGGAAACGTAATTGCAACGGCATTCTCGTGATCGAGTTGACTGGGCCAAACGAATTTTGTTTCCGGTGATGGCAGCTCAGGAAGTTTATGAAATCACGCGATGCATTATTTGAAGCCTACGCAAAACGATCGATATCAGGATACTGGTAATTCGAACTTCTCATAGTCTAGTCATTATAGGAATTTCGTTTGGAGAGTCAGGCTACCCAGCTATAAACTTGTATAAAATTGTATTTTGACATCCTAAAACTTTTCATTCAATTCACAGATGATAGGATGAAAGCAATTTTAAAAATCAGAGTTCAGAGGTTGTTGTACATTTTTTAAATATATCGTTTTACGCTATTTGTATTCATTATCAATATTATAGACAATTAAGTCCCTACAATTATGATCATATATTGGAGAATTATTGTCAGGGGATAAATGTTCTTTAAATCTGCCAGCCCAATATAAGCTACCGTATTTTTATTGCAAGCAATTTTGTAAATTCATGATTTTTTGAATTACACTCGGAGGCAAAATTAGCGGAACACACGAAAATTTAACCAAATTCGAAATTCGATATTTTTCCTAATTCTCAACCGATTTAGATGATTTGTTCGGAAAGTTATAGATCAACTCTTCTGCTTTGTAGAAATTATAAGAGAAAACAAAAAAAATTTGAAAAAAATTTTATACGGGGGCAAAACTAAAAGTGTTTTTTTTGTCAAACATTCGTAACACCCTGTGGAATTTCGTAGTCCGAGTTGAAACGTACAATATCATGGTCTGTCAAGACTCATCTTCCTACAGTAACGCCCTTCTTGTGTCATGCGTTTATTTCTATTTTTGCAAAATATATTTAATTTCAAGTGGAAAATCACCATTTTGGAGAAATTCCATTGAATCAAGAAATTGTCATTAAAATTCGTCTATCAATTTGGAATTTTCTTATTATCACTCAGGCGTGTCGAAATTGTCGTTTGCAATTTTTATGTTCGAAATGCATTAGTTATTGATGACAATTTGGTTAATTTGGTGAAAATTAGGAATCCATAGGAGATAACAGTCGGTAGGTAATAAAATACACAACCGAATTCTGGGACCATTGATAAAACTTTTCATTTACACATGTGCACACCTTTTTTTATCAAATATGAAATACAACACACGTTTTTTTGTATATGACCACATTTGCACTTGTTTAAAGAATGAGAGTTTTCCATTCTTTGATTTGATACAAATTCGATCGGTTGCGGTGTTTTGTGATTCTTTTACTGTTTACGATTCGAAACGGTATTTTTCATTCAGAATGAGAGATTTACCACCAACCTCAATACCAAGGGCAGTTACATTGATCGAGGAAGGGCGCACCTACCGCTCAATCGGTACCATGTTGGGTGTCTCGACGTCGGTTATCCATCGAATCTACCGACGTTACAGGGAAACTGGATTGTACGTGAGGAGACGAGGACAAGGAAGAAATCGGGCAACCCGCGCTATACATGACCGTTTCATCGTCAATTAAACCATAAGAAATCCTCGTCTTACTGCTGTTCAGGCACGTAACCTTTTACAAGCAGTGGATAACATTAACGTCAGTGTGAGGACAGTCAGAAGACGATTAAATGAAGTTGGTCTGAGATCATACGCGCAAGCAAGAGCACCAAGACTCGATAGAGCCCATCGGGTAGAGATAGAATATGGAGGCATCGAGGGGAACGGTACAATCAAGCGAACTTCGCAGGAACTGAGCAATACGGTGGAAGGTCAGTTATGATATGGGGTGGCATATGCTTGGGAGTACGAACAGAACTGGAAATTATTGGCAATGGATCACTTAATGCCCATCGGTATATAACAGAAATCTTGGAGCCCCATGTTGTGCCTTTTGCTCCTTACATAGGGGAAAATTTCCTTTTTATGCACGATTACGCGCGCCCTCATACTGCGCGCATAGTGATACAATATCTCAATGAAGTTGGGATCACACGAATGGACTGGCCGTCGCGGTCACCGGATTTAAACCCGATCGAATACGTTTGGGACATTCTTGAAAGAAGGGTTCGACAACGAATCCAGGCAACGTTGAAGAGCTGACATTGGCTTTGGTGGAAGAGTGGGACAACATGCCTCAACAGATGATAGACAAAATCATTGGGAGTATGCGAAATTGTATGCGCGCTGTAATAAGGGTTCGGGGGGGTCATACTCGCTACTAAAATCAAATGTTTTTTTTTGTGGGTCATCATGAACATTTTTCTCAACATGTTCATTTCTTTTCACGAGTGTATCGCCAGGATACACACCTGCTCTCAATTTTGGACAGGAATGATAATTATTATAGAGTGTCACACAAAAAAATTCAAAAATAAATGTGCAAAATCAACGATTTTTCCAGTGTACTTCGAGTTCTCCCGGAGCGTGAAATTGGCCAGTGAATTTCACAAATTTTCATTTCGTTAGATTTCCTTCTCTAATTTTGATTTTATTTTTGGCTAACCTCCGATGTTATGCACCTACACAAGATTAAAATAAATTCTTGAAATTTGTGACTTTTCGCTTCGCATTGGATATCTCTTGTAAAAATAGAGATAAATGCATAAAACAAGAAGGGCGTTACTGTAGGAAGATGTGTCTTGACACACCATGATATTGTACGTTTCAACTTGGATCACGAAATTCCACAGGGTGTTACGAATTTTTGACAAAAAAAAACACTTTTAGTTTCGCCCCCGTATAAAATTTTTTTCAAATTTTTTTTGTGTTCTCTTATAATTTCTACAAAGCAGAAGAGTTGATCTATAACTTGCCGAACAAATCATCTAAATCGGTTGAGAATTAAGAAAAATATCGGACTTCGAATTTGGTTAAATTTTCGAGTGTTCCGCTAATTTTGCCTCCGAGTGTAGTTTGTTTTCTGTTAAGCATTGAATAATAAAACTGATAGATAAAAATGACCGTGATGAAAGTTGAATGAAATTGAATGTAGTCTGTAACTAATCTGCATTTTCAGAAACTTTCAATCACCCTCAGTTTTTTTGAAACAGCAATTAATCTTGTTTTAAGTAAAAACGGTAAAAAAATGTTTCAAATGAAGAAAAAATAACTTATATTTACTTTTATTCGGGATTTTCGAGAATATTTAGCGTCAGGAACATCTCTTCTGTGTGTCCAGCAGTAGTCAGCTAAAATGTTCGGTTTATACTTGCCTTGGTACCAATTTTATCCATGTTGGATATGTCCTAATGGAACCGCCCACCGTGTCTTATTTCGGGGAAAAAAATCCAAATACGAGTGTAAAAAGTGAATCTTGAGCGACATATTGCATCCCATGTCCTTGTAAGCCACTAAGAGGTTAATTTTTTTTTTAATTTGTTGGTGCACGAAAGAGCACCAGATGGCCCTGACAGTCATTAGCCAACAAAATATATTGAAAACGATTTAATTAAAATTTGATAAAACCTTTCAACCAACCTCTTATATGAAGCGACATATTATTATTATTTTTGAACTCCAAATCAAAATTCAAATGACTGTTAATTGCTCAGGGGATGAAAACAAGGATACAGTACGCCGAGGGGCTCATCAAGGCGATTTTCATCTTCATACACAAACAAGATTTAAGCCACGGATAGGAAGGTTGAACATATAAAGGATAGGAAACAAAGGGAATTTCAACGTAGTTCAGAATTTCAATTCAAGAGATTTGGTATATTTGTAGATTGCCTCATAGACCTCCAAATTATTAAGCGATAACAAAAAATTTAAGTTGTAAGGTTGGTTGAATTTTGTAATACCATAAAGTTCAGCAAGAAAACCAACACAACGATGTCGAAAGTTACTACAAAACAGAAGAAGATGCTCTGCAGTACCCAATTCACCACAATCCCAAAAAGGGTTAACCGAAAGACCAATTTTGTTCAGATAAAAAGGACACAAAGCATGACCACTCCTCAAGCGTGAAATGGTACGCACAAAATCCCTACGATTTCCAATATTTTTATACCACACAGCAGTAAGAGGTGTTGGTTGAACATTTTTGTAAAAGACACCTTTATTATTATATTGAAAACTATTAAGCCATTTGTGTTTCACCATGTCTTTGTGGACTAAAAAAATGTCAGATGCTATGCATTTCGAATGTTGCAACTCATTCCTGGATGCTGATTTTGCATCCTTATCAACTCTTTCGTTCTGTGGAATACCCACATGAGCCTTTACCCACACAAAACGAATCGAAATATTCAATTGCTCCAGGGAATTCAGAGAAAGCAAAATCTTTTTATGAATAGTGGAAAACGAAGCGTCAAATTTACACCTTTGCAGTGAAGTGAGTGCACTTAGACTATCAGAAATGATAAGGAATTTATTTGTATTCAGTAAATCGACATTATTTTCAATATAGTTTAGAGCCATAGAAAGAGCGAAGAGTTCACCGAAAAAAATCGAGTAATTTTTATTGAGACTTGACTGCATTGTTGAGTCGACTGACGCATCATATACTGCAACTCCAATGGAACGAGAGTTGTTTGATTTCGAGGCATCTGTGAATATCTGATGATATCCTACAAAATGATTATCGATGAGAATGAGAAAATCCTGTTTAGCAGTTGAATTATTATAATGGGGAATGACAACATTAATCGGAGTTTGAAAAAGACTATAATCTATTGTGAAAATTGGCAACCTATTTTCCACATGAAGTTGATCGCATAAAGACATAAGCGACCCATAAATAGAAATCAGAAGGATCCTTTCTCACTATCCAGAATTTATGGGTTAAAGTGATGAGAAAAGTTCACGAACATTACTTATAATTGAACTGGATGTCGATATTCTTTAAGAATGAATTTACTTGCCAAAACTTCTCGACGGAACTGAAGAGGAATTTCGCCTGATTCAGATAAGACAACGTCATTAGGGTGCTTTTGAGAAGGCCTACACATAGTTTGAGAGCTTTTCTCTGTAAAACATCTAAGCTGGACAGAGTACTATCAGAAGCACTTCCATAAAATATACTACCATAATCTATAGTTGATCTAATGAAACTTCGGTAGAATAGTAAGGACGTATTTTGATCAGCTCCCACTGATTGTGGCACACATATCTCAAAATTTGAAGTTTTCTTTCTGCTTTTGTTTTAAATGCTTGATATGATCCTTCCACAATAATTTTTTGTCCAGATGAATCCCCAAAAATTTTACAGAAGGTTTATGTTGAAAAGTGAAATCTCCTAATCGGAACTGATCAGGAAAATTAATTCGCTTAGTAGTGAACGAACACATTGAAGATTTTGAAGGAGATAAAGAATGTCCATGAGAAATTTAAAATGTAGAAAAAATTCTCAAAACTTCTTCGAGATTCCTTTGACATAATTCGATGGATCTATTTATAATGTAGAAGCATATTGTAGAATTTTGATGTTCGGGTTATTAAAATAGTTTTCCAACCGATGATAATAAATAATGTAGAGTAATAGAGATAGGATTCCACCCTGAGGAAGTCCTTGGTTGGAATATCTGGGACCCTGTAATGTTTGATTCACTTTCAGAAACAATCGCCTGTTTATATATAAGTTATGAATTAAGTTTGCGAATCTACGACTAAGTCCAATTTCTATCATTTCTTTTCTGAGGATTTTCAAATTGACATTATCATATGCACCAATAATATCAACGAAAAGGGCCATAAATATTTGTTTTTCAGTGAAAGCCAGGTTTATATCAGTGACCAGTTGACATATGCTATCGTAAGTACTGTGCCCTTTTCGGAAACCGAACTGTGTATGGGGAAATTTTCCATGAAATTCTAGCCACCATTCCAATCGAAATTTTAACATTCTCTCGAAAGTTTTCAAGATACACGATCCTAAAGATATTGGCCGATAAGAATTTTCAAGATTGGGGTTCTTGTTAGGCTTCAAAATCGGAAGAATAACATAGGATTTCCAATTTTCTGGAATTATACCGATGTTCAAGATATTATTGAGTATTTGTAAAAGAGCTTGCTTAGCATTTGAAGGTAAGTTGAACAACATAATGTATTGAATGTTATCGATACCTGGAGCGGTATTCGAATTCGACTTTAAAGCTCTTTCTAATTCTTTGAAACTGAAAGGTTGACATAATAAATCTGAATCTTCAGAAGGTGGTAATTTCAACTCAGCTTCATAGGTACTTTGTGGTGTTAATTTCGCAAAAAATTCTCGGGACCAAAAAAATGTGGAACGCTTCACGATTTTGCGTGTCATCCTTGCGCAGGGGCCATGCTAATCTTCTTTGTATCGTTCCAATTTTAGTATATGTACCGCCGAAGCGAGTACCACTAAGAGGTTGTTGACTAACTCTTCATAGTTTTCGGCCCTGTGGTTTCCAACAAAATTACGAACAATATTTCGAAAACATATCCATGCGGATTTTTGATCGGATTAAGTTTTTGTTCAAACTCTTCATCAGCCAGTAGGTCTCTTATTTGTGGCCCTACAAATATTCCTTCTTTTATTTTGGCATCACTGATTTTTGGGAATTTTTATTTCAAGTAACAAAAACCATCCCCATTTTCATCTATAGCTCTGACAAAATTTTTCATTAGTCCCAGTTTGATATGCAATAATAATAAGCTTCATTTCTTGACCCTTAATCAGTTTAGGAACTGGTAATGGAGCTTAAGTTTTTACATGTTTTTGTTATTAAACTGAACTAATCTATTTTATATTTTTGAATTTGGGAGGATTTTACTTGGTAAAATTCCATTATCAATAATAAAAACAAGTGCTGTGTTTTAAGGAACTTCACTTAATAATTGCGATTCGTAACGCGTTTCACTACACCGTAGCTTCTTCAGACGAATGAATGTACAGAAAATAAGAATGAGAATATAAATATAAATGTTCTTGAGTAATTAAAAGCTTATTGGTTGCTTCTTCTTAAGTGGTTATTTATGACAGGTATATCCAATAAAATTAAGGATTAGATTGCACCACGAAGAGATTCAATAGAGGTGAAGGGCTTAATATTTGATTAAACAAATAGCCAAAAATAATGGTTACAATCCCAAACTAATAAATAATATTTCAAATAAAAACAAAGTAGAATCGCATTGAATGAAGTTTACCCTGTCGATAAATTGAAACAAAAGTTCAACACCTTAACCTACGTTGGCATTACAAGTGAGAAACTGAAATCATTCTTAAGTAGCAATAATTTCAACATAGCTTTCCAAACTAATAATAATTTAGGCAAATATATGAAAAATAATAAAACCAAACCAGTGATTGATTAACATCCTGTTATCACCAGAAAATTTCAACAAAGAATTAAATTCAATCAAACAAATAGCTAAAAATAATGGTTACAATCCCAAAATAATAAATAATATTTTGAAAAAAAACAAAGTAGAATCGCATAGAATGAAGTTTACCCTGTCGATAAATTGAAACAAAATTCAACAGCGTAAAATACGTGGGCATTACAAGTGAGTAGCAATAATTTCAACAAAGCTTTCCAAACTAATAATGAAACCAAATCAGATAAAAATAATAAATCAGGTGTTTATAGATTGAATTGCAATGACTGTGATAATTTCTACATTGGTAGAACACATAGAAAATTTAATATTAGAATATCGGAACATAAACGCAGTTTTTCAAATAAAAAATCAGATTCAAATTACGCGAATCATTCTTTCGACGCACAGTTTGAAATTTTGCATACAGATAATAAATATTGGAAGGTAGATCTTTGGGAAACTTCAGAAATAAATAAATACAAACACTCAGGTAGACTCATCAATGAACAAGTCGATTTAAGTCCTTCACCTCTATTGAATCTTTTCGGGGAGCAATCTATTCCTTAATTTTATTGGATATACCTGTCATAAATAACCACTTGAGAAGAATCAACCAATAAGCTTTTAATTACTCAAGAACATTTGTAGTTATATTCTCATTTATATTTTTCTGCATAATCATTCGTCTGAAGAAGCTACGGTGTATTGAAACGCGTTACGAATCGCAATTATCAAGTAAAATTCCTTAAAACACAGTACTTGTTTTTATTATTAATCTATTTTACATAATATAATGAAACTTGATAATTCTCTTCTTTCCTTCATACATAATGTAATTTCTAGGTATTTTTGGGAATATGGCTCATTTTTTCAACGTTTTTGTATCAATAATATATCGAGGCATGTTATTATAAATTGAAATACTGCTATTCATAGGAAATCTTTGGCTTTATTTGCTAATTGAGTTATTACTTCTAACATTAAAGGTGTGACACTGATTTTTTCATATATTTTAAAATGTGATTGTGATTTAACTAGTCTATGTTTTATATTATAAATGAGTTTCGTTTGCTCTAGTTGTTTCAATTTTTCTATGCTTATGATATTCGTACCTGTATATAATTCAACTATTGGCGGGTATAAATTCTTTAAGAAAACTGATTTGAATAATGGGAACACCGCCGTTTTGCCCCCACCATCGGTGCAATTTTTTTCGATAAATGCTGAATAAGAGGATCCCAGCTTAATTCATTATTTATGATAAGTCCTAAATACTTATAGTTTTCTACTTCCTTCAGCCTATTATCACATATATTGAGGTTTATGTCACAGCCTTTTTGTTTTTAGGTTTAATCAACATATATACAATAATAAAAAACAGGTACTGTGTTTTAAGGAATTTTACTCAATAATTGCGATTCGTAAAGCGTTTCACTACATCGTAGCTTCTTCAGACGAATGGATGTACAGAAAATATAAATAAGAATATAACTATGAATGTTCTTGAGTAATTAAAAGCTTATTGGGTTGCTTCTTCTTAAGTGGTTATTTATGACAGGTATATCCAATAAAATTAAGGAATAGATTGTTCCCCGAAGAGATTCAATATAGGTGAAGGGCTTAAATCGACTTGTTCATTGATGAGTCTACCTGAGTGTTTGTATTTATTGATTTCTAAAGTTTCCCAAAGATCTACCGTCCAATATTTATTATCTGTATGCAAAATTTCAAACTGTGGGTCGAAAGAGTGATTATTTTCTAACAGATGATTCGCGTAATTTGAATCTGATTTTTTATTTGAAAAACTGCGTTTATGTTCCGATATTCTAATATTAAGATTCTATGTGTTCTACCAATGTAGAAATTATCACAGTCATTGCAATTCAATCTATAAACACCTGATTTATTGTTTTACCTGGTTTGGTTTTATTGTTTTTATATATTTGCCTAAATTATTATTATAAAATACATAACTCGACGTGTCATCCATACAGTAACAATTTCGAATGAGAATGGAAAACATGTTTTCGCAATTTACATAAGCCGTCACATACAGATATTATAATACATAACTCGTCGTGTCATCCATATCAACGTAAAATGTCAGCATTCGTTAGTTTCATTCATAGATTGACTAACATCCCGTTATCACCAGAAAATTTCAACAAAGAACTAAATTTGATTAGACGAATAGCCAAAATAATGGTTCCAATCCCAAATTAATAAATAATATTTTAAATAAAAACAAAGTAGAATCGCATTGAATGAAGTTTACCCTGTCGATAAATTGAAACAAAAATTCAACACCTTAACCTACGTTGGCATTAAAAGTGAGAAACTGAAATCATTCTTAAGTAGCAATAATTTTAACATAGCTTTCCGAACTAATAATAATTTAGGCAAATATATAAAAATAATAAAACCAAACCAGGTAAAAATAATAAATCAGGTGTTTATAGATTGAATTGCAATGACTGTGATAATTTCTACATTGGTAGAACACATAGAAATTTTGATATTAGAATATCGGAACATAAACGCAGTTTTTCAAATAAAAAATCAGATTCGAATTACGCGAATCATCTGCTAGAAAATAATCACTTTTTCGACCCACGGTTTGAAATTTTGCATAAAGATAATAAATATTGGAAGGTAGATCTTTGGGAAACTTTAGAAATCAATAAATACAAACACTCAGGTAGACTCATCAATGAACAAGTCGATTTAAGCCCTTCACCTCTATTGAATCTCTTCAGGGAGCAATCTATTCCTTAATTTTATTGGATATACCTGTCATAAATAACCACTCAAGAAGAAGCAACCCAATAAGCTTTTAATTACTCAAGAACATTTATAGTTATATTCTCATTTATATTTTCTGTATATTCATTCGTCTGAAGAAGCTACGGTGTAGTGAAACGCGTTACGAATCGCAATTATTGAGTAAAATTCTTAAAACACAGTACTTGTTTCTTATTATTGATAATGGAATTTTATCAAGTAAAAGATTCCCAAATTAAAACATATATACAGTTTTATCTAAGTTAATGCTCAGTTTATTATAACACAGCCATTTAAAGTACAACCCGAGATCAGCATTCATTTCCTCTTTCATCTTCTTTAAGTCATTGCCACTAAGAACAAGCACAGTATCATCCCCATACATAAAATATTTGGCTTTAAATTTCACAAATTGAAGCTTATGCACATAGAGCAAATATAGTAGGGGTCCAGTACCGAACCCTGAGTCACTCCTACTTTGAGTTCTTCCCAAATACTCTCACTGTCCCCCACATCCATGACTTGTCGTCTATGCTTGCAGTATGTTTCCAACAATCTGTAACACACACCCCTAAAACCCATTCTTGTGTTTCATTCTCGTTCCAAAGATAATTCATATACACAAAAGCTTTTCTGAGATCAATGTAAACAACGATGACAAACCTGTTCTGATCCACTTCACTACTAATGCACTCCAGCAGTTCCGCAGCAACCCCAAGCGTACTACTTCCTCTCTGAAAACCGTATTGATTAGTGTCAAAATGTATTTTAGCATTGATGAATTTTATTAGTCTCTTTTTCATGATATTTTCCGCTATTTCAGAGAAATTTGTCAGCAAAGAAATTATTGTTCCTATGTCCATTTTTGTGTGTGGGTACTAATTTTTCTAGCTTAAGTTCTTCAGGGAATTTTCCTTGTTCTAACATTTTATTGATTAGAGCCACCAGATGTTCACCAATAATATCTAACACTTCTACTATTTCCATTTTCGTTATCCCATCCCATCCTGGAGAGCCCGTTTTCCCGTGGTTTTATGAGAATCTAACTATTGCGGCGCAAAATGCGAAACTCGAGGCTTTTTCGTTGTCCAGATTTCGTAACGATTGAAGCCGATAGAAATGTTTTTATAGCTACAAAAGTCCATAGAAATTATCCCCTCCATCCCCGAGATTTCGGAGACGTATTTTATTTTCGCTTTTCGGAATTTTTCCCGGAATCTTTGCTCGATGGACCTCTCCGATCCGAGGTATCGATTCCAAAGAAATTTCGCCGTTTTGACGTTCCGTTCGCCCGAGGCGACGTTTCGGCGAAATTTTTCGAAAAGTCGTCGCGCCTCCGTCGTTCGAGCTAGGGACTCCGAACTTCGGGCGGATCTTCCTCCGACGTTTCTCTCTATCGCAGCCCCTTTCTTCCCGCCCGGTTCAAACTCCAACCGTCCCCTCCACTTTCCTCGAAATAAGGCTTACTGCTTTAGTATTATATGGACTTAAATGAGATAAAAAAAACACAAGGTTTAACTTTAATCTACAGTTTATTTAAAAAAATTCGACGACGTTTCGCTGACACAGTAGCTTTATCAAGAATGAAAAACAGAATGAAGAGTATGGTATTATAAACAAATCGTAGAACGAGTTGGATGAATAACAGGAAAATCCACACCGAGCCATTGTACAGTTAGTATGAAAGGTAATAAAAACTAATTAAACAAGTTAAGTAGGGTGAGTAATTCACATCTACCTGTTTGTATCTATTTATTTCTAATGCTTCTAGTAGATATAATTTTGAACTTTTGATTTTATATGTAATATGTCAAAAATTTTATTGAATGAATGGTTTTCTTTTATTAGGTGGTTTGAATAATTTGAATCAGGTTTATTTTTATCGAAGCTACGTTTATGTTCAGATGTTGTTATGCCAAAACTCCTATAGGTCCAACCGATATAAATTTTATCACAAGAACCGCAATTGAGTTTATAGATTCCTGATTTACTTGATTTTTCAACACGAGATTTATTATTTTTAATATGTTTACCTAAGTTACTAGAAGTTTTGAAAGTTATATTAAGATTTTGTTTGACGAGAAAGGATTTAGTATTTGTACTTGCAGAACCGCAGAATGTTAAACTGTTGAATATTTTATAGTCTTTATGAATAGGATATACTTCATTTATTGCTTTCTGATACAGTTTTTACGAATGATTAGATCTATCATATCCGGATTATATGAATTATTAATGGCTATCTGTTTGATGATGTTCAACTCTTTATTATAATCTTCTACTGATAAAGGTAAATTGAGTAACCGATGTACCATGCTGTTTAAAGCTGCAACTTTGTGTTGAATTGGATATAATGAGTTGTTATGTATAATTGTATCAGTATGTGTTGGTTTACGAAAGACCGAAAAACATGATTATTATTTTGTTCAGTGATTTTAAGTCCAAAAATTAATGGAATCGTTCTGTTCAATTTCTGTCGTGAATTTAATGTTCAAATGGATGGAATTAATGAAATTAAGAAATAAGTCTAATTGACGAGTAGTTCCAATGAAACATACTAAGATCCAACAGATTCAATATTTCTGATTTAATTATGTGGTTAACATGATTCGAATTCAACATGTTTTCGATTAATATTTTGACATCACCTGAAGGAACACTTGGGTATAAATTCTCAACATCAAACGAAATAAGTTTTGCGTTAGGTGGTAGGTTAACGTTTTTATGTTATTCATCAATTCGAAAGATTTTTTATAGAAAATTTTGATTTGAATGAACAATAATTTTAATGATATCTATAAGGTAGTGCGACAATTTCACGGCTGGGGCAGTAACGTAAGATACGACTGGTCTAACGGGGTTATTTACTTTATGCAATTTAATGAGTGAATACAGTTGAGGTGGTTGAGGGTTTGGTAAAATTAATTTGTGTTTATCTATTGCTTTAATTAAAGATTTTGCGTCATTTATTGCAATTTTAATATTTTTCTGGAATTTAATAGTTGGATCTTTGTTTAAAATTGTATAGTTTCCGGACGAAATGAAATTTAGATAGGTAGTCATTTTTATTTAACGCAATAACAGTATTACCCTTATCTGCTTTTGTAGAAATAACTTCATTTAGTTGAGATTTTTGTTTGATGGCCTTTAAAATATTTTGTTCTTTACTCGTTTTAAAGTCAGCTAATGATTCATTTTTATAATGTTAGATGCTAAATATTTAAGGTGAGTGTTATTAGGAATATTTTTCAGAGAAATTTCAGTATCTATGCCAAGTTCCTCTGAATCAGATTTTATCTTGTTTGATTTAATATTGTGTTTGAAACCTTTCTCCAAGAGATTTGTTTCATCAGTTGTGAAATTAGTATCAGAAAGGTTAACGAATCTATCAAAAATTGATGGTCAGAAAATTTAGTTTTACGTGGAGTAGGTTTCGGTTTTCGTGACACGAGAAACTTTAATTTGCGGCATTGGATGGTATATTTATTATGTATTATTGATCTAATTTTGAATCTATTATTGTAATCTAATGAATCGAATTCAAGTGGATGAAGTCTGTACAATGTTGACGACATCTTAGTATGTTTCATTGGAACTACTTGTCAATTAGACTTATTTCTTAATTTCATTAATTCCATCCATTTGAACATTAAATTCACGATAGAAATTGAACAGAACGATTCCATTAATTTTTTGGACTTGAAAATCACTAAACGAAATAATAATCATGTTTTTTCGGTCTTTCGTAAACCAACACATACCGATACAATTATACATAACTACTCATTACATCCAATTCAACACAAAGTTGCAGCTTTAAACAGCATGGTACATCGGTTACTCAATTTACCTTTGTCAGTAGAAGATTATAATAAATAGTTAAACATCATCAAACAGATAGCCATTAATAATTCATATAATCCGGATATGATAGATCTAATCATTCGTAAAAACTGTATCAGAAAGCAATAAATGAAGTATATCCTATTCATAAAGACTATAAAATATTCAACAGTTTAACATTCTGCGGTTCTGCAAGTACAAATATTAAATCCTTTCTCGTCAAACAAAATCTTAATATAACTTTCAAAACTTTTAATAACTTAGATAAATATATTAAAATAATAAATCTCGTGTTGAAAAATCAAGTAAATCAGAAATCTATAAACTCAATTGCGGTTCATGTGATGAAATTTATATCGGTAGGACCTATAGGAGTTTTGGCATGAGAACATCTGAACATAAACGTAGCTTCGATAAAAATAAATCTGATTCAAATTATTCAAACCACCTAATAAAAGAAAACCATTCATTCAAAACCATTCCGTTCAAAATTAGATCTCCTAGAAGCATTAGAAATAAATAGATACAAACATTCGGACAAGCTTTTGAATGAACAGGTAAATGTGAATCACTCACCCCTACTTAACTTGTTTAATTAGTTTTTATTACCTTTCATACTAACTGTACAATGGCTCGGGTGGATTTTCCTGTTATTCATTCAACTTGTTCTACAATTTGTTTATAATACCATACTCTTCATTCTGTTTTTTATTCTTGATAAAGCTGCTGTGTCAGCGAAAAGTTCAAATAATGTGTAGAGTAAAATTAAACCTTGTGTTTTTTATCTCATTTATATCATGGATCTACATCAAGTAACGGCCTCCACAATTCAAATTATATGGACTTGGTATTATGAACAGGTTACAGAGTGCTCTATATCTGGAAAACCAACACATAAAAAATTCACTAAACTGAAAAGTTGTATTTTGAGTAGATGAATCTGAAAATATTAAAAATTGTAAAAAAATCAGTGGCGATCTGTTTTTCCTTCGAAAGTTTTGATTGACTTGTTTGCCTCTTGTTACATCGAATATTACCACCGATTTTCAACGGAATCAAACAGAAGATCATCGAGATATTAACAAAAAAATTTGACATCTCAGTAAGGAGAAACATTTTATCAATGTGAGATGGGTTAAATCTTAATATTTTGAGCCCAGAATTCCACAGTGGAAATATTTCCAATTGTTAATGAAACACCCTTTATAGTGGAAAGTATAAAATATATTAAACTTCATCTCGATTGAAAATGAATTTTCATAAAATAACTGAATCATCAATAATACTCAGTAAATAAACAAAAAATAAAAATTCTCAGAGATGATCTTGGACTTGGAATAAATGGTGGTAACGACGTATCCGCCATTTCAACGGCAATCGCTCCTGATTCTATTTACTTATATTGGGACGACTCAGTTTTGATTGCCATAATTACGAATTAGGTTCCTTTCTATAATCACAAGTTTCATTACATTCACATTCGATCCTAAATTTTCACGATCGCTTACTCGAAAAAGAACTAATTATGAACACTTTCAAATTAGGAAACGTCATGCAAATGTTCAATATTTTCCTTTTCGATAGGCCTGGCTAATCACTCGGTGAATTGCAACATCATGTAAGGGTAATTGCATGCCATATAAATTATGACAAATATCTACCGGTCACGCGAATTCCTTTCGGTACGAACCATTGTTGGAGGTTTTACATTATTTCCTTCGAGGTTCACTGCAGTGTAAAAATAGTCATGCAGTCGCACACAAACGAAATAAATGGAATTGACGCGATTCGGCTTTCGCCATTTCGCAAAATGGAACGGAAATTAGGAATTCAATGAATATTTACAACATTAGATTGTCGAGAATGCCCATATTCGAATAGCTTTAGAGGAAAGCGTAATTTCAATAGGTTTAATTCTTGCTGGCGTTCATGAATATAGATGCTCTGATTCTGCAGCTCTGCTGCAATGATTGCCTTCTTGGGTTGTTCACATGTCAGCTTTTTGTGATGTTTTCGTACACATTTCAAGAAAAAATTTCATATGAACATAGGTACGCAAAAGCTTCGTTACGGAGCTACAAGGTGTTGAAATTTCCGAAAAAAACTGTTTTTTTCTTCAAACTCCTGCAGTTTATGAGATATTCAGCCCAAAATGCTAGCTTTTTCTCAATCTCCATCATTACACGTCCTAAATTCTAACTAGAATCTACAAGGTGTTTTCTGTTCCGAAGCTATGTACTCTTTTGCTCCCTCTCAAACTTTTTTGCACTACGCCACTGATCAGCGTACAATCAATTTTCGTTATCTTAGTTCAATTTAGAAACTTTTTTGACACTTGTAATTTTTTCGTATCTCCGACCGTTCTCGAGCAAAAAGTTTTTGAACGCTTGTATGCATTCACTCAGGTAGACTCATCAATGAACAAGTCGATTTAAGCCCTTCACCACTATTGAATCTATTCAGGAGCAATCTATTCCTTAATTTTGTTGGATATACCTGTCATCAATAACTAATTAAGAAGGAGCAACAGAATAAGCTTTTGATTACTAAAGAACATTTGTATTATATTATACTCATATTATACTCATAACAGGAAAAACTGGATTACTCCAGAAATTGTTTTGGCCAAATGTGACCTACAAAATCTTCATTGGTTACATTCTAATATAAAACTCAATCCTCTAATTATTTATATAAGAAAGCCGAATCCTATTATAAATCCTTAATCCTAAGAACCAAATACAATTTTCACGGTGAACTTATTGATAAATCTGTAAATAAAAATAGAACTGTGTGGAATCTAGTAAATACTATGACTGGTCGAAAACGTTTGAAACAAAATTCTATTGCACTGGTTATTGATAATGTTACGCATAACGATCCCAAGGATTTGGCTGAGATTTTCGCTAATCATTTCACTACAGTTGCCGAATCTTCCTCAACAGTTATTATAAAGACTCAATGTCATCCTCATGTACGACGTCACGTATGTTAGACACAACCTTTTTCTACCACCCAGTCCTGGAGCATGAAATCCATGATGTTATAAGATCACCAAAAACAACAAAGGTTCTAGTGTTGATTTCATCTCAGCACGAATTCTGAAGATGATAGGTACCGATATCAGCTGACATTTCGCTCATGTTATTAACCTGTCAATTAGCACAGACGTATTTCCTCGTATTCTGAAAAAGCAATCGTCATTCCTATTCATAAAAGGATGACGTACACGATATCATGAACTATAGACCTATATCTATCTTAAGTGTCTTTTCCAAGGTTTTTGAAAGAATAGTGTTTGATAGAATGATGAAGTACCTAGATAAATTTCAAATACTTGATACTGCACAACATGGTTTCAGAACCGGCCGCTCGACTCAAACTGGAGCATTGCAGTTCGTGGAGTTCGTCTATCGTTGCCTTGATAATGGTCAATATGTTGCTGGATTGTTCTTTGACTTGTCTAAAGCGTTTGATAGTCTTGCTATCCAGTTTATATTGGATAAATGTTATAATCTTGGATTCAGAGGCGTGTTCTTGAACTGGATTCGTAGTTATCTGGAGGACAGAACTGCCTCAATCAGGGTTCACGACTCGTTCTCAAATGAACAGTACTGTAAATTAGAGTACCCCAGGTTCTGTCTTGGGGCCACTTCTATTTCTGTTATTCATCAACGATCTGCCACCAAATTTGAAAAAATATTCTACAGAAAATCTAATATTCGCAATTTATTATCAAAAATAATCTGGTTGATACTGTTCGCTGATGACTCTTCCATAGCTATTACTGCTGAGACTCTTGAGGAGCTTCAAAAGTTATGCGAGCTGCTGGTGGAGAGTTGCGTAGAATGGTGCCATTTTAATGCTATTATGATCAATGTCAACAAGACGGAATGCATTCACTTCACTCTGTCGTCTTGTGATCAGGGTAGCTTAACAATAAGGTATTTAGATACAGTCATCTCTTCGAAGGACACCACTAAATTCCTCGGCGTTCACATCGATAGGAATCTGAAGTGGAGTGCACATATCGATGCGATTTGTAAGAGGCTGAATAGTTCCTATTATGCCCTGAATAGAATCAAGAGTTCACTACCTCTAAGTTCCCTTGTGAACGTTTATTACAGTTTGGTATATAGTCACCTGTCCTATAATATCTTACTGTGGGGAAATTCCTCTGACGTAGGTAGAGTTTTCATCATCCAGGAAAGAATTCTGTGAATGATGTTCGATACAGCTCCACAATCTTCATGTAGACCGTTGTTCCTGAAGAATGGTATCCTCACATTGGCGTCTATTTTCATTTTGAGATGCCTCGTTTATATTAAAGAGAATGAAAGTAACATGACTAAACTTTCTAACTTTCATTCCCACAATACTAGAAATAAGGAAACATTATGTATCCCTAAACACAGAACTTCTAGATTTGAAATGTCGCCCTGTACCAGGGTATCAGATTGTTCAATCATCTTCCACGGCATATACAGGGTCTAAGTGTAAATAGATTTAAGGTAGCAGTTAAGAATTTACTTTTAGCAAAATGTTTTTATACTGTGAATGAGTTTCTGTGTGTTGATTTAGATAATGTCTAAATGTCTTTTCTATTGACCTGTCCTATACATACTTGTGATGTCTTAAGGGATCAATAAATTATTATTATTATTATATTATTATTATTATTATTTATATTCTCATTCTTATTTTCTGTACATTCATTCGTCTGAAGAAGCTACGATGTAGTGAAACGCGTTACGAATCACAATTATTAAGTAAAATTCCTAAAAACACATTACTTGTTTTTATGATGCCTTCTTATTTGTGTTATTCTGCAAAATTTCTCATATCTTCCGTGTTTCAATTACTAGAATGTTGATTTAGGAAATTTGGAGGGTCACATGATATGACACAAACGTGGGGGGTCCTTTACATTTGGGTTTATGTCAATAAAAGAGATTTGTAACGGGTCTGTTATGGAAAGCAAATCCGAATGAATAACATGAATGAAATGATAAATGTAAATAAAGATGCAAATAATATTGTATACTACTTTCTATGGAAAACAAGTTCGAGTTGAAATGATAGGCACCATAAATTGGTAGCATCTTTTCATTCTATCTTGGGATGATGGAGACCTTGCTGTTTAATATTAATACTGGAAAGTGGCCTTTATTTTTTTAACTGAACCATTCGAGTGGACGAATATCAATAAATCCAATTATTTAAAATCCCACATTTTAAATAACTCAACGACGTATTCCGACTGTACAGGCTTGACCAAATTTTTGATACGGCAGTTGTGTGATATACAGGGTGTTACATATTAGTATTTCACAACTTGAGGGCGTGCAATTTTGAGAAATAAAGTTCATATTAACATAGGTTCGTTACGGAGCTACAGGGTGTTGAAATTGCCGGAAAAAATTGGGTTTTTCTTCAAAACTCCTGTAGTTTTTGCCAAAATTTGGAATGCAAGCTACTTTTTACAGCCTACGTCATCACACTTCCTAAACTTTCACTAGAATCCACAAGGTGTTTTCTTTTCCTGAGCCATGTCTTCGTTTGCCCTTTCAAATTTTTTCCAGTACGCCACTGATCAGCGTACAATCAATTTTCGTCATCTTCGTTCAATTTAGAAATTTTTTTGACAGTTGTAGTTTTTTCATATCTCCAACCGTTCTCTAGCAAGAAATTATTAAACGATTGTTTGCATTCGCTGAATTGAAAGCACTTCTGATTAAAAAAATGACTAGTAGGCTTTGATTCTTTTCATTTATTCATTTATTTTTACAGTTGCCAAAATTGAACCACTGTCTGCTCGAATTGTTCATTAAATTAACGATTAGTCTAAAGACTTAAGAATTGGCTGATACATGTACGGTTTGGCTGACGGAAACACAACAGAAGCTAGGCGATTATATCAGATGCGCACCACCAATCAGGCGAACATTTTCTAATATCCACAAAAGGTTGAGGGAAACTGGTACTTTTACTGCAAATCATTTAAAAGGTGCAACTCAAACTATGAGAACTCTAGATATTGAGGAAGCAGTTTTGAATTGTATTAATTTGAATCCTCATTTGAGTACAAGAAAAATTGGAAATCAGTTGAATATTTCACATGTTCTAGTTTGGAGGATTCTCCACGACCTTTTATTGCACCCTTTTCATGTTGAACGCGTCCAAACTCTACTTCCTCGAGATATTCCTTCAAGACTGAATTTCTGCCGATGGTTCTTAGATAAAATTAGAGAAAATGCTAGAAAATAAATAGAATACCAGCGGAAAAAGCAGACCATGTCTGTTCATTAATCTGGCATCTAAACTCGTATCATGCCTCCTGCGATTGCCCCTAAAGTGTGAGCACAGGAAATGTAACAGGGGAACCATGCTATCTTAACGAGTGAAAAACCTGAGGAAGAACTTCGTTTCTGTCGCTATTGCACTAGCAATAGCTTGTCTGTTTATGTTGTGTTAATGTCGTGTGTAGAAAAAGAGTACCAACAATTTTTCTTCTTAGCAGCTTCATTCTCATCTTGCACTCCATGATTTCCAGAAGGAAGGGTTTGGGACAGGAAAAATCTGTAACAATGGAAAAAGAAAACCAGCAGAAAAATATTTCATCAAATATACCTAACTCATATGTCTAAACTAACTTGAATCTGAGAAAATGATGAAGATTTCACATAGCAAGCAAGGCCATAAATAGGACTAAGGAGATAATCGAAAAGTACATAACCACTAAATGTCTGGGTATGAATAATTGGAATAATGATCATCAGACGATTTGGAAGATTTTGAAAAACATAATCACCGCTCCTTCAAATATCAACTGAATCAGCATTTGCATGAGAACGACTATCACCGTCGATTAGATTTCGGTCAAGA